>CM032231.1:56400000-57777500 GCA_019009955.1 Riptortus pedestris
AGTTATTTAATATACAGCATAATAATTAAAATATTTAACATATAACATATTTAACATACAACCTATTTAACATATAACCTATAACATATAACCTATTTAACATATAACCTATAAAATATTTAACATATAACATATTTAACATACAACCTATTTAACATATAACCTATAACATATAACCTATTTAACATATAACCTATAACATATTTAACATATAACCTATTTAACATAAAACCTATAACATATTTAACATATAACATATTTAACATATAACATATTTAATATATAACATATAGCATATTTAACATATAACCTATTTAACATAAAACCTATAACATATTTAACATATAACCTATTTAACATATAACCTATAACATATTTAACATATAACATATTTAATATATAACATATTCAACATATAATATATTTAACCTATAACATATAATTATTATATTTACGTAAGTATGCTCATTTCTGCAAATATTTTCAGTATTGCCCTACATTATATTTTTTTGAAAATGTTGTTTTGTTTCAAGTATTGTAATACGCGGTCTATATACGGGCTACAGTCATGTAGTAATTCAGTCAAAGTGTATGGTAGGTCTATGTGAGTCCTTAAATAACAGTCAGTAAGTATATGTTTTATAGTAAGTCTACAGTTACAGTGTTGCCAGTAGGGTTCGTCTTCTCCAGTAAGTAGGTAAGTGTGAGTTAGTCGTGAATGGCCAATTCTCAACCTCGTTAAAACTACTTCTTCTCTTCTAATTAGCCTTTTTGAGGAAGGCCATTCACCAAGTGTATGTTGTATGGGCATTCACCAAGTGTATGTTGTATGGGCATTCACCAAGTGTATGTTGTATGGGCATTCACCAAGTGTATGTTGTATGGGCATTCACCATGTGTATGTTGTATGGGCATTCACCAAGTGTATGTTGTATGGGCATTCACCAAGTGTATGTTGTATGGGCATTCACCAAGTGTATGTTGTATGGGCATTCACCAAGTGTATGTTGTATGGGCATTCACCATGTGTATGTTGTATGGGCATTCACCAAGTGTATGTTGTATGGGCATTCACCAAGTGTATGTTGTATGGGCATTCACCAAGTGTATGTTGTATGGCCATTCACCAAGTGTATGTTGTATGGGCATTCACCAAGTGTATGTAGTATGGGCATTCACCAAGTGTATGTTGTATGGGCAATCACCAAGTGTATGTAGTATGGGCATTCACCAAGTGTATGTTGTATGGGCAATCACCATGTGTATGTATTCACCTCCACTCTTAACACAGGTGAAGCAGTTCACCCCGAAAGTAAACTGCTGTTATAAAAGAAGTGTTAAGAGTGGCGGTGTTTTGACTTTGTTATACTTCCGTTGTGATTCATGTGCTTCTTATTGTTATATAGTGTTTGAATCATAAATATCTAATTTAATTGTACGCTTAACAGACAACAGAATATAATCTGTGATTGCAGCGATTCAGCCCTAAAGAAACTATCTCAGATGTCACGATGCTATGGGGAATATAACAGTTATTTCGGATTTAGGAAATAACAAAACAATTGTTAAAAGAAGGTTCAAAGCCCCTTATTAAAACTTTTATGCTCCTCCATTTCCGGAGAAAGTTTTCTTCTCAACTTCCAAAACTTATATCCACTTACTTAAATGCTCTTTTTAGCAGATTTCCCTTATGGGAGAATCAGCTATTTAGGTGACGCGATTTTCGAAAAATCTCTTCAAACGTCCATCGATACTTCATAGGAGATGACGAAAATGAGATCCGTTCAAAATGATATATACTTGTCAGTTATCGCACTAGCGGTCACGACTTTTGTTTGATCGTTACGAAACTCGGCATTTAAACGTTTTATGTAAAACTAAAGAAGAAGTTCGTTAATGGGTAAAATTGGACCTGCAGGACATAGGAGTTTAGATAAGGAAATTCGGAAATTCAATATATTTCCGTTATTATACGTCGAATTGAAAACTTGTATTGAACCAATTGAATCTTGCTGCACATTTACTATAAATGCTGTTTTATTTATTTTCCCTCTATCTTGAATATTAACTGACATATATGCATTTTTTTTTTAGTTGTTAGCCATCAGAAAACTCACACTCCTACTAATTTCACATTAACAATAACATGCTATATCATGAACCGCTTTATTTGAAACTCAAATAACAAATATCGTTTTCATTGAACTTGTACTGTATGCGATACAGGGAAATACATACTGTAATGATGTCATAAATTAAGATTTTTTCGGCCTTGAATAGCAAATATTTATTGGTTCTATACCATACTCGATATTTAACTGTTTCATTCAACACTAAAGATAATTTTAGATAATTGCTGAAACCGGACCCGAAATAGGAGGGGTGGTTATAAGGGAGGGGAAATTTGAAAATTCAAAATATCACCTATTATGAAACGTACCGAAAAATGTTATAGAACCAATCTTGGTAAACTACTGATGCTCTATAATTGTTGTGTAATACATTTTCTTTTAACTCAAATATTAAGAGAGTTATGCGTACATTTTAGCAGATTTCCCTTAAGGGAAATCAGCTATTGAGGTCGTACTCATGACGCGAGTTTTGAAAAATTTCCTCAAATGTCCATCGATCCTACCCAGGAGATGACGAAAATGAGGTCCGTTCAAAATTATATATATATATATATATATATATATATATATATATATATATATATATATATATATATTTGTCTGTTAACGCTCTAGCGGTCGCAATTTTTGTTTAATCGTTACCAAACTTCATATTTAAGCGTTTTACGTAAAAAGAGAGATCTAGTTCGTTAATGGCTGAAATCGGGCCAGTGGGAGGGGGGGTTTAGGGGGGGGATTTTTGAAAATTCAAAATATCTCCGTTACTATACGTCGGATCGAAAAATATTATAGAATCAATCGTATTGCAAATTAAATTTACTATAAATATTGTTATATACATTTATTCTCTATCTTGAATATTAACTGAGATATTTGCATTTGTATTCTGCATGTGCTCGGCAGCAGTGGCTATGTTCGGACTTTCCGCCGAAAGCTCTGGCGGCCGTTTTTGTAATTATTCGTCCCTCTCGTGAATAGGTTTAGAGGTTACTTACTACTACAGCTGTTATTAGGCAGATTTCTCTTTGTAAAACTTCACGTGGGAAATCTGCTTAGTTTACGCAGCCCCTGCGTGACGGACTTTTTTGCTTTCAGCTATCAGTAACTTCCACTTCAACTCATTGCTTTTCAGTTAAAAGTAGAGAGGATACAGCGAGAAGTGAGCAATATTCTGTCATTGCAGCACGTGGAAAATCTGCTTAGTTTACGCAGCAGTGACGGACTTGGCCTATGGTGTTTGCTACTTGTTGTTCCTATACCAACTTACAGCAACAACCAACGACCTAAGCGTCTTCCACCTTTATAGTAGGTGGTTGCAGGTCAAACATTAAATAGAATTACGTTTGCAATGCCGAGATAAATGGCCGGATCTGGTTTTCGCAAGTTTCTAGTGAAAGGCGTGGGCAACTAGCAAAGGCTTAGCCATTTCGCAAATTATACCCACTCAAATGAAAGAACCTTTTACGGAGAACAACCTGTCGTGGAACATGTTTGTCGCTGAGCGCCATAAAACCAGTTTTGTATCGATTATACCAGAGAAAGTTGTAACTTTCAGATGGAACGAGCATGCTAAACATTAATTATTCTAACTTCCCATTGACCTATATTGGCAAATAAAACTGCATACTAAGACTTTTTAATTGCCATTCCGAGCTTGTATCCCTTTTGGAGTTTAGCAAGTCTTCTAACTGTCGATAGAATATTTCTTTTAGTTGACTAAAAAAAAAACATTTAATTTTATTCTCACGCCATGATATACAGTAAAAATTAAAATAGTTTTAACAAGTTTACATTCCCCATTATTATTTAATAGAAAAGATTTGCAATAGCCTAAAAGTCAAACTCGTGGATAATTATAATTAAGTGAATAGATAAATGAAAATGAATAAATGCCAGGGAAGTTATAATATTATCTTCCAGAATGGGCATCTCTATCTTATATAGTAATTAGTATATGACCAAAACTGTCATTTTTATTGTAATTAGTTTGTAAATAAAAAAGAAAATGTTTGTATTCTTTTTTTATTTTTATTCAGCAACAGATCCTAAAGTTGTAGTGGGATACATGAAAAGATCTTAAATTGATGTACATTTTTTTAGATTGGAATAAACCCTTTGAACAGGTTGGGTTAGCTCAAAATGCGTTGGAGATATTAAATACAGGAAATTAAAGAAAAAATCGTTCTCGATTGCATATCCTTTGTTTAGATTTCTATCCGGTCACCGGTACCCAATCAGCATTGAAAGGAAATTGAGTAACTATTTCAATTAAGAAGTAAATATCTTTGGTCTGCCACCACAATATCGCTGAGAATGCCTGAGGCTAACCACTTCACCTCCCACTAAAGTTGTATGTATGGTGGGTCTTGGCTCTTTAATCTGTTAACAGGAGAATTTCCTTTTTAATTATGCATCATAGAACGGGCACGAACTCTTTCACTAACTAGGACGTGCCTCTACGACACGCCCGGAGAACGTAATTTCATATTATTGTTTTTTTATTTATGTTTATATAAATGAAAAAACTATGAAAATATATATATATTTTTGTTTAATTATATTTAAAGGAACATACAAAATCACAAGTAAAAAGAAAATAAAAAAAATGGAAACATCGAATTAAAACTTCCAGACAAAATTGATTCCCTCCGTGTCTTAAATTCATGTCGAGAAATGTATGGATGACTAATACCTTTGTTGTTCGAAAATATACGCCCTGTCCGTTCAAACATATATTTCAAGCACGTATTCATAAGTCCTACCCGTAACAGATATTGTTTACGTTTAACGTCTTTACACGTCCCGCTCGGTTAACAGGTTAAGAATTGCTGGGCCAACGATTTTTTTTTTTTTAAATTTCCTTAATGGTGGCTGCCAAAAATAATAGTTGATCATTTACAGTTAATTCTGTGTTTTGGCATTCGTGTGTACAAAACTACTTATTGATTTTAGGAATTAGCATTATATTTGAATTTCAGATAAAAGACCATTACAACTGTGACATTTATGTGTTTCTTTTGAGTCAAATTGGAAAATAACAATTATTCCTTCCGTGATATGAAGAATTTTCAGGATACCACGAAACTTTTCATGGTAGGCTAGAGTACTAGACAAGAAACAAAGGATAGCCGGGTATGAAAACGTTTCTCTCAAATAAAAAATAATTAAATCATTAATAATTTACTGACGATGTATTCTATCTTTAAAATCAATAAAACTTTTTTACGTTGTGACATCATCGTTCGGATTTATTTTGATAGAATTTAAATTTATATACTAAAGAAACTTAACAACAAGATTGATAATGAACTAAATGTGTATATTCTTTTATGAGATTTAATCTGGTTATATTAGGACGTTTTAATTTCTCCCTCTGCCTTGATCGACTTTAATACCTACCAGAAAGGAATTAAAAATTAGTTAATAATTAATTAGGTCAAAAATTAACCATAAAAACTGTAACTAACAGGTTTACCCCTTCTCCCCTACCGAGGAGAACTCTGTAGCCATATTATAAGGCAGATAAGAAACGGAATTTCCGGCGTAATAAAATGTTCTACATGTTAGATTTGACTAATGTTATAAGTGGGGTTCGCTCATCCATATCCCATTTAATTCTCACTGAGAGCCTGGACTCCAGCCAACAGATGGAACAACTTAATGGCTTCTGATTTCAGTTCAAACCAACCTGTCAAATTACACCACCTTAACCACGCCGTAGAATTCATGTGGTCTATAAGTAAGATCTTAATATAAGTAAGGTAACAATAATTGGCTCAATTGATATTTTTTGCGTTTATATATAAATGTGCAATGAATCACGGTTATTGACGTATCTTTAGATTCCATTAGTAATTTGCCAAAGCTTTTATGTTTTGAGTAACTTAAAGCTCTTTCAGAGCAACATTAATCAAAAGTTGAAAAATAAAGTTTGTTAGGAACTTTTATTCCATCTGGAAGTTTATTCAATAACTCGATATATACAGCCATGGCATTTTGATAAAAGTATTCACATCTTTTCAACTCGAACCATTAAGTATATTAGAATATGATTTGCCATCAACAATCCCGGTTTTGAACTCACTTCTAGCAGTTTCCAAGATTAAGGTCCGAAGTCGAAATAAATATCAATAAATTATTTTCTATGGCATTTCTGGATCTGATACATAGGAAAGGAGATCGTACATGGTTTCCAAATGAAAATTATTTTAAATGAAGAGCAACAAGGTATTCGATTTCTTCAATTTAATAAGAGTAAGAGGAAGTAAAGAGGTGTTCATATCAAATATATCTATAACTAAAAAATTAAGAAACTGAATAAATTTATATTTTTTTTAAATGCTTCTTAGATATTTTTCGGTGGAAATTACAAGTCATTATTGTAATTTTTATAATGCCGTCAAGTCAATTTTTATCCATCTCTACTGAACATGTTCTCAACCAGATGGCCGCAAATAACATTTTAAGTTCATTCTTTGCTTGAAGTTATTTAAGTTAATTTAGTATATTGAAATATATCTTCATTTACAGTACTACTGGGTATTGTATAACAATTTATAATATATATATATATATATATATATATATATATATATATATGTACATACGCTAAAGTCTTTAGTTCGAGGCAACTAGTGAAGGCTCACTTTATAAAATTTTAAATGCATTTTCAATGTAAAAAAGGTGGCTGAACTAATATGTCATATTTTTAAACTGATTGAAGTGTGTTTAGATGAATGGTATTTAAAAGAAGTTAGAAGTAAGAAGTTAATGCTTAAAAAATAGAACTAACAATATTAACAAAGAGTAAATAAGGCTAAAAATGAATATCAGAGTCGAGTTAACAGGGCATCATTGTCTGCCTGTCTGTCTCTCAAGTGAAATCAGCTATTGAGGACGTACTCATGATTTTCACGATTTTCGAAATTTTTCTTCAAATGTCCATCGATCCTACCCAGGAGATGACGAAAATGAGGTCCGTTCAAAACTGTAAATATATATATATATATATATATATATATATATATATATATATATATTTACAACTTTGCACAGACCTCATTTTCGTCATCTCTTGGGTAAGATTGTCATCTCCAGGGTAAGACATTTGAAGAACTTTTTCGAGAATTGCGTCCAGAGTATAACCTGAATAGCTGGTTTTCCTTAAGGGGAATCTGCTAAATTGTGTTGACCAAGTCGCTAGAGTATTATATATATATATTATATATATATATATATATATATATATATATATATATATATTTATATATATATATATATATATATATATATATATTTATATATATATATCAGTCTATCTATATATTTGTCTGTTACCGCTCTAGTGGTAGCAATTGTTTTCTTACCATTACCAAACTTGACATATGTATAATCGTTTTATACAAAAAAAAAAACAGATCAAGTTCGTTAACGGTTGAAATCGAAAAAGGGGAAGAGGGGGGGGGGGTTCGAGGGGTAGAATTTTGAAAATTCTAAATATCTCCGTTATTATTCGTCGGATTGAAAATTTGTATAGAACCAATCTTATTGCAAATGTAATGTTCTATAAATGCTCTTAAGTTCATTGTTTCACTATCTTGATTAACTGAGATATTTGCATTTTTTAGTTTTCGGTCTTCAGTAAAGCCCAACTCCTACTCTTTGCATATTAACAATATTCTATTATGTAATCAAACACATTATTTGAAGCTTAAATACCAAACATTGTTCTCATTGAACTTTTAAGTTTTGAGATAAATGCCAATACGTGGCGCACATGGAAAATCTGCTTAGTTAACACAGCCCGTGCGTTTTCTAGCTGGGATGGGACAAAGGGATGTATTTATGAGTTCGTGCGTACTAAATGCATTACTATTGCTCAAGTGGGAATCTAGAACTAAGAACTAACATTTACGCGTTTCGTAAATGCTTATTTACGGCGGCCTTATTTATGACTCCCCACATATTGTTATCACAAAATATATTTGTTTTGTGTATTGTGAGTGTGAATATGTGAGAGTGAGTGAAAGAAAGGGAGAGAGACAGGAGAAGTTGATTACAATAGTCCTGTACTACTTATCAGTGACTTTCTCCAAACGCTAATCAGCATAGAAAGGCTGACCTTCGACACGGGCTCCTTCCTTGACCTCGCCGCCTTTCTCAGTTTTAGCAGATTTCCTTTGAGAGAAATCAGCTATTGAGGTCGTACTCATAATTTCTTCAAATTTCAATCGATCCTACCTAGGGGATGACGAAAATGAGGTCCGTTCAAAATTGTATTTATATTTTCCTATTAGCGCTCTAGCGGTCGCAATTTTTGTTTAAAGAGACTAACACTACAAATTATAATGCATAAAAAATGCTACCTCTAGTTGAACTCCAAACAGCAATCTTGATCTATCCCGGTTCCTTTGGATGTTCTCAACGTCTTCCGACATTTTTTAGGCTTCTTCAAACACTTCCATCTGAAAGAAAGACAAATAAATTAGAATTATAAATTGAAAAAAATTTGTTCAGAGACTGGCAGGAAGGAATTTAATAACATTTCAAATATAAATGTTTAATATTTTTTTTCAACTACAAAGGTGATTTGAACATTTTATATGAAGGAAAACTTCCAAGTGGAGCATGGGTAACTTCCATAGTGGAACAAAGTGTCAGTAAACTGAAAATCCGTCACGTAGGGGCTGCGTTAACTAAGCTGATGTCCAAAGTGCGTTACGTATTTTCATTAACTCAAAACGTAAAAGTCCTATGAGAACCATATTCGGTGACTAGTCTTCAAATAAAGTGTTTCTTAACACAATTGCATATTGTTAATAGAAGATAAGTAAGAGTGGGGGTTTACTAAAGACCAACAACTAAAAAATGCAAATATCTCGATTAATAATTGTAACAAGTGAAAAATTGTACATAACAACATCTATAGAACATTACATTTGCAATAAGATTGGTTCTATACAATTTTTCGATTCAACGCATAATAACGGAGATATTAAGAATTTTCCAAATTCTTCCCCCTAAACCCCCCTCCCCTGTTCGGATTTCAGCCGTTAACGAACTTGATCTTTCTTTTTATATAAAACGATTATATATCAAGTTTGGTAACGATAAGCCAATAATTTTGACCGCTAGAACAGTAACAGACAAATTTATATATACTTAACTTTGAACGGACCTCATTTTCGTCATCTACTAGTTAGGATCGGTGGGCATTTATAGATATATAAAAGACGCGTTTAATTTATAGATATATCGAAAATCGCGTCATGAGTACGACCTCAATAGCTGATTTCCCTCAAGGGAAATCTGCTAAAACTTGTGCAGCTTCATGTCATTCCATGAAATAAAAGACCTTGTTTGTACCATCAAAATTGTGATAAGAAACTTATACAACAATTCTGTAGAAAGCAAAATACTGCAAAATCATTGATACAGGGAAATTCTTGCGATCCATTAGTGAGACAGGCACATTTTAAAACAACGAAAGTCTACTTTTACTTTAAATTATTAAAACGACACAGACTGAGAAGAGCAAGAACATTTAGCATCGTAGAACATTTAGAGTATAATACAATTTGCATATCATCGTAGAATTCATCCTTCAACTAAAAGGGACGGCTGCAAACTAATTTAGAGCAAGTTGTGGATTTATAATGACTGGTTCTTATCAATGTATTAATTATTATAACTTTATAATAACTTGCCTTCTAGGTAAATGGTGATATTCAGTGGCTAAAATTAGTGGGGGTGCTCCTCCAAAAATCTTTAGCCTTTGTTTTAAAATTGTGTAAAAGGAAACAAACATGTATAAAAAGGATATTTATTCTGAAAATTGATAAATTCCTAAAAGAGGAACATGTTTTACTTACTTTAACCTAAATTGTTACAGTTCAAGCTTAATCTATTCGGCACTGTGGAAACGAAAGTGCTCTCTGTCACTTGCTGCTTCCTGTCTGCGCATGCGCACTACAGCCAAACACCTCGCAGTGAAGCGCACAGTTCCATACAAAGATTTTTGTATCTTTTTTCATAAACTTGGGGATGGTTACATGCATTAAGCTTAAGGATTATATATTATACAAGTATAAAGAATGAATTAAAGAAAAAATGCTCATTATATTAAATGTTAAAGATAATATCAAGTGGAAATTGGGGGTGCTGCAGTTCCACAGTGCCTATACACGAGCCGCCACTGGTGGTATTCCTACTAATCCGAAATTTATATGAAACTACTGGAATGTGTCTATCTGAAGTTCTTGAAGTGATCAAGGAAGTCATTTAAGAATTTTCAAACAAAGAAAGATCACGAAGTAGGTAGTAGAGGATACAATCTCAGCTGCTATCATCAAGAAGTGCGTCAACTCCCATTTTATACAACTAAACGAGACGGGCTACCTACAGGTTACCAACCTTTCAGCAGATGTCCCCTAAGAGAAATTAGCTATTGAGGTCGTACTCATGACACAACTTTGAAGACATTTCCTCAAATGTCCATCGATCCTACCTAGGAGATGACGAAAATGAGGTTCGTTCAAAACTGTTTGTGTGTGTGTGTGTGTAATATATATATATATATATATATATATATATATATATATATATATATATATGTATACACGCTCTTGTTATCGCCCTTTTTGACTGATCTTAACCAAACTCGATATGTAAACATTTTATGTAAAAATACAAGTTCGTTAACGGCTGACTAACAGGCGAGGTGGGGGGGGGGAGGGTTACCGGAGAAGAATGGCGAAAATTCGAAATATCTCCGTTATTATGGGTCGGATCGAAAACTTGCATAGAATCAAATTTATTGCAAATGTGATGTGATATAAATGTTGTCATATACATGTTTTCACATAAATTGAATAATAAATAAGATATTTCCATTTTTTAGTTGTCGGCCATCAGTAAACGCCCCTCCCCCCCCCCTACGCATGTCATATTAACAATAAAACTGGTATATTATGTAACACTTCATTTGGTGTCTAAATACCAAATATTGTTCTCATTGAACTTATAAGTTTCAAATAAATGCGAATACGTGACGCACTTGGGAAATCTTCTTAGATAACGCAGCCCCTGTGTGACGGACTTTTGAGTTTGTCACTAAATTAATTACTATTACAGAAATGGAACTAATAGCCTCTAAGTTTGCCCTAAGTTTTTTTTTTTATAAAAGAACCTTACCTCACAAGCTGGCTAATATTCTGGTTATTTTCCTCCGTCGGATGGAAAGGTAGAACATCTGTTCTAATACAGATGGGGACAGTTGCTCCCAGAGATCGGTGACCCCGTACGTGGGCTGAGCCTGATGAGCCAAGCTCTTATCCGTCTTGAGATTTTATCAAAGAAGATTCTTTTACTCCATTAATTTTGTATTACAAATTATTTTCTAGAACGTGGCAATTTATTTTGCTGTTAGGAGCAATTATATAGGTTAGTTGAATCGTTTTGAAAAATGAGTTTAAAAGACCTTTGGTCAGGCTTGATCGATCGCCTTACGTCGTAGTGCATACGAGCCCACCAAGCTACACAAAAACCGAGGAATATCAATTTAAATATTCTAGCATTTCTACATATAGTCATTAGTTTACCGTTTTAAAAGCTCCCCTTTTTTATCGGATATAGTTTCAGAATTATATATATATATATGAACAGAACGGTATATTTAGTCCAAAGAATATAAATAAAATGATCAAGTAAGTAATAAAATGACAGCTGGGAATTCCAGCTCTTCTGTGTGCTCCTATTTTGGTACTTACTTCTGCTCACATCATTTTGAGCAAATTAGGTAATAAATCCCAGAAGAAATTGTTCTTTAAAAATAATTAGCATATGATATACAAGCACCACCACATAAGGTGTCTCATGGTGACGATTAATTTCAGTAATTATAACATTAGTTTAATCACAACTGTTCAAAATTCTGGATCCTTTGATCACAAGATTGTGGAAGAACGAATCAATTAAGAAAGCATTTAGATATAAAAATAAGTATCCGGATTTCGAATATAGCATTCGAAAATTCCGGGTTAGCCTCTAAGAAGTCCTGTTTTGAAAATTATCAATTTTTGAGGATTGTATTCCAAACTCAGATAAAATAAAAAATGCATTAATGACATAATTACAAAATCTGATTTGGGCAGCGTATGAATTCCTAAATCAAGAAATACGAATTCAATAAAAAGTAAAATGCTATATTGAAAAATGTCTTAGAGCATAATATAGTTCATAGATATAATCAGGTATTCAAAAAAGGTCTTATACAAAGTGTTTGTATCTCTATTGTTCGACTTTTCTTCTTATTCTGGGCCCAAAATTATTTATATATACTGAGTATTTGTTTTAAAAGGGATAGCCCCTGAAGAGGTGGCAAATCATCCACGAAACAAGTCGGACAGTTGCAATAAAGGTTGCACCGAAATAAATATTTTTTATTGGAGACCCTTGCCATAAAATTTGAGGAATTTAGGCTGTCACCAATGTTTTATAAATATAAAACTATTAATTTATAAACCATATTGATTCTCTAAGCAAAAAATCTGTATGAATAGGCATAATAAAACAAGGCTTATCTTATATGAATAGTTAATAAATGAAAGCAATTAGACAATTAAACGATAAACACGATATAGAGGAATTTAAATGGAGTTCAAGAGTAGAGAATATCCGGTATTTGTGGGCCTGTTGGCCACGGTTGGCCTATTTCCCGACAATGGGCTGGCAATCTCCCCGAAGGCTCATCAATTCCGGGCAAGGCAGTTCAGGTATACCGTCAGCGCTCTCTAGTGGTCAATTCGGGAAGCGAAGAAATTAAATGAACCTGTCAGAAAAACGCAAAAATGAATAACAGACATACCTTATAAAACAGAAAAATAATGTACTATTTGCCATATTGTGGAAACTACGACCATGAATACAATAGTTACCTAAATGTCGGAAAAAAAAAAAAAGTCCGTCACGCAGGGGCTGCGTTAACTAAGCAGATTTCACACGTAAGCCACATATTTGCATTTATCTTAAAAAGTAAAATTTCAATGAGAACAATATTTGTTATTAAAGTTTCAAATAAAGTGTTTCATTTTATAACGGAGTAAAGTCAATGAGACATGGTATCTAACAACATTTATAGATCATTACATTTGCAATAACCTGTGTTCCTTTATTATTTTATTGAGTAATTTTTTTTCGATCATACTCATAATAATGCAGATGTTTCCAATTTTAAAAATTCTCCCCCTCTAAGCCCCTCCCTCCCCCGGTCCGATGTCAGCCATAAACGAGCGACCGCAAGAGCGGTAACAGACCAACATACACACACACACACACACACACACACACATATATATATATAATTTTGAACGGACCTCATTTTCGTGATCTACTAGGTAGGGTCGATGGACATTTGAAGAAATGTTTAAAATAATCGCTCCAGGAGTACATCCTCAACGGTTGGTTTCCCTTAAAGGAAATTTGCTAAAAAGAATCTATTAAGTACAGATTTACAATAGACAACAACTAATTTATAAAGACAAACCATGTGCAGGTCCATTTCCGTCCTAAAGTCATATAGTAATTAAAACTGTAACATTAATTCCGAGTTCCCAGTTAATAAAAACCCAATGTAAGCCTAATATCTTGGTATTTGTCTGAGAATAACACACTCCCTAATCATTGGCATATTTTTAAAATCGATGAAGTAGGAGCGGGGTTGTAAAAGTGGCTGACAGTTGTAAGAATATCACTTCCTAAACAGAATTGATAGTATAACATCTTCTAATAAAATACAAAATAACGGAGATATTATCTTATGCACAGTTATTTCTTTTCTATGCCCCCTTCTCATTATCTGAATATATTTTACTTGATTCGCATATATAGATATATATATATATATATATATATATATATATATATATATATAAATGGGCCTTATTTCGTCATCTATCTCGTAGGATCTTTTACTATTTGAAAATTCCTATTTGAAGGAGTTTCTGTATAGAAAAATAAAAAAATTAAAAAAAAACTGTTAGGTAAGATCTGCTAGAACTAAGGTGAGTTCGCAGGTATTGACATAGATAGAAGAGGATATACAAGCAAAGAACTAGCCTTTGATGGAGGGTACTGGAGTTGTTGAACCTATCTCCCATAGATTTGGGTTGGATTTACGACCCATATACTACTCAACCTGCTTTCCAGATGTAAGAAAGGTTTTTTACCTACATGTGCGATTTATTTCCTTGAGCCTACCTTTTTTTTGAAGCTGGTAACAGTGAGTCGGTGAGAAACATTACATCCTCCCTCCTTCTTGCTTCCGAGAAAATTTTCATTATTTAAATGGACGAGGAATTTGTATGTTTCTACGTTGGCCAATATGGGGGACAAGCAACAGCCTTTAAATTAATTCTGACTTTAAACCCAAGCCCTCAGACTTTTCGCTTTGTACTAATGCTCGATGTGTCCATTCGTTGTTATGTGACAGCAGAATTCTTTTAAAACCTATGGAGAAAAGGAATGCGAAGCTAGTTGTGCACAGGAGCTTCTCATGCGAAATTGTCACTGCAAATGTAATTGCCAGTATGATGTTTGAGGATACGGGAGACATAGAAATTTATTTTCCAAAGATATCAAACATCAGTATGTTAGTAAATTAAAGCTTGGTCAGATATTGATGTTTATATGTATCAATATATGAATTTGGGCATACCTGATTTTGCTTACTTGCAGAGTAGGTTCTCTAATATTTTAGTGAAAATTAAAAAAAAATTGATTGCACTAAAAATTTTGCACAATCAGTCAAGTAAAGGAAAAACAAGAGCAATAAACTTTTTATGAGGTTAAAAAAATAAGCGTATGTATAATTATGAAAACAATAGATTACTGCTTATCAGGACTTCCTAAATGGCGGGCTAAAATGGCATAGTTATAATTATGTTTCACAAAAGTTCTTTTAACTCAGAAGCAGAAAAAAAAATTCTTAAAGTTCAGAATCAGGTATATGAAAGTACATGGAATGAGGCTTTGGAATAATTAATGGACTAGAAATTGAAATTTTTAAATCAGCTAAGATTAAATACTTTCATAGCCGATGAAAGTGTTACTAAAAGCAAAGGTGGGGAATAGTTTAAGTCTAATCAAGACAGCTTAAACGGAGTTTCACATATGCGAAGACACACAGCCTTTCATAGAGAAAGTGATATCCCTTTCACATCAGTGTTGGCAACAATCTTCTTCTCTCTACTAGGATACGGCGACATGAATTAAATATCATTGGTACAAGACATTTTCACTAATGGCGTCTTTCTGCATACATTAAGTGCAATACATTAGAACACCGAAACTTCCAGAAACAGATTTAGGCAACGATAACTGGGAAAAAAATGTAAAAAACTGTTCCAGGTACATTTATTTGATAATTAGTGATTTTTTTTCTATTGTTTACAAAGCTAAAACAATTTTCAGCAGATTTCCCTTAAGGGAAATCAGCTATTGAGGTCGTACTCATGACGCGATTTTCAAAATTTTCTTCAAATGTCCATCGATCCTACCCAGGAGGTGACGAAAATGAGGTCCGTTCAAAATTATATATTTATATACATATATATATATATATATATATATCTATATATATATATATATCAAAATGATATATATATATATATATATATATATATATATATATATATAGGCTAAAATCGGACCAGTGGGAGGGGGGGGGGGGGTTAAAGGGGGATTTTCGAAATATCTCCGTTACTACACGTCGGATCGAAAAATTGTATAGATTCAATCTTATTGCAAATTAAATTGTTATATACATTTATTCTCTATCTTGAATATTAACCTAGATACTTGCATTTTATTGAGCGTAATGGACATAATGAGATCGGCTAACTTCGGTTACAGTCATGAGATTCCGGCTAGCTAGTCTGGCCGTTTCAGTAACTGTTCGGTTCTCGTGAAATTTCTCTATTCTAAAACATTAAGTGGGAAATCTGCTTAGTTTACGCAACCTACGTGACGGACTTTTAAAAAATATTAGGTAGGGTATAATTCTCATTAAATTTCAAAACTCCATTATCAAGTTTATTATTTTGTGCTTCAGACTAAATATTAACTATTCTTGAATTTCTCTATTAAATACGTAGAGCATTTTCCTGGAAATTACTTTGTTTCAGCATGGAAATAATAAAACCAATTACATTTGAGCTTCGGGATTATGGAACCCAGCAGGATACGCAAAAAATATGTTTTTAGGTCCGCTGGGTAGGTGAGAAAGAGAGGCAGCTCCAGCTAAAGATGTCTGGATAAACTGAGTAAGGTCTTGTGAAGGAGGAACTTGGAAGCGAATGCTGTAAGATTCCTGAAGAGCATCGACTCCTACAAAGACAGTTGCATATAGTTATAGGTAGTATAAAAAATGTATTCACTATAATATTATTATTTATTTACATCCACTTCATGCTTCTATGGCTAATTGGTTCGGGTTACCAACCTTTTCTAGCCAGGGTGGGACTAACGATTTTATGTAGAGTTAGTCACTAAATAAATTCATATTGCCCAGGTGAATCGAACTTTCCACTGTAGTTCTATCATATGAGATTAAGACCAATGCTTTAACTCACTTGGCTAACCTGAAACGCATTATGTATGGATGGTCGTTATAATTCACAAGGCGAGCGCTATCCCTTTATGAATGTTACGAAAGTCCTTGGATAGCCAAAGAGAGTGTCGAACGCGGCAGTGGAAGTGAAGGCACGCAATCACAACGGCTATGTTTGCTATGCTTTCACTGGGCTTGGCGTTGCAATAGCAGCGAGTCGTCAGCAGAATTTATTTTCGTGACCTAGCATGAACGTCACAAACGGTGAAATTTCCTCGCAGATTTGGTAATGTATGGAGAAAAAAAAATCTGAATGCAACTGACGGGATTTTTTAACACGTTTTTTGCGTAATACAAGTAAGACTCAACTATAATAAAAAATATTTAATGTGGGCACCACCTGATTTCTTTTTAAACTAAATAAATTTGGGGCTCAAGTTAGCCATGTGAGTTAAAGCACTGACCTTAATCTCACATGGTAAACCTACAGTGCGAGTTCGATTCCCGCCTGGGCAATAGGAACTTATTTAGTGACGGAATTCATTAAGAAAAATCCTCAGTCCCACCCTGGCTAGAAAAGGGTGGCAACTTGTAGATAACCCGTCCCAATTAACCTTAGAAGCAAAAAGTGGACGTTAATAAATAATTTTTAATTTAAATTAAATAAACAACATGTTTAGTTGCATTTATTTTTAAATTATTTTATTTGGAAATGATTAAAGATATCTTCGTTCCAATGTACCAATTCAAAAAATGCCAGAAAACATAAGCTTTAGATATCTTCAAGGGCAGTGAAAATTTTGAGTATCGCTGATAAGGGTGGAGAGTTTGAACCTTTTCACTTTTGAATTTCACTAAACCTCCCCTCCCCCTCCCTCCTCCTAAGTCGAGTTCGATCAAAAAAGAAGTGCACAACCAGACGCCAAAAAAATTCTACATAAGAAATTTTAACGTTCTAAGACAAGCGGTTTTTGAGTAATGTGAGGTAAATACGACCGTTCATAAGTACAGACGTCTCGGCCGAAACTAATCAAAATTTGTTCAGGGAAGGTCAAAAAGGACTTTCTTAATACTGTTGAAATAAAAAAACCGAATTTTCGTGCAAGGAACTAATAATATATGAAACTTGAATGCTAGATGACTATCACCTTCAATAATGTTATCCAATACAATTTTGTGAACGAGAGTTCAATACTCTACTTTTTGTATCAAAATGAGTACAGCAACATGATATCGCTGTGCCACAGAATCTTTCTGACACATATTTTAGAGCCAATTTACTGGCCTGGGAATGAAATATCAGAAGAAAAACAATCGAGCCCTGTAAATGGTGTACAGATAACAGGACCTTATGACTTCAGTAACAAGGCGCAGATGACTTGGTTTATGGGGAGAATGACAGAAGAAAGGGTCCCTGGAAATCTGGGACCACTAGTCGGAAGAATGCCGAGGATTTGTGACAATAGGACTGCAAGTTGTGAGATTGAGTGTTTGGTTGAAGAAACATAGATATTCCGGACTTAAGCAATGGCATTAGAGACCAGAGGATATTATGAGTATCTAATAGCAGCAGCTTAAATTGGTTCAAAATGGAATCCGAGCACCAGTCTCATTGAGAAATTACGTTACAAATGAGTCGTGATCCTGGAAGGTCGGGATGGAGCACCTGGGGAAGCTGCTGTCTGTTACTTAATTCCCATGATTTCGGCCTAGCAGTCACGTTTGTACCCATTCCTTAGCTCTGGCTCCATTCATTGATACCTAAAGCCAAACGTATATATTGTCTTATTTATTAACGTCCACTTTGTGCTACTAACAAGGGGTGTTAGGGAACCCGAAAATTAAAAAAATTCTGAAACTTTGTGTGCAAGTAGAGTAGTTCATCTATAACACAAAACATTTTTTCGTATGGAACTGAGACTTGAAGGAGTAAAATTCCCTTTTGAAAAAAATCGGATTATATATTTCTGTGCGAATATTGTTAAAATGGTAATAGGCATTAAAAAAAAGTTTAAAATGATAGTTTTATAGTTTTTGTTATACTTCAAAACTGTGCAATCAGATTTTTCGCCATTTTTCAAAATTCTTCCCTCCCCCTGTTTTTAATTTGTTTTATAATGACTCATAAAGCATATTTAACGGAAAATTCAAACATACATGATAATGTTGTACTCAGCTCACATTTACCAAAAATAACTTAAAAATACCGCTATTGTATATCGCTTTGTACACATGTCAATCATTACTTCATGGCTCCCTACTTACAGCGACAGTTTTAAACAGAGGAGGGGGAGCGAACAATTAACTAAATTGAAATTTGCTGATAACCTGATGATTCCGTGTATTTCAACATACATCGAACATATTTTTGGATGTCTGTTGAAAATAATGTCTCGATGGTGGCGCTGTTAGTAGTATTCCGAGCACTACTGACTTCTTCAACTTCTTTTATAATGATCTTAATATTTTTATGGGGTGGCACCCGAATGAAAATTATTTATTAATGACTCATTTTTTAACATAAGTTATGTAAAGCTTGAATTAGATAATAATTTTGATTTTGTTATTACATGATAATTTTGCCTTTTTAGTGTTTCTAAAACTGTAAATACCTCCTGAAAAGATGGAATTAGCTTCATATTATTTATATTTGCTTATAAAATCATAGTATTGCTACTATTCAGGCAGTATTTTCATTTTAACTACCATTATCAAGTAAAGATGTCAATTTAAAAAATAAAATAATAAATATAAGTTTGCAATAGTTTTAACGGCCTACTAAATAAAAACTCAGATAATGTGTTTAATTCGGTAATTTTGTTTTGTTTTTTTCTCCAATGCATTATGAGCTAAGACCTTCAGATAGGCGAAGTTTTAGGGAAGTTGAAGACCCTCCGCCAGGAATTTAAGTAGATTTACAGCCAAGTTGAATCCTGCTTACAACTTGGAAATTGGATTTAGCCCCAAACTACAGCTCATGCTTAACCTCCAGTAAGACAACTCCAAGTCTAGTCCATTTCCTTCAGTCCTACTCAAATATTATTATTTTGAGCTGTTAATAAAGTTTACTCCAGAGCTGTAAACTTCAGAAATATAACGCCTAGAAAGATCAAAATGGCGTAGCCAAGCACCACTGGATACGGCAATCGCAACTTCTCTACAAAAATGTTTCCAAGTCAATGAATTAAATACATTTGCAACACCTCATGATTCATTTTCATTGAAATGTATTTTTATTCCATTTGTAAATGTCTTTAATTTATTTCCATCAAATATTATACAAAACATAATAGAATATGTCAAATATTTCCATTATTATTCGTCGCATCCAAAAATTGTACAGAACCAATCTTATGGAAAATATAATGTTTCTATAAATGTTGTTATGTATCTGTTTTCTCTATATTGAATATTAGCCGAGATATTTTCATATTTTAGTTTTCAGCCATTTCTTAACCCACCCTCCTACTCATGTCATATTAAAAATCAACTTTCTTATCAAAAACCACTGTCTTAATAACTGTCTTTATCAAAAACCACTTCATTCCTAGATTGAGTAGCAAATATGGTTTTCATTAAACTTTTACTTTGTGAAGTACATGTCAATTCGTTGTGTGATGACATCACGAATTAAGATTTTACATTCTTATCTCGAAAATATTTATTTGACCTATTCCATACTCGATATTTAACCATTTCAGTCAATTTTATAGATCATATTTATTAGTTATAGGCTGAATTGGGAGATGGGATACTGGAGGTTTAGTGGGTAGGGGAATTCCAAAATTCATAATATCTGGAATGTAATGAGTCGGATCATAAAATGTTTTAGGGGATTCCAAAATTCTATCTCCGTTATTATCGAAAAATGTTATAGAACTAAACTTATCAAACTATTGATGCTCTACAATAGTTGTTCTATACATTTTTTTGTAGCTCAAATATTAAGTGATTTATTCGAATTTTTCTTTTTCAGCCTTCGGTAAAACGACTTTTCTACTCATTGGAATAGTACTTGGAAGTAGAAAATATATGGTGAGAAAAAATTACCAGTTTGTCTTACCAGCACGTGGTAAATCTGCTTAGTTTACGTAGCTCGTGTATGACGGATTTTTGTCCCTAAAGGAATTAATGTTAATAATCCTGGAATTAATAACATTAAATCTAGAAAATATTTGTATACTCCCAAGTTTAATGTAATTAGTCTCCTCATTACTACTCTCTCTATAACGCAATAAAGATAATTATAACCTTAATAGACGCTTTCTGTCCTTGCTATTTTTTTTTTTTTTTGCCTGATTGGCTATGATGAAAATGTCATCCCATTACACTCTGCACTAGAGGATGGATAAAGAGCTTAGTGATTTGATTGGAGGTCTCGTGAGACCAACGACCCTTGTAGCTACGGAAGCGAGAAGTTTGGACGAGGCCGCAAAGCTTGCGGCTCCTGCAAAAAATTCCCAGGCATCAGTCTCAGAAAGAACAGGCAACCACTATGGTTTGTGGTCAGCTGCGCCACTGTCTGCAAGCCTAATGAGACAGTTCGCTCAGATCCAAACTTGCTTTAAACTCAACTAACAATGTCTGCTAGACAAGGCTTTTTGCAATAGCTTTCAGTCACAAGGGCAATAGTATGGCAACAGATATGTTCATTAACTTGAAAATATTTTGTAGTGAAAGATAAAACTAAAAGAGTTTTGTCAATTGAAGAAAAGTATATATAAATATCCGTCAAGCAGGGGCTGCGGAAACTAAACAGACTCCCCTTAAGCAAATTAAATAAATCAATGGTTAACGTAAAAATTTAGAAAGTGTCTATTCGATTCGGCTAGTTTAGCCCTATAAACGTAAGTAGCTCAATGCTGGACGGTGAGATTTTAAAAATAAACCCAAGAAAGCGTATAAAATAAAATAATTTCCTAAGATCTTAAGGAAATTTGTAAATTCATATTTATTATAATCAGGAACTAGCGATGGTTAGCTCTATTCAATAATCACATCATTTGGATCTCTTTTTTTTCGAAAATAAAATTAATCGAAGAACGAGTTTCCCTTATTAATAAAAAAAAATTCAGACGGCTATTTAAATATACTAAATGACTTTTATATTGCTTAGCTTTGTATTAAGAAGTGATTTATACAAATGCAAAGTAATAAATTATCAAATAGAATTATTCAAAGGAAAATAAACGAGTCCTTCTTTTTCTGTACAAGTATTTTTTTGTGTTATGGTATAGGCGGCGTAATTGGCCGTCATCTTATCACGCGTGTCCAATAATATTTATGGACACAGATTCATTCATTTATCTTGTAACATCGCAAAAATGCACATTTAATGTTCTTAAGTGTTAGTGATTGTTTTGAAATTACAAGTACTGAAGTAAAAAACATTTAGCTTGGCTATTCCTAAATTGTATTTGGTAGACTTGGTCTAGAGACTACACCTGAGCACTTAAAATTACTGATGCAATGTCTAAGCGAAAATTATAACCAATAAATTATATTTACATCAACAATATGTTGTTACGTTGATTCTCATAGATTGTTCTTAGTGTGGTCTAAGTTTTAGTGTTTAATAAACCTCAAAGATTTATTGTTTGAAGCTCAATAATTTACTTCGGTGTCCAGGCTTGACAATGAGCATATTGTGCTACTGTTATTATGTATCGAATGTCAAGAATAATCCATTCTTCTGCAGCCACACCTCTTTAATTTTCAAACTGGGCCTTACTTGTCTATAAACAAGAAAGAAACACTAGTTTTTGTCCATCGTCTTTGGGCATTAGTCTTTAGGCCATTCATGCTGAGCTCCTCAGCCACCCAAACCGAATTTATCAGACCAAAGTTAGCTTTGTCATTTGTATATTCAACGAATTTATGTAGAAATACCTTGAGATAAGTTAATAAAACAAGTGGTAAACCGGAAAGTTACGTGAGAGATTAAACATGGTGACTTCTTAAGTTTAATTAAGTGTAAAATGTGCATATCTAGACCATTTTGAATTTGGACGGAATTTTGGTTCAATTTAAAATGTAATATAAAAAAAAAGATAAAATTACTCATACATTCTAAGCTGATTGGTCAAGAGATCTTGTTTTGAGGCGCTCTACTCCATTTCACTATTTATTCTTTTCCAAAAAAAAAAAAAAAAAAAAAAAAAAAAAACCCTCTAATACTAATAGAAATTGCAGTAAAAATTTGTGAAGATCCATAATAAGTAAGAGATAGGCTAACAATATTGTTAGCTAATAAAATAGATGAATAATATTGCTCTAGCGCCAAATTGTAATCTGCCTTTGTATTCAAGCTCCTATGAAAATGTGTGGACAGACAGATTGAAATTGAATAAGAACAAAGTTATTTCTACCAATCGACAAGGAAATTAAAAGCGATATTAACGTTATCTGACAGTTTAAATTCACCAAGCTGTAAATAATTCCCAAACCAGAGAATAAATGATTACATTTTAGCGCATGGATTCTCACACAGACATCCAAAAAACGGTCCCATATACAATTTTTTTATTATTATTTTCAAATAGCAGGGATTGGGGCAATATGAAATAGGGCCTTCTGGATTTGGCATGATTGAAAGCGTTTATTCGTAAAAAGATAACATGTATTTCTGGTGAAAATAGAAAATTTCCAGGAGAGTGATCATTTCCACTGAAGGTCATTTCAAGGACTAATGAAATGAATTCTAGCGTATATGCACCGATTACTATCACTCCAATGAAATTTGAAAGGAACTACGCAGAAGGAAAAATCAAGTAGGTATTATTTATTTTATTTATTCATATATTTTGTTTGGTCCATTTTTATTTATTTGTACTCTTATGGCTCGGTGGCCACTCCTTAATAGTACTTTTGATACTTGGGAGGTGGTATTATACCATAGGAGTACTAGACGGGAGGAAGTTATTCTTGTCATACTCAGGATCTCGGCCACACATACCTGACACATAGACACTTAATGACAAGAACTGATAACCCTATATGCAAATACTGCAACAAACACCTTACGATAAAACACATACTGACAGACTGCATCCAACGAAAAAGCCTTCTGCCCTACAATGAGACAGAACTATTGACTGACAGTAGCCAATATATTCCACAAATTCTAACATATCTAAAACATATAAACATTTACAAATACATATAGTATAAAATAGAATAGATCTACAGCATACTTAAAAAGATTTAAAAGGGATTACGTTTATTATATTCATTTAGACAAAGTACGGATATGAGAAACACTCAGATATTTAAGGAATATTTTCCATAAAATATAAATAAAGTACAACCAAGGTGTACACGAAGGAAAAAATATATTATTCTAACTACCCCCTAATCAGAGATCTAGCCAATCAACATCCATGTGTGGCACAAACCAAAAAAATTAATAATTTTTTTGTGACCATTGAATGTTTTATATTTTATCCTTAGTTTGAATTCTGTTGTTTTATTTACCCTATTTTTAGACATTCTGATGTTTCATGAAACACTTATGCATTGAATGTAGTTAGATATGGGTGGGTAACATTTCTCTCTAGGTGGTTTAAATGAGTGTTTTATGCCGGTGTAATCATTGTGTATGTTTCTGTGTTAGCACCAAATAATGCCGATGATAATGCAGATAATGCAGGATCTGCCGAAAACATGTTTGTGTGAAAAAAGTATAGACAATTGTGGCAGATATATTTTTCCCATCCTAAAATCCATAACAGTTGGAAAGAGTTGACAGTAAAATAAATTCTGCCATGTGAGGACTCCGTAAACACATTATTATTTTCACGTGCTAAATGATACAGAATTTCACATAAACGTCATAAATTTGAATTTCTATTTTTCTCTGATTAAGAAATTTACGTTATTAAGATTTGAAATGTAATCTAGACATAAGACGTTTATTGATACAATACCTTAATGTGAAAATATCATGAGCAGAAGTGTGGGTATTAAAATAGCCATTATTCAGTTAATTTCTTCCATGTTCCAATAAAAAGTAAAAGACAGAAATTATAGTAATTATTTGTAACATTTTTCGATGAAAGGAAGTCTAGTTCTCCGAATTATATCCTACCATTTTCCATTTATTGGTAATTATTATTCATTTATATACCACAATATGGTAATAAATAGATTTGGAAACCTGAAAATATACTTTATCCCAGTGCATTTGCTTCCTTTACAGTCTACATGCTCTAACATATTCCTTTCCTAATGCATTGGAAACTGCATGAAAGGTTCAGATGCAGGCCTAAGTTGGAAGAGAGTAGAACCCGTTAGGATTCGTGCCGTGTGTGCTCTAGATATCTGTGACAGTTCCAGCGCCAATCTATTCCGTTAGATCAGCCTCGTCTGTGGCAATTCTCAAAGGTGTTCTTCAGTTCCAGCAACTGTGTTCCGAGAAGAAAAACTCACTGGACGTATATTGGTAAAAATAGCCAATGTATTTGGACAACCTCAAAGGCTTCCAGGGGGATATTTAATACTAGTCTTTTTCAATAAACTAACTATTTATTTATGTTTGACATCGAGAAGATTTATCTGTATTAAGAAGGGTTAGGCTAAGAATTTTATACGAAGAGTATATCATAAAATAAAGTATAATGAATAGATATTTGCTGCTTGGTTTTCCTTGCAGGTTATATAAGTAGTAATTTTATTCATCACAAGGCCACAATAAATAATATTCTTAAACTTAAAGCCTTTGTACTTGTATAAATGGCCTTCTTAGCTACTAATAAGCTAGTGAATTAGTTCCCAATCATGCCGTTTTTATTATACAGAACTTCGTGGACCACACAATTCACAATCGTAAATAAGGTTCATCATTATTAACAGTACCATAATTAAAAATAAAAATGACTCTTCCTCAACAACGGTACTCATTTAAAGAAATAATTTCTTTCCAATCAAACTCATTATTAAAGGTACTAACCACTTAAAGGCACAAAACATACAACTAAATACACAATTATAATTAATTTCAGTAAGCTAAATTTCAGCACATAAGTTAAAACGTCCGTCACCCAGGGGCTGCGTAAACTAAGCAGATTTCCCAAGTTATACAACAGAGAAATCTCCGTACGAGTGCCGAACACGAGAAGCGACCATAGCTCGTCCGTTACACTTTAAAAAAGGCAAATATCTCGGTCAATATTCAAGATAAGGAATAAATGTATATAACAATATTTATAGTACATTAAATTTGCAATAAGATTGGCTCTATACATGTTTTCGATCCGACGTATAGTAACGAAGATATTTCGAATTTTCGAAATTCCCCCTCTAAACCCCTCATCCCACTCTTCCGATTTCTGCCGTTAACGAACTTAATCTTCCTTTTTACATAAAATGATTAAATACCGAGTTTGGTGACGATTAGACAAAAAATTGCGACCGCTACATCGTTAACACACACACACACACACATATATATATATATATATATATATATATATATATATATATATATATATATTTATATACAGTTTTATAAGGAGCGCATATTCGTCATCTCCTGGGTAGGATCAATGTAAATTTGAAGAAATGTTTCGAAAATCGTGTTATGAGTAAAAAAAAATAAGAGAAGGAACAGTTTGACTCTTTAACACTTCCATTTCTGAAATTTGATTTGAGCGATGCTTTTGAATAAATTATTTACTTATAAGTATTTGAATATAGGAATACCCATTATTTAGAAAACATATTGAAGGTCAATATTATTTTTAAAATGAGACCTTGTTTATGATGTTAGGCATTAAATGAGACCAGAGATTTGAGCATCTAACCAATCATTTCCCCAACAGATTTAAAAGTCTGTATGACATGAGCCTCAAGGAAAAGGAACATAAAATAATGTTAACAAGTTCTAAAGGGAAATTTAATTCTCAAACTATTGTGTCCTTTACGTTCACATTCGATTGCCCAAGCGAGCAAGTCAGATGACAGGTATTTATTAAAAATCTTTAGGACGACGTATTTAACTGAGCTAAATAATTCTTTATACTCTGGATTTGTGCTGGCTGGTGGAGGTCCATCATCAACGGAAGGATCAAAAAGGTCAAACACCTCCACTCTTAATACTTCTTTATTACAGGCAAAGTACTTTCGGGGCGAACCGTCCCATCAGCAGTGCTCTAGAGTTGGTCCCTATTGAATTCTTTATAGTTTAACAGCAACGCGTTGGCACCCACCAAAATGCTTAAGCAGTTTGCCTAATTCTCTATGAGTGACTGCTTCAAAAGTGGCTAGGGCCTAAATAATATTTCTTCCACTGCTTGTTGGATATAACCCTTTGCTTGAAATTCTATTCGCCCAGTACTCGAGTAGCTCTCTTCGGTCTTGAGCGGTAATACAAAACGCGAAATGAGTTTCCGAACCAGAAGTCATTCACCGCCCTAGAAAATTAAGAATCGTTAATCCAACTCTCGTCTAATACTAAAGGCATATCGACAAATATTTAGTAATGCTCATATTCGTTATGAGACTGGACACTATAAAGTTTTGTTTTCCTCCTTTAAAGATAACAAATAGTAATAGTGCTACCTCTAGGAGTAAGTAAATATAAAGGAGGCCTGCTTTTAATAACGAAGGGTATCGACAGTGAAATTATGAATTATGATTTAGATCAGTTAAATACTTTTTCCTAGTGATATTAATGAAAATCTGTTTGAAAAATATGTCTTTTGAGGGTTCCTGAAATAGGAATAGGAAATATCTTATATACCCAAAATATTCTAAATGTAAAACTTACTTATATATTAAATAAATGCTTGATTTAGAATATTTCAATATTTAGTTTTCTTAAACTAAGCCCATCCGATTTTTACTTTAAGTGCCACAGTTGCTAAATATATTATCATACAATTTTATTCTTTTGGAATAGAGAATAGATGTGAGATGAGATCATCTGATATTTCATATTTCAGCACTTTGGAAACCTCTTTAGTTTATGCAATACTTCCGTGACAAACTTCATCATTCGTTCCTTTACGAGCACGTATAATATCGTCATTCGTCCAGATTAACAGCCAGCAGAATTAGTCATAGTCAAGTCGGGATAAAACGTTAGAAGATTGTTACGTACATACAACTAAACGAACTTTGCCAATGAACTGCCAAAGACGATGGGAAAACAGTCTGAAATTGGCGTTGCTATTGTATTGGGGAGAGGCAAGTCAGCCAATATTATGCAAGTCCTTCAATACTAGATATGGTTGCATAATTTATGTCTACGGGCCTGGGAACCCTGGGAGATGCTCAAATACAGATATCCTCTTTCGGGACTGTAGAGCACCCGACTCCCAGGAGAACATCCATGAATCAGCTGTATCTCGGCCAATCAACATCCGTCTTGGAGTAGCGCCGAACCGTATTCTCACAGGAGTGTCCTCCTGATCGTCAACACACCTTCATGGAGTGTTGGCCATCTGATCAGTGTCGCTTTTCGACAACAAAGGAGAGTGAAATCGGAAGACCGAACGTAACCGGTGAAAGTGTTATTTTTTTAAGGTACATACGTGACGGAGTATTTTCTGTTCAGTAAGGACATTTATAAGAAAGGTAATCGTTGCGCAAAGTTTCCAAGGCTAAAACACATGTAATATAAACTTTGAATGCGATGTGACAATATTCTGAGATGGGGTTGGTTTAAGTAAACAGTATAGTTCATCAATTTTTAAGTAAATAGAGTAGACTATAATGATATAAGTAGTGACTTATATTATTAACAAATAAGATAAGTAGTGTCTTATATTATAAATAAATAAGGAAATTAGTGACTTACGGGTATATTATTAATAAATAAGAAAAGTAGTGTCTTATATTATTAATAAATAAGAAAAGTAGGGTCTTATGTTATAAATAAATAAGGTAATTAGTGACTTATATTATTAATAAATAAGAAAAGTAGTGTCTTATATTATTAATAAATAAGATAAGTAGGGTCTTATATTATAAATAAATAAGGAAATTAGTGACTTATATTATTAATAAATAAGAAAAGTAGTGTCTTATATTATTAATAAATAAGATAAGTAGGGTCTTATATTATAAATAAATAAGGAAATTAGTGACTTATATTATTAATAAATAAGAAAAGTAGTGTCTTATATTATTAATAAATAAGATAAGTAGGGTCTTATATTATAAATAAATAAGGTAATTAGTAACTTATATTATTAATAAATAAGAAAAGTAGTGTCTTATATTATTAATAAATAAGATAAGTAGGGTCTTATATTATAAATAAATAAGGAAATTAGTGACTTATATTATTAATAAGTAAGAAAAGCAGTGTCTTATATTATTAATAAATAAGATACGTAGTGACTTATATTATTAATAAATAAGATAAGTAGTGTCTTATATTATAAATAAATAAGATAAGAAGTGACTTATATTATTAATTAATATAATAAGTAGTGAATTATATTATTAATAAATACAATAAGTAGTAACTAATATTATTAATAAATAGCATAAGTAGTGCATATTATTAATAAATTCCATATAATATTAAGTGTATTATTATAAGTCAATTTTAATATTATGTTGCTTGTGTGTAAGCTCATACACAAGCAACTATAACAACCCAACACCCAAATGATATGCTAAAACGTAAACAACCTTATACTGATTACAGGCAACGACCGTACAAAAACAATTTACCTGGACACAGGCTAAAACCACACTTCGTTTGACAGACTTAAGATGTAAATAAACAGACCCGGCCTAAAAACGTAAACAACTCAATACGGATGACAGACGTATAAAACCTACTGTCTAACGAACAACTAACACAGCACAACTTTTAAAATAATTATATTTTACAGATTATTGCAATTGTGATTAGAAAGGTGAACACATCGGTGACAGATTAAAAAAAAAAAAGGCAAAAGTCAGCTATGCACTTTATGAATGCAACAAGTATAATTGGCATGCACTTCAGAAAATGCACCATGATGTTAATAACTATAGCAATCCAAAAAATCCAAATAAATTTATATTCCAGCTCTTCTATAGCAATCGTAATCATGTCCTTCCGAAGTAAAATTTATAGCATTGAATAACTTCTGAATCAACATTTAAATAAAAATACTTAACGCTCTCTCGCTTTCTCTTTATCACTCTCTCTTTCCCTCATGAACAAGCTAAACACAAACATCTCACTTAGCCTGGTGATAAGTTCTCATAAGTAAATTTTTACATTCAACAATTAATGAAGTAGCTATTTTGAAAGGGAGAGGGTTTGATAAATGTGAGTCAACTTATTTGTCAACAGTGACATTCCAATATTCCTTTCCGTTCCACAAGAGTAATAACTATAAACTAATCTAAAACGTTATTACTTTAAATAAATGGCGGCTTTCACTATTTTAGACTAAGACTCTTCCATTTCCGTTTCCAGTAGTCCCAGAAGGCAGCAGGATAGACCTAGCACCTGGCTACAGAGGTTAGACACTAGATCAGGAGACGGTCCATTGCGGATTTCAGGGCTCCTATCCGGGTTTTTTTTTTACCAGCAGACGTCTATTGGATGCCAGCTGCTTTTCGAGAAAAACTCTTTGATCCTGGAAATGCGGCACAAAGAGACCGCAAAATATTTCCTCAAAGCATTATTCCGTTGAGACTCTTGTCGATGTAGAAGAAAACCGAAGGAAAATCCGCGTTCCTCAGTCGGTTATTTGGTTTCTTTAAAATTTTTTGGCCTTTTCTGTTTGTAAAACTGGAAAATTGTAAGTTTCTTAGTTCAGTGGTGATCTATCTGGTTCATGTCGTATTGAACACCCCAATTTTATCAACTGGATAAAGAGTGTACTGTTATGCAGGTGGTAAAAGTTGTTTTCTACATAATCCGTTATATCATCGTTTATTTGATAAAAGATTTTATTTGGGTGTCTTATTCTATAGTCAGTCAATAGTATATATCCAAATATAAAAAAGTCCGTCACACAGGGGCTGCGTAAACTAAGCCGATTTCCCTCGTGAAGTTTAACAATAGATAAATCTACATACTGGAAACACAATAACCGCCACAACAAGTGAATAAATACAAACGATAATAAGAAACCGCCAGACGGGATGCACCTAAAACGTAAACGAACAGGTGTGCCACTTCTCACAGGTAAGAAAAACAATTACAGAAATATATCAGAATATAACATATTAATTTTATTGAAAACTATTTACTATATCTAGTATTGTAATTTATAACGGATCAGAATAATTTTTATCTCAATCTAATCAGTTTCCAGAACTTAAGAATGGGGGTAACACGATAAAATATATTTGCATTTATCTAGTATAATAAAGGCCTCTTGAAAGCAAATTATGGTATTTAAACTTCGAATAATATGGTTTATTACATAACCGAGTATTGTTTATGTTTCATTAGTAGAAATAGGGGTTTGCTGAAGGCTGAAAACTGAAAAGTCAAATATCTCGGTTAAAATTCAAGGCAAAGAATAAATGTATAGAACAATATTTATAGTACATTTAATTCGCAATAAGATTAGTTCTATACAATTGTTTGATCCGACGTATGGTAACGGAGATATTTTGAATTTTCTAAAATCCCCCCATTGTATATATGTGGATAGATAGATAGATCGATATAATTTTGAACGGACCTCATTTTCGTCATCTCCTTGGTAGGACCGATGGGCATTTGAAGAAATTTTTCGAAAATCGCGTCATGAATACGCCCTCAATAGCTGATTTCCCTTAAGGAAAATCTGCTAAAAACGTAATTATTATAATAATTAACTTTACTTACAAGCTCCTAAAATTTTAAATAAAAAAATAAACACAGTGGCCTTATTAAATAAATCCTTGAACTGCGTCTCTTTAATAAAATTCTGACGTTATGCGAATATTTCTTAAGTATATTCAGAATAGGCAGTGGGTATAATTGTGTAGGTGGGGGTGTATGAGTGATGTCTAGCAAGGGTTGGATATTCTGGAGTAATGGCATTTTGCAAAACGAGCAATTGACTCAGAGGCCCAACTCGTGGGTGTGGTTCTTGCCAAACTCACGACACCAACCCACTCACTACATTATCCTATTAACACTCCAGTCCTGCAATGTATAGTTTACACTAATTAGTAGTTAGTTAAGTTATTTATTTATTAGGAAGATTACAACTCTTACGAACTTTAAATAAATCGTCAACAAAGCTATTACGCGCACTTAAATTTTGAAAAAAAAAAAAAAACAAAAAACAGAATACCCACTTGCTAGACAGGCTACTTATCGACCTTCATCCATTTTCCAGTTTTCCTGTAATAAATAAGCTATGTAAACTTGAAATTTAAGCAGTACAATAGGTGTTTAGATACTCAGATACTCGCCAGAAGACTAAATACTAGAAAAAAATAATTTAACAGGATTGATTATGACATATTTTTCTAACCAACTCATTATAGCGGAGTTATTTTAAATATTTGAATTCCCCCTTACTGTAAAGCCTACCCCACCATTTAAGCTTGAAATAAGAAAAGTCCGACACGCAGGGGCTGCGTAAAGTAAGCAGATTTCCCTCGTGAAGACTAATAATAGGTAAATCTAAATTCTGCTAACACAACTCAACCGTGAATATTAAGTTAATAAATACTAACGGTCTTTCCCCTGCCGGCGGGAAGAGTCTCAAGTGTAAACAAACAGGTCTACCAACGGCTCACCGGAAATAAAAACAATAACTGAAACATATCCGAATATAACATATTCATTTTACTGAAAACTATGTACTATACGGAGATACTGTAATTTATAATGAATCAGAATAAAGTGTAATGTAATTTATTTTTATCTCAATCAATAAATTTCAGTAGTGCAAGAATTTAAGACAGGGGGGGGGGGCACAAGAACATATCTGCTTCTATCTAGTATAATAAAGGTGCCTGGAAAACAATATTTGGTATTTAAGCTTCGAATAATGTGGTTTATAATATAACAGAGTATTGCTTATGTAACACGAGTAGAAGTGAGGGTTTACTGAAGGTTGAAAAATAAGAAATGCAAGCATCACGGTTAATATTCAAGATAGAAAATAAATGTACGTGATAATATTTATCGAAAATTTAATTTGCAATAAGATTCATTCTAGATATTCGTCGGAGATTTTTCGAATTTTCAAATTTCTCCCCGTCTAAACCCGATCAAATCCCCGTCAACGAACTTGATCTTTCTTTTTGCATAACACGACTAAATATCGAGTTTGGCAACTATCAAACAAAAATTGCGACTGCTAGCGTAAAATCGTGGACACTATCTCAATAGCTGATTTCCCTTAAGCGAAATATGCTAAAATAAATAAAATATAGAGTTATATGATTTAAATTTTGTTATTACGCAGAAAATCCGATTAGAATCTTCAAGTACAATTTTTTTGAAATGCAGCCTATTAATAATGAGTAAATAACTATCACTTAAATTGTTTACAAGGCTCAGGTCCTGTGAACATTTCATGCTGGAATTTCGTTCCTTTCATGTGTTGTTAATGTCCAAAAGCATAGTTGTTCAAAGGAAAGTCAGCCTGCGGGTGACCCCAATATAACACAATGTCTACACTAGCTTACAGCATGAAATAGAGCTGTTTCACGGCCAATAGGCTCCGTGTAAACATTGCTTACAATGTCCTTCGCCATGTACACCCCGATATTGCCCCGTCTATCTAGGATAGCCACTAGTTCCGTTACTATACAGACCGCTTTATGGGCTAGTTCGTCACCTGCTTCTAGAAAAGAGTAAAAAATTACCGTTAAAACATAATATCAGAATAGCAGCATTTTTCCATAGGGAGTTTAAAATTATTCTACAACTTCAATTTTATAAATATGGTGAGCCCAAAATCAAGGAAATGTCTGACATAATTACTTTTAAAATGAATTTTTTTAAGTCATGTCCACTCATATTTTATTGGCTTGCTTTATTTTCTCCAACCCACAGAGCTTGAGTGCAGTCCGAACACCAAACAAACGCTGTACCAAGAACACACCTTTTTTTATTGGAACTAAGGCCGGCCAACATAGCGATGTGTGTCGTAATAACTCCCTTTTAAAAAGCGGAGGTTTTGCATTTGACACGATAGAAATCAGTAAACCATGAAAACTTCATCATTGGCCTTTTTAACAGATTTTGCTTAAAAGAAATCAGCTATTGGGGTCGTATTCATGACGCGGTTTCGAAATTTTTCTTCAAATGTCCATTGATCCTACCCATGAGATGACGAAAATGAGGTCTGTTCAAAGCTGTGTATATATATATATATATATATATATATATATATATATATATATATATATGTGTGTGTGTGTGTGTGAATGTATATATATATTTTTCTGTTACCGCTCCAGCGGTCTCAATTTGTGTTTTATTGTTACCAGACTCGTTTTGTACAAAGATCAAGTTCGTTAATGGCTGAAATCGGACAAGCGGGAGGGGTGGGTTTAGAGGGGGAGAATTTCGAAAATTCTTAATATCTCCGTTATTATGCGTCAGATCGAATATTTTATAGAACTAATCTTAGTGCAAATGTAATGTTCTATAAATGTTATTATGTACATTTTTTCACTATCTTGATTATTAACTGAGTTATTTGCATTTTGTAGTTTTCGGTCTTCAGTAAAGCCCACTCATACTCATCTCATATTAACAATATTCTATTATGTTATGAAGCACTTTATTTGAAGCTTAAATACCAATTATTGTTCTCATTGAACTTTTAAGTTTTGAGATAAATGTAAATACGTGGCGCACGTGAGAAATCTGCTTTGTAACGCAGCCCTTGCGTGACGGACTTTCTTTTAATAGTGTGCATACTAAATTTACTTTAACTAAACAAGAACATGTAAATATAATCTTTGTATTTTGTATGTATTTTCTTTAAGGGCCATTATATTTCTCACCCATCCAATTATTAGATAGGGCGTTAGGGGAAACCTTAATTGGTTTAAGAATAATTGAATCTTTACCAAGATTTATAGCTATGGCACTGAGGTACTTTCTAATAAACCACTTTCTTTCTAGGCTTGGCCAACACACATTTTACCAGATTTTCCTTGAGAGTGGACTCATGACGCGATTTTCGAAAAAGTTCTTCAAATGTCCATGGATCTTGCCCAGGAGATGACGAAAATGAGGTCCTTCAAAGTTGTATATATACGTACATAGTTTTGTCCGTTACCTCTATGCGGTCGCAATTATGGGTTTATCGTTATCAAACTGGAAATATAAGTGTTTCATGCCAAAATAAAGATCAAGTTCTTTAACTTCTAAAATCGGACAGAGGGGGGGGGGGGGCGCTTTCAAAAGGGGAGAAATTCGAATTTTTCCCGTTATTGTACCTCAGATCGAAAAAGTGTATAGAACTAGTATTATTGTAAATTTAATTGTCTACAAGTGTTGTTATATACATATTTTCACTAAGATTAACATTAACCAAGATATTTGGAATTTCAGCTTTCAGTAAACCCCCGACTCCTACTCATGTCCTAATAACAATAAGATGTTATAAAATGAACCTTTTTATTCCAAGCTTAAATACCAAATATTGTTTCCATGGGACCTTTATTATGTGAAACAGTTTTATTCAACACTATAGATCCTACTTGTGATTTCCAGAAATCGGACCAGGAATAGGGGGAGGGAGGGGGGGGGAGTAGTTCGGAGATGAAGGGAATTTAAAATTCAAAATATCTTCCTTATTATTAGCCGGCTCGTAAATTGTTATAGAATCAATCATGATGAACTATTGAAACTCTACAATTTAAGGCCTGTGAATTTCTTCGTGACTCAAGTACTAAGTCACTTATTCGTACTTTCTTCTTTTCAGCCTTTAGCAACCCCCCTTCTACTCATCGTTCTTTTTTTTTTTTTTCATAAAATAGAGAATATGTGGTGAGATGAGATACCAGAAAGTGTGAAATCTCCTTAGTTTACACAGCCCGAATATGACAGACTTTTTTTAAATCTGCCTCTTATATGAGAATGGCAAACTCCGAGTTGACTTCACCAGAGATATATCCGCCTCTAAGCAATTTAATTTCTCTCGGTTGGTAATCGAGGCTAGGAGTACACCTTAGCTCCTGCTTACTAAAACGAGCAAGAGCACGGTGGATGTTATGGTGCTACAAGCTGAACTGGGTTCGGTTTCCTAGGAAACCTCTGCTTTATGGAGGGTGCAACCTACATTCCCCTGCAAAGCTGCAAAAGCCTCTATTAGTACTCATCTCATAGCCTACAGAAAAGAAATCAGAAGAGGAGAAGATATAATGACAAGCCGTATAAAGAAAACTAAAACTTGCCTGATGTAAAAGTCTAAATTGTACATATAACTATTGATTTCATTATTACTGAGCTTGCTAAGAAACAATGGTTAGCTCTTAATCGTTGATTTCTAATATATCGCATATGCCGTCAAGCACACATATAAGTTCCCGCTCACAAATCAGGATATCATTTACTGAAACCATATAAAAAATAAAAAGATTATTGTGTAGCCATATATATAAGAATGATACACGTACAGGTTGAACAAAAAGGCCTGACCTCCACTAAAGGCTTCCGACTTAGCGCATCCTCTGGAGTCTGGTCATCCACGACATTAGGCTGCCAACGATGACGCGCTGCGTCGGAAGTCCTTTGTATCTTTTTTTTTGCGGTTTCCTTTACAGACCTTGGAGATCTTTAGCCGCAATTACAAGCCTTTCCATCTTGGGCGATGGCTTTCCAGTCTACTGCATGGAACTCCTTAGCATCCTTCTTCCCTCTGTCAACCCATCTCACCTTCGGTCTCCCTCGTGGCCGGGTACCCACCACCGTTGCATTCGTTTTCGTGTATAGGGGGCTGGTTGGTTGCATCTTGCCAAGTGCACCGCCCATTGTAACCACTTAGCTATCATGTCATGTGAAATCGACTGTCTAGTTTCAGGTACAGTCTCCACTATAGACTCCCTTCTCCAAAGTCATAAGTCACCATCCCACTTTGGGCAAATTATGATTCTAAGATCCTTGCTCTCTTCACAACCATACGTAATTATAATAATGGAGTTACAGACCCTTACCCTTAGTGTCAAGGCTCGTGAGGTTTTCTTTAATCTTAAGAGAAGAAAGCATGGTTGACACTAGTTAACCTAGGTTGATTTCAATAAACTGGTCGTTGATAGAGGTTCCTATAGCTACTTATTTAAACAGTCATTGCTGAGGCTAGGAATTGGAATCATGATGTTTTATCCGCCCTGGCGATTACCCCAACGCATAATCCCTGTTGAATGAAACGACTCCATTAGACTTGTTGGGCTTCTTCGCATCGAGGAGGAGCAATGCCCATCCCTCCAACCGTCTGGTTGGATTTGCAACAGATGGAGTTCAGGGGTTTCATGGCCCGAAGTCGACCATAAAGGAATCAGTCTGTCGCGACTCAAGAGGCCAACACATCACGTTAGTTCCTCTACATCAGTACCACGACACTAGCGCGCTCTGGTAGTGAACCGAGAAACTAGCATCCACAGTGGTCACTTATTGAAGTACTAACCATGCTAGTACGAGCCTGCACAACTTCACTTATCTCGAGTCGGACACTTTACCGCAGTGCCACCGGCACCCCCTCGTCTCTAATAAGTCTTTATTGAGAAGGTTTGGCCTTTTTGCACAACCTCAACAATATATTCCTTTCCACCTGCCGGAAAACCAACTTACAATGTTGTTGGTATTTAATACTTTATTAGTCTTCTTTCCTTTACCTTTTCATCTTAATTCTCTCTACAACAATATAAATTGAAGTTGTATTTCCTTTTCTCATAATACCTAATGCTATGGAGATAAGGTTCGCAACCATCGTGTTCATGATTGGAATAATTATTAATTATTGTTAAATACATACAGAGGACATAGGAAACACGCTATATGTCCTACATAGAATTAGGACAACTCTTCAAGTGAAGCACATATACAATAACACGTAACTGGGGAAACAACGGATTCTAGATTCATATAACTGAGCTGGATTTCGTGCTGCTCTTGGCCTTTCAATATTACTCGGATCGACCTAATTATTTTACACATCTCCCACCTAACAAACTCAGGAAGGGCAGCTGTTTTTCTGAAGACAAAATGTCTTGTGGAGCCCTGTGAAGATTATTATTTATTGAAAACGTTTAAATTAAATAAAATATTACTTACTCCTTTATGGACGATTTGTTGACATTGGAGGGCAGGTCGTCAATGTTCCTGGAATAAAATAAACCAAATGAGCCCAGGAAGATTATAACATATTTTAATATATATATATATATATATATATATATATATATATATATAAATATATATATATATTAATAGAAACTGTTTAAATGGGTACCCACAGGCCAAAAATATCTTCAGTATAATCACTTCCTGAGGCGTCCGTAGATCGGTGGTAGATCGACTTTAGTGAAGCAACATGGAGCATGGTCAGCACTTGGATGGTGACTGCGGAATTAGTAGACCAGCTGGCCGGTGTCGCGGGGGAAGTGCAATGAAGGGAGTCTAGTGAGTAAATCTGCATGACAAGGGCATTCCCTTCCTTCCTGGTATAATTTCTGAAGGTATTTAGAAGTAAGAATTACATTGAGTGTTCACATTTTGAGCGCTTCTCATAACCGATTTTGTTGGTTAAGGAATTCGAATTTATTTAAGCCAATATTACGAATCCCATTGCTCTAGTTAAGTCTCTAATGGAAAAATTGTTAACAGGTGTATATTTAGATGTCATTCCAGATGTGAATGTCTAGTTCCTAATCTGAGCTCCTTCCCTTGTAGTTCTGGCAACTTGAGTACTTCTAGACATGAAAAGATCTATTAAACATTATTGACTGAGAAAAGGAAAAGTCGAGTGGTATTTCGCTCTGTTGAGAGCGGAAGTAGTAGTGTGCCACTAGCCAAATGATATCATTATTTCACACGAACTGTCCTTGGCACTTCCCGCCCTCCCACGAGAAGGTCAGGTGCGATCATGTTAGCCACAACTCAATCCTCTGTCGACCTTCAATAATGGCCTGAATTGTTAGCCTCTCGTATTTGTCACCGCAACCACTGTCGTTTTTTCAGTGTTACCTTGAGACTTACAGCAGGTTGAAGTACCTACCACAATTATTTTATTTTATTACATTAGTTGTATTTCAAAGGTTTCGTATTATATACTGAACAGTAATCATTAAAATAAAAAAAAAATACATTTTGTTCAGTTTAAAAATGTGTTATCCAAATTCGAGACTCATTATTAATTATAGAGCTATTCAAGAGTGTTGCATTTGGCTCAGTCGGATTCGAAACTGCCTTACAAAAACTGACTTCCACAACAAGGTATCCAACGATCTGAGCTCATCTGACGAGCAATAGCTCATTTCCCTTGAGGGAAATATACCAAAAGACTTGCTTTAATATGATAAACTTTAATATTTATTATCGCTGTAATATCTAGCTGAGAATGGATCATTTTCAACAAAAGTCAATTTCAAGTAAAATGGACTGAGAGGAGGAGAGATAAGAGGAAGGCAGGACTAAATACTTTCAAAACTTTCTCTGTGCCTAGAGATAATCAAGATTTGTAAAAGACCTTTTTCGCCTGCCGGAAAAATATCTATTAATTTAGCTCTATAACACTTCTGATCTGCGTAGATATTGCGTATCACGCTCAAGTAAAATAATTTTTAATTCAATGAAGAAAACAATTTTTTTTTATTTAATGAGGAAACATTTGATTGATGTCTGCATTAGACCTTTTTTACACGTATATTATATATAAGAGTAACTCAACAATGAAGGATTTTATTTTGACATATTTGATGGTTTGGAAAGTGAAGTAACTAAGCACTTTCAGTAGCTAAAAGATTCTCGGAAACATTATGTTAAGCTTTAGTTGTAAAATACATTTCATGAAGAGATTGATTATGCAATAATAATTTCCATTTACCTCGTTTTAACCGTTTACATCATTCACTAAAAGGTTTACTGGGAAGCCTAATCGTTCCATTAGATCCAACAGGAAAGCACATTAAAATACACGTTAATAATGGAGCTGCCTAAAATAATGCTAGATTAACAGAATATTGATTTTTCAATACCTTAATAAATTATTACAAAGGGATTTTAAGAGTACTGAAAAAATATAATAAGAAATTGGGCCTAGTACTTCTCCATGCATCACCTTGTCTACCACACTTCACTTCCCTGGGAAGATTTTTGGCTTCTCACACGCATACATACACGAAAATATGGTTTTATTTTAAGGAGTTTGATCAATTCCTGGCTTAAATAAGTCTTCAATTCATGGCAAAAAATCGAGATATATTATTTACCCGTCAGAGCTGTTAACCTAAATTTTTTTTAATTTATATTTATTATTAGGTCTGTATTCATAAATACATACATCTCTGAATATAATAAAATAAATATCTATCTCAGGACAAAAGAAAAGATCAATAGGTCTCAAACAACTATATTTATTCTCCTTGTTTTAGAATCGCAGACGTTTCGCCCTCCTGGGCATTAGCAATGCTAAAAACATATTGGGTAAAAAAAAAAATGTTATCTCACCACCATTAATAAAAGAGACTGAGAAGAATAATTTTATAAGGTTTGTTAGAACCCTGTGTATCTAAGAGAATTATGATTTGCCTTAATGGTTGAGATAAAATGTTTTTTACCCTTTATGTTTTAGCATTTTTAATGCCCAGGAGAGCGAAACGTCTGCGATTCTAATATAAGTGAGAATAAATATAGCTGTTTGAGACCTAAAGATCCTTTCTTTTGTCCTGAGATACTTTAATTGGTCTCAGTAAAGATTAGATGCAATAAATATCTATATCATCACAAAATTGCCTCTAAGTTTCTGTATGCACGAAATAAGTTGACTTTTATAAGTAAATTTATGACATGTGGATTGTAGAAAAGCGAATGAATCATGAATGGTAGTGTATATTGTCCCTATCCACAAAAACTGAAACAAAGTTAAACACGGCAAAACTGAAAATGATAAATTTGCCATTTTGCTCAGAAATATGATAGCTTATGCGCAGTGAATGGAGTAATAACATTCGAGCCAGTAGCTGTAGTCCATGGCAATCGATCTGTAGCTCTTCAAGGAAAGATAATGTTGATATAGGAATGGCCCCTCCAGCCAGACCATAGCTGTTTTACTCCCCAATTTCTTTCTCCGAATATTCCTTTGAGTTTCTCAGAATAATATATCACACACTTTGTATTAATTACTTACTTTTATGTTATCTATAACTTCATCTTGGTCGACGGCATTATTTTCATAACTCACAGTTGGGTCGACTATTTTTTTTTAAAGCAATGATGCAGGCGTATTTCAATCTTTGGTACACGTATTGTATACACCTCCTCCGAATAATGTTTGCATTCAAGAAGATAACTTAACTTCTCTCTAAGGTTAAGGTGTCGTTGGGTTAAACTACCTTGCTGGCCGGACATATACTCTGAACATGGGTGGGTGTTTTGGTCTCCTTACCGCTTTTGCAGAAAAGGTATTAAATAGAATATTTTAACAGTAGATATTCTCTTGAATAGGATGGAATAATTGGCAAGTTAGAAGTTTATATATGATTTACCAATATCAATAGTTCAGGTCATAATCTCCAGGACACCAAGCATTTCTACTTCGGATATTTGTTATTTATTTATGTCCACTTAATGCTACTATGGCTAATTGGGGCGGGTTATCTACAGGTTGCCACCCTTTTCTAGCCAGGGCGGGACTAAGGAATTTATTTAGCGAGTCCGTCATCAAATAAATTCCTACTACTACTGATAGAAACTAAGAATAATTCAGTCCATCACTAACACGCCTGAATATGGTGACCAAATGAGTCATCACAACAGGTAGCAAAAATAAATAAAGCTGTACAGAAAGTCAAACTCCCTTTTTTCTTCTTATTAATTTAGACTGGATCCTGTAATGTTACTTTACGAATTTAGTTTTCATAAGAAATGCGTGTTCCTTTAATGGAAATAAACGAGGCATTCGTGACTCTGCGAAAAATGTAACAGGGCAAAGAGTTCTCACAGCTTTCTGAAACTATTGTATCTACCTTGAATCAGCAGCGGTCAAGGTTGTGGTTCCCTTTAGATACACACTTAGTATTGTAGTGTTAATTTGCTACCAAGCCTTGAGTCATTTTCCTTTCAAAGCCTCAAGGAGAAGTGTCTGCCAATCAGTTCATACATTTTAAAAATATTCCATGAGAATCAAACCAAAACAATTCATAAACAATAGGGAGAAGGAGACAGGTAGGACTTTCAAGTTTCCAAAAAATCCTGGACTACTTTAAGAGAGGGTGATTGTCAGAATTAAGGATTTTCTAAAAAGTAACTACGAAAATATAGGAAAAAACATCCAGGTGGACTAAAAAATTACCTGAGAACCACATGAACAAGAAACGGCACTCAAGAATACTGCATGAGTACTATCATGAATGCGTCAACAAAACTCACTTAATGTGTACATGTGATTACCTTGTAAATGAAACAAAATTAAAAAGTTGACAAAATGTATTAAATAAAAGATTTTTTCAAAATCAATAAGTGAAGAACTGTGTTAATGAATGTATAGCACCAAAAATAGGTCATTGATTCACCAAGTCTTATACAAGGCAGAAGAATATTGGAGACTGAATTGTTACTTGTAAAAAAAAAATGCTTTAACGCAATTAAAGCTCTTATTCAAAAATTGAACACAACTAGAAGTGAATAAATCGAATAAAAGTTAAAAAGTATTACTTTGAATAAATCAGATAAATAGAGTGTTATCTGACTTAAACTACAGAGTAACTTTGAAATGAAATGTGTTTATTTACATTAAATGTTACCATAACATAATAGGATCCGTCAAATTGTTTTTGTTTTTTTTTCTATAGACAATTTTCTAATATTACGTCCATTAAATTATTTACAAATTATTGAACTACATTTATACTTATATAATACATTCATCAAAACATTAGGTCAAATTTTAAGAATGCGTTGTATAAAATTCATGAATTTAAATAATTATATACAATAAATTAGTTTCATTAACAATCTTAATACAACTCTAAACATGTAACATCTATTTTTTTTTATTTATTGGCATGCTAATTTATTTAGGATTACAAGCTTTATAAATAATAAGAAACTTGCCCCATCTTAAGTAGACAATGTACTTGTTCACAAATTATTTTAGAGCGATATTTATGAGAAATATTTTAGAACACCTTTGAAAGTATTCTTCATATATATATTGAAAATTGTAATTGACCTATTATTGAACCTTGGGAAACACCGCATGTAATTGTTTGCAATTCTCAAATAATATTATATCCACTGACATCATCAAATTCTACTTTCTGTTTATGGTTACAGAGATAAGAACGAAAATGTTCATGAGCCATGCCTCTTATTCCATAATATTCTAACTTATTCAGCAGTATTTCATGATCTACTACGTCAAAAGCCTTTGTTAAATCTACAAATATTCCAATTAAGCTCGGATTTCTATCCAGAGAATGAATTATATCCCCCAGAAAATCATATGTTGCCGAAGTAACAGACATATTTTTACGGAGATCGCTTGCTCAGGTACGAGGACATCATGCTTTCTGAAATGCTCCATTAGTCGATTAAAGATAATTTGTTTTGAAAAGTTTTGAGAACACCGGTAGAAGGAATATAGGTCTGTAATTTTCAGCTTACTGTTTATCCCTTTTATTGAATAGATGTTTTACTCTAGATCGTTTCAGAAGTTCCTGGAAAAGTCCTACAAGAATGCACCTTAGACCTAGAAGGACGATTAACAAACAGAACTGAGTCTAAGCTTTGACCTCTAGGTGGTAAATGTCCATTTCACATCATAAATACTTCAACAAATAACAATAAATTGTATTCTTCATTTGAGAAGTAAGCACATTGACAAGTGCTCACCATATTCCACCAACCAGTTTGTACCGGCCATCTTAGAGTCAAGACCTGTCTTGGGAATCCAAGGCCTACAGGACGGGGGCAACAAAACTAAAAATCGGCCTTCACCTATACAAAGATCAAACCAGCCGGCTGTGTAAACCAACTAACGCCAAAAGCAGCAAAATGTCCGTACAGACACATAAACATAAACATTCTGACAAATATTTGTTCACTTCAACTTGAAAGAAAACGGCGGTGGGGGAATATTAATGAAAATAAAAAGAGAATTATTAGTAGTGCCAATTACATAAGATTCGCAAAAAATTAGAATCTACTAGCTTCGTCTGTGCTGCCCAATAACAGCTTCAAATCCTTCCTTCGTTTAATTTTTTTTTTTCTCGCAGACTAGATTTCTCCTGCTTTCCTTGGTGAGAGTACACTTTTCACTGTCATATTTAACTGTTGGTCTTAGGATTTCATTGTCAATTAGCAGCTTAGGCCTCCAGGAGAAACTTTAAAGAGGATTGCTTCTTTTTCAGGGCACGTGCAACGACAATATAAATCATTCTAACAGGCCACTTAAATATTTTCTTGTGTTCTTTTTACTTTTCTTGCGTGGCTACCTCTCACCGGATGTTTCCGACTGTGGAACGTTCAATTACAAATGCTACCCGCCATAACTTCTAGTGTGTTTACTTCAGAAATGTTGACTAGGGACATTTTGAATCCGTAGGTGAGATGGTCACATCCGACCTGTCGCTAACAGAATGGGAAATTTCAGAGTTACTGTCAGCTTGGCAGCTGTAATCCTAAAACTATTTCTATTCCACTTGATTTTGTTAAAATTCTAGCCTAAACCTGTCATGGGTAGGCTTTAGCAAGTATTGGTATACAGAGGGAGAATTTTAAACTAATATAATTTTTAAAAGCATCTGACTCCTGCCTAGACTAAGAAATTTTCCAGTGTGCTAAAATTACTTGCTGATGTTCAAATTTCGAATATTTCAAGTTCTAATTTATTCCCAGAATATGAAACAAAGCTAAAAAAATAAGAAAGATTTAAAATATCTAGTGACACAAAAGCAACCTTATGTAAAACTCGTTTAAGTGGGAGTGGAATTTAACCATAAATCAGAAAACTAAAACGAAAAATTCACTTAACATGGTTAATATCCTAGAGGAAAATGCCTAAAACAACAGTTACATAATATTCTTGTAAATTTAAAGTCATGACCGTATATAATACTTAATTTAACATGAAACCGATCAATATCAGGTAACCTATGAGTAAATAAAAATTATGGCCTTTAGAGCTCTGGTGTTAATTGGTGAGGTCATATCGCAAACTTACCTCAGATAATAAAGGTCAATGAAATCAATAACTTATTTTTAAGCTTGGAATAATAATGTATTGCCTTATTGGTAATGTGAGATGATTAGAACTGGGGGTTTACTGAAAACAGAAAAAAAAAGTACAATCAACTTGTTTAATATTGGAACCAGAGGGAAAATGTTTAAAAACAACGATTACATAATATTAAATTTACAAATTATTCCACAATGTACGACAGGTTAAATAACATTATTCATTCCGACTCAAAATAAGAGTTTTTTTACCGATTTTTTTGTTACATTTTACACCCCCCTCAAAATCCCAACTCTTCCTCCTCCAATTTTAGCCCGTTTTACTTTAAATGCTTAAATATCAAATTTAGTAATAATCAAACCTAAATTAAGGCCCCTGATGCTAGTGTATACATTTTCATGACTTTATTGTGTCATCCTTACATAGGATCGATGGACATTTGAAGACATTTTTTTGAAAACACGCCATGAGTTCAACCCCTGATTTCGATTATGAAAACCTGCTAGTATTTAATTTGTTTACTATTTCCAGCAAGATGCTGAAGGAGGGAGAGTAAAAACAGAAAATAAGTATATAGAGTAATTGGAGAATTAGTGAAATGGAGCCATTCATTAGACATGCTGACGTGTTTAGATTATAAATTTAATTTATTGTTTTATTATTATTATTTTATTGTCAGTGGGCCAATTAATAAAAATAATTTTTTTTAAAAATGTTACTTATTAACGTCCACGTTCTGCTACTAAGGCTAATTGGGTTGGGTAACCTATAGGTTGCCAACCATTTCTAGCCAGGATGGACTAAGGATTGTATTTAAAGAGTTCATTCCTTAATAAATTCCTATTTCCCAAGACGATTCTAGATATTTATTTATTATTATTTGTGCATCGGCAGGGTTTAGCTGTGTAGCAAGTCTATAGGATCGCCCTACGCTCTGACGCTCTGAGGATGGGGATTTAGTCCCCGAAAGCGCTCAGCGTTTATAAGAAATAAAATTGTGAGGGGCCATAAAAAAGTTTTGTGATTAACCATTCATCACCCTCACCACCAGCTAAAAATAAATATGTGTATTATTATTTATTAACGTCCACTTTTTGCCACTCAGGCTAATTGGGATGTAATTCTAGATATAACATGTGAAATTAAGACCAACATCTTAGCTGACATGGCCACCTGGAGCCCTCTTATGGGTAAGTAAATGCTGCTAATAATTATGTTGTTTTCTCTAGTCTCGAAGAGAAGACAGTTTTTGTAGCAATAACATTGGGAGTTCTCCACTATTCTATGGCCGGGGGTGGGAGGTTCATTCTATGGCCGTGACACCTTGCAACATTTAACAAGTTATACCTTAACTTAATGCTTTCCATTTTTAATCGTGATCAAAACAATACGAATGATGAAGCTCTGCAAAGCAAAGACATTCGCTTTAGACTACAGTTCCGCTGGCTTCTTTTTCCTGCCATAAAATCAAACACCCAGCTGTTTATAGCCAAAGCAGGCTAGCCATTGGCTTACCATTTACAATCCGGTTTGCCAACGGAGAATGGTGTTGGTTGCACAAGAGAACTAGTCAGCTGAAACTGCCGATCATTTCGATCAGACTTAACAAGCGGCCCAGTAAGGCCTGCCTATTTTAGGATTTCAAACGTCGGCCAGTTCCAATCATCAACAACGCCATTAGCCCATATCTTCAATAATCGGGCCGCTTTGAGCGATTAAATACTTTAGAAAATAATGTTTATTGCTATTATAAGACGTTTCAGCTAAAGATTCCCAATTCCACTTTCCTTGCTCGGACACACACAGGAATAAAAGCATTATTCTTAATGGTTCCATAGATTATAACTTACTTAATATTACTTTGCTTATTCTTTACTCTCATAGCTAATACTGTAAAGTGCCAATACTACATAAACTTTAAAATTAATGACCGGTTACGTGAATACATCCAGGTCACGAGTTTATGTTGAAAGCAAAACTGTCAGGTAACTCAACTAACAAGGTAGAGGATAAATTAAAATGTCGTCATACATTTCTTGTAAAGGTTTATAAGATACTAATTCTCCTGGAATATTTCTTTTTACCTTGGGCTGTGAATAAGATAGGATTCAAGAAGAGTTTTAACACGATAGTGGTTAGCTATCAGACGACAAGGCATGTACTATTGTCATAAAGGGGCTGCATAAAATAAGAAGCGTTCCCGTGTGCTGGAATGTTGGTCAGATTTATATCATTTCACTTACCATTCTCTAATTCTCCCTTAGTAAGGACGTCATGAAATCAAGGTTTGAAAGTTTAACTGGGCATATAGTGTTAAGTGATAGTTTAACTTAAGGCTGAAACACCGAAATACAAACAATTCCATTAATGCTCGGGCTGCCGAAAAAATGTATACAACAAGAATTGCAGTGACTGTTTCATATAAGACTGGCATGCCAATAACCTGTTTCAAAAATCACCGTTTGCCATAGTTCACTCTTTTTCCGTTTCTTGTTTTTTTTTTTTTGCATTTCGCTTTTTTTGTGGCACGAATAATGAGTAAATCGCCAGCGTTGAGGAATTCATTTAAATAAATAAATGATCGATGTTATAAATCATTTAGTATTCTATAATTATATTAATTTTCTTTTTATCCGACTAATAACATATATTATATTATTCACTTTCGTTTTTTAACGAACTGAGTCTTTTGTTTTACTTAAAACAACAAGTTTTAGTTTAATTTATATTTGAAGTACATACAAGAACACTGGCTGGCCACCGACACAACTGTGTGAGCACCTTCTATCTCGAACAAGCACACGCACGAACAAGATTTAATCCTAGTCATTAGACTACTCCTAGAAACCTATTTCCTTCTTAAGGGGATGCTAATTCTCATAATATGCACAGATCAGCATATTTAATTTATAAACATTTCTGAAACTCACTAGCATGTAAAAATATGGATTTTAAACACGTACATAGTTTATTAAAAATTAAAGTATTTATTGCCAAATAATATGCAGCATTTACCATAATAATGAAATTTAAAACCTTAAAAATTATAAAAATTAATTATAAGACAATGTTTTTAAACATTTGATTTTATTATTTGTGCAATTCAATAATTGCGATAAGGAAAGGAAAGAAAGAAAGATGGGATGCATGCATATGAGTTTTTTGATTTTATGTAGGTAAGAGCTGCCCACATATTATTTGAAGTAAAAATGCTCAATTCGTTATAAATTTCGTAATTGATTAGTATGTTACCATATTTTATATTAGCAGATTTTCCTTAAAGGAAATCAGCTATTGAGATTGTATTCATGACGCGATTTTCGAAAAATATCATGACATTTTCATCGCCCCTACATAGAAGATGAAGAAAATTAGGTCAGTTCAAAATTATGTATATATTAAATGTATCAAAAATATTATTGTAAATTTAATGTTTTACAAATGCTATACATGTTCTATATCGTCAATATTAACAAAGACATTCGCATTTTATCAGTTTTCAGCCATCACACACACCTTCTGTTATTTATTTCACTTTAACAATAAATGATTATATCAGGGAACGTCTTATTCCAAGTATAAATATCAACTATTGTTTTTAACGCGCTTTTATTTTGTTGATACATGCAAATAGTTAGTAGTTATTAATTTGTATTGGTACCCTACTTCAATAATTCAATTTGAGTTTTTTTTTTTAAATTAGGAATATAAGGTGAGTTGAGATCAGTAGTGTGTCATTCCAATATGTGGAAAATCTGATTAGTTTACGAAATCCCTGAGTGTTGGACTATTTTTGTGCTCCATTATTGCTTCTCTCGTCGACTTCACTTGATCTAAGAGCCTGTTGATGAGAACGAGGCTTTCAATAACACCTTAGCATAATAAAGATCTATTTTCAGCAGATACTAGAGTTTTATTTTCCCAGATCTTGCTGCTTGAGTTAAATAATATAGAAGGCGGTGTAATCCTGTTAGATATAATTACGCCTGAACCATATATTAGTGAAATTGCTTGTGATTAAAGAATATTAAAATCGGAAGTTATGGGTGCATAAATAATAAGCAATTATATGCTCTAATGATAACAACTAACGTAATTCGTGTAACATGGCTGAAAATAACTGTTCATCTATCCAGCATTCTTCCTCCCCAATGAACATCATGGAGTTGCTGACGGAAGAATTATATACAAACTAAAAATATATGGTCGTTTACTCCTTCCCCCTCAAGAAATATATTCTTACACCGCTTCATCTGATTGTCCAATTAGGTTTGTACTCAGCGAATAATACTATTTTAATATTCTCTAAATAGTATGGGAATTTTTTTTTCATTTATAAATTATTATCAATCTCAGTGGCAGACCTTGGTCCACCAAACATTTTCATTTTTTGTTTCCAATTAGGCATGAATCAGTTAGAATAATTGGAGTAAGAATTTATTATATGAAAAATTAAAATAATGGTAAATTATCATATAATATAAACAAAAATAAATGTTTGGAGAGGTAAGACTGGTTTTCCTATTTGAAGATAATTTAAATTATTCGGTGTTGAACTAGAGTCATTTATGATTCAGAGGGCTAATTAACATATTTCCCCGAGCAATAAACCAATATACTCTGAAACGCCTTGTATCCAGCTTAAATATGACTAATAGTTTTCATCGGACCTTTAGTATTTTTTACGACTTTTCATCAGCAATGATGAATTTTCTCTAGATGCCTCTGATTTTATTTGATCGATAACCACTTCATGTAGAAGCAAAAGGTTTCGCTTATTAATAATTGCATAAACTTATCTCCACAGGCATGTTATCTCTGGACAAACAGGACATTATTTAACAAGATTTAAAATTCAAGACAATCATAAATGTACTTGAGACACACAGACAACAAAAAAGTTGTTACACATTCTCTATGACTGTTCAACAGTTTATGAAAATAGATCAAATTTAATAATGAACACAATTTTAAAAGGGGGTAATTGGCCAGAACAGCTCATATATTAGTTAATAAATATAATAAAGAGCTCATAAAGTTTATCAAAACTATAGATACGCACATATCAAAAATTCAGAATATGAAGTGGAATGTGAGAAAAGAGATTATAATTCAATATAATAACTCGAATTGATAATAAAGAAGAGAACAACCGTAATTTCACATGAGTTTAACTTTATTTAATTTGTTCATTATCATTTATTAATTTCATTTGTAGTTATCTTACTTATTTCTATATTTTATTTTATTTAATCTTTTTTATTATTTCATTTTATTTTTTATTTATTTTATTTTTATTTATTATTAATATCATAGTTTTTTACTATATTTGACTATGTGGTAATAGCCCATTGAAGAGTATATATTTTACAAATGTATTAAACCTAATCATACATGCAATATGTTTCAATGGAACATGTTATCAAATAAATAACTTCTTATAGGGTTACTACGTGGAGAGAAAGAAAAATGAAACAAAATGTCCACCTGGAATATTAACCGAGTTATTTGTATTTTTTTTATTTTGTAGACTCCAGTTAACCCTCATTTCTACTCAAGCGATATTCGCTTAAAAGGAATCTATCAATAAATATTACTAATTACATTTCAAGTCCTGTTTAAGCAGATTTCTTATAACTTCAAAAATAGAGAACAGAATGTAGGATGACGTCAACAGTGGTGTTGCATAAGCACCCGTGTTGCGGACTCCTGGTTGTCACCACACCGATCTCCCCTAGTCTGATGTCTGATTCGGCGTCACTCGACACGACTAATTCGACCAAATAGCTGTAGGAGATTGCTTCAGAAGAAGAGATTCGTCTTTCAAATAGCTCATTATTCTTAATCCAATTCCAATCGTTGTTGACGTCACTACCGGAATGAGATTAACTCAAATATTTGGACAAGTTTCTTGGACACTTCTGATAGACATCATTATAATAACATTGCTATCTCGACTCCAGTTGAAACTCTAATGTAAAAGAGATATCTATTAAATTTCAGGCAAGGGTAGAGAATCAATTTATCATACACTTATCATTTAAATTGAAGTCTGTTGCCTTTGAATTTTCGAATCTCGAAAATCTATTTTAGTGTCTACATAGAATTCTTTATAAAATCGTAATTATTTTGTTAAAAATATTGAAGCCATTTCCAAATACTTTCTTTATGATTAAATATTATTAAATAGTCCATACACTTATGCAGAAATTATATTTGAGCATTCTAAGTATTAGAAATTTCTTTAGGTACATATAACTACATATTACAATCGTTAAAATATCAAACTTCCAGGAACCAAACTTTTAAAATGTATGTTATTAAATTTAAAATATCCTCATATTCTAAACAGCTTGATAAAGTCAGCAATCAGATTTTTGTTTATTTTAGTATGAGGTTAAAAATATTTGTCCCAATTGTAATTAATGATTCTCAAAGCCACAAGTCAGAGGCGTATTAAACACGACCAAGGAATCTATAATTACTTCTAGTCTATTTATCAAATTCGTTCATTTCTTCTTGATCTAAGTATTTGCAAGTGCATTTACTTCGTACAGCAAAAGGTCAGACAATTGCAACTGTATTTAATTCACTATACAACATTCTATATTTTATGAGACGAAGATCCAATTGAAACAACTATAAGCCTCAAGGCTTATGGAATTTAAACAGGTAGACAAAAGAATAGTACTATGGCAACGCGATTCAATCTTTCATTCATCGAAATAAATTTAAACTAATCGGTAGTATATTTAACTTGCATCGTTAAGCCCACGATGTGGTTTTCATTCATCCGCTTGTATGGAGTTGCTTCGTTTATTTATGAAACTTTGTTATTATTATTCGTGTTAAACACATACACAGAAACGTACATCATACCTTTTCCACAGCAGTATTGTTGGAAGTGAAGAATATTTACTTGGAGAGAGAAAATGACGTCCAATTCTTACGCGCTGAAATAAGAATTTGTGAAGAATTGGACGTCTTTTTCTCTCTCCAAATACATCATACCTCATTAGAACCAGAAAATTTAATGTCAATTTAAGTCCTACTTATGAGCAAATCATACAAAACTACCTTCAAAATATACCAAATATATAAATAACTAACGAACAGTATCGAGTAACAGGATCTATCAGTTGGATATTTTTAGCACCGATTTGGAATGCCAAAGCTTCATTACTTACGCCGTACTTACTACGTAAATGTTTTCATGACCTTATAAAATTACAGTCAACTTCATGAATCTAAGGAAAATCGAATAATAGTATTTAGCCCAGTCCTTTGATATTGTTATTATCTTTGGAATTATAATATAGTAATATACTATAACAAAAAAAATTTAATTCATAGCCCTTGATCGTTTCATCTCCTTGTAAGAATATTTTATTTTCTCGAACTTTAATTATTTGACGTAGACATGAGTTCTGACATCTAGTCGTACATAAATGTGATGACAATGTTAGTGTTAATAGTGATCAAGTTTCCTGAATAAAAACTCTATAAAGGGACCATTGGTGCGTGGACGATTAGGGGGCTCTGGAGTGGCTGGAGGATTACAGTTGGAAATTATATCTGGACTAGCAGAGGAAATTGAGGAATACCTCTGACCCGGAATAATTTCCTCGAGGTATAATCCACCTGCTCGTTGAATTATAAACGGTAAAGGCAGCGGGAGGCAGGGAGAGACTTCCCTGATCAATACCATGCTTGTGGGTATACCGCAGGATTCGCTGGATTCCAAACTGGAGGATCGTACCATATGCCTAGACCGCACCCGACCAGTTCCACTTCTGAGGTTGGAGTCGTCAGTCTTATTGGCTATTCGAAAAAGCAAACACGCACATTCCAGTTGTACGTACATCAACAATAGTTAAGGTTCCTTTATATCCCAAAGGAGGCAAATTACAAACGACGCCACTCCGTGGTTCTAATGTTAACGACAGTAGTTTAATTATAACAGCTCAAAATTAAAAAAGAGAATCAGTATTGACAAATAAGTTAGCTTTGAACGTGCCACCAAACACCACCACATTTTTTTTCCACACGTTACATTTTTTCCCAGCCAAATGCTTACCTGCCATTCTATTCCCTCGTACAAAGTTAGGTTGACTGCATTAGCTCAAGTCAGCAGTCGGCTCTTCATTTCTCGCCATTCGTGGTTCTTTTCTCCCACTGGTCGGCTTTCTGGTTTGGTAGTGACTAGGTTTCTCCATGCCTATCTCGATACTCCCGTGTATTTTTATCGATAACTATTTTCAGGAGAGGTCACCCTCATTTATTTTTTCAAAGTGTATCCACGTGAAACCAATATTATTAGTTATCCTTATGTGATGTGGTGGTTTCGGTACAATTTACAACGTCGACAAGCTAAAGCAGTTTGATTTCAACCTAAGTGACCGACAACCATATAACATAAGGATAGCTCCAACAACTTGTCGTCACTGAAGATTTTCATCGAGAACAGTGTGGATGTGCACTGGAAGTATAGAAGGCCTTGACAAACAATAAATTGCACCAAATCTTCGGCAAGCTGAAGCAGTTTTATTTCAAACTAAGTGACCGACAACCATATAACATAAGGATAGCTCCAACAGCGGTTATCACTAAAGATATTCATCAATATTATCTATCATTGTTCAGCATCTTCCAGCTAGCATGTAGAACATATTTTCTAGGCTTCATATTTTATCTTCCACCTATTTTCCTTTTGTTACCACTCGTCACCGTTTTTTTTTAATTCAGGGACTGCATTCGGGGTACTCATTTATTTATTTTTATATTTTTCCCTCCTCCATTATGCCCGGGTGCATAGTCCATTTCACTTCCTCTCTGAGATGTGTCAGATAATACAGGTTATTTTAGCAGATTCACCTTAAGGGAAATCAGCTATTGAGGTCGTACTCATGACGCGATTTTCGAAAAATTTCTTCAAATGTCCATCGATCCTACTCAGGAGATGACGAAAATGAGGGCCGTTCAAAATTATAAATATATATATTTATATATATATATATATATATATATATATATATATATATATATATATATATATATATATATATATATATATATATATATATATATGTTAACGCTCTAGCGGTCGCAATTTTTGTTTGATCGTTACCAAACTCGATATTTAAACGTTTTATTCAAAATGACAGATCAAGTTCGTTAATGGCTGAAATCGGACGGGTGGGAGGGGAGGATTTTCGAAATATCTTCGTTACCATACGTTGGACCAAAAACTTGTATAGAACCAATCTTATTGCAAATTGAATTTACTATAAATATTGTTCTATACATTTATTCTCTATCTTGAATATTAACCGAGATATTTGCATTTTTATTAAATGTGGGCGGCTAACAGACGAGTTTCCCGCCAAAAGCTAGTTAGGCCGTTTCCGTAACTGTTCGGCTCTCGTATGGAGATTTCTCTATTGTATAACTTCACATGGGAAATTTGCTTAGTTTAAGCAGCTGCGTGACGGACTTTTTTATTCCCCTTCTCATTTTTTCATTGCATATTTACGCTAAATCATCCTACAATAAAAAATACGATTTCCTAAGCTTTTCAGAAATTTTCTTAAAATCTTAGCCTGTTACTTGGAAAGGTGGGGTTATAAAACACGAAACACGTAAGGCATGACGTAAATAAGAAAATTCTAAAAAAAAAAAGCAAAAATTAAAACAATTTTATTGACCCTGCTGTCAAAATTTTGGTTATAATCTAAATTTCATATATTTTATGTCTCATTAAATTCAATCCTTACATCATTATTGTTATATTTAAATAGTAAACGACCGATTATTGGCAAATATTAACTGCATTGTGACTATATAAGCGGTAAAAGATAAAAATCCGTATTGCCATCCTACAGGAAATATTAAGAAATATCACAAGCACACATTCAGAAAAAATAACTCATTTGCCAGTAAAATAAGATTGTTCCGATAGTCACCATGATGAGGTATTACACTAGTACTAAAAACACTAAAATCAGAAAAATAATAATTGTTTAATGTTATATTTGCATTCCACTGGTCTCTGTTATCTGAGCTTTGTTTTTAGAAGGAATAAAATTACAAAGACTTCCAGGCTCTGCGATGTATCAGTAAGTCCAATGAGAAACGTGTGAGAATGTGGGGATTCCTTGCCTTTAGGCGAAAAAGCATTGTGCTTGAGGACAAAGAGCACACTGGGAGGTAGTGTAAAGTGTAACGGGCTAGAATAGACGATTGTGTTTAAGAAAGGACAATATGAATGGAATAGTGATATGAATGAACAAGCTGATAGCTTATCACTGCCTACTCCCCCCTCCACTCCGCTCCACCTATGACAACCATTCTCCCGCACTTTTCCCCGTGCCGAGTGAATGCTTATTACTCCCATTGAAATACATTCCTATAGTATTAATAAATAGAATTTATTTAACCAAAATTAAAGTGTAAAATAACTATAGTACAAACAAATTAAAATATGGGGCTCAGGTTAGCCATGTGAGTTAAAGTGATGCCTTTATCTCACATGGTAATCCTAGAGTGGCGAGTTCGATTTCGGCCTGGGCAATGGAATTTATTTAGTGACGGAATTCATTTAAATAAAATCCTAAGTCTCACCCTGACTAGAAATGGGTGGTAACCTGTAGATACCCCGTCCTAATTAGCCTTCGTTGAAAAAAATGGATCTTAATAAATAATAATAATATTTAAATTAAAATATTTTACATTTTTAGAATTTACCACCCCCATCAAATGACCTGTCATAGTTTTCCCGAGTTTAATGATACTTGAAACTATCATATTTGAATAACCCCTTCCATTTTGTCTAACCCCGTTCCTTCATGTATCTAGTTGTAGATGACGAAAATGAGGTAATTTTAAATTTATTTATATATATATATATATATATATATATGTGTGTGTGTGTGTGTGTGTGGGCATATATTTATATACTCCTGGTACAGACTCTATAGACAACCTCACAAGGCAAAGCGGTACACGAGGTTAAAGATTATGATGATGATGATGTTGACGAGAAAGTAGAAAAAGAGGTAACCAGACAAGAGTTGCTTCATGGCCTGGAAGGGGGTGAATAGTCCCCCCCCCCCCAAAGACGGTTCATACACACACATAGAAGCAAGCGCATGCTTGCTCAATTAGCATTAATTGAAGAAAAGATTACTGGAATACCTGCATAATGGCTGCTGAATAAATAACTACAATTATATATATATATATATATATATATATATATATATATATACTTTTTTTTCAGTTTCCCTCAAGAGAAATTAGCTGTTTATTGTACTCATCTCTTAATATTTCCACCGATCCTAGCAATAAGATGACGAAAATAGGACCCACACCATAGCGCTCGTAAGTTTTGTTTGATTCCTAATAATTTCGATATTTAAGCGATTCATTTAAAAATAAAGTTTCAGTTCGTTAACGGCTGAAATCGGGGCAGGGGAGAGTTTAAGGTTGTGTTCATTTCTTACAATGGTACCGAGAAGATGACGAATATGCAGTCCGTTCAAAATTTCATGTATGCAGATAGATAAATATATTTGTCTGTTAACGGTTTTTTGGCCAAACTCGATATTTAAACGCCTTAACTAAAGATCAAGATCGGGTTGGGGAGGGGGACTTAACGGCTGAAATTGGGTTAGCCGGGGGGGGGGGGGTCGTAAAATAGAAAAATCTAAATATCTCCGTCATTATGCTCGGATCGGGAAATGTTCGGAAAATTATGTTCGGGTGGAAAACATAACCAATTTTTTTTTTCTGAATATAATTTTAGACAAATCTCGTTTTATTTTTGTTGTACCCTAACACGAATATTAAGTAGTTATTTGTATTGTTTGTTTTCCACCTCCCTATATTTTCTACCTATCCAATTTTCCCTTTGATCACTTAATCAATTGAATCACTTAGCTCCACAAGTTCAACTCACATTTATATACCTCTATAGAACATATGTTCGGTTAGATGAGATCACCTGAGCGTCATTCGAAAACGTGACAAATTTGCTTGATGGACTTTTTCTTCTCCTCGGATATATTTTTTTATTTTTTATTTTTTGGAGCGTTCGTAGCGAGGCGATATTGCTCATAAAAAAAACAAAAAAAACAATTTATATAAACAAAATACAAAATGAAAATAGAAACAAGAAAAAATTAAATAATACAAAATAAGAACGCAAACAAATAACAAAACTCGACTAAATAACAGAACGCAACAATATAACAAAACACAACTAAATAACGGAACGCAACTAAATAAAACTCAACTAAATAACAGAACGCAACAATATAACAAAACACAACTAAATAACAGAACGCAACAATATAACAAAACACAACTAAATAACAGAACGCAACAATATAACAAAACACAACTAATTAATAGAACGCAATCAAAAAACTAAACAAAAATAAACACAAAATAACAAATAAAATAAATAAACAAAAACAAAACACTAAGTTCAAAAACAAAGACTGAAAAGACTTATAAAATTACGTAAGCAATTATATAATTTCAATGGATAAAAACTAAACTAAAATCAAATAAATATAAATTAGTATGTACAATAAAATGAAGATTTTTAACACTTAAAATATTTACAATCATATGCTCTCACTTTCTTTATCACACATACAAACATGCATACACACTCACGCGCGCATGCACACGCACACACACACGTGCAGGCACACACACTCACACAGACGCACACACGCGCGCAAATACACACACACACACACACACACACACACACGCACATACACACACATAAACATACAGTAAAACGGTTTAGCTGGAATTTAAAATATTTAATTTGAGAAGGATTAAAAAGGATTTTAAAATGTAACAATTCTAAATTTGTGAGTATACTCGTATGTTAATGTCATGTAATAGTTGGAGTATTATATAGAGCAAGATATTTACAATAATTTAATTTTTAGACTTCTTTAAACACCCACTTATACGATTATCATTTCGAACTCCTGTTCCAGTAAGCATTTCATTTCCAGCTCAGGATTCTTGTTAAAGGTAAAATGAATAATAGCTAGTGGCAGCAGTCCAGAGCGTATAGAATCTGCCTAGTTTACGCAACTCCTGCGTGACAGAAAGTTTATTGACTTAAAATAGATGATATATTTATATATATAATAGCTCAGATACCCGGCTTCGCTTGGGAATTCATTTTAGGCTGAATGTTGATGGTATTTTTTTGGCAAGGCTTTACTTTGCACAATATTTTGACATTAACCCCATTGTTTAGGGTTAATACCCGTCGTTTCTGTGGATTTGTTAATAATAAAAATAATTTTTTATGTAAGACTTCACTGTCCTCCATATTGTCATGTTTCCTGTGCATTATGCATACATTTGAATTATAAAGGACAAAATATTAACATACATTTGGTACCTGGTAGTTCATATTGAAAAGAATTGTTGAGCAAGTTTCTCTAAATAACAAAATAAACAACTTTGGTTATGTAAATATTTGCCGAAACCCCAATAGGAAACGAAATATAACTATTTTTAATTTTAGGCCTCCCTTATAACCCCCACTCCTACCCGTCCCTAGAAATGTTAGTATGGCTTATTATAAGGATGGCGTTAGTGCTAATACACATACCGAGTGTTTTATTTAGCTCGGTTGAGTCTTTTGTGCCAAATGAAATTGTTGACTCCCGCTATAATTTTTAGCGGATAACGCCATTATACTTCGGTATACGACTAAATTGTATATAACAAAAGTTTCTCTAAATAACAAAATAAACAAATTTTGTTATGTGCATATTTGCCGAAACCCCAATAGGAAACGAAATATCACTATTTTTAATTTCAGGTTTTCCTTATAACCCCCACTCCTGTTCGTCTCAGAGAAAATTAACATAGCCTAAAGTCTAAGTTGGGTTAGTAGTAATATACATACCAAGTTTCATAAAATTCGGTTCAGCCGTTTATGCGTGAAAAGGTAACAAACAAACAAACAGACACGAAAGAAACAAAATGCAGTTATGGTGTCTATGACATGTGAAACGAAAAGTTATCGTGAAATTTCGCAGACAGAGGTTACAATTTATATATATATATATATATATATATATATATATATATATATATATACATGAAAGTAAATGAGATTAATATAATTTATTAATTTTGATTAACTTTCATTATTGCAAAATATGTGTATGTATGAGTATTATATATATATATATATATATATATATATATATATATATATATATATATTTTATTTATTTGTTTCCTTCCTATAGTAACCCTATAAGAAGGCCGTTTATTGTTTCTGCATGTCCCATGCAAAATAGCATATCACATGCATTTGTATTAGGTTACAATTAGTTTATACATAGATTATTTCAAAAGTATGAGATATACATATAAGAAGAATTAAAAATAACAACGGTAAATTAAAGTAAAAACATATAAAAAGAAAATTTCTTAAATGAAAAAAGAAAAGAAATAATGAATGTCTATAAATATTTTAAGTATTGTAGTTGTATCAGCTATAATAAGTATTCAACCGATTAATTTTATCAAAAGCATGTTCTGCGTATATTTTAAAAGCATTATTATATTTTAAAAATAACTTGTCTTCTTTTATTGGAAATTTGCCTTTTTTTTTGTTCTATGTCTAGTTTTAGTTTTTGTCGTTCGTTAGTCAGTAGTCTGTAATCGTATATTAAGTGTTGACTTGTTTGTGGAGTTGAGTAATCACATGGGCAAGTATTGTTGTCTTTTATGTTAAATCGTTGGTAGTAAGAATTTAGTGTACCATGTCCTGTTACTAATTGTGTAATGTAAAAGTCTGTCTGTATGTATTTGCTGTTGAAATATGTGTTAATGTTTGGGATGAAAAGTTTTAAATGTTGTCCTTTATTAGTTACAGTCCATTGTTGTTGGCATTTCTCAGTTAGATGAGCTTTTAACATATATTTTACGTGGGCTTTGGAGATTTTATTGTAACATTCTGGTAATTGGGAATCTTTTGAAGCAGACTTAGCAGCTCTATCGGCCAATTCATTTACTAAATTATCAGAATGTGCTTTAACCCATGAAAAGTATATGTTAATATGATTTAATTTTGCGTATAAGTTCTCTGATTTGTGTTGTTAACGGGTCATAGGTTGTACGGTTCTGTAGTTTTTGTATCGTTACTTTACTGTCCGTGTATATACAAAGTGTATTATGTTGTGTATGTTCAGTTTGTATTTTTTGTATGGTTTTCAGTATAGCGTATTGTTCTGCTTGAATATTTGTGCAGTAGTGTCCCAGTCTAAATTTATGTATCTCTGTCAATTCCTGATCAATGAATATTACACATGCGCAGCCTACATTTTTTCCATCTTTACTCCCATCTGAATATATTTCCGTATATATATATATATATATATATATATACATGAAAGTAAATGAGATTAATATAATTTATTAACTTTGATTAACTTTCATTATTGCAAAATATGTGTATGTATGAGTATTATATATATATATACATGAAAGTAAATGAGATTAATATAATTTATTAACTTTGATTAACTTTCATTATTGCAAAATATGTGTATGTATGAGTATTATATATATATATACATGAAAGTAAATGAGATTAATATAATTTATTAATTTTGATTAACTTTCATTATTGCAAAATATGTGTATGTATGAGTATTATAATATATATACATGAAATGAGATTTGATTAACTTTCATTATTGCAAAATATGTGTATGTATGAGTATTATTTGTATATATATATATATATATATATATATATATATATATATATATCTATACATGAAAGTAAAAGAGATTAATATAATTTATTAATTTTGATTAACTTTCATTATTGCAAAATATGTGTATGTATGAGAATTTTATATATACATGTATGTATCAATGTATAATTTTCGTACATTTATAAATGGGAATGAATGATCAAGTAAATTTTAAAATTAAATTCTTGCAATTGAACATGAAACATTGTAAAAAAGCAAAGGAATTGCTAGCACATGAAATTGGAAATAAAAAAGTAGATATAGTATTATTGCAGGAACCTTATATTGGATCAAAAATTTCCCATAACTACCAATATAAAATATTTCAGGGAAATGAAAGTTTCTCTCGCACTCAAATTATCTTGGCAAATAAAAATATTGATGCAGTATTAATTTCGAATTTAAGTAATAAAGATATTACTGTAATAGAAAAAAGGTAGCTTCTTCGTCATTTATAATCATAAGCGAATACTTCGACATCCAGTCAGATATAAACACTGATCTCATTCATTTGACCAAAATTACCCACACTTTTAAAGATCATAAAATGATAATGGGAATTGATTCAAATGCTCGATCAAAATTATGGTATGATATACAAACAAACCAACGTGGTCGAAAACTAGAAGAATTTATAATATCAAATAATCTGCTTATAATTAATCAAAATCAGGGTCTTCCAACTTTTGATGGACCACGAGGGTGTAGCAATATTGATTTGACATTATCTTCTTTTAATTTAATAAGGTATTTAACCAATTGGAAAATCGAAACTAAAGAAAATTTCTCTGATCATTTAACACTATCGTTACGATTTGATTCAACACTGAGAGAACTAGTATCCAAAGAGTTTAATATCACTGGTGACTTGGACTACGCTCTTACCGAGTACCTAAGAACTAATAATTTGAACAGTACTATAGAAAAATTTTCTACAACTTTGACGAAAGCATGTAACAAATCTTTTAAAATTTGTAATAAATTCAAAATTCATAACAATAAGAAAACATATAGTCCCAAACCGTGGTGGGATGATACCCTAAACAATTTAAGGAAACAAGCTAATAAACTTCGTAGACTTTATCAATCCACTAAAAATGATGAAACTTTACGAATAACAAGAAAAAAGATGTATTTAAAACATAGACAGCTCTATAAACAAACCATACGTAAAAACAAATTAAATTCTTGGAAGCATTATTGTAGCAATATAGATCCCAGCCAAATATGGGGATGGACTTATAAATTTCCTGCAGGAAAACTAAAAAAAGAATTTTCATTAACTACGTTAATGAAAGATGATGGATCATACACATCTTCGATTACCGAAACTTATGAATATCTATTGAATACACTGATAAAAAGTGACGACCAAAGTACAGACAATGACCAACATAAACAATTTAGATTAGATGCACTCGTAGAACCAGAAACTCAGAATGACTTGCCTTTAACTGACACAGAAATCACTGACATTATAAACAACCTAAAAAGAAATAAGTCACCTGGAATTGACGGGATTACGGGTGACATTTATAAGCAAGTATTTAATATATTTCCAGAATTTATTAAATATATGTACAAAAGCTGTTTTAAAAAATGCACTTTTCCTGATAGATGGAAATGGTCCAAGTTAATATTTATTAATAAACCAGGAAAACGCGATTGTACTGCCTCCTCTGTACGTCCCATATCACTAATCCCTACAGCTGGAAAGGTACTGGAAAAGATACTTTATAGAAGATTATCACACTTTTTGTACTCTCATTCGTTAATGCAACCAAATCAATTTGGATTTACGCCCCAAACATCTACCACAGATTCCCTTCAGAAAACGTATACATTTATTGAAGAAGCATTGAACGTCGGTAATCATACTGTTCTAATATCATTAGATATAAAAGGAGCATTTAACAACGCTTGGTGGCCCTCAATGTTACTGACCTTACGTAGACTAAATTGCCCTCTTAATTTATATAAGTAAACTTAAATACACTAGTTCGACATTTTTTTCATAACAGGAAGACTTACATTACAACACCGACAATTACTTCTCACAAACTACAATCATTAGGTACTCCGCAAGGCTCATGTCTTTCCCCATTATTGTGGAATTTAATTATGAATAACCTACTACGAAACGAATTACCTCGTAACACAGAAATCATAGCTTTTGCAGATGACATTATTATTCTGATAAAATCCAAATTGTTTACAGAAATTCAAGTATTAATTAATATAATTACCCGCATTACTGACTTGTGGGCAAAAGAGCACAAACTCCAATTTAATACTAACAAATGTAATTACATTATTTTTTCTAAAAAAAGATCAATTCCTCTTCTTACCACACGCATTCAAGGCCAACAAGTAAATAGGGTAACTACATTAAAATATCTGGGAGTAATTTTTGATGAAAAATTAAAATGGAACACACATATTGACCAACTGCAAAACAAACTGCTTAGACTTATACATAACCTCTCCTTAGTTTCAAAATTGAAATGGGGACTCCCATCTCAAGCATTGCATATAATGTATAAAGGAGCTATTTTACCCGCTTTGACTTACGGACTAAACATCTGGCATCATGGACTAAACAGACAATACAATTTGAAAAAACTACAGAGAGTACAAAGATTGATGGCCCTAAAAATAATAAAAGGTTTTAAAACAGTATCTTATGACGCAGCATGTGTACTAGGTAAATTAATACCAATAGATCTCATTGCAAAGCAGTACGTAACTCAATTCTCTCTTTTGAAAACCTCAACAGCCAACTCGAACTATCTGCCTGAAGAAATAGAAAGAGATATTCATTATAAGGACTGGCTCCACCCGTCGTTATATCCAAGTATTTGTTTAAACCCATACAATAATGCCGATATAAGCATTTATACTGATGGCAGTAAGGATGAAACCCATGTCGGTTGAGCTTTTGTGGTTTTTAAAAGAGATGAACTAATAGAAATACAAAAATTCAGACTTGGAAAATTGTGTACCAATAATCAGGCAGAAAAAATTGCAATCTTAAATAGTTTACTGTACATAGACGACAAACAACCTTCAACACGCATCAACATTTACACTGATAGCCACAATTCTTTACAATCACTTCAAAATTATACAATTCATGACCCTTTGACAGAAAAAATCAGACAGTTACTTACAAGACTTCAACAAAATAATATACACATACACTTTTGCTGGATCAAAGGGCATTCGGGAATTTTGGGAAACGATCTCGCTGATTTATCTGCAAAATCAGCGTCAAAAGATACCCAAATTCCAGAATGCTACAACAAAATAACAAAATCACACTTAAAAACACAATTACTTACTGACACAATTAACATATGGCAACAGAAATGGAATACGACTATGATAGGACAACATTTAAAGATATTTATTCCAGACATTAAAGAGTACTTAGGACAAAAATTAATATCAACAGACTTTTACTTGACACAATTATTAACTGGACACGGAACAACAAATTCTTACTTTAATCGTTTTGGCCTAATAGATCAGCCAAACTGTTACTGCGACTTAACTACTGAACAGACATACAGACACTTGCTCTATGACTGCAGACTACTAACGGACCAAAGAGAAGACTTTAAATCCCAATTAAAATGCCGACAAGAAAATTGGCCTGTTGAGGAAAAACTATTATTTTATAAACATAATAAACCATTAAAAAAGTTTGCTGAAGAAATGTATGACTTCTTGAACTATTTGAAACTGAAATACAGTTAAATTAATTATTCAGCATTGAATCCAAATTTTGTTTTAGTTTTTCTGTTCTTTTTTTTTTCTTTTTCTTTGTTGTATATAATTTTATTGTATAAATATTTTATGTTATTATAGTTTAAAAAAAAATGTTATGTATCAAACACATTATATTGTATGTACTAATTACTGTACGGGACGTGTGGCTAATAAACTCCCTTCCTGTAGGGTTACTTCAGGAAGGAAATAAATAAAATATATATATATAATTTATATATTAACAAATTTATTTATAAATATAAAAATAATTCATTGAATAGAGAATGAAAATGTGTTTGATATTTGTTATAAGGACTCCATACAGCAATCCTCTTACTTTACAGGAAGCATAACCACAATAAAGTCCTTTATTGCCTTCAAGACTACGCCATCATCCCTATTTAAGTTGGTTCCATATCCCAGTAGAGCAAAGCTTCCTAGAACTTCCAGACGTTCTACAGTATTATCCTGTATTCCATTGTGGTTTTGCTCCTTTTCGTCAAGTGCTCACCTATTTGATAAGTAGAGGGATATTCCTCGGGTTTATTGGGAATACGACCATTGAAGTGGGTATGTGTGTGATATGGAGCGAGAGAGATAGCGACACGGAAATGAGAACATTTTCTTCCTCAAGGGGAACAAGATCCTCCTTCCAAAATAGCTGTGAAATTTCATTCTCTCCTTGTCTGTTCGTCTAGAAACCGTTCTCTACTGACTACGGGAGGAAACTCAAGGGAAACATTGAATCCCCGGATAACAAAAAAAAAACTTAATAAACACACAAATAATTTTATTTGAATGATTATATCTGCTATGAAACGCAAATGGCTACGGGCATGACTCTTAACTCGCTTTTAACTCACCAATATTTTCATAAATGAATGATAGATAGATAGATTTTATTGACTAATTAGTACATATTTTAGCCTGAGTCTGGCCCATTTAGTGATAATAATCTTACATACATTACAAAAAGACCAAACAAATGTGTATATATATACGAACTAGTGACATAATATTAACCTACTATATACAATGGAATAATACATTTTACATTTTTTTTTTATTAAATGTTTTCAGGTACTTAAACTTCTAAAATTCTTTATAATTTAATCTGATTAGTACTATTCAACATCTACGTATATACTTTTGTTTATTTGTTTACTGTGACGCGTTAATTGACTTCGTTGGACATCTCTAAATAATAGTGTTTAATTTTCAAGATAATGGTATAAACTATGTCGTTGCCTAGTTGCATACTGCTGACAGGAATGAGTAAATCGTGTCCAATTTATAAATGTCCTCGATGTGAAGAATATTTTCCAGTGACATTAAGTCATCACTCGTGGCTATAAACTTCTTCAAGTATTGCTCTCTATGACAGCTGTATTCCGAGCATTGCAATAATAAATGTTTTAATCCGTCTGATATAAATTCCTGGCAGCATTCACAAATTTCTCCGGATTTAATTACTTTTATTTTTTTATTGTGATACAGCTTCAAGTAGTCGTTATTTGAAATTCTAAGTTGACTTACTAATCTTACTTTCTTCATATTCACTTTGACTTTAGATAATCTTCGGGTTGGGGGCTGGTATCAATGACAGACACTTCTATAAAAGGGATTGTATGATGTACTATATACTCTATTGACGTCTGTGGATAATATCATAAACGAATGAGACAGTTAAAAAAAAAAAAAGAAAAGACCGTCACGAACCCCTGCGTGTCAATTAAGCAGATTTCCCTCGTGAATTTTACTAACAGATAAATCTACTTACATACTAGTAACACAACACCACCGTGAATATTAAGTGAATAAAACAAACGGTAATAATAAATCTTTCCACTCCCGACGGGAAACGTTTGAAATATAAACAAACAGGTCTGCCAGCTTCACACCGGAAAGAAAAACAATTACTGAAATATATCAGAATATAAAATATTAATTATATTGACAATTTTTTTACTTACTATATCTAGTACTGTAATTTATAATGAGTCAGAATAATTTTTATCTCATTCAATCAAATTTTAGTAGTCCAAGGCCTTAAGACCGAGATTGGAGGGGAGGGGGGGGGGTCATCCGAGCATATTAGTATATATCTCGCATAATAAAGGTCTCTTGAATACAATATTTTATATTTATTATAACATGTAACATAAGTAGAAGTGGGGGTTTGTTGAAGGCTGAAAAATACAAATATCTCGGTTAATACTCAAGATAGAGAATAAATGTATATAACAATAATTAGAGTACAATTAATTTTCAATAAGATTGAATCTAAACAGTTTTTCGACCCGACGTATAGTAACGAAGATATTTCGAATTTTCGAAAATTCCCTCCCCCCCCCCCGGTCCGATTTCAGCCGTTAACGAACTTGATCTTTCTTTTTACATAAAACAACTAAATATCGAATTTGGTATCGATTAAACAATAATTATCCACCTAGGCACAAATAACTCTGGCGAGTTCGGTGCCTATTTATAATAAAATAAATAAATAAACAATAATTGTGACCTCATGTTCGTCATCTCCAAGGTAGGATCAATGGACGTTTGGAGAAAAATTCCGAAAATCACGACATAAGTACGAACACAATAGCTGATTTCCCCTAAGGGAAATCTGCTAATAAATGATTTAAATTTTTACGAGATTGAGAAAGCATATAACCTAATGTAACCTTCCAATTCGGGTTATTTACAAATACACATGTTTTTAGATATATTTGAGTTGTTTTAGAAACAGTAAAGAATAAATATTGTTTTAAGTAAAATTAATGAAAAATTATATATAATAGATTAAAATTTTTGTCTTATTCATGAGTAGTTTTAATAAAATCGGGCTGCAAGTAATAAATGAAAAGTAAAAATATTGTGAAAAATGTGTATGTGCGGTTTTAATTTTACGTAATAAGGCTCTTATTTTTTCAAGAATGTTGTGGAACACTACGAGGCATGAAGTGAAAACCGCTTGAGAGGGATTGGGGTTTGAAAAAATAAAAATTCTAACAGCTCCTTTTATATTCGGGTTAGAGAAAAATGTATATAACAACAATTTCAAGAAATTACATTTCCTATGTTGGTTACGTAACATTTTTTCACACGAAAATTTCGTTTTTGGCTCTTCTTTAAACACAGTCTCCTCCGACATGATCCTTAGTTTATATGAAAAGGAAGCTGTTTGCCCCTGCAAACGCACAGCAACGGTAGTAATGCCAAAATACAAAATATTGATTCTACATAGTTTTACACGATATGTTTAAAAACCAAGAATTGAAACGATCGCAAAATGCAGCTGTCGAGCAATAGCAGTCATGTATATGTAAATATGCAAGCACAAGTGTTTGCAACTACTAGGTTGCATATGGACATATGGAAAAATATTATGAACATCGCGCTTCGTGTGAAAACTCAATGGTAAATCCGCTAAATGACACTCCCGAATAAAGATTTGCAGCTAATCTGTTGCCGCATTGACGATTTTTTTGCTTAAAAACTTTCAAAATTAAATATTTAATTAAAAACTAAATTAGGTTTCTCGGCGTGTTCAGACTGTCAATAATGTATTTCCAGAATATTTGGGGCATAGGTTAGCCATGTGAGTTAAAGCGTTGGTCTTAATCTGACATGGTAAACCTAGGGTGGCGAGTTCGATTCCCGCCTGGGGAAAGGAATTTATTTAGTGACGGAATTAATTAAATAAAACCATTAGTCCCACCCTGGTTAGAAAAGGGTGGTAACCTGCCATTATCAATTAATTAGCTTAAGATGCAAAAAAGTGGACGTTAATAAATAATTTAATTTTTTCATAAGTATATTTCTATTTAGCGCTGATAAGCTTCGAAGAAGAAAAATAAGCTAATATGTGTAGTTTTCCTGACGAATATATAAAAATCACGTAATCTGTGTGTCATACCAGAACTTAAAATGTGTTTGATTTAAGCAGCTATGATTTAAATGTTGGATTTTTATTAAACCTCTTTTCGAATTAAGTTAAATATTTTAGAATTATAGCTCTCAAGCTATGCGGTGTATAATTACAGCTAGTCTGTCTAAAAATAGAACTATTAGACTGGTATTGTCTACGCTATCGATTTACTTAATTGCTATTTGTCCATTGTATCAAAATTAGTACAATTTTTATAGCCATTTGTTATTGTTTTTCAAGAAAAAAAGAACAATTGATTATTATCTTATCTACTAAGACAATGAGCCTATCTATACTGAATAATGAGAATCCGGCATTTATCGATTCTTTGTTACTGAGCTAGTTGAGATATAAAACTATATTACCGTAATCGTCCTCTTTTATGAAACAAAAAGAAACGGAAATATCTAGATCACTTAGGTCAAGCATAAAGAGTTCAGTTCTCCCGGAGTAGTGTCCTTCCCTGACGCTTCTGTCAAAATTCAGTGGTGCACGAATATGATTTTAAAATTGATGGCATAAGAAATAACTAAACCAACAAGATGCAAAAATATGCTTCAAACCTCCGACCTCCGAAAGCGTATCATTTTCAGGAGTAAAAATGTTATTAACGAACTGACCGAATGAATTAAATCTATAACAAATTATTCATTGTTAAATAATTAATTAAAGAGCTTCATATTTGAAGAATGTTTTAATACTAAATACTAACGAAAATAGTTAGTAAAACAAGAAAAAAAATGCCATAAAAATCGCTCAAATCTCAATTTTGATCATTTCTTTCATTCCTATACTTCTAACATACTCTGCAATTACTTTTTATTTATTTTTTTTAGTTCCCCTCTTTTATAAACATTTCACTTATAACTTGTTACTTGTTTTTCATGTATTTATTATTTATTTTTTAACTATTGTTACATTTCATCTGCGTTCATAATTTCTTAGCAAATTTCCCTTAAGGGTCGTACTCATGACGCGATTTCCGAAATTTTTCTTCTCTGGTTGATGGTCGAGTACAGTTGGCAAGCGCTTTCGATGCAAAGGCGCCATCTCAAGCCGTCTAGAGCTGTACTCAATACTTGGAGTACTACTACGCGTGAGAAATCTGCTTAGTTTACGCTGCCCCTGCGTGACGGACTATTTGTTCTTCAGATTTAATATTTTTTTTTTTAATTTTACTTTACTGTTTTATTTTAAAGGTACTTAGTATTTAGATCACTTATGTAAAACTGAAATGCTTTACGGATTGTATTGAGTACAAAACGTCTGCGCAAGAAGTATTGAGGACATTTCCCAATAGGCTATTGAGTAACCTCAAGCAACTTAATACAATAAATCAGTTCAGGAAGGGATCAATAACCGCTGCTTATGATATGCTAGTCAAATAGATGGCGTAACAGAGCCCCCGCTGCAAACAGCAATGATAATTTAGGCTTCGTTTAGCAATGCATCGAATAGCATTTAATATGATTGAAATAATAAATCGTTCTTAATATATATATATATATATATATATATATATATATATATATATATATTAATCTCCACTTTCTTTAGTGATGGACTTAATTAAATAAAACCCTTAGTCCTACCCTGGCTAGAAAAGGCGGTAACCTGCAGATAACCTATCCCGATTAGCCTTAGATGCAAAATGTGGACGTTAATAAATAATTTAATTTTTTTTATTAACCTTCATATTTATGAACTCGTTTTCTTTTAAAAATACAAAGTACACGAAAATGATTTTTATAAAAATTAAGTATTATCATTCTGGTTGGTAAAAGCACTACCATACTGTAATACTAAAGCCGACAATGTATGGATTCCATACTGCTTTTTATTTAGTTGTCAAGGGATTTGATTGTCCCATATTTATTTTTAGCTGCTGGTGAGGATGATGAATCAGGTTAATCACAAAATAGTTATTTTCATCACTAGTACCAAAAGTGGGTCTTTTCGGTGCGAGGTTTAGTTTTACGAGCGAGGCGTAGCCGAGCTTGGAAATTGGACCGAGTACCGAAAGGACACTTTTGGTACGTGTTATGAACAATACTTTTCATTATACTGCTCATACTTGAGTGCATTAAAACCCTTTTATATTTCATTAATAACTTAAAGATACAATGTAAGAAATTAAAGTGACACATTATTTTATTTGAAATAAAACATCTGTTTATTAACCTATAATAGAAGAAAAGAACTTATATAACCTCCTTCAAACACATGTTTATTATTAACAGGTAAGGTTAGCGCACCGAAAAGATTTTTCAGTACTAGTCCCGAAAAGAGCTATTTTACGGACTCAAACCTAGTATTGAAAACACATGTTTTTTGAAGCAGTATATTGAAAACGTTTTTATGGCTCCTCACAATTTATTTCTTAGCCTAGTAGCATCTCCATAGGCACGCCCTACTCTCTGACGCTCTGAGGATGGGAATTTAATTCCCGAAAGCGCTAAGCGTTTTAAGAAATAAATTGTGAGGAGCCATAAAAAAGTGTTTGTGATTAACCTGATTTGAATGTATTTCCTAACTAAGCATCGTGGAGTCAATGAGTAACAACTTTATCATTAGTAAAACATATTAGGAGATCGGACTTTCCAACGGGCGAATTATGTCCGCTAACCATTATTCTTTTCATAAATTTTTGTCTTTCCAATAATTTACAGTCAGATATTAAGCCGTATGCCTATTCTATTCGTCAGTCACATATACACTGGCTATTTCCAATAATTTTGAACCTATGTAATTAGCTTCTAGTCTGTCCACGTCCTGTCCGTACTTCAGTTACTCTATAATTAATTGCTTTTAACATTTTCCATTGTTCTATCTTTGTAAGTACCTGCAGTTGTCTTGGTTGTTCTGCCTGGACTGAGGGTCTTAAATTTCTTCTTTCCTCCAGAACTTTGCATAAAAACCAGCTCTGTGCCCTTCCTTGGACTTGTGCTCTGGAGGTTGAACCTAAGTTATTGTGCTCATATTATTGGCAGGGAACGATATTAATTCGCCCCTTGATAAAGACTGGCTTAACCTAAGGCCTTAAGGCTTCCAGTTCCTTGGACTTATAACGAAGGTAAAAACTCCAATGTAATTTTACACTTTTTCTGTAGTAAATCGTATTTCCATTAAGAATTGATTTAGCCTTTCACAGGCCACCTGTTCATCTTACAATGGTGTGTATTATTATTAACTCCATTAACCAAGGTTCGGGTGTCTCCGACTTTGTAAATTGGAGGTCTTTATACAATGCCTGGTCCACCTTATTTTGTCAAAAGTTCAAGGAGATTTTTACAAGGTAGAGTGATTGGAAGTCCTTATTAGAATAAGTGGATTCAAGGAATGACAGGTATTGATTTTCATGAAAATTCAGGATATTTTACTTAATTTAATAATGCGCGTTCAACATCCATTTTTCGTAGCACAAAAGATATTAAAATTACTGTTATTGCCCCAACCATAAAAAGAATTAGGAGGGAGGTGGGCATTGTGCAATAAAGCAATAAGATTGGTTCTATACACTCTTTCGATCACGTATCGTAACGGAGATATTTCGAAATTTCAAAAAACCCCCCTCTAAACCTCCCCTCCCAATGGTCCGATTTCAGCCATTAACGAATTTGATTTATATTTTTACATAAAACGTTTAAATATCGAGTTTGGTAACGATCAAGCAAAAATTGCGACCGCTAGAGTGTTAACAGATGTATATATATATATATATATATAATTTGAAAGGACCTCATTTTCGTCATCTCCTGGGTAGGATCGATGGACATTTGAAGAAAATTGAAAGAAGAGAGAAGATTGAAAATCGCTTTACGAGTACGACCTCAATAGCCGATTTCCCTTAAAGGATATCTGCTAAAACCAGGATCTCTAAATAAAATTCAACCCTGGTTAAAAGTTGTTAACCATTATATAATTCGTTTCTATTAGCCTTAGCTCTGTAAGGTAGGCACTATATGTAATTGAACCTATAACGTGTTTTTTTTCTCATATTTTACATTATATATTGTATTTTAAATACATGTGTTATTTTTTATTTGGTTGAAGCATGACATGAGCAATATATTTTTCATTCATAAATCTAGCAGTAGGTGGGGATCACCGAAGTGGGTAGAGAGCGTAATTACGTGTGATTTATCTCTCAACTACCGGCCCGTTTTGCTTTCGATCATCAATCGTTACTTCTTCTTTTATGCTGATTCATTTTTATCTTCTTTTTTGTTTACTAGATTTTGATTTGAAACTCCACTCATTTAGGGATTCAACTATATGCAAGTATTGGTCATTATTGTAAGATTATTTTTCTATAATTTTCATCAGTTCCTATGACATTTTTTTCTTATATTTTTTATGGCTCAATACTCATTTAATTTTTATTTACGTGTTGAGAATTTCAAGACTAAACTTTACATAAAAAGTCTCCCCTATGTAAAAGAAATACACATTTAATGCTCTTAGGTGCAAAAAAAAACCCATACCCTGAGAAGTGATTAATTTGTTAACTTCAAGTTTAAGTTATTTGGAACTGGTTATCTATGTACTTCTCTCCCCAGGGAGGCCTAAGGATTTTATTTAATGAGTACGTTACTAAATCAATTCCTATTGTCCAGGTGAGAATCGAACTCACGAGTCTAAATATATCATGTGAAATTAAGACCAACGCCCTAATTCGCCCGACTTTCCTGAGCTTCTTTTTAATATTTGTATACCAGCGTAAAGCTCTCAACATATGTGATACAATTCTGTTAGTCAGGAACTTTCCCAATATAAACAAGAAAAGAAACAGTAGCTGATTTTCCTTCAGCAAAATCTTCTAACATCAGGCTAGAAAGTTGTTTTACTAGGTGAGAATTTATTTTATTTCATGATATTATTTATATCACTATCGTCATTATCTTCCGAAAACGGGGATTAGTGTAGGAAATGGAAAAGCCATAATCATTTGACTAATACGCTCCTAAATGTAACAGAAATAATGCATCAACAATGGATTAATGAATACACAGTTTTAAGATAAAAGTTAAAGAAAGCAGGTTATATTTTAATTATATTAATTTGAAGTGTTATAAATTAAAGTTATTTAAAACTTTAGTTAAGAATAATCCATCAGAAATATTTTTAGTTAATTGCTTTTGAAAAATTTAGAAATGTTTTGTTTAAACGATACAACGAGTAATACGATGCAATTTAACTTAAACTAAAATTAATTAATCATAATTTAATTTTTAATTTACATTTTTTTTTTTTTTTTAAATCTCACAATTTCACTTGGTTAAACATTAAACGTTTAACAGAGCACGCATGAATCCTAACAGAGGGGAAAGGTTCCTTATTTTACAATTTGCATTTATTTTCATACAATCACCGGTCAAACAACTAATTGAATTCTTAATTTGTAGTATATATTTCCCGAATAAATTAGTAATTCAATAGGAAGAAAACCAAAAATATGATATTCATGAAACGCATTATGAAATACGATTTATATTCTTAACCCCTTCCTAAATAATTGTCTTTCAAGTATCAAGTAGTACTTGTTCGTAAGTTGCATGAATAGATTAATTCGAATTATTAAACGGTCTTTGGTTAATATGTAATAATATAAGCAAATATACTTCGGTTCTAACGTTTTTATAAAAAGTACGTCTATTTCTTCTGAACAGAATATTGTTATTTCAAGACATTCATGGCAATAAAAATATATTTTCTGAATTTTATACTATTAGATTTATAAAATTTGATTATGAAATACATAATGAATTCGCCACCTTGATAAAATGGAAAAAAAAGGGAAAGAAAAAGTATATATAAGACAACAATAGGATGAGAAAGGACGGTTGTCCCTTTGGCGCAGTGGATAGCGCGTTGGACTTCTAATCCAGAGGTCGTGGGTTCGATCCCCACAAGGGATGTAACTTTTTCATTGCTTGTATGAAACCATATTTATAATATCCACATTAAATCTAATATTTTTTATATCTTATGCGTTAAATAAAATAAATAAAACAAAGTAATCTTTATGTTTTTTTTATTCCTAAACATCCAACAATGTCGTAGCTGAATCTAATACCATTAAAAACTATTAATTAATATTTCTATTTTTTATTTTAAATTAAGTACAATTTTTAATGTTTCAATCATGTTCGTGACTCTCGAAAAAAATCTCTCGGAATGTGAGCAATTAATATTACAAGTTTAATCAAAGTGAATATTAATTTTTAAATTGTTTTAAAAAAATACTATTGGAATCCTTATTCCATTTTTTAAATAGAACATATTCTAAATAAGGTAGATTAAAAAGTATTCATTCTATATTTAAAAGATTATTTTTCTAATAGTTTTCTAAAAATATATGTATTTCCAATAGTTCAGTGTTTCTTTATATAAGATATTCCGGTCTCTATTTAATACGAAATATATAACAGAAAATATTCTATTTTTTATCAATGTCTCTGTCAACATTTATTCAGGGGTAGGGTGGGGATGATTCACCAATGCTCTATGAAAATAACTTATATTATTTATATTTTTGTATTCTTTGTACGGTCTGTTTATCTTTCTTTTTCCAAATAGGAGCTGTCTGCTCAAATTATTTTTTCCTTTACTAATTAAATTCTATTGTAAAAATTGGGCTTCTAACGTATTTTGAGAAGATCGGTTATTTAATATATAATAATAAATAAATATAAATATGTTTAGAAATATTCTTTATGCGACTACTGCCTACCGGGCGGTTTATCTACAGGTTCCAGATGGTACCAAGGATTTCATTAAATGAATTCGTCACTGAATACCATCCTATTGTTGAGGTGGGAATCGATCCCACGACTCCAGGATTACGAAGTTAACCAAGAACAACGCCTTAACTCAAATGGATAATCTGAGTCATCAGAAAAATGTGGGGAAAAAACTACACCTTTTTATTGACAAAAAATAGTCTTATTAATTATTGCTTAGTAATAACCATGAAGTAATAATAATACCACGAAGATTTATAAGTGGAAGTAGATTGAATTGATTTTTTTTTTTTTTAAGTGACACTTATAATCTTCGTTTTTCGTCATATTTGTAGTCAGCAGAATGTTTTGCCGAGTTAATGGCAAGATATTGTAACCGCCACATTATTATTATATATCTTCTGAGCTTTTTAGTGATTTAGTATTAGCATATTATAAGTGCTAATATTAACATTATGTTAGAGTTTAAATATATTTCGTCATAGGTGAAAAACACCGTTTAATGTATCAAATGTATCAAAATTCAATGAATGTTCGTATATTAGGGAATCGTTTCAAAATCTATTAAAGATACGGGTATGTGATTTTTTGTTAGTTTAGGTAGGAAATTAAAGAAATTATTTGACTGGTTTTGTACTCGGATTGTTAATTTCATAATGCATAAGTGGGGTTCATATTGTCATAATACACAGAATTGAAATGTCATTGAAGTTTAGCTAAAGGCCATATTTGACGAACGTAGTAGCATGAAAATTTAAGTTTCCCCAATTTCAGACTGTGCGTAGAATAAATATTCAAATGCTCGTCAGTGATTTATGAAATATAACAAATAATGTTCATTCTAAGACAAAAAATATTACTCCTTTACTCGTATCGTGGCCTTCACTCAAAATTATTTCAAATTTGTTTGTCAATGCTCCTAGAATATTGTGGCAAACCAATTTTCATTCCATCACACTTTGCTACAGATATGTCTTTTAGGGAATTTACCTGAAATTAGAAGTATTTTATGGATACAAAGGGAATACAACGTATTTTTCCGCCTTATGGGAAGAGAATGAGTTAGGATTAATTCGTAGGCAAACTATTTTTATTGAAGACAAAAAGTGGAATTGAGTAGGAAAACGGCAAGTTCCCACAAAATAAACAAAAAAAATGGAGGAAGGAAAAATTGGGAATAGAATAGAGTGTACAGTATACTCTTGTATTTCTGAGAAAGAGGTCAGAGGCATTTTCTTCAGTGATCCTTTCAAGTAAAGATAATTTAGGGATTCCTGATGAAGCGTGACTCTCTATATTTTCCTTGGGGCTTCCAATATCGGCCAAGGTTCATCGTGATTAAGAGAAAGTACTAACAAACAAGAATTACTTGGGGAATTCTCTGCCAATAAGACAATGCCTCATGTCCTCCGTTACTCCAACACTCTCGACAGAGTTAAGGCAAATCCTTTCAAAACGTACATAGACGAATGAACACCTGTCAACGAACAGATTCTTTTGAAAATTGCACATAGAAGAAAAGGTGAAAATAAATTATCTTGATTTGACAGTATCAGCGGGTTTAGCAGATTTTCCTTAAGGGCAATCAGCGGTTTTAGCAGATTTCCCTTAAGGGCAATCAGCGGTTTTAGCAGATTTTCCTTAAGGGCAATCAGCGGTTTTAGCAGATTTTCCTTAAGGGCAGTCAGCGGTTTTAGCAGATTTTCCTTAAGGGCAGTCAGCGGTTTTAGCAGATTTTCCTTAAGGGCAGTCAGCGGTTTTAGCAGATTTTCCTTAAGGGCAATCAGCGGTTTTAGCAGATTTTCCTTAAGGGCAGTCAGCGGTTTTAGCGGATTTTCCTTAAGGGCAGTCAGCGGTTTTAGAAGATTTTCCTTAAGGACAATCAGCTATTGAGGTCGTACTCATGATGTGATTTTCGAAAGTTTTCTTCAAATGTCCTACCTAGTAGATGACGAAAATGAGGTCCATTCAAAATTATAAATATATGTATGTTACCAGACTTGATATATAATCGATTTATATAAAGAGAAAGATCTAGTTCGTTAACGGCTGATATCGGACCAGGAGGAGGAGGGCTTTAGAACGAATGATACTCTGTAGTAAAAACTAGACAAAAGAATTTTTAATTCATCTGAAAAGTGAACATTCCGAAACGAATTAATTTTAAATAAGACTACTTGTTCACTACAACATTTGGTATAATTTTTAAGAGAATTCACATTTTTTCAATGAGGAACTCAAAACATTGGTGAACCCCATTTATTGTATCTAAAAAGTTTCCAGAATGCTATTCAGCACAGAGTTTAAGTCTGATTAATGGGATTTCAATTTTAAAGGTCTCTGACTAGTAATGATTTCGCCATTTTGCCTTCTTCTGTCATAGTCCTTGTAACTATTTTAACTAAAGTACACTTTAATTAAAATTCCATCATGAATTAACAGCGAGTACTCCATAATACAATAAAATATTTAGATTTTAATAAGACTTACATAAAAGTAGTATAAATTAAAATATTTAACTTTAGAATGCTTAATTGAATAGTTTCATAATTTGAATAGTTTAATGTGAAGAATAACCAGTGAATCAATTTATTTGGCACAACAGATACAAAGTATTTTAGCAAAATTTAGTCCAACTATTTAATTGAAATTTGAATATTCAGGAATTTCTTCGTATAATTTTGGGAATTGGAAGAATAGACAAGTTTTCTCCCATTTATAAATATCAAAGCATTGAAGTTAGTTGAATACTAGCCTTCAAGAAAACTTAAAGATTTCACATAATATTTAATTTATATTTTCTTAATTTAAATATATTAATATTATATTATTTAATTATCATTATTATTTATTAACGTTCACTTACTTCTAGTATGGCTAACTGGGACGGCTCATCACCGGGTTATCACCCTTTTCTAGCCAAAGTGTGACTTAGGATTTTACTCAAGTAGTTCGTCACTAAATAAATTTCTATAGCCCAGGCGGAAATGGAACTTGTCTAGACTATTTAATCCATTTTATGTTTAGTATTGTGTTATCTAATTGAACCTTATACAAGGTTTGATCTTTGGTTCCGTGCATCAATATCAATACAATTAACACTGAAAACATTCAAAAGGAGAAATATTCTCTGTCTATAGACGAATGAGCTGTAACCTTGACGCAACTAGTAAATTTATTCACGTAACTAAAAAACAACAGTCCCTTTGGCGCAGTGGATAGCGCGTTGGACTTCTAATCCAAAGGTCGTGGGTTCGATCCCCACAAGGGATGTGACAAATAAATTTGTCTTTTTTTTCTAATAATATGTGTTTTGAGTTTTCGGTTTCTTGGTCATTCTATTGTTGTAAGTTCGACTCCAAATTCTAGACAATGTTTTTTTATCTCATTGTTTTTATATGATAAAAAAATTAAATTTATATTTGAAAGTTAAAAAAAAAAAACAAATCTCTTTTGGAACAATATTTACTGTAGCAGACTCAATCTTTAAATTTACATTAACAAAAGCAATAGTTTTGTGGGTGAATGACTTTCTTGATTTAGATTCAGTGGGGAAGTGGTGACACCAATGTTCGAACTTTCGTTTATCTCACCATCCATCTATCACTGGCGACTAATGAATTATCTATAAATAACTTCTTGTTTTAAATGAATATTCATATTTATATGAAACTAGTAGGAAGTACTACAAGAATCCATTTTTAACTAGGATGGGATTTTAATTCCTAGAAGAATCTTATAAAATAGTGTAAGGAATTGATTTCATTAAAACATATATTTTCTAATTTAGTTTTCTATCTAGTGAATTTAACATCATAATTTACTGATATTTCAATTATGTGTCTATACATAGAGGGAAGTCCCAAACAACTTTCTTTCCGAGTGAAATACTTTCTTGAGTATTTCTTCCCGATGCCACATTGTTAATTAACCACATCAATCAGAAAATACCCCAAAACAGCTGAATACTCATGTAATAGGACGAATAAGGTTTTTCTATATTCTTGAGAACGGTAAGTGGCAAAATGTTGTCTATACGTAGTAAGACACTACATATGCCATAATAATTTTAATAGCTACATGGTAATAATTGGGGTGTTAATGGATTTTGCTTAGTATACAAAATAAAAATTTTCAATATTTTAGATAACTATTAGTTTTATCAACCAAAAACAGGATTACCACAAATTGTGTTTGTAATATATTTCCTTATTAAAACCACTTTAAAATATATTGTCTAAATGCATTTAGTACACTGTTATATTCTTCTCTCTAAGCATCCACTCCTCTAGCACTAATTTCAGGCATTAAAGAATTTAAACTTCAGTATTATGAAAAATATTTAAAAAAGAATTTCTGTAGCACGCAAATGAAAATTGCTAAGTCTTAATTAGCTAGTATTAAATTGCTAGTAGTTAATTATAACAAATATATCCAACAACACGAAAATGAAAGAATTCTTGAATCAATATAAAATGGTAATTTTTTGAGTGGGAGCATCGGTTTTCTGTTCGTTATGAGCAGTTTTTCAATTCTGTAAAAAATCAGACTCCAGCCACGATTTCTCTATGAAATTTGGCTTTTACCAAATTATGTTAATACTCTTTCTAAAGTAACTCTTTGCGATTATATCGTAACGCCATGAAAATTAAAGGAAAAAGGTCTCCCTTAAATTTGTAATAATTTATATCTACAACCAAATTGCTAAGTACTTCTGCCACGATTAAAATATGCTAGTTAATTTTTATTCGTTTATTATCCGGGATACCGTGGTTAGTATTGGGTAATGTTTAATGTTTCTCGCCGTTCACCAACGCAATCAGATAATCTTTTATTTTCTTGCTTATTTTCCATTCATAGATTGACCGACCCCCGCTCACAACAGATTAAGAATGCAGTCCATTCTATCCACTCTCCCTTCTCTTGGAGAATTGGCCTTGCCTCTCTGAATCGTACATGATAAAAAATTCCGACATGCAGGGGCTGCGTAAACTAAGCAGATTTCCCTCGTGAAGCTTATCAATAGATAAGTCTACATACTGTTAACACAACAATTCCGTGAATATTAAGTGAATAAATGCAAACGATAATAAGAAATCGTTCAGTCAATGTTAACATGTTCTCGACGGGAAGCGGCAGAAGTGTAAACAAACGGGTATGCCGACCTCTCGCCGATAAGAAAAACAATTACTGAAATATATCGGAATATTAGTTTTATTAAAAACTATATACTACATCTAGTACTGTAATTTATGAAGAATCAGAATAATTTTTATCCCAATCAATCAAATTTTAGTAGCCCAAGAACAACAAGACGGAGTGAGGGGGTCACCAGAACATAATTGCATGTATCTCATATAATAAAGGTCTCTTGAAAACAATATTTGGTATTTAAGCTTCGAATAATGTGATTAATTATATAACTAAGTATTGTTTATGTAACATGAGCAGAAGGGGGGGTTTGGTGAAGGCTGAAAACTGAAAAATGTAAATATCTCGGTTAATATTCAAGATAGGGAATAAATGTATATAAGTATATTTATAGTACATTTAATTTGCAATAAGACTGGGTCTATGCAACATTTCAATCCGACTTATAGTAACGGAGATATTTCGAAAATCCTCTAACCCCCCCCCCCCCCGCACTGGTCCCATATTAGCCATTAACGAACTAGGTCTTTCTTTTTATATAAAACGATTAAATATCGAGTTTGGTAACGATAAAAAAAAATGTTTACCACTAGAGCGTTACAGACATATATATATATATATATATATATATATATATATATATATATATATATATATATATATATATATATATATAATTTTGAACAGGTCTCATTTTCGCCACCTCCTGGGTAGGGTCGGTGGGTAGCCCCGTAAGAGGGGGAGTTAATATACTATATAAACCGTACTATACTAGTATATTCCATGTATTTCTTTTACATTTAATATAATTAGGAAATCATGTTTTGTTTTCTAAATTAAAAAAAAAAAAAAAAAAAAAAAATAAATAATGAATGTTAATTGAAGAAAAAAGTACAACGAATAATATAACTATTTTAAATAGTAAACTTATTAGTTTGACGGTAAATAAAAACAAATAAATAAATTTATTAAATCGTAATTAATAAATATACAAAACAAAAGAAAATAAGAAAACGTACATATAAAAATTATTTGTAGTAAGTATTCCAGTTTTCCATGATTAGATAAAACAAATTGTCAAGGTATTGCACTAAAAAATAAAATTCTACCGTTAACAGGCTCATGCTATATTTGTTCTTCAACAGTTACTAGTGTACATTCGTAGTTAAAATTTATATTATATATTATCTTTATTCTGGTGACCTTGTATAACTACTTTCAAAAGCTTGAGCCATGTTGGGCCAACAAATAAAAAGTCCCTTACATTCATTCAACATACATTTTACCTCTTTATGCAATTCTAATTTTCGTTCTAAAATATTTTACATTAATATATTACATTTACCATTGTTGTTATTTATTTAAAAAAAGTCCTTAACTTCTTAATTCTTTGATATCAATCGTGTTTGTTTAGTTCTTAAATTTGCTAATAATAACCACACCTAAAATATATCATAATATTAAAAAAAAAAAAAAAAGCCAAAGAAAATTGTAACAAAATAAATAAGGTTCCAATTACCCCAATACTAAATAAACATTTGCCTAAAAGATTATTTAAATTCCTCCCATTTGATGAAGGGGAATGTGAATTTATTTAGTAATACTAATTTCCATTCTTATTCTCAAATCTCTCTTGAGCTTTGTTTAATTTAGTTTCTACTATCTTCCAAGTCCAGCAAGTCTTAAATTTCATTTTATGTTATTGGGTGGGATATCCACACCCATCCCCCCAAACACATGTGGGTGTGTACCCACTTGCGTAGGTTCTAGATACAGTGTGTAGAGGATGGATGAGTCAGGGATGACCCTAGTATCGGTCTGGTAGGCAGGGACAAACGAGCGGATCTATGGCTATCACTGAACCTACTATTATCATGTACTATCACTGCTGGCAAGGTATTCTTATCAAAGCCTGGGAACCTCAAGGTCCAATGACTAGGGGCCACTCGTATAGTCAGTGGTCTGGATCAAATTTATTTGGTTATGTACAATGTCGGGAAAACGGTGAAGGCCAATCAAATGGAGTTTGATTCCTATAATAGAGTCTTAGACAGAGAACAACGCACAAAATGAACGTACGTTTTCAAACATTTCCTTTGTTAGTGGAACTTCCGCCTGGCAAGTGCTGTGAAAATTAAGCAGATTTTTGACATCCCACGTTATAACATCTCTCCCAAAACGAAGCATATGCAAAAGAACATGAAATTTAAACAAAATTGTGATGTTTATTAATACAGTTCCTTTAAGTTATAATCTCTTGAGTAAAATAAAAGTCCGTCACGCAGGGGCTGCGTAAACTAAGCAGATTTCCCATGTGAAGTTATACAATAGAGAAATCTCCATACGAGAGCCGGACAGTTACGGAAATGGCCGAACTAGATTTTGGCGGGAAACTCACTCGCCTGCCTACATTTAATAAAAATGCAAATATCTCGGTTAATATACAAGATAGAGAATAAATGTATGGAACAATATAGTAAATGTAATTTGCAATAAGATTGGTTCTAAACAATTTTTTGATCCGACGGATGGTAACGGGAATATTTCAAATTTTCGAAAATCCCCCCTGTCGAAGATCTGTCTTTTTACATAAAACGTTTAAGTACCGAGTTTAGTCACGATCAAACAAACATTGCGACCGCTAGAGCGTTAACAGACAAATATATATATATATATATATATATATATATATATATATATATATATATAATTTTGATCGGACCTCATTTTCGTCGTCGTCTGGGTAGGATCAATGGGTATTAGAAGAAATTTTTCGAAAATCGTGAGTACGACCTCAATAGCTAACTCAGTTAATATTCAAGTTACAGATAAAATGCCTAGAACAATTATTGTAGAATGTATAATTCAGAGTGCGGCAACTTAACATCCTTTTTTCCTTCCTTTTTTTACCCCTCGAAAATAGAAGTTATGCTACCGCAACCTGTAAATTTTCAAATCAATTTTATACGAGTTATGGGTCATCAACCCGAATACACCCATATCAAGCCACTTTTTGAAGACTTTCTATTTTATTGGTTTTTTGATGCATCTGTAAGGTATATAACATGCATAATATATAATATATTTTACACTATATTGTTATAAAATGAAAAGACTTACGATTTATCTGCTACATTCAGGTGGCTGCGCAAGCCTGAAAATAAAAAGCGTTGCATGAAACTTATGTAAACATCCAATATAATATTGACTTATTAACAATAAGCATTGCCGTAACCCAAAATCACGATAAAGCTTTATTTTGAAAATTGCTGCTCACTATGCAGGAATTCATTAAACAGAAAATGGTTAATGATGAAAAAACTGTAATTCTAAAAATTTTATATAGAACTTATAACAATAATTCAATCATTCAAATACTCAATCGCTTAAAAAAATAAAATAAATTAAAAAAAAAACAGGGACTAAAGGTTTTACTATTAAGTTCGTATACCAAGTATACAAACTAATGCATGACCTTTACAGTACTCTTGGCTATCATAAGCCCACTTAAATATATACGAAATATCTAGTCTTTAGTTCACATGGAGCTGGAAAGTTGTCAATAATTCGATTTTTTCCTAGCTTTCTGCTCCAGCACTCAGTTTCACCTATTTTATTGCTGATTTTCAACGGCTCTCCGGCCATCTTTTTCTGACGTTCTCGTCTATTTTAAATTGTTTTGAAATCGACGAGATAGCTTATATACATATTGTATCTATAATATTGATGAGAGAGTGAGAGAGAGAATAGAGAGAGAGAGAGTGAGAGAGAGAGAGTGAGAGAGAGAGTGAGAGAGAGAGAGAGAGAGTGAGAGCGTGAGAGAGAGAGAGAGAAAGAGAAGAGAGAGAGTGAGAGAGAGAGAGAGAGAGAGAAAGAGAAGAGAGAGAGAGTGAGAGAGAGAGAGTGAGAGAGAGAGAGAGAGAGAGAGAGAGAGAGAGAGAGAGAGAGAGAGAGAGAGAGAGAGAGAGAGAGAGAGAGAGAGAGAGAGAGAGAGAGAGAGAGAGCTGCTGGGAGTAATAAGATAATGGTAGCTATGAATAGAACAGGTGTCAGTGGGTTGGAGAGGTTGCGGCTCCGAGAGAGGGATAAGCTGAATTGATGGAAAGCCCCTCTTCTGAATTTATCCACGAGGGTTCCTCAGCAACAGTCTAATCAGATCCAACTTTACAATACGCAATTCGTTCCTTGACGCCTCAACGATTTTAACTTTGGGGGGATAACTCCATCAAACTGATATGTTGTTACATCTCCATATGAAATGTTAACTTCGAGAAGATAATGTGGTTTGGGTACCAAATGATTTTCTTGAACATATTTTAATAATTAAATTAAATAAAAAAAACTGTTGCTATTTCATTTAAAATTAAATATTTCATTTGAATGTGATACAAGAGATCTCCATTCCAATGTTTGGTATCGAAACATTTCATAAAATATAGTTTAAAAATCTTTTTACGGCAAATGAACAGGCCCCATATCATTTATTCATATCTGAAATACGGAGAAATTAGTAATTTTTTGTTTTCGCCTTCATTATCATGCTCTCTCTTAATCCATTTGAAACAAAAGGAGATGTTCACATCCAGACAATCCCAAATATGAAATCTCAATAGCCTATTGCTAGTCGTTTTTGCGTAACGGAAGATACTCTTAGACGTCACCCTAGAAACAAGTTAAAATAGCTTCAAAGAGAGTCAAAATGGATAATTCTGTTGAAATATGAAAACTGAAAATATCCGCGATTACAAAGTAAATATAAAGAATGTGAGTTCACATACAATTTTTTTTTCCAAATATGATCAGAAAACAAGTAGGTCACTCAAGAAATGCTTAGACTAAGCAGATTTTGCTAAAATGGGGAATGACATCTCATCTCAAAAATTGAAATTTTAGGTAGGAATAAGACGTTTAGAATTACTTAAAGCATATCATTTAGTGTTTAGCATTAATCTTTTCGATATTCACCATCATTATGGATTATAGTCTTTATTTTTGCTTGAAACATGTCTATGTTTTAAAGTATATTAAATAATAAATGGAAAAGTATACTTTCTCGATTGTTGCAACGTGAAAATAGCTTTTTGATTTCAAAATTACTAAATAAAACTTCCTGGAGAACTGGTTGGTGTTGTTGTACCTCCTACATTGTTAACTGCTGATTGTTCTCGGGAACAGAAAATCTTGATTTCCACGGGAACGAAACAAGGAAAAGAAGTGAGTCAAAGAATATCCAGTAGTAGTCACTTAATTCTGATTTAGACTACACAATAAATATATCAGAGACAGTGAAGAAATTTCTCTCCAAGACAGAGTTGTTTGAGAGTCATCCCTCTCAGTCGGCAAACATTAAACGGACTGACATAGGAATTGTACCTGGTAAATTAAAAATGCTGGCCCATATCTAAACGGTAAAAAATGGGTAATATTTCATTTACTGCCTAAGAAACAAAAAAGGAAAATTTCAAATGCCCAAAAAGGCATAGAAAACTTGTTATAAAAGTCAAACTATTTTCTAGCAACCTCTCAGAAATTAATATACGAGATTTGTTAATTAAGTGATGTGAACGCTCACTAGTGTTTGATCTAGTAGCACTGGGGAAGCGGCATATGGAGGGAGGCAGGTAAACACAGGCAGGTGATACCCATTCAGAACAAGATTAAACAAGTTAGGGTTATTAGTCTGTCTGCTGTGAATTCTTTTGGCAGAAAGGTTTTTGGAGTGCGTTCTAAAAATAAGTGGCATCAATTTCAAGTTCTGCTTCAGGCTTGGGCATAGTGCAATAGAAAACTGTGCCAGGCCTACGGAGACAATGTTTTGTCGTGAGCCTAGGTTTTTAGGTGGTTTAAGGCATTTTCAGAAGGCAGGGAGTCCGTTCAAGAACAGTTTCACAACGAAAGACCTTCATCTTCAACAACTTATGAAAATGTTGGCAGAATCTATGATCTACGTTCAGATCCGTTCGACTGTCCAGTTCTTGAATGACTTCAAGGTCATGCGTGTGAGACCAAACGTCAAAAACAAGTGGGTGTTACATCACAACAATGCTCCTTGTCACACCGCAATTTCTATCAATACGTGTTTGGCTAGAAAAAACGTTCATGTTGCTTTTCAGCCTCCTTATTCATCTGACTTGAGTTCATATGACTATTATCTGTTATTATTATTTATTAACGCCCACCACTTTTTGCAACTTAGGCTAATCGGGACGGGTTATCTACAGGTCACCACCCTTTGCTAGCCAGGATGTGATTTTAGGATGTTATTTAATGAATTTCGTCACTAAATAATTTCCTTATCTGTTATTAATATTCAAAAAACAGCCGAAGGGTTGTCTTTTTGGGGCATTGGAGAGTATTCAAAGAAACCAGCTAAAGGCTATTCCAGTATCCGAGTTCTCCCACTGCTATCAGGAATGAAAAAATTGTCTCCAGCGCTGTGTGGCTTCTCAACATTGAAGGAGACAATGTGAAATTGTAATTTTATTTGAATAACAAAATTGGGAGGAAAATAGTCTCATCACTTATTTTACAGACCAAGTACAAACCAAAACATTTTTGGTGAAATACAATTACAATGTTATATCATCTGTAAAATTGATCAAAAAAAAAAGTCAAATGGGCACAAGAATAGGAAGGAGAGGGGTAAGATAACGCCTATTTTTACAGTTTATTTAGATGTCATTTTGGTACATAAGAATTGAAATAATGGTATTTCTGAAGAGCGCTCACCAAGAGTTGTATTACAGTAATCAACAGATAACCTCAAATAGGGGGGAAGAAAAAGTTTGCATAAATGAATCCAAATAATGATAATCTGTCTAGATAGACACTACACGGAAAATTACGTGAATTTACTTACTCTAAAAATATAAAAAGCTATCTTTGTTACAGAAATAAAGAATTCATTATAGTTCTTGTGGATTAGTATTGTCAATTATGCCTGCTAAATATGATAATCACAATATGTCACTGCTAAACATTTATTAGTCTGGAAAATGAATATTAGAAAAAATCTGTTCTAAAAGCCCTTGGGCGCTAAACGCCAGATCGAGCTTCACATTCTACATAAATATATATTAACGAAACTGAACATGGCAAGGATGGATATAATTATCTTTGTTGATTTTTTTTTTCTAATCAAATCGAAATGAATAGAATTGAGAATTTCAACAGTCTCCTTCCATATTTCCGTGTTCAGTGAAGCATTCTACAACACTTATCACGCAGCTGTAAACAGAAAATATTGCAAACGGAAGTTTAAGTTTAAATACATGAAATGATTAGTTTCACTATATGATCATTGCAGAAGCGTCCTGTTTAGATTAGGCAAGATACAATTCTTAGTAAAATGAAATGCATAATGATCGGTGTAACCGACTGCATAAAAAAATATAAATTAATGAATAAGTAGATAGTTGAAAAATTAAGCAATTTGTTAAACGTAAATATATTAATTACATAATAATAATTATGTAAACTATTATCATGATAATCTTTACTGTGGGTTCATTTGAAAACAGGAAAATATATCAGAATCTAATGTAGATGAAGCTCCGGTAGAGTTGAAATACGACGGGTTGGTCAAGTGATTTTAATAGTTTTTGCATGTTAAGGGTTACAATATACATTGGTTATCTGATGCTGATGATTACATCCTTAAAATGATGGTTGCTCAAACTGCTGCATTCAACTGTCATTTTCGATACTTGAAGACATTTTTCGAAATTCGCGCCTTGAGTACAACCTCATTCGCTAAAAATAACCAAATATAAAAATTAGGTTCTCTGGATAACCTCCTTGTTTCTGAGAGGATATTTACAACGTCTGGAAAAACACATTCAAACATATATACACCTGGCCAATCAAATATTAGTCATTTCCTTTTATATAATTTCAAATAAACAGAGAACAGAATGCGGTGGTTAAATCTTTCAAAGTTCCTACTCTAAAGCCACATTTTAATTCCAAAAAGTAAATTTTAAACAGAATTTATTATATACGTTTCAATGAGAAATCAAATTGAAAAAAAAATGTTCTAACTGCTAAATGAACCTATTTTTCCTTTAATGAATTATTAATAAAACAAAATTATTAACTCGCAATGATGTGATTTAAGCAAACAATACTAAAAAGTTTCTTATTTACTTATTTATTTTATTTATATTTAAAAAATTGAATGTAGCTTTGATATATTCTGAAAACAATATGCATTTTTGTTTAGTATATATATATATATATATATATATATATATATATATATATATATATATATATATATATAAAATACTAGCGGCCCAGGCAGACGTTGTCCTGCATGATATATCAAGCGATTAGGATATTAAATTTAATAATATTATGTTTAAAAAAAATCTTCTTTTAATAACGCAAAAAACAACATTTGTTATGTGCCTAAAAACAAATAGTAAATAAAATATCACGAAAACTTGGTACGCAAAAAGAAAAGGAAAAATGAAAAAATGAAAAGTAGACTTTTAGTTTTATTATTATCTGTTAGAATGCGCACTACACGTCCTTAAAAACAAACAGTTGTAGACCAATAATTGAAATAAATCAAAACCCTCAACAATAATAATGGAAATTCATAAATATAAATAAAGAAAAGAAAATAATTGCAACATTCAAATCAAATTAAAATAAATTTGGACAATAAATAACAATGTCTGAAAATGAAAACCTCTCGCAGCTGAAAACATCTTTATTAAGATGACATACTTAAACTCTAAGGACATATTTACATACATACCCCTATCCTTTCGTATTTCGTTTTCTTCCTATCCATCACAACCCACCCTGTATCACCAGCTACCGGGTCACCCACCCTTGTTAGTTCCATCACACCCCACCCTGTATCACCAGCTACCGGGTCACCCACCCTTGTTAGTTCCATCACACCCCACCCTGTATCACCAGCTACCGGGTCACCCACCCTTGTTAGTTCCATCACACCCCACCCTGTATCACCAGCTCCCGGGTCACCCACCCTTGTTAGTTCCATCACACCCCACCCTGTATCACCAGCTACCGGGTCACCCACCCTTGTTAGTTCCATCACACCCCACCCTGTATCACCAGCTCCCGGGTCACCCACCCTTGTTAGTTCCATCACACCCCGTCACAATCACCATCTCCCTTAAAATGGAACTAGAGTTCAGTAGAAGGGGAACTATCCTTTCTTACCCCCGGTGGGTCACACCACCTTATTACGATCAAATATGAAGAAGCTGAGTCTCAGTTAAAAAAAAAGAAAACATACATTAGATAAACATATTAACATTTCATTACATTTCCAATAACCTCGCCCTTCGCCCTTCGACCGAAGACCTGCTCCATCTGCCGGCCCGATCTGCGGCGCTAAACCATCCGGGGCTTCACCCGAACGCGTATTTAAAAATTCAATCAAATCGGTCCAGCCGTCTAGGAGGAGTTCAGTGACATACAGACGAACGCTACAATTATATATATAAAGATTGAGGTGTATTAGCCTGTTAACGCTCTAGCGTTCGCAATTTTCGCTTGATCGTTACCAAACTCCGTATTTAAACATTTTACGTTAAAAGGCGGATCATGTTCTTCAACAGCTGAAATCGGATCATTGAGAGGGGGGATTTAGGGGGGGGGGGAGGATTTTCGAAAATTCGAAATATCTCCGTTAGTTTGAGTCGGATCAAAATTTTGTATGGAACCAATCATTTTGCAAATTAAAAGATCTATAAACGTTGTCATGTACCTATTTTCACTGTCTTTAATATTAACCGAGATATCAGCGCTTTTTAGTTTTCGGCCTTCAGTAACCCCCCCACCCCACCCCCTCCCGTTCAAACCTAAAAAATTTATAATAGCTTATAACCATGGAAGAACTAATGCTAATTCACATACCAAGTTTTGTTCAGTTCGGTTCAATCGTTGGTGCCCAAAAAAATTGTTGGCCCCACTTTACTTTTTTAGTGTATATCTCGTTTATACTTTATTATACGACAAAATTGAATATGACAAAAGTTACTCCAAATAACAACATAAACAACTCATATCCTGTGCATATTTGCCGAAAAACCAATAGGAAACGCAATACGGCTATTTTTAATTTCAGGCCTCCCTCTCGACCCCCACTCCTGCTCCATCTGCCGGGCCGATCTGCGGCGCTAAACCATCCGGGGCGTCACCCGAACGCCTATTTAAAAATTCAATCAAATCGGTCCAGCCGTCTAGGTGGTGTTCAGTGGCATACGCACGTACGCTAGAATTATATATATAAAGATATGTAATGTGACCTTTCTTCTAATGTCAGAATACTTATGTCATTTTGGCTAGCAAGAGCACAATATTAATGTAATGCCTCAAGTTTAAACCATTATTTATTAACTGGGCAAATCTCAAACCGATAATACATTGAGAGCATTAGAATGAAATGCTGTAGGATTTGGTGCCTGTGGGACACACAATTGGCAGGTGAAACCACAATAAGCACAGTTCTCCACGCGGATTTAACTCTACAAAGCTAAATGCTCTTAAATTAGGTTTCGGGCAAACTAATACCATTCATCAATTGTCATCGGGGATCGAAAAGCTCATTCTAAAATAAAATTTAGTGAACTAGGGTGCAATGGTATCTAATCCTCTTAGGTGACTGGGCCGTTGATGCGATTTACGTAGGTGTTTGTGTGGCGAAGGTTTTCCAAAGTAAATCTCATCACCAGCAAATCCAGAAAATTAGCCTTAGTAGCAAAAATTACTCGAATTTATGCTATGAAATGATTGCTGGTTCATAAAAAAAGTCCATAGTGTGACATGTTATGTTTAGCCACCTGATACAAATACAAGCCACTGATACTTATTAATAAAGGAAACAAAAGGGATTTATTAGTTTTCCTTTAATGGGGCTCCAGCCGGTCAATGTCGAATATTATAAATAGACCTGAGGAACACGTTCACCGAACTCCCAAAATAAAGTGGCACACACAAAGGCCATCGGCCAAGGAGGGGTAGTTAAGGACAACGTACATATAGGAAAATCCACCACGCACAAAGTTCGGATACGTGCAGATTTGTGATCTCAAATATCCATCTATTCTCTATTTCTCCTGATATAAGAAAACTATGTAAACAGGAATCGAGATACCAACAGACAGATGTTTAGTCAGTGAGTTATTCAAAAACGAAAATCGGTACATAAGATCGGTTACATACAATTTTTAAATCCAATTCATAGTAACTGAGACTTTACGAAGTTTCGTCTTTCGTCCCCTCTAAAACCCTCTTCCGAACGTCCAAATTTAGGCATTAAAACAGAAATCATTATTTTCCAACGAAACGGTTTTGAACGAACCTCATTTTCGTCACCTCATGGGACGGATCGATGGACATTTGAAGAAATCTTTGAAACCCTCCCCTAAGGGGCGGTTATGGGGGTGGTTTGGGGTGGTGAGTTATTCTAATACGAAAATCACTTGAGTAGGAGTGGGAGTCTACTGAGACTGAACACTTGGAAATAAAAATATCTCTGATAATGTTCGAGTTGCAGAAAAAATACATAGAACAACATTTATAAATTTGGATGCAATTTTTCGATCCGATTCTAAGAACTGAATTTAATTGAGAATCTAGTAACTGAGATATTACGAATTTTCAGCTTTCCTCTTCTCCCGATTGTGGTATTTTCAGCCATTATTTCTCCATGAAAAGGTTTGACAGAACCTCATTTTTGCCACCGCCCGGGTCGGATCTATGGGCATTTGAAGAAACTTTTAAAACCCTCAAAAGAAACCGAACCCCCCCTCCCCCGAGCTACTCGAAGCTCGTGAGGTTACTCAAAGTGGTCCGAAATTGATCGAGGAACAGGAGGGGTTAGTGGGAAATTGAAAGTGAGAAATATCCCCCTTGTTATGAGTGGGATCATAGAATTGTATAGTACCAATCCTTATACAAATTTAATCTTCTAAAAATATTTTCCTATACATAGGTTTCTTTATCTCTAATATTAAGCGAGATATTTTCATTTTAGCAAATTTCCCTCAGGGGAAATAATCAGCTATTGGTTGTACTCATGACGGGATTTTCAAAATTTTTCTTCAAATGTTTATCGATCCTAACTAGTAGATGACGAAAATTTTATATATATATATATATATATATATATATATATATATATATTCGACTGTTACCGCTCTCGGGTCACAGTGGTCGCAATTTTTGTTTGCTTGTTACCAAACTCGATATTTAGTCGTTGTTTGTAAAAAGAAAGATCAAGTTCGTTAACGACTGAAATCGGACCAGGGGAGGGGTGTTTAGAGGGGGAGAATTTTGAAAATTCAAAATACCTCCGTTACTATAAGTCGGATTGAAAAAGTGTATACAATTAATCTTATTGAAAATTAAATGTACTATACATGTTGTAATATACATTTATGCTCCATCTTGAATATTAACCGGGATATTTGAATTTTTCAGTTTTCAGCCTTCAGTAAACTCCTACTTCTACTAGTGTTACAAAAACAATGCTCTGTTATATAATAAAGCATATTAATTGAAGTCTAAATACCAAATATTGTTTTCGTTGAACATTTACTTTGTGAGATATATGCAAATACGTTCTGTTGAGCCCCCCCCCCTTCTTTTGTTTTTGGATTACTAAAATTTGTGTGATTGAGATAAAACTGATTCTGATTCATTACAGTACTAGCTTTAGTAAACTGTTTTCAATAAAATTAATATGTTATATTCAGACATATTTCATTAATTGTTTGTCTTAGCCGCTTTCTGTTGTAGGGATTATTAACTTGTATTGTACATTTACTGAGCATTCACGATAGTGTTACCTGTATTTATATTGTTTTACTTTCTCCTGAGCCGATGTCAGACCTGTTTGTTTACATTTCAGAAACTTTCCGTCGGAGGTTTCTTATTATAGTTTGTATTTATTCACTTAATATTCACGGTGGTGTTGTAACCGGGATGTGTATTTATCTATTGTAAACCTTCGCTTGGGAAATCTGCTGAGTTTACGCAGCCCCTGCGTGATGAGCTTTTATTATTTCTTAATATCCAGGCTTCAGTAAATCCTTACATGTACTGATCTAATTTTCAATTTAGAGGTGTCCATCCTACAGATTAATTCGACTGGGAACAGATAGTGAGATGAGATCATTTACCTTCCATATTCCAGCACGTGGGAATCTACTTAGTTTTACGAAGCTACTGCTTGACGGACTTTTTAGCATAGTTCTGTTCATCAATTCTCTCTTAACCCTTAATGAAATGGGTCTGAAAAAAATTTTAAAAACTTTATACCCTACCTCGTCCTCCACTTTTAGAAAATGAAACTTAAAAGATGCACTAAAAACGACTGTAACGTGAAAGAAAAAAAGTTCCTATGAGCAGCGTCCCCTTTCAATTTGCCGCGATGGATTAAGGGAAGGAAACGAGGGGAGGGGTAGCTACCCCTACTAGCTAGTGGTTTTAGTCCTAATGGTGATTGCCGTACTTCCTTCTTCATACAAAACGACGCCATTTCCAAGGGAAGTTGAGGGAGGGGGGCCACTTCCTCACTCAGATAATTAACATATATGAAGAAAGAAAATTTTTAAAGAACTCACAAAAAAAAATAATAATAAAGAAAAATGTAATACTAAAATAGTGGGTTTTGCTTAAGTCGTTTTTTAGTAGTAACGTATTGCATTTTTATGATATTACATATGTAGTCGGAAATAACCAAATAACTTTTTATTTATTTTTTTTATTTATTAATACAGGAGCACCTGCATCTTGGCGATTTGGCTCAAAGTTTCACAATGTAAAATGAAAACAAAATTATAGAAAAATAACAAAAACTGAAAAACCAAATAAAAAATTAAATACTACAAATAATCATTAAACACTAGTAATAAAGACAATTAATAAACATTAGATAAACAAACATAGATAAATATTAGACTAGTAATAAAGACAACAATTTAAAATAGTTTCAATGAAAAAACTATGTTATTCCTTTATACTAGTACATTTATATTATTATTATTTTTTTTATATTTTTATGTATTTTATTTATATAGTTTTGTACCCCATAGCGATGGTGATTGGCATTATTAGAATGATATATTTACTCCTTCATGTGCTTACCATTTTTTGTACTTTTATATTATGGAAAATATTTCTTTAATATCTGATTCTTTCTCATATCCGTGCCTTGTCTAAAGAACATAATAAAAGTTAACCCTTTTAAATCTTTCTAGGTATGCTGTAGACCTATTCTATTTTGTATTATATGTTTCTGTAAATGTTGATGTATTTTAGATATGTTAGTATTTGTGGAATATATTGGATGCTGTCAGTTAATAGTTCTGTGATATCGTGGGGTATGTGAAGGTTTTCATCCTTAGTCACACAATGGCTATAAAAGGGTAAAACCTGTAGATAACCCGTACCAATTACCATTAGTAGCAAAAAGAGGACTTTGATAAATAATAATAAAATATAACCAAAGGTTTGGTATTTAGATACTAGTGTAAGATATTGAAAATCCCAATTTTTACAGCCCAATTACAAGGTTTATAACATTACTCAAATAAAATTAGATTATAAGTAGCATATGTGACTTAATATCACATCCTCACTACATACAACAACTAACGTCCACTAAGACTATTGGGACGGGTTATTTACACCTTTGGGTCACCACCCTTTTCTAGAAAAGGGGGAGACTTTTTTTAAGGAGTTCCACACTAAATAAATTTCTTTTCCTCAAATGGGGAATCAAACCTACGACTTTAAGTATACCAAGTGAATTAAAACAAACGCCTTAACTCACATTACTCCGTCATCCGAAGAATCTGATCCCTATTTATCCTTAAGAACTCTATATAAAAAAGTTTAAAGAATGAAGATTGGATGTTATGATAAAATAAACATTTGAACAACTCAGTTAATTTTCGGGTTAAAGGAAAATGCATTGAACAACATTTGTTGCATATAACAGGATTGGTTTTATAACATTTACGTAACAATACTTCTTAAGGAATATTCGATATATTTCACATTTTGTATTTGATCTTTATATTTATTTATTTTTTTTGTGAAACGTTTAAATATGGCGTTTGGTTAAATTATTTATTTAAATGAGTTCCGCAACACCGACGATTTACTCATAATTCAATTGAGCACAAAAAAGGGAATAGCAAAAAAAAATAGAAAGATACGGAAAAGGAGTGAACTATGGTGGTTTTTTGATACGGTTCATTGGCATACCAGTTTTATATGAAACAAACAATATTGTATATGGAAACATCAGGGTGGTGAAAATAATATAAATGAAAATGTAAGTATCGACGGGAGAAAAGAAAAAAAATAATAATAATAAAATAAGGAAAAGAGAAAAACAAAGAAATGAATAAATTAAAAAAATACAGAACAAAAATAAAATAAGGAAAAGAGAAAACCAAAAAAAAATGAATAAATAAAAAAAAGGGAAAGGGAAACCAGAAAAAAAATAAAATAATTATAAATAAAATTGAAGTGTAAACACCCTGCTAATGTAGGAAAGAAGTTAAGTTGAATTAGAGTGTTTGTATATAATACTTTGAATGCAACTCGCCCGACACTCATGCCCTGGGAAACAAAATGGAAAGTTCTCTTCCTTGAGCCATGTGCGCAGCTCTTAGCGGACTCTAAATATTTTTCTTAAGTCTCAGTTTTCCGAGGTCAGTGGCGGCTCCCTGGTTTTCCTTTGCGAGAGATCACGTTACAGCGCCATACATAATTACCGCCTTGTATATCAATAACATTGCATTCTTAGGCAGACAAGTATTTTGACCTTGCAAATATGCTCGTTTTAATGTCCATTGCTATTAGCAGATTCCCCATAAGGGAAATCAGGTACGAAAATGAGGTCCGTTCAAAACTGAATACATATATATATATATATATATATATATATATATATATATATATATGTGTGTGTGTCTGTTCCCGCTTTAGCGGTCGCAATTTTTGTTTGATCGTTACCAAACTCGATATTTTGTTGTTTTATGTAAAAAGAAAGATCAACTTCGTTAACGGCTGAAATCGGACCAGTGGGAGGGGGGGTGTTTAGAGGTAGAGGGGAGGATCTTCGAAATATCCCTGTTACTATACGTCGGGTCGAAAAATTGTACAGAATCAATCTTATTGCAAATTAAATTTATTACAAATATTAGTATATACATGTATTCTCTATCTTGAATATTAACCGAGATATTTGCATTTTTATTAAATCTGGGCGGCTAAAGGACCGGTGACTTTCCCGCCAAAAGCTAGTTCGGCCGTTTCCTTAACTGCTCGACTCTCGTGAAATTTCTCTATTGTAAAACTTCACGTGGGAAATCTGCTTAGTTTACGCAGACCCTGCGTGACGGACTTTTTTTTTATCTCCGTTACCATTCCTCCACATTCATCGCTTGTAAAAGTGAACTCAACTCTCCGGCCCCTCTCGGCGTTCTAATGAACGTATGTCAGAAGGACAAATCAGTAAAGGCGAAGTGAAATGAAGGACGTTATACATTCTAAAACGTCCTTTCATTCGTCACTCTATTCTGAGTAATATCAGAAAACAAATAAGTCGACTCTTCTTTTAGTCTTTGCCGCAAATCGAAGGTTCCAGCAGCCAAGGACATATCGATCTAATAATCAACTCGAGGGCTAACATCATTATGTCGCTCCATGCGCGGAAATAAAGAGCTAATCGATTTTCTTCAGTTTTAAGCCCCTTCGGCCACGGTAAAGGCACGATCCACGATTTTCTCAACTCGAGAAAATTGGCAGCGGTTTGTATCTGTAATCTTGGATTCAATGGAAAATGAGCGTTTACGATTTCCAGCATTTTTTCCGATTGACTGTCAATGGTTTTTTTTTTTTTTTTGCATTCACTTAGCGTAATTCAATATCACGTTACTTTACTTCGTTATTCCAATGGTGTATGACAATTGTAATTTTCAATAAAACATTGATCTAAAAATATGAAGAAAACCAGAAACACAACTTAATTCAAATATTTAAAAGTTCTTCATCCAGCGGCTACGTAAACTAAGCAAATTTCCCACATGTCCTTATCTCATCTCACCATATATTTTCTATTTCTAAATACAAATCTAATAAGTAGAAGTGAGGGTTTACTGAGGGTAGAAAACAAGAAGGTAATAATGAATAACTGTTGACATTTGACATCAATATTAATGCATCAATAGTTTGACAAGATTGGTTATACAATATATTTTTTAATTTGACACATAATAGTGGAGATATTTTGAATTCCCGTCTATGAAACACCAACCCTCTTGCTTGAAAAATTTCAGCCACTATAACATGATCTTTATCTTGATATTTGAATATGATATTTAGTGCTGAATGAAACGGTTAAAAACGGATTACGGTATAAATATTTTCGGGTCAATAAGTAAAATCATAACTCATGACGTCATCATACAACGCATTTTCATGTCTCACGTAGTGAAGAACTGTTAAAAATAATATTTGGTATTTAAGCTTAGAATTAAACGTTTGATGATATATTCCCTTACTGTAAAATTCCGATGACTAAAAATGACGGTTTACTAAAGGCTGATAACTAAAAAATAATAATATTCATTCAAATAGAGAAATAATATTCGAAATAGATTAAACATGTATTTTTCAACATTTATAGAAATTTGAATTTGCCATGAGATTGGTTCTATAAAATTTTCTTATCCGACGTATAATGATGATAATGATAGATTGAGTTTTCGAAATTCCTCCCATTTAACCCCCACCCCACCCCTACCCCAACGGTCCGATATTAGCCGCCATCCTACTTGATCTTTAATTATACATAAAGCTTTTATATGTCGAGTTTGTTAGGATTAATAAAAATTTTCGACCGTTAGAGCGTTAACAGACGAACACGCACGCGCGCGCAAACACACACACACACACACATGTATATATATATATATATATATATATATATATATATATATATATATATATGTGTGTGTGTGTGTGTGTATTATCGGGCCACGAGTACAACCTCCATAGCTGATGTCACTTAAGGCAAATCTGCTAATAATAATAATGGATTCATAATATTGAGTATGAGATGTTGAATGGAGACATGCACCAGGCTGTGTGTGCATGCAATATACTTCAAATCTTTTTAGCAGATTTCCCTTAAGGGTCGATGAGGTCGTGCTCATGACGCAATTTTCGAAATTTTTCTTCAAATGTCCATCGTCCTACCCAGGAGATGACGAAAATGAGGTCTGTTCAAAACTGTATATATATATATATATATATATATATATATATATATATATATATATATATATATATATATATATATATATACATTTGTCGCAATTTTTGTCTTATCGTTACCAAACTTAACATATAATAGTTTTATACAAAAAGAAATATCAAGTTCGTTAAGGATGAAATCGGACCAGTGTGAGAGGGAGAAATTTGAAAATTCTTAATATATCCGTTATTATGCGTCGGATCGATAAATTGTATAGAACTAATCTTATTACAAATGTAACGTTCTATAAATGTTGTTATGTACATTTTTTCACTATCTTGATTATTAACAGAGATATTTGCATTTTTTAGTTAGTTTTAGTCTTGAGCAAATCCCCCCCACTCCTGCTTATCTTATATTAACAATATTCTATTATGTTATGAAGCACATTATGTAAAGCTTAAATACCAAATATTGTTCTCATTGAACTTTTAAGTTTTGAGAGAAATGTAAATACGTGCCGCACGTGGGAAATCTGCTTAGTTAACGCAGCACCTGCGTGACGGACTTTTGATTGTAACGGTCTCAGTGAGGCTCATCACTGTTGCATACATTCCTCTGAGGGAGTTGCATAAAATGCTGGCCTTGCGGCTGGAGCAACTGGATCTCCCTGACACAGGACAAGGTGCTTGTACAAATGCTCCTGGTGCCGCTGACAACACACAGAACCGCGATGTAGTAAACCAGAGTACAAAGATACAGATATCAGCTACTAGGGGGAAAATAGAAGCCCAAAACTCTTAAGATATTTCCATTCATGTCATCTCACAGTAAAATAGTGCAAAGTCTCTATTTTGCCAGGAATAAGAAGCCTTCAAAACGAGGGGGGGGGGGCGGAATATATTCATAAATATCTTTCTGATGGGCATGGGATTCATTCACAATAGAATTAGGAGTGGGGGGTTACTGTACACTGCAAACACAAGTAACTCACTTGATGTTAATGTTTCGACAGCAATTGCAGGGCACATTTTATAAATGAGATTGATTGTGCAATATTTTTTGGTCCGAAGAGTACTTAATCAATTAACTTACTTGATAAACACCGTTTACATCTACAGAGCTCTATCAACCACCCTAAGAACATATTGATAAAAATGTAGAACGAAACTCAGAACAATAATATAAAAAATATTAAAACCTCCATCCGTCCTTAGAAATATTTGACAAGAGAAAATAGAAGAAATGAAGTCATACCGAATAGGTCACACAAGATTTACGTATAGTTAGCTATCTTATGACAAAAGATCAACCCCCGGTATGTGGCAAGTGTAACACAAATTTAACTATCTACTATGCAATAATGGAATGTCATACTTATACAAATATCCGAAAAGAATGCAATATTTCCAATAATAAAGTAGTTGCCCTCGGGCATGACCCCAAAGAGCTACATAAATTATTTAATTTTATGAAAATTACAAATTTGTATAAAAACATTTAAATCTATACACAACATAAAATATTACGCAATAAAATATTAGATATATGTTATTTATAAGTTCATGTATGTATCTGGAGTTTTAAAAAAAAAGGAGTGAAAAATATAATAATAATATGTAATAATATATCTAATTTTTTTTAAAAAAGTAGAGAAAAACATATTTAAATTAAATTTTTAAAAAGTCAAAAACTAGTGAAAAAAGAAAAAATATATATATTTAGATTTTTAAAAAAAATGTTCCTACCATTCTGAACAATATAAGATTTTCTAAGAATAGATGTAAGAATTGCCAGCTGATAAATAAATCAAAATTAAGGCGTAGGTTAAATTTTTAATAACGATATGACAATATTTACAATTACATAAACACAATTTACTCACAAAATTTAAGCACTTATCCAAAGCAAGAGTTATACCGTAGTCATTACCGGGCGATGGATGATGATAATCTAGTAGTTTTCTCCCTAAAACCTTGAGAACTAACAATAAACATCTGTTAAATGTAGATTTTTGTGACAATGAAATAAAAGGCCCGTCAAACAGCCTCGGCGTAAACTAATCAGATTTCCCACTAACTGATCGCTGATGATCTAAGGTCTCTATCTATCCCCTATTTCTCCCTTAATAAGAAACCTATGGAGAGAGGAATCTAAATACCAACTGGATTTGAGACGGTTAGTGAGTCAGTTACTCAATGTGGACATCGCATGAGTAGGTGTTTACTGAGACTGATTACTAAAAAAATGTAAATAATTTATATTTAAAGTTGGAATAGAAGGTTTCATGATTTATCAGCTAATTGATAATATGGGATGAACAGACGTGTTGTTGAAGGCTGAAGAAGAAAAACACTTTGCAACAAGATTGGCTATGTTTAATTTTTATGGTCGCTTTCATGATAATGGAGATATTCCGAATTTTCAAAATATATATAATTTTGAGATAACCTCATTTTCCTCCTCACATATGTATCTTCGCTGGTCATTGGAAGTAATTTTTCGAAAATCGTTTCATGACGTTAATAGGCGATTTCCATTAGTAAAATTGTGACCCCTAGAGCATTACATACATTGTAATTTTCATTTATCACACATTTAACCATGTAACTTGCATCGCAAAAGTCTGATGAAAACAACATTAGATAAACTAAAAAATAAATAGATTCTTGTATTTCTAATTTTATCAACCGAGGCAGTGTGAATTCAAATAAAATACATAATTAACAAAGTATTTAAAAATTCAAATGACAATTGTAGGTTGACAAATTACAGGTTGTATAAAGCTAGCAGTTTTACTGGAAGACAAGGGTTTAATGTAAAGCCTACATCACGGCACAACTAGAATATTAATTTCATGGCTCGAAATTTACATAAATTCTATCACAGGATGGGGTAGCTATTGAATTTTAAGCTTAACTTATTTACATTTTAAATTTCGTTTACTGCCTTCGTCCTAGTGGAGATTGATCGACCCTTCCTAAAATGTAAGGCGAGGAAATTGAACTTGTTTAAATACTTGGATTTACTCGTAGTATTACATTTTTCGTGTTTTTTCTTCTTTATTTTTTTAATAGGTTTCCCTTTAGGGAAATCATCTATTGAAGTAATACTCATGGCGCGATTTTCGAAAAAAACTATTTCAAATACCCAAGGATCTGGCAAATAGTAACAGACAAAATTAATGCTTATTCAAAATGATATGCATGTACATAAATATTGTAAATCAGAGTATCAATATGCCTGAGGTGCCAAGTTCATAACCTGGGATCCCACTCTAAATGTTATTTTGCTCTGCCTTCACCGGGATTTGAGGTTGGACTTTTCAGTTTGCCCGACCAACTCAGAGTTGCGAAGCAAATAAGTAGCTACTTGAATAAAGAGGTGGCGATCATTAGTCAGCAATGGCACCACAAAACGGCAGAGAGTGCATCATGTTGCCCACTTGACACTAACTATGCCTTGAGATTTTGGTGCTTTTATGAGGTAGTAAGTCAGTAGAGATGGAAAAGGGGAATAAAACAAAATTCTAGATATATCATTCATTATAATTTGTATCAAAAAATATTTTTTGCTTAATCTTGTTGAAAATTTAATATTGTACAATTAATGTTTCATACACCTCTTGTAACTCAGATATTAAGTGAGTTTTTTTTTTCTTCGGCCATTAGCCAACAGCTAGAACCCCCAATTTTTTATAGTTGCCAAACTCGATTTTCAAACGTTTTATGTAAAACTAAAAATCAAGTTCGTTAACTGCTGAAATCTGAACAGAGGGAGGGGAGGGGGTTAGAGGGGGAATTTTGAAAAATCTTAATATCTCCGTTATTATGCCTCGGATCGAAATATTCTATAGAACCAATCTTATTTCAAATACAATTTTCTATAAATGTTGTTATGTCAATTGTTTCACTATGCTGATTATTAACGGAGATAACCACATTTTTCAGTTTTTGGCCTCCAGCAAACCTCCGCTCCTTCTCTTGGCATATTAACAATAAGCTGTTATACTATGAAACACTTTATTTGAGATATATAAAAAACCTTATTTTATTTGCCGGACATTTTTCCGTGGTACATTAATTCATCTGACAGACAAACAGTGACTCTTATGACACACGCAAGTTCCTGTTAAGCTTGATGATTTAATTAAGCTATGACGGACTTGCTTCGATAATTTTCAAAATATTTATATTTGATTTGTATTTTACCATAAATTTTGGTATTGGTTGGACCTGCTACAATAAAAATCTGTGATTTTCTATATGTATAGGTATGTACTCCCCATTTGTACATTTTCTATATGTACTCCTCATTTGTAAGTTAGTGTCTTTTTGAGAATTATCCGAGCTCGGTTAACCTTGGATTGCTGTTTCCACAATGATGTTTATAGGCAATGAAAAGAATCGAAAGAGAAATATTGCTGGAGACATGACTTTTTGTCTAGTTGTAGGTTAAGGAAGTAGCAGATGACTAAAATTCCCTCGTATTCTTCACCTTATAGCTGTTTGATGGATCACGTTCCTGAAATACAGTTCATTTACAGCAGAACCCTGAATCAGGATATTTTCTTCACCCAGGACTCTCAACACTCCTTCGAAATCTCAAACCGACTTCTTTACATGTCCTTAGTCATGCTAACGTAGCTGTCTGATTTACCATTATACACACAGGCATACATGCTACAGGCACGAACTGGTGAACTAAGATCCTCCATAAGTGGCGATCGATTTATTAGTGTTTCTTTAAAATTATTATCTGATTAGTGTTATACTCACACCTTAAGACATATGGTCATCTCGCCATAATCAATAAGAATAAATATGAAATTAAAAATCATATCGTTTAAGGGCAAAATGGCGAAACTAAAATATTTTTAAAATATATTTTTTGTACAACTTGTTTGAAAGCCCATCTGTATAACCCAAGATAATATAGAATGACTGCATAGTGAGGCCCGACGTTCCTCTAACTAATTCGGGCACAGACAACATAAAGAACAGTATGGCGGACCAAGTCAGCTGATTACAATCAAAAATATAGAATGTAAAAAAAATCGATATCCTAGATTTGAGTAGAAATTCTTAAAAATGTTTCTTATAAGTTTCTGACGCCTAGTGAACTAATGTTGGTTTTCAGTACATTGGCCTATACTATGTTTCATTCCATCTGGCGTTATATTATTTATATTTAGTATACTTTATATTATTCCATTACTCATTGAATGTAATAAAGGTTTACTTATTGTTGTTGGAGTAAATCTTGATTTCCTGTCGAACGTTACCGTCGGAGCCAAAGGGTTAATGGAACAATGGTTTGTGTGTAAACTAGAGACGATACTCCTGGCAAAGGGAGCCTATTGGCTTCCTAACGAAGCCCCCAAAGCTGCGACTCGCTGAGCACGTTCACTGCAATTAGACAAGGGATAGACCAGCTGAGGCAATGAATGGAACCACTGGCTCACCTTCAATACCAGCTATTACACAGGGAACAATTCATCAAAACACCCCTCAATACCCTGTTCTTTGGTAAAACAGAGAGTAAAATTTAAAAAACATGTTTAAATAAGTTTAAGATGTGGTTTTTTGAACTTAATTTTAGTCCAGTAAAAAAGAAGAAATTATATACGTCAATTGAATCACACATAGTTATACAAGACATATATTAAAAATCAATAAAAACACATTTTCCCATGCAATGCGTACCACAAATATGTAAGAGTGTCTGTGTGTGTTTGTAAGTTTATATAATATCCCGGTTAATCTTCATAGCAAAAGTGTTCGTTACTTAATAAATATTTATAATTCAGTTCTGCCGATATTGCCTCAATTTAGGAAATATTATTTCAGAGCATTTATCGGAAATTTTAATTGTGAGTGCTGGTGTTGTACGGTATGAAGTACACATTTCGTTACGAAAACGGCCGCAGCCGGAATGACCCCCCCCCCCTTTCATATACTAGTTTATTGCTAGCGTGAGATGAGTATAAGTCCATCTCGCAGGGGCTGCGTTAACTAAGCAGATTTACCACGTGCGTCACGTATATGCGTTCATCTCAAAAAGCAGATCTTCAATGAGAACAATATTTGGTATTTAGGCTTTTGTTTGAAGCCTAAATACCAAATATTGTTCTCATTGAAAATCTGCTTTTTAGCAGATTTCCCTTAAGGGAAATCGGCTATTGAGGTTGTACTCATGACATGAATTTTCGACATTTTTCTTCAAATGTCCATAGATCCTACTTAGTAGAAGACGAAAATGTGATCCGTTCGAAACTGTATATACATATATATATATATATATATATATATATATATATATATATATATATATATATATATATATATATATATATATATTTGTGTTACCGCTCTAGCGGTCGCAATTTTTGTTTCATCGTTACGAAACTCGAAATTTAGTCGTTTTATGTAAAAAGAAAGATCATGTTCGTTAACGGCTGAAATCGGACCAGTGGGAGGGGGGGTTTAGAGGGGAGGATTTTTGAAAATTCAAAATATCTCCGTTACTATACGTCGGATCGAAAAATTGTATAGAATCAATCTTATTGCAAATTATATTTACTATAAATATTGTTCTATACATATTTTCCGTATATTGAGTATTAACCGAGATATTTGTATTTTTTGTAATGAGTTCCGCTTTCAGTAAACCCCCACTCCTACTAGGGACATATTAATAATAAACTGATATCTCGTGAACCACCTCATTATTAGGTTAAATACAAACTATTGTTTTCAACAAAGCTTTATTTTACAAGGTACAAACAAATACGTTCTGTTGAGCCCCCCCCCCCTTTCTTGGACTACAAAAATTTGAGTGATTGAGATAGAAATTATTTTGATTCATTTCAAATTACTCCACTAGCTATAGTAAATAGTTTCCAATAAAATTAATATTTTATATTCAGATATATTTCTTTAATTGTTTGTTTTTACGGTCTATCTATCGATACTGCACTACAAGGTTGGCTAACCTGTTTGTTTACAATCCAGCCGTATTACGTTGTAGGGACTATTAACTTATATTGTAAATTCACTGAAAGATTTCTCATTGCCGGAAGTGTTACCTGTATGTATATTTATCTATTGTAAACCTTCGCTGGCTAACCTGCTTGTTCCTTAATCATGTGAAAATCTCAAAACCGTCTGAATCGTATTTTGCCCCCCCCCCTTTCTATTTTCTTCCCGGATTCATAAATCTGGAATGGTTGTGATTAAAATTATTCTGGTTTATTATTAATTACAGTACTTGATATAATAAATAGTTATGAATAAAATTTATAACTTATATTCAAATATATTTCCGTAATTGCTTTTATTTCCGGTAAAAGCTGGCTAACCTGATTGTTTACAACTCAGACTGTTTGCTTTCAGGAAAATTCTTACCATTTGACTTGCCCTTTATTTGTTTACTTAATATTTACAGCAGTATTAAGTCTTACAAATAATAGATATTCTGTGGTACTATTTAGTGTTGGTGTAATAAGTGTTCAGAGCGCTGCTATCATTATAGGTAAGTCCATCTTTTGTGTTCTTGTTGTTTTTTGAGATTGAATTGCTTTTAATTCCATCTCGGAGCCTAACGGACGAGTTACTTTCCCGCCAAAAGCTAGTTCGGCCGTTTCCTTGACTGGCTCGGCTCTCGAGAAATTTCTCTATTGTAAAACTTCACGTGGGAAATCTGCTTAGTTTACGCAACCCCTTCGTGACGGACTTTTTTTTTCAAAAAGACACTAACTTACAAATGAGGAGTAGAACACTCTAGTAACACAAAGACTAACTATGTATACTGACTACCTATACATATAGAAAATCACATATTTTTATTGTAGCAGGTCCAACCAAAACCAAAATTTATGGTAAAATACAAATCAAATATAATATTTTGAGATTTGTCGAAGCAAGTCCGTCATAGCTTAAATAAACCATCAAGCTTAACAGGAACTTGCGTGTGCCATAAGAGCCACTGCATGTCTGTCAGATGAATGAATGTACCACGGAAAAATGTCCGGCAATTAAAATAAGGTTTTTTATATATCTCATAAATCTATTGATTGTAATCCATTACCCAGGGAAAGGTTAATATTTAGTAAAATGAAGCAGGCTCGACTGAAAAAAAAAAAAAAACATGAATGAAAAAGAGCAAAATCCGTCTCATTAAACAACACCCTAACGAACCACATTAATTTATTCCAGTCAAATACCATTCAAAGACATTTTTATTTTAATGAACAATTACCTTTTATTTAATGATAAAAATTCCTTGTTTTGAATTCCTTCTCTGGGAACTCATTATAGTTGTCGAGTGCGCCTTATCTCCAGCTGTGGCATCATTGTGGTATACCACGATTTTCCAATCAGCTTCTTCTGGTGGTCATGGTGTTTCAAAAGTCCGTCCCGCAGGGGCTGCGTAAACTGAACAGATTTCCCACGTGAAGTTTAATAATATAGAAATTTCACGAGAGCCAACCAGTTACGCAAACGGCCGAATAAGCTTTTGCCGGAAACCTAGACTAGCCCTGAAGTTAGCCGATCACATCTCCGTTCATTACGTGCACACAAATAATATAAATAAATAATACATAATATAAATTCAAATATCTCAGTTAATAATCAAGGTAGCGAATAAATATATATAACAATATTAATAGTAAATTTAATATGCAATATGATTGATTCTATACAATTTTTGATCCTACTTATAGTAACGGAGATATTTCGAATTTTCAAAAATCCCCCCCCCCGGCCAATAACGGACTTGATCTGTCTTTTTACATAAAACGTTTAAATATCGAGTTTGGTAACGATCAAACAAAAATTGCGACCGCTAGAGCGTTAACAGACATATATATATATATATATATATATATATATATATATATATATATATATATATATTTGTCTATGTGTATAATTTTGAACGGACCTCATTTTCGTTATCTCCTGGGTAGGATCGATGGATATTTGAAGAAAATTTTTGAAAACGCGTCATGAGTACAACCTCAATTGCTGATTTCCTTGAAGGGAAATGTGCTAAAAATTCACAACAAATTTAATGAGTATAAATATCAAAATAGTTTATAACCATTGCATCTTTATTGGATTGTGATTCTTATGTGCCTGTTAGAGAAGTAATCTTGTTGTAAAGTACAACGTTCAATTAGTATTTTTCATCTACTATATCTCAATAAATAAAGTAACGGGGTGGCTGTCTTTTACCAAACGTTATTTCTGGAAGTAAGTCATGTTTGCAAAGAAATATGGATTGTACATAATTTCTAACAAAAACTTTATGCAAAGGTATGTCCTAAACAAAACAAATTAAGTAGAGGCCAATGAATGAAGCAAGAAGAGAATAATGGAGGTAGAGCAGGACTATATAACAGAGGAACATGATGGACGGTCTTTTGAATTGACAGGAGTTTGACAGGAGTATATTGTGTTGAATATTGGAGAGGAGGGTGTGTGTTGAATGGAGCCGGGCGGAAGGGTTGCCAACAAACGGAAGCATGCTTTTTAAATTGCAAATTTACCCCGGCTTTGATGGCGAGGTCACTCCATCGGCTGCCTCACTCCAGGCGACCACTATACCGTCATCGGATATCAGAATCTATATATAAACATATCATCAGTAACAAATAGTCACACAGCATTCTTGCAACATTCCTTACTGCCACATTTACAGGATCGTTGTACGTTAAGTGAAAGAATCTCCATCTCTCCATTCTCCTTAGTACTCAAGCACAGAGAGAGACATAAGCTAATTAAAACAACTCACACACAACAAATAAAGCAGCCAGATTTTTTTTAAATATTCAATTATTTTTATACATATAAATATACAGTTATGAACGGACCTCATTTTCGTCATCTCCTGGGTAGGATCGATGGACTTGAAGAAAAATTTTGAAAATCTCGTCATGAGTACGACCTCAATACGGAAAATCCTTACGGGAAATCTGCTAAAACCAGAAATTACAAATAACTCTCTTAATGTATGTTGCTTCTGGAAATTTTGTATAAATGAGTCCTACATATTGAGTCCTTGTATGGAAATGTATCTAGAGGAAGGAGCCAAGGTATTTGAGTCGGACTGTCGTTACAAGCCTTCTGAGCATTAAAACCTCAATGGAACCAGAGGGGCAGTCCGCATTTCTCGTTAATGCTCCTCCCGTTTTTTTTTTTTCCAGGCTCTTTTTTCGTCATCTCCTGGAAATTGCTTAGCAAGAGAAATTCCACGGGACGATCTTTCATGGATGACAAATGGCTTCATCAGGGGATCATTATTATCTGGCGGTCTCACGCTCACAGCACGAGTAGCACGGCTCAAAACAATTTATTCCAAATTACTTCTCATTGTTCTCTTTAAATCCCACTCTGCGTCACATCTTTTTAAATAATAAAACGCGATTTAAAATTATATTATTATTGAATTTGTAAAACGTGTATGTCAAAATGTAAAATATGACACCATGTATGTCCCACCTTGTTTCACTTAAAGAGAACACAGTTCTGTTACAGAGTTGCTACATAAACTGAGCAGATTTCAGTAATAATAAGAAGCGAATGTAAACATGAATTGAAATTTAATCAAGATATAACACGTTTAGTGTAATAGTTGCTAAAAGTGAAAATCACATACATATGTTGTATTGAGGGTTTACTGAAAGCCGAAATTACACATGTATGATGAGGCATATATGGTTTTGTCTTTTTTTCCACTCGACTCCTCTAAGCCTGGCTTTTATTTATTGTTTTTTTTTTCTTTTTCTATTTTTTTTTTACGCCCTTCATTATGGGCGATTAGTATGAAATAAAGTCCGCCACGCAGAGGCTGCTAAAACAAAGCAGATTCCCCACGTGCAGTTGTAGAAAGCTTGTACTTGTATACTACATACTTGTATGCTTCTATGTAAAAAAACAATGGTGGAGGGGGGGGGGGGGTTCTGAGCTCAACTCGCTTAATTCTTGAGTTAAGAGTTAACGGATAGAACAACAACTGAAGGTCATCAATAGTTTAACAAGAGAACTATATGAATGTAACATTTCATTTTGTAGTTTTCTCTACAAGCACAGATATGACAAGGTAAATTTAAAAAAAACACAAAAAAAAAACATCGTAGATAAACTTCAATTGTAAAATATTCCAGTTTATAATTGCATACATTTAAGTCGTCAAAATGTAAGCTAAAGGATAGTTTAAAAATTAAAAATGAAGTTGTTCAAAACCATCAACAAATTTAACATTTTGTGAAAATTAAGCAGTAATAAGATTGAGTCACATAAGGCCAGAAGTTTAGCTTATTTTGGCAAAACGGTATTACGAGTAAAATATCGTATTTAATACAAATGTATTAAATAAGTCTTAAGATAGTCTTCCCTAAATACCAGTAAAGAACTAAAGTCGTTGTGTACATATGAAGCCGACATAATTTCACATAATTTTGGAGTGATATAGTGGAAACGTTCAATTACTGTTGTTATAGAATAAGTGATGAGTGAAATCACAACTTTGTTTTACTAGCCCGTGGGAAATCTGCTTAGTTTACGCAGCCCCGGCGTGACGGACTTTTTCCCTCATCAGTCCCTTTTTTCCTGTCCACCCAAATATTCTAATACTAACATCTAAACTATTAAACAATTTCTAAATGATGCACCTAGCACTGGTATAATAGGCTAAGCAGTTGCCGGTAAGTAGGTGAAGGTATAACGTTGTACCAGAGATCCTAAAAAGAAAAAAAAAAGCTCTCTCTCTCCAATTTTCGTTTACTGCGACTTGGTAGCGTGGAATGTAATGTTTCCCTTAAAAGAAAAGATCACGTAATGGCCGGTTTCAGGACTATTAGATAACTTTAAGAACGGGCGAGGTTCTATTTCTCTGTAATAGTTTCACTGATTGCTTGTGACATAATAATATTAATTGAGACTGGACAGTCATTTTCCTTTGGGTCCCATTAATGGAAAGTGATCCTATATATATATATATATATATATATATATATATATATATATATATATATTATTCATATTTTATGGCAAGGGCCTCCAATAAAAAACATTTTTTTCGATGTAAACTTTATTGAAACTGCCCTACATGTTTCATGGCTTACTTGCCACCTCTTCAGGGGCTATCCATTTCTGAAGTGCACGTTTCCCTTTTACATTCATTCTGTGAGGACAGTTGCAGCGAATGTAAAACGCAAACGACCAATTCAGAAATGGATAGCCTCTGAATAGGTGGCAAGTAAGCCATGAAACATGTAGGGCAGTTTCAATAAAGGTTGCCCCGAAAAAAATGATTTTTATTGCAGTACCTTGCCATAAAATATGAAGAATATATAAATAATATTGAGTCCAGAATAAGAAGAATATATTTATTTCCTTCCTGAAGTAACCCTACAGGAAGGGAGTTTAATAGCCAAACGTCCCGTACATCCATTTGTACATAACGTGTGCTTGACTTTTTTCAACAATGAATAAAATAAAATTATATATATATATATATATATATATACATATTTGTTTAATCGTTAACGGCTGAAATATGATCAGGAGGAGGGGGGGGGGGGGGTTTAGAGGGTGAGAATTTTGAAAATTCAAAATATCTCCGTTACTATACTTCGGGTCAAAAAATGTACAGAATCAATCTTATAGAACATTACATGTACTATAAATATTGTTATAATGTATTGGCTATCTTGAATATTAACCGAGATATTTGCATTTTTCAGTTTTCGGCCTTCAGCAAACCTCCACTTCAACTCGTGTTATATAAACAATACTCTGTTATATAATAAACCACATTATTTGAATCTCAAATACCAAATATTATTTTAGAGAGACCTTTATTATACGAGATAGATGCAAATATGTTCTGATGACCCCTCTCCCTTCTTAAGTTTTTGGACTACTAATATTTGATTGATTGAGATAAAAATTATTCTGGTTCATTATAAATTACAGTACTAGATATAGTAAATAATCTTCAATATAATGAATACGTTATATTCAGATATATTACAGTAATTGTTCTTCTTTCCGGGAATAAGTCGGCAGAAGTGTTTGTTTACATTTCAGATGTTTTCCGTTAGGAGGTTTCTTATCATCGTTTGTATTTATACACTTAATATTCACGGTGGTGTTGCGTTACTGGTATGAAGATTTATCTATTGTTAAACTTCACGTGGAAATCTGCTTAGTTTACGCAGCCCCTGCGTGACAGACTTTTACTAGGTGACAGCAAATTTCAGAATCTGCCAAGAATCTCTCTTTTCCTGTCTGTCTTGTCATTATTGAAATGAGATAGGGACGTTCATCCTATTTGGTATATAGTTCTAGCGGCTTGGGCCACGAGATATGTCGGCTTGCATATACAATATCTCAGGAAAGCAATATCAAACCCCGATTGAATTCAAATCGCAGAAGAGCCTCCATTACTTGGAGAGGATTTTCCTGTTCGTACCGTTATATTTAGCTCAAAGTAATAGGATAGCCACGTGACTCAAAACACAAATACATTATTCAACATGACCATTTTCTTTTCATGTAAAGGCATTAAACTTTTTAATAGCATTCAGTATGTAGCCTAAGCTATACAGTTTTACTTCACATTATTTTAATTTTCATAAGTTGCTCCATCTAACGAACACGGGAAATTCTATAGAACATTAATATTTGCTCATTACTTTTTCAAAATGTATAGTTACCTATATGGCAAAAATATACAGTTTTGTTGAAGACTTCTTCTTTATACACCTAACATACTTCACGCAGTTCCATTTTAGCAGATTTCCCTTAAGGGAAGCCTGCTATTGAGGTCGTACTCATGACGCGATTTTCGAATATTTTCTTCAAATGTTCATTGATCCTACCCAGGAGATGACGAAAATGAGGTCCGTTTTATATATATATATATATATACTAGCTCAGATACCCGGCTTCGCCCGGGAATTCATTTGAGGCTGAATGGTGATGGTATGTTTTTGGCAAGGCATTACTTTGCGCAATATTTTGACATTTACCCGTCCCAGTGTTTAGGGTTTATACCCGTCGTTGCATTGGATTTTTTTAATAATAAAATTAAGTAAGACTTCACTGTCCTTCATATTGGGTAACTTTTGGGGATTAATAGAATAGAAATTTTATTTTTGAAGGATAAATTAAAATTTGTTCCTAATCTATCCCTCTACACTTTTTGACTCACCGTTTTTCAATAGTTCTAACCATAATCATGGGTAGCATTTATTACAATTAAATATCATCTATAATGAACATACATCCTTTCAAAAGCCAATCCGAGCTCACATAGTATAGGCAAAGTTTTGCACGTAAGATTATATTTGTAATAGTGAATCTCACTGGAAATTGCTTCCAGTAATGCCAGACGGGAAATAAGTAAACTCAATTAACTGGTAAGGCTCCCGTCATCTTCGCTCCCGCATGAGACTTCTCAACATTCTTCAACTTATATTATTGATGCAAAACATTATTTTATAATTTATCTACCGGATGGAATTAAATAATAGTGGTACCCTGAAAATATCATATCGAGTTTAAACGCATATTGTTTTTTGTCAAGATGACATTACCATTAACGTTTAATTGTTATTATATTACATATTTGTTTCAATAACATCCAGGTACATTATACAAATTAAATAATGGAAATGCTCTTATAGTTTATATTTCTATTGGAAATAAAACAAATAGAATATTTGCCGAAAAACAAATAAAAAATATAAAAAGCGAGTTTTTCATTTTAGCCTCTCTTATAATCCCCACTCCCCTTTGAACCTAAAATTTTTAATATAGCTTATAATCATGGAAGAATTAATGCTAATTCACACCCCGAGTTTTGCTAAGTTCGGTTCAATCGTTAGTGCCCAACAAAATTGTTGGCTCACGCTTTAGATTTTAGTGTATATCTCGTTTATACTTTTCTATAAGACAAAAGTGAATATAACAAAAGTTACTTAAAATAACAAAATAAACAACTTTTGTCATGTGCATGTTTGTCGAAAAACCAATAGGAAACGAAATATCACTACTGTTAATTTCAGGCCTCCCTTACAATCCCCACTCCTGCTCGTCCCTAGGAATGTTGGTATGGCTTATGAAAATCAAGGCGTCAACACTAATAAACATACCGAGTTTTATTTAGCACGGTTGAGTCTTTTGAGCCCAATACAATTAATGACTCCCGCTATAGTTTTTAGTTTATAACTCATTTATACTTTGGTAAACGACAAAAGTGTATATAACAAAAGTTACTCTAAATATCAAAATAAACAACTTTTGTTATGTTCATATCTGCCGAAAAACCAATAGGAAACTTAATATCGCTATTTTTAATTTCAGGCCTCCCTTATAACCCCCACTCCTGTTTGTCTTAGAGAATATTAATATAGCCTAAAGTCTAAGTTGGGCTAGTAGTAATATACATACCAAGTTTCATAAAATTCGGTTCAGCCGTTTATGCGTGAAAAGGTAACAAACAAACAAACAAATAAACAAACAAACAAACAAACAGACACGAAAGAAACAAAATGCAGTTATGGTGTCTATGACATGTGAAACGAAAAGTTATCGTGAAATTTCGCGAAAAAAATCAATGTACAGACAGAGGTTACAATTTTATATATATATATATATATATATATATATATATATATATATATATATATATATATATATCTGTTAACGCTCTAGCGGTCGCTATTTTTGTTCGATCGTTACCAAACTCGATATTTAGTCGTTTTATGCAAAAAGACAGATCAAGTTCGTTAATGGCTGAAATCGGACCAGTGGGAGGGGCGGTTTTCGAAAATTCAAAATATCTCCGTTAACATACGTCGGATCAAAACATTGTATAGAATCAATCTTATTGTAAATTAAATTTACCAAAAATATTGTTTTATACATTTATTCTCTATTTTGAATATTAACCAAAATATTTGCATTTTTATTAAATTTGGACCGGTAACGAAAGACTGAATTTCCCGCCAAAAGCTAGTTTGGCCCTTTGCCGTAACTGTTCGGCTCTCGTATGGAGATTTCTCTACTGTATAACTTCACGTAGGAAATCTGCTTAGTTTACGCAGCCCCTGCGTGCCGGACTTTTAGGTATACTCGGTAGATAATTGAAATTTAGTTTTACATTACACGTTTAACTCTCTTATATACATTCCAATGATATTGAAAAAACTAATCGATGGTCCTTAAGGAAATAATAAAATCTCTTTAAAATAATAAATCTAAATTGTAACTAATGCAGGTGATACCATACGTCATAGACACACACTGCATATGACATATGTGGACGATGTATAAATAACGCCTGGCCCATCAAGGCATTGGTCAGTTCAGTAGAAGAATTCGTACGAGGCGGCCAACTACTTTTAGCTCAGTATAAACATGGTTAAAACGAAGTAAATGAGATAGTCTAGAAAGACCAGAGAAGCAGGTAAATCTGTCTTTATAGGGCCATTCACATTCACTACTTGGCTTGTATTAAAGTATCTTAAAAGATTGTTGACAGAGGGCGATATCTTACAAGTTAATATTAGAGCTAGAAAGTTTGCAGTGACAAAATGCTCCTATTCCCTATAGAAATCTCATACGGAACGCGAAATTTCCTGGGGAAGATGTAATAAATAAAAATGTTAACAATATTAGTAATATAACATTTTATCATGGGACTCATAATAACGAAGATATTTTAATTTCCACCTCTAACCACCACTGTTTGAGGCCATATTTGTTATTGGCCAATTTCAGCCAATAACAAATATGATCTTCAGTGTTGACTGAAACGGCTAAATATCGAGTATGGTATAGATCAAATAAACATTTTCGATTTAACTTAATTGATGACGCCATTACCTAACTTATTTGCATGTCTCGCACAAAGTAATAGTTCGATGCAAACCATATTTGGTATTTAACCTTGAAATGAATTGGTCTATGATGGAACAGCTTATTGTTAGTATAACCTGAGTAGGAGTGGAGGTTTGCCGATGGCCGAAAACTAAAATATGGAAATATCTCAGTTAATATGCAATATAGAGAAAATATATGTATAATAACATTTTTAGAACATTACATTTTCAATAAGATTGATGCTATACAATTTTTCGATCGGGCGCATAACAACGGAGATATTTAGAATTTTTGAAGTCCCTCTCCTCTAAACCCTCCCTCCCACTGGTCCGATATTAGGTGTTTACGAACTTGATCTTAAGTTTTACATAAAACGTTTAAATATCGAGTTTGGTAACAATCAGACAAAAATTGCGACCACAATATATATATATATATATATATATATATATATATATATATATATATATATCATCTCACCATATATACTCTATTTCTAAACTGCTGAAAACGAGAAAGTATGAATACCTCGCTTAATATGTGAGTTACGAATGAATGAAACTGGTACAATTTAAGGGAATCAATAGGCAAGCAAGATTGGTTTGTGACCACTTGAGTATTAACAGACAAAGAATATATATATGAAACACGGACACCCCCAAAACAAATAAGAGTTCATATGAAGTTAATACAATCATCATATTTACATTTAAAATCAAGTTAACGCCATCTATATTTTATATCACTTATATAAGATAACGTATATTCCGAATTATCTAGCCTTCCATCTAGGAAACATATTCCCGAGCAAGCTATTCTCCAATCTAATAAGAGGTGATAGATTTACAAGCTAATAGCCAAGTTGGCCCATTAAGGTCAGAGATATAATTTAATGCAGGCTCCATGTTACTTAGGTCTAGGCGTAACTTGGAGGCGCGCTGTAATAGCTCTGAGAGGATTCTCACACACCTTGTTATCAGCCAAGGTCAACATTATCAGAGAGTCTAAACATATAATTACTTGCAATGATCGTGTAAAGACTAATTCAGTCAGTCTTAATTGATGTATTTAATGAATTATTGTTAAGTATGTACGATTCATTTCTATAGGGCAATGATCTGGCCAACGCAGAAGTCCGTAGTGGATTTAAATATTGTTACGTTTATTAAAAAAAAAGTCCGTCACGCAGGGGCTACGTAAACTAAGCAGATTACCCTCGTGAAGTTTAACAATAGATAAATCTACATACTGGTTTTAACTGGCACAACACCACCATGAATAATAAGTAAATAAATACAATTTACTATATCTAGTACTGTAATTTATAATGACTCAGAATAATTTTTATCTCAATCAACCAAATTTTAGTAGTACTAGAACTTACTTACTACCTTTATTATACGAGAACATATTTGCATGTATCTCGTATAATAAAGGTATCTTGAAAACAATATTTGATATCTAATATTAGAATAATGAGGTTTATTATATAACAGATTATTGTTTATGTAACATGAGTAGAAGTGGGGGTTGGTGAAGGCTGAAAACTGAAAAAGGCAAATATCTTGGTTAATATTCAAGAGAAAGAATAAATATATATATAACAATATTTATAGTCAATTTAATTTCAAATACGATTCAATCTAAACACTTTTTCGATCCGACGTATAGTAACGGAGAAATTTTTCGAATTTGTAAAACTCCGCCTTGAACGGACCTCATTTTCGTCATCTCCTGGGTATGATCGACGGACATTTGAAAAAATGTTTCGAATATCCCGTCATGGATACGACCTCAATAGCTGATATCCCTAAGGAAAATCTGCTTTAATGTTGATTATTAGGGTTCTTTTGGAATTCAAAATTAAATACACAAACTTTAACGTTTTTATCACTACGCAATATATTCGAGGATCACTACTCACTTTAACACACTTGGTAAATTATTCTTCTCTACTAGTCACAATATGCACTGTTAACTGCACCTTCTTAGCACATTATTAATTCACGATCACTCGAACCACTAGTCGAATAACTGATGTTCACTAAAACTGCAGTAACTGGCATTCACTAAAAACTGCTCTCATGTTCATTAAAACCTTCACTTAACTTTTTTTTTACATCGTGATAAACTATTCAATCGTGAATCATTTTAACTTTTTATCAACACTCAACTTCAATAAAGGACAAAATTCAAGGTCCGTAAAAATTAGAAGGCCTTGTGATAAATAGTGTGTGGGATTTGATTAATAAAAGACTTACGCTTATTCCTCCAGCCAACGGAAACACAATTGTAGCCGTTGTTTTCAGAGATAATGAACGTAAAATTTGTTTGTTTTTCTCAAGACGTACACCTATCGCGTATAGTGAAGCGGTTACCCTGGATGTCAGAAACACTTATTGTTCATCCCTTAAAGCCTTCACAAAGATATCTGCGTACGTCAGCTAGTCAGATATAAGATACAAATGGAGAACAAGAGAGAGAGTCGGAAACTGGAGAAATCATAAAGATTCTTGTTGAAGACGTGGAGAAATAGCAGCTCCAGTAATTGACTTAAGTGATTATCCCTTTACCTCTAAGAATGCCTCTGAGTGATAAGGTAATGTTATCAAACGTCTTCTCTCTACTCTGTCTTCATCAGATGTCTGAATTATCAAGACGTATCGCTCCTTTGCAGGCTATTCCAGAGAATATGTGTTTGATGAAAATCCTAAAGGACTAGGAGAGCGAACTTCATGAACTGGTTTACTTCATTTTTTCTTTCGAAGAATACGTTATAGATTTAATTAGTATCAAGATTCAGTGAAAAGTTTGGTACTTTCATGTAGAACCTAGTAAATTTAAAGAATTTAATATAAATTGTAGTATGTGTGTCAAGAGGGCCTGAAAAGCATGCCTTTTTCACTGGATTTTTTTTTTATTGTAAATGAAACCGAACAAATGAGAAGGAAATAGGAGCTCACTGTTCCCTGCCTTTTTCCCGAAGTTGAGACGGCTCCAAGTAAACGGTTAATCACTCTGTGCTAAATTAAATTTCCATTCCCCGGTCTTGAACGTAGTACTTGTAGGATCGTTATCAACTTTCACTCTGATTTTATTATTTTTTTTTATTTATTTATATTAACGTTCACTTTTTCCAACTACGGCTAATTGGGCCGGGGTATCTACAGGTTACCACCCTTTTCTAGCCAGGGTGGAACTAAGAATTTTATTTAATTAATTCCGTCAATAAATAAATTTCTATTGCCCAGACGGGAATCGAACTCGCCACTCAAGGTTTACTACGTGAGATTAAGACCAACTCACTAACCTGAGCCCCCTTCCACTCTGATAAATGGTAAAAATGTAAAGAAAAGTTTTTCCGTAATATAGACATCCCTGCACTTCAGCCCTGAAAAAAGTACTATATCCTCGTATATTTTACTTTCAATTGTGATCTGTCAACGTTTTTGGATTTTCTTAACTTAAGTCTCGTTTTATCTAACTCGAGCCTGGGCAAAGGAAATTATTTAGTGACGAAATTCATTAAATAACGTCCTAAAATCCCACCCTGGCTAGAAAAGGGTGGTAACCTGTAGATAACCCGTCCCGATTAGCCTAAGTTGCAAAAAGTGGACGTTAATAAATAAATAAAAATATCTAACTCGATTTTGAATTTTAACCATTCTCTAAAACTCCTCTCATTCAGTAACGAATTTAACGTTTAAATATTGTTTGGTAATGATTATTTTATTTATTTGGTTTGTGCTCCACAGCGATGGTTATTGGCATAATTACAATAATATATGGTAGTGATTAAATTCATTGTTGACAGAACGCGCCCAATTTTCGCTATCTATTAGATAGAAATGGTAGATAGTGGAAGGAACCTTCCAAAAATCGCATCACGAGGGATAATTTCTCAACAGATGTTTTTACCTCATGAGAAATCAGCTGGAAGAAAATACTTACATATTCGGAACTAGGAATGTTGGGATCAGGAATTATGGGTGCTACTGTGTTATCAAACTTCCTCTATATAACAACTATACTTCAGCAGATCATTAGGTTCATCGTTATCAGAACCTGTTGAAACTGTCTTGAATTTACAAAACAACTCCCCTGGATATCTGCGGAATGCCTGGGAGCGTTCTACAAAACCACCATTTTTACATTCCAGAGACGTATTCAGTTGAGAATACAAGATGAAAGACCTGCAACCCACACTATCAACTCCGAAAGCCACAGATGGAGAAAGCTTGAACCCTCGATAGGTTTCACTGGAATGTGGTCCATGGGAAGTAGATATTTGCTTAGGAGAGCAGATGGGAATCTGAGTATTATCAGAGATGAAGACGTTTCTTATGTTGTCCATTGTGTCAGTAACTCGAGAAGGTTGGATTCAGGCATGAAGGAATCTGGGTTGCCATGGATACACAGGTTTTTAGCTAAATCAGCTCTCACCTATACTCTAATGTAGCACCCGATTAAAGAAAAATGATTTATTTGGTATTTGCTATATTTTTTACAGCTCCAAAAAAGATATATATATATATATATATATATATATATATATATATATATATATATATATATATATATATATATATCTGTGTGTGTGTAAGGAACAAGGCGTGGAACGGAATCGATTTTCTTCATAAAGTTATTTTCCTACAATTGTTGTTGTATACATATTGTTGTTACTGGACTGTTAATGGAGTTATTTGCATTCAATTATCGAGGTCTTCTGGTATTGATCGCGCCATGGTGTTTTCTACCATCGTCCACATGGTGTATCCTGCCTTCAACAGGATATCTCAACTGAGCAGCAGTACTCTCCGATTTACCAGCTTTCAAATACGAAGTCGAGAATCACAAATCAGTGTTTGGATCCATCATTCGAATTTGTATTTCTCAGTGTAACTTCTGCTTCCCAAGTATTAATAATCCATTTTGTGAGTTTCGTGAGTTCAGAGTCACCTTCTCTATTAAAAGTATTACGAAATGTTTCTATATGTCTTTGTAAAGACCCACGCCCTCTCTCAGTAAAATTAAAATTTAAAAATTTTACTTATCAACAAATCATCACTCCCGCTCATATATGTATACGAATTGGAACTAATATCGTGTTCTTGGGATAAAGAGGCATCAAAATGGAAAGTAATATAGGTCCAGGACTTTGGGGAGTTCTCAATAACAATACCTAATACTACAAAAGTCCGTCACGCAGGGGCTGCGTAAACTAAGCAGATTTCTCACGCGATGGTTTACAATAGATAAATATACATACAGGTAACACTACCGTGAATGCTCAGAAAATGTACAAGTTAATAATCTCCTCAACGGAATGTGGCTGAATTGTAAACAAACAGGCCAGCCAGCCTCGTAGTGCTGCACAGGTAGACCGGAAAGACAAACAATTAATGAAATATATCATATTAATTTCATTGAAAACAATTTACTAAAGCTAATGCTGTAATTTGTAATGAATCAGGATCAGTTTTATCTCAGTCACTCAAATTTTAGTAATCCAAAAACAAAAGAAGAGGGGGGGGGTCAACAGAACGTATTTGCATATATCTCGCAAAGTAAAAGTTCAATAAAAACAATATTTGGTATTTAGGCTTCAATTAATATGTTCTATTATATAACGGAGCATTGTTTATGTAACACTAGTAGAAGTGGGGGTTTACTGGAGGCTGATAACTGAAACATTCAAATTTCTCGGTTAATATTCAAGATAGAGAATAAATGTATATAACAATATTTATAGATTGGTTCTATACACTTTTTTGATCTGACTTATAGTAACGGAGATATTTCAAATTTTCAAAATTCTCCCCCTCTAAACCCCCCCTCTCCCACCAGTCCTATTTCAGCCGTTAACGAACCTGATCTTTCTTTTTACACAAAACGACTAAATATTGAGTTTGGTAACGATTTAACAATAATTGCGACCGCTAGAGCGGTACAGTTATGAACGGACCTCATTTTCGTCATCTATTAGGCAGGATCGCTGGACATTTGAATTTCGAAAATTCCGTCATGAGTACAACCTCAATAGCTGATTTTCTCTAAAGGGAAATCTGCTAAAAGTAAGGCAAAATATCAAAGAGCGTATAATAAAGAACCCTAAATATTCATCGATTGACCCTTCAGAATAAATAGCAACGTGAAGAGATTTAGAAAAGGATTACTGTCTTCGCTTGAACAATAGCATAAGCGAACGAGACACGGAATTGATCCATTAAAATTTAACTAGCAATTATTCGGCTAGGGGACTCTAAAGGCCAGCGGCATCATAAAGCCAGTTATTACAGACAATGCAGGGCCTTTCTTTTCCCTTCAATCTTAAGGGTCTGAAAACCAATTTAATTGGAAATTCATCTCAACCTTTAACCGCCCCACTTTAGGCATTTATGAATTCTACTGAATAACAAATATTTTTGTATTAATTTCACTCAGTTGCTGCAGCCCGCATTAGCTATTCAAACAACTACAATCCTTTCGACGGCTTTTCAGGTAACAAAAAGGTTGATAACTTTTGGCTCAACTGTCCATGATTGCTAGCTACAACTACCTCGACTTAATTCCAAGCCAAACTTTGATAGAATTACATACCAAAGGTCGTTCCTTTTTTATTCAAGTAGTTACACAATTGCCTCGAAATTATGAGCAAAAAGCTTGATAGCTAATAGCTAGCCAATCTCGAAGGTCGGTAATCAAGCAGGTAGATATCATGTGACATTGACACTTAAGGTATACCGCTCATTATTTAACAAGATTTAAAATTCACAACACAATGACAAATGTGCTTGCGACTTACAGACAACACAAACGTTTTTGCATATACTTTATGACTGTTCAACATTTAATCAAAATAGATCAAATTTAATAATGAACATAATTTTAAAAGGAGGTAATTGGCAAGAACCACCTCATATTATATTTAACAAATATAATAAAGAACTTATAAAGTTTATCAAAAGTATAGATATGGATGTAGCAAAAATACATTAGAATGTAAAATTGATAGTGAGGAATGGGATCAATTCAATTTATTTACCTTACATAGACTCGCAAATTAAACATGGGTTGAGTTTAACTTTAATTGATAATTTTGTTTGTAATTATCTTACTTATTGTAATATTGAATTTTATTATTTTATTTCTTGTAAATCATATTTGAGTGGATAGTTGATAAACATATATATATATATATATATATTATATATTATATATTATATATATATATATTGTAAAATAAAAATGTATTTAAGCATAATAATGCCATGTGCAGTGGAACATGTATTCAAATATATAACTCCTTATAGGGTTAATATGAGAAAAAAGGTGTACTGCTATTGCTTGCTCGTATATATATATATATATATATATATATATATATATATATATAAAACTAGCCAAGGTGCCCGGCTTCGCTCGGAAAATCATTTCAGATGGAAAGATTTTATTTTGTTTTTGGAAATGCTTCTATGTGAACAACTGCTCTTCCGGCTGGGCGCACTTTTCCCCGTAAGGGTCAATTGGGCGACTTATGGAAAAAAAAAATTAGATTTGAAGAATAAATGAAAATAAGTCTCTACTCATTCCCTCTCCACTGTTTACCACACCATGAATAATTCAAATAATAATCATGGATAGCATTTATTATTATTAAATATCATCTATAATGTACATATTTTGTATATACAATCTAGCTAATATACACTGCCCGGGAAATCATCGTTAACTGACTAATGATTGTATTTTATAGAAAATCGTTGAAAAACCAACGAAATCGGAAATTGGAATCGGAATATCACAATTTTTCATTTCAGGCCTCCCTCATAACCCCCACTCCCGTTTGGACCTAAAAGTTTTAATACATCTCATAATCATGGAAGAATTAATGCTAATTCACATTCCGAGTTTTTTTAAGTTCGGTTAAATTGTTAGTGCCCAACAAAATTGTTGACGCCCGCTATAATTTTTAGCGTATAACGCCTTTATACTTCGGTATACGACGATATTGTATATAACAAAAGTTTCTCTAAATATTAAAATAAACAACTTTGTTATGTACATATTTGTGGAACCCCCAATAGGAATCGAAATATCACTATTTTTAATTTCAGTCCTCCCTTGTAACCCCCACTCCTGCCCGTCCATAGAAATATTAGTAAGGCTTATTATAAGGATGGCGTTAGTGCTAATACACATACCGAGTGTTTTATTTAGTTCGGTTGAGTCTTTTGTGCCAAATAAAATTGTTGACTCCCGCTATAATTTTTAGAGTATAACACCTTTATACTTCGGTATACGACGATATGCTATATAACAAAAGTTTCTCTAAATATCAAAATAAACAACTTTGGTTATGTGCATATTTGCCGAAACCCCAATAGGAAACGAAAGATCGCTATTTTTAATTTCAGGCCTCCCTTACAACCCCCACTCTTGTTCGTCTTAGAGAAAATTAATATAGCTTAAAGTCTAAGTTGGGTTAGTAGTAATGTACATATCAAGTTTCATAAAATTCGGTTCAGCCGTTTATGCGTGAAAAGGTATCAAACAAACAAATAAACAAACACACACGAAAGAAACAAACTGCAGTTATGGTGTCTATGACATGTGAAACGAAAAGTTATCGTGAAATTTCGTGAAAAAAAATCACAGTACAGACAGAGGTTACAATTTTATATATATATATATATATATATATATATATATATATATATATATATATATATATATATATGCATGGTACCTCTTAGGCAATTGTAAGTTATTTGATTTTAACCAAATTCCAGCTTAATCATTTCATGTAAAGCTAAAGGGTGTTATATTATTAATTTTATTTTCATACAAGTATAAATGTGGGTTTTATGGGTATCTTAAATTATTATAAGTTAGGTTATGTTGCGTACATTGTTGTTAGTCTATGTAGGTTAGACATAATAGAAGCCTAATTCCACAAAATGGTTGTGTGGGCGTTTAGGTGTAATACAGTGTCCTCAGGTAGATGGTGCAGTAGATAAAACATGATGGAGAACCATCTAGCCAGCCCACACCATCGTTAAATCTTCTTAACTCAAGGTTATAGTTACTTCTTATTTTTTCTTGTGCCATAATGATGGGAGCTAAAGCTTTAAAATATGTATTTCGTTTCTCAATGCACTCAGCAGCTGCTATCAACCAGCCCTTTGTCAGCCAATTCAAGAAACAAACATTTTTTTTAGAACGATCACCTGTCAACTGGGTTGGCCTAGCAGTATTTTAATTTTTTAAAAATTAAATAGGTCAGAGTATCAGCATTAATATACTCCCAAACCTCGACAGCAAGCTTAACTCAGAGAAATCTCTTAGAAATAAAATAAATATTTGAAATAACAATGGTATTAGGCACTAAATAAAGGAATAGTTTGCATCTAACTTAAATATGCACTGTAGTAGATGAGTTTGTATTGGATGTATAATAAATAACTGTCTGATTTATATACCTTTGGGAACTCAGGCCAACTATGTTTGTTAACAAGTTGGTCTTAATGATCTTATTAACCTAGAGTAAAGGGTTCAAATTTGCTAGATCAATAGGAATTGTTATGTAACAGAAATAATCTTTTAGAAAGGGAGTCTCGTGGGGTTCCATGTTTTTAATATATTTTTTTTTAAAGATAAAAACTGTAGTCAATGAGTATTGATTTAAAATTATCATTTTTATATTCTTAACCATGAATTTGTGTATGCGTTTAACCCTGTGTCGATGTATGAAGGCCTATTAAGAATAGACTTTTGACCTCATATACTAGTACAAAATGTTTTGTCTTTTTTTGACAAGTAAGGCAAAAAACATTGAACATCCATAGGTTTTGGGAACTCCTGGACATACTCATGCATTTAGACCTTTGAAGTTTCCCAATTGAAAGGAGAGTTTTTCTTGTTAAAGTAACGCTATTGTTAAGTTATTTAGTTTGGAGTAAACTTGACTAATAAAAATATTTGTATTATAGAAGTATATTAAGTGTTTTTTTTTTGTGTTTTTTTAACAAAGCACTTGACGTTACTGCTCGAGACATGAATCATACGATTTTTTTATAACCGCATTATCTCCGGAAATTTATCCAGAAACTAACTAAATGTAATCCTAAGTACTTCTTAGAAAATGGTAGTAATCTGCATATAGATAACAACTCCCGATTAATTAGCCGTAGTACCATAATGTAGAAGCATTAGTTCCATATTTAGCATTCCCTTCTGAGTTCCATGTGTTGTCCCTTCTGAAAAGACAATAAAACTCATGGGCGGAGTAACACAGTAAACAGTGTAGATTCTGTCACAGCTTAATTGAATAAAGCTTGTTATTTATCAACGTTCAAACTTATGCAACTATGGCTAATCGGGATTAGTTACCTGCAGATCATTAACCTCTTCTAGTCAGGGTGGGGCTAAGGATTTTACGTAGAGGGTTTGCTACTAAATACATTCCTAATGTCCACGTGGGAATATAACCCATGACTCTAGGATTGCCGAGTTTATTTTGAACAATCATCGACTCACATAGCGTACCTGAACCCCACTAAGCTTGTGAAGTGATTGACCCACTGAACCAGGGGTCACAAGCAACGAGATCACCACGGGAGGATGGTAGGGGTGACTGGATTGGGTTACAAGGGTCAGCTTAAGAAGCCAAACCATTCTTTGGCTCCCACAAGCAGCGCCTTCAATATTGTGACTTATAGGCTTAGAAACCAAGTTAAGTTTGAATAGACGTGAAAATTAGTAGCTGAAAGGTCTTCAATGTTGATACAAATAGCCCCCAAAATTCAAACAATATCAATCCGTGTCTAAAAAAGAAGATACAAATGGATTCCTAAGTTTTCACACCATGACAACTTTGTTATTAATTATTCATTTTTTTTTCTCCTCATAGTAACCCTGTGAGGAGTTATTTATTCGAATACATGTCCCATTGCCACATGCCATATTGCATGTATTATTATGTTTAAACATATCATTATTTTACAATATATATTTGTTTATCAACTGTCTACTCAAATGTTATATTCAAGAAATAATAAAAAAAATAAAAATAAAATGCAATATTAAAATAAGTATGGTAATTACAAACAAAATTAATAAATGAAATGAAAAGTAAATAAATAAATACAATAGAACAAAAACATATCAATTAAAGTTAAAAACTCAACGATGTTTTTTTTGCGAGTCTATTTGAGGTAAATATATTGAATTATGATTCCTGTTCCTCATAATCAACTTTACATTCTAATGTATTTTTGCTACATCCATATCTATACTTTTGGTAAACTTTATTATATTTGTTAAATATAATATGAATTTTGACTAAATGTTGTGTAGTCATAAAGTAAATGTAAAACGTTTGTGTTGTCTATAAGTCGCAAGTACATTTGTCATTGTCTTGAATTTTAAATCTTGTTAAATAATGTCCTGTCTGTCCATGTTCCGTTAGAAATTGAGTGCATTTGTGATGGTGACTCTTAATTGTGTTGTTGTTGTTGTGAGTTATGTTTTGTATGTATTGATGTAAGCTGTAAGATTTGTTACATGTCGTCCATTCTCTGTTCCACTTATGTATTGTGTCAGTACGTAAGTCTTTTTTAATGTATGAGAGTGGTACGAGGGCAAATTCTGGGTATATGTTTTAAGTTTTAATTATTCATAATGAGAATGCCTAAACTAATTTTCTAAGATATAATGAAAAAACCCTTAGTCCCACCCTGCCTAGAAAAGGGTAATAGCCTGTAGATAACCCGTCCCAATTAGCCTCAGTTGTAAAGTACGTTAATAACTAATTTTTTTTAAAGATATAATGAGGTTTGTCTTTAGCGTTACCCATACCTTGACTATCATTAAAATTTTATATTTGAATTGATGTTCAAACTTCACACAATTTAACCAGATAACTGATCTATATAGTGATATGCAACACTAACTCAATTGGTATCAATGATAGTAATGAATGAGAAAAAGCCATCAATATCGCACAGAGCTTGTCTTGACATTCGAGAACCTCCTTTCACTTTCTTACCCTCCATCGGGTCTAATCCATCAATCATCACAGGTTAGTTTGACAGACCATTTTGTTGCATTGCAAAATATATAGGTATTTCGATGACAGCTCCGTTAAAGATATTTAAACCTTTGTAATTGTGGAATAGTTTCATCAAATAAGAAAAGGAGTTTGCTGTAATTTGCTTCGCTAGGAGTCATAATTACAAAGAAACAAAACTGCTAGTTGTGCTCCAGCGGTCTTGTCAACTGATTCGTTTTCGTTAATGTTTCATCACACATCTTCTGATTTCTTTGACCCCTCCATTAGTTTCTTAACAGTTTTCCAAAACAAAATAAACCGGTAGTTGACTCAAAAGGACTAATTAGACTTCTTAATTCATGTATATTTTTATTTATAGCATGAAGATTTTTTTCCCCAAAACATCAGATGTAATTCTGCGCCCTAATTTATAATTCCTTTAGTGCCTAAAGAAAGAGTGGTTGACTGAGGTTAAAATGCTTAGAGCCACAATTTCGACGAAAAGTGAACGAAAAGAGAAGGAGAGAGTAGACAGACAGAGAGAGAAAAACGAGTGTGGGTGAATAGTACCCGAGATAAACTGGTAGAGAGAGAACATTTAACCAAGAAGGTGAGTGATGAATCTGCTGTGAAAGAAGAACTCTGGAGTGACTGGAAATCGAGACAGGGTGAGAGAGGAAAAAGGGAAAATCAGAGCGTGAGTGTGTGTGTGTGTGTGTGTGTGAGAGAGAGAGAGAGAGAGAGAGAGAGAGAGAGTGTGTGTGTGTGCGCGCGTGTGTGTGTGTGTGTGTGTGTGTAACTGAAAAAGCCTCGACGAAGGGGAAACCAGAAGTCAGATAAAGCCCTATAAAGTAACTAGGGTAAACTGTAAATGAAAAGAGTGAGTATTTTCATTGTTTCTATCCAAAGACGTTAGACGAACAACGTGACGTAGACTAAAATCCGTATAATTCTTATTTTGGTGGAAACGAAAAACAGCGAGAAGCACAATAGACACCTTTCTCTTCCAGGACGCTCTTTCACTTACTCAGGAGCGCTATTGGTAACTCATAGAAAGTGTACAGATATATAATAGCCTACAATCATCAGAGCGTTATGAAGTAATTTTTGGAGACCACTGTCGGTTTGAAAAAGAGCCATAAAGAATCGCTAAACAGCCGGGGAAATTGTCTACCCTGACTTCCTTGACTCTGGGTGGCTGAGAGTGAGGTGCATAGAGCACGGTCTTTATGTTAGAATGGCTATTGGCTTTCACTGGAGGAACCAGTACTCCGCTCTCGGCCAGTTCCGGCTGAGGATAAAGTTACAGCATTAGGTTACCTTCATCCTTGGCTAACAATTGGTCAAGAAACTATTAGCTTTCAAAAGGTCTCTCTGATAGACGAAATAATATGCAATATGGTTTTAATTATGCAACAATCACCTACATAATAAAGTCTGCCACGCAGGGGCTGCGTAACCTAAGCAGATTTCTCACGTGCTGGTATGCATACATGCGACCTCATCTCATCACATTTTTCTATGCAAAAAACGATGAGTTGAAGGTGGAGAGGGGTTTATTGAGGCCTAAAATAAGGAAGTACGAATAACTCCATTAGTTTTTGAGTTCTGAAAAAAAAGCAGAGAATAAAAACACTAGACCATCAATAGTTTAACAAGATTGGCCCTATAACATCTTACTATCCGGCTTGTAATAACAGATATATTTGGAATTTTCGAATCCTCCCCCTCTAAACCCCCACTAATCTCTGTCCGATTTCAGCCAATAACAAATATAATCTTTAGTGTTGCTCGAAAAGACGAAATATCCAGTATGGTAAAGACCAAGTAAACATTTTCGAGTTAGACCGGAAAATCTTTATTGACGACGTAATAATACAACGAATTATGCATTTATCTCGCATATTAAAAGTCCCTTGAAAACAGTATTTGGTACATTAGCTTTGAATAATGTGGTTCATGATATAACAAATTATTGGTATTCTGACATGAGTATGAGTGGGGGTTTACTGAAGGCTGGCAATTTTTAAATCCAACGTATAATAACGGAGATATTTCGACTTTTCGAAATCCACCCCCCCTCCCGTTTGTCTGATTCTGCCATGAACGAACTAGATCTTTATTTTTACATAAAACGCTTTAATATGGAGTTTGGTTACAATCAAACAAAAATTGCGGCCACTAGAGCGTTAATATAATATATATAATTTTGAACGGACTTCGCTTTCATCTTCTTCTGAATACGATCGATGGTTATTGGAGGAAATGTTTTAAAATTATGTCATGATTAAAACCTCAATACCTGATTTCCCTTATCTGGGAAATCTGCTAAAATATTCCTAAGAATGCAACAAACCTTCTTGTCTGCATGGACGTAAAGAGAAAAAATATTAATAATACACTAATAAATTAAATATTGCAATCACAAACATAAGGCTAGTGACAATGTTTTATTATATTGAACAGTAACTGAAAGAGGTTAATGCGTTTTCAAGAGAGGCCAGAGACATTTTAGAGAATCAAGAATAATTCCTGGAACGTTTGCTAAGACGATATTAAGGGGGTTTAACGGAGAAAGTTCCAAAAGAGTGAAATATAAAGTGAATAGAAGCTTTCCTCTTGAAATGGAGAGTTTTATTCAATACTTGGCATTCAATTGCAGCAAATTATTTTCTGTTTACATTTTGTACAGATTTTATAAACACTTACAAATGGATAGTAGATTTGTCTGTTAACACTCTAGCGGTCGCGATTTTTGTTTAATCGTCACCAAACTCGGTATTTATTCGTTTTATGTAAAAAGGAAGGTCAAGTTCTTTAACGTCAGAAATCGGACCAGTGGGAGGGGGGGGATTTTCGAAAATTCGAAATATCTCCGTTAATATACGTCGGATCGAAAAATTGTATAGAACTAATCTTATTGCACATTAAATTTACTATAAATATTGTTATATACATTTATTCTCTATCTTGAATATTAACCGAGCATTTTTATTAAGTGACACGGACAAGCTATAGTTCCCTCAAAGAGCTAGTTCGGCCGTTTCCATAACTGATCGGCTCTCGTATGGAGATTTCTCTATTGTATAACTTTAAGTGGGAAATCTGCTTAGTTCAGGTAGCCCCTGCGTGACGGACTTTTTTTTAAAACTATTTATGGTGCGTGATTATAGAATAAATTTACTCGCTCACGGAGAATAACACAAAAGATCCGTGTGCTTCTTTAACAATATCTAAAGGTAGATTTAAACATGTAGTTTTTTTTTGTAGTAGTTTTGGAAACAATAGCTTGCTCCTAGGTGGCTAATATAAATTCTTTTACCAAAAAGCTAACCTTCCTATAGATAATCCATATCTCCCTTTCAGTCACTTAAACTATTACGAATCCTTCCGGTTGGGTTGTTAAAACCCAGTTAGCATTGTGCGGGATACTGAAGATACGCACGTCAAAGCATATATAAGGTGGACATTTCCACCTAGATTTCCGGAAATCAAATACTTATAGAAATCTTGAAATCCATTATACGAGATATCTTTTAGAATACTTTAGATGATGTATAAGGAAATTCTTGAACTCCCACAGGAACCACAATGTCTCAATGTGAATAAGTATTGAGTATTAGTAAATAAGCTTATAATTAACAGGAAAACACCAATTCACCCCTCTGGAAAAACATTATTTACAAAAGGCCCCACAATTTTGGGTATGGATTTGGTTAATACACTTTTTTTTGCAATAAACACTTGAATGAAAATAATTGTCAGTTTTCTCTAGGCCATTCAAGAGAACATTTATAAATTTCGTTTTTGTACATATTGAGCACTGTTTGAACTCACTCGAGATGCATTCCAATGAGATGATAGGAGAGAGCAGGAAACAGGTGAAGTTTGTTTGCACTGTATCTCTAAATAGAGATAACTTCTCTCCCACTCAGGTATCTCCCCTCTCACTGTCTGTCTGTGCCTGTCTCTTTCTCACTCTCTGTCTCACACACTCTCTCGCTGAACAACTCAACCACGTTCCGAAACTCCCTCCAAGTTGTAGAATTTTAGAGGTCGGCACTAAGGTCTTACTGAAGCAAATTTTCCATCCAAGGATGTGTTAATTCGAGTAAATAACCGCAGTTATGGTGCCTGCTTCTTGGTAAAGGTAGCTCATGAGAAATGCCATTTTATTAACGTGAAGAGGTCTCACTGCTGGTTTAAAGGATTCGTACATCAGACAAAAAAATCATGATCTCAACAACTTTGATAATACTAACTTCATATTGATATCCAAAATGGGGAGAAACATAAGAGATACCATCTTATTGATTTCCCATAAACACATCATGTTAGAAAAATCTGGTGTGGGCAAGAGGTCTTGACTTCCTTGTACTCCTGTTAAATTAAATAAACAAACTTTTTGGCTCCATTTCATTTGAAAGAGATATATCCGTTCGAATGCATTGAATCGAAAAAAAATCATACAACATTATTTCTAGATTTTTTCATGAAAAAAAATGTCCTACATAAATTTGTTGTATCTCCAAATACGAACGGAAAATTTTAATTATTTTAATGCTCACTACCTTATAAAACTTCCCTTTCTATTAATTTATTTGAATTTAAAGCAGAGACCCACAACTAAACGTCACATCAATCCCAAATGTGAAATTTGAACATCATAAGGCTAAGCTGTTTTGAGTTATACGAGATAACAGACGTCACTTAAAATCGGGTCAAAAACGGAATGTTCCGATAAAAACTGAAAACCGAACATTTTAGCCATTGCAATAATTCCTTTACTTGGTAATAACTATGTAACGATAATTAATACTAGCAACAAAACCAAAACCTGTTTTCGCTAAGGAGCAAAAAATCAAAATACATTTAAAATGAATTCTCATTAATTCACTTTATTAGAACTATACAAATATATATCCCGTTTAACATGTTAACGCCTCTTCAGGAGCAAAGTAAACTTGACAATAAAAAAGTCCGTCACGCAGGGGCTACGTAAACTAAGCAGATTTCCCACGTCAAGTTTTACAATAGAGAAATCTGCCTAATAATAATATTAGTAGTAAGGGCTCTCTAAACCTATTCACGAGGGACGAATAGTTTCGAAAACGGCTGTACTAGCTCTCAGCGGAAAGTCCCGAACATAGCTGACTCCTGCCAACCACACACACAATACAAATGCAAATATCTCGGTTAATATTCAAGCTACAGAATAAACGTATAGAACAATATTTATAGTACATTTAATTTTCAATAAGATTGATTCTTTAAATTTTTTTAAGATTTTAAACCCCCCCTCTTTAAACCCCCCCTCCCACTGTTCCGATTTCAGCCATTAACGAACTTGATCTTTTTTTTTTACATAAAGTGATTAAATATCGAGTTTCGTAACATTTAAACAATATTTGCAACCTAGGCGCGTTGACAGACATATATATATATATATATATATATATATATATATATATATATATATATATATATATATATATATCTATATAATTTTGAACGGACTCATTTTCGTCAACTCCTGGGTAGGATCGATGGACATTTGAGGACATTTTTCAAAAATCGCGTCATGAGTACGACCTCAATAGCTGATTTCTCTTAAGGGAAATCTGCTAAAACCCATTCAGCCCATAGCTTAGAAATATATTCTTCCTCAACATTGGCTTCGGCTATACTGATTAGAAAACCCAACCTAGCATTTACAAGGGTACAATACTAAGCTCATAAGTGGTTAAAGTCGTGCTATAAAAACAGACGCTCACAGTCGATATTAACATTACTGAGAAAGCATAAAATATCCAATTTCAAAACTCTCGCAATAAATCACGACAAAGACTCTAAGAAAATCTATATTTTCGGAGTAAACTTGTACTTCACGTACCCATTTTGTTATGGAGTAAGCAGTAAGTTACAAACTATCTGCAATATTTTTGAGGATAACAAAGTCTCCGGCTCTACCGTGTCATGATATATTCCCCCAGCCAGACATGCTAGTATTGTACTGGAAAGATGACTTATGAGAGTCCAAGTCTAGGATAACGTATTACCTGTATGGTAGTTGCAACGAAAGTAAACGCTGAGAAAGGAAATGCATCCCACGCCTTGGTGCAGCTAAGCCTCCCATAGAATGCAATGATGGAGCATCAACTTTCCAGGAATTGCATCAAGGTCACCACCCACATCATTCATTATGCAAGAGTTAAGGGATTATAAGAACTCTGTGGGTTGAGAAAAAAGATATAAATAGTGTAATAAACTCATTTGTCAAAGATACGCGAGCGCACTCATAGATGCATGTATATTTACACACACACAAACACGCTCGCTGGCACGTTTATAAAACACCATCTCTTCTTCGGTCAACGTCTTCGCTAAAAACTTGTTACGAAATTCTTAAATCATTGAACCTGATTTGTTTGTTGTTATATATATTTTTCATGTATGAAAACTGTCTTTGTTTTGTATTTTTCTAGTGCTTGGAGTGATTTATTTTCTTGAGGCAAATTCGTACCCGATCTCATGATTCCTAGGAGTTATTGAAACATACAAGGAATAAAGAAAATAAATATCATCTCAAAGGCATACATTGTTTCCCACTTTTCATCTATATGTGCCTACCGCCATTGTAGCGGTATCTCAAATAAATAATAATATTTGTGCCTACCAACTGTGAAGACAAGATGTGCATTCGGGTTAGAAAGCCATATGACAGTAATCTGGAATGATTTGGATCAGTAAGGAAATTGCCAATAAGGTGGATTATATTATAGCTAGATTTAACCATCTGTAAGATGAAATTCCATGAGAGGGGACCACGAGAGATATAAATATAAAGTTTTATAATAAAAGAGGAATTATTAACACGTTTGTAGAGGCACGGGAAAGGAGTCAGAAAATAGAACATTTTTCTTTTCTTTTTTATTCGGAGAAGTAAACAAAATGTAAGTAATTACAGGAATTATACAAGGAGCACTCCAAATACTTAAAAACATTAATGCCGGTTTGACCCTCCATTCCATCCAGCATTTACGTTGACAGAAATAAAAAAAAGGGTTTTTGCGTAACAGCAACAAATAGTACATAAGATACTTCAGGAGATAAGGATTTCTTCTGGAATCATCCCCCCTCTCCAGCTTCAAGCAGTGTATTGAAAATCTGTCAATGACATTGATTTGATAGGTATCACTGAATACCTAACTATTAAAATATTTAACGTAAGAAATAAGGAGCCAAAAAAGAGAGCACACATAACAACAGACAGTTATATAAGGGAACATAATGCGAGGTGTATAGATAAGTAGCATGCCATCTAAGATATCTTATATTTATGGATACACCCATTAGTATAACCACAAATATAATAGATATCTGATGTCAATACATTCCGGGCCAATGTTCACTTTCAAGTTCTGTAACCATACAAATAGGGTGGGCTGAGTAACCAGTTATGAAACTGTCAATAAAAATGAAAAGAATTCGAATAGCGGGAGATTGAAGCGAAACGTCTCCAATGTAATATTCGAAATAGGACTTATGTAATGCTTTGTAACATAATGCATATGTCGGAAATATCAAAGCCTTAGAAGTATTGTTACCATAGCGGTGAGTAGGCACAGTAGTGCATACTGCAGTTTTGCAATGCTGCCACAAGCATAACTCCAGTTAGCCAATTTCTTCAGGGTATATACTATTTGTATCTAAAGTATCCATAATTCAGTTTTATATATTAACAAGTCTTAAACCGCGACGTCTTCCATTCATAGCAGCAGAAAAATGAAAGGCTTAATTTAAGTAAAAATAAAACCTATCCAATTTTTCTCCCATGAAATCTATTCTGGCGCTCTGCATTAAGTTTGGGTAAGTAGCTGAGAGAGAATTAGTCGTGACTCAGTTGTTAGATTAGGTCAGCACCCTTTTAGATTGAACGTTCTATTTTGAAGCTATTTTAGCTTACTTCCCTTTAAAAAAACTCTAGACAGATCAGGTTGATCCGACCCACGAGATGACGGAACGAGGTCCTTTCAAAATTATATATATGTATATGTTACCGCTATAGTAATTTTTGTTTGATTTTTACGAAACTCGGCATTCAGGCGTTTAGTGTTAAACTAAAGATTAGTTTCGTTAATGGCAGAAATGGGACGAGAAGGAGGGGGGGGGGAGGGGTTTAAACTGAGGAGGCACAAATTAAAAATATCCCCATTATATGGATTGGATAAAAAAAAATGATAAGCCAAGAAAATTTGATTTCATGTAATTGTTGTCCCACTCATTTTTTCTCTATCTCTAATATTAACCGAAATATTTCAGTTATGTTATTTTTCAGCCGTCTGCAAGCTCCGTGACGGAATTTTTCCAAATTTTTGTTAATAGAACTAAGACGTTAGTGATCTTAATCGAGGCAATTGTAGGTATAACTTTACATTTTATTTGTAAGCATTATAATTTTTATACGTTTTATAATGGCAGGAATTTCTTCCCCTGGAGATATATTGTAAAATACAAAAGTAGAGGTATATTTGAAATTTTGAATGTACATGCACTAGAATCGAGTGTAGAACGAATAATGTTTGAATTGCTAATAGGCGCTCATCCAATTTATCTGAGTATAAGTGAATTCAATTTTCATATGGAATTTTCAATAATAACCCGTGGTAGATTGGAGAGTCTTTTTGAGAATCAATCAATTATTGTTAGTTTAATATTTACAAGCTGTAAATATTAATGAAGGCAGGGTATATACTGGCCATTTTATTTTTCAATGTTCGCATAAATATAACACGTCTCGGAGCAGGTCTGATTGATATTTGTTTTCCCAATCAGATTACGGGCTACCCGCGTTCGTAAGAGTCAGTTGGGAATTTCTTATATTTAATTTATAAATTACAGATTAAAATATTTTATTTTCACTGCGTATCAAAATTTAAATAAAAATAAATAAAAAAGTGAATTTATATAGTACTTATTTCACACCCTCACCAGCAAAGAGTTTTAATCTTTAGACAATCCATCCTACCTTTAAAAAAATCCAAACCTACGACATCGACCAAAAATTTGTACTTATTTGTTATATTTCTTGTATAGATTTATTTACCAAGACAAACTAGTAAACGAAACAAATAGGAATTAAAAACATAAACACGGTATTATTAAATGCAGGTTTCACAATAAAGGATGAATGTTCTTTATTGTGGAAATATGAAGATTTTTATTCAGATCTACCTACAGTATAATCACTACCACTTGCCAGAAACCAACGTTGACTTTGGATATTATTTAATTAATATTAGTTGTAAATAAAAAAATTAAAATTCAGCTCAATTAACAAGTCATTTTATAGAAATGATGAGTTGAAGGGTTGACCTTAATCTCACATGGAAAACCTGGAGTGGCGAGTTCGATTCTCGCCTAGGCAATGGAAATTATTTAGTGACGGAATTCATTAAATAACATCCTAAGTCCCACCCTGGATAGAAAAGGGTGGTAACCTGTAGATAGCCCGTCCCAATTTGCCTTAGTGACAAAAAGTGGACGTTAATTAATAATAATATTTAGAAATGATTAGTTGTCTATGTTGTTTCCCCAGGTATCGATTATTCCTCATTATCGATTCTAATTTATATCAGCTGACTATGAGTCAGCCATCTAATTTTCGTTAGCCTCGATTTGCCACCCTAAAAACATATAATATATCTCTATAATGTAGGTGGGTTCAATTGTGAATAAATTGTGTTCCTCGTGATCTTATAACGGGAAACATTTAGAACACGTTATTGTTTTTAATAAAGGAGATTTAGGTTCCTTTTTTCTAGTGTTGACCATTTGCCACAAGCTAATGTTTATCAACAATTATTTGTTGTAACTCCACTTCAAAGATTCATTTTTATTTTTCTTAACGTTATGGGTTGCAAGTATTCTTTTTAGTTTACACTTAAAAACTGTTGATATTATATTCGTTATTTTATATCATAGTTTTGTTGTACATTTGTGTATTTGTTCATATTATTATGTTTAATAAGTTCCCTAATTCATTTAATTTTATTTACTTTAATATTTCATGATATTTATTTGGAAATATCTTTTTTTAGAATGTTGCATTTCACTTTCTGTTTCGTATTTTGTTTAGTTTGATTGTAGTGATATTTTTGTAACGTATCTTCGTTGTTTTCCATTTTGTTATTCTCTGTTGTACTTTGTTGTTACCTAAATTTTTAATTAGGTTGACTTTCATTTTGTTATAGTATTTCTTTTCTATAAGCTCTTTTCTATTTTTATTTTGCATTCATGATATTTTATTTTTGTTGTTCTATGTTTCGAGCAATGCTTCCTTAGTTGCGAAGCTCCTTTTATATATGTAAATAAATTAATTGTTCAAAGTTTCAAGGCTTCATGACATGTTGGATCCACCTTTATGTAAAGCGGAGAAAAGTTTAAAGAAAGTTTTGAAATAAAACAAGATATCAGTGACAGAATGATAAAAAGGGCAAGGCTTCTTGTGCCCTATTTAAAGCTATTTCATTGCTGAGTGTACTGTATTTTGAAGTTAAATATTTTCAGACCAATTAATTACCAGCCATACGTTTCCCACATGCGAAGTTAGTTCAGCTCAGTGTTACTGATCCTTTAGTCACGTTTACCTAGGCTAAGAGTTCGCCACTCTCAAAATAAATCCACAAATCCAAAATTATTAGTTCATGTTTTTTTTTATTGTTATTAGTCACCGAAGGGTTATTTGGGGGTGACAAATACCAAAAAACACAGCAGTATCTTTTTAAAATCAATTTTATGTAAAAATTCTTATCTTACCGGCTTTTCGTGCCCATATGTTTAACTATTATTTACATTTCTTTATTTAGGCCCATAATTGTTAAGAATTTAATCAGGTTTTTGTGTCTATCGTTCCCTAGTATTTCAGAAAGTACTTCTGACATACCAAGGGACATTCTGATATCCTCTCATACCTTCTGCATTCGGTTCATGTTTGAATCACTTCAAGGTATATAGGCAATATTTTTTTAAGACATCACCTTTGATCTATTTTCCTTACCTGGCCTATCAGATTTGTCTTATACCATAATCTGTGTTCATATAAAATATTTATTTGTTTTCCCACTATATTTCACTTACTCTGTGAAAACCTGACAGAAAATCCCCCCCCCTTCCATTATTCCCCAGCTATTTTTTTTTTTTCGCTTTCCCCATTAAATACATCACACAGAGTTTATTACCAGAACATTATTCATGAAACGGCCGTTAGTCTAATGGTGATATAAAGACTGGGGATGAAAACAGTAGATCCCGGTCAGTCTGGTAAAGCATGGCCCTAAGAAAGATAACGGTGACCGAAATGGATACAGACTCAAGCAACTCTGGTTTACAGATCTCCAGAAATAAATATGGAAGTGAAGTAGTAAATTAAATACCTTTTTATATATCATGTCCTATTACCTATATAATCACTGCAACCGCGTTTTAACGGGTCTGCTTATATAAGTATCGTAAGCTTATCTAACTTGTAAATTGTGCAGAGATCAAACTGAGACGCCGTCAACAGAGATTTCCTCTGGACAATTCGATCCGATTCATGGAGCAGTTTAGTCTCGCTTTGTCTTCTTTGTTACATGAGCGGACTTTGGAGGGAGTGGTTTTTGCATATTTCCAGTTATCTACAATCAATACTAAAGCAGAAAAAGGAATAGTGTGAAAGAAAGGGAAAAAGAATTGAAGCAAGACGGAACTCTATTAGACCTGCATTTAAATGTAGCATGCAATTGCAATAGTTAAAATGCAGACTAGGACGCCAATAGTGGAATAAGTTTTGAACATCTTTAAATGGAATTATTTTGAATATTAAGGAAACAATAAATATTATACAAAAAATGTCATTTAACTATAAATTAAAAATCTTTTTTATGGCAATCAGACTTATCTGGGTCATCTGCGGGTTACCACAATACCGTAGCCAAGGTGGGAATATTATTTAGTGAATTAATCACTGTATAAATTCCTATTTTCACGCAGAATTCGAATCTACGATTATATATTTACTAAGTTATATTATTACCCTGTCTGTATACTCTCAGAAAAATGTGAAAGACTTTTAGGAGACGAGGAAGAAATATGGAGTCATTACTTTCTGTGATGAAACATTCAATTCAAGAATACAGTAAATATATCCGCTATTTCAATTTCTAGTAAGCATATAAAATTTAGTTATCATTAAATTCCAATAAAATATATATTTAATAAAGTTATTGATATTATTTTGAACAGAGTTCTTTTTATGTTTTTTTTTTCTTAAAAGAAAGCTATTGAATAAAATATTTGAATACTGAACATCCATCAATGCTACTCATTAGTTTCCAACGAAAAGGACTATTATGGTCGGACAAACTCCATTTTTCTACCTCGTAGAAGAGGGGAGGGGAGAGAGGTGACATATATGTGTCGGACCGAAAAATTTTACAGAACTAATCTTGTGCATAAAGAATGGCCTGCAATTGTTCAAGGATATTTTTCCCTTCCTGAAATATTTACACAGTTTTTTGTATTATTGTGTTTTTCTGACTTCTACCTCTCATTCCTACTCATGCAGTTTTTCCCTTGTGGTATTGTATCATCAGAGCTATAATATCTTGTCAGTTTAAATTTCAGGTGAATTTATTATTAATTGAACAAAAGAATGTTTCAATATTTTCTGACTCTTCCAACAGCCTAAAGGCACTTGAAAAGATGTACAAGAATCCCGTTTGTAAAAAAATTCAAAAGATTTTACACAGCAAAAGTTTTCATGTATACTTTTTATGGATTCTAGGACATTAGGGCATAGGCGGAAATATAAAAGCTGACTTCTTAGTCGCAAAGGCTATCAAAGAAGGCACACTAATGTCACAAATTTTAATCGTTGACGCTATTGATCATTCAAAAAAGTGGCACAAAAATGGGTATGGCAATGGCGTGAGTTACGCGACAATAAGTTCCGTGTAAAAAGTAGAGTCAACCACTGGAATATTACAACAAGAAATAAAAGGAGAGATGAAGTAATGATATGCCGCCTCAGAATTGACCGCACAAGACTCACACTCCATCACCTGATGAAAATGGAAAAACCCTCCAACCTATATTGCTTGTGGAGTAGAGCTAACAGTTGCACAATTCATACAGAGAGTAGAAGGAATGAGGAAATAGAGTGGGTATATCAGAAGTACTGAAATAGTACGGGGTGATAGGCACAGCATAAGAAAACTACGTAAATTCTTAATAATTACCGGCCTAAATAAAGAAATATCAATAGGACTTCAAAATGCGGGCACACAAGTCACTGAGATAAGTATTTATATATCAACTGGTTATAAGAGATACTGTTGTGTTTTTGTCACAGGATCGGAATAGAGAAAAATAAGAGATGCAACATGAGCAAGGATGACAGAGAAGTAACAAGTTTGGATCTCCTAAGAGATGGACTGCTGTAGGAAGGAAAAATAAACGGACGCTTGACCAACTAGGCACAAATAACTCTTGCGAGTTCGATACCTATTAAAAATAAGTAAAACATAGAAAAATGAAAAACTTCAGGTCTAGCTTAAGTAAGTTCTTACTAAGGGAAAATTAAAGAATAGAATAAGAGGATAACGACTTTGAGTCATTCCTGCATGTGAGGGAACTCTTTAGCTTAAGTTGAACTTCCTCTCTATTGATTTTTTGTACACGAAATCAGTGGATCAAAGAGGTTTTTGAAAAACTGTATCATTGTTGATACCCTCAACAGATATCTGCCAATATGGAGAAATGTAGTGTTTTTGAAAACTCAATATTTATCAAAACACTGAAAGACCCTTAATGAGTAACCTTTATTTCATGCTTAAAGTTATACATGTATGAATGTGCTTAATAAGATTTAAAGGCTTGAGTTTTTCACAGAACATGTATCCTGAAATGATGGAATGTACGATGCTAATCCGAAAAGTAATTTCATTCAATTGGAAGCTAAGTGTACCATACTCTATGATAGGAGAGACCTGATTCATCTTTGGGATTATCTCTCGACTCCAACTTGGTTTCTTCCGGGCGTTTTTCTGTCTTTACTTCCTCATTTATTTTTTCCTCGCTTTTTACACTTACACCTGTAGTTTTTCCACTCTGTTTTTCCTCTTGGTTCTTCCCACTTCCCTTTTCTGCTTCCTTTCTATTCTGCTGGAACTTCTCCTTCTTATGAAGGAGCTTTTCTCGACGTGCTTCCCTGGTTGTCCTCAGCTCCAACATATTACGTCGCCTCCTCTTCAGAACTGGTTCGCTTTTTGAATTTGGTCTGCTTTTCAGGTCTGCAGCAGGACCGGGTGTAAAAGGTTTCTTATTCCACCATTTCTTCTTAGCTTCGACATCCATTATTTCAGATTGAAAAGGTCACTGATGGCACTAAGTGTATGTGTAATGTTGTTTAGGAATTATAGATTTCGTCTTGGGAAGAAAAATTCATATGTTTAAGTAATACAGGTGATCAAATTGCTATTTATTTTGTTACTACTATTATTTTTCTATTTCTAAAATCGGGGTTCGATTCCCACTTGATCGAAAACAAAAATCAGTGCTGGGATCGCAGCTATTGATAAAAGTTTCAGGAAAAGGCTGATATGCATATTTGACCCAAACCAGGCGTACAGAAAATGTTTGGAGTTCTGTTCCAAAATGAATCAAATGACAAACTTAAGAAGGAAAAAATAACGCACATGTAACCAACTACACCACACTCACGCAAATATCACATAATTCGTAAACTGCCAAAGCAAAACACACAATCCCGAAACTGTAAGTCAATAATCAAACACACAAAAACGAACGAGAAAAGCCTAAGAAATTATTCAAAACCTAAGTCACGACCATAAATAATCCAACCCTCTCTTTTTGTGAACCCGAGTTTCGAAGTCTGTGGCTTCCATGACTACGTACTCCCGGATTACTAAGACATTATCCTTGGCTACCGGGGACAACATCTTACGTAGTTACTATATATAGGTTTGGTCCCACTGTTTAAAAACTAGTTTCATAAAATACGGAGTATTTTATTTTATTTATTTCGTCAATGAAGTAACCCTTCAGAAAGAGAGTCTTATTTCCTATATACCCGTTCAACATAGTACATTACATATATTTGTATCGTAATAACAAATATTGTTTATACAAGTTTTCCGTTATAAAGATATATATACACTTTTAGTATATAACATGTATATATATATACATGTTATATATATATATATATATATATATATATATATATATATATATATATATATATATATTAAAAAAATAAGAACTAATATATTTTATTTTATTTATTATTATTTACGTCCACTTTATGCTACTATGGGCTAATCGGGACAGATTATCTACAGGTCACCACTCTTTTCTAGCCAGGGTGGGCCTAAGGAGTTTATTTAATAAGTTCATCACTAATAAAGTTTTATAGTCCAGGGCGGGAATCGAACCCGCCACTGTAGGACTACCACGCGTGATTAAAACCAACGCCTTAACTCACACGGCCAACCTAAGCCCCGACTAGTATAAACATTAGAACATTGTTATACAAAATTGAAATGTGAATGAATGAAAATACATTATTCAATGTTAATTATAGTATACAAACAATATTACCATAATAGTTATTCCAATAAATTATTTCCCAGTATAGTACCTCTGCAAATTTCCTATGTTCTTTATTGCACTTATAAACTTTTACACTTAGCAGGTCATCAATTTGTTATTTTCATTGCTGATTCTTTTAAAACATATATTTCGTTTGATAGCAGTCTACAGTCGTATATTAGATGGGTGTAAGGCTTGGTCGTCAGTTTAAATCTGTTTAAGAACACTTTAATTGAGCCATGTCCTGCTAGTAATTGTGTTGCGTAAAAGACTGTAGATGTTTCTTTCTTGTTCAAATATTCTGCAACGTTGGGAATGAGAGTGTTCAAGTGTTCTTGCCCAATTTTGTTGTCATTAGCTTATGATGTCTTAACATTTCAAGTTATGTTGACTTAAACACCGTTATTATCTTGGGTATTTTCGGATAACATTCTGTAACTTCGGAAGATTTAAAAGCTGACTTTCCAAAACATTGAGTATGTTCGTTGGTTCCCAGATGCCAATTTAGTAACTTCAATGCAATGTGACTTCAGTAACATAACATTTGAGTGTCTTTACACAATTGACTCACTCCAGCAGTGAATCAGTCGTCTTCTTCAGGTCTAAATATGCCCAGTTAAAGCGAAAGCACGCTCCAATAAAGGCCTTGGTGAAAAGATTTTGTGGATGAATTTCTAAACCCAGTTGGTTAAAAAGCCACTGATTTAATCAGAGAACAAATGTATAAGTATACCTGGTGAAGTTTAAAGTATCTTTGGATTTCATTTTGTGGTTTAATTTTATTCACTGTGGCTAAAAGATGAAATTGCCTTTAGCTTTTGGTGAAAATTAAATTCAGTGAAATTATTTCTCACAATACAACCTAGTTCCTATTGTTTATTCCATAAAAATTTAAAATAAGGTGCACTCCAAGTAATCAAAATACTGAAGAAAAAAACATCTAAATAAACAGATCGTTTTTATCAGAAGCAGCAATGCAGTTGGAACAAATTAGATTTAACATTTTTTATTCAGCACGAAATACATGTTCTCCTCAGGGACGAGGTTTCTGCTAACAAAATTTAAATGAATATGAAATTTGGGCGAAAATTAGCTCTTTCTCAAACAGGATTTCTTTTCTAATAGCCAAGGTATTATGTTTTATTTATTTCATTCATGTCTTTTGATGGAACTTCGACATTACAGAGACGCTTAATCTGACTTCTGATTAATTTGATGTATACAATATTCAAATAAAAGCATTTAATTGATACAATTTACATAATAATATTATTCAAAAAAATAATGAAGGAAGAGAATATAAAGAGGAAAAATAACGAAGAAAATCCTAAAAAAATCCACTTGGAATTACTGAAATATAATGTAAATTTCTTTATTAGGAAGGATATTTAGCAGTTGGATTATGAAATATTGATGAAAGAAAAAATTCAACCAAAAGCCAGATAAGAGCAATACATTTATATTAAAAATTACATGACGTATCCTATAATATCATAGTTATCGAAGATGAGTGGAGAATAATGAAAGGATTCCAGAGTCAGTTTCTCATCCATTTTTATCACAGATCACTTCAACTATATTAGGCAAATGGCAAATTCGGATGTTTAAATTTGCTGGAGTTGGAATCTTTGAAGGTTGGGTGGTGGGCCATGTAAGTCCAGCATTGTTCACGAAATGATGTCCATTGCAGGAAGAAATATTACAGCTTTGGTAGAAGAGTTAGTACGTCCAAAAGATCTAGGACTTGAAGCAGGAATAGAAAATAGGAAAATAGAGATGTGCTGAGGGATTAACTGTCTTCAAAAAAATTAAGGTGGATCAAGATTCCTAATTTCACACTTACAATTACCTAAAGGGAAGATGTAGGGTGTAGTTCCGGAAACCAATATAGCGGATGTGGTCCATAAATCGAAAAGTTCTAGTGTGGATAACATTGACCAAAGGAATAAGAAATTTACAACATTAATAAGAAATTTGATGATATATAAACTTATTCGAATATGATTCATACGTTATTGAGTTTTAGTAACTACTACTCAAACAATTATTAACATAATATAATGCTGTTTATTGTACTTACGAGATGTAATTTTCGAATCCAATAAACAGCCAACTTACCTGAAAATAAAAATTATAATACATAAAATAACATGTACATATATAATGTAAAATTGGTACTTAGGTTAGTCATGCGAGTTAAGGCGTCCTAGTCCCACTGAGGTAATAGGAGTTCTTCCTTAACGAACCAACTAAATAAAATCGTTAGTCTCAGCTCTGGCTAGAAAAGGGTGGAACCCTTAGCTAGCCCGTCCCAATTAGTAGTAATAGCATAAAATGGACGTCAATAGATATTTTTTTTTATGTAAAAATGAAGAATGGAATTTTTACACCTAATGAATAAAATTAGGAATAATCCAGTTATAAAATATTATAATTAAATGATACTAATCGTACACAATTATCTCAGGATATCATCGTTTAGAAAACCTAAAAAAAATCGTCACGAAGGGGCTGTTAAGCAGGTTTCCCACGTGCTGGTATGATACACCACTAATCTCCTCTCACCGTATAGTCCCTACTTCTATGTAAACATGGGATGAATAGAAGTGGGGGTTTCCAGAAATATAAAAACAAGGAAGTACTAATAACTCTGATAATATATGAGTTTCAAATTAGAGTATAGAACAACAATTGTAGAGCATCAATATTTTAACAAGACTGGTTCTATGCAATTTTTCAATCCGACTGAAAATAAAGGAGATATTTTGAATTTTCGACCCCCCCCCCCTTACCCACCTTATTCCTTGCCCGATTTAAGCCATTAACAAATATGAACATTAGAGTTGAATTAAACTGTTAAATATCGGGTATAGCGTAGAATAACAACAAATAAACATTTTCGAGTCAAGAGTGGAAAATCGTAAATACGACGCATCTCATGCATTAGAAGTTCCATGACTACAATATTTGGTATTTAAGCTTCGAATTTGATTGATTATAATATAACAGCTTATTGTTTATATGAGTAGAAGCGGAAAGCTGCAAACTAAAAAATGTAAATATCTCGGTTAAAAGTCATGAGAGTGAAAAAATATATAGAATAATATTTATAGGAAATTGAATTTTCAATAATATTGGTTTTATACAATTTTTTGATCATTACGTATAATAACGGAGATATTTCGAATTGTTTTAATTTTCCACCTTCAAACCCCTTCTTTATTTTTCAGAGATCTTACCATCACCATCGATGTGGGGCGTAAACCAAATAAATAAAAAAATCTTTATTTTACATAAAACATTTATGTGTCGAGTTTAATAACGATCAAACAAAAACTGCTACTATATAATAACTTTGCACGAGCCTCATTTTCGTTATCTCCTGGGTAGGATCAATAGGCATTTAAGGATTTTTTTGAGGAATCACGTCGTGAGTACAACCTCAATCTGCTAAAATGCTTTAATTTCGTCCCAATCCTTTTCAAAAGGCATACAAAGTTTAGGAGGTAATTCATAAATACAGCGTCCTAGATAACATTACCTGTTTCGCCTGAAACAAGTAATACAGTGTTATCTCGGGGTTATATAAACTGTTATTTCAAATACTCCAAGTACTTGACTGTATTATAACGATGTTGTCAATATTTCCTTTAGATATAGGAGTGACTTAGCTTTCGCCTCAAGGAAAGGCGATTGCCGGGCTTAAGTAACATGGAGAAGTTATCCTAGCAACAGAACTTTCCATTTCACGTGGGAACGAATCTGCGTTCCACAATCGCTAGACCAACTTGTGGCATGACCCTTTGGAAAACCGAGGCAACTAATCGTTATCAGTGGAGTTTTATTGAACTACGTTGGACTTTCAAGAATAACTATGTCCCTGAAAATTTATATTAATAGACACTGAAATAGGAATCGTTTAGTCACTAAAAGATGTACAAAAAAGCTAAAGATAATCCTAGTCTTATTCTAGGAATTAGTATTTAATAAGGAACCAAATCAAACCGCTTTAAAAATTGGCCTTTAACAAAGATATAGAGAAATAATATATAATGCAATAATAAGTAGGTAACCGATATCATACTAGCCAAACATATTAATAGAAAGTCCGTCACGCAGGGGCTGCGTAAACTAAGCAGATTTCCCTCGTGAAGTTAAGTAAAAGATATATATATATACATACTGCTAACACAACACCACCGTGAATAAATACAAACGGAAATAAGAAATGTTTTGGCCAATTTCAATTACCTGCCTACAGGAAGCTTTAGGTTAGAAATTTAAACAAACAGGTCTGCCCGCCTCACACCGGAAAGAAAAACATTACTGAAATATATCAGAATATAACATATTAATTTCATTGAGAACTATTTACTATATCTAGTTCAGTAATTAATGATGAGTCAGAATAATTGTTATCTCAATCAATCAAATTTTAGTAGTCCAAAACCTTAAGACGGGGGGGGGGGGGGCACCAGGACATATTTGCATGTATATCGTATAATAAAGGTCTCTTGAATACAATTTTTGGAAAATCCTCCCCTCTAAACCCCCCCTCCTCCTTGGCCGATTTCAGCCGTTAACGAACTTGATCTTTCTTTTTACATAAAACGACTAAATATCCAGTTTGGTAACGATTAAACAATAATTGCGACCGCTAGAGCGGTAACAGACAAATATATATATATATATATATATATATATATATATATATATATATATATATATATACACACAGTTTTGAACGGACCTCATTTTCGTCATCTCCTGGGTAGGATCGATGGACATTTGAAGAAAAATTTCGAAAATCGCATCATGAGTACAACCTCAATTGCTGATTTCCCTTGAGGGAAATCTGCTAAAACGATGAACTTGGAATAAACTTTTAAGAACCAACTCTTTAATAATATGTTACTATTATATAAAACACCCAATAAGACTCCCTCACTATAATTCTGTGATATTTAAATCCACGTTTTATTGTTCCGAGCACGCAGTATTAAAACAGCATTAAATAAATATTCAGTTTCAGTAAGTTTTATAGAGCTTTTATGCTTCGGAAAAACAAAAAAACAAAACTTTTACTTCAGGGTGAAATGCACTTGCGAAACAGTTTCTCGAGGCAAATCATAAAATGCACTTGGGAAAAATGAATTTAAAAAAAGAAAAAACTTATATTTTGTACTTAAGTAGCTAATAGAAGAATTTTTAATATTATTATTATTTATTAACGTCCACTATTTGCAACTAAGGCTAATTGGGACGGGTCATCTACAGGTTACCACTCTTTTCTAGCCAGGTTGGGAGTTAGGATCTTATTTAATGAATTCCGTCACTAAATAATTTCCTTTGCCCAGGCGAGAATCGAATTGCCACTCTAGGAATTTCTAATAGTAATCATGTGTAGGTAAAATATTAAATATTACCTAACAAGTTGTTAGACTATAATAACATGGGTATAATAGAATATAAGTGTTAATTAAACCTTCATTTAGTCATTCTTTTTTCCATTTATAATAGATTACGAGGCCAAGCAGTTTTTAAATTAATGAAATCAAAGGTTCCACTTGTTCGATATATTATTGACTCTTCCGATGGTTTCGCATCTCCAATTAATTTCACATGGACAGAAACATTATTGAGTGTTTTAAAATATCAGAAATAAAAATCGGACAAATAGGCAGTACTATTTCTTGTAATTATAACAAAATATAGCTTGTTTCTATTAGCTTGTGGAAGAGTAATAACATTTGTTTATGTTTCATGGCCTGTGGATTCAGGAGCAAATAACGACCAGAGAGATAGATGTCTTGAAGCTACATCGTGAACAATCTAACCCAAGTAATGGTCTGTCTAATGCAAGTGCAGAGTTACTATTTAAAGGGGTGTGGTTCTATTTCTTGTTCTTATGGTATTTATTTAAGGTGCTTATTTGAACTTTAAGATCGCAGAAACGTTTAACTAATGTTTAAAACATTTTATTTAAAGATTAAGTTTTCCTTTTTTTTCATTCTATCTTTATTCAAGAGTTAGGTAAAGGAGGGATAAATTGATAAGTCAGAAAGAACTACAGAAAATATGCAAATATCATTAAAAACTTTTTCCAGAGAGTATTATTTCCGCCTCAAGGATCTACAGATATAAAGGAAAGCATGCTTATACTTCTAAAGAAGGATCATTTTACTTCAGGTTGTTAATTCATTAAAAATGGTGGTTTTTTTACTTATTCAGAAGTGTTTTCCTGAAACTTTTTCTTTTCGCTTAGCGTTACTCAGCTTGCATATTTATATAAACAACGTTACCAGCATTCTCAAATTCTGTCTACTTTGAGATCCCGGCCATTGAGTTGAACTCCGCAGAGTCCTACTTTACACTGTCTTTTTGCCTAATATTTGACCTTCCAAACCTTCGGTAGACTAGGATCACTGACACATTCTCTGCTTTGTCTTCCGTCTCGAGGTTCCTAAAATATTAGCCCATTTAGTGCCTCATATGGAAATCAGAATCTTCCTGACAAGCCTTACTTCAATGGTTGGCCTATAACTCAGATCCATACGCTAGCATAAGACTGATGCCCTTATAGGCTTTAGATTTGATCTTTGAGAATTTCATTGTCAACATTAGCTGCCGAAGGGAACGTGAAGTTAGTGGAACCTTGTTTCATGACTGGACATGAGAGTGTTGTGGTCCTGTTCCAATCGGAAGGACTCCGCATCGAAGATGTTCAGAGGAAAGGGGTATTCAAAAAGCAATTTCTAGTCCCATTAAATGAACAACTCAAAAGGTAAATCATGTTAGCCGGGGCTTTTCGTTTCTTGTCGTAACGCTTAGCCTTCGTTTATGAACGTTCGAGCGTGTGCCAGGACTCCTTATACAACGCCAGAGTATTCACCTAATTTAAACTATCAGTTCCGAGACAAGTTGTAGAATTCTTAACTAACTACTTTCTCTACACTTCCTTTAGTTTCGTAATTTCCATTAATCTTATTTTTTCCTTCGGCAAAATGTCTGTTGTACATTTGGAGCACATTTTATCTATTCGTTAACTGGGCATATCATAACTTACAAGAACCGTTTTTCAAATAATCTAAAAGATTAATTATGTTTTTATATATATGTCATTACTAAGACTTCCTCCCTCGGACACAAACACACTAATATCAAGCGTAAAACTAACTTTTACACATTCAATGATTATACGAATTCATGCATACATTAAAATAACACCTGAGTAATATTAAATATACTGATAGCTACCACAGGAGGCCAGGTAACCAGAACATAGAGTGCACTAATAGTTCAGCAAAATATGCCACAAAAAGATACAATGAAAGTAATCAAATGTCTAAATAAATAGAAGGCGTCATACTCAGAACAACAAGAGTAGGAAAACAAAACCCTTCGGGATGAGATACCTGGTATAACTAAAATATTATAAAAAGTCCGTGACGTAGGGACTTCGTTAACAAAGCAGATTTCTCACGGGTGACACGTATTTGCATTTATCTCAAAAAGGAAAAGTTCCATGAGAAAAATATTTAGTATTTAGGTTTCGAATAAGGTGCTTCATAATTAATATAACAGCTTATAGTTAATATGACGAGGGTAGGAGTGGGGGTTTACTGAAGACTGAAAACTAAAAAAGGCAAATATCTCGGTTAATAATCAAGATAATAAAAAGTTATACATAACAGCACTCATAGAACATTAAATATTCAATAAAATTGGCTCTATTCACTTTTTCGATCCGACGTATAATAACGGAGATACTTAGAATTTTCCAACCCTCTCCCACGTGTCTGATTTCTGCCTTTAACAAACGTGATTTTGACAAATATCGTGTTTGTTAGCGATAAGACAAAAATTGCGACCGCTAGACAAATATATATAATTTTGAGCGGACCTTATTTTCGTCAGCTCCTGCGTAGAATCGACAGGCATTTGAGGAAAAGTATCGAAAATAGCGACATGTGCACGACTTCAATAGCTTATTTCCGTTAAGGGAAATCTGCTAAAAGAGCTCAAAACAAAATTGCTATGTATTTGAAAAAATAATTAATATAACGATACATGTTTGAGAATATTTATTAAACACAACCATTTGTGTGTCTCGAACAATGATATAGAACCTCTTAAAGGGTTTGTTTCCTTCTCATTTATAATTCAAAGGACTAAAAGCTGTTAGAGACAAAGTTCTGTGGTGTCGCCCACCACCAATAAAGAGCTATATGTAGTTAAACAGCTACAAAGTAGTTATAGCGAGAACATAGGGTAAGGGAGAAACAGTGATAATGAACTAATGTTTTCACTTGAGGAATTATGCACGAGCAATTAGGTTCTGCCCCTACCCCCACGGAATCCCTATTGATTGAGCAGATGTGAATATCCGAGGCAGGCGGATATTAGTTGTGTCAAACTACATTTCACAGCTGGTTGTCGCCAAGCAACAAGTTCAACAGCTGTAATTATATATCTAATAGCTTGTTGGTTTCCAATTCAAAGAGCAGTCTTGTGATCGTAGCAAGTATTTCTTCTATCTGAAGCAAAATTCACATATTTTTTGTCGATAAGTAATATAGATAAAAACCTCTGCGATGGTATATTATCTAGCTTCTAATTTCAGGAAATTTTCCATTTTGGAGTTTCCATTTTCCAAGTTGACTAACAAAAATTAGTAATAACGAGAAACAGGAACATTTAAAAATGTATTTGTTAACGCAATAGCAGCCCGATATTTTTTAATTATTACAAACTCGATATTTAAACGTTTCAGGTGAAAAAAAAGATTAAATTAGTTAATGGCCTAATGTCGAAATATTAATAGTAAATCGTTCCGTTATTATGCATTGCATTGAAAAATGTTGGAAGAAGATTGGTAGAAAATATTTTAGAGCTATGTACTATAATTTCAATAGTTGTTCTTTCATTATTTTTGATTTTTTAAACATACATACAAAAGGAACTATTTGTGTTTTTTCGAAGATAGTGTAATGGTTATAACAAATCATATAATTAATTAATTTTTCTCTTAATTGTATTGGTTACCGCAGTCTCAAGCAGTATCGTCAACTTGGGAGTGCTTTGATTAAAAAAAAAAAAAAAAAACCCTTATTATACTTCTATAATACAAATATTTTTCATATTTATTTTTAGCTCGTGGTGAGGGTGATGACTCGCATCATGAGTACGACCTCAATAGCTGATTCCCCTTAAGGGAAATATGCTAAAAAAAAAGACAAGACCAAACTGCACTTAACGTAACATTGACCTTACAATCAAACACATACTGCCAAAAACAGCTTACATACAGCTTCTATATGACAACGTAACATTGACCTTACAATCAAACACATACTGCCAAAAACAGCTTACATACAGCTTCTATATGACAACGTAACATTGACCTTACAATCAAACACATACTGCCAAAAACAGCTTACATACAGCTTCTATATGACAACGTAACATTGACCTTACAATCAAACACATACTGCCAAAAACAGCTTACATACAGCTTCTATATGACAACGTAACATTGACCTTACAATCAAACACATACTGCCAAAAACAGCTTACATACAGCTTCTATATGACAACGTAACATTGACCTTACAATCAAACACATACTGCCAAAAACAGCTTACATACAGCTTCCATATGACTTAACGGAATGTTTGACACATCATAGCTTATATATAACACAAATTGTACACTAGAGAGTATACATATTCAAAATCACATTTAAATGATAGATTTTTGGCATCTTTTAAATTCTAAAGGGTTTTGAACAACAACTTCCTTTTTTCAACTTTATCAGTTTTCAGATAGTACATTTGAGCTTTAGCATGCTAATCGCCCATGATGCGAAGAACAAACTAATAATTAATAAAAGACAATTATCTCTTCAACACATTTGATTTTAATGGTTATATTAATTAAAGCCAATTATTAGAAGCTTGCTGAAATTTAATCTTTCTACCTGCTTGGTATTGAGATTAAATTTTACCTACACTGATATGTACAGGATGTATTAACTTCAAATAACTAAACACTTCTCTTAATAAAGTTGTTCATTGATATCTCACTTCACATTTTTCACACAAATATCGGTGCCATCCTCATTAATTGTTGTTATGTAACAGTAGTAAACTTCTTAAACGGGAATCACGTAGGGTTCCATCTTTTTACAATTATTTTTTTTTTAAAAAAGATGAAAAATGCAGTCCATGAATATTGATTTTTGATATTGAATTCAATTTCCAAAAGCCCTAAGCGTTTTTAAGAAATAAATTGCGAGGAGGCACAAAAAAGTGTTTCTGATTAACCTGGCAAATATTAGCAGATTTCCCTTCAGGGAAATCAGCTATTGAGGTCGTACTCATGACGCGATTTTCGACAAATTTCTTCAAATGTCCATCGATCCTACCCAGGATATGACGAAAATGAGGTCCGTTCAAAACTATATATATTTGTCTGTCAACACTCTAGCGGTCGCAATTATTGTTTAATCGTCACCAAACTTGGTATTTAATCGTTTTATGTAAAAAGGAAGATCAAGTTCGTTAACGGCTGAAATCGGACCAGTGGGAGGGGGGGTTTAGAGGGGAGGATTTTCAAAAATTCGAAATATCTCCGTTATTATGCATCGGATCGAAAAATAGTATAGAAATAATCTTATTGCAAATTAAATGTAATATAAATATTGTTATATGCATGTATTCTCTATCTTGAATATTAACTATTTGCATTTTTCAGTTTTCAGCCATCAGCAAACCGCCACTTCTACTAATGTTACATAAACAATACTCTGCTACATAATAAATCACACTATTCGAAGTTTAAATACCAAAAATTGCATTCAAGAGACCTTTATTATACGAGATACATGCAAATATGTCCTGGTGAGTCCTCCCCCCCCCTCGGTTAAGGTTTTGGACTACTAAAATTTGATTGACTGAGTTAACAATTATTCTGACTCATTATAAATTACAGTACTAGATATAGTAAATAGTTCTCAATAAAATTAATATGTTATATTCTAAAATATTTAAGTAATTGTTTTTCTTTCCGGTGTGAGGCGGGCAGACCCGTTTCGGCCACCGTGTCGGTAGGTTATTGAAATAGGATGAAACATTTCTTATTTCCGTTTGTATTTATTCACGGTGGTGTTGTGTTACCAGTACGTAGATTTATCTATTAGTAAACAACTCGAGGGAAATCTGCTTAGTTTACGCAGCTCCTGCGTGACGGACTTTTTTTATTAGTCAAGTTTACTCAAAATTAAATAACTTAACAATAGCGTCACTTTAACAAGAAAATCTCACCTTGCAAATGGGATACTTCAAAGGTCTAAATGCATGACCATGTCTAGGAGATTCCCAATATTTATGGGGGATCAATGTTTGATCTACTTGTCAAAGAAAGACAAAACTTTTTTTAGAAGCATTTGAGGCCAAAAGTCTTCAATGTCAAAGCATATTCTGAGCAAACTATTCCTAATAGGCCTCAATACTTCGTCACAGGGTTAAGAGCATATACAAAGACTTGGCTAAGAATATAAAAATGATAATTTTAAATCAATATCCATAGACTGCAGTTTTCATCTATAAAAAAAATAATATTAAAAACATGGAACCGTGATTCCCTTTTTAAAAGTTTACTACTGTTACATAACAACAATTAATGAGGAAGGTACTGATATTGGTGTGCAAAATGTGAAGTGAGAGAATAATGAACAGCTATATTAAGAAAAGTGCTTAATTTTTGGAAGTTAATACATCCTGTACATATCGGTGCAGATAAAATTTAATCTCAGTACAAAGCAGGTAGAAAGATTAAATTTCAGTAAGCTTCTAATAATTAGCTTTAATTAATATAAGCATTAAAATCAAATGTGTTGAACAGATAATTGTCTAAGACACCATTTATTAATTATTAGTTTGTTCTTCGCATCATGGGCGATTAGCATGCTAAAGCTCAAATGTTACCATCTGAAAACTGATAACTTGAAGGCATTTTTAAATGGTTAAAGTTACAAATGGTTGAAAAAAAAGTTAAATGGAAATGGTTGTTCAAAACTCTTTAGTATTTAAAATATGCCAAAAATCTATCATTTAAATGTAATTTTGAATATTTATACTGTATTACTTATTTTTATTTTTTATGTATGGTAGTACAGATAAGTGAATATTTGTGTTATATATTGGCTACGATCTGTCAAATATTCCGGTAAGTCATATAGAAGCTGTGTGTAAGTTGTTTTTGGCGGTAAGTATGTGTTTGATTGTAAGGTCAATGTTACGTTAAGTGCAGTTTGGTCTTGTCTTTTTTTTTAGCATATTTCCCTTAAGGGGAATCATCTATTGAGGTCGTACTCATGATGCGATTTTCGTCAAGTTTCTTCAAATGTCATTCGATCCAATCTAGTGGATGACCAGGATAGTGTTAGTTAATGGCTGAATTAGGGGTGGAATGGGGGAGGGAGTTTGGAGGGGGAATTTTGAAAATTCAAAATATCGCCGTGATTATTTTAGTTTTCGACATTCAGTGAACCGCCTACTCCTCGTGTAATATTAACATTCAACAAGCGGTTATATCATGAACCACTTTATTTGAATCTTAAATTTCAAATAGTGTCATAGATCTTTTACTATTTGAGGTTAATGCAAATACTTGGCGAAGGGAGAAATCTGCTTAGTCAACGCAGCGCATGGGTGAAGGACTTTTAATTCATTAATTATTCATGTGTTAATTTGAGGTGGCCTATTCTAAGTCTAGAGAGATGAACTCTTTTCTTCTAGATCTCTGACACCAGTACCTGCGTCTAGCCTAACGTCCTGCGTGCTGTGTGCAGGTTACGTTCTAAATAGGCTAACTGACCAGTTCAAGAGAACAGCCCTAATATTCAATGAAGGAACAGGTGGCAACCGACCGTTACAGGAAACAACAGATGTTGGCGGAACTCTCGTGTCAGCTGATATTCCCTGTTTCCCGCTCTTTATGCTTAGCTGCCTCCTACACTTTCTCCGAGAACCTTAGTTCCTTTATAGCACCTGTCTTCATCTACATATACGCGCGCTGAGTACAGCAGGTCAGGAACGAGGCACAGATGCAACCGGGGGACAACTCATTTCGTTTTAATGCAGAAACAAACCATGCCCTCAATGCAATACAGGAAAAGTCCGTACAGCAGGCTAATGTGACTGAGAAACCAAGCACATTTCCCACTTATTCTGTAATGCCTCGGTAATAATGCCATCCAACATCTATTTTTTCAACGGATGTAGTATAACAAGGTCAAAACACCTCCACTCTTAATACTTCTTTTATTAACTGCAGAGAACTTTCGGGGCGAACCGCCCCATCTTCAGTGCTCTTTGACACAACATACGTATACATTTATGGAATAACATGTAATATAAATAAATAATATAAGTCAATTAAAAGGTAAAGTCAACGTATTAAAAAGTTAAAAACAAATATGTAAACATCCAATGAAAACTTTTAACTAAAACATGTTCTAAATAACTGTTTAATGAATCTTTTTTTTTAAATGAATATTTTATTTTACCCATAATAAGAAGCCTATGACAACAAAACTTGAAATCTAAGTTCATGGTGTGATATATAATAGTAGAGTTGTTTTAAGTAAACATCGCGTGGGAAAACGTGGGGAGATGGTTAACTGAAGACTGAAAACAAAAAATATAATATCTTGTTTATATAATATAATCTGTTAGTATCTTGTTTATAATATCGTCCCCTGTCTATTACAACGGCTGAATGGGACACGTTATCTACAGGTTAACTAAGGATATCATTATAGGTGTAACATTTTAATTTTATTTACGAGTTCCTCATTAAATAAATTCCTATTTCCCAGGCGGGAATCGAACTGGACTGTGTGAATGGAAGACCAACGCCTTAGATCACGTGCCTAACCTGAATCCCAGGTACAATTAATAATGTTCAATATTCCCGTTTATTCCTAAATATAGGATCATCCGAAAGAAAAAATTGAACCGGCTAGTGAAGTGGGAAGAACATAAATAGGCTCTACTACTGCAATTGGTATCGAGAGCGTTCAATGAATAGTAGATATAATTTGTAATTGCAACATCTGTAACGTTAATTTCAAAGATTTCGCAGAGTTACTAATTTGTACTAAAGGAACCAGAGCCATATTGGATATAACCTAATTATTCAGCTCTATTGATGATTAGTTCTCTCTTCAGTCCCCCCCCCCAGCAACCATCCATTAATTTACGAAGAATCAATCAATACTATTGCTCGGCGAAGGTTTGACTACTCACAAGTACGTCAGATTTATCAGAACGACCTCCCCAGTCAATAAATAGCTATAAATAAAATAATAAACAGCTTTGAATTTTAATGCAAAGAAAGTTGGCGCTTTTATTAATAAAAATACTCAATAAATAAAATACTTAGTCCCACTCTGGCGGAAAAAGGGTGGTAACCTGTAGATAGCCAGTACCCATTAGTCATAGTAGGAAAAGGCGGATGTTAACAAATGATAATAATAAAAATACTCAGTTGGGCGAACGAAAAATGTTCACTTTAACTGAACGCTTAACGGACTTTAAGGGCTTTCCCTTCTATCATGCGACTCTTGAAAAATATCTTCAAATGTCCATCGAGATGAAAAAATGAGGTCCCTTCATATATATATATATATATATATATATATATATATATATATATATATATATATATATCTGTGTGTGTGTGTGTGTGTGTGTCTTAAAGCCCTAGCAGTCGCAATTGTTGTTTGATCCTTACCAAAGTCATTGTTCGGATTGCTCGACAAAATATCTCGGATTAATCTTAACCTTATTAATATACACTGGAAATTTACCTTGTACCACGGTGAAACTTGTTGTGTTAGCACAGCCTATGTTTGTCATTAAAATTGTATATATATATATATATATATATATATATATATATATATATATATATATATATATTATTATTATTATTATTATTATTATATTTCAAAAATTAAGGTTAATTGTGTGATTTAAAAACATATCCAGGATTTGGAGTTCTTATCGCAGACTCATCTACTGTGAGCTACTCCAGCATCAAAATAACAAAACTAGTTTTTTATACCCGCTACATTAGACATACTGATAAGAAACTCCTACAATATCGGTCCACTATCATCTCGTTTACAAAAGAGTCCCAGGTAGAACAGCTTCCCTGGAATGCCGGCTGGATTCTCTTCCCGGGATAATGGGGGCAATTGAAGGCGACCAGAGAATTGAGCTGAAGCTCGCCTGATGATGACCAGAGCAGCATCGTCACTCTAATGGGCCGTAATCATCTCGGAGCTCTTTCATCGCCCAGAATACAGCATAATTTTGCTCTGAGAAAGGTCTAGCAGGAGCAAGGAATACGCACAAACATGAGGCCGCGGGTTCGATATAATAAACGAAAAAGCTTTTCATTAGAGTAGTAAAAGGGTTTATGTGTCCTTCGGTTGGGAACACTGTTGCCAGGTGCGGGGGGACTTTGCCCTACATTCGGAATATGTCTTGCGTCAATGAGGAAATATGGAATCTCACAGAACTGTGAGGGACGTTAATTAACAGGAAACAAATATTACATATTCCTCTATAATCAAGAAGAAATGGTTCCAACTACGGGACAATCAGTAAACAATCCGTTGTAGCAAGCAGAACTTCGTAATATTAAGCCCGATCGTCAAAGTTCAAGTATGTCGTATCACTGAGTGCTCCTAAAAAAACATACATGTACAGCCTAGATTTATATATGTAACTAGCAGACCCGGCCACGCGTTGCTGTGGCTAAAGTTATTGTTATATTACATTGTAGTATATAATTTAAGAGGAACGGTAGGAGAACATCAGTCACGGAGTCCACCATGCTTTTTACATAGATGGTATTTGTAAAAAAATATGGTGACCTCCATGACAGATTTTCTACGACTACAACCCTTTAGTACAATGAAATTATTTACGAACCAAGACGGAAATGTTGAAGTTGGTAGACAAATTCAAGGGATTAGGATTTGAAGTGGAAGGACGTTGAACACGATTGATTAAAATTTTCTTACAGTTTATATTAAGCAGAAATCATCTGAATTCCCAGCAAGAAGGGATAATAAAGGTTCTGGCGGAGCGGGTAGAGGTGGCAGCACGACTTTTCCTGCTGCCCAGCACATATCCGCAGCTTCATTTCGAAATTTCAACGCCTGACAATATTGACATACTTTATCCATTCCACCGATAGCAATTTTTGAATGCACAGAGTAGTTAATATCTGGTGCATATTCAAAAGCAAGACGAACGAATGATGTACGTATAAATGAGCGGCTGATCCGTTGCCTTTGTCGTTCTTGTGCTCGTACTGTAGCTATGTTTTGTTCTCGTGCCGCTCTTGTTCTCGTAATATTCTGTTGCAGACGTTCGCTACGCTGTTCTTGAGATTCTTGTGCACGACCTTCTGCTGTCCTAATTCTTTGAGCTGTATTTCTTGTATCGACTTGTTCTGGCAACTGATGAGCTCTTTCAACACGTTTGCGTCGTGCCTCTCTAGTGTTTGCGTTGTTGAGGTTAGATTTTTTCGGTGGCATTTGACTGAAAATATTAATTTAATCGTTTAAAAATATATTAATTAATTATTATAATTATGTGATAATACTTACATGTATATATTTTATAATTATAGAATTTTGAATAATGAAGCACAAATAAGTAAAAAGCAGGAATAATTTCACTGTATTATCGTCACTATAATTTGAATTTGATTTACACTTCGGTCTAAGTAACACGTGGTTGGCTATGCTAACACCAAAAATTAAAAAAGTAGAAATAATTGAATTTCACGGTATTTCGTTTACTACAAAATAAATTTAATTTATACTTTAGCCTCAATAACACGTGGTAATCATGCTATTGAATTGTAGCTTATATGACACGTTTGTCGGTTTACCATAGCAGTGCCATCTATTGATTACTTACTCAAACCAGTCGAAAAGTATCGACATCTGTTAGAATCTTTTGGAGTTAACAGATAATTGTGACTGTCAATTAATTATAGACAAATAATTTGCAATAAAATAAAATTGTGGCTATAATTAAAGATCTAAGCTATCCTATCTCTAAAGTTGGACCAGACTGCTCACGGTGTGCCAATTTAATTTAAAATCGGTTACGTAGTTTAGGAGTCCATCGCGGACAAACATCGTGACAGGAGATTTATATATATTAAGATAATAGAACTGAATTTAGATCATCCGGTGTTCTTAAAAGAAAACCAACATCCATTTCCAATATGCGAATTAGTGCTTTATCTTTATTTATATAATTCTAATGTACACGTGTATGTCACTGAACTCCTTCTAAACGGCTGAACCGATTTGAATGAATTTTTTGTATGCGTTTGAGTGACGCCCTGGATGGTTTAGATTCACAAATCAGCCCGGTAGATGGAGTAGGAGTGGCGGTTGTAAGGGAAGCCTAAAATTAAAAATAGTGATATTTAGTTTCCTATTGGTTTTTCGGCAAATATGCACAGGATAAAAGTTGTTTATTTTGTTAGAGTAACTTTTGTTATATTCACTTTTGTCGTATAACAAAGTATAAACGAGATATCCACGAAAAAAATTAAAGTGGTAGCCAACAATGTTATTGGCAACTAACGATTGAACCGAACATAACAAAACTCTATACGTAAATTAGCATTAATTCTTCCATGATTATAAGCTATATTGATTTTTTAAGGTTCAAACGGGAGTGGGGGTTATAATGGAGGCCTGAATAAAAAAAATCGCGATATTTCATTTTCTATTTGTTTTTAGGCAAACGTGCACATAACAAAAGTTGTTTTTTGAGTTATTAAAAGTAGCTTTTGTTTTAAACAGAATATTATTAAATTAAATATTAATATCATAATCGCATGAAATATCATGCAGGACGTCAGTCGGGTCCGCTAATTTCTTAATAAATCGTAATTAGATACCATTTGCATGTTCATGGAAGATGGAACTTGAAATCCAGGATAAAGTGCCAAACTTCCAAATTGAATTAATTCTAGACGGATTTACTTGAGGTCAATACCCCACATCAATTCTGGTCTGTCGCTTAATTATGATTATGAAATGATGACCTCAGAAACATTCTTTTCTGATAATTTCATTGTGGGAGTCTGAAAGAGTGATTTTGTAGTGCTCAGGGTAATTTATTCTAATCAGTTGGAAAAAGATAAATACAGCATAAAAAAAGTGTTTTAAAAGAACTAAATAAATAGAACTTATTAATATTTAAAGTTCACGATATGTATTTTCAACAACTGGAGCTTGTAGATTATGACTAGATGTACGAAGTTTTTCAGGTTTAATTAAGCAATTTGTAAAAAATATCTATTTATTCGAACGAGGGCTACATCATCGGCGTACATTAAACAAATCGTTTGGTACTTGGAACAAAAGTATTATCTAATTAGTAATAGTGAACTTGAGAAGGGACACAAATTAATATGCAATATTGTACTATATGGAATTGGTGGAAGTGCTTTGTATTTGTTTAGTTGACGTCAATGTCTCGTATGCCTGATATTGATTATTGTAGACGGGCAGGGTTAGTACATACCTGCACGGTCTAGTACCCATAACGATAATGTTCTGGGAGTTAATTCTGTGAAATTGTTCAAACATTTTTAGAAACAATAAGCAGTTAATATTCTGCAGGATAAATAGTGAACTTAATGAGACCTAATTTTAGTTACTCTTTCCTCAACATCAGACCAATCAGCCATCCTAAAAGCATCGCCAAAAAAAAAGTTTTTGACAATAAATTATAATATGTACATGTAATTCTTACGAAATATGCATCCATTCGTCTACTTGATGGATTTTGTTGCTACTTGAAAAATACGTATATTTAATCACGTATTTAAAAAAGTCCGTAACGCAGGGCCTGCGTAAACTAAGCAGATTTCACACGTGAAGTTTTACAATAGAGAAATATGCCCAATAACAACTGTAATAGTAAGGGATCTCTAAGCCTATTCACGAGGGAGGAACAGTTACGGAAACGGCCGCCAGATCTCTCGGCGGGAAGTCCCGAACATAACCGACTCCTGCCGACCACACACAGAATACAAATATCTCGGTTAATATTCAAGATACAAAATAAATGTAAGAACAATATTTATAGTAAATTTAATTTGCAATAAGATTGATTCTATACAATGTTTCGATCCGACGCATAATAACGGAGATATTTTGAATTTTAGAAAAAAAACCTCTAAACCCCCCTCCCACTAGTCCGATTTCAGCCATTAACGACCTTGATCTTCATTTTTACATAAAACGATTAATTTCCGTGTTTTGTAACGATCAAACAAACATTGCGACTACTAGAGCGTTAACAGACAAATATATATATATATATATATATATATATATATATATATATATATATATATAATTTTGAACGGATCTCATTTTCGTCATCTCCTGGGTACATTTTAAGAAATTTTTCGAAACTCGCGTCATGAGTACGACCTCAATAAAAGTACAAAAAAAATTATGACATCCCTGCAAAAGATTGGCGTAGCTTGAGCTAGAGCGGGAATGTACAACAACCTCCTAAGATGACGACCCGGCACTAACCAATCAGCGGAAGAGTTGGCGCCTCGAACCTTCTAAAGCCGCCACCGATCGTATGAAGTCGGTCGCTCCGCTCGCCTCGTAGTTTCAGTTTTTAATTGAACACCAGTGCTTTGACCAGCGATTCGAGTGATTATTGAGCAGTGTAATAAGATTGGACAGTGTAATAAGAACGTGAAGTAAGTTGTGGTTAGTAGTGAAAAATAATTGATCAAGTGTGTAGTGATCGTCAAATAAATTGTGTAGTGATAAAAACGTTAAAGTTTGTGCAATTAATTTTACAGTCCAAATAACCCTAATAACCCACATTTATTATTTATGTGATAAACGTATATCACATTTACTATTGTAGCATTATTTAAGTTGAAACATTGTTTTTTCGATTATGAATCTTCATTATATGTACATTACAGTGGCTATTATCAATTTTTTTAGTGATTTCACATAAGGGAAGTCAGTTACTGAGATTGTCGTCAATGAGAGGGTTTTTAAATTTTCATTTTTAGTTTTATTGTTCTACTTAGTACATGGCAAAGATGAGATTTATCTATCAACGTTTCACAGGCTGAGAAGTAGAAACTCTATATTTGTGTGTTTCATGTAAAACCTAAGAATTCCTTAATCCTTAAGATTGCTCCTCCATATGAAGAAATTCATCGGGAGGAGTAAGATTTAGGGGAGGAGAAAATAAAATATCTCCATTATGATTAGCATCAAAAAATGTCAAATAACCATTTTGCAAACCTCACCCTCAGTAATGTTTGAACTATATGTTTTTTCTCTAACTCAAAGATTTCCAAGTTCGTGTAATTTTTTTTTGTTTTTGTTTTGAGCTTCCAGTAAACTCCCACCCCAACTCGTCTCACATTTACTATAACCAAATATTAAGTGTTATCTCCAAAATGAAATAGCGAATTCTTTAATCTGAAATTTACTAAATGAAATTCAAAGATGAAATTTCGATGTAATGTCATTAATGAATTTCCTATGTTCTAGATGCCACAATTTTTATATGAACGTCTCCATACTCGATATCTAACTATTTCATGTTAAAATTAAAGATCCTGTTCCTCCGAAAGCGCACTAGGATAAGTGGAGCTTTAGGAGATGGGGAAACGTACAATTAAGAATGCCTCCCTTGTTATACTCATCTAAAAATGTTATATAGCGAATCTTGTTGATAATGTAATGTACAACAGTTTCTTCTATATATGTTTCTCTAACTTTGTATTTTAGCCGTTTCAGCCTCAGTGAACCCTCATTTGTAGTATGTACTGCAATTTTGAGGTTATGATATCACCTTTCGTGCAGTTTAAGTATCTACTCTTATTAATATAGGGTGCATAGAAAGTTAGAAGTAAATATTAAAATGAGCAGTTAAACTGACTCACTATGACGTCGTATGTCATTCCTGCAAATGGCAAATCTACAATCCTGATTTTACCGTAGCCCCGGCGAGCCTTAGGGGAAAACAGCTATTTGAGGTTGTACTCAAGTTGGGATTTTCAAAAAGTGTCTTCAAATCTCCATCGATCCTACCAGGGAGATGACGAAAATGAGTTCCGTTCAAAATGTATATGTATATTTATGTCTGTTAACGCTCTAGCGGTCGCAATTTTTTTCTGATCGAAGGCAAACTCGATATTTAAACGTTTTATGTAAAAATGAACATATACTTCCTTACGGGTAAAATCGGACAAGTGGGAGGGGGAATTTCCAAAATTCCAAATATCTCCGTTATTATGCGTCTGATCGAAAATTTGCATATAATCGTTCTTATTGCAAATGTGATGTTCTTTAAATATTGTTATGCATGTATTTCCATTAATTTTTTTTTTTATTAATTACCGAGATATTTGCCTTTTTTTAGTTTTCGGCCTTCAGTAAACACCCTAATCCTGGCATACTAACAATAAGCTGTTTTATTGTGAAGGGCATTATTTAAATTCTAAATACTAAATATTGTTCTCATTGAACTTTAACGTTTTGAGATAAAAGCAAATATGGGACGCACGTGGGGAATCTGCTTAGTTAACGAACGCAGCCCTGCATAACGGATTTTTTTTTTTATCATGCATGAAACATTTTCTTGAAGGACGCTGGCCTTGCACGAAGGAAATTTTCTAAATCTTTTAAAGGAAAATATTAAAGAAATAGGAGTATATTGAAATAAAATAATCTCTAAAAAAAACCGGTGGCTAAATCAAACACAAGCGCGTAATGGTGAGTAAGCAATGTGATAATATCCATGGTGATTAGTAATGAGATGATAGATAACAAGCTATTCATTACATGAGCTGCTGACCAAGCAAGGAGCCCTCCTCAAAACTAACATCACTGATTCCATGGACGCTGTATAATAACTATTATTTTTGAGTCAGTGGCAGTAGTGTACATCTTGTTGGCCAACAACCGGCACACAAAGGAATCACCTGCCAGCATTGCAACAGAAAGTAGTAAGGATGGTAATATTCCTTCACGGAGCAACATTACTCGGCACATGAAAGCCTCAACATGATTTGAATACAGAACTATTTAATTTAAATCAATATTACCTTATGTGTTTTAGATAATTCACAGTTAGAAAGTGGTGCATCCGTTATCCATATAATGTAATTCGGATCACATTTCAATTAAAAAAAAACATACAATAAACCATTGAAACATTTATTTATTTTGAGGGTCTATTTAATCACAGTTGTATATATGCATGGTGGAAGTTAGTATAGGTGGTCTCCTCTATTGTAGTTTTTAGCTGATTTCTCTTAAGGGAAATGATGTTCTATAAATGTTGTTATGTACATTTTTTTCACTATCTTCATCATTAACTGAGATATTTGCATTTTTTAGTTTTCGGTCTTCAGTAAACACCCACTTCTACTCATCTCATATTAAAAATATTCGATTATGTTATGAAGCATTTCATTTGAAGCTTAAATACCAAATATTGTTCTCATTGAACTTTTCATTTTTGAGATAAACGCAAAAAAGGGACGCACGTGGGAAATCTGCTTAGTTAACGCAGCACCTGCGTGACGGACTTTTATTAAAACACTAACATAACAACATTTATTAATTGTGACGGAAATATATGAGCTCTATTAATTTCCTCAGCTATTGCAGATGCATACGAAAAGCAAATTTTGTGGCAGATTCAGAGCTCTTACAGGAGATGTCGGCTCAACAGGGACCAGCTCTAGAGCACTTAAGATGGGCCGGTTCGCCCGAAAGTACTCTGCTGTTGATAAAAGAAGTATTAAGAGTGGAGGTGTTTTGACCTTGTTATCCTTCCGATCATGATAAAACTCCACCAGCCAGCACGAATCTTGCGTTAATAAACTGTGTTTGTTCTCTTGCTCCCATTCTTTCTTGTATCTGTTCTTCTTTTGGGAAATTGTTAATAATTTGTAAATATGTAAGGTTAGCATACCGTTATCTTTTTAAGAAGATCGTTACTATCTCGAGTGCTTATTAATGCAAGTTAGCTGACTTATTAATAAAGCAAATTGAGATAAATCTTGTTTAATATTACTCAACATAATGAATTTGCCGAGAGGCTGTTCGATTACGGCCTTTATTAAAAGGTCACTTCATTTCTTTCAAAACACTTTATCCACTCATAGAACTTACATAGCGGAAAGGAGCTTATTTTATGCACGTGATAAGAAGCTTATACATCAAGGCTACTATATGACGTCAGTTTTAATTATTCTATTTAAGAACATTCAGTTCTGAATATTTATAAAATTAATTTTTAACTTCAATATCTTCAGTTTCATAAAATTTCGGCAGCCAATACTCAGCACCAATAAAAATATATAATATAAAATAAAAAGAAACTTAGAAATAAATTTAATAATTGGGGACTTTTTTGGTGATTGGGTCCTTGTCACAAACTTATTACAGAAAATAAATTCCTATATTTATTCAAATGTGCATTTCATCTCGAATAAATTTGTATTAAAAACAAGTTCTCTGGTATGGATTTTTCATCGTTTTGAATGAAATAAAGGACCTATAACGAAAAATGTGGCAAATGTTCTGATAATTAAAATTTTATTCGGAAATAAACAACAACTTTATAAGTTTATGAAAATTCTAACTTAAAGTTAAAATGTAAAAAAGGGAGACGGAAGGGAGCTTACAGTCTCCTCCCCCCGCAACTGGAATATGAATCTGAAAAGTCATATTGAGTATGAAACTAAGTCGTTAGTCATAAAATCCTTTTATAAGATAAACATAATGACTTACTGGTTGAACTCCATTTGACCAACCAGCCCAGCAATAGTTCATTTTGGTGTAGAAAAGGGGCAGGAAAGAAACTAGTGTGATTTCTCATTTCTGATCTTCCTTGAAAAATATTAATATATGAAATATATTAGAAAATCGAATCTGAGTTTCCATAAATACAATTACGGAACATATCCAATTCCATTCAATTATTAACACGCCGTTGAATAATCAGTTGAAGCCAAACATTTGATAAAATAACACACCGTTAAGAAAAGTGTAATAAAACTATTACATAAATATTGTCATCTGAATATGTTCATTTTAGGCAAAGTGTCGTAAGTCCAATTCCCGCCTAGGCAATAAGAAATTATTTAGTGACGAATTCATTCAATAAATAGTCTAATACGATTTAGGCATCTGTAATGCATATAATATTATCTTACATGGTACTAACTTTGTAGTTTCACAAATTTGGATATTAACAAACGGAAAATTAGCAGAATTACAAACCGAAACTAAAAGCCGTAGAAATAACATTTTTCTGAGAAACGAAAAGTAAAGTGAAAATTAGAGAGAGAAAAAATATGAAGCGAAGCTCACAATTATAATATTTATATAAATATTAAATTCTGGTTGTAATAATATCTAATAATTTACATTAGCGAGATCCTGAATTTTTTAAATTCCCTATGAGAGAACAAAAATGTGGACCATGAATAATCTGTATTATAAGTTTTATGGATAATGTTATATAAGTAGCCTTGTTGTAAATTTAATAATCTATATTTTATACTAGCGGACCCGGCAGACGTTGTCATGATATTTCAAGTGATTAGGATATTAAATTTAATAACATTATGTTTAAAACTAAAGCTACTTTTAATAACACAAAAACAACTTTTGTTGTGTGCACGTTTGATTAAAAACGTGTTTGCCTAAATGAAATTACGCGAATTTTTGATTCGGGCCTCCCTTATAAACCCCACTTCCGTTCGATCTAAAAAATTTATTAATGCTTACAATCATGGAAGAATCAATGGTAATTTACATATAGAGTTTTGTTAAGTTCGGTTCAATCGTTAGTACACAATAAAATTGTTGGCTCCCAGTTTAATATTTTAGTGTAGACCTCGTTTATACTTTGTTATACGGCAAAAGTGAATATATCAAACGTTATTCTAAATAACAAAATAAACAACTTTTATCCTGTGCATATTTGCCGAAAAACCAATAGGAAACGAAATATCGCTATTCTTAATTTTAGGCCTCCCTTACAACCCCCACTCCTGCTCCATCTACCGGGCTGATTTGTGAATCTAAACCATCCAGGGTGTCACTCGAACGCATACAAAAACATTCATTCAAATCGGTCTAGCCGTTTAGGAGGAGTTCAGTGACATACACACGTACAGTAGAACTGTCTATATAAAGATATTATTTAAAATAAATAGTAAACTAAAAAAAAATATTCCAAAATACCAGATTTTGTTCCAATGATTGAGATCGTTATGAATCTACTAAATAGTTACCTTTATTTCAATGTCTGAAAACTAACAGCACGGGTTAGGTCAAGGTTTCCTTCAAGTGTCTAAAAGAATTGAAACTAACAAAACATTTTTTGAAGAAATAAGTGAAATCGTGACGTAAAAAAAAAATAACAAGTCTAAATAATAGTATTTTGGGGCGTAAGAAAGAAAAAGAACGCAATTAGTCTGTAGATATGGATTTAGGCCGCCTCTCGCTTTTCCTTTCACAATTCAGCCATTTGCCTCGGCGGGTGAATATAATTTAAAAACAGACTTCAAATAGGAACAACTTTTAAACATGCCACTCGTTTAGAACACGGCTTCTTGACATTTCCGCCTCTCCAGTAATGGTTATGCAAACGAAAAAATGTATTCAATTAAAATAATGATCTCATTCTCTCTTGTCTTTTTGTTGCGAAAAGCGTCTTCATGAAATTCCACGAATTAGAGACAGCCAGGTTAGAGTTAGGAAATGGTTAATGATAAAAAAAAAAGATTATATTCCATGTAGATAGTAGTGATTTCATATTATAAATTGACTGTACGTGGCTGTCGTCTTAAGGTTAAACTAAAAATATTTATCATATAAAAATGTCACACTCAAGACATCATATCACATTCTATTCTACTGCTTATTTCTCTCGCAATTAGAGGCTTATATAAACAAGGGCTTGAAATATAAGCAAGGCATAACTTATTTATTGATGCAGTTGCTTGACTTAAAAATAAAATAGGAAAACCAAATAAAATTAAATTTGTATCAAGATTTGTAGAACAAATGTTTTGGCCAGTATCATAACCACGAAACTATTTTTAATTTTTTATTTACCCCTTCCCTAAAACTCCACTCCTCCTAGAAGAAATATAGCTATTAGTCTACAGTTTAACATTGAATGCTTAAGGTCTTCTGTTTTACATGCAATGTTATATATACATATAGATAAATAGGTAGATAGGTATAAATTTGATGGAACCTCATTTTCTTTATTTCCTAGCTAGGATTAATATATTTGATTATGTTTTGTCAAAAATCGAGTCACGAATAGTCCTTATGGCACATCTGATAAAAGTAGAAGAAAAAAGGAAATGCTAGAGAATTATTGCTGTGTAGCAATATAAGTAGTGGTGAAATCCCTATTAATATACAAATAAATAGAATACATGATATAAAACTGGATTTTAAATTTTTTTATGAATAAAATGTTTTTATTTTATAACCTTAGCCTATAGCTCAAAGGTGGAGTATTGTTAAGCAGGATACCCGGGTATATGTACACACGCACGCACATGTACACACACACACACGCGCGCGCACGCATAGGCGACCTTCGGCAGAGAGCTCACTAGAACCCTTTTAAAAACAACACTTTCTCATGAATAAAGGAATAAATTTCATGAGTCACTAGTTCTTCTTGAATCTAGGTATTTATATCCATATTATTTTTTATAGGTCAGTAGTTAATACTATTTAGCCCGACATACATATACAAAAATGAATGAAGAAAGTAATAAGTGGGCTACATTTGAGTCAGTAAAAGGCGAGGTGTTCAATACAAATTAGATCCTTAGAGAACAAAGACATTATTTAATTGCTTCACAGTCCCGAATAACGAGCTGTGGTGAATTAATCTAATGAGAAGAAAATTGTATAATTAACTGCTAATTACAATAATTAAATTAAAAAAAGAACTGAACTTTAGAGAACTCACAGACTGCCTGAAGACTACATCCACGAATGAACATAAAAATTATACGCTGATATTGTAGATATTATTAGCAGTTAATCTTTAATCGCTTAGACTTTGTTGAAATTTGCTATTTGAGTTGAAAATACAATATTTACAATATATTGTACTACTTTCATGTAAATAAAACTTTTAAACAGCTATAATTGTTCGTTCATCCCCATATCTTTTTAATTCGTCATTAAGTTTCTATTATCATAGAATAATATAATACCTTCCATGTTTTTATTTGTATGAAGATAAAGTTTAAAGCGGGTGGGCACTCAGGTTAGCCATGTGAGTTAAGGAGTCGGTCTTAAATTCTCACTTGTTAAACCTACAGTCGTGAGTTCAATACTGGCCTGAGCACTAGAAATTTACTTTTTATCGTTATTTATTAACATCCACTTTTTGCGACTAAGGCCAATTGATACTGGCCATGTATAGGTTACCACTCACTAGCCAAGGTGAGACCTAGAATTTTATTGAATGAGTTCGTCACAAAATAAATTCCTATTGCCCAGGTGAGAATCGAATTCTTGGCTGACTCTAGGTTTACCAAGTGAGATTAAGACAATCACCATAACTCACATGCAAACGACGAATGGCTAGAAAACGGTGGTCACCTATTGATAATCCCATCCCAATTAGCCTTAGTAAGCTCAAAGTACGAGATAAATGCAAATATCTTATGGCGACCCCCCCCCCTTCTTAAGTTGTTGGACTACTAAAATTTGGTTGATTGAGATAAAAATTATTCTGATCCATTATAAATTACAGTACAAGATATAGTAAATAGTTTTCAATAAAATTAATATGTTATATTCTGATATATTTCCGTAATTGTTTTTCTTTCCTGTGAGAAGTTGGCACACCTATTTGTTTACGTTTCAGGTGCTTCCCGTCTGGAGGTTTCTTATTATCGTTTGTATTTATTCACTTGATGTTGACGATGCTATTGTGTTACCAGTATGTAGATTTATCTATTGTTTAACAACATGAGAGAAATCTGCTTAGTTTACGCAGCCCCTCCGTGAGGGGCTTTTTATTTTTATATTTTTGACTTTTAGTCCAGTATCATTGAGCCATTCTTGTAGTTCACATCGCCACTTTACACTCGAGTGTTATTGCTAATCATGATTAGCCAACACAGGTACTTCAGTCTACAACGGGAAATAACGTCTTCTAAATTTCACCTGACACATCAGTTAAAGAGGAAAATTATAATTTAGTAATGAATGACTGTTTAAAACTCATTGAATTTATTATTCATCACAACAGTAGAACTTTATTTAACGTTACATAAAGCATTCTTGGAATTGAATTACGGTGTTAGTCAACAAAAATACAAACTTAAAACACAAATGCAAACAAAGAAACTTAAAAGCTTTCCAATGTTTTATTATTAATTCATGATATGAATACATAAAATAGTGATCAACTTAAAATATTTCGCTCTTCCGTTGTCAGGTCAACAAATCTAGACGGGAAATAATTATTACAGATAAAATCATGCTTTATACAAAAGCAATTTTAAAACCTCACTTTTAACATCAAATTTCTTCTTCTGAAGAGCCCTTCAGTACACTAATAAAATAAATGGAAATTTTATTTTGAAAATTGTTTGTTTTGGGAGCTGCGCTAAGTACGGGTATACTATCGTACTATAAAGGCCGGGTTCAAGGCTGGGGATCACAAACTAGATGTTATTAGCGGGCAATTAATTGGGCTTCTATCCATTTTCACAGTGCCTACTCAGCATTGTGATGTAAATAGCTACTTGAAGTAGAAATCTGTGGTTTTTAAAGTCTCTATAATTTGGGAATGAATGTGAAAGCTGGAAACCTATAGGCTGTGAAGCCAAAGATATTCCTTTAAATAATAAATATATGGAATGTGCATATTTCTCTTATATTTAACCTTTAAGTACTACCATTGGTCAAAAACGATCCAAGCATAAAATAAAAAGTCCGTCACGCAGGGGCTGCGTAAACTAAGCAGATTTCCCACGTGAAGTTTTACAATAGAGAAATCTGCCTAATAACAACTGTAGTAGTAAGAAACCTCTAAACCTAAAACATTATTTAGGGCGTAATAAACCAGTAGTTTCTAGCCCCAAAAAACAGTTAACTTAACCTCTAAACCTATTCACGAGGGACGAATAGTTATGGAAACGGCCGCCAGAGCTCTCGGCGGAAAGTCCGAACATAGCCTACTGATGACCACACGCAGAATACAAATGGAAATATCTGGGTTAGTATTCAAGATACAGAATAAATGTATAGAACAATATTTATAGTAAATTTAATTTGCAATAAGATTTATTCTATACATTCCGACGCATAATAACGGAGATATTTTGAATTTTCGAAAATCCCCCCTCCCGCTGGTCCGATTTCAGCCATTAACGAACTTGATCTTCCTTTTTACAAAAAACGATTAAATTCCTAGTTTGGTAACGATAAAACAAAAATTGCGACCGCTAGAGCGTTAACAGACATATATATATATATATATATATATATATATATATATATATATATATATATAATTTTGAACGGACCTCATTTTCGTCATCTCCTGGGTAGGATCGATGGACATTTGAAGAAATTTTTCGAAACTCGCATCATGAGTACGACCTCAATAGCTGATTTCCCTTAAGGGAAATCTGCTAAAATGAAGGTTTCTCTGGTTTGTTGCTAGGCAGCGCCACTAGGTACCATCTGTTCTCCCCTTAGTAACAGCTGTTACAGTTAACCTCTTCGTCTTCTTTCTGTGATTATCTGTGCCTGTAATTAACGTTTTGGGGTCATTTTTGACCCGTGGTAGTAATTGCGTTATTAAAACATTGTTTAAAGTATTCATAGTGATATGACTAATGAGGTTTTACTGTGGATGGCAGGCATTATAAGGATTGGTTTGGCATATAGGAACGAAGATGATGAAAATCAGGAACCTATGTCTGATGATAATGAGTAATTACAGTGACAATCAGTCCATTCGTTCTGATCCTGTTACAGATTCAGAAATACAGCTGAATGAGGATGAATTGTGCAAAACGTCTGAGCAGAAACATTCAAAAATATGCTATAAATGTAAAATAACGGGTAACAAGAATCACTTTGCAACTAAATGTCTCTACCAGATCTCTGAAGATAAAATTTTAATTTATTTGTTAGTGTAGCAGAGAGCCCCTCACAGTTTCTTTATTATTTAAGATATTGGATTACTCGGTTATTATTATTATATTATTATGATTATTTCGGTTTCAGAATGAGCAGAACATGCTTAAATATGATAAGAAGAAAGATGGACCTCTTAAAATTCATTTTTACATATTGATTTTTATTCTATTTGAAGACTTGTATTTTTGTTTGCAATTTTTTCCAAATTCAAATATATTCTTTCGGAAAGTTTAAAAATAAGTAATTTTTATTGTATTTTTATTTTAAAATGTGTCACATTTGTTATGTATTCCTTAAAAAAATTATATTACAAAAATTTAAACTTTTATTGTGTGGTCATAAGAGACCCATAGTAGTACTCATGTAACTTTTAAATAAAGTCCGTCACGCAGGGGCTGCGTAAACTAAGCCGATTTCCCATGTGAAGTTTTACAATAGAGAAATCTGCATACTGGTAATACAAGCCCACCATGAATAAATACAAACGGTAATAAGAAAACCTTCAGTTAATTTTAATAAATTCCCAACTGAAACGGCTTCTGAATTTTAAAAATAATTTATATTTTAATAACTCAAATTTTAGTAGTACAAGAACTAAAGAAGGGGGGGGGGCGGCGGATGAACAGACCGTATTTGCATAAATCACACAAAGTAATGAAGGTAACGTAAGGTTATAAACGACCGGTAAGGTTAGATGAAGCTTCCACCTTAGCCGAGTACTGACGAAAATGGCTGATCTAATCCAAACTATACCCGACCACAGACTTCATAAAAATGCAAATATCTCGGTTAATATTCAAGATAGAGAATAAATTTATATAACAATATTTATAGTACATTTAATTTGCAATAAGATTGGTTCTATACAATTTTTTGATCCGATGCATAATAACGGAGATATTTTGAATTTTTGACAACAACAGACAAATATATATATATATATATATATATATATATATGTCTATATATATATATGTCTATATATATATATATATATATATATATATATGTCTATATATATATATATATATATATATATATATATATATATAGTTTTGAACGGACCTCATTTTCGTCATCTCCTGGGTAGGATCGATGGACATTTGAAGAAATTTTTCGAAACTCGCATCATGAGTACGACCTCAATAGCTGATTTCCCTTAAGGGAAATCTGCTAAAACACGGTAGTAGTTGAAGGTATAAAAATATGATTAATTAGTAGTGCATTATCCATGATTAACTCTTCCAGCCAAAAACCTTTCCCAACTCCGGGACATAATTTTAAGCAGCGAAAACTACTGACCCATAGAGTTGGAAAAGAATACAATTGAAATGAAGCTATACAGAAGAGCGGTAGAGTACCTAGAAAGCTTTCGAAAAACGTAGATGATTTAATAACTTATCAAGAACCTCAATTTGGAACTCAAAATAGTCAATTAAGCTGTTTGTACAAATAACATGGAATGCCTGTATTCCGAACTAATTATACTTTTAGGATTTTCTGAGAAAATCTGAATCCGACAATTGATTATTTTGACCAATATATTGCCTCTTTAACTTTGGATTCATATTGCCATTTAACCGTCTAAATATTAAAAAGATTTCGAAGCCACATTATTACAATAAGAAATTAATTGATAGTAATCTGTATAGAGTTACTAGTTAGTATCTCTATATAGTAGTATATAGTTTACCACATGGGTATAGAGGGATAGCGTCAAAAGATTAATAAGCCCACCCCGGGATTTCTGAAATGTGTTTTGCGATGAAGTTCAATAGTTTAAAATTTAATTGAACCACAGGTGAAAGTGTACATACTTTCTGGTTGCCATGAAGATTTTAAGGCCTTCCCTTAAGAAAGGAGCATCTGTAAGGTAATAACAAAGGATGAAACCCAGAGAAACTCCAACCACAAGCATAATTAGGGGTTGTTTGAGAATCTCCCTGAAGCAAATAAGTTCTATAATGCACTTCAACCATTTTTTGTAGCAATAAGGAAATTAATAGGGAATTCTGAAAGAGGAGGTTTTTAGATTTGAGAATGTTACTCAAACAGAAAAGAATATCCTTTATAATCAAAAGAAATATTATCTTTCCGGTATATAATCAGTCAAAATAATAAATATCAGAGATCATGCGACTTCAGGTCTCATTATCAATATCACTAAAAGGGCTTGAAGGGTAATAGAGATTTTGGAGATTGGGGGACTTCCCTTGCTCCCTCTTGATAATTTAGACAATTTGCTGTATAACTTGCATTCAAAGTTGACATGAAAAAATAATTACCTAGAGAAACGAAATCTAAAAATGAATTAATGAATGAATTATGTTGAACAGTTTAAACCGTTTTCACGGAAATCCGCGCTTAAAGTCGATTTGCTCTACTTCCTTAGGTTCCAATTAGTGCTTATTCAATCAACTGAAATTACATCCTCTTTAAATACGTCACCGGTCGGTAATGATAGCTAATGACGATATAGTGGCAAATATTAAACGTCTTAAGCAACGCCAGAAGCCAGTAGCGACTACTGTACTGAATTAGGAAGTTTGATGAGATCCTTGTCATATCATTCATGTAGAAAAACGTTCTGAGGAATGTCTAATGTGAGCTCCAGAAGATTTGTCTACGAGCTTGAATCATGCAGAGCAAACCAAATATTAAAGAAGGAGTAGTATTTCCCACCTTCTGCCATTAAAAGTTCAATTATTTATTTACTGGAGTCGAAAAAGCCTTTTACAACATACATGTCTCAGGTTCAGTTTAAAATTCAAGTCTGAATACTGTTTTCATGAGAAGCAGGAAATAAAATGTGATATGACATCGTCAATCCCGTGGAAGTCTGCAAAGTTCACGCCAATAGACGATTTTTAAACTTAGGTCTTTATTTGTCTTTTGCTTCAGTTGAATGAATTAATTTCTGTAAAAGTAAAAGTGCCAAACGAACTCATCAGTATTCGCAAATCGGCATTTTAATCAGGATTTCATTTTCAGCTGCTGAGACAATGAAGTTACCCCCTGCCTGGAGAAAGCAGACGCGTGGCTGCCTGGAGAAGAGTCATTGTTTCCAGGTTTGGCTACTAACCTACTTCGTTTTATGATTGGAAAGTGTCGGCTCCCTTAGTACAAGCCTCACGCATCCTCAGCCTACTAGGGACGCACTAACCCTTCCTCAGGTATCCACATGGCTAAATATAAAGATGTCTTTCTCCATCGGAATATGAGAATGCGGAAGCTCTGTAGTTTTGCTTACGTAGCTGGCTTATTGTTTTAACATAAAATACATAACGTGAGTAGCAGTAGATACTAGCAAGAGAAATCCGGAAACCAATTCTAACCTGCGCTAGTAAGAAAATATTGTTGCGACTTATTTGTACCTGCCTTTCCAATTCCTCTTTTTACCCGAAAACACTGTGATAAGACTTTCTCCTAGAAGTATGAACTATCTTCCGTAATCAGAAATGCAAGGACACGATTATTAGTTTATATATGTATATAATATGATTTAACTCTGGAAATACGTCCCTCCTTTAAGTTCATTATATATATATTGTCTAATCTTTAATAAACGATATTTAGCTCTTTCTATGGATAAAGAAAGTTGAAGTTCTTAACACTAAAATCGGACCTGGAATGTTCTTATTTACATGTTTTCATTATCTTTAATATGAATACCAAAGATCGGCCGTAATGAAAAACCCAAATTTTTGTACATAATCATTTTTATGATTGCAGGGGGTAATTCGTAACATGCACTGTAATCTGAGAGTACTTTCCCACTCTCTCGTTTACCAACCTCATTAGGGCTTATCCAGGATTCCTCAAATTATTCCGAGAATAGTGAGATTCGCATAAATATATAAGACAAATAGACTTTTCAAGATCATTTTAATGGAACACCCAAATTGTCTGATAATTATGAAGACATGGCGTTTATCTTATATTGCCAATTTGTCTTTCCGAAAATAAAGGAAAATATTACCTTGGACATGGCAATGTTATTCATAATATTGAAAATAATGCTAGTCCACCGGCACTGCCTCCTACGTTTTTCATAAGTGCCACGAATACTACCTACATAGCAGATTTTGCTGCTAACAAGAGCTAAAATGTGTATTTAAACTGAACTAAGACTGCTGTTTCTGTAAGAAGTAAGTGATTTGAAAGAGTTGTTTTACCTTGACTAGTCCAGCCGGCGACCTACCACACCCTTCAAGGCAGTGCTGCTCCATACACAGGTGGAATTGTGAAATAACCAGTAGAGTTATTCACCCTACTTCGTCAAGGCCTATAGTATTTGCTGTATTTTAGCCTCTTAGCAATATTATAATTCATTAAAAAATTATAAGCATATATGGTACGAATTTGGCGGCAGGAGAACTCCGAGGATCCAAAATTTTACTCCATATATTTAAATCAAATAATTAAAAACTTCCAGATTCACTTATACATAAGGCTGAGAGGAATAATCAGATAATGGAGGCAGGGTTGTTCAGAAAGATTCCGAACATCAAAGCAATGCACATAAAACCTTAGACCTTAAAGAAATAATCAAGTAATCACAGTTAAGTACATTTCATTTTATCTTTTGAGGTTATACTCATGACGCGATTTTCGAAAACAATTCTCAAATATCCATCGATCCTACCCCGGAGATGACGAAAATGAGGTCCGCTCAAAAGTAAATTTAAATACAGTAAATAGTTTTCAATTAAATTAATTTGTAATGTTCAGATATATTTCAACAATTGTTTTTTTTTTTCCGGTCTAGAATATTTGCTTTCTATCTATACTGCTCTGCGAGGTTTGCTGACCTGTTTGTTTACAATTCAGAAGCTTTCCGTTGTAGAGATTATTAACTTGTAAACTGACTGAAAGATTTCTCATTGCCAGTATGTAGATATATCTTCTATAAACCTTCGCGTAAGAAGGTCTTTTTAGAGCTCCGTTTAAAATCAAAATATTGGTGTTATCAATTTATAAACAAGAAAAATTACGAGTAAACGAATGATTCTTCTCGACTTTCTGTGAACATCATTTTACCCCTGATCCTTATTATATCAAGTTCTCGTTCTTTTGAAACCAAAACAACAACTTGATAAATAAATGATTTTTAATTCAGATTTTAAAGTTATATAATCCATTTCTGGTAGGTCAATCTATACCCATTTACAATAACAATTCATAAATAACTGTTCCAATCAGTTATTTATGTACTTCCGCAATTATATATATCATCGAAGATAAGAAAAATCCTGAATTAAAAAAAAAATATCACATAGTGAGTTAACCCCACTTGAGAATACGACAGAATGGTTCCTGAACACGTTTGCTAAATGACTAAATTCTATTATTGGTGCCATTACACTTATCAAAAGTATTAGGCATTATCAGTAAGATGTTGGATAACTTCAAGCTTGCTATCATTCTACATTCATGATGAAAAATGATAGCTCCACTGAATGGCTGCTTGCACTTCAACTCTTCGGAGAATAGTTTTCAAGCTTCGTTATATTATATTACGTAGTGATAAACTGACGAACACTAGAAATCAGTTCTGTACACACACACACACACACACACACACACACACACACGCAACACATACACACGCGCGCGCACACATACACACACACACACACACACACATACATATATATATATATATATATATATATATATATATATATATATATATACATACCTAATGCACTGTGTGCGGGGATCGTCGGCTGACGAATGGTCACATTTGAAACGGAGGAAATGTAAGTATCCTTCGAGAAGCTCAATTTTGTGAATTATAAGCAGCGTACACTAGAACATTAGAAACTTCAAATAATGGAAGTACAGGGAGACCTATTTCCAGAATCAAATCATACGAACAATTAAAATAATAACGAAGAGATTCACTGATAAAGCACCTTGTCCTTTTACTTCAGACTTACGAAAGGAATTTCATGCTTCTAGGAGAAAGTCTTATCACCGTGTTTTCTGTTTGATAGTTACCAAATTCTATATATAAATGCTTGATGTCAAAAGAAAGATCAAGTTCGTAAATAACACAAATTTGACCAGGAGAAGTGGGAGGTTATGAGCGAAAGACAAAATAATACAAAATATCTGCGATTTTATTCCAAACTTAATTTTTTATAGCTATTGCTGTATATGTGTTTTATGGATTGGAATATTAAGCGTGTAATAGCATATTTCTTCAAATATCCATCATTCCTACCGAGTAGATAACGAAAATGAGGTCCGTTCAAAATAATATATCCGTATATGTTTATCTGTTACCACACTAGCGGTCGCAAATTTTGTGTCATCGGTACCAAACTGAATATATAATCGTTTTATGTAAAAAGAAAGATCAAGTTCGTTAATGGCTGAAATCGGATCAGTGGGAGAGAGGGAGAATTTTGAGAATTCAAAATGTCTGTTATTATACTCCGGATCGAAAAAGTTTATAGAATCAATGTTATTTTGACTTTGAATGCCTATTAATGTTATTATGTTATTAATTTTAGTTTTCGGCCTTCAGTAAACCCCCACCATTACTCATGTCAATGAACAATAAGCTTTTATGAAGCACATTATTTGAAGCCCAAATACCAAATATTGTTCTCATTGAACTTTTAAGTTTTGAAGTAAATGATTAGTTAATGCAGCCCCTGCGTGAGGGCTTTTTGTATTCAGCCTTCACTAAACCCCCACTTCGGCTAACCATTTTTCACTTTCATTAACACAGTTGCTAAAAAATCAATTTCTATCACTGTCAACAAAGGCTTTTTTTCTGCGGGGAAATAGTGATAGATGTTGTGATGAGATTACCATTGTGCTATTCTAATAGGTCTAAAATCTTGTTGGTTCCCGCAGCACTTGCGTGGTGGATTTTTGTTTTTACTAACCAGTAATATCAACCGCCATGGAAAGTTAGTTTTGTGTATTGATTCTCTATCTCAAAATAATCAGTTAGGAACGGGATGTTTCACGTTGTGATGTTCCTCAAGGTGAACGACTCTCGATGGGTTCTTCCTCCTGAACGGAATCCCTGGAAAATGTAACGTTCCCAGCTGCTCCAGCCATCAGGATCAGAACACGTAAAACATTAATATCGCAAAGGCTAATCATTTGGATCGGGTGTAATACTGGGTCGTGGGGCGCGTGATCTGAGGAACCGCTGGCTGTAGAGGTCGCGTCTAACGTGCTACAAGGATCAAGTGCAAAATAGGATGATAATAACAACACGAGAGCTTCACAGAAATCACTAAATCATGGATACGGTTCGCATTTGAGTAACTAATCCCCACATTTGGATTCTTTGTTCGAAATTTCAGGATACAATTCGAAACGTCCGTCACATAGGGGGTACGTAAACTAAGCATATTTCCCAAGCGCTGGGGCGAATCACTGTTGATCTCATTTCATCAGATATCCTTTATTGCTAAATAAAAATCCGATGAGTAGAAGTGGGGGTTTATTGAACTAGAACTCGGATGAAAACACAAATAACTCTCTCAATATTTTATCTACGAGAAAAGGTATAGACCAACAGTTGTAGAGGCATCAATAGTTTAATAAGATTGTTTTTAAAACAATTTTTGGCAACAAATGTGGAACAGAACCCAGAACAATAAACTAGAAACTATTAAAACCTCCATCCGTCGTTGGAAATATTCGACAAGAGACAACAGAAGAGATGAAGTCGTTCTAGGAAGACTCTGAATAGGCCACACACGATATCACTCGATATGTGAGAAGTGTAACACAGATTTAACTATATATCATATATTAATGGAATGCCATACTTATACAAATGTTCCCATGAATGTATCGAATGTTTCCAATAATATTGCAGTAGCCCTTGGGGATGACCCCAAAGAGGTAGATCGATTATTTAATTTTATTTAAATTACAAATTACTATAAGTAAATTTAATTACAAGTTACAAATCTTTTGTATACTTGTTGATATTGTTAAATTTTAAATAGCAATCTAAATGGGGATATAGCAATATTAACAAAATACATAAACACAGTTTACTCTCAAAGTGCAGGTACTTATCCAAAACAAGAGTTATAGATATTACCAGGCGATGATAACCTAGTAGTTTTTTGCCCTAAAACCTTAAGAAAAATCAAACAAAACAATTTTTGGTCCGAGTCATAATAGAGATAATTTGAATTTTCGAAGTCCCACTCTCTAAAAACACCCTATTTCGTACCACATTTTAGCCATTAACAAATATGGTCTTTACTGTTGATGGAAACGGTTAAATATCGAGTATGGGATAGATCAAAAATACAGTTTTGAATCATGAACGTTAAATCTTGATGTCGTCATGAAACAAAGTATTTAAATATATCTCACAAATTAACTTATAATATTGATAGTTTATTTGATGTGGCTCCGAGTTTGACGTAAATTCGTTGATTTTAAGAAGGCGAAAATTAGTATGAAATCAGATTTCTGCAATGCACAATGATTGAAGACTGCATGCTTATACTTTGAAGGTAACTTAAATTGAGTAACTACTATAGCTGCAATTTAATAGTTCCTTAAAAAATTGCTTATCAATCACGAAATACAATATTATCTCAACCAAGGATATCGATAGCACCGCAAGTAAAGTTTCTTTCACTGGGTACAGATCGAATAAGCAATGCTTCGGCAACAATGATCACGTTGACCTTAAGGGAAATCTGCTAAAACCCCGATGAATGATGAAGAATGTAGAACGTAGAGAAGGTGAGAATTTCAAAATATTTAAAAAAATCATCAAATGAAATTGTTGAAAAATTTACAGAACTTGCAAGTATATTAATTAATAATGAACAATAGCTGAGAAAGGACAAATATTTATTTTGCCAACTGTGGGAAATATCGAGATCCTTATAATCCAAGTTTCCCAAAGAAAGTAGGAGATATTCGAGAAGTCGTGTCAGAATTGTCGTGATTACGTTTTCGGGACGAAGGGAGAGATAGCTTGTTCGTGATAAAAGTTCACAGCAAAAACTAAGTTTCCCAGAAGGGCATCATTAGTTCAGTATCGATGTGACAGCTGGGAACTTGGAAACAGGAAGAGCTTGAGCTCCACCCAACTCCTATGATCACATACGCCAATCGAATACAACAAAATATGTGTTTTCGAAAATTCTGAGGAACAACAAGAAATAAACATAAGTATAAAAGTGGTAGTATAATGATTGTTTGTTTTCAACTAGTAAATGGTTAAAATTAAAGAACCAAAAAATGCCACACACAAAAAAAAAAAAAAACGGGAACTCAGAGATGGAATATAATTTTACATTCAAACCCCATTTGTACAGCCTAAATGTAAAAAGTCCGTCAGGAAGGTTAACATTTCAGTTAGAACAATATTTGGTATTTAGGCTTCAAATAAAGTGCTTCGTAAAATAACAGCTTGTAGTTAATATGACACGAGTAGGAGTGGGGTTTACTGAAGACCGGAAACTAAAAAATGCAAATATCTCGGTTAATAATCAAGATAATGAAAAAAACGTACATAACAACACGCATAGAACATTACATTTGCAATATTTGGTATTTAGGCTTCAAATAAAGTGCTTCATAATATAACAGCTTATTGTTAATATGACACGAGTAGGAACGGGGTTAACTGAAGACCGGAAACTAAAAAATGCAAATATCTCGGTTAATAATCAAGATAATGAAAAAAACGTACATAACAACACGCATAGAACATTACATTTGCAATAAGATTTGTTCTATACAATTTTTCGATCACATAATAACGGAGATATTAAGAATTATCGAAATTCCCCTTCTAAACCCCCCACTCCCACTGGTTGGCATTTCAGCCATTAAAGAACTTGATCTTTAGTTTTACATAAAACCTTTAAATATCAAGTTTCGTAACGCTTAAACAAAACTTGTAACCACTAGAGCGCTAACAGACATGTATATATATATATATATATATATATATATGTATCGTAATTTCGGGAATAGGATCGATGGACATTTGAGGGAGGAAATTTCTCGAAAATTGCGTCTTGAGTACGACCTCAATTGCTGACTTCACTTAAGGGAAATACACTCAAAGAAAGGGCCTAGTAGAACACATTTTAATGGTAAAAAATACCAAAATACATTCTTAGAAAGTGATTTAAAAATATCAGAATTTGAACAATTCTAAAATGTAGCACACATGAATGGCTGAAATTTGCCTCGTAGCACACTATACCGCCTACTTAAATTTAATGTTGAAAATCACTGAGATAACATAATACTATAAATACTTTATTCCATTGACGGACAACTTGTGAGAAAGCCACTAATTACCGAATAGGAGATAGAAATAAATAAAATTCCTTACAAATTATTGCATTAAAGTAGATTAGCTTATATTCCCAGGGAAAGGTACTTAAGAAGATACCAAATTGGAATAAGCTTTCGTAATACGTTTTTACTTGCTATCGCGATTAAATAATTTGTTTTTATGATGATACTAATTGTGCTCATGGATACCCTAATGGGTGGTCTGCAAACAGTATCTGCATGATAATAAAGAAACCATACACAAGCTAAGCAAAAAATACTTACAAGTTCTTTCTCAGAATATAATGTTACACTACGCGATACATTACCATCGACTATGTCCGTATCACAACCTTCAACCAGGTGTATCAATCGCCCGAAAGTCCATTCATAAAAAAAAAAAAAAAAAAAAAAAAAAAAAAAAAAAAAAAATGGCTTAAAACAAAAAGTGAATATTTAACTAAAATATTTAATGCTTCAAGAACCGAGATTTTAAAGAATGGAAGGAATGTAAAATCATCATCATCTCCCCTACTATGTGTCGGATTAAAAATGTTACATAATTTACTGTTTAAGACATACTTCTTTCATAAAGCAACGCATCGATAATGCAATACACTCCAGTCTGTATGGCATAGTTCTTTGCTATAATTTTTGTCGTACTTCAATTTCTTGACCACTTTAGATTTACTAATGCCTATTCGTTTCTTCAGTTTAACAATAGATAAGAATTGGCTGAAATAGCTTTCTTCCATGTAACACTAATAGGTCCTGCACTTCTGTCCTCTACGTTTATTCAGAAGCTTGATGAGAACTGACTAAGAAATAACAAAATCTAACAATTTGCCCAAGATGACATCTTCTTTTGCCTTAGAAAAGCATCGTTTAAATTGATTAGGGCCTCAAGCAATGATCGAGATCAGCTGGTAATTCATCACCTGATTTGACATAAGGAGATAATGTCAAAATTGTTTAAATCCCTGAAATCATCGTAGATGAAAAAGACAGTTATCTGGAAGTTTGAATTGTATTAAAATAAATATTTATGTATAAGATTAGTAAATGCATATATTGTCCAAGCGCTATTTGGGTTTTGTTCACGAAATCTTGACAATAAAGAAAACAAAACTTTTCTTACTGAACACCGTTTTAAGTATGAGCATGAATTTGATTTTGACAATGTAAAGATCACAGCTGAAAAGGAAAACATTAACTCAAGTTAATGTCAGCTTGTCGCACTTTTTACTCTATGCTCCATGATGGTTGCCCTGGCATTCAAAGCCCTTGCCAAGAATTTTCAACGACCAGCCATCAATGATGATGACCTTTATCCTCAGATTTGTCAAAAGAGATTTAAAAAGGTTTTTTATTTTTTTTTTTTTTTTTTTACAAAAACTATTAATTCCTATCTGATTAAAGATTATTAACTAATAATGAATTCCTTCAAGATATTTCATGTTGAATAATCCTTCCAGGAGTATAATTATTTGTTATATAATACAGAAAGGCGGCCCTTCAGCCACTCGAAGTGAAAGGGAGCAAACATATTAAATCCAGCCTAAATATTAAACCTGCCATATTTAGATCTCCAGGTTCAACTTTAAGTTAAAGCAATTTAATGATTTAGTTAAATTTAATGGCTTAATTGAAGACTGACCCTCTAAAATGTTTGGCTGAGTTAATATAAAAAATTGATGAATTTTCAAAAATATTTTGACCATTTCACGTCAAAACATGTTCATATTTTGTTTGGAATCTATGAGGCGAAATATAATCATAAGCGTCATTTCAAGAGTTTATAGTAAAGTATTATAATGATAAGACAATATTTATTTCCTTGGTTTTCTTTTGACACCCTTACGCTTAATAGTTATAACTTTGGCTTTAAGGCAATTGCCCATTTATCACATCTAAGAATAAGCTATAAGTTTTATTACCCTATATATATATATATATATATATATATATATATATATATAAATCGCAAAAACGCACCCTGGTAATTAAAACATACAGCACATTCGTAAGTCTTAATTAATTCTCATATATTTTCTTCATATTCATAAGAAAAACAAATTGAAATGGCTATCATAAACTTATGATAAAAACAGTACAATATTTTGAACCTAGTGACACCAAAAATATTTTAATTGAAGTCTCTTATGATATAAACCTATCCTTTCCATTGTAAACAATGCTTTTATTAACTAAATGCTCAACTTAATGGTACTCAACTAAAAAAAATATCTAAAATGCATTTAGTATTGAGCGTAAATGCACTCGAGGAGGAGGGACCTTCTCCCATTTCAAAAACGTACTTACCAATTTTTAAATTTTTTACATCACATAAAAAACACTACCAAACGAATTTCAATTACATATATTTTTAAATCATGCTCTTAGATGGTTAAAAATTACTTTAATTCATGAATAATTTTATATCTTGTTATTTCATATTTAATGTACTATAACATATAAGAAAAACTATATGCTAAAATATGGTGAAGCTTCCCAAAGATTGAAAAGTAGCGTTTGTCTCAAATCCTGAATGAAAATAAATCTTTTGCTCAACACATGAAGGGCCACGTAATGCCACTCATGTTTGGAAGCAGGCTACGCGGTCAGTTTGACGTATTACAAGCCAAAGATGGCGAATTTATTATTCAAGCAGCTCCTCAATGACAATTCAAGCAGCTCATGATGGTACAATGAGTCCATGAGGCCGGTAACGTTGAATATCAAAGCTCAAATTCTCAATAAGTGGGCAAAATATTGGGGCTGAAATCATATTGGGTCAATATACTTATGCATTCGCTATGAGGTGTTAAAAAACAGAACATTATCAGCTTCTTATGCAATTTTATGCCGTATTTCGTGAATATATGTTGTCAACTCATTAAAAAGATAAACGTTCGAACGGGCAGTTTGGCAGAAAATATGGGAATCATTGTCAAGGACGACGGACCAGTATTTTTATCAAATCATCCCAGCTAAGATATATTGTCCGTTATCTAATCGGTGTCACTATCCCTTATCCATTCAACCTTATCGCTTTCCTTCCATGCGAGATCTCCAGACGTTGATTGAGCACACATCCGCTCAATTGACATCAATCTCCAAGAGCTCTGCAAAGGAACCCAATTACCTCCTTGGAACGACTCAGGTGAGAGTAGGAAGCCTATGAATGTGGCTTACTGTTGACACAGAAGAGAAACCCAAAGAAGGACTAGAAACCAGGAACTGGGGAGCCTCAGATCAAAGGTTAGCTATAGCTACCGCGCTTAGAAAGCATCAGAGCTTCAGAGATGATACCGCAGAACCAAACCTCAAAGCCAACTCTCAATTCCAGGATGCAATTAACTCCATTGAGAATCCTACCGTGAAATACATTCCTTTAGCATTCTTATATCTAACCGGAAGACTATCTCAATGCCGTAATATCCAAGGACTTTTAAAAGGCTCTTCGAGAGATAAGGTGTGGAAAAAGTACAGGTTTGAATTATAAATAAAAGAGTTTTAAAAGAAATTCTTTTTAAAGCAGTCAAAACAAAATTGACTTCCAGGCAAAAGAGCGATAAAAGGGCGATTCTCGTTTACCACTCCAATGGTCACGCCAATTACAGATATATTGATCGTCGCCTGGTATAAATAACGTTCAACGTTTTACAATTAGCATACACACTACACTAAGATGTCATTCAGGTAATCAAAAGCGCTTGAATAAATTTCAATTTATTTTTATATTCCGTGTAGCACGAAAATCTAAGCTTCCCGAACCCTCATACTCACTAAACTAATACATAATATGGAGAGACATCCTTATGAAATCACCCACTTTGACGGCCACATTCAAATTCGTTTTAACAGTTTAAATACTTTATTTTATTTTTTTCTTTAGATTGTTTTTCGTTTATGTACGTAATACTTTTACTTATTCGAGATCAAAAATATGTCCATTTTATTAAAATATATTTATTCGAAGTTTCGTTTCGCCGTTAGCTTCGTCAAAGTTTTTAACTTGTTTTAGAGATCCTTTAAACAACCCATTCTCTATTCAAGAAATTGCTTTACTTTGAACACACCCTGTGTAATGAGTTTTTTAAATAACCCTTTTTTTAATATGTATATCCAAAAACATTGCAAAAATAAACCACTTTTTATTCGTACTTTAGACAGCACATATGGCTCCAAGGTTTTAAATAGAGAAATGTATTTTAACATACAACCATCATTTCCTCCTTGGACCATAAAGAACTTAAAAGTGAATTTAATTTTAACCAAATATAAAAAGAGCGATTTATTTTCAAACATCTTTTATCAAAACACTTTTAAATACATCGTAGCAAACCACGCACATAACACACTACACGCATATACAGACGGTTCCAAAACTACCAGTGGTACAGGTGCAGCGGCAGTCATTGACAATCATATTCACAGCATTAAACTACCCGATGACACAAGCATATACACAGCAGAACTACATGCAATATTACTCGCTCTTTCCAACATAGACACAAACGTTCAGAAAAATGTCCTTCTCTGCACAGATTCAATAAGCTCATTACTCTCACTAAGAAACATTTACAATTCACATCCTGTAATCACACAAATTTTCTCTCACATTAACAGACTTAAACATATAAACATAACTATGTTATGGATTCCCGGACACGAAGACATTAAACAGAATACTATAGTAGACAAGCATGCAAAACTAGCCACAAGGAAAAACACTACAGACACGAACTTACTAACTACACAGGACTTATGAAATACTTCACATATGGCAAGGTCACTGGCTGAACTCGACTAGTAAGCTTAGAGAAATTAAACATTCAGTTAAGCCGTGGCCTTACGACTTTAAAGCAAGAAGAGATGAAGTAATACTTACACGGTTACGAATTGGACACACTCTACTAACACACTCATACTTAATGAACAAACAAGACAAACCGATTTGTAGAAGTTGTAATGAAGCTCTGACAGTTAAACATATACTGACTGACTGCAGGCAACGCAATTACTTACAGATACCACATAATTTACACGAACTACTGACAAAGGGGAGTCCATACATAAATACAATTCTTAAACATTTAAAGACTATACAAAAATCTGATACATTTTAAATTTGTTTCACATTTTTATTTTTACAACATTTTTGGATGCAAAAATAAACATTTTATCTAAACCTCAATTTTTTTGTTTTCAAGTTTTCACTCACTTGAGTGTGTACAGAGTTTTATGTAAATAGTCACCTAAACCAACTTATATTTTATCAAAACCTTAATAATTTTAAACTTCTTTTATTCATTTTATATACCAATTTAATTTTAACTATCGATTTACTTATTTATTTATTGAATATTTAAATATTTTATTAATGATTTCCCTATTGCCCAATATCATTAGTTTCGATTTTCAGTTTTGTACCTAGTTTTGAATTTTGTCTTTATTTGTTCCCTCGTTCATTTATTTTGTTCTTTGTTGTGTTCCATTTTTATTTTTTGGTTTCCAATCTTTTATGTTTTTTGATTCTCCATGTTTTATGTTCCTTTTGTGTTCTATGTTCCTTTTATGTTTTGTGTTCCTTTTGTGTTCTATGTTCCTTTTATGTTTTGTGTTCCTTTTGTGTTCTATGTTCCTTTTATGTTTTGTGTTCTATGTCCCTTTTATGTTTTGTGTTCTATGTTCCTTTTATGTTTTGTGTTCTATGTTACTTTTATGTTTTGTGTTCTATGTTCCTTTTATGTTTTGTGTTCTATGTTCCTTTTATGTTTTGTGTTCTATGTTCCTTTTATGTTTTGTGTTCCTTTTGTGTTCTATGTTCCTTTTATGTTTTGTGTTCTATGTTCCTTTTATGTTTTGTGTTCTATGTCCCTTTTATGTTTTGTGTTCTATGTTACTTTTATGTTTTGTGTTTTATGTTCCTTTTATGTTTTGTGTTCCTTTTGAGTTCTATGTTCCTTTTGTGTTTTGTGTTCCTTTTGTGTTCTATGTTCTACGTATTTATGTTTTGTTTAATTTTGTTATTTTTTTGTATTGTTTTGTTTTTATTTGAGTTTTGTTTTGTTTTTTAAGTTTTATTTTAGAGCAACATACTTGTTTTAAATTACACTCATTTTGAAAGGTATAAATTGTGGAATAACCGCTATTACTGATAATAGTATGAAAATAAAACTGCCCATTTATAAATAAACACATTTTTGACGGATTATATTTTTGTAAAGTTACTGGAAAAAGAAAAAGGCACTAAAGAGAAAATAAAAGAAAACATACAATTATTAAGAACGAAGACATTTGGTTAACATGGGAGCAGGAAACACCTACAAGAATACAATTTTATCAAGTTGTATGTCAATAATTTTGTAAGCTCTTATTTAAACCATCTTTTAGTGGTTCATCATTATACTTCTAGGTATTTTATTAAATGGGTTGGATTTTTTTCAGTCAAGATATGGCCATTTTCTCCATTTTAATATCCTACTGTTTTACCACTATTAATACTCGACTATTTAGAAGAAAATTATCTATATAGCAACGCATCACAGAATGCATGATGGTAAGACATTGAAAGTAGATCCAAACGAAACCACCAGATTTCAAATTTGTTAATAATGGCTAATAATGTCAACAAAATAATTACTTGGAATATCTATTTAACATTAACTTCATTTTATAAATGATATATTTTTATAACTAAATATAAATGAAACTCAGTTATAAAATGTTTGAAGGATTAGTAAAAAATTTGCATTTTGCCGACCACATAGGACTGACTAAAGGATTAAAAGAGATGTCGAATACGAAGTCGTAAAAATCACAGCTTCCGAAACATTTTAGTAAAAAAAAATGTATTCGTTGACCCCTAAGAGGTCCCATAAAATTAGTTCACCTTTTCAAAACAATAACTTTTATTAATTTCCCTTCCACTTCATGAGTTTTATTTATTTATTACAATAAACCGCATCTACAATTGTCATTAACGTTAGATGGATCTGGAGTTCTTGGAAGAAACGAGTTTCTTTTAAAAATAAAAAAACCCTTTTGATGTCTTCTTCATCGTCTCTAAGGAGTTCTCTTAAGTTCGGCTTAAGGTTCTAAGCTGTTTTTAAAAGATCGTATTTTTTACAATTAAGGAGAAAATGTGAGAAAGAAGATGGACTCTACAACAATCGCACGTAGGTGGGAATACACCTTTCAATAAATAACAATGTGTTTAATTTGTATGTCCAATTCGGATACGGGCAAGAGCACATCGTATTTTTCTTGCAGTATACCATCGCTCAGTAATTTCTTTGATTTGTCGACCAGTCTGACTTCCACCTTTGAAATATGAGTTTTTGGAACTCTCGTTTCCGATCATCTGGGGGAGATGAGGGCTACTGTTGTTTCATCTTCTCGACCACTACGAGCTTCCAAATCTGTCATTTCATTACCCTCCAAACCTAAAAGTCCGTCACGCAGGGGAACTAAGCAGATTTCCCTCGTGAAGTTTAGTAATAGATAAATATACATACTGGTAACACAACACCACCATGAATAAATACAAACGGAAATAAGAAATGTTTCATCCAATTTCAATAAACTGCCGACAGGGAGCGTTAGGTTAGAAATGTAAACAAACGGGTCTGCCCGCCTCACTCCGGAAAGAAAAACAATTACTGAAATATATCAGAATATAACATATTAATTTTATTGAGAACTATTTACTATATCTAGTACTGTACTAGAGACCTTAATAATGAGTGAGAATAATTGTTATCTCAATCAATCAAATTTTAGTAGTCCAAAACCTTAAGACGGGGGGGAGGGATCACAAGAACATATTTGCATGTATCTCGTATAATAACGGACCTCATTTTCGTCATCTCCTGGGTACGATCGATGGAGATTTGAAGACAAATTTCGAAAATCGCGTCGTGAGTACAACCTCAATAGCTGATTTCCCTTAAGGGAAATCTGCTAAAAATGTGAGGGAACCCAAACAATTGATATGTTTTTTTTTCTGAGCTTTGTATTTGTCCTTTTACTAGGAGACATCGTGAATTTGGGTTGCCAAGACTTTGTAGTGAGCTGTATGAGCGTAACTTCATGAGTTAATTACATCCCTTCTCATATTTTATTTTATTATTTTATCTAAATATTTGGGCATAAAATGCAATATCATCTGTGCTCTCAAATATTAGACGCATACATTATATAATATATATTTTTCTGAAAGAAATAAATAGATCCAAAATTACTCCATTAACGAGCATATATATTAAATGTTGAGACGAGGTGAGGCATTCTTGGAGTCTGTCGAAAAGTGTGAACAGCTTTCTATTTGGCTAAGAACTCTCACGTTAACTGTGCCAATACGACAATTCTGAAGACGAAAGGGAAATCAATTTCAAACAGGCAAATGGTTCTGTTGACCGAATGTGTTGTAGATGATTAGAAAGTGGTAGCTTTCTGACCTCCTGCTGTCGAATCGTGACGTTCAAACAACACTGTCATTCAAGTATTTATTTTCAAAATCTCTAACCCACAAAGCTAGTCTTCCCAAAACTAAAATATGGCTGAATAAGACAACCGTTTTAATACTAATTGAAATGAAAATTAAAAAATAGCTAAAGGTTATAGTGATATGTAGAAGTGCACTAATAGTTACACACATAAAAATGTAATAAATCAGTAATCAGATACTATTCTTCAAGTATTCAATGTTAAAATTATAAAGTAATGCCTGTAACTTATATGTAACAAGAAAAAGGAACTTTGTGGCCAATAACGTGAATTCTTGGCAATTATAATAACAAAGCTATGTCTAAGATTATGCAAAAACAAACATCTGATGAGGGCACTTCCTTGTAAAGAGGAGGTACACATCTAGTTGGAACAACAGATGAATATGAAATTTCAATATTATCATGTAAGTCGTTTTTGAGTTATTCTAGATAAATTCGAGGGTACTTACCTACAGAAACTACTCAAAATGGGTTCAAGGATGTTCAAAACGGATAATTCCAATTAAACCTTAGAAATGAAAATTTTTGCGATTACAATATTTCCTTTACCACGTACAAGGAAATAATAAAATGAATATACACGAATAAATAAATAAATTAAAGTAAAAAATGCTTAGTGATATAATGGGCAAGAAATATCTCACAAGCATACAGGAATATGTAATAGTAACTTGGTGTGTATTTTGAGCCAGCTATTGTGATGGATTCAGAGTTAAATGAAAAAGAGTTAACGCCTAACTGAGGAAGAACCTTAACTAGTTGAAAAAAGAGGGAGTAAACTTCCGTCTTATTGAATAGGTAGATGGGAGATATATAAACAGAAAAAAACGAGGAGGACATAACTTTTTTGAACAAAATATTTTATTAGCAAATACATTAATGCCAGTGAAAAACGTTAATTGATGAAGCTATGCTGATTAGGATTTTATTACTGTATTAAATTGCATATAATATTCACGCAGCAACGCTCATGGTGATTTTAAACACGCCTAGGTGATAAAATATTACTTTTTTTCGACTACACATTCCAAACCCTGAGAATCAGTTATTAAATATTGAAATATCTTCCCACTTAACACATCAAAGAGCTGATAAATTAAATTAGTAATATTGTTCCCTGAATTATTCGTGGAATATTTCGTACTTCTAGGAAGGCAGGCCTCAACACCCCCCTCCCCTCCCCGACCACCAAATCCGTGTGTGCGCATATTTCCCAGTGTTCTTTTTTCTCTCTGCGAATTTTTTAGCAACATGCCTGAAGGCAACATTCCTTCCAGCGGGGCAAAAAAATGATCAACCCTTATCACACCAATATACACCCCATTGCTAGTCAGGTTTTAATAAAGGCTAGAATCTCTACTTGATGACAGGTTTATCCAGCATAATACATTCACGGCCCCAACACTATCACTCAATGAACTAAAGCAAACTCGTCAGACAATTATCATGAACGTAAATAATAAAAAACCAACTGAATTTCATCTAGAACAGCACAATGTTATAAACCACCTAAAACTATTTTACACGATTTCAAAAAATGCCATCTAGGGTTCGATTTCAAAATAATAAATTATTATTATTAATTATCTAATTGGGATGGATTATCTACAAGTTACCACTCTTTTCTAATCAGGGTGAATATAATAAATTAAAACCAGAAACCTATCGTACAAAATTGATATACACGTGTGTCTAACACTGCATAATTATGAAGTTTTTATTTAGACATCTGCGAAGCTCCAAAAAATAAATAACATTACATAACACAATAAGACTCTGCTAAGTATATCATAGGAATATTTCATACCAGCAAGTACAAACGCAATTATAGAATACGTACGCTATCGCTTATCTCCCTCATTGTGAAATGCATTGGAACTACTTGTTCTCATTTCATTATCTACCTCATCACTCATATAGTACTGTTAACATATATTAATCTTACTAATTCCATAAACATAAGAAAGTAAGAAGTCCGTAAAGAAACAATAGTAATCGCAAAAATTTTAGATTTTCAGATTTCAACGAAAGTATCTGTACATTTTGAATCTTCCTGGGCCCATTCGATTAGTGTCGGTTTTGACTGTAACTATGCTGTCAGAGGTCAGCGGAAATAAAAAATTGCATGTTCCTGTGAACTTATTAGAGATCCAAATACATTTTACGGAAACAACTTAGTAATAAATTATGTTCTATGAAATTTTTTATCCCCATTGTGTAACCAAAAGTTTATTTCATTTAATAGGATCACATGCTTTTCAGGACCACATCAGAGTTTTTCTTTGTGTGTGTACGATATCAAGGAGAGAAAATGCGCCTATTTCTAATTGGGGGACAAGATGATGGAACTCAAATCTATATGTGCTCTTGGAGTAATTGTTTGACTAATATAATTTATAGTAATAATAATATAAAATTAAATTCTTTATTAACGTCAACTTCTTTCAACTAAGGCTAATTGGGACTGGATGTCTACAGGTTACCACCCTTTTCTAGCCAGTGTCGAACTAAGGAATTAATAATTTTATTTATTATAATATAATAGCAATGGGTTTTCTTTGTAAGTGGATTTTCCGATGAACAGCTGTTTCGACGAAACAAAAACTGGGACTTTCTAAAAATAAAAAAAAAAAAAAGATTTGAGGCTAAAGTAAAGGAGATTCTTTGGGTTATTATCTATTGTGACAGCAAGATGATGATGATGGGGCGGCATGGTTCTTCTCATTTGCCCAAAGAGAAAGGAACCCGAATGCCCCCGTACCTGGAAATGAGTCTACTTCTCTTCAGCATTAGCTTGGGATAGCTTAAATAATTTTTCGTGACGTTTGACTTCCTGCTCTTGCTCCCAGTTAAACAATATACCTGACGAAACAAGGACTAGAACTTTTGACTTTTACTGCTGACTCAGTATCTATATATTTTTTACTAATAATTACAATAACTAGCTGACACTGGTGGGGCCCTTTCCACTAGTGGCCACTTTTAGAAATGGAAATGAAAGTCTTTGGCTCAACATCCCATTAAGTACCAAGGCCTGGGCATACAGCGGATACTGCAGTTCGGGAAATATAGGTAATTCTTAATGTCATCATTTATGTCAATCTCAATTAACACGAGACGTGTTTATGACTCAGTGATATGAGGAATTTACAATTAAATTAAATTAAATAGTTTACATGACTAGCCAATCCTCTGTGTCATATAATATCTTTGGAAAACAAAGTATATAATACCTATCCAAAAGGCAAGATTAACACGTTTTTTGCTGCTTTCAGGTATACTGGAGCTATAAAGCTCAACTATCTATACCTATATTATTTTAAACATTGAGAAAGATAATCGGTATTTCAAAATCACTTCAGGGCTTCGGAAAATGAATAAGAAACTAGAAAGCAAAGAGAATTGCTAACTGACTAACTTACCCAACGATTTGTAACCATTGGCGCATCCTAGCAGAAATAATGGGAGACAACTGAGTGGGGAAAAGTCTCTTTGTAGCAATTGGGCTATGGCATCCCATTTGCTTGTTGGTGTATTGTATAATTTCCCCTAAAATGCGAAACGGTCATGTTCCGAATCGCAGTGAGTTATGAAGGCATGTCCCAACTCTCCTGATCGGGAAGGAGCCAGTGACAGGAGTTATCCTGGAACCAGGATAAGTGATACTGGATACCTAGACTAGATCAGCACATTCTCCATGGAAACAACCGGGCTGGCTGTTCACATCGTCACCATCAAGATGCATATCTTCCCAGAAATAGGCCTCTTCAAGGTCAAGGCGCGACTCTCGTGTAATCCAAATGGCACTATTATGAACAACTATTTCGAGGGTAGGCAAGCAAGTTGTGATATCAATAAAATAGCTAACAAGTAACAAATCGAGTTGATACTCGACAATACTGACTATTTTGCAACATTCTTCCTTGTAAATATGTAATTAATAAAATAACTTCTAAATAAATTAATAAAATAAATAAAACAAATCTGGTATACGTGGAAATATATTTCACGCGTTTTCCTATTTGAATATGTTATAGTTGGCAATCAGGGGTTTTCCATTGAAGTCTAGAAATTAAAAATTACAACAAATTTGGAAATTATTAATGTCATTTTCATTTTGGAGGGCCACGACTTAGGGCTTGAAGGAGATCTTGAAGAATTTCCATAATTTTAGAAATATTTGTGAATTTAAAACAAAGATGAACGATTGGTTCTTTATTATACCGCTCTTCGCTAAATTATATCAACCGTCGTAATCAAAAAATGTTTCCTAATTAAAACAATATCAAATATCACTAAATTTAACTATCCTAAGTATTTACTGAACTATACTTAATTTTGAGACATTTCTAAATATAACTTTAAATTTAAACTTTGATATTTGGAAAATTCTTAAGTTTCTATATTTTTTAATAAGTGGCTTAATATCGGCTGATTTGTGAAGAATCAATTGATTACTATAGAATCAGTTGATCTCAAAACAGTCCACCATTTACAGCCAGCCTTGGCACGGCTCTCTCAGTGGAAGGTATGGTAGTATTAGTTACTGTAAATTAAGTTATGTGATGTTGAACTGTTAATGAGGATTCTTGTGATGTTTAATATGTAGAGAGCATTCAATAAATGAGTTCAAGAGAATTTCATCATTCGTCTTCTACCACCGACCTATTCTCAATCATAATTCCGTTGTTTTCCTTAATTTGATTAAAATAAAACTGTGTCTTAAAAAAAAGTATCACCTCCAAAGCTTGGCTGTACTAAGTTCATTCTACTCTACAATGAGCTGCAAATGCCCAAGGCGAAGACATCTATAAGCCATATAGGAAAAAACCATTTGTACAACTTAATTAATATTCTATTTAATTCTTTTTGAAGTTTCAGCCTTTTTTTACCATCTTCAAATAAATAATCGGGGCTCAGGTTAGCCATGCGAGTTAAAGCGTTGACCTTAATCTCCCATGGTAAACCTAGAGTGACGAGTTCGATTCCCGCCTGGGCAACGGAATTTATTTAGTGACGGAATTCATTAAATAAAATCTGAATCCCATCCTGTCTAGAAAAGGGTGGTAACCTGTAGACAACCCGTCCCAATTAGCATTAGCTGCAAAAAGTGGACTTTAATAAATAATCCTATAATATAATGTTACATCGTCAACAAAAATCAAAATAATTTTAGTGTTTGACAAAGAGCTTACCATGCTCGTCATGATGAATATAAGTAATTTAGGGCTCTGATATATGTGGAAATTATATAAAACAATTGTTACAATTAAACGTTTATGATATATTGTCACAATTATCATACATTGTATAATTTCATGTTGACAATGTTACATTATTTTATAGGATTATTTGAAGATGCCCAAAACAAGCCAAAACGTCATAAAGAATTAAATTAAGTATGAATTTGGATGGAAAGCTGTACAAATAGCTATTTCCGATATTGGCTCATGTACCCCCTCCCAAAAAAAATAACTGATTTAAAAGACATCTTCAAGTCTAGTAAGTCATGTGTTTCCTACATCAGATTTTTTTAATCCCTCCCACCGAACTCTTGTTGGCTCGGCCATGCCAACATGCGATATTAATGACTGATAAGAACCATTTATCTGTAGGATACTATTTCCTGGGCAGAATTCGGCTCCATCATAGCTTGACAAGGATCATTTGTAAATACTTATGAAACATGGAAAAGGAATTTTAATTGACCCTTGCGGCAGTAGATAGAGCAGCACATTTTATCAGATTTCCCTTAAGGCGATTGAGGTTGTACTCATGACGCGATTTTGTATTTCTTCAAATGTCCATCGATCCTACCCACGAGATGACGAAAATGAGGTCAGAAAATTATATATATATATATATATATATATATATATATATATATATATATTTGTCTGTTAACACTCTAGCGGTCGTAATCTTTCTTTGATCGTTACCAAACTCGATATTTACTGGCTTTATGCAAGAAGAATGATCTAGTTCGTTAATGGCTGAAATCGGACCAGTTGGTGGTTGGGGGTGGTAAGATGGGGGATTTTAGCAAATTCGAAATATCTCTGTTACTATACGTTGGATCGAAAACTTTTATCGAACCCATCTTATTGCAACTTAAATTTACTATAAATATTCTTATATACATGTATTCTCTATCTTCAATATTAACCGAGATGTTTGCACTTTTATTAAGCGTGTGCGGATAACGGACGAGATGAGATCGGCTGATGACGGTTCTATTCGTGAGTTTCTGCCGAAAGCAAGTTCGGCCGTTTATGTAATTGTTCGGTTCTCGTGAAATTGGTTTAGAGACTCGTTACTACTTCTGTTACTAATATGCGGATTTATCTATTTTTAAACTTCACGTGGGAAATCTGTTTAGTTTACGCAGCTTCAGCGTGACGGGCTTATGTAATTATGTTTAGGATGTTCAGTGCGATGCCCCGCGACTCACCTAACAGTAAGTTCTTTGAAAGAGCCCCGACTAAACAAATTAGGCTAGACCCGAGAAGTGACAGATACCAGAATGGCGAAAGATGTATCAGCTGACAAGTGGCCTTAGCGCTGCCAAATCAGCTTATGGGGATACCTTATAAAGTGCAGGGCATTAGGCACGCCTCGGAGATAGCCATAGCTGGTGTCCCCATTAGGATTCGAGCTGGGAAAAATTCAAGGATATCTACATACTAAATAATTTTTCATCATCGATAAACGTACTTTTCAAATTCCTCATCTTTCCTTTGACACAAAAGTCCGTCACTCAGGTGTACTGCGTAAACTAAGCATATTTTCCACGTACTGAAATATGACAAGCTGAAGATCTTATCTCACCCGTATTCACAATTTCTCCCGTAATAAGAATATTTAGTAATCAGAAATGAAAATGTTAGTTGAACATGACATGTTTTACTCCATGTAAAAAAGGGTGTCCCGCAGGGGCTGCGTTAACAAATAAGATTTCCCACTTGTGTCCAAGTATTTTCATTTATCTCTAAACTTAAACAACAATATTTGGTATTTAGACTTGAAATAAAGTGCTTCATAATATTGTTAATCTGACATGAGTAGGAGTACGGCTACTGAAGGTCGAAAGCTAAAAAATGCAAATATCTCGGTTAATAATCCATGTAGTGAAAAAAAACAATATAACAGCATATATAGAACATTACATTTGCAATAAAACTGATTCTATACAATGTTTTGATACGACACATAATAACGGAGATATTAAGAATTTTCGAAATCCCCCCACTAAACCCCCACTCCCAGTGGTCAGATTTAAGCTATTAACTTGATCTTTCTATTTACGCAAAAGAATTAAATATCGATTTTGGAAACGATCAAACAAAAATTGTTTCCGCTAGAGCGTTATTAGATATACATACTTACATATATATATATTTGAACGGACCTCATTTTCGTCATCTGTGTAGGATCGATCGACATTTGAAGTCGTTTTTCAAAAATCGCGTCATGAGTACGACATCAATAGCTGATTTCCCTTGAGGGAAATCTTCTAAACATGGGAAAAGTTGAAGGAGGGGGGGGGGTTAACATAATGCTGAAACCAAGGGAAAAAAACAACTAATTTAATATTTTAGAAAATTAATATTTCAATAAAATGGTTTATATAAAAGATTTGAACCTAAACATAGAAATCGAGATATTTCGACTAATCAATAACTCACTCTTCTAAGCCCACCCCCACAGCTTTTAAGGTTGTACTCATGACTTAACTTTAGAAAAGATTTCGTAAATGTCCATCGATCCAATCTACAGATGACGAAAATGAGTTCCGACAAAATTTTATATATATATATATATATATATATATATATATATATATATAATATTCACTAGATTTAGGTCTCTCGTTTTCCCACACCAAATTTACTGTAAATGCCATCTAGAATATTGGGAAAGACAGAGCAGTAATGACGGTGATGTCGTGATGGGATGGCCTCTGTCCTGTCACGGAGATGGCCTGCAGCCTGCATTTCTAACTACAACAGGATTTCTACTGACTCTAAGAGCTCATGAAAAAAACTAAACACGAACCTGTACCATCTCAGAAAGAGAAATCTTTTAAGAGAAAACACTCTAGGCGTACATATATGTAAATTTTCAGTACACAATCCCTAACTATTGCCAAGAAATAATGAGAAATTGTCTCCGGAAGAACACGGGTGCATTAATAGGAGGCGTAATGGAAGTCAGAATGGTGGAGTTTACGAATAAATATTTTCATTTAGGCATTATTGCATAGCTTAAAATATTAAGAATACAGGAAGTAAGCAAATGAGATAGGATAATACAATTGAAATCAGCAAAATCTTTAACGTTTCAAGTAAAATTAAAGATCAAGTTCGTAAATGGCTGAAATAGACCTGGGAAGAATGAAATTTCAGGATGGGCTAGATCGTAAATCTTAAATAGCCAATTTTAGCAAATTTCCCCGAAGGGAAATCAGCTATTGAGGTCGCACTCATGACGTGATTTTCGAAATTTTTCTTCAAATGTCCATCGATCCTACCCAGGAGATGACGAAAATGAGGTCCGTTCAAAATTATATATATATATATATTTGTATATATATATATATATATATATATATATATATATATATATATATATATATATATATATATATTTGTCTGTTAACGCTCTAGCTGTCAAAATTTTTGTTTGATCGTTAACAAACTCGATATTTAAACATTTTAAGCAAAAAGACAGATCAAGTTCGTTAATGGCTGAAGTCGGACAAGTGGGAGGGGGGATTTTCGAAAATTCAGAATATCTCCGTTACCATACGTCGGATTAAAAACGTGTATAGAACCAATCATATTGCAAATTAAATTTACTATAAATATTGTTCTATACATTTATTTTCTATCTTGAATATTAACCGAGATAATTGCATTTGTATTAAATGTGAGCCGATAAGCCGAGTTTCCCACCAAAATCTCGTATGAAGACTTCTCTATTGTATAACTTCACGTGGGAAATCTGCTTAGTTTACGTAGCCCCTGCGTGACGGAATTTTTATTCTTTGGTCAGAAAAATTTTATATAATCAATATCGTTGAAAATGTAAAGTTATAGTAACGAAGTTATTGATAATCCTTGTTGTATGTGGTTGTGGACTGGAATGAAAACTACTTCAGTTTGCCAACGTTTGGGTAAAAATGTATTACCTTTGTCAAGACAGATTGAAAAACCGATGCACAAGTTATAATTAAGTCTAAATGATAAAATAAATAATTTGGGAAAGGAGGAAAATCTGCAACGAAATCAGACTGTAGAATGGATAGTTAGAAATCAAACTGTAGCATCGAAGTAATTGATAGTTATGCAATCATGGTCTTTAATAATAAGTATTTCAATTTATTTATTGAATTTAGTATTAAAAATTTATTATTTATTCAACTGGTATATCTACACATCTCATGGGCAATTGAATTGAATTTCTTGATTAAATTGGACTGAATATAGAAAAAAAAAACTTGAATGACTTCACTCAGAATCTTTCTCTACCCGTCTCAACGGGAAGACTTATAAAGCAATTACATAGAAAATTCAAAGAAATATTTGAATTTTTCTTTTGATTCCTTCTCTTTTAACTTATTAAGTATTTCATGGAACCTCTATAGTTATGAGTACTTTCTTCCTACGACAACAAATAGAAATTCTGACTAGGAGTGCGGGACTTAATATTTAATGTCAAAATGAATTTGTCCAAATCTTCATTACCATTGTGTTTATTGTGGAATATGAAATCTGAATACATAGTATTTAAAATGTTTTTCAGCATTAGGTTTTTGTGTTTTGTTTTTTTTAATTCTCTTTTCATTGAACCCAATTTCACTCGGCTAATTATTATTATTTAAAAAAAATGCTTAGCTGCGAAAAGCAGTTAAATTTTCTTGTGTAGTTATTTCCTCAGCCTAATTACGAGACCAATGGGGGACCCGCACTCAGTAACGGTGCCACCAGTAAACGTTTATAGCTTCTCCGTTAAGCGGTGACATTCATAATTTGCCAGAGGTCAATGCTTTCAACCAAAGGTACTCCATCTAGAGTATGAAGACTCTTAAATTTTAAAAAGTCCGTCACGCAGGGGCTGCGTAAACTAAGCAGATTTCCCATGTGAAGTTTTACAATAGAGAAATTTCACGAGAGCCGAGCAGTTAATGAAACGGCCGAACTAGCTTTTGGCGGGAAAGACACTTTGTCCGTTAGCCGCCCAGATTTTATAAAAATGCAAATATCTCGGTTAATATTCAAAATAGAGAATAAATTTATATAACAATATTTATAGTAAATTTAATTTGCAATAAGATTGATTCTGTACAATATTTTGATCCGACGAATAGTAACGGAGATATTTCGAATTTTCGAAAATCCTCCCCTCTAAACTCCCCCTCCCCGTGGTCCGATTTCAGCCGTTAACGATCTTTCTTTTTACATGAAACGACTAAGTATCGAGTTTGATAACGATCAAACAAAAATTGCGACTAGAGTGGTAACAGACAAATATATATATATATATATATATATATATATATATATATATATAATTTTGTACGGAACTCATTTTCGTCATCTACTCGGTTAGATCAATGGACATTTGAAGAAAAATTTCGAAAATCCCGTCATGAGTACAACCTCAATAGCTGATTTTCCTTAAGGGAAATCTGCTAAAACCGGTGAGTTGAAGGTGCGGGGAGGGAGAAAGGGGATAACACGTTTAACACTCTTAATTGACGGCGTACACAAACATATTTGCATATATCTCACAAAGTAACAGTCCAATGAAAACCATATTTGGTATTTAATCTTGGAATAAAGTGGTTCCTGATATAACAGCTTATTATTAATATGAGACGATTAGAAGTGGGGGTTTAGTAAGCAGAAAACTAAAAAAAAAATCCATATATCTCGGTTAATTTTCATAGTACAGAAAATATGTACAACAGAGCATTAACTTTGCATTAAGGTTAGTTATACACACATTTTCAGTCCGACGTATAATATAGGAGCTATTTCGAATTTTCTACTACTGGTCTGATTTCAGCTATTAACGAATTTGATCTCTCTTTTTACATAAAACAATTATATGCCGAGTTTGGTAAGGATGAGACCAATATTGCGGCCGCTAAATCAGAAAGGGACTAATGTACATTATATATTTTACGAACCTCATTTTAGTCATCTACTAGGTAGGATGAAGAAATTTGTCGAAACTCGTGACAAGAGTACAACCTCAATAGCTGATTTTTCTTAAGGGAAATCTACAAAAAATATGCCTGCCAAATAATGAGATATAGGATATTTTTAGCCAATACTGCAAGATTCTAAAATACTTCCGTCCTATACTTAATACTCTGTTTTATCAAATATTCCTTAAGGAAAGGAATTCATGGCGCGATTTTCGAAAAAATTAATAACTCGGTTTACAGATATTTACATTCGTTTCTGCCAAGACATTTCTATACACTTTTAGTGGAGTGCTCTGTGATCATTAAGTCGTTCCGTTTATCCTTCGGTAGGGCGTGCAACCTTTGGATTTGGTACGAGTGGTCAGACTGGGTGTATAGACTGGCCATTTCAAACTCCTGAATCATCTTCACGAAATAGGAGTGCCTCACTAATTCAGTCCGTGAACCTACAAATCAAGGCTGAATAGGTTTTTGTAGACAAAATGAAGGATATTTTTAACGTCTAATCGAAGCACATAACTTAACAAAAGCCTTTTTTGTTGCCCTTTATCGTCTAACAAGTGAACTAATTAATTGTTAGTGTTGTAGTAATAAAGACGACTATGGACATTTATTTAGCGCTTAGGGCATCCCTTGGTGTTAGTGATTGATGATAAAATGAATCTATTAATTTCTTTATTAAACATCTTTGTCGCCCTTCAAGATTCAGGGCTCCAAGTATCCACACTTCAGGGGCTTCAATTTATAAAACAGTCACATAAAGTTTATTTTAATAAGTGTTACATTGGATGTTTACAGATATATATATATATATATATATATATATATATATATATATATCTATGTGAGGGTTTCGGCTCTCTCGGGCTGATAGCCGAAATCCTCACAATGACGATACTTCCCAGCGATGCAGCCTCAAATATAAATAAATATATTTACATATATTTGTTTTTAACTTTTTAATACGTTGGCATGACCTTTTAATTGGCTTATTTATTTATATTACATGTTTTTTATATAAATGTATTTGTTATGTCATTGAAGATGGGGCGTTTCGCCCAGAAATTACTCTGCATTTAATAAAAAATATTTGTTTAAAGGAAATAGTTACCCTTCAGAAATAATAGAATTTCAAATCCGGATGAAGATAGCATAGTACTTTATTCAAAACCGAGCCGTCAGAATTAAAATAGGGTTTATTCAAATTTACAAACGACTTTCTTAGCACCACAGATTCACTACATTTAAAAAACAAAAATTTAATTTTCTAATTTTGAAGATGAAAGTCCAATTAAAAAGTTGAAAATTTAAACTAAAGTGACAATATTTCTTCCAAATAATAAAGGAAAAAAGAAAGCCATAAAGCAAAGGCCAGTGAAAAAATAAATTTTCACCAACGAAATTTGCGAAAGACTAAATAAAATACACATAGAAGGAAAATAATAACAGTGATAAAAAAAGGGGAACTAAATATTTTGAGTGGAAATTAGGCTCATAACTAAATCTATAATGATAGTTTCATCGATTGATTAGAAAACATCAAATTGGAGTAGGAGTGCGCAGGATTTATTGGCCATAAATAAGCAAACAATTGAGTTGCGGTATACCCGTATAGTGGTCTGGAAGAAATATTGCAATAAAATAAACCCCAAGTCACGAAATTGAGAAGTTTAGTTTTGAAGTAATTTTCATATTTTAGACGTTGGGCTACGATCTGACAGAAAGTCATAAATTTAGCTGCTATACTCGCCAAGTTAACTTCAACTACAGACAGATCATGAAGTTGAAGAAAGAGCAAACCTGATTTGAATAAACTTCCTCTATTCTAACTCCGAAGGAGGGTGTCTGTTTCTACCAAGACTTTGATCCGCTCCATTATAAAAAGGAGAGTAATTAGTATATTTAAAATTAAAAATATATGAATAAATATATATTTAAAAATCAGAAGGGGCAGGAAAATTGAGAAAAATCTACGATAATTCTTTGATTTTAGTTGATATTTTTTTACAAATTTCTCAGGTCGTCTCTTTAATCATATTATTCCTAATAAATACAAATTTTGTTTGAGTTCTTTATGTTCAGCTATTTCAGAACAATAATGATGGAATAAGAAAACATTTTCGAAAACCACAAAACATGCAACTTCTTAAGAAACCAGTACTCAGATTCATCATTCCATGATACCTTATACCTCATACATTCTTCTATCATTCTACAACGGAATGGCTGAAAAAACTTTTATAATATGTTTTCTCCAATCGTTTTATTTTGACCGGAAACTAGATTTATTTGATCCCAAGAACGATATTAAATTCATCAATATTCGTCCAAAAGACATTCCACATTTCATTCTAAAAAATATAAACATGACTAATTTAAAGACCATAATTGGATTATTTATTGCTTTCGTTATCCAGTATTTATAATTCGGTCATTACTTTATCAATTAGTTTCGGAGTAATAACAATTATAATCATAAATTTGTCTAAATTCTTAAATCACAGGTAAAACAATTGAATGGCAGCAATTAAACTGTTCGTGTTACAGGGCATTTGTATTATTGTTGAATAAGACGGGACGAATTTGTTTGTGTGTCCAATCTTAAAATTTCTACCGGACACCATTTCTATTTCAACCCGACTAGTAAAAATAATTGGCTACAATTGAAATGTAAAATTGTAGAAAGTGAGTTACTAAATATAAATAATTTCTCATTGGTTTTGGATGACCTATTCTTAAAAAGAGTGAAAATATAAAAAAGTTTGTTGGTTGTTGATTGTACTTTTGAAGTACTGGAAATTCATGTCGGCTACTAACTCATTTTGGGATGAGAATAGTAAACGCCCATATTTTATTGAATTAGACTAGCATGAGGGATTGTTTTTGTTTATTATTGTCCACTTTATGCTACTAGGCTAATCGGGACGGGTTATCTACAGGTTACCACCCTTTTCTAACCAAGGTTGACCTAAGGATTTTATTTAATGAGTCCGTCACTAAATAAATTTCTACTACCCCGGAATCGAACCCGCCAATCTATGTTTACCGCGCGAAATTAAAGTGATTTTCTTGATATTTTGAAGCAAGAAAAACGGGAATTCTTTTATTGTATAATTACACTATATCATTGACTCTTTTGAGACCTTCATGATGACTCATTAAAGTAGTCTTTAGAACGGCTTCACCTTGAACTATATCGTGAACAAGCCGAAAGGTTCTGCACATGAGAAACAGCAACCCTTCTTTCCTACACCGGTTTCCAAAGGCCCACAGCCCTGAAAAGTAGTTAGAAGTCCTTGACAATCATTGCACTTTTAAAATCTGTGGCGGGAAATTAGACATATTTTCTCTAGATAGTGTTTAGTATGTCATTGCGTATATGCATAAAAGTCCGTCATTAGTTTTACAATAGAGAAATTTCACGAGAGTTACGGAAACGGCCGAACAATCTTTTGACAGAAACTCACGACTAGACCCAAAGTTAGCCCATCTCATGTCGTCCGTTGCAATTAATAAAAATGCAAATATCTCGGTTAATATTTAAGATACAGAATAAATGCATAGAATAATATTTATAGTAAATTTAATTTGCAATAAGATTGTTTCTATACAATTTTTTGAACCGACGTATGGTAACGGAGATATTTCGAACGTTCGAAAATCCCCCCCCCTTCTAAACCCCCCTCCCACTGGTCCGATTTTAGCCATTAACCAATTTGATCTGTCTTTTTGCATAAAATGTTTAAATATCGAGTTTGGTAACGATCAAACAAAAATTTCGACCGCTAGAGCGTTAACAGACAAATATATATAAACTTTTAAACGGACCTCATATTCGTCATCTCCTGGGTAGGATCGATGGACATTTGAAGAAATTTTTCGAAAATCGCATCATAAGTACGACCTCAATAGCTGGTTTCCCTTAAGGGAAATCTTCTAAAAACAGAATATGGGGTTTGTAGTATCCAAGGTCAGAAAAAGAAGGCCCAACAAAAATAAACTAAAACAATAAACCCGTAATTTTTTTCCATATAAAATCATTTACTTTCTGATACTTTTGGTTTCTTGCTGGTTTTTTTTTTCAATTTAAATAACCTTTATTTAAAATATGAATTCTCGTTGAATAATCTTGCTCAAAAATTTATTTCATATTATAACAACGAGCACATTCATGAACTTGGTCTAATGACAAAAAATGAACGAATGAAACTCTGAGTTGAGTGGCTTATCTTAACCCCAAGAGACCATTCTTAAATGTGAGGGTGCTTCTGTATGTCTCCACTTAGTATAGGATTAACACATTACAACAGTTTTTAAATTAAAAAATTTAAAGAGATTCCAAAACAATTAGCAAACAAACCGTGACCAACTGCAACAGCCTTCATTACTTTTTAAACTAATAATTTAAATTTAATTTAAAAATTACTTTAAAAAATAAACTGTAAAATATTAATAAAGACACATATTGTATGTCAATATTTTTTAAGATCAAAGTCCGTCACTCACACACTTTGATGTATTTCTATACAGTTACTTCAAGTACTTATTTTATAGTTAAGCTACTTGTCAATTATGGGGGAATTTAAGTTCTCCCAACGAATAGTTTCCTATTAAAAAAAAAATTCTCTCTTGATTAAAGTAGAATCATCATTATAGCGGCATCTCAGATAAATATAAAATATTAAAAAGAAAACTCTTAATCAATCACAATGCTTTATTTTAGCGGTGCACTTTTGAGCATATACTCCATCTATAGTGAACTCTTAGAGTGAACCTCTCTGAAGCATAGTATTTTTGTGATTCATATTTATTTATTTGAACCTATTTCTCTACATTGGCTGAGCTTTCAATAGGCATTTAAGAGCATTAAATTTTTGAGGAGTTCTAGAATAGTCGATACAAATTTCAGTAAAATTGTGTGTTTTGGTGAGTAATAAAAAAAGCTAGAAGACAGAGCCAACGACTCTTTCCTTCTATAATGAGGAAAAAAAGGGTACCGTAAAATGAGAATTACTTCAAATTTTCGATGCTGCCACTCTAAGGTGCTAATAAATATACATATTTCAAGGAAAGGGTCCTATTTATATTTTAGCGAGATCCAAGCGACCTAGTTTAATAGCTGATCGCGATATATATATATATATATATATATATATATATATATATATATATATATATATATGATATAAACCCCCATACTGTACCTAAATCCGTGCGAGTTCTTCTTAAATACGCCAAAGACAGAATCTATAGGAATCCTTATTTATTGGAAGACCTGAAATCGGCCATCAGAAGTGAGATTGATGCACTTCATTCCCGCGCCTTATGAGTGAGTTTCGTGAGAAGCTTTATTCGGGCGGTAAACATTTTGAGCATCTTATTTATTTTCAGTCAATAAAATGAGTTTCAAGTCCTTTGGATGTTGAGTTCTTTCCTCAACGATTGCCTATTTTCTGCCATGTATTTTGGACACTCCTGGTATTACATGGATAACTTTATGTTATGACCCCCCATTAAATATTTAGTTTGGGTCCCCTAGAAGTTTAGCTCCGCCCCTGGTGATAACTAATTTATAGACAAAATAATTCTTATATTTTTGGGTGTCGTTTCTACACTATATTGCATTTGGTCAACAAGCGGTAGCCCTGAAAGCTGTTATATTTTTAACAGTCTCTGGAACAGTACCTTATAAATCATTTGCAGGATATTGGCATGACGCCACCTGAACTGCGTCTTGATGTGTTGGAGAAAAGTAAAATTGTGAGGACTTAGTGTTGTATATTGCTAACGTAGGTATTGTTGTACAGACGTGATCGATCTGACTACTTTGGACATTAATGTCTGCAGGCTATTGATGTATTTTTTTTTTTTGAAGATTGGTAGTCCTTTTGCTCAAATATGATTCAATAGAAAGGTGTAGCCGTTTAAGTTTCATAGGACGTTTTGATTTGTAACCCATGAACTGATCCATGTACTCATATATTGTCACTGACGCGTCACAGTGGTCAAGAGTGGAGGTACTACTCTGGGAAATTTACCAAGCCGGCTTGTAAAATGTAATCAGTAACATACAAAAAAATTCTCAACAAATTAAACATTAGCTTGTAGTAAAAGTATGTTTATGATTATGTAAAAATAAGTATGTGTGGAAAAGGTTATTATTAGAACTTGGTTGGTGTGTTGTAAACTAACACAGAGAGACAACGGTAACAACATAATGTCTAGGGTTTCAAGTGAATTAGAATTAGATGATAGCCCAAATATAAACTCAATTTTACAAAAAAACAAATACAAAAACATTTACCACAAAATATTTTCAGATTGTGCATTTCAAAATGTAATTTTCTTATATTTCGTTGTTTTAATTTAATCATGTACTTCTCTGTACGTCTCCTGTTTTTACTAATTCTTTAGTGCCTACTATTATTTTTTTCTTATCTTTCTAGACTCCTGTTATTTTATTCAGTAATGGTTTCTTGTAGAATAATATTATTTGGAATCATTATCTTACATATAATTAAATTCTTACTTTGATCTGCATTTCATATTATGTTTTATAATTTTACATCGCCCAAAATTCTTGGAAATTATAAGCTTTTAATTAATATTTTTGTTTGTATATTCCTGCAGTGTTTTCCAAACAAACAAGAATTATTATTGTTGTTTATTGGCTTATTTTATAGTATTTGGTATCGTTTTGACAACATATTTCCATGCTTGCAAAGATATAAATTATGTGAAAGTAATTACTACTGTGTAGCTTACCAATAATTATTACAAACAGGCGTCGACAAGAAGTCCAAAAAAAAGGTGATTCTTGAGAAGTAGTTTGAGTAGATTCACAGAATGAGGAACACCAACACAGAATACAAATTTGTCACCACAATCACAATATCACAGCGATGAAGACGACGCGGTAGATGACATCGCGAGTATGCTCGGGAGACGCACATAGAACCTTCCGTCGCGGAGGTAGACCGTAGTCTGAGCTGTAGCCTCTCCTACCACCACTTACGCTATCTGCTGTGTATACTTTCACTGCCGACAGCTGTTCGCTCCGCTCCATTCGACCGGGGAAAAGTAGAAGTGTTGGGCCTATTCAGCCAATCCCAACAAACGGAGGCTCAAAGGTCAGCGTGAAATGGTTCCAGAAGGTGCAGAGCAGGAGGTGAAACATCCACGAGCGAGTCTGACGCTTGCTTCTTCTCGGCAAGTAGACGGTAAAATAGCCGCTTTAAATGGGGGCGTGTCACAACAGTCCGTTCATGAAACTTCGCCTCCTGAAAACTGGCACCTGTTGGTTGACACTGAGTTTGGTTTACAGCAATTCCGTTGTTTCTCTCGATAAACACCATAACATAACATGTCTTACCATAACATATCAATGAATGCAAGTACCTTATATGACATTTCTCATTGATTATTATTATTATTATGGGGGAGGTTTACACTCAGTGAAAACTGGAGTAAAATCCATATCGGGGGAATATCCAACCGATATGGAGTTTTTGATTGTGACATATTATTGGGAATTTAAAAATTTTCGCACTATTCTGGCAGTATCAAGAAGTACCCCTTGCTGTGCTTCTTTTATAATAGTTGTTGGCAGATTCAAGTTCTTGGTGCCTGCTATCGTTGTTTTTGGCACGAGTTCATTTGAACTTACTATAATAGGCTTATCTATGGCAGTATGTATACCTCTTTGAGCTCGATAGCCAATTCTTGATATTTTCTTAATTTTTCGGCATAGGATTTTCGAATATTCTCATCATTGGGTACTGCAATGGCAATGTCAGCAGTCTTATTGATCTTGTCAATAATGAGAATATCCGGCTTGTTATGATGAACAGTATGGTCAGTTATCATCGCTCCGTCCCAATACATCTTTATATTATCTGTTTCCAATCATTTTTGAGGATTATAGTGATAATAAGCAACCTTTCTGTTTACCATGCCGAATTTCTCTGCTAGAGCTTGATGGATTACTTATTATTATTATTATTATTATTATTGAGGGATTTTAACTAGTATACATTGTTTACTGCCACGAAATTCTGGTAAAAAGATGAGCATGGAGTTTTATGGTCCTCCAAACTGTGGCAAAACCTAGCTCTGTTCGGTATTACCCGTTATGATTAATTATGGGATAATTATAAATTTCAATAAATATTCCCAATTTCCATTTTAGGTTCGTATAGATCGAAATCTCCTTCTATTCGATGAACCCTCCGTCGAACCCCCATGTTTTGAGGCTTTCCTCTCAGGTGTAACTCCTCTTCTCAGGTGTAAACATGTCAGCGAATATAAAATATAAAACGCACAGGCCGGTTCTTAAAACTCCGGTTCTGATTGCTACAAAAAAAAAAAAACCTGTTTTCCCTCAGAATAAAGAGTTTTCTGTGCTGATGACGTAGTATCTCATTGGCAAACCGATTTCACAGATCACACAAAGAAAATCTTACCCTTAGCATATATTAACCTTTTAAAAAAATCCAGCATTGCAGAATTAAAATAAATTAATAAAAATTATTTAAAACACTCTGTCTTTATATTGTACATGAAACCATTCCATGAATATGTTGAACATTATACATGCCAGGTTATAATCCCGATCTCCAGGCGAGTACGCGGCCCATATTTGGTGTCACTAGTGGCTGAAGGTTTTGTGTTTGGTTTCGAACACCAAAACTTCAAATGTATTCAAGCTTTTGATCAAAAAGAAAAATCCAAGCTCTTTAAAGTCATAATTTGAACGTGCCCTTCCCCTTACCCAAGGGAGAGGAGTTATAGTAGGCCAAATCATAAAGTTTTAACTACCTAAAAATTATATAGACTTTTGGTATATCGTTGGGCTATTAAAATTTTAATTTTAATTTAGCTTAACAGTCCCTTTGTCACTACTAAGGCTAATTGGGACGAGTAATCTTTATGTTACCCTCCTTTTCTAGCCAGGGGGCTAAGGCCTAGGGGCCAGGGGGCTTTAATGAGTTCGTCACAAAATAAATTTCTAGACGGAACGGGAATAAGGATTTTATTAAGTGCGTTTGTCACTGAGAGTATATCACTAAAAGAATTCCTCTTTAAATGTGAATAGAACTGCAATACTGATGTGGCTTTGAGCGGTAGGTAGTGTAGTAATGTTGGATTACAAATCTCCTGAAGAGATTTCACTTAAAGAGGAGTATTAATATGCTGCAGAAATAAGAGACATTTTTTTTATCCAAAAAGACTATTACCGTTCTATTCACATTTGAAAAAGATCGATAATACTATGAATTCCTATTGCCCAGGTGAGAATCATACCACGTGTAGGAGTATTATGGCCAACGTCGGAACTCACGTAGTTTAGAATGAGATTTAAATTTTAATTCCCTTCAGAATACCTCACCTCTTCAACTTCTTGCAACCTTCCAGCACAGACACCAACCACTAACCAAATTTCTAAATGATCACATGATGCTAAAGTGTATCCTCTCCTCTCTAGAAGGTACCTAAAAGATTAATTCAAACACAGGGAAGTCATTTTTTTTTTTAACTCTATTTGCCATATTTTTATATATTTTTTTATATATAGATGCCAAAGAAAGGTTGAATTCATATTGTTCAATTTCCTGATAACATTTATTTTATTTCCTAGAAGTTCTTCCTGCACCAAAAAACATAACATTCTCTAGAGATGATTTTATTCTCTCCACATGGACCCCGGAATGTTCTAGATGTTTTGGTTTGTTATTTATTCTATGCATTGCCTCTATCTTATTCCTTTTTTATTTGCGCTGAAGCTTCTCGGAAATGAAACATTGGCAAAGCTCGGATCTATCTCTCTATATTTATTTAGTCTTAAGACTTAAGAAACTGTTTCGCTTGTTAGATTTTTAGTTTCAAATTGTTATTTTGATATAAATCTATTTGCCCACGTTAATTAAGGATGACTAGATAAATTCGTAAGAAAGTTATAATTGTTTAATTGGTAAATACCCTAGATCAAATTTTTCTGTTTTATTTGACCACATAAAATGTTACTGGCCAATGTTTGATAAAGTAAATTTAGTGAAGAGACTGATTATTCTTTAGATTTTCATCTTGGTGTTCATAAAAGATTAATTCAATTCCAACTTACATGAGTATATAGTTAACTGGCGCTACAGTCCTTGAGGAGCCTAGACCGCTTCCGCCTCACTTTAGAAGACTATTCCTCGCGGATTTCAGCCGGGTTTCTCAGTCTTCCTCCTCCAGGTACGAAGCGACCGTTTCCAAGGCCTACTTCTTTTCATGTAGTACAATATACCATCTCCTCGGAGTGTCCGACGGTCTCCATTCTTTCAACATGTATGGCGAACATGAAATCATTTGGTGACGGGTTTGCCATGATATTTCATTACTATCGAGTCACGTTTGATGCGCCAACTTTGGAATTCTTGAAGGCTCTAAACATTTTTCACAAGGCTCTTCTTCCCAATACCTGCAGTGTAACTTTATATAAACTGTAAATAGTACATAAATAGATTATTTTTATAACTACTACTCCTCCAAGATCCAAAACAAATTCAAATTATTATGCATCGTATGCCAAAGACTTCATAATTTTTTCCATTTTTTTTGTTCATAAAATCATATTTTTACTCATGTATTTATTCTATTTTTAAGCTAAATTCGGGTTTCCATAACACCACTTCTCAGAAAATGACAAAAATAAGGTACACACACACTCACACATAAAAATTTGAATCTTCTTATGCATAGTGAGAATTAATCAGCTTATCCCAAACGTAAACCTGAAATCTTTTTAGGTTACTTACTATCTGGTCTGGTTTCTTACTAAGCCTGAACTAGAGAATGCAATATTTAGATGACGTCACCTATTGTCAGTTTCTCATTGGAAGTCTGCTTTGTTCCAACATTTTTCCTTTGTATTATTTCGACTAACATTTTGCCCTACTTAAAGAGAATCCTCTTTTATCACATAATAACAACTTATATACTAATAATTACACACTGTATATACATATAGATAAACACTGCTAAATGTACGATAATATCATCAATATCTCCGATTCTTTGGAAGTTACTAATGAAAAGTCAATATTCTTGTTTATTTGAAGAACAGCGAACTGAATTTGTGCTTCTATGTATAAAAAGGCCAAAAATAATAAACTTACATGCCACTTAAATAAAACTATATTCTTAATAATTGCATGGTTATTATTAACTAGCTCAGATACCCGGCTTCGCCCGGGAATTGATTTGAGGCTGAATGGTGATAGTATTTTTTTGGCAAGACTTTACTTTGCACAATATTTTGACATTTACCCGTTCCAGTGTTTAGGGTTAATACCCGTTGTTGGCATTTGTTAATAATAAAATTAATTTTTTATGTATGTCTTCACTGTCCTCCAAATTGTCATATTTCCCGTCTACTGTGCATTATGCATAGATTTCAGTTATTAAGGACAAACTATTAACAAAGATTTGAATTAATTTTTCCAGGTGAGGTACCTCATAGTTCAAATTGGAATGAATTGTTGAGCATATCAATATTTCTACGCAAATTACTTGCTCCACACATTGTTCCTGGAGAAATGTATAAAAACAAAAAGTTAATCTAAATAACAAAGTAAACAACTTATGTTACTGCACGATTGCCGAAAAACAAATAGACGATGAAATATCGGGAATTTTTATTTCAGGCCTCCCTTATAACCCCCACTCCCGTTCTATCCTATCATTTTTAATATATCTTATAATCATGGAAGAATTTAATGCTAATTCACATACAGAGTAGTGTTAAGTTCGGTTCAATCGTTAGTGCACAACAAAATTGTTGGCTCCCACTCAAGTTTTTAGTGCATATCTCGTTTATATTTTGTTATACGACAAAATTTAATATAACGAAAGTTACTTTAAATAACAAAATAAACTACTTTACTCATGTTCATATTTGCCGAAAAACCAATAGGAAACGAAATATCGCTATTTTTAATTTCTGGCATCCCTTATAACCACCACTCCTGCCCGTCCCTAGAAATGTTGGTATGGCTTGTTATAATTAAAGTGTTAGTGATAATACATATACCGAGTTTTATTTATTTCGGTTGGGTCTTTTGTCCCAAATAAAATTGTTCACTTCCGCTATAGGTTTTAGCGTATACCTCATTTATAATTCGGTATACGAAAAAAGTGTATTTAACAAAAGTTACTCTAAATAACAAAATAAACAACTTTTGTAATGTTCATATTTGCCGAAAAACGAATAGAAAACGAAATACCGCTATTTTTAAATTCAGGCTTCCCTTATAAACCCCACTCCTGTTCGTCTCAGAGGATATTAATATAGCCTAAAGTCTAAGTTGGGTTAGTTGTAATATACATTCCAAGTTTCATAAAATTCTGTTCAGCCGTTTATGCGTGAAAAGGTAACAAACAAACAAACAAACAGACACGAAAGAAACAAAATGCAGTTATGGTGTCTATGACATGTGAAACGAAAAGTTATCGTGAAATTTCGCGAAAAAAACCAATGTACAGACAGAGGTTACAATTTTATATATATATATAGATTACAAAGTCCCCACTGCATACCACCCTGCATTTTTGTTATATGTTACACTAAACAATAAATTCTGTACAAATGTAATTTATGGGATCAAACTATTCTGCTAGACTTAGCTACTTAACTATTTACAGACAGAAGACTTATCATTCAAAAAATTAACAACAGCAAAATACATAACGATTTGGCAGAACAAATTAGAAAGCAACAAATATAGTGTAAAGTCCGTCATGCAGGAATATGCTGTCCTTCGCCGGTTCGTTGATATTAGCGGAAAATAGAGGTAAGCTTGTGGTACGGAGTACCGCTTAATGAACTGGAAAGCCATTGCCCATGATTGCCAGAAGTGGAGGAGACATGTAATGGCGGGAATGAAAACAAGCTGTGAACAACTCTGAACATAAATTGTTCCAAATCTTCAGAAAAATCCAGTTCCATGGTAGAACGGAGAACATTTTGAATATTCTCCAGATGTCCAAGCCCTTACTCCATAGACCAATATAAAAGAGCAAAAGGGATAGCTAACACCATTGTAAAGAAGAGCAAAAAACAAAGCTGGATTGAATTTATTTCATCCTTAAATAGATATACTCCATTTAAAGAAGTTTGGCAGCATATTAATAAAATTTAAAATAAAAAATAATACCCCCAACTTCCAGCTTAAAAATTTATGACAAAAGTATTCCAAACCCTTTGGACATCAATAATACTCATGGGGAAATATTATCAATCAACATTTGATGTCAATTCCAAAAATAAAAAATTCTTGCAATACAAAAAATACCAGGAACAAATTCCTATTCAAATTCGTCAAGACACTTCTCACCCATTGAATAAATTATTTAGTATGCATGAATTGAAATGTGCTAGTAAAAATTGTAAACAGTCTGCACCTGGAAAAGATGATATACGAGTATGTTACAATATCCTTAAGAAACTTCCTAATGTAGCACTTATCCACTATCTTCAACTTATCAACAATATTTTCCAAATTGTGAAATATCTTGAAGTATGGAAAGAGTCTATAATTATACCTATATTGAACTCCAACTAAGACAAGTGTCTTCCATCCAGATATAAGCCATTTGCATTAACCAGCTGCCTGTCAAAGCTATTCAAAAAAATGATTAACAAACCTTAAATCAAAGAATCCTTTCAAAATATCAATGTGGTTTTAGGCCTAATCACTCCACCATAGATCACATAGTCAAATTAGAAAGTGGCATACTAAATTATATATATATATAATATATATATATATATATATATATATATATATATATATATAATTTGTAATGGATCTCGTTTTCTTCATCTCCAAGGTAGTCACGATATAAGTACAAACATAATACCTGATTCCAATTAAGGGAAATCTACTATTAACCAAGTTGAGAGAAGGAGCTATCCCATACCGATTCGTTTAATATCTTCAGTTAAGTTTTAATAGGGAGAAGATGATTCAGAGCCTTTTGATTCTGGAAACTTAATATCTTGTAGAGAGGTGGCGGCATTGCCATGCCGTTCCAATTCCATCAACTCCAATATTTACCATTCCACATTGTCGACGGAGTATGGAGAAGTGTTTGAGTTACAGTAACTGAAGGAGAGTTGGTGTGCGCGCGCGCATTGTGTGTGTGTGTGTGTGTGTGTGTGTGTGTGTGTGTGTGAGAGAGAGAGAGAGAGAGAGAGAGAGAGAGAGAGAGAGTGAGAGAGAGAGAGAAACTGTCAATGAGATGGAGAGAATCTATCTCTGTTTACAGATGGAAGGCAAACAAACTTCACCTGCTTCCTCCTCTGCTCCCTTCATCTCATTTTGAATTCCTTGAGAGTTCTTCCACCAAGCAGACTATTTCTCTGTTCCTAGACAAACGTCGAGAAAGTCAGCCCTCCCCCCACCTAACCCTCCAGCTCGATAAATTGTCCAATTCTCAAGGATGACCTAATACTATTATGGTAAAGCTTAATCCGAACACTAAACCAGTGGTTTTTAACACACAATTTTCGTTTGATATCTACCAAAATCAATATTTAAACATTCAATTTAACAGTAAAACTAAAATTAAAGTTAGTTAAAGATAGAAATCAGGCCAGGAGGAGTAAATGTTAAGAGATGAGGTAAAAAGTAAACTTAAAATGATTAACGTTAGCTTAAAAAGTGCCATTGTTGATAAACCATTTTATTCTGATTGTAGTTCAATATATTTCCTCTGACTGAAATATTAAAAGTATTTAAAGTCTTGTTGATAAATGAAAAAATGGAGAATAAAATGCCAGATTGTGTCATATATGTATCATTTCAGCAAGTGGGAAATCTGCGTAGTTTACTCTGTCTCAAATGACGTATTTTCAGTATTTTGTAATTGGGAAAATAAAACAATCACTGATTGGAAAATAAAAGGGGAAGAATATTATATATAAAGTTTAATTTTGACAGACCTCATTTTAGTCATCATCTAGGTAGGATCGATTGGTATTTAAGGAAATTTTTCAGAAGTCACGTCATGAGTACAACCACAACAACTAATTTCCCTTAAGGCAAACCTGCTAATCGGAGAAAATTGTGAGGTCAAACAATAATTCATTTTACAAGGAAGAAAAAGTACTCGTTGGGCAAAAGTTAACAAAGAATTTTGTAGGGGAATTAACAATTTTACAATTAACTTTTCATTATCATTTTTTAACTAGTTCCCATATCAATTTAGTATCATAAAGTCGATGCATAATTTATTTTCTCCCGGCTCACTAAAAATATTATAGTTTTGTTGGTACGTACTACCTGGTACAAAATTATAGACTTGGAGGGCCCTAAAGACAAGGCCATCCTTATATCACTGTCAAAGATAGAAATGAAATAGTAATATGCACTGACTTCCAAGCTTTTAACATACTTTGGCAAACTTTTGCTCTACAAAGTCAATAAAATTCAATATTTGGAACAATTCCACATACTGAAACCTCAGAAATGTTCAAATAATCTCTACTCAAATATAGGTACAGAGCTGCAAAAGCGAAAGTGGACTAGCCAGGCATTCATATATGTATCCGCAAATAATTAATTTTGATATATATTGTACTGACAACAACCGATATCAGAATATAATAATGTTTTACTGGTAGAGTGGCAACAATCATGGAAACTCACACAACAACGTTTTTGGAATGAGCATCAAGCAACAGAAGCTTATTATGATAGGATGTAATATTGACTAGACTTGTCATTATCAGCCATTCTTTACTGAACCACGAACACAGTGACAACAAAAAAGTAGTAGGCAGATGAATTTATTTCCTTCCTTTTCAAAGCCTTCTTGATCGTACATGTTTCTATCATAGTATGTGTTCAGTCGTCATTTGAACTTGAATTTCCCGCGCTCGCTGAGTTCACAAACCCGCCACACACATGCAGATCGCCAAGGCTGTGGCCTACAGCGGAAACTACTTTGCAGCTCAAGAAGGCATCGGCTAGTTACAAAGATACAGTTCAGTTGGTCTTTAACGGGGTCGTTCCTACAGGGGGGTGCCATTCGGGAGGTGCGCAGATCGTGACTTTTTTGCGACTTTGGCGCATTACGTCATCCAATACCTATTTGAGCTTTGTTTACATAGTGAGCATCTCTATCTTTTTGTAATTTTTTTTATTTTTTAGTGTTATAACTCATTTTTTTCAAAATGCCGAGTGATTGTGCTGTAGCAACATGTTCCCACAACCCTAGGAAATCAGGGAAGTCAGTATCTTTTTACCAGTTCCCGAAAAACCCAGAAATTAGGAAACAGTGGGTAGTCCTGTGTAGACGAGGTGATTTGAACTTTAATCCTGATAATTCACGGGTTTGTTCAGAACATTTCAACGACAGTGATTATGAAAGGAATTTACAAGCAGAATTGTTAGGCTATGTTCCTAATAGATTGAAATTAAAAGAAGAAGCTCTGCCCCACCTGAATTTACCAGTGTCGTCCTTAAGTAAACAAACTTCTACTTCTGACACAAAAAGTGAAACATCTAGACAATGTAGGAGTGAAAATATATAAACGTGCCCTGTGTCACATTAATGAGATTTCTCCCAAAAAGAAGAAAAGTGATTTTTCAGCTAATACAGAAGACTACATGCCAATGACAGTTTTTAAAAAGGTAAGATTTAAAATGTAAGAAAGAGAATTATTTTCTTGTAATGTATCCTATAGAGCTCTATAGGAATTTATTTCCCATGGTCCATTAGTAATGATATTACATGTGTCTTTCACAGCAATTTATTCTATAGGACAGTGCGGTTTAAATTCATACACTCCACATATATCAGCAACAACTGTTTTCGACAAGACAGAATTTATTATATGGGACAGTGCGGTTTAAATTCATACACTCCACATATATCAGCAACAACTGTTTTCGACAAGACAGACTACATGCCAATGACAGCTTTTGAAAAGATAAGATTTAAAATATAAGAAAAAGAATTATCTTCCTGTAGTGTATCCTATAGAGCACTATAGGAATTAATTTCCCATGGTCCATTAGTAATGATGTTACATGTTTCTTTCACAGTTATTTATTCTATGGGACAGTGCGGTTTAAATTCATACACTCCACATATATCAGCAACAACTGTTTTCGACAAGACAGACTACATGCCAATGACAGCTTTTGAAAAGATAAGATTTAAAATATAAGAAAAAGAATTATCTTCCTGTAGTCTATCCTATAGAGCACTATAGGAATTAATTTCCCATGGTCCATTAGTAATGATGTTACATGTTTCTTTCACAGTTATTTATTCTATGGGACAGTGCGGTTTAAATTCATACACTCCACATATATCAGCAACAACTGTTTTCGACAAGACAGACTGCATGCCAATGACAGCTTTTAAAAAGCTAAGATTTAAAATATAAGAAAAATAATTATCTTCTTGCAGTGTATCCTATAGAGCACTATAGGAATTAATTTCCCATGCTCCATCATTAATTTGATTTCATGTTTCTTTCACAGTTATTTATTCTATGGGACAGTGCGCTTTAAATTCATACACTCCAAATATATCAGCAGCAACAGTTTTGGACAAGCGAACTACATGCCAATGACAGCTTTTAAAAAGGTGAGATTTAAAATGTAAGGAAAGAATTATTTTCTTGTAGTGTATCCTATAGAGAACTATTGGAGTTAATTCCCATGGTCCATTAGTAATGTTATTACATGTTTCTTTCACAGTTATTTATTCTGTGGGATTTTAATGCATAGGCTCCAACATCAGTGCCATTCTCTTTACAAGGATTTAACTGGAACCGAGGCATCCCTGCGACTCGAAATATATGCATCTTTTTAGGACAAGAAGGATTACATGCCAATGATATACTTTAAAAATCTTGTACCTGAATGGACTAGTTGATGTTTAAAATAATTTACTAACATATTCTAGTAACTGGTATCTTAGTTTATTGCTTGGTTTGTTCAATGTCATTGACTTTAATTTCTTTGTATAATATTAGGCATAACTGTTTTCATGTTTTGAACATTTTATCTTATTATAGCAATACTTTGTATTGTGTTGATTATGTAGAAAAATTACGATTTTAAATATATCTCAATTTTAAGGAACTATTGTGTATTTATTTTTAATGGAATCTAATTTGTACATGGTTTATTTAAAGTAAAATATATTCAGCTAAAGTAATTTGTACCATTTATTGACCTATACCATTTTATAAATTTTGTATTCACCAAATTAATCAGAAAACAGCGTATATCGATCGTTTTTAAGCTGGTTGGGGGCGTGGCTAGGAATCGAGTGACGTAGCAGGCTCGCTGCATTTTGATTGGCTATTCGTCAAATGGCACTACCTTATCTTATACGTACCTTGGTTCCTACGGCCAGTGGGGCTTTCCCCCCTCCGGGGTCGTTTCTCCGCTACAGCGAAGGATTATACGTACCTTGCGCTACAGTAAAGTGTGTACACCGCTTCATAGATAACAGTTCAGTTGGGATTCACCCGTTACAGAGTTACAGTCAGTCTTTCATCTCCCGCAAAGCTACCATCATATACGGATCACCGCAACTAGCTAGAAGACAGAATCTTATAGAGAACACAGAAAATAACAACGGAAGAAGACTCCACTTCAAGGAAAGTATATGTTTCCCGCAGGTACCTACTTCTAATAATGCTAGCATTATCTAAGCAAATTATTAAATGAGTACTCACAATATAGGACCGCTCGATCATTCTATTGTATATATATTATTGGCTTGCCACTAAATTATTTTATAAAGTTAAGTTTCCTTTGGTTTCTTGTTCAACCTCTATATCTATAAGGTGTATTATATGTTGCTTAATCAATTCAATATACTTGATTCTTTGGAGAACTCAAATAGTGACTTGTATTATTTCCCCGCATCCTTCCATAAAATAGTAGGTAAATATTTCAGTCTAATGCTATCTTATTCTTGCCTTTAAAAAGCTTCCCGCCCCGACATTTTGGTACCGAAATAGCTCTATTATTATTATTACCTCTAAAGCTAACCGCACGCCCAAACATTATGAGTACCTACATCCTGTTAAGCATTGTTTATATCAGGATCTAGTACGCTTCTGGAAGCAGTGCAATTTCTTTGCGCTCTCAATAGTGAAATCTTAATTAATAATTGGGCTTAAGAGACCTTTGCTCCACTGCACGTTGATCCTTTTCTCCCAAATCCTCATCTCCTTCTTTGAACAGAGAGATCACTGTGCCGAACGCTAATAACAGTGGCTTATCACCTTTTTAGAATCATTTAGAATAGGAGTTCATTAACCAATACATTTTTAACAGCGCTCAAGTCGTTTATTTTTAAAAGTACATTCATTAATTTCATTAAAGCATTATCCTTCAATCTTGAAGATTCTATCCCCTTTAACAATGAAGCTTTTCTTAAAAATAGTTAGATATTATTATACCCAATGTATGATTCTTAATCAACCGCCATATATTAATGCCTAAGTATTTCCTGAGGAATATTCGCATTATAGTGCTGAAAGGTAAAATTAATAAACTAAAAATTGTTCGGAATAAATAGTTTTGAATAAACCAAAGAAGCTCCTTAATCATAGACTTCTCCGGTATTTTACTTATTATAATTTATTAACGTCCACTTTTTGCAACTAAGGCTAATTGGGACCAATCGAACTCGCCACTCTAGGTTTACCATGTGAAATATAGGTCAACGCTTTAACTCACATGGCTAACCTGAGCCCCGTATTAGCAGATTTCCCTTAAGGGAAATCAGCTATTGAGGTCGTACTCATGTCGCGAGTTTCGAAAAATATTTCTTCAAATGTCCATCGATCTTACCCAGGAGAAGAAGTTAATGTGGTCCGTTCAAAAAAAAAAAATATATATATATATATATATATATATATATATATATATATATATATATATATATGTGTGTCTGTTAACGCTCTAGCGGTCGCAATTTTTGTTTGATCGTTACCAAACTTCATATTTAAGCGTTTTATGTAAAAAGAAAGATCAAGTTCGTTAATGGCTGAAATCGGACCAGTGGGAGGGGGGGTTTAGAGGGGTTTTTAAAAATTCAAAATATTTCCGTTATTATGCGTCGAATCGAAAAATTGTATAGAATCAATCTTATTGCAAATTAAATTTACTATAAATATTATTCTATACATTCATTCTGTATCTTGAATATTAACCGAGATATTTGCATTTGTATTCTGTGTGTGGTCGGCAGGGAGGTCGGCTATGTTCGGGACCTTCCGCCGAGAGCTCTGGCGGCCGTTTCTGTAACTGTTCGTCCCTCGTGAATAGGTTTAAAGATCCATTACTATCACAATTGTTATTGGGCAGATTTCTCTACTGTAAAACTTCAAGAGGGAAATCTGCTTATTTACGCAGCCCCTGCGTGACGGACTTTTTTTACTTAGAAGCTCCCAGTTTTTAGAAGATTTCCGTTAAGGGAAATCAGCTATTAAGGTCGTACTCATCGCGCGAGTTTGGAAACATTTCCTCAAATTTCCATGGCGGATCGAAAAAATGTATAGAATCAATCTTATAACAAATTAAATGTACTATAAATATTGTTATATACATTTATTCCCTTTCCTGAATATTAACCATGATATTTTCATTTTTCAGCCTTCAGCAAGCCCCCACTTCTACTCATGTTACATAAACAATACTCGGTTATGTAATCATTCCACATCATTCGAAGCTTAAATACCCAATATTGTTTCCAAGAGACATTTCTTATACGAGATACATACAACTCTGTTCTGGTGACACCCCCCCCCCCTGGCTTAAGATTTGGACTACTTAAATTTGATTGATTCAGATAAAAATTATTCTGATTCATTATAAATTACAGTACTATATATAGTAAATAGTTTTCAATCAAATTAATAAGTTATATTCTGATATACTCGTATTTCAGTAATATTTTTTCTTTCCGGTGAGAGGTGAGTTGGCAGATATGTTTGTTTAAATTTCAGACACTTCCCGCCTGGATGGGATTTCTTATTAACGTTTGTATTTAATTTACTTAATATTCAAGGTGGTTTTGTGTTACCAGTATGTAGATTTATCTATTAACTTCACGAGGGAAATCTGCTTAGTTTACGCAGCCCCTGAGTGGCGGACTTTAATTTTCCAGGGCCAAACCAACAACGGAAGTGAAGCCTGGAACATAGGTACATTATGAACATAGAAGGGAGGTTAGCTACATTCAAGCCTCATTGCTTCATCATTGCGTGCCTCAGCATCACCAAAACAGGTAGCTTGGCCGGGTTTTTATTTTCCAAATTAACACACCCTGGTTGACAAAGGGATACCGGTTAAAACTGCAAAACGGTATTTCGCCGTTGCCCTCACAGCAACTCGTATGGCTTTGAACATGCCTTTCACATTCTCTTTGTAATGGACAAGTTGGGATTCAATCGTTGACTAGAGCTCTAATCATTTCATGTCAATACTTAGCATAAAATATTATTATTATTGTTATTTATTAACATGCACGCTTTGCAACTATGGCTAATAAGGACGGGTTATATACAGGTTACAACCCTTTTCTAGCCAACGTGGGATTCGGATTTTATGTAATGAATTCCGTCACTAAATAATTTTCTTTGCCCAGGCGAGAATCGAACTCTTATACTCATTATCTAGCATAACATAGTTAAAACCAACTAAATTAAAATATTTATTAAATAATATAAATCTGAGTTAACAATAAATATCGATTAATTATGGTACTAATTCTGTACTAGTGGCGACTCGCATAGCCGTGAGTTGTTCGCTAAAAAGAAGATAACCTCACGGTATAAAAATAATACCAGATGTATTTAAATGGAGTTATATTATTTATTAACGTCCACTTTTTGCTACTGCGGCTAATTGGGACGGGTTATCTACAGGGTACTGCCAGGGTGGGACTTAGGATGTTATTTAATGAATTTCGTCACTAAATAATTTCCTTTGCCCAGGCAAGAATCGAACTCGCCACTCTAGGTTTACCATGTGAGATTAAGGTCAACGCTTTGACTCACATGGCTAACCTGAGCCCCAGTTAGTAAAATGGTTAATCAGAATTGCGAGTTGAAAATTACAACGACGAGTGCGAAAGTTTTATCTGTTGTCTCGTCTCCGGCTGTGTTATGCTGTTAGCTGCGATTGTGATAAGTGGCTGTTGAAACTGTACCAATTGTAAATATTGTAAATAAACTTGTTGTTATGTGTAAATATTTCATCCCCAAGAAGTTATTTATTTTATTGTTTTAATATAAAAGTTGAAAAGTGAAAAGAACTATTTATTTCCCCCTCAGTCTACGAAACTGATATTCAGTATGTAAAAGAGCGAGTAACTATCAGACAATCTCGCGTAGCGAATAATTCCGATCTTGTACGAATGTGACCGAGCCTAATTACCTCGTTTCTCTACAAGCATCTAGCGTTTTAGCATATTTTCCGTAAGACAAATCAGCTATTGATGTTGTTCACATGACGCGTTCTCGACAAGTTTAATCAAATGTCCATGGGCCCAGGAGATAACGAAAATGAAATACAAAACATTTTATGTATATATATATATATATATATATATATATATATATATATATATATATACACACACACACACACACACACACACAAATTACTAGCTCAGATACCCGGCTTCGCCCGGGAATTGATTTGAGGCTGAATGGTGATGGTATTTTTTTGGCAAGGCTTTACTTTGCACAGTATTTTGACATTTACCCGTCCCAGTGTTTAGGGTTAATACCCGTTGTTGGCATTTGTTAATAATAAAATTATTTTTTTATGTAAGTCTTCACTGTCCTCCAAATTGTCATATTTCCCGTCTCCTGTGCATTATACATAGATTTCAGCTATTAAGCACAAAATATTAACATTGATTTGAATTAATTTTTCCAGCTGAAGTACCTGATAGTTCAAATAGGAATGAATTGTTGAGCAAATTAATATTTCTACGCAAATTACTTGCTCCACACATTGTTCCTGAAGAAATGTATAAAAAAAAAAAGTTAATCTAAATAACAAAGTAAACAACTTTTGTTATGTGCATGTTTGTCGAAAAACAAATAGACAATGAAATATCGCGAATTTTTATTTCAGGCCACTCTTATAACCCCCACTCCCGTTCTAACCTAAACATTTTAATATAGCTTTTAATCATGGAAGGATTAATGCTAATTGACATACCGAGTTTTGTTAAGTTCGGTTCAATCGTTAGCGCCCAATAAAATAGTTGACTCCCGCTTTAGTTTATAGAGTATATCTCGTTTATCCATTGTTAAAAGGCAAAAATGAATATCACAAAAGTTACTCTAAATAACAAAATAAACAACTTTTGTTATGTTCATATATGCCGAAAAACGAATATAAAACGAAATACTGCTATTTTAAATTCAGGCCACCCATACAACCCCCTTTCCTGCCCGTCCCTAGAAATGTTGGTATGGCTTATTATAATGAAGGCGTTAGTGCTAATACAAATACCGAGTTTTATTTATTTCGGTTGGGTCTTTTGTCCCAAATAAAATTGTTCACTTCCGCTATAGGTTTTAGCGTATATCTCGTTTATAATTCAGTATACGAAAAAAGTGTATATCAAAAGTTACTCTAAATAACAAAATAAACAACTTTTGTCATGTTCATATTTGCCGAAAAACCAATAGGAAACGAAATATCGCTATTTTTAATTTCAGGCTTCCCTTATAACCCCCACTCCTGTTCGTCTCAGGGGATATTAATATAGCCTAAAGTCTAAGTTGGGTTAGTAGTAATATACATACCAAGTTTCATAAAAGTCCGTCACGCAGGGGCTGCGTAAACTAAGCAGATTTCCCAAGTGAAGTTTTACAATAGAGAAAATTCGGAATAGAGAGTCAAACAGTTACGAGAACGTCCCGAACTAGCTCTTGACGGAAACTCACGACTAGACCCGAAGTTAGCCGATCTCATCTCAGAAGCTGAAAACAAAAAAATGCAAATATCTCAGTTAATATTCAAGATACATAATAAATGTATATAACAGTATTTATAGTAAATTTTATTTGCAATAAGATTAGTTCTATATAATTTTTTGATCCGACGTATAGTAACGGAGATATTTCGAATTTTCGAAAATCCTCCCCTCTAAACCCCCCCCCCCTCCCACTGGTCCGATTTCAGCCATTAACGAACTTGATCTGTCTTTTTGCATAAAACGTTTAAATATCGAGTTTGGTAACGATCAAACGAAAATTGCGACCGCTAGAGCGTTAACAGACAAATATATATATATATATATATATATATATATATATATATATATAAATATATATAATTTTGAACGGACCTCATTTTCGTCATCTCCTGGGTAGGATCGATGGACATTTGAAGAACTCGCGTCATGAGTACGACCTCAATACCTGATTTCCCTTGAGGGAAATCTGCTAAAATTCGGTTCAGCCGTTTATGCGTGAAAAGGTAACAAACAAATAAACAAACAAACAGACACCAAAGAAACAAAAGTCCGTCACGCAGGGGCTGCGTAAACTAAGCAGATTTCCCTCGTGAAGTTTAGTAATAGATAAATATACATACTGCTAACACAACACCGTGAATAAATACAAATGGAAATTAGAAATGTCAACAAACGGGTCCCGCCTCACACCGGAAAGAAAAACAATTACAGAAATATATCAGAATATAACACATTAATTTTATTGAGAAATATTTACTATATCTAGTACTGTAATTAATAATGAGTCAGAATAATTGTTATCTCAATCAATAAAATTTTAGAAGTCCAAAACTTTAAGATGGGGGGGGAGTCACCAGTGCATATTTGCATGTATCTCGTATAATAAAGGTCTCTTGAATACAATTTTTGGTATTTAAACTTCCAATAATGTGATTTATTATGTAGCAGAGTACGTTGTTTACGTAACATAGAGTAGAAGTGGCGGTTTGGTGAAAACTGAAAAATGCAAATATCTCGGTTAATATTCAAGATAGAGAATAAATGTATATAACAATATTTATAGTAAATTTAATTTGTAATAAGATTGATTCTGTATAATATTTCGATCCGACCTATAGTAACGGAGATATTTCGAATTTTCGAAAATCCTCCCCTCTAAACCCCCCCTCCCACTGGTCCGATTTCAGCCGTTAACGAACTTGATCTTTTTTTTTACATAAAACGCTTAAATATGAAGTTTGGTAAGGATTAAACAAAAATTGCGACCGCTAGAGCGGTAACAGACGAATATTTATGTATATATATATATATATATATAATATATATATATTATATATATATATATATATAGATATATATATACAGTTTTGAACGGACCTCATTTTCGTCATCTACTAGGTAGGATGGATGGACATTTGAAGAAAAATGTCGAAAATTCCGTCATGAGTACAACCTCAATAGCTGATTTCCCTTAAGGGAAATCTGCTAAAATGCAGTTATGGTGTCTATGACATGTGAAACGAAAAGTTATCGTGAAATTTCGCGAAAAAAATCAATGTACAGACAGAAGTTACAATTTTAGCAGATTTCCCTTAAGGGAAATCAGCTATTGAGGTCGTACTCATGACGCGATTTTCGAAAAATGTCTTCAAATGTCCATCGATCCTACCCAGGAGATGACGAAAATGAGGTCCCGTTCAAAACTATATATATATCTATATTTTATATATATATATATATATATATATATATATATAAATATATATATATATATATATATATATATATATATATATATATATTTATATATATATATTTGTCTGTTAACACTCTAGTGGTCGCAATTTTTGTTCAATCGTCACCAAACTCGGTATTTAATCGTTTCATGTAAAAAGGAAGATCAAGTTCGTTAACGGCTGAAATCGGACCAGTGGGAGGGGGGGATTTTCAAAAATTCGATATATCTCCGTTATTATGCATCGGATCGTAAAATTGTATAGAACCAATCTTATTGCAAATTAAATTTACTATAAATAATGTTATATACATTTATTCTGTATCTTGTATATTAACCGAGATATTTGCATTTGTATTCTGCGTGTAGGCTATGTTCGGACTCCGCCGAGAGCTCTGGTGGCCATTTCCATAACTATTCGTCCCTCGTGAATAGGTTTAGAGGTTAGGTTAACTGTTTTTTGGGCCTAGAAACTACTGGGTTATTACGCCCTAAATAATGTTTTAGGTTTAGAGGTTTCTTACTACTACAGTTGTTATTAGGCAGATTTCTCTATTGTAAAACTTCACGTGGGAAATCTGCTTAGTTTACGCAGCCCCTGCGTGACGGACTTTTATATATATATAGATATATATATTTGTCTGTTAACGCTCTAGCGGTCGCAATTTTCGTTTGATCGTTACCAAACTCGATATTTAAACGTTTCATGTAAAAATAAAGATCAAGTTCGTTAATGGCTGAAATCGGACCAGTGGGAGGGGGGGTTTAGAGGGAAGGATTTTCGAAAATTCGAAATATCTCCGTTACTATACCTCGGATCGAAAAATTATATAGAATCAATCTTATTGGAAATTTAATCTACTATAAATAGTGTTATATACAATTATTCCGTATCTTGAATATTAACCGAGATATTTGCATTTTTCTGTTTTCATCTTCTGAGATGAGATCGGCTAACTTCGGGTCTAGTCGTGAGTTTCCGTCAAAAGCTAGTTCGGGCCATTTTCATAACTGTTCGGCTCTCTATTCTGAAATTTCTCTATTGTATAACTTCACGTGGGAAATCTGCTTAGTTTAAGCAGCCGCTGCGTGACGGACTTTTTTTGGGCAAGGCTTCAATGTTTACAACTACACTTCCCTTCTCATTGTTTTCCTCTGAGGGTCAGGCGACTTATAGTTGAGAAATTTTACTTTTGAAGAATAAATTAAAATGTGTTCTTAATCTCTCTCTCCCCACATTTTAACTCATCTTTTTGAATACTTCAAACCATAATCATGGATAGCATTTATTACAATTAAATATCATCTATAATGAAACTTATTTCCTGTCAAAAACCAATCCGCATACATATAGCTTAAGCATAATTTTGTACATTAGATTATATTCGTAATAGTAGAGTTCAGTGGAAATCAATTCCAGTAATGCCAGCATTTCACAGGAAATAAGTTAACTCAATTAACTGTTGCCTCCGGTCACCTTCCGCTCCTGCATGAGGGCTATCACCATTGTTTTTCTTAAATTATTGATTCAGAGTATTATTTTAATAATTTATCGGTAGATCAGGTATGATGGATTAAATAATGGTATTACCGTAAAAATAATTTCATTTATATTCAAAAAGATATGTGAGGGGAAGAGATCGCAAAATAAGTAATACTTTAAATCATATCAAATTTAATTGGATATTGCCTTATTTCATAATAACATGACCATTAGCGTCTAACTGTTGGGATGGTACATATTTGTTTCAATAACATCAAGATATCGGAAATAGGATAATATATTGTTACGTTTTTATTACCAAAACCAGTAATAAACGCTTTTAATAAGAGTTCTTTTGGATTGCAAAATTAAATACTCGCAAGTTTCACAGTTTTTATCACTGCACAATTTATTTCACAATGCACAATAAACTTGGTAACTATTCTTAATTACTACTCACGGTATACACTGATAGCGTCACTGTTCTTCTTATAAGTCACAGTCCAATAATTCACTGAAATTCACAACAAGACGGCACTGCACTGTCCTTTACTTCGCGGCACTGCACTGTCCTTTACTTCGCGGCACTGCACTGTCTTAAACACGGCACTAAGCTGTTACTTACAGTCACGGCACAACACTGTTCTTGTAAAAACACTTTACCGCACTACACTAAGTCGCACTGAAGCACTGATGTGAACAGCAAGATAGGTGACAATAAAACTGACTCGCTCCCGGCAGGCCCTCTTTATATAGATTGTCGGCATACATCAAAGGGGAATTGTCTAGTTCATTCGAGGCTGGGCTAGACGAGCCTAGTATCGTCTCGACTCTTCGTCGGTCTCTTTGATCTACGTCACACTTTCCAAATACGCGACTCTCTCTCTCTCTGAAGGATTATTCATCTATTTAATTTTCGCAACAATATTAACAGAACCAAAGAGTTTGATCCCTATAACTCCTTGTCCCAATTCAGCATGTCTTTGTTTAAATAATAATAACAAAATAAACAACTTTTGTCATGTGCATATTTGCAGAAAAATCAGTAGAAAACGAAATACCGCTATTTTTAATTTGAGGCCTCCGCTACAACCCCCACTCCTGCCTGTCCCTAGAAACGTTGGTATGGCTTATGATAATTAAAGCGCCAGTGCTAATACACATACCGAATTTTATTTAGTTCGGTTGAGTCTTTTGTACCAAATAATATTGTTGACTCCCGCGATAGTTTTTAGCGTATAACACATTTAAACTTCGGAATACGACGAAAGTGTATATAACAAAGGTTACTCTAAATAACAAAATAAAAAACTATTGTTATGTGCATATTTGCAGAAAAACCAATAGGAAACGAAATATCGCTACTTTTAATTTCAGGCCTCTCTTATAACCCCCACTCCTGTTCATCTCAGAGAAAATTAATATAGCCTAAAGTATAAGTTGGGTTAGTAGAAATAAACATACCAAGTTTCATAAAATTTGGTTCAGCCGTTTATGCGTGAAAAGGTAACAAACAAACAGGCACTAAAAAAACAAAATGCAGTTATGGTGTCTATGACATGTGAAACAAAAAGTTATCGTGAAATTTCGAGAAAAAAATCAATTTACAGACAGAGGTTACAATTTTATATATATATATATATATATATATATATATATATATATATATATATATATATATATATATACTAGCTCAGATACCCGGCTACGCCCGGGAATTCATTTGAGGCTGAATGGTGATGGTATTTTTTAGCAGGCTTTACATTGCACAATATTTTGACATTTACCCGCCCCAGTGTTTAGGATTGATACCCGTCTTTCCCGTGGATTTGCTAATAATAGAATTATTTGTTCGATAAGGCTTCACAGTCTTCGATATTTTTATATTTCCCGTCTCTTATACGTGTAAATGTGGTGAATTTTTATTTCAGGCCTCCCTTTTAACCCCCCTCCGTTCGAACCTAAAAGTTTTAATATAACTTATAATTATGGAAGAATTAATGCTAATTGACATACCGAGTTTTGTTAAGTTCGGTTCAGCCGTTAGTGCCCGCTAAAGTTTTAACGTATAACTCATTTATACTTAGGTATACAACAAAAGTGTATATATCAAAAGTTACTCCAAATAACAAAATAAACAACTTTTGTTATGTTTATATTTGCGGAAAAACCAATAGGAAACGAAATATTGCTATTTTTAATTTCAGGCTTCCCTTATAACCCCCACTCCTGCCCGTCCATAGAAATGTTGGTATGGCTTATTATAATGAAGGCCTCACTGCTAATACACATACCGAGTTTTATTTAGTTCGGTTGAGTCTTTTTTGGCAAATAATATTGTTGACTCCCGCTATAATTTTTAGCGTATAACGCATTTAAACTTCGGTATACGACAAAAGTGTATATAACAAAAGTTACTCTAAATAACAAAATAAACAACTTTTGTTATGTGCATATTTACCGAAAAACCAATAGAAAACGAAATATCGCTATTTTCAATTTTAGGCTTCCCCTATAACCCCCACTCCTGTTCGTCCCAGAGAAATTTAATATAGCCTAAAGTCTAAGTTGGGTTAGTAGTAATATACATACCAAGTTTCATAAAATTCGGTTCAGCCGTTTATGCGTGAAAAGGTAACAAACAAACAAACAAACAAACAAACAAACAAACAAACAAACAAACAAACAAACATACACGAAAGAAACAAAATGCAGATATGGTGTCTATGACATGTGAAACGAAAAGTTATCGAGAAATTTCGCGAAAAAAATCAATGTACAGACAGAGGTTACAATTTTATATATATACTAGCTAAGGTACCCGGCTTCGCTCGGGAAATCATTTAAGGATGAATGATCATAGTATTTTTTTGGGCAAGGCTTCAATGTTTACAACTACACTTCCCGTCGGCGCGCATTGTTTTGCTGTGAGGGTCAGGTAGGCGACTTATAAATGAGAAATTTTATATTTGAAGAATAAATAAAAATGTGTTCCTAATCTATCCTTTTCCACTTTATTAACTCACCTTCTTGAATACTTCAAACCATAATCATGGATAGTATTTATTACAATAAATATAGTCTATAATGAAACTTATTTCAAAAACCAATCCGAGCACATATAGTTTAAGCATAGTTTAGCACGTAAGGTTATATTCATAATAGTAGATCTCAGTGGTAATCACTTCCCGTAATGCCCAGCATTTCACAGGAAATTAGTAAACTCAATTAACTCTATTAGCCTCCGTCTATTTCCGCTCTCGCATTAGAGCTATCAACACTCTTCTCCTTAAATTATTAATTCAAAATATTATTGTAATAATTTATCTACCTGATGGAATTAAATAATAGTGTTACCCTAAAAATAATTTTAATTATATTCTAGAAGCTAGTCGAGGGGAAGAGATCGTAGCCGTCCCTGCAACCTAAGTAACACTTTAAACAATCATATCGAGTTTAAGAGCATTTTGTCTTTTGTCATAATGACATTAACGTTTAATTGTTATGATAGTACATATTTGTTTCAATAACATGAAGATATCGGAAATAAGATAGTATATAACCAAAATCAAAGAGTTTGATTCCCTACTACTTCCCCTATCACTCCTTGAGGAAATTCAGCACGATTTTTTTTTTAAATAATACATTATACAAATTAAATAATGGAAATACTCTTATAGTTTAAATTTCTATTGGAAATAAATAACGAAGTTATTTTCTAGGGAAAATAAATAAATGAGGCGAAGGGGGAAGGGGATTTATAATATCACTAATCCGAATCATACTTAGTACTAAATAATCGAAATAGATAAGGCTAAAACATAACATCACTTGTCATAATATGCCTATATTAAAAACACTTAAATAAGTACTAATAAAATCGTCGACTCCCGCTATAGATTTAGCTTATATCCCCTATGTACTTCATTTTACGACATAAGTGAATGAAACAAAAGTTGCTCTAAATAACAAAGTAAACAACTTTTGTTATGTGCACCTTTGCCGAAAAAAAAAAAAGAAAATGAAATAACGTGAATTTTTACTTCAGGCCTCCCTTAAAACTCCCACTCCCGTTCGAACCTAAAAATTTTAATATAGCTTATAAGCATGGGAGAATTAATGCCATTTGACATACCGAGTTTTGTTAAGTTCGGTTCAATCGTTAGCGCCCAATAAAATAGTTGACTCCCGCTTTAGTTTATAGTATATATCTCGTTTATACTTCGTTAAAAGTCAAAAATGAATATCACAAAAGTTACTCTAAATAACAAAATAAACAACTTTTGTTAGGTTCATATTTGCCGAAAAACGAATAGAAAACGAAATACCGCTATTTTAAATTCAGGCCTCCCTTACAACCCCCACTCCTGCCCGTCCCTAGAAATGTTAGTATAGCTTATTATAATGAAAGCGTTAGTGCTAATACACACACCGAGTTTTATTCATTTCGGTTGGGTCATTCGTCTCAAATAAAATTGTTCACATTCGTTATAGGTTTTTGCGTATATCTCGTTTATACTTCGTTAAAAGTCAAAAATGAATATTACAAAAGTTACTCTAAATAACAAAATAAACAACTTTTGTTAGGTTCATATTTGCCGAAAAACGAATAGAAAACGAAATACCGCTATTCTAAATTCAGGCCTCCCCTACAACCCCCACTCCTGCCCGTCCCTAGAAATGTTAGTATAGCTTATTATAATGAAAGCGTTAGTGCTAATACACACACCGAGTTTTATTCATTTCGGTTGGGTCTTTCGTCTCAAATAAAATTGTTCACATTCGTTATAGGTTTTTGCGTATATCTCGTTTATAATTCAGTATACGAAAAAAGTGTATATAACAAATGTTACTCTAAATAACAAAATAAACAACTTTTGTTATGTTTATATTTGCCGAAAAACCAATAGGAATCGAAATATCGCTATTTTTAATTTCAGGCTTCCCTTATAACCCCCACTCCTGTTCGTCTCAGAGGATATTAATATAGCCTAAAGTCTAAGTTGGGTTAGTAGTAATATACATACCAAATTTCATAAAATTCGGTTCAGCCGTTTATGCGTGAAAAGGTAACAAACAAATAAACAAACAAACATACACTAAATAAACAAAATGCAGTTATGGTGTCTATGACATGTGAAACGAAAAGTTATCGTGAAATTTCGCGAAAAAAATATATGTACAGACAGAGGTTACAATTTTATATATATATAGATATAAAATTGTAACCTCTGTCTGTACATTGATTTTTTTCGCGAAATTTCACGATAACTTTTCGTTTCACATGTCATAGACACCATAGCTGCATTTTGTTTCTTTGGTGTCTGTTTGTTTGTTTGTTTATTTGTTTGTTTGTTTGTTTGTTACCTTTTCACGCATAAACGGCTGAACCGAATTTTATGAAATTTGGTATGTATATTACTACTAACCCAACTTAGACTTTAGGCTATATTAATATCCTCTGAGACGAACAGGAGTGGGGGTTATAAGGGAAGCCATAAATTAAAAATAGCGATATTTCGTTTCCATTGGTTTTTCGGCAAATATTCACATAACAAAAGTTGTTTATTTTATTATTTAGAGTAACTTTTGTTATACACACTTTTTTCGTACACCGAATTATAAACGAGATATACGCTAAAACCAATAGCGGAAGTCAACAATTTTATTTGGCACAAAAAACTCAACGAAACTAAATAAAACACTTGGTATGTGTATTAGCACTAACGCCTTCCTTATAATAAGCCATACTAACATTTCTAGGGACGGGCAGGAGTGGGCGTTGTAAGGGAGGCCTGAAATTAGAAATAGTGATATTTCGTTTCCTAATGGGGTTCCGGCAAATATTCACATAACAAAAGTTGTTTATTTTGTTATTTAGAGAAATTTGCTCATCAATTCTTTTCAATATGAACTACCAGGTACCTCACCGGGAAAAAATTAATTCAAATGTATGTTAATATTTTGTCCTTAATAATTCAAATCTATGTATAATGCACAGGAAATGGGAAATATGACAATATGGAGGACAGTGAAGTCTTACATTAAATAATTATTTTATTATTAACAAATCCACAGAAACGACGGGTATTAACCCTAAACACTGGGACGGGTAAATGTCAAAGTAAAGCCTTGCCATCACCATTCAGCCTCAAATGAATTCCCGAGCGAAGCCGGGTATCTGAGCTAGTATATATATATATCTATATATATATAAAATTGTAACCTCTGTCTGTACATTGATTTTTTTCACGAAATTTCACGATAACTTTTAGTTTCACATGTCATAGACACCATAACTGCATTTTGTTTCTTTGGTATCTGTTTGTTTGTTTATTTGTTTGTTACCTTTTCACGCATAAACGGCTGAACCGAATTTTATGAAACTTGGTATGTATGTTACTACTAACCCAACTTAGACTTTAGGCTATATTAATATCCTCTGAGACGAACAGGAGTGGGGGTTATAAGGGAAGCCTGAAATTAAAAATAGCGATATTTCGTTTCCTATTGGTTTTTCGGCAATTATGCTCATAACAAAAGTTGTTTATTTTGTTATTTAGAGTAACTTTTTTTATATACACTTTTTTCGTAAACCGAATTATAAACGAGATATACGCTAAACCTATAGCGGAAGTGAACAATTTTATTTGGGACAAAATACCCAACCGAAATAAATATAACTCGGTATATGTATTAGCACTAACGCTTTCATTATAACAAGCCATACCAACATTTCTAGAGACGGGCAGGAGTGGGGGTTATAAGGGAAGCAAGAAATTAAAAATAGCGATATTTCGTTTCCTATTGGTTTTTCGGCAATTATGCTCATAACAAAAGTTGTTTATTTTGTTATTTAGAGTAACTTTTTTTTATATACACTTTTTTCGTAAACCGAATTATAAACGAGATATACGCTAAACCTATAGCGGAAGTGAACAATTTTATTTGGGACAAAATACCCAACCGAAATAAATATAACTCGGTATATGTATTAGCACTAACGCTTTCATTATAACAAGCCATACCAACATTTCTAGGGACGGGCAGGAGTGGGGGTTATAAGGGAGGCCTGAAATTAATAATAGTGATATTACGTTTCTTATTGGGGTTTCGGCAAATATGCACATAAAAAAAAAGTTGTTTATTTTGTTATTTAGAGAAATTTGCTCAACAATTCTTTTCAATATGAACTACCAGGTACAGCACCTGGAAAAATTAATTTTGTTAATATTTTGTCCTTAATCATTCAAATCTATGCACAATGCACTGGAAACGGGAAATATGACAATATGGAGGACAGTGAAGTCTTACATAAAAAAATAATTTTATTATTAACAAATCCACAGAAACGACGGGTATTAACCCGTATAACACTGGGACGGGTAAATGTCAAAATATTGTGCAAAGTCAAGCCTTGCCAAAAAAATATCATCAACATTCAGCCTCAAATGAATTCCCGGGCGAAGCCGGGTATCTGAGCTAGTATATATATATATATATATATATATATATATATATATATATATATATATATATATATACATACATACATAAAAAAATAGTCTGTCACACAGAAGCACAATACTGATCACATCTCACTTATATTCTTCATTTAAAAAAAAAAAAATTCGACGAGTACAAGAAATTGGAGCTTTACCGAAATCGCTGAATTAGTTTATGGAACAATTGAAGAGCATCCAATAGATTAAAACGATTGATTCTATAACACTCAACGATCCAACTTATAATGGAGATATTTTGAAATTTTCGGATTCCCCCACCCTATTCCTGGCCCGACTTTAGATATGCACTTGTTTTCAAGAGACATTTATTATACGTGATACATGCAAATATGTTCTGGTAACCCCCCCCCCCACCTATGTTTTTGGACCACTTAAATTTGATTGAGATAATAATTATTCTGATTCATTATAAATTTCAGGAATAGATATAGTAAATAGTTTCCAATCAAATTAATATGTTATATTCAGATATATTACAGTAATTGTTTTTCACTCCGATAAGAAGTTGGCAGAACTGTTTATTTACATTTCAGATGCTTTCTGTCGAGGTTTCTATTTATTCACTGTAGTGTTGTATTCCGGTATGTAGATTTATCTATTGTTAAACTTCACGCGAGAAATCTGCTTAGTTTACGCAGCCCCTGCGTGACGGACGTTTTATATTTCTAAAGGTTTATTACGTATATAGCCCCATCCAAAGTAAAAATATGAAATATATTTTAATTTAATTTCTTACCAAGCACCATTTAAAATTATTATCAGGAACAACTGCTGCTCTTATATGCACTTAGGCTGCTGTGACCCAAACCGGACACATTGTCTGTGCTCTTCATATTTTTCTCAGGCGATCTCTATCTCTTTATATATGCAGCAGAAAGTATACATCATTATTGAAGATAATGCTGTTGTCCTTTTTGCCATCGATAAATTTATATAATATTTTGGTTTTAAATTTTAGAACTATCGAAAAATATCTTCAAACATCCATCTATTCTACCTAGGAAATGTCAAAAGGTCCCGTTCAAAAAATATGTATATACTCTTTGTCATTTCCTTGGTAGACATTTATGTAAAGTAGTGCGATATTCATCAAAATGAAATCTGATTTGTTCCCTTTGCTCCCTTAACAAATTTTCTTTTCTAGGCTCTTTAAGAAGAGCCAATAATTTTTTTTAATCAACTACTCCTCAATGTTCAGCTGTAGTTTTCGTTTCCACTGCTATTCATTTACCCTCAAACTCAAGATTTTTCCAGTACATTTTCTTAATTTTGGCTATTCTTCAATTTCATGAAGTAATATAATTGGATCAATGTGATTTTTACATGGCCTTTCATCTTGGTGAACTGTGAACAACTTTTTGCTTCTTCCCACTTGATTCTGTCTTTCGTTTTGTTTAACCCGATAAGGGCTAGTTTCCATATTCCTGGCACCATTGCCACAACAACTTATCCCTAATCATGTTACCGCAAAATATATAATACCACAATCATCTTAAAGAATTTGGCCAATAAAATTAGTAAGCCAAAGCATTTTATTGTGCAAAAAATTTATTTATGATGTCACATTACACCCCTTAATCCTCCTGATCCAATTTTGTCCATTAATTTACTTGCCCTTTTGATATGTACACAAAATATCAAATTTCGTAATGAGCAAACATAAATTGCAAGCACTTCAGTGTTAGCAAACATATATGTGTGTCAGAAAATCAAATTTTTGCTGAATATATATATATATATATAACCTAAATATGCAAAAAAATGTTATACGCATCCATTTTTTGCATATTAGGACAGGTTGCCTATAAGTTACCTCTCACTTCTAGTCAGGGTGGGACCAAGGATTTCATTTTGTGAGTTTGCCTCTAAAAAATTCCTATTTACCATGTGGATATCCAACCTTGACCCTAGTACAAAATGTTTAACAAAACTTATTTTTATCATAAATGGGCATTTGAAGATTTAAATTATTTTAAAAAATCAATCGCTGAAAAAATAATCCAATAACTTCAAAAGTGTCATTCATTTTGTAGTGTTGATCAAGAGGGGGATTTGAAATTTAATTTTTTTGTTGAAGGGCTTTAAAAGGATACATAAATTTCATAGAAACGTCTTCAAAATTTTATTTCAACCACCAAAATGTAATGAAAAAGATACAGTTATATATCATTTGATCAAACAGTACAAGATAGTAACTCAGCGAGAGCATATAATGAAGACAAAGCAACAGACTAGACATATTCACACGCAAACAAAAAAAAAAAAAAATACTCACATACTTATATAAAAATAATACTCTTTAAATAAATCTTTAGCTTTAGCAGCTTTGAAATGAACTAAGTGCTTACTTTAGCACCATAGTTCTTTCACAAACCAAATCAGCATAAAAGCTATTAACAATTTTTAAAAATATATATAGAAATAATAAAAGTCTTAATCACTTATTAATATAACTAGGAGTTTTGTTTTAAAACATATTAACTTAAAATATACATGAAATATAAAATATCACATGTGCCTTCATTGTAAGAGAAGAGTGAATGAACTAGTTAAAATTTATTACCAAAAATATAAAATTATAAATACAGTCAGAGTATAAAGTATTAAGACACATTAATAAATACAATTCTAAAAATGAAATATGCATTCAAAATGTACTTATGGTATTAAATATTGAAGTTAAAAACAGTGTAATAAGTGTGTAAATGATTTGTTCATGAGAATTGACATTGACCAAAGAAAATGTCTCGATAAGAGTAAAAAGTGATTCAGATGATAGTAAATAAGATATAAGGGTTTCTAAATACGATGCAAAATATTTAGAAAACAAATTTTAGAGTTCAATGAGGAAGTAGATATTCTAAAAGTTCCTAAAAGTAAATAGTATACTTCTAGAAGAATAAAAAAGCTCCTTATAAAATGACTTACCATTTGTAAACATTTAGAAAACTGTAAATACAAGGTAGAAAAATTCAATGCTTAATTTTACTCACTATATTTGAAAAATACATAATAAAACCAATAATCGTTAAAATTAGACATTTTATGATCTATTTTCACAATAAATATACTTTTTTTAAGAACCCGCAAGAAATAAAAATGTTTCTAAGATTTAGAATAATTCCTTTGTAATAAAAATTTGTGGCTCTTATAACTAACTAATAGGCTTTAAAATCCTAGTCGAACCTGAGCATCTGCCAACATGCAGACAATTATTTCTTTTAAATGTTTATGACAAGTAGAAATTTTCTTATCTTTAAGAATGTCTCCTTCCAATTTTCGAAACATTTTAAGATAGTTGATTTAGAACACACTCTCATTTAATTGCAATTCTTAAAAGCTATTCATAATTAAACATAAATAGATAAGTATGAATGTTTGACAAATACAAAGTTGTAAAATCCACGTGGCTTAATTTTCTTTTTTAAATAATGCCATTAGCTTTTAAATACATATATTCCACAATTTTCAAATATTTTTGAAGAGCCCTAATATCTTATGCTCTCACTGTAAGTAATAATAGATAAAAGTGGGTTTAACCCAAAAAAATAATATAATAAATATTTTTTTAAAAGAAAAAATAAGAATAAGCCAACACTTATAAATATTCCAGACTTTGATTCTACACTTAAAAATAATAAATCGTTGTCAACATGAGAACTTAAATATCTTAACAATTTTAATAAATAATAAAACTGTATGTTTAACATCACATATATTTTAAATGCTACAACTTTAAACTTAATATCTCTTAGTAAAATGGTAAAAAGGACATAAATTATAAATTTCATCAAATTGTAAAAAATAAACAACATCTTCAAAAACAAATATAACGATTGACAACAAATGTAATAACTTTTTAATTAATTAATCGTACACAGAAATATGAAATATACTATGAAAATCGGTAATATTTAGGTATAGTTGATATAACTATTACTTACGGCTACATAGAGGAACTCGTCCTTACAAATCCTCTAAAACTAACAAATACGGTCAAGTTACAATAATAAAGGGCCCATAACACGCCTAAATGCTAGTATTGTCAGCAGGTTTACCCAGATTTTCTTATAATTTCTATTCTCTTAAACATTAAAAATACTAATAACTAGTCAAACAATTACAACTAGGTTAAAGGAAGCACCTATTATAAAAGGGCAAGTTACAATAATCACAGAAATGCTAAATCCTATCACTAAAGGGAGAAAACTATATACAAAATAAAATATAAAAGTACAAATATATTCCATTTTGTGAAAACTACATTTGGATAAACTGATATGTAAACATGAAGTACAAAGGCAATAATAGATAACAAGATAAGACTAACTCCTAAAATATAGTTGGTAATTATCTATCATTGTAAACCATATATAAATAATAGACAACAAAATCTCCCTAATACATTCGGAGCAAGAAATATACTCTGAAAAGAGAATGCTTATATAAAATTGTGTAATGACTTAATTTTGAATAAAGTATTCATTACAGAACATGTTTATTAAAGGGTGGTTTTTATTTGACTAAGAATCCATTCCAATAGATATAATATAAAATAAAATTTAAATAAAGAGCTTTAGAAGAGACTGTTAAGATATACATCAGTCAATGCTTAGGCAAACTTAAGAATGGTTCAATATGTTACTTCTAGGGTGGTGGGCCAATTGAGATGCATGAGAACTGCACTTCCTTCCTGTTTTGGCAGGAAATTTTAGGCTTAGCAACACACTGATCATTTAAATAATAAAAAAATAGGTAACAGATAATTTCCAAACCCACTTTTAACAGATTCCATACCCATATATAATTTCATATGAATAAATTGAATATTCTGATTTATTCAGGCTGCAGTGGAAGTATTTATCAATGAGGGCAGTGACTTTTCAGATTGAGGAAATGATTTTATTAATATTACTATTTTGAACAAAGAAATTTTAAAATTCATAATTTTCAAGTTTATTAAGTCAGTGCTTTATTTGTAAACTTACTTATAATAAATAATTATCAATAGAGACTTTTGCATTCATTTGTTATTTTTATTTTGAGGGCTAACCATGGAATAATTAATAATCAGTTTATCTGTTCTTGCCATGTCACATATTCTGTAGATGAGGAAAAATATCCAGTATCTTTATGATATCACAGATCTGAGGAGTAAGGTAAAGATGTGAAAGTTCAGAAAATTCTTTTCTTCAATAAAGCCTTCAGAACTGAATGTTTCTAAAGAAAGATTTGAGCTGGTCGTTCTACCCTATTAGCCAGTGACTTACTATATCACTGAACAACTACAATGAATTTAATAATTTCCATGTCTAATTTTAATGACAGTTTAGTACTACTTAAGAAATTTTGTCAATGGTACTTCATACAATTTTTGATTGATTTCAACCATATTTGACAGTTTAGACTAAAATGATCCTACTTATGATAATTGTGATTTAATTACAATGTTTTTCAAACAACTTCCTTATATTATAACTAAATAATAAGTGATAAGTGATTTCAAACTTCAAGAAAATAAAAAAAACAAGTTCTGTATGTCTTTCAAATATTTTGTGAAGTTTTGAATACATTTCTACTTCTCTGGAATATAGTTCTTGCAATCTGAATACAATAAGGAGGAGACTCAGTGTATGTAAAACAATAAAATATTTTGAATACACGTACCTTATTTTTCTTTACTATAATGTTAAAGCTCTATAACTGTAATTAACTTTGGTTTAACCATATCATTGGTAATATGAAAATTGCACAGCAACCACACTCATATAATAGAATATTAAATCCTTATAGCACAGCTAATGTAAACAATGATATTCAGCCCTTATGTACCCTCATAGGTTGCTGGGTACCCAAAGTGTTTTGTTTTGTTCAACATCAACTGCTGCTTTAATCTGTGTGCACATATAGGCGATGTTCACACCTGCAGCTGGGATGATGGCTAGAAGTGTCACAAAACAAAAAAAAAAATCAGTAATCTAAGAATGCAATATGATACGGAAGGTTAGACATAAAAATGATTTAAAGTCAAAAATTCAATAGTTTAGACAATATATTGGGTTGTCCAGAAAATAATGCAGGATTTTGGTATCAAACAAAAAAAGTCCGTCACGAGTAAGGATTAAACAAAAATTGCGACCGCTAGAGCGGTAACAGACAAATATATAGATATATATATAGTTTTGGAGCTTCTCCTTTGTCGAGCCACTGTCCAACGTCTAGTGTTATCGCTTTTCGTCACATGTAACAATTCTGGCCAGAAATGGGTCATTTTTGTTTCGACAAAGAAGTGATGCACAAACATCAAAGCGCTGATTTTTTTGACGATCGTTTAATGAGTGTGGAACCCAATTTTCGAGTTTTTTCACCTTTCCAATCGCCTTGAGGTGGTTAGAGACGGTCGTTTTACTCACTTTAAGTTGCTCTGCAAGTTCTCGAACAGTTGTTTTGGGATTTTCTTCCACCACAGATTGAAGAACATCATCATTAAGAGAGGAAGGCCTTCCACGACCTTCTTCGTCTTCAAGACTGAAATCTCCCTCCCGAAATTTTTTGAACCACCTTTGCACAGTGCACTCATTAACACTACCCTCGCCCCAGACTTGGTTAATGTTTCTGGCCGTTTGGGCTCCGCTTCGGCCGAGTGTAAACTCGTAAAAGAAAATCGTACGATATTCACGCTTTGACATTATAAGGATGACTGAATTAATTCCAAGTAGCGGAATGCTACAGAGGTAAACAAACAATATCATTTGGAAGAGGATTAATAAGTGTTGACATTCATACACATGAGTAAACCTGTAAATGTAAACAGTTAATTATACCGAGGGGTATTTTAATGAAAACTTAAAATCCTGCATTATTTTCTGGACAACCCAATAGATTCTCAACATTCTTTGCAACATTTTGGTGAAGAATGTCAAGTCTATGATCCTCTGCATGTGATACAAATCAGGACATTAATGAAGATCCTTAATTTCTTATAAACCTTAATTCTAAATTTCTTCCTACACGTTTGGAGGTTCCGTATTGCTCTTCTTCAGATGTCTGAATGTTTATTGTAATATCTTGAGAGAATTACCGACAATAAAGCCCTCTCCGCAAAAAGTCTATTTTTACAGTAATTGTTATACAAGTGGAATATAATTTATTTACATTTTATATTACATCAATGTAGAGGGAAATTTGACTAAAACACTTTTAACAGTTTAAACTAAGTGTGAAAACGTTAAATGATTTTACTTAAATAGTTCCGAATACGTTATAGTTAAATATCGTCCAGTTTCGAACTCCTAAAAATTTCATTATCATTTTCTTTGATAAATAAATATATTTTGACAATATTTCTAACTTACTCCAAGGTATTAAGTAAGTAAATCTTAAAAGCACAGAGAATATAGAACTCCTTTTAGAACCTTTTATTTGTTTTTTCCTCCAAAATAGTATGTGTACTGAACTTTAGTTATAATATTAGGCTATCAGGGGGGGAAAATATGATGTAACTTTCATGCAACAAAATATTACCTGATATGTAGTGCCTGTACTCAGATTCTAATTTCAGAGCATGTTCATACATTTCTTTGGCAGCTTTTGCTGTAACTTTATCAAGGGAGTACCTCGTGTCTTTCACTTCTTTTATTTGTTTCGTTGATTTGAATTTAATGAGCAAAACAATAGGATATATTTGGTGCTTGTGAAGACGCTCCACTGAGGCAAGCCCAACATCAATTACACAGTGTATCTTCTAGAAAAAAATTCAAAATTAATGAAAACATCAACAAAATTATCATAAACTAAAAATACACCTGGGTAATTTCTGTAAAATGTCCGACTAGTACTTTGAACACCAGTAAATATCATTGAATAATATAACGATATAATTGTGATGAAGCTATCATGAAAAAGTGATAAATTTTACATTTAGTTACACTCATTCAAAAAGTTGATGATTTTATGACTCTTTGCTATAAAAAGAGAAGTTTAAACTTAAATAAAAATGTTTAACCATTAATGATAGCAATAATAGGGCATACTATAAATAAAATCTCCTTCTACAAAGTATATATAGGAAACACATTTCATGCAAGATGCAATTTCTTAAATGATATTAGACTATAAGTTATGCAAGATAGAATTAATTGTTACTGTAGTATGAGTATACTTTGTAATGTCAAGAAGGAAGATTGGGAGAAATTTATTTATAAAACTTGGCTGCGTTTTAAAACTACTAAATGTGTAACGAACTTATTTTAATGCATGTTTAAATAAGTAACAATCTTATAATACACACCTTATCGCATAAATCCTTCACTGCAGCAACAGAAGTACATTCAAAGAAACTTCCTTTTTTCCTATAATCGACAAATAGGTTGTCTGAGATACCCTTTTCCATCATTGCTTGAGACCAATGTTTAACCTCAGGAATGCACCGAGAAAATTTGTCAGGGAAATCTTGAATAAGTTTCTCAGTAACACAGTCTGACAAAGGACCAACAACAAGTACAGGCCTCAATGCAGGGTCTGCAATATAAAACAAAAATGTATGCAAGAAAATAATATATAGTTTCATTATTTAAAAGAAATAAAGTAATGGGAAAAAGAAAAAAGGACCATGGGGAGACTATTTTTTAGTGACAGTAAAGAAAACACGAAACATGATCAACATAATACTTAATAAAGTGTAGTGAAAGAATAGTGTTTTTTATAGGGTTCTGATTTTCTTCTCTTTCTTTCAATAATTTTTCTATCAGTCAGCAGGTGTTTATAGCCATTGATACCAAGCAACTACGTCCCTGGTAAGGTTCTTCATGACTCTAACAACTTTCCTCTGGTCTCACCATCATGGCTTATATCAACTCTATGTAGCATACATGCCAATAAAACCTCAGTTGCCTCGACTACAGGGTTTCTCATCAAGTTTGCATTTAGCTCTACTCTAATCCTGTCTTTCTAGGCTCAGATTCTCCTTGTTATGTCTGGAATTCTCGTAACAAATTTCATCTCAGCCCTCCTCACATGTAGATTCCAGCTCCCTACTCCATAGAGTAGTATTGGTAGGAATACAGACTTGTTAGTGGAGCCTTTTCTCGATCCCAATCATGTTTTTTCCGATGGCACATATCTGATAAGATAAGATCTGATCATAGATAATTAGCCTCGACATTTCTTCTCAAGATTTCTAAATCAATTTATCTCCTTATCACCCACTGTAGAAAAGTAACTAAAGACTGGTCCTCATCTCCAGCACCTCCTCCCCACATACAATGCCAACCTTCTCTAGAGCCGTTCCATCTTGCCGTTAAGACTGCTTTTTTGAGGGGGTTTATAGTCGTTCCCTTTCTTTTCAGTTTCTCATGTCACTCCAATACTATCTGCAAAAGTCTTTTGGGGATTTGACAAGCATAATGTTATCTACAAATAGGAAAACTGTATAACAGGACGTAGGTTATATTGACCTATGCCCATTCGTGCTATAAGCCTTCTGCAAATAGAGGCAATCTATCCATATATATTATAAAGAGGGGGTCAATACTGATTAAAAAAATCAAACAAGTAATTTAAAATACTGAAAGGAATCTTTTAAAATTAAAAAAAAAAAAAAAGACATAAATAATATATACATTTTCGTGTTAGTTGTAAAATGATAAAACTAGATTCTTTACTGTTCACTGAGGTCCTGGGTATGTGTTAAACCTTTGCTATGTTACAATATAGGGGGTTTAAAAGAAAAATAACTACATGTGGTTTAGGAAACACAAATTTTATAAATGATCTTTTTAATTAGATTCCAGAGACCAGAAAGGGAATTAAGGGAAAGAAAGTACTTACAGTTCAGTTTTACTACCCTTTGGTAGCTTGCAAGGGATGTTTCTTCATTGAGAGTTCCACTGTCACTATACCATCCAAGACTAAAATTTGAGAAGGAAGCCAATTCTTTGGAATCAGACCTTTGGTGTTTTTTACGTCGAAAAAAAGAGCGTCTTGTCCCTCTTCGAGCCTCTCCTTCAAGATCTCCTAAACTTCTTCGAACCACCATTTCCTCTTCAACTCTGGAATAATTACAGTGAATTTTACAAAGAATAGTAATACAAGAAAAGGGAATATCTGCATAAATCCATATTCATTAACAATTATATAATTCTACTTACTTATATTTGCTTGGAATAATTCCACATTGACTCTTGCTGCCATCTTCATCAAGAAGCCAGGCCCGCCAGCTCCCAGGAACTCCATTAAACATAGTATTATCTACATAGAGAATATCATCCTTCCGAAACCTTAATTGAAGGGTATCTCCCACATCGCCAATCCGGTCAAAAAGGGCTCTGATATAAAAACTATCACCTGGTTTGTCTTTTATTTCATTGTATCCTGAAAGTAACAAAGAAATATTAAAACAGTTCTACAAAATAAAAAATGTGAAGTGTCAAGTTTGTTTCGAAGATCCAGAAAACCAAATTCAAAAGTAATCACTTTAATAAGAAAAAGGACACAAAATCACAGTCTGAAGTATACCAAATTCTGATTTATATCCTCTACAAGAAAAATTGATTCTAATAAAAATTTATACAAGCAAAATAAAATCTAATGTGATGCACTAATTTAGTAGAACTTATGTTAATATATGCATACATGCCTGAACACACAAGTACATTGAAAATTGAAACTAGTCACTATAGTTTAGATGAGTACATCAGCAGCTAAGAGAATCAACCTTAAAGAAAATGTGTTGGAAGTTACATTTGGAAAGAAAGCATATGTTTGGAAAATCACTACCAAATTCTAAACCAAAGGTAAATTAGCCCAGATGTTACCGAAAACTGCAGAAATTAACTAATGCCTATACTATTTAACAAATAAATCTGCATTAGTTAATGAACTAATTATCCTGTGGATATTAACTAATGCCAATATTGAAAAATGTATATATTGCATTTGAATAGATTGATGTAAAGGAAAATTTAATTATTTAGAATATGAATTGATAGTCATATGTTTAGGACGTTTTAATAACATTATTACCAGATAAAATCTCACAGGGCAAGCCTAGAGTGGCGAGTTTGATTTCCACTCAGGCAATAGGAACTTATTTAGTGACAAACTCATTAAATAAAATCCTTAGTCTCACTCTGGCTAGAAAAGGGTGATAGCGTGTAGACAACCTGCCCCAATCAGCTGGGACAAAATGGACATTAATAAATAATGGCATAAAATTTAATGTCACAGGCACTAGGGCAAAGGCTTCTAATTAACAAAAGAAAAGTAGCATAGAGGCTCTAAAACTGGCAAAATATCTGTATGACTTTAAGAGAGAATATTATAACTTCGCCAACCAATAAGGACTAGAATTCAAGAAAAGAGTTAAAAAAATAAAAATCTTTGAGCCATTACTATTTAACATATTTGATTTTTAATAAAAGACAAAGTTTTTTTACGTAAATCATCATTAAACTAAATTTATTTTTATAATTGAAAGAACACAAATAGAAAATTAAATGAGGAACTGAACGACCCAAAATCTTTGACATCAGGATGTTCTGTTCTGTACGAATGTGCTTATCAGAGAAAGCTTATAATTAGGATACCTATCTTAAGAGAAAGAAACATGGTTATTATAGAAGGTTTTTTCATTTCACTTAATGAAAGAAGTTAAGTAAATTACAAGGAAAAGGAACTTACGGTCAATACAGTATTGTGCTAATACAGTCACTTTATCGGCTGGTTTCGCAAGTTCGTAAGCAGCTTCTTCAGCAGTTGCCTGCCTTAAATCAGTGCCATTGTATTCGAGAATTCGATCACCCGTCCTGAAAATTTAATTTATATCAGCACAATATATGTGTAAGACAAAAAAAGGACTAAGTAAATTAGTTATATATTTTATTATCAATATTGAATGGCATTACAATAATTATTTTGAGTACTTAATATAGTATACCTTAAGCCTGAATTGTAAGCTAGAGATCCATTTTGAACACTGTGAACATAAATTCCAACAGAATTGCCACCGACAAGGCTAATACCCAGATTACTGCATTTATGAGTTTCTATTAAAAGATACCTTGGCTCATCACTAAAAAAAAAAAAAAAAAAAATAATAAAATTTAAAAATAGTATATGGTGTATATAGGAGGGGGAGAGAGGAGGAGAAGAGAGAGGGAGAGATGTAAATAGCAGAAATAATATATTTATTATATATAAACTAGTATGTTCTTTGCCCCTTAAAAAAAAAAAAAAAAGAAATTGAAGTAAAGCAGAAATATTGAACCTCAATCATTTTATATTAGTGAGTTGTGTACCTCGCATTTCTCCCAATATTCCGAAAATGTACAATCCATTTATATTATCGACGCTTGATAAAATATTGGTAGATATTTTTACAAATTATTGGGGTTGATGAAAAAGGACGTTGATGAAATTTATTAACAACACCAAGATTTTGAAAAAAATAATAATTCATTTATGAGAACAAATAATATTTTCCTTAAAATAAAGAAGATTTACCTAGCTTTCAAAGTTTCACTTTTATGCTATAGAACATTTTCAAAAAGTGAGACACCTGTTAGAAATACAGTAGAGCGTCGTTTATCCGAACGCTTTGGAATGTTTTTTTTTTTTTTTTTAACTACATATTCCAATTTGCATGCTGTATTATATACGGAATGAAGAAGTTGAAAATTTCAAGAATATGTATTATTTGAAGCAATGCCCTGTTTAGAGCGTGAATAACTTTTTAGCAGAGCGGAAAAGGCTGGGTTCCCTCCTTTTATGTTGCGGGACTGAATGAGCCCTACCGTTCGGGGAATCAGAGCTTCTTTCTGTTTCCCTGAAATGGAAGTCTACTCCGCGGCTGGAAACGCGGGATGTCAGCCCTTTCGCCTCTCCCACTCTTTTTGCAGGTCAGTTCTAGACAACAGTTCATGCGCGTCGGACCGTTTATCGTGCTTGGATTACGTGTCTGTCGTTTCTATTTGCAAATTGTAAAATGGATTCCACACCAGGACAGCCTAAGCGTAAAAGAATTGTCACCTCTATCCAGACGAAGTTGGATATTATTTCGAGGTTAGAGAAAGGAAAAACTATAACCTCTCTTGCCCAGTTTTATAAGTTTGGCAAGGCGACTATCTCCGATATTAAGAAGAAGAAGAAGGAAGAAATATTAAATTTTGCTTCAAAACTGGACTCTGAAGATGGACCTAAGTCTAGAAAAACAATGAGGACAGAGTCTGACAATAAACTTGATGAAGCCGTCTATCTTTGGTTTCTTCAGAGAAGAGCTTTTGGAGATCCAATATCTGGTCCCCTCTTATGTGAGAAAGCGCTGGATTTCAATGAAAAGCTTGGTGGATCAACAACCTTCTCTGCAAGTACTGGTTGGTTAAAAAATTTTAAATCTCGTCATGGCATCAGGGAGCTAAACATTGAAGGTGAAAAAATGTCAGCTGATACAGCTTCTGCGGCTTCTTTTAAAACAAAATTTCAAACCATGATTCAAGATGAAGGTTATAAGGCTGAGAACGTATATAATGCGGATGAAACGGGCATAAACTGGCGAGCATTACAAAGAAAATCATTGGCTTCGGCCCGTGAAAATGCAGCGCCTGGATACAAAGTATCCAAAGAGCGCATTACTGCAATGGTCGGTGCCAATTCTACTGGTTCCCACCCACTGAAGCTGTTGGTTATCAGAAATCCAAGAACCCTCGCTGCTTTAAGAATACATTAGCTCTTCCGGTTTCATACAGAGCTCAAACAAATTCTTGGATGGATTCAAACATATTCATTGATTGGTACGAACATGACTTTATTCCAAAAGTTAAAAGACATCAGGATCAAGTTGAGAAGAAAGGAAAAGTCTTGCTCCTCATAGACAATGCTCCCTCTCACCCTTCAACAGAGGTTTTGAATTCGCTACATCCCGATTTCAAGGTTGTTTTCCTACCTCCGAATGTGACTTCACTGCTACAGCCTATGGACCAAGGTATAATAGAAAAATTAAAAAGGCTTTATAGGAAACAAGTACTTCGACACCTTCTGCTTCAAGAAGAAAATGCCTGTGAAGAAAGTGTTCTGATAGTAGTAAAAAAACTAAACCTCAAAGACGCATGCTACATGTTGGGAGAAGCATGGAACTCATTGCCAGCAGACAATTTAAAAAATGGCTGGAATAAGCTTATGCTTAATGAGTCTTCTTCATTGAATGAGCCTTCTTTCTAACCAACAGAGGTGGAATTAGACCAAATTGCTGGACTTACAGCCACAATCCCGGGTTTTTCTCAGTGTGACAAAGAAGATGTACAATTATGGCTGAACGTTGACCAAAATGACAAGAGATTTCAAATCTTAAATGATGAGGATATCATTACTCAAATCAAATCTTCTGAACGCGAAAGGACCGGAGAGAAGAAGAGGAAGAGGAAGAAGCCAACCCAAAACTGCCGAGTTATTCCGAAGCCTTCGCATCCTTGAATACCCTCCTGGCCTGGTGGGAACATCAATCAGAGTGTAAGCCAGCTGATCTTCTATTTCTGAAGAAATTACGAGACACTGCAGCAAAGAAGAAGGTTTCATCATTGAAACAGCTTTCACTTCAGTCTTTCTTCCAATAAAATGATGAAGTATGTATTTTAATATGTAATTAAATTTTAATGTTGTTTTTAATGTTAAATAGTTGAACATATTCAATAAAAGTATAAGTAATGATGAATACAAAGTGTTTTATACAATAATTTTCCTATTTTCTTAAAAAAACTAGTTATCCGAACAAATCAATTATCCGAACGTGCGCGATCACAATTAGTTCGGATAAACGACGCTCTACTGTATAAAGTTAGCCACTTTGCCAGTAAAATTTTTAAAAATAAACTAATGTCTCTTTTATGAACAATAGAACTTGTATTGTATCATTACAATATAGGAAACCCATATACCTGCTCCATTCTGTAATTAAATTATTTGCACTATTGCAAACACTATAGGTGAGGTTGTTTCTTGCTATTTTTTTTTTTGTACCCCCCCCCACACAAAATAAAATTATAAAACCTTGTATTATATTATACCTTGGTGAAGAAGATTGATGGCTGAAATTGGAGACAGCTTGAACTAGCTGAGCGGGCAAAGATTTTCGATTTGCGCGAGGGCTATTGCAGGGCGTTGGTGAACCTGAACGAGTCTTGCTTCCTCCACTACTAGAGCTGCCAGTAGTTTCCGTTTCATGGTATTCTATAGGGAAAATTGAAATGCAACTTAAGTATTTTGTAAAATGAATGAAAGCTTTTTATATGGGCATAAAAAAAGTTATCCTACTTTCTGGACTGTACTGGACAAGCATAGTGATGGAATTTCCACACTGCCGGAGAACATTGGCAGCCAGCTGATAGGTAGCACTCCTCATGTTGATCCCGCATACCTCAAGAAGCTGGTCACCCACCTGGAGGCCAACTTGTGAAGCAAGCGAGTTTTCACTGACTGTAGACACAAAAACTCCGCCACTGTCTAAGCAGGATATCTGGATTCCTAAAGGCTCCACTGATTTATCAATATGAACCCGCCTCAGCTCGCCTGGAGATGGCCTGTTTTTAAAAAAAAATGACAAATCTTAAACACAATATTTCCATTCAAGTAATTCTAAATTAAAAATGCTGAATTCAGATAAAATGTTAATGCAAGAAAAATGATCACAATTAAAATGCCCTTTGGTATGTCAGAAAAGAAGCCTAAGAAGAAGATAACTCATAACATGAAACAAGTTTATTTATTTTCTGGCATGGTTATCGGTTAAAGTGGAGTGTTACTCAACCATGACGTTAATAATAAGATATTTTCAAAAACTTTTTAATGTAAAAATATTTTAGAATGTATGAAGTTTAATGTCAACTTACACCACAAATCAAAGCAAATTGAAATTAAAAGTACCTGTGAGGCCAGCAATAATCAGGAAGTGATGTAGTTTTACTTTGCCTCACTCCGGGACTAAGAACTTCTACATGAAAAGTAGGCATAGGACTTCCTCTTTCTGAAGATTTCTCTATACTACCGGAAGACATCTTTCCACCGCTTCCTTTACTAGCTACACTTGGGTTCGAGGGAATCCTGTGGATATAAGACAATGCCCGAGTTAAGTAAAATTGAACGTGTTAAATTAACAAAGAGGTTCATGAAGATGGCCTCAACTCCAGCGGTATCAGATTGTGTAATCCATTATATTTCTATGATTTTTTTATAATCAGCTTCTTTTTCAGTTATAGTCACAACATGTGGCAGCTCTTAAGGCTACCAGAGTCCTCAGTGGATTACACAAACTGACCATGCTCAGTTTAAGCCAGTCTTCGAGATCTCAAATACGTTCCCAGGAAAGAAGTCTGAAACAACATAAAACAAAGAGTTCACTTCTACCTACAAATATATATAACACGTATCTTTTGATTGTATGATATCTACTAAACAAAAAAAAAAAGAATAAAAATAGTGTTAAAAAAAAAATCATTATGTCAAAATATTCTCAAAATTGCATAAAAAGTCTCCAGAAAAATTCTATCAACACTAGTTAAGTTAGAGAGAAATACAAGCTATGGAAAAGAATAAAATGTTTCAGTCTATATGGGAGCTGAACATAACTTGTCATGATATTTTCTACCAATTGTTCACCATGCTGCTAAAATGAATGAGTTACACTTGAGAGTAACTCAAGTGAGGGTCTGTTGTTCTATCCAATGTATTTATGGTTGCCTAGGCGGGTTCCAGAGCAAGAGATGCCATGCACATGAATCTAATTTATTATTTAGATCTCTTTTTCTTAATGTTTCTTCAGTTTCCCCAACAATAGTGGGCTTTCTTTTATAGAATAACAGGTATCTACAGTTTGCTAAGTTAACAGTCCCTTAATGAAAGTCTCAATGATGAATAGGAATATGACAATTTCTTTTTCAAATTCATTTTCTTATCAAGATAGCAGTTATTTATTTAAAAGTGACTGAGACTATAGTTTCCAACAGTACTTACTAAAGAACTAAAGAATTAGTCCTATAAAATTGTTAATCTTCTTTAGAAGAAAAAGTATTAAATTTCCATCATTTTCTGTATACTGAAGTTTTATTGTGTGCGATATTTAACCATCAAGAAGTAAAGAATATATGAATTTCCAAAAGTTGAAATCAGCATTTTTGTATTAACACAGGCAATAGAAAAATGTGGTAATCACTGAAATTGCATTATCAATGGAGGTTTATAAAATAGTAAATATCTATTATTATAAATCACCTATCTTATAAATAAAATATTTTACTGCAATTATTGTTAATAACACATACCACTGCAATTAATTTGTACTCTATATTTTTCTCGGATTCAAAAATGAACGGATTTATTTGTTTATGTTTCTTACAACTTCCACTTTGAGCTATTATATCAATAACCATCTCTTGTCTAACTTAAATTTCAAGTCTTGTTAATATTTGATTCTTACTAAAGGAAAAATAAAGCATAAAATACGTAAATGATATGACTGCAAGACCCAAAATGAAAAAGGCAGAACATGATGTTTTAACTAAACCGAAACTATAATACTTCAGAAATTACATCAATAATTAGACTATCATCTCATATCGCCATAGTGTTAGTGGTCCGTTATTGTTCTACAATAAAGGTATAAATTTGATAGTTCTACACAAAATATTTAATTAGTGAAAATAGCATGAAATTATATAAACAAAATAGTCAGTCAGTGATTGCAACACAATTATGATAATGATTGAACTATTTGTAAAAATTACCGAAATCTAGGGTTCTCTTTCTTTCTAGGAAAGGTTCCGCCTTCGTAATGCTGGAAACTAGGATGATCACTTTCATCAGATGTGTGAGGGTGAGAAGATGCCAGGGATCTTGTTTTATGGTAGTGAGAGTCAACAGATGGAGAGTGAGTATGATGATACTGTACAAAAAACGAATGATTAATAGCTCATAAATTCAAAACATGCTAAATTATTAATGAGGGATATTATTTTGACTTGCAAGGAGTCCTATTATATATCTAGTGAAATTAAATGATGGCATTTGACATAATCACTTTAGACACAAAGTATATTAAAGTTATAGCCAACTTAGATTAGAAATTAATCATGATACTTTAACCATTCTTTTATTTTTTCCTGAAAAAAAAAATTTATGTTTCTAACAGCTTTAAGTATTTGTAAATTTAGAAAATATGCATTGGCATCAATTAATAAATATTAATTCAGCCTTCATTATATCCTGTTATTGATAAAGTTAGAATAGAACAAAAATAATTACTTGTTGGATTATAATTATAAAATAATAAAAAGCCTAACACTTTACTGTGCCGTCGAGCTATTACATTCTTTTGGATTAAATGTAATCATAAATTAATGTAATAAAATAAATTCACTACCTATAGAAGACCAGTTGTATACGCTCACACACATATGAATTAACATAAAATCTATTACGCAGTAAATAAACCTCACATTTGGAATATGTAATACCTTATTTCTAACCTAACAAACATAGAGTGAATATACACTCCATAGCGCAAATCGTTCAATTTTCTTTTTTTGAATTTACATTCATAGACTCAATTTTATATATACATATTATATAGTACTAGAAGTAGTTCCTAGTTATTACTGGATGCTGTGCAAGAAATATCAGCTAACATAGAAAAATACTAGTTATGCTAATATTGTACTGCAAAACCTAATCTGCCAATTATAATGCTCAAAGGGCTATTTGTATACTATTTTTCAATAAAAAGTTTTAAACTTCTAAGACTATCCAAAACCCAAATGTTTATATCACTATTTGCCTCACATTTTTTTTCCTTTTTTTTTTTTTTTGAGGGGCCTTTCTCATTCCTGTTTTATTTTACCTTAGGGCAGTCCTTACACAAGTAGGACAGTCCAATTTCTTTTTTCCTAATTTTGTGTCTTGCCAATTAATAGACTTTTGGAAGCAATCTGTCGTCACTTTATAATGGAGGCACTTTCAAGTAGACCCAAGAGACAAGGTAACTATTTGATAATTCCCAACAGTCACCTATAGTACTGCTGGATTTAGTACAGTCAACTTCCCCGAAAATAGCCAAATGGTTGATAAACATAATGTGAATGAGAAAGTAAAACATACTACAGGAATTTGCTCAGAGCAGGGAACCATATATAAATATGTACATATGAAGAAAGTGCAACTAAAAAAAGAAGAGGTGTAACTAAACATCTACAAGTGACCTGAAAGATAAATACCTGAGAGAGGGGGTTATAGGAGGGTTCAAAATAAATAGACCTTGTGTCGGAGGGCATGTGGTAACTAGGAGGTGGAGAGTGAGTATGGGGGTGGGGGTGGATGTACGTAGGGGTGAACGTATAATGGGGTGGTGAACCATACAGCTGTGTCTGGATGGAATTGCTCCGACCTTTCTTTTTCACATAATACTCAAGCACATCCTTTCCTACGTTACCTGAAACAAAATATTTATTTTAGTAAACGCGTGTAATTTATGAAATACTTAAACCACTGCCTTAATTGAATAATTCTATTTGCTACTCTAGAGTGAACTAAGCTCAAAATTAGGCTGCTTTCTAGAGGCTTATTGCAGCTCAGACAGTCTAGTAGCCATTAACTCTAATAATTTTGGTTCAGAAAACTGAGCGCCATGAATATAGTTACTATCTACTTAAGAGTTTGTTAGATGTATACTCAAATCTTCCTTAAATGCAACACAGAACTGTGAAGGCTCAAGGATATTGTATAAAATGATAAAGGGCTGATCATCTATATATACATCCTCTCTAAAACAAACTAGTTTTTCATTATTAACTTCACCTTACAGTTCAAGATGGCATTCATAAAAATAATGGACTATACCTTTAATTGGATCCTAAAGTAGTTGGTTGAGAGAATTTAATGAACCAGTAATTTATTTTTTGTTAGTTCTTTATTCAAAAATAACTCACATTCCTAATTTATGAATTTAAATATAAAGGAACAGATTTTAAAAGAAAAGTTAGGCAACACTGAGAGGAAAGAGAAAGTACAAGATAGTACCTTGTACAATACTGCTTTATTAGTCACAACACGCTCTGGTACGACATAATTATAATGCAGGGATGAGAGGGAGGGGCTACATGTAATTTTCATATGGGATATAATAATGCGGTTTTAACAAATTAATTTAGAGCTCTCTCAATTACGAAAGGAATGTGGAATTCTGATAAAAAGGGCTGGACATAAGCTCGAATAGGAGCGTTTTAAACTTTACAAAATCTAATAATTGAGTGGTCAACCATTCAGGAGTTGTCAAGCCTCTAACAAACACTGCCTGGAGTGATAAGGTCATGTCAATGGACTCTTAAGAAGCATATTCTAGATAACAATTGCTAACTATTGATATAATTAATTTTTATGTGTGCAAGATGTGTATAATCAGTCCATAACATTCTGTTTTCTAGTACCAATTTGAACTTTACAGTTCTTACAAAACAATAAAAAGACTATTCAAAATCAAAACATTAGATACGAATTAGTGAACTTCATAATGCACAAGTTAATAAGTGAATAAACTGATAAAATTTAAAAAATATGTCCCCATCCAAATTGTCCGAACTCAAATTATATGAACACTATAAAGATTATTATTTTTCATAAATAAATAACTTTTTGGGCATTAAAAAAAACTCATTTAAGTAAAGAAACAAACATTTGATTTAAGGTGTGGGGAATGGGAGTATTTCTTTAAAATTCCGAAATATTTGAATGGGTAATATTAATGCAAGTTATTTTCACAAAGTAAATTAATATAGTTTTTTTTTTTTTTTTTTTAAATTATTACAATTAAAAAAAGGATATTTTCAATTTCATGATTAAAGAAGCACATATAAACTGACTGTCGATAGTTTAATAACCAAAAGTTGTTTAAAATAGAATGGACAAAGCCACAAGGTTTAAAATTATTTATTTATTTTTTTGTGACTAAGAAAGCTATTAGAGTAATTAATCTAGTTTATCTACATTAAATAATATATTTGTATTACTCCAATATTAATTATTCTACACAAATATCATCAATTTTTAATAGTTAACGTTTGTTCACAATCTAATGTTGTAGACAAAGCAAGCTTTTGCGCCAAATTCTCAAAATAAAAAAGTCCTGTTATTTTTTATAAGTAAATTATAAATAACTAAATTCAGCAATACTCCATAAATTTTAGTCATCAAAACATTCACATTAGATCAATTTGTACTTTATCACACCTCACGAATTTTTTTAACTCCAGAAAAAAGTGTATTTGATAATTACTTTAAGGAAAAACTAGTTAAAAACCAGTTCACGTTTTTGGCCTAGGATACTTAAAAGTAATGAAAAAATATAAAACCTCAAAAGGGTGATAATTGATAGGACAATGCTACTTCTAATCCAAAAATTCCTCTCTACTGTGTAGTATTGGTCATTTTATGAGATTGTTATTATTAATTATTCTTCTAGAATTAGGTTATTTTTCACTAACCACAATAAACAAATCAAAAAAGTGTGTAGGCATTCTAAAGCCAATGATGCATTAATTTATTTAGCTTTTTAAATGTTCTTATTTATTTCAGTTGATTCTTTAATTCTTTTACGTATGGTGCAATAAACACTGCCTATTTTCCACATAAAAATATTTTGGGTAATAGTACATCAATCTCAAAATGTTGAAAAATAACGCTTCTGTTGAGAAAAATTTAAAGAAAAAAAAAAATATATTCTGCATCTGATCTCAACTGTTTTTGAACCAACCTTATACATAATACAACTGATGAAATTTTATTACAGTTCTCATGCTGTACGCAATAAGGTTTGGAAAGAACAGCAAGTTAGTATAAAAGGTAATATTATGAGAAAAGTACAAAAATAATTGAAAAATAACAGGACTGAGGATTGAAGGAATAACAGGACCATTTTCGCCTTTATTCATGTAAATATGTTTGTCTGATCTTTGATCAAGAAGTCCTATTGATTATTATTATTTTAAACCATTTCATTAATTTACTGGGATAAATGAAAGAGGGATGAATAACAAACAAAAGGAGGCCAACGATTTCATAATGACCAACGAAATGTAAATGAAAATTTTGTTTTAAATCATTTTTTTTTAAACAAAAATGATAATGGAATAAGTGATAAAATGTAATAAATGTGATCTCTATGAAAATATATAACCAGCCTCAGTTTAATGTTATTGCCACTAATACAGGCTCAGACAATATCATCATTCATTATAAGCAGCATCAGGAAACGTAAAGCCACACTGGCCCAAGAAGGATAGTAAGCACATTGATTTCTCATATTTATACAGGATGAGCATAAATTATTCTACACACCATTTGCTACAAAAACATTATAAGTTTTCCATAGTGTTGGACTTTCTATTTGATTCACACAATTAAATAACTAATTTATTTATTTACTGGAGCATCGCAGCTGTGGCAATGAATTATTTATTAAATACTAAAATGTAAAACATTTCACAATATTTGAATTTTGACTATGGTAGAGCGAATGTTTTAGAGATCTTTGACCTTATTCTAGTTTTCAATTCAATAAGGAATAGTTAGGTGTAGTGTGAATAATAATTTGCTCAAGATATTAAGAATTGTTTAAAACTCTTTTTTAAGACTTTTCAGCAGGGTTAGGGTTAAGCCTTCATCTACAATAATAATGACAACATCAATAGGGCATCAGGGAAACAGCCTACTGTTAATGTGTCCTTTTATAACTGGTAAGATTCTATGTTTGTTGCTAATAAATAGTAGATTCACATTTAAAGTTTTGAAAAATATAAGGTGCAGCCAGAATATCTAGCTAACCTTAAAATATTACATTGAAAATTTTTTTCAAGGTATGGCCAGTATGCATGAAATTCAAATAAACTCCCGAGAAACTGTACTTGTAAAGATATCCACTACACAAAGAAGCTTCAACACATGAACAGCTTGAAAACAAATAAATTGAAGAACGAAATATATGAATACAAAAAATAACCACTGTTATTTTGTAAGAGAGCAATACACAGAGATGAAAATGTATACTTTCTCGGAAAAAAATGCATTGGTTTGAAAAGCAGTTGCAAGCCTGTTTGTATATATGACTTCTATAAATTTGAATACATTTTATTCACAAGTTTCAAGTAAAATAAAACTAGGTCCTAGGATGATGGATGATACAAATTGTATTAGACAGCAAGGGGAAGGTATATAACACTTTCTTCATTCACTAGTTCCCACATTTGCAAGAACTATCAATATTAGCCAACCCAGACATCCCCCATTTGTCTCCTGGAATATAGCAGGTTGATCAGGAGCTGTGACATTTTCTTGTAAAATCATATTATATGCAGTATTATATCATAAATTCTTCTCCAAGAATTCTTGCCATCATACAAAATTGGGGCCTTCATTCCTTTCCAAAGGAGAGAGTTTTGAAAGCCTTTATTCCCTTCCCATAAGAAAAAGTAAATGATACTTGTTGAGATTAAACATGAAATAGTATAATAAAAGCCTAGCCTACATGTAACCAGATTTTTTTTCTGATTTCTGTCAGCAAGTTGATTTTCATTATTTTTTGAATATCAAAAAAGTCCATCATGTATGTGTTGAATAAATTAAGCCACCAGGTCTGATAACAGTGGTTAATGAATTTTTAAATATGGACTTCTTTAAAGATCAAATAAAAATTCAAATGGCAATAGTGTTAACAGACAAATATGTATGTATATCGATAGATAAATAAATTTGACCAGATCTCATATTTTTAATTAATGTGGTCAGTAGAGATTCCAGAAAGTTTTGAAAAATTGAGCAACAAGGACTTCCAATTGCCGATTTCCTGTAAGTTGATTTGATTTGTATTGAAATCAATAGTGAAATAATTCTCTAGTATGCAACACCAGCTGTGTAACCAAGGCCCATGTCCTGTGATAATATTTTCTACTTCCTTGTATGAAGGAAAGAAAGAATTGTAATTGTAAAAATTTTTGGTTTTCAGAATTGAAAGAAATTATCCATTCTTGGATACATTTTGACTAGTTTCGGCATGACAGCTTTATGTCTCGCACAACTCAAAAATAGCTAATCTTTGTGTTGAAATTCCAATATCATATATCACTTTTGAATGAAATGCAACCATACATTTGCTTTATTTAATTCAATACAATTACAAGGAAGTCATTTGAAACCCAATTCGGATTTTAAAGTTATGTTTAATTGTTTTGAGTGTATCTCTAAAATCAATTTAACTCATCTATGTCATACGAAACAAAATTTTATAAGGAATATTCTTATTTACGTCCATTAGTGAGGTCCATCCAACAGGACAGAAAATCCAGTCTCAATGAAAAATGGTATTGAAGTATATTCTTTCCCTTAAACAATCATGCGTTTAGTATGGAGCATATTATATAAAAATTAATATTTAACAATTCAAGAGTGACAGCCACAACTTCATTATTGCAAATGACTCACTAATTAATTATTAGGATAAAACACAAGGAGGAAAGAACATTTTCTTCAATACAACAGTAGTGTTGTAAGGCAACAGACTGAATATCCGATTTGGCCTTCTTTCTTCATTAATAACTTGTCCCCTTAGGTCAGGAAATGATAACTCCAATTCTGAAGCAAGAACTTACAATATCTCCAGCACGGCTCAAAAACCTACCAGGGCTTTACATACTGACCACACCTTAAGGGAGCATTGAAGCAGGGCATGCATCCTGTAGTTTTTCTAGCCAGATACTAGGAATAGATGGGAGACAAGCTCTCACTAAGCCTGGGAAATCTAAATAGACTACTCAAAGGTAACATAGAGAGCATATCTCAGTGCAAGACAAACCTGAACACATATGTAACGACTCACTATAGTTATTTACGTTACAAACATTTATGTCCCTATTTCATTGAGGTCTCTTTTTAAATCCTGTAAAGAACATCAAAGTGAATATTACCAGTAAAAGCTAAAGCATTAAAAAATAACATAAAGTTATAAAACCTACAATAAAACTTGTTATAAGAAACAACACAAACCATAATAATGTCTACTTTCTCTGGCATAGCATCTTTTAAAATTATTTTTCATATTTATAATACTCGCAAATGATTGATTAGGATCAAAGATAGCAAGTGATTGGCGACAAATAATAATAATGTGTAAATCTGTCCCTAACCAATCCCTCCCCCTATTCAAAATATCTATGAGCTATATTAAACCTACAGATTAGTCATGATCGTTATTATTAAATTTTCAGCGAAAAGGTGACCAACACAAAAACAAAGGAGTTTTGGGAACAAATAACTTCACAATATATGAAAAAATTAATTTTCCTTTAAAAGAAAAAAAAAACTATCTGGTAGGACATCTTGGACTTTTGACAATGAGTGATAGAGAAGATACTTTGTTTTGACATGTTATCCAAATTGTTTTATCACATTTAAAATATAACGAACTGATGTTTTCATTCAATTCAGACTTTGTCTTGGCCATGGAGAATATTTCCAAATCATAGAGTGCTGTTTCAGGGAGAGAGATTCTGATGAGGAATCAGTTATTTGAATAATTAATGGTGAATTGATAAATGCAGTAAATTTTTTGAAAAATTTTCATTGGAAATTAGAGTCGCATAAAAAAGCATTGTTATATCAATTGCATTTAACATCTTGTATCCTTTTTTCGAAGGAAAAAGGCGGGAAGCTAAAAGCACCTCTGCAGTCCAAGAGGAAATTAGAATATATGTTTCATATAAAAATTACACTAGTAGTACAAGCTTCATACCTAGCTCAATCACCTTTGGAAAAAGTGTGAGCATGCTAAAAAGGAAGTAAATTGAAAGGAGTGATCTGAATATGAATGATAGTTCTCAAGTGAATAGAACTTATTTATGATGTGATTGAGGAAAATGACATATTCAAGATGGTATTATAGTATATTCGGTTTATACTTTTGCCTAATAAAATAAATATGTGTGGGTGAGCGTGTTATATTCAGCCCTGTATCAATATGGAGAGTTTGGCGTAAGTTTTTCATCAGGGTGTGTAGTTGTTCCTTTAGTTCAGTTGGTAGAGTACTGGACAAAATTACATTATTAATTACTTATTCAAAGTCTATTCATTCTCAAAATGTACATATAAAAGATAATTTCTACCGACCAAAGGAGCTGATCTTAAATAATAAACAGTCTTCATGATAAAATTAACACCTCTATGCCAGGGAATATTTAATAGAGTGAGTAAATATAAATAAAAGAGGTTTTAGAAAACAAAATAATGTTCAAGTAAAATTAAATTTTAATTTCCGAAACTAAATAACATTTTAATCCCAGTTCTGACTTACTAGATTTAACAGTGAAGTCAAGGGGAGTGTTATTTCTCCTGCTTTGTGGCTCACAGCAAGGAGGGAGGGAATAATTAGGCGGATTGTTCAGGAGAACGGAGAGAGGAAGCCTTTCCTTGTTTTTACGAGGATGAACAATAGTTCCAGTCCCAGCCTCGATAATTGGTCCTCCACTGAAATCACAGAATACATTATTTATTAATGGGAAATCTAAGAAATAATGAAAACATATAAATAAATACGATTCTTATAAAGGCTAACGTACAAAAAGGGGAAATAGGAGATCCAATGACACCAATCCAATATATGAAAGTAATATGTAAATGAGGTTCATACAATATATAGTAGATAAGAATGCTAGACCTGCTTGAGAAACGTGTGGCTAAGGTGAGAACTAGGAACACTTAAAGCACTTTCATGAAGAGTGCTCCAATGGTACGTCCCTGTAAAAAGTATGCGCCAGAAAGGAATACTATATGGTTAAAAGAAGACAGAACAGAGAATTCCATACAACAGACACGTACATAATGATTCTGTTGGGAGGAAAACTAGACCAAAAGAAAAATAATTTCATCCCTTCATCATGGTTACACAAGTGTTGATACCGCTCTCTAATTGACTTATTTAAAAAGCATGGATATAAGCATGAATAAATGATATATGTAATGCCTGAGACTAAATTTTATTTTAATCTCATTAGTCTACAATAAAGTACTTTTGTGAAGACAAAACAGGACTACTTCAAATTAAAAATGATTTCTGCACCTATTTTTTAAAGGTAAAATTAATGGAATAAAAGAATTTAAAAACCAAGAGTATTAATTGAGTTATTTATGACTTAAAAAAGCAATAAACCTGCCATAAAGATTTCATAAATCTATATCCAATATATCTCTGTTCTATGCAATATAAAAGTTCAATGGAGATTTCTACGATGTGTTAGAATATGATGGCCATAACAATCTTTTCACAAGACTCCCTCCCAAAATTTGATGTTGCCCATCCAAATTAAATCTACATTAGGGTAAACAACAATAAAAATTGTCATGTAAAAAGGTGGTCAAATGCCTGTAAAATTAAATTATTGAAAAATACAACTGTTTTGAATGTCTGCAGTCTGTTTCTGGACAACCTGGAGAGATGAAAGTTTTTATCAAAAATTATAATTAGACAAAATTAAAGAAAAATTACCGAGCTTTAGGCCAAGTTCCACCATTTTTATCATGATGTTTTGGCCTTCTGCGCACTGTACCTCCACCTCTAGAGTGGTAGCTTTCTATTACACTGTCAAGTTCTGCTATTGCATCATCACGTTCCTGCTCAAAGGTGACTGGAGAAGAATTTCGATTCTTCTTCTTTTCTTCAGAATCTCTAACCCATTTTGTTTCTGAACTGCTGCTGGCTGACTCTAAAAATAATATTTAATTGTTAATAATAGATCATTATTGGTTAACAGTGTGGCTGATTTAGATTAGTGAAGTCTAGTTTACATATTAATCATATTAATTTGATGTAAACATGCCATTCCTTTATGTACTTCAATGGAAATTCTTATCAGAGCAATTCAATTTGCTTAAAATTAGCTTTACAGAAATATTTGAGAAACTCTAAGTAGACTAATGAATCCAGTCGATACAGAAGATTTCAAATCTTCTGTGGCCGTAGCACATAAAAGTACATGGGAGGAGGTAACAGTTAACAATTGCATATTATCTCCTTGAATGGTTATAGGGGAACCAATGCTTCAACGTCCTGTAAAAAGACCTCCATTAAAAACTTCTACAAGAAGGCAAGACTACAAATGCACAAGGCAGCCAACAGTTCTACAGTTATATACAGAATTGAAAAAAGAAGAAATGAGGAATGCTAGAATGCACTCCACATTTGCTAACGTTCAGCACTAAAAAAGCCATGACAGCAATACTTTTTTGGTATATCAGAAGTAACAACGTACTAATGGATTTTTATGTCAAACATATCAGAGGCCCTGGTTAGCCATTGGTCTTAACACACTTGGTTAACCTAGCTTCAAGTGTTTGACTCAGTAAATTTTTAGACACATAAGAGTTGTAAAAAAAACTTCTATTATGATAGTGATGACTGAAGTGGCATAGTCATGTTCACAAAATGCCACTCAATTGACAATATAACTTCTGAAATGAAAACTTTTAACTTTCAAAAGTCTGTCACACAGGTGCTGTGTAAACTAAACAGACTTCCCACATGCCGAAATATGACACAATTTTGATCTCATATCATCATCTATTCCCTATTTTCCAACAGCATGAAACCTTTGTAAACAGAAATTAAAATATTAGCTAGACATGAGATGTTTAGCAACTGTGGAATTAAAGTAAAAATCGGGTAAGGATGGGTTTACAAAAGGCTGAAACCAAAAAAATACAAATTACTCTGTTAATATTTGAGCTAGAGAAAACATGTACGAACAATAGTTCTAAAAAATTAATATTTCAACAAGATTGGCTATATAACACTTTTTGATCTGACACATAGTAATGAAGATATTTTGAATTATCAATTATTCCCCTCTAAATCCCTCCCCCAAACAAAGATTACAACTGCTAGAGCATTAACAGAAATTCATATATAGTTTTGAAAGGACCTCATTTTTGTCGTCTCCTGGACATGGTCAAAGAACATTTGTAAATCGTATGTATATTGAGTACAACCTCAATAGCTGATAAAATGTCATAACAATAACAATCACAATGATAAAATAATAAATTTGCGAATAACAGAAGATTCAATATAAGAGAGTTCAGTAATGTATTTTACAGTGGTTTAGTCCATAAATACAATTTGAAATCCTTCTAAATTAAACATATTACCTGAAGTTAGATTGGAAACTGCACTAGGTCTATAAACTTGAGATGTCTGTATGTCCTGAACCTGAGTTTGAGTGGAGGAATTTATTTGCTTTCCAGTATAGGCAACACTGTTGCTTGAAGATTTTAAAGTCTGAATTATAAGCACATCATTAGGTTCGTTTAACATGCTCATTGCTTCCCTTGAGCTCATGAGGCCATCAACACTCTTGTTATTAATCTAGAAACAAAAATAAAATAAATAAATATATATGCGTGAGTGGTGTATATGACACAGTAATTCAATTATTCCAGAATTGAATAATAATAGCCCTGCCAAAAGTAAGACAGCCAATATTGATTAGTTGGTATGTTATTTGTGATGATGAAAATAGTGAAGTTCTATGAAATCTCACAAAACAGAGAAACTACAGAAGTAACAATGTACAAAAAGATAAAATAAGATTCTTCAATTTCTTTGGTAGACTATTTAATTAAACAATTTCAGAGCTTGAAACACCAAAATTGTCCAAAGAAGGGACGCTCAAAACTTCTTAAGGAAACATCCACTCACAGAAAAGATTGACTGTACTTATAAGGAGTCTGAACTTCCAGGTGATTTTTCAGAACTTTTTTTTTATATTACTTTGAAAAAGGCAATAAAATTTGCCTTAACATTTTTGTATATTTTACCAACAAAAATTGAATGTACAATTTGATTCATGGAAAAACATATTTGTAAACAATTAAAACTAGAAACTTTTGTTTGAGACAGTTAGGAGGTTGTCTATGGTGGTGGATATAATTTTGAATAGGAAGAATAATTTTATCAAGTTTGAATGCATTTTTGTAATGTTCTTATGATCAACTTATGTTGCTCGATCTAGAAATACAAATCCTTGCTATGAGAACATCTCTCTTTTTGTTGAAGATATTTTAGTTGCCACAATGTGAAAATTACAAGTAATTAATAGATTTTTTATTCACATTATGGGTCCAACACAATTTGAGGAGTTTTTGTGGATTATTAATGCTCACAGCAAGCTATGTTTCAACACATGTGATATCAACTTCAAGAACCTAGGGCACCGAATTCAGGAAAGAAGGTGGCCTTTGAGAAAAAGCAAGTCCACTCCTGAAATAAATAAAACGTCTGTCACACAGAAGCTATATCAAATAAGCAGATTTCCCACGTGCTAGACACCATGGATTTGAAACCACCTATTCTCCATTATTCCTGATATAAAAATTTGAAATTTAAGCTGGCATTGGGATTCTAGTGGCTCAGGTCCTCAAAATGATAATCACATTAGTAGAAATGGTCGTTTACTGAGGACTGGAAACTAAAAAATGTAAATATTTCTTGTTATTATTTGAGAAGAGAAAAAAACATAGAATAACATGTATAGCAGATTGAATTTGCAACACAAATCGTGTTATAAAATTTTGCAATAGTCAACCTTAAAACTGGCTGTTCTGTGTTGTGCACGCATCAATTCTGCCCTCGTATAATGCAATTCATCAATGAAATTTTGGTTTTATTGCAGTGCTAAGAGTTAAAAGTATCTCAAGTGCAAACGTAAGCATAATTCACTATCAGGCACAGATAGAAATAAGATTTTGAAGCAACTAGAAAAATATGAAATGTTAGTATGCCTAAAGAATATGTAGTTGGTACTGCTAAAATTCATGATATAAAGGAGAGCAGTGAAAAAAAAAATAAAGAATTTCTTTAAACAAAAAATGGTATTGTATTGTAGAATGATTGGAAAACAATGCAAACTGTCAATTATAAAAATAGTCTTAATGTTGGTTTTCGCAAGAAAACAATAGGCATGCACTAATTACTGGAGAAATTCTAAAGGAAAATGGTATGTGGACGTAAAGAGATTTATTCCCCCACCCCTCATTCTGTATTTTTATATATTCTTTAGTTTTTGATATCTTTTTGTTGACTTTGATTGGCAACAATAATTGTGCACACAAGAAAAAACTTGTTTTTCTACATATTAAAAAAAAAAACAAATTTTCATAATAAAGAAGTCTGATGCTGATAACTTACACTTATTACCCTGTCCCCAACAGCAAGGTTTCCTTCCCTAGCAGCAAGAGATCCTGGTGAGATTTTACTTATATAGATTCCTGCCTCCAAAGTTAAACCATGATCATAGTTTTTTAACTGCAACTATAAATTCATTTATATGATACATATGCTTATTTACTACTTAATAAAATGAAATAAAAATGATATTTTATGCTACCTGAGTGGTGAAAAGACGCCTCCTTCGAACAACCATGATAGCAGTATTTCCATTCGATTTCATAGTTTCAAAAACAAACCTCTTGCTAACATTGCTACAATCTACATTATTAACCCGTACAATACAGTCATTTGGCCTGCAAATTAAAATAAATAGTAATAGTAGTTCTATTATAAATTTAAAAATAAAAATTGAATCTTTCAACTGCTTCAATTGAAACATTAAGTTTTTTAGTTTTTTTTTTCATTCTTAAGTACATTTATGATCTTTAAATACACATGTAGTAAGGTTGACAGGCCATTAGGTTGTTAACTTTGTATGGGTTCAAAATTATTTTTAAAAAAATGTTTTGCAGGATGGAGGAGAGGAGAAGGAAGAAAGGTCCAGTTAATTACTTCCCCACAACAATACTAGTTTCTAATTCATTGCTTTCGTACTTCCACAATTTTCAGCAACTCAGATCTGACTCTGAAAGCACTTTTTCTGTTTCAACACAACAGAGTAGGGATGCAGGCCTAGGCTGCAAGGGCTCTCACTTAAATGTTTAGTTTGAAGACAGTCCTAGAGTAAAGCACTTAGATGCTTACTGGGCATATGATAAAGACTATTGTTTAGAAAAGGAAATCATTTTACCAATTATTTATTTAGCCTTAACGTAGCAGAAAATTAAAATTTAATAAGCAATGATTATTATTGTGAATAGTGAAAATTAAATTTTATCACAGAAACGAGTAAAATGAAATCTAAGTATAAGCTTCTATTAATTTTTATCTAATTTAACATCAATTATATTGAAGTGATTCAAATATTGCAAGAACCAGGACTGAAGCAAGCTAAACTAAAGTTTTTAAAGAGTTTGTAAAAAGGACTCTCTAGGACTTTAATCTTTATTTTTAAATTTTTGTCATTGGTTATTTTTTTTAGTAGTATTTATTTTAAAACTCCCTATTATAACTGCTTTTTAGGCAGTTAAAAAAGTGATATCAAAGTTGTTTACTCTATAACAAATATGTAAATGTATGAAAAAACTTAAAATATTTTAAACCAGTCAAGGAGCTTTGTCCTTCAGTTTGTGAACTCTTAACTGGTCAATGGAATTTGAGTTAATATTTATGTATAACTAATTTTATTGAGGGGTCTAAAAATCTTTATAATACTCAAGCTCACCTCAGTTTGCCATCAGCCACACTTCCTTTGGCAATAGACAAAACATAAATACCATTATCATTTAAATAATGTGGATCATCTCTACCACCAACTAATTCAACACCCAGATCTTCAGTTGTAGAAATTCCATTCTGGAATAAATATTTTGTTAGATGTAAGATGTAAATAATAATAAAAATAAAATTTAATGAAAATAAATTGAATAGAAATGCACTTAACCTTGGTGACATAACAACACAGAATGACATAGTCAAAAATCCATTAAATTATATATATAAAAGAAGAACAAACAAAGGGGCCATATTGGAAGGAATAAACCTGAATACAAGAGAACAAAGTAAATAGCAGAATTTTTATTTAAAAAAAACAATAATTCTTACCAGATCAATACTCAGCACCTCTGAGTCCCATTCTTGCATATCAGTATCAATAGCAGAGTCGTGACTATAATTGTGCCCTACAGAATGAAGCTGAACCATTCGATTTTCTTTTTCTAACTGTGCTTCCATCTTTTCTCTAAAATATTAAAAATTTCATTATTTAATTAATAAAACAAAATGTTTGGCTGCACTTCAGGTGATATACTATATATATCCATTCCAATGCATCGGATCTAAAAATGGCATAGAACTTAACTTAGATCTTTTCATGATTAACAAAAATGGCTCTATATAGTTTTTTTTTTTTTTATCTCTAATTTGAATTTGAAATTTTTAATTCCGCCCCTCCCCCCCTAAAACCCCAACTCCCCTTTAGTCAACTCCGATCAAGAAGAGAAGTGCACAACTGGATAGAACAACAGTTATAAATTTAAAATGTCAACAATCTACGCCCATCGTTTTTGAGTTCAGGGAAGGTCAAAATGGATAATCTGAAAGCAGAGAAATTTCACAATTACAACGTTTCCTTTACTTTGTGCAAGGAAGAAAAAAGTGTAAGGAATAAATCCATTCAGGGAAGTAATTTTGGTTACTTTACACAATCAATTTCAGCTTAATAGCTCACACAGTCAACCAGAAAAAGAACAAAGCCTGCTAAATGAAATACATTAAAAAATAGTAAGTTTTAAGCCTAGAATCTATTGCACAAATAGCCAGAGGCTCACCTACTGAAATATACCTACCTAATCCGTAGCAAATTTGTAGAATATATAAATTAATAAACTGTGACAAACATTCACAGGAGCAATTATCATTGGTATATTGATAGCTATCTACTGCTCACACAGCATTTGAATATGACACACAAAGAATGATAAGACGTATTTCATATATATTTCAGACACATTTATAAATAAGATAAATTTCATTGCATGCAATGAAGTATTTACATTAAAGAAGATAACAAAAATATTGTTTTCTTTAGTCAAAACATACTTTAAAACTTTCAGTTGTTTGGATGTTTCATTTCTCTGTTTTTTAATATCATCTGAGTCCCTGATAGCTTCCGCAAGTTCAGAAACAGCTCTATCCCTCTCTCTTCGCAATTTGTCACACAGAGTTTTGATGCTTTCTCTTTCTAAGACTATCTTGTCTCGCTCACTAAAAGCCCAGTCTCTTCTTCTCTTACAAACTTCAGCTTCCTGCAGGGCCTCTGAAATATTAAAAAAAAACATTGAAATATTATCATACCTAAATATTTCAAATTGGCTGCTAAAGAGGAAGCTACTTAATATTTGAAACAGTAAGATTAAACGAACTATGCTAGCAGGTACTGAAATAAGTTTTTTCAATATAACGCAGTTTGCTGACATATGAGCAAACCACCATTAACAAATTGTAATTATTCAAACTACGCACAAAATAGATTAATATATTAACAAACATGTAAAGAAGTTTTCTAAACTATAACTTATTCAACAACTTTAAGAAGCAACAAAAAAATACGTTTGGAAAAAATTAGTAAGAAGATAAAATTTCCAGATGAATTTAAGTACCTTGCAACTCTTGTTGGGCTTTATCAGCATGTTTCCGAAGACGATCAATTTCCTGATTAGCCTGATCTAAGTTGTCCATTCGCTCTTTCTGACATTTTCCAAACAAGTCTAGAGAGCTAGATTGGACTTCCCTTAAATCTTTTCTGCCCGAGTCTCTAAAAAATGACAACAATTTTTAATATTTGTTTGGTAACAACTATGTTTAAAAAAATAGTAAACAAAAATCTTATGACTTCAACTTAAAAGTAAAAACATGGATAAACTTTGCTAATCCTACTCAGCAAATACACATACTAACTGTTGTTTACCAGTACATGCTGCGAATGTATTGATGCACAAAACTGAGTTTGCTAATGCATCATATTTATTGTGTATAAAAATTGTTGCTTAATGTGTATATTTAATGTCTTTATTTAATAAATGGATCAATACTTACTTAATGACAGTTCAAATGATTCAGCCAATGCTTAGTGTATTTAGGAACACAATGTTGTGAAAAATGTATATATAAATGGAAGAAACTATATATTTAATCCTTTCCCTAAATAATGAATGACATTAATTTATTGGAATAGCAAAAAGTCACTCATCCATAACATAATTAAAAACATGTTACCTTGGAGAAGGGGCTCTCATTAAAAAGTAAACAAATAACCAGTGATACACACCTCTCACGATAAGAAGAGTCATATCTAGACTTGAGGCTGTCCCTCTGAGATTCTTCCTTAGCAGTGAACTCTCCAAACTTTTCACGCAAATCATTGCACTCTTTGAGAGCCTTGTCTCTGTCATGAAGAGCTGATGCTATCTCCCGTTTCAATGTTTCCACCTGATAAGATAATGCTTTTTTCTGGAAATCACAAACACGAGTAGTGATTAAAAAAAATAGAATAATTTGAACAAGGCACTAACAAAATATGATTGATCAATAGGAAGCAAAGTGAGAGAATAAACAAGCACTGAACATCAATATGTATTATACTGATCAATAATACTGCTAGTGAGTGACCATTTATGATAATTAAATAATAATTTAATTTAACCAATTAACACAAACATCCAGTTTTCAGGGAGTTCAGTGTATGTTTTCCCAGTTTTTGTTTAGGTTTTTTTTTAATTTTTTATTATTAATTTGGATTTTAATATGTAGTATCTTTGAGTTTAATTTTTAATATATTCCATCACTATACCTATATATAACTTGATTATCAATATATCTTTACAGAAGCAGGAATCAGTTTCATTAGACGCAATCTAGTAGAGATGAAGAAGCAAAATTAATATATCATATTCAAAATTTTCTTCTCACAATAAGTGCACTATTAGAAATATATTCAACATTTTACACTAACAATATTAATATACTCTCCAAACTTAAATGCTCTATTGAATAGGAGCACCTGAAATGGGTATGTTGTGAATTGTGTACCCATTAGGCCAAAATTTCAAATTAAGTTCATTATACAAACAAAATAGCATTTAAGAATGCATACATAAGTAAAAGCATTCTAATAAACCATTTTAAAAAAGACTAAACGAAAACAGGACATAAATAATAGTAATAAAGTCAGGATGATTTTGAAATTACCACGGGACTTACAAATAACCCAATTGTTTGTTTTTAAATACAAAGTAAGAACTCCTAGTTCAGTGTCAGCAAGTACCAAAAATATTGTACAGTCTCTAGAAATAATTTGTAAGTAGTACTTGGATTTTTATATTTTTATAAAAATAAAAATAATTTTTTATAAACAAATAATATAAAAATAAGATTTTTATATTTATTGTTTATGCAAATAAAGAGTTATTTGATGTTGAATTAATTTAATTGCAATTAAATATCATCACTTTAGTCTTTTCAAAATTTTAATGAATTATAAACATGATTATATTATTTGTAATTTGAATTCTGATATGAAATAAAATTATTTATTAACGTCCACTTTTTGCAACTATGAATAATTGGGATGGGTTATCTACAAGTTACCACCCTCTTCTAGCCAGGGTGGGAGTGGGACTAAGTATTTTATTTAATGAATTTCGTCACTAAATAAATTCCAATTGCCCAGGCAGGAATTGAACTTGCCGCTCTAGGTTTACCATGTGAGATTAAAGTCTATGCTTTAACTCACATGGCTAACCTGAGCCCTGTTCTGATATGGGACACTCAAATTATATTTGAAACCACTGGATCATTTTTATTCTTGCTACAAACATTTTAGTTCTTCAGAAGAAACTAAACATTTGGAAAAATATAAATAAATAAAAGGCAAATTAGTTTATCAAATGCATTTGTTTTTCAATTTGAAAAATATTAAAGTTGTGTTAAAACAGGACACAACTAATGAAATAAGCATTCTAAAACCATGTAGTAAAATCTGATTTACCTCTTCCACCAATTCTTTGTTCTCAGATTCAATAGCTTTGTTCTTCTTCATAGACTGAGAAAGGTCTTCAGTGAGTTTTTCCATCTCTTTGTGTACAGTATCTCGCTCCGACATGATCAGTGAGTATTCCTGCATAGCAGCATTCCGCTCCTCAGTCAGTCTTTTTAAGTCCTTGCTAGCTTTCATCCTCACAGCCATTGCTTGGTTTATCTCTTTCACTGCCTCCTCATGTTGCTGTTGGACCTATAAAATATATATATTACAATTAAATTGTTCATTTACTTATTTTTATCACTTTTAGTGAATTTCCATTAAGACAACAGATATTACAGTAGGTCGCAAGGCATTTATTTTCATTATTTTTGGTGAATTTCCATTATACATATATAACACCTTAAACAAGGTATGTATATACATATATACCTTATATAAGGTATGACACATGCTAAGACCTATGAGTGGGACTAAAAACAATTTTTCATTTTCTACCCCAAGCTAATAAAATCACCATTCTTCTGAAGTATCTATGAGTGTGTATGAGTTCTTTTGTGTGTGTGTGTGTGTGTGTGTGTGCACATCTATACTACCTGAGTATATAAACTCTTTACTTTAAGATAAAAGCTGTATTAGGCCTCATGGATTTTGTTTTTCGACCTCACCTACAACCCAATTAAGGATGGCTCTATTTGGTCAGTTGACTGCATGTATTTGAATGCTCCTTCCATTTTTAAAAACTGAATTCCTTTTTCATATGGAAAAAATTGCAGGTATTACTCAGGTATTGAGGGAATATTCAAACTGGTAGATGCACATGTTATGTGTAGTAGATAAGTTGTCATGGGCAACTTTAAATTACTAATTATTCAATGCTTCAAAGGATATCAGGACACCAGAAGGGTAAAAGTTAGAAGCTCCTCCGAATCCTTCTATTTCTTTTCATTTTTCTAAACCTGGCATTGTCAACCACCAACTCTGCTTCTGCCCAAGCTCTGAAGTAGTCAAAAAAGCATAGAAAAACTAAGAACAATTATAGGTTTGGACTAGCTACTTAGTCTCTGGAAATAGAAGTCCTTCGTCCCCAGACCCCATCCAACTATGCTAAAACCAAATGACTTCCTTGTATTCCTATTAAATTAATTATACAAAATATAGGATTGCGCTTGATTTAAAATTATTACATTTTAAAGTGGCATACAATATCTCAATTGCAATGTATTGGATCAAAAAATGGCATACATAAGGACATAATTTATAGAGCTTTTTAAGTTAATCAAAAAAAGGTCCTGAACAAAATGTCTGTGTTTCGAAGACTTAGAAATTAGAAATTTTCCCATTACAGTAGACTCCCGATTAACCGAAACCCGATTAACCGATTCTCTCGCTTAACCGAAACATTTTGAGTTGCTAGGGAGGGGGAAAAAAAATACTTTGCCCTAGCTTCGCGGAAAGAGGCGTGAGAAGAGGGTGTGGGAGCGCGAGGGAGGGTCGACAGTCCCACGGATGTGATGATCTGTTTCTCCGAACCTCTTAGGTTCGGGTCCAGTGAGTATTGAAGAGTTCCTTCTATACTCGGTGGTCTGGTCTTAATAAACAAACCTAGCTTCCTGCTGGAAACAGTTAAAGGCAGTGCCTTTTTCTGCCTTCAATTTACGCAGAGTGAAGTGCTGTTCTTTTTCTTCTTTGGTTTGAAAGTGGAGTGATTTTAAAGTCATGAGTGAAAAACGTAAGCGTACTGTTGTATCGTTGGAGACCAAGTTAGAGGCGATCGATAGGCTGGAGAAAGGTGAGTCACTAACGAAAATTGTGAATGAATACAAGGTGAGAATTGCACGGTGCATTACTGGAAAAAAAATAAGGAGGAGTTGCGGAAGTTCTGTAGCAAAACTGAGGCAGGCTCATCTCGTGCTACGTCGAACAACAACCTACCTCTTGCCGTTCTGATATACTTACCCTTCAGAAATGGTATGACTACGCATCGACAAAAAAAACTTCAGAAGCTCGGCAAAGAAAAATCACCGACTTTTTTAAACGATGAAGTTTTTTTTTTTCTTTCATTTTTCTTTTTAAGTCTATAGTTTTATACATACATATGTACGTAGTTATTTTAATTGTTAAATAAAATAAGCTTTTTTTCAAGTACATAAACGTGTTTTTTATTCTAATTGATCCATTTTCACGCAGAAATTTCGGACTCCCGTTTAACCCAAATTTTCACTTATCCGAAACCCCTCGGTCCCGAAGGTTTCGGTTAATCGGGAGTCTACTGTATTTCATTTATGAAAATGATTGAAGTGGATCATCAGTGATTTTAGGCTGAGGTGAGAGGCCAGGTCTTGCATTTATAATCTTTTTTCCAGGTGTTTTGACTGGACAACTCTTATGTGTTCTCCATTCATGAAAGTTTTTACAGAAAAATAACTCTTGCTCTGGAAATATGGCTTCCTGCAATTCCGCATCCCTTTTATTTTGAGAGTTTTCAGAAATATTGACAGCTCCTGCTTCATCAAGTGTATCAACCCTTGAATCACCAGTTTTTTCTCTTTCTACTCTTGTAATTATTTTATGTTGATCTTTTATTATGCCAGCTTTATCAGAAGGACCTATATTTACAGTATCAATGCTTTTCTCTTTACTTGCTTCTTGCTTTCCATCAACCGTAGAAATCTCTTCTTCCCTAGATTTTATTTTACCTACTGTACTGTTTACAATACATTTTATATCACTACCAGTTTCCTCCCTATTGCTGTTCTCCTCTTCATTTGTTTATTTTTCGACAGTATCTTCATAATTTTCATATCTTCATTTAATTCATTAGAACCCCTCCAAAATCCTTTTGCATCAGTAATTACTTCATACATTATTCAGAAGTGAGCAGAAATAAATACTAAAATAACCAAGCACGCATCAATTTGAAGTATAGATTGAATGGGTATTTTTAATGCATGTATCATTTTTACGTAGCAGGTTTTATTGAAATCCTTTATATATTTGAAAAAATGAAGTTAACTGTCCACTTTCTTCAGAGGTTGAAAGGACACTGACTGAAAAAGGTTAGAAAGGGTTGAGAGGTCTTCAGCTGCAAGTGCAGGGGAGTGACTTCTGTTATTCCGTCAGACTGACACATATAGGCAATCCAGGGTTAATAAAAATATCAGATACTCAATTCCATTGAGTAATTATTAGCATTTATAAGAAAAATAAATTAAAATTCTTTAATAATGTTGAATAACCTTAGTGAACCTGCAAGGACAAATCCAGCTTTTAGTACCCAAGTGTTTTAGGATTGTCTCCCTTACTCTTAATCAGAGGACTTGAGGTGGACATCTCCTTTTACAATAATCAAATATTATAGACAGGGCATAAATTCTTATCAGGAAGAAGTTTTTCAGGAGCTTCAAATGACTTTATTTTTTATTTTTAAGTTAAATTTCACCCTAATCAGTGGACTTTCATTAGGATTCCACACCAATTCATTCATGTTTTATAAATGAATGCTGTGAAAGCTCGTGAACAGGGAAACTTTGAGCATATTTTTGTAAAAAAAGAAGAAATTTGAGATCAAATGATGAGCATAATTATTATAAGCTATGCTTCTAAACTAAATTCATTACCTTAACTAGTGCATCTTGATATTCGTTGCGCTCTCGAAGTGCAATGTCCCATTGTCGGATAGCTGCTGTGCACTGTTGCTTCAAGCCATTCCTTTCTCTAATAGCCTGATTTCTTTCAGTGACCATTTCGTCACACTGCTTCTTTATTCGCCCAACCTCCTCCTAATTTTTTTTTAAATATATCAAACAATACTAATGAAACATTACACATATTTCTTCAATTAAAACACTAATATATAAAAAGGTGGTAGTTGAATCTTACAATATCAAGTCAATTAGGATATTAAAGTTGACTTCCTGCACAACATGTTTATTAGCAGATTTCCCTTGGAGGAAATCAGCTATTGAGGTCGTACTCATGACAGTGTATGCGCACATGCGTGTGTGTATGTATAAACACACACGCACACATATATATATATATATATATATATATATATATATATATATATAATTATTTATTTCCTTCCTGAAGTAACCCTATAGAAAGGGAGTTTATTTGCCACACGTTCCCTACATCCATTTGTACAGAACATGTGCTTCATTAACATTTTTTTTTTAACAATGAATAAAATAAAATAATTGTAAAATAAAATTATTTACAAGAGAAAAAATAAAAACAAATTTAGGCTTCAATGGTGATTTTAAATATATAAATTATGAAAAAATACTATTTTTGAATGAAATTACAAAATAAGTTAAAATAATTTTTTATCAAATCCATTTTACCTGAGCTAGCTCAAGTTTGTCTACAGCAGAAGAATGTGAAGCAATCAGATCATCATATCGCTTTCTTAGACTTTCATATTCCTCTTTGATGGTTTCATATTTAGACAAAGTTGTAAGGTACAGCTGATTCATAGCATCATTTCCATTTTCACTCTCCTAAAATAAGACTTCTACTTAAAAAAAATGCCTCTTATATTATTATTAAATAGATGTAAAATATATTAAGTTTTATGGTCATTTGATAAGATATATGGTAATAGATAGTAAAAGCAATTAAGAACATCCTTTATCAAATGGAAATGTACTATCTTCCTCTACATAGGTGCTTCTCGGGAGGAGGCAATGATTTCTACTACTCTCCATTTTAATACAAGTGCTAAAATAATAAGTAAATGACAAATCTTACAAATTATCTCACCACCAACTACAATGTTGGTTAGGGCATTGAAGAAGAAAGAAAATTAGCTACACTGTTGGAATGGACACACAATTTAACATGGGAGATGAAGTCCAGGGAAATACGATTGAATTTCGCAAAACAAATTTGAGTTTGGGTGAAGAGACAGCAATAAACATCTGCACAGACTCAGGCAAACTTTGAATTGATATAAATGATAAAAGGAGGAAACATAACAGATGTGATGGTTATAACTATTATTATTAATTAACGTCCACTTTTTGCAACTTAGGCTAATTGGGACGGGTTATCTACAGGTTACCACCCTTTTCTAGCCAGGGTGGGATTTTAGGATGTTATTTAATGAATTTCGTCACTAAATAATTTCCTTTGCCCAGGCAAGAAACGAACTCGCCACTCAAGGTTTATCATGTGAGATAAAGGTCAACGCTTTAACTCGCATGGCTAACCTGAGCCCCGATGTGATGGTTAAGGAAATGTTATTATTTTTATATATTCACAAAGAACCATTGTTTTTAATTTTCTTATCGTTCCCCCTTTCTGTTAGGATTGATGACCAAGAAATATTGCTATAGAAGTTATAGAAAAATATAAATAGTTTTGATAAATAAAATACATTATATTTATAATACAAAAAAAGAAAAGAAAAAAAAGCCTTTTAATACATCGTACCATTAAACCCCTCTGTCTTCAGCAAGATAAACAATTTCTCTTTAATCTTCTCTTAAAGATATACATGCATACACACACACACACACACACACACACACAGACACACACACACACACACATATATATATATATATATATATATATATATATATATATATATATATATACAGGGGCGCGATATAAATCACAACATATCACGCATCAAATTTTGTCATTTTTAAGTACATATCTATAATGTGGAAAAAATTAATTGCAATTTCTAACATTTGTTATTACTTCCAATATGAAATATATTACTTTTGTATATTGATGATCTTAAGGCATATATTATCATCTTTTATACTCTTCTTGAATTTATGATGAAAAGTTGATGAGAAATCAATATGAGTATTTTGAACATTGAAAAAGCATATAGGTATAAAAACTAAAAATGCTACGAAAACAAAAACCTGCTCTCAACAAAGCAAATGATTACATTATACATGAATTAGACACCTATTGATAACAATTATTTTTTCAAGTTCTTTTCATTTATTTGGTTTGGGATCTGTCATGTGATTAAAAACCGAGATCCAAGAGATCTTCTTTGTATTATACTTCTACCGTTTATTACATATTCATGTAAATAATAGATGTTACTTAAGAAATCAATAGTTTTTCTTCTAACCATTTTCTAACAACAATAAAAGCAGGCAGGGATGGGGAAAATCGTTCTATATATGAACCTAAATTATATTGAACTATAATAAAAATCAGATGAAAATGGGATTTCGCTGATAATATGGCATATTCTGATAAGCATGTAATAATGGACCCATGATAAATTAACACAGAAACGTATAACTGCTTAAATAAATAGCTGTATGGTGCTGTGGGGCCAATAGACCATTCACGTACAATACTCATCCTCCGTATGTTAGAAAACATTATCAACAACATGAGTTAATTGTAGCTATAAAATCATCTTTATAAAGTACTCCACCTCTTGAGAAAATACATAATTGACTGGACGACAAGTCCAGAGAACTAGGGAGTCCCAACTATCAACCAATTGATGATGAACCATATCACTATTAAAAAATTAGATGATTATCGTATGTTTTACATGAGTTAAGGTGTAAGCCATTAATTGGATTAACAAGTTACAAATAACAATTGTCATTATAAATTTAATTGATGCAGACTGTTTAAAACTTGTACTTTTTTTGCATCAGAAGCACATCACATTGTTTTTCAATTTTGTCATAAGATCGATTTCCCCCTTTGGGAGTTTTATGATTAATAGTTAAAATATTTCTGTGAAAATTTAATACAGGTTAATCATATTTGTTTTTATTACTCTATTTTTGGAAGTTGTAGAATTGAGTGGAAAAAAATGTAATAAAGAAACTACATATTCCCCCAACACATGGTAAAACACAGTATCATTATTTACTTACAATCATAACAGGAGTTGCACGACAGGTATAGTACATAGTTATAGAAGAAAAGGTGGAGGCTATGTAAATACACTTGTTTTATCTACCAGATTCAAAAGTTAAGTGAGGGATTTGTTACATATAAGATATGTATATATATATCAGATACAGATAAGAATATGAAGGAGGAAAACATCTGACCTGACTAGATCTAATATCAGAAACTAGTTCTCCATATTTTGCTCTCATTGTTGAAGATTCCTGTGCAGCAGATTCTAACTGAGCCATAGCAGCGTGGTGTTGTCCTCGGTAGTATTCAAGCTCTTTCATTGTATGTTCACATCTTCTAACAGTTTCACTATGCTGTCTAAAAAATAAATTCATTTCATTTGTACAACTAATGCACAATAATCCAAGTAATAAGTACTTGTCGATAATAAAATAAAATAAATTTCTATTTCATTCACCATCAAAATTTTCATTCTATTTTATCCAAGATAATTGCCATAAAAAAAAGTTAGATAACCAACCTCTATATCATACAGTTTTTCTATTTTTTATAGTAATGACTACTCAACTCTTTAAAGAATCATACATGGAAGGCATTTATATTTACCCATGTGTGAACGTCTTAAGAAAACAAATGATTATTGAACATTAAATAACACAATCTGAATACATAAGTTGAAATATAAGGTAAGAATGAATGTGTGAATCTTTTTGTCAGTATAATTTTAAGTATATTAATTACCTGATTACAAAATCTTTAAATAATAACACTCATAATCCAGTGATGGATTTTGCTTAGGGGTTAGTAGCGACTTCAATTTTTCATAGTGCATTATAGAGTGAGCATAAAATTCAAATGAGCCTAATATTGTAGTTTGATGACAGTTAAATAAATCAAGGGTTTATGGAAAATTTCGAATTAAGCAAAAGGTTGTTCTCAAAGATTTATTTGTCAGTACCAAGATCAAAAACAGTTCAGATTTGATTAACTGATTCATTATTAAATTAGTTGGAACAAGTTCATCATAACCTATATCCATGGCATTAGACTTCTACAAGCGTAAAAGTTAGCCCCATTGCTCTGTTAGGAGGTAGTAACTCTTTAACGGCGAAATCATTGTTTTAAAGCGGACCAGTTGAAATTCGTCAACGATGACCATCATAAATCAGTTGTTACTGGCCTTATCTTAATTGATCATTTCACAGAGAGTGTTCACTGGTTGTCATAGGACCATCACTGATGGTCCTGCTTTATCGAACATATGGCTCAGTTGCCCCATTTCATAAGAACAGTTTCTTCTGCAAAAGAAACCCTCATGGAACCACTACATAATGGCAATGAGACCAGACATGGAATGCATAATTGAATAAAATATTTACATTTGAAATTCTAGTAAGACACTTTACATTGTATACATTTTAAAACAATGATTTTCATTTATAAATGAAAATCAGTGCAAAAGAAGGTATGTCTGAATCAGAAATTTATTTGTAACATTTAGCTTAAAAGAGTATGTCAATTTTGAATTGTTCATGGTACTGTCCCCCCCGATAGCACAATTTCATAAATAATGTTTGAATTGAACTTCACACCTCATGGAAAAATATTATTCTTAATAACTAGTATGATCTTCCTTCAAGAAAAAAAAAATCCTCAAAGTTTCAATTCTCACAAGCATCATGTCAAGATGACACATTAGGTGTAGTTTGTATACTCTTACTAGCTTATCATTGGCAGCTTATAATGGTTATATGCTACAAAGGAATGGCTCTCTAATGTTCTGGCAAGTGGTTCCTTTCCCAGATACCTTTATCGTTGGATAGCAACAACGGGAAAATCACTGTATGAAATTGGGACTTCGTGTTCACAAAAAGCCTGCGATAAAACTTTCTTGAAAGGGTTGATGAACGTAGTCCGTGGGATCATGCCAAGTAAGCTTGTTGCTGTTTCACTTATAATAGAGCTGTGGCCCCAGAAAACATATTCTGAAGGGAAAAATAAATTGTTTTTGTGGTGGTGGCCTAAATTAATAGTAATGTGCAAAAATAAATTAAACTAAAATAAAAACATTAGCAATTATGATATTAATGAATACAATTTTTTTTTTTTTAAGGGTGGTAACCTGTAGATAACCAGTCCCGATTAGCCTAAGTTGCAAAAAGGGGACGTTAATAAATAATAATAATAATAATAACAATTTTTTGAATTTCAATTAATTCTCATGGAACAAAAAAAGGTTATCTTCATATCCGAAGTTGGGATTATTGACAAATTTAATATGGAAATTAATTTAATCACTGTATGGTTTGTACGCACATTGATGAGTTCATCCTATGTTTTATTTTAATTATTGAGCTCTTAACAAAAAAACATTCTTTGTCTTGATGAGTTTTACTGGTTTAAAAATAAAACAGCCCCAAATAATAAATACTCCACAGCTTAAGTTTAATGTATCAGCATTAATGGAAACAATTACTACAAACGATAAAGCAAAGAAAAGTGATTATAGCTACCATATTACACATTGACTATTTACAAAGAGTGAGATATATATTGAAATAAGTTTTATTTATTTTATTAACATTTCTAATGGGGTTCATCAAACAGAATGAACACCTAGAATTTATTTTTATTTTATTTTTATGGAAGAATAAATATTACATAATGAAGAGGCCCATTTCATTCATCCCTTGTTGAAGAACCAAGCACAACTAGTATTTCTGAAAATTAGAGATGTTATAAAATAATTTTCAGAAATACATTTAAAATAATTTACACTGAGTCTTTGATTAGTCATTACTATCCAGGTAGGTGAAAAGAAAATATGCATAAGACATCAGAATATGAGGCTAAAATACATTATTTACTTATCAAATTTTGAAAATAATGTAAATGTACTTAAATCATGAAGTTCCACTGACACATTTTCAAACATCACCAACTTCCATATTAGTTACTGTTTCAACAGAATTTGAGCACCATATAATAATGGCATACTTAAATGAGCAAAATTGATCATTAAAACCCAAATTGTGTAATCTACACTACAAATAACAATTTTCTGCACAGTGATGATTAATCCATATGTCACTTGAAAACCTTGAATCCCAAACTAAACATTACTGTTAATAAAATATTAAACAATACCTTCGAAGGACTTGAAGTTCATGCATAGCCTTATCACATTGTGATTTAAGCCCATCATAGTCACGTGATGGGATGCTGTCCCTTACTCTGTCAGCAGTTGAAACAGAGTAGGTTCGTGTTAATGTTTCTAGAACAATGATAAACTCTTAGTACAATACGGTAATAAAATAGCAAGGTCATTTAAAACAGTACTCAATTACCACTGGTGCTGACACCATCCATTGAAGAATTCGCCGAAGACATTTTAGAAAATTGACAAACAGCTAAATTCTTCTAAGAAAAGGACAACACCCCTGAAATATATAAGAATAACCAAATCATGTCATTAAAATCTGACAGTACTCACATTTCCAAATATTGTGAAGAATCAAAATGAAAATAATGTAGCCATGTTTTGAGCAATAGTGTACTCCCCTCACATAAGTACGTAGCATTAGTAAACTGACAGGAATATGGGATGCAACTGGAGCATAACAGCCAGCCAAGTATGAAGTAACTTTTCCCAAAACAGAAACTTCCAAGGAAAGTGATAGTTAATTATTTAAAAAGATAAAATACGTTGAAACTAGGCCTGCCAAAATAATTACCCGACAATGTAAGGGGATTGACTGAGCCAATAATAAGTTAAATATATATTAAATGCATTAATAACTTACCACTGGGTTGAAAAATGTTTTCTTCAATGAGAACAGCATCACTTTTCAAAACACTTCTACTGAATCATTAATAATAGTTTCATATTGCATCTAAACAAAACAAATTAAGAGTAGCCTGGAGAAAGTACATTTAATTAATTTTTATAAGGGCAGTAAAAACATGGTCATAGATCATTTTATTTCCTAATGAGATGAAAATTACTATAAGAACTAACTTGACATATAGTTGTCTTGGGACCTGTACTCCTATTTCTCTCCATAAAATTTAGGCTGATTATTAAAAAATTATAACTCATTCTCACGAAGTGATGTAGATATCAAAAGAAAGAAACTGCAATGTTGAAACTAGATAACATTATCATGTAACAACCACATTATTAATAAAACTCTCTAAATAAACATAAATTAAAGCAATGAAAGATCGGACTAATCCAATCAGGACACTGACGAAGCCAGCTGTTTATAGAAACGGTGCCATTTTATTTCCTCTCTCTCTCTCCAATTCCACTCCAGTCATCCCCATTCCATTCCCGCCTTTTTCGAATCATTTTAAATTTATTAATACAAATAAAGCAGAATTAGTTTATGAACATTTGATTTTAATGAGGTTTTTTATTCCCAATACTCATTTTAAAAAAAATGGACATCCGTCCGTGTGTTCCCCCATGTTCTTTGGAACCAGGAAAATATGTTTTAAATGTTAAACCTTCATTATGGCAATTTTCCTTAGGGGAAATCAGCTATTGAGGTTGTACTCAATACGCGGTTTTCAAAAGATTTCCTCAAATGTCCATCGATCATACCTAGAAGATGACGAAAATGAGGTCTACTCAAAATGTTATATATATATACACTTGCCTGATTTTTGTTAAATGTTTTATACAAAACTAAAGATCAAGTTCGTTAACGGCTGAAATCTGACTGGTGTAGGGAAAGGGGGGGGGTTAGAAAGGGATTGGTAAATTTTTTATCATCTTTAAAATGAGTCTTATCGAAAAATGATCGAACAAGAATTGTTGAGAATCAATGTTTTAACAAGATTGCTTCTACAACATTTTGCGATACGACTCATGATAATGGCAATATTTTGAATTTTCAAACCACCTCTAACCTCCCCACCCCTACTCCAACCCCGATTTCAGCATTTAACAAATACTACCTTTAGTGTGAAATATCGAGTATGGTACAGAAGAAATAAACTCTAGAAGGCTTGAAGATGGTGCCTCTGCATCGAAAGCGCTACTGCCCAACTGTACTCGACATCAGCCAGTGACGACGGTATGCACCAACAGATATGACTACAGAAATAAATATTTTCGATTTACGTCCGCAAAATCTTAATTGATGGTGTCATCGCAATACGTATTTTCATGTATTTCACTCAGTAAACATTCAATGGAAACAATATTTGGTATTTAAGCTTGGAATAATGTGGTTCATGATATAACAGCTTATTAGTAATATGACATAAGTGTTTTGCTATTCGCTTTTTTGTACACAATTGAATAATGAGTAAATCGCCGGCGTTGAGGAACTCATTTAAACATATAAATTATTGATCACCTTTTTTTTCTATTTTGTATAACGTGCATATTCTCTTTTATCCTCCTCTTGCTTAAATTTCTTTCTTTTTCTGTTATACTTACATTATCAAAACCTTATTTATGGCTGTATTTAATTGTGTGGCTAGGGACATTATGATCAACGTTCCTCACGTGTTGTTTGATTCGTCTTTAGAGTAATTATGATGATTCCCCTATATAACTTTGTAATCCAAACAATTTATTTTGTATACATTATATTTGGTATCTGTTGATTTTAATTAATCTTTTATATTGCTAAAGTTATTTTTTACTCCGTTTAAATATTTCCAAGTGGTTTGTTCAGTATCCTTACATAACGATGTACTCTTCCTGGGTGCTGTGTGGGTATAATTCAACGTACAGTACTTTTTTCTTTCACTATATTTTTTATTTTTAAAACTAGTATCCTTTTTGGTTGTCTATATGTATATTTATAATTTCCTTGGCCACTATTTTATTTTTGTAGAAATGATTAATTTTTGCTTGAACTAATTTTATTTTCTTGCGATTGGTAGTACTCACTATTGTTATTAATACGTTTTCTTTTTCTATTAAAATTATATTTTTTTATTTTAGCATTGTTTGCATTTTTGGTCGTTAAATGTTATCATTATTAAAAATATCGTCACCTCTTTTTCTCTTTCGTTGGTTGTGAAAACTATTCGTCTACAAATTTAAAAACAGTTGGGTCGAAGGAATACTTTGCATCTATCTTGATTTGCCCAGTTGGATCTTTTCTATTTCTCAGCTTTCTTGATTTGATTTTCAATTAATTCATCTGGGTAGCTATTTTTTCTAATATCTACCTTAATTTATCCTTTATCTCATTATAGTACTTCGGGGTGGTTCTAAGAAATGCTTTTAATGTTCTACCTGTATTGTAGAGTAAATTCTTCTTGGAATATATTGGATGACTTGAAAAATAATTTATCATTCTTACAGAAAAAGTATTCTTTACCTTCCATTTTATTTTTTATTTATTTTCAATAGTTTTGCTAATTTCCACGTCCAAAACGACCAATCAATTACCTATTTCAATTTCTTTAGTAAATTTTAAATTGCATTTTTGATTAAAAATATTAAATAATCTATTTGTGGTTGAATCTAAATTAACCGTTTGTTGTGAAAATCATTCACCTTAAATAAAAATGTCTATCTTTCATCTTAGTGTGGCTCGATCGATATATTCTCCCACTTTTTATTGATTGTTTTTATGGCCAACTCTATGGATATATATGGAAACATGTTCACAACATCAAATGGGACTAGTTTGTATCCTGGAAGTATAGTAGTATTTTCTAATTTTTCTTTGAGGACAAAACCATTTTCAAAATATCTCCTTTATTATACATCGGATCGAAAATTTGTATAGAACCAATCTTATTGAAAATTAAATTTACTATGTATGTTATTCTATACAATTATCCTATATCTTGAATATAACCTAAATACTTGCATTTTTCAGTTTTCAGCCTTCAGCAAACCCCCACTTCTACTCATGTCACATAAACAATACTCTGATATACAATAAACCACTTTATTCGAGGCTTAAATACCTATTATTGTTTTCAAGAGATCTTCATTATTATGTAAATATGTTGATATCTCCGCCCCCCCCCCCCGTCTTAAGCTTTTGGACTACTAAAATTAGAGTGATTGAGATAAAAATTATTCTGATTCATTACAATTTACAGTGCTATATATATAGTAAATAGTTTTCAATAAAATTAATATGTTATAATCAGATTTATTCACTTAATATTCAAGGTTACCAGTGTATATTATTATATTGTTGCGAAAATTAAATACACCAGAGAAGGAACCTCGTGATTGGGGAGTGCGGAGGAGTTCAAAGAAGTGCCGCTAATTGGTCGCGTCATTACTAGTCCCTTCTAGTCCTTCTTGGAAAAGCCTTGGTCTCACCCTGCTCTCCATTTAAACCTGTACAGCTAAATCTAATTATAGCCGTCTCCCTGGAACTTCTTGATCTTTCTCGAACTGGAACCTTCTATGCCTAGACACTTCTACAAGCATTTAAAAAGAAGTCTCACAGTACCCCACAGTGATTTGATGATCGACGGTCTTCGAGGGATGTTCAGCGTTACAGTGCGTCTTAGTGCAGTGCGGTAAAGTGTTGTGCCGTGAAGAAAAGTGTTGTGCTGTGTCTGTAAGCAACAGTTTAGTGCCGTGTTTAAGACAGTGCAGTGCCGCGAAGTAAAGGACAGTGCAGTGCCGTCGTTTTATGTGAATTTCAGTGACCGTGAGTGAATTATTGGACTGTGAAATCTGAAGAACAGTGACACTATCAGTGTAATACTGTGAGCAGTAATAGTTAACCAAGAGTATTGTGCATTGTGAAAATAAGTTGTGCAATGATAAACTGTGAAACTTGTGTTTGTTTAATTTTGCAATCCAAAAGAACTCTTATTAACAACGTTTTATTACTGGTTTTGTAATAAAAACGTAACAATATTAAGTGTTACCAGTATGTAGATTTATTTATTACAAAACTTCACGAGGGAAATCTGCTAAGTTTACGCAGCCGTTGTTTGACAGACTTATATAAAGTATGCATGGCTATGATTATAATTAAAATAATAAGTAAAAAATAAACATAATTGCCAAGTTTATGTTTGTATTATGAGACATTATTCAAATGTAATGGCGTAAGGTGAGTTTGACGTGGAGTATACTTTAACATAACAGAATGTTGGGCATTGCTTTCGATTATTTCTCATTGGTTCTTCTTAGATCGCTAACAAATAGGTCTATATTCTTATGAGGAGGGCATAGGTTGTTTGCAATCAGCCTTCTCCCCTTCTCGTCTTTATATTCGTTGGGTGCTTTGGTGCTGTGCAGTTTCATCCCACCGCAGATCAAGGCAGCTCTGCCACCGTAAATATTGGGACAGGCGAACTTCATTATCTTAGCCACTTGATCCTTACCTGCAATCTCTCTTGCTGTCTGAAACATAACATTAAATTAGTTTTAATCCTATTAAACGGTATATTTCTGAATGAATACAATTCATAAAAATAGTCCTTTATCTGTTAAATCGATAATAATTGAGATATGTGAAAGGATAGGCGAGAAAGGCGGACGTTTTAGCAGATTTCCCTGAAGGGAAATCAGCTATTGAGGTTGTGCTCATGACGGAATTTTGAAATTTTTCTTCAAATGTCCATCGATCCTACCTAGTAGATGACGAAAATGAGGTCCGTTCAAAAGTGTATATATATATATATATATATATATATATATACACACACACATTTGTCTGTTACCGCTCTAGCGGTCGCAATTTTTTTTTGATCGTTACCAAACTCGACATTTAGTGGTTTTATGTAAAAAGAAAGATCAAGTCCGTTAACGACTGAAATCGGACCAGTGGGAGGGGGGGGGGTTAGAGGGAAGGATTTTCGAAAATTCGAAATATCTCCGTTACTATACGTCGGATCAAAAATTTGTACAGAATCAATCTTATTGCAAATTAAATTTACTATAAATATTGTCATTTACATTTATTCTCTTTCTTGAATATTAACCGAGATATTTGCATTTTTATTAAATCTGGACGACTAACGGACGAGTGACTTTCCCGCCAAAAGCTAGTTCGGCCTTTTCCTTAACTGCTCGGCTCTCGTGAAATTTCTCTATTGTAAACATCATGTGGGAAATCTGCTTAGTTTACGCAGCCCCTGCGTGACGGAATTTTTAGAGAAGATAGAAGGCACAAGTAGAGAGAATCATGAGGCAGTGCCATTCATTTTGCTAATCCTCAGAAGCGATTACCATTTTCCTTAAGAAAAAAAGTCCGTCACGCAGGGGCTGCGTAAACTATCAGATTTCCCACGTGAAGTTATACAATAGAGAAATCTCAATACGAGAGCCGAACAGTTACGGAAACGGCCGAACTAGCTTTTGGCGAAAACGAATAGAACCGACCTTTGCCGATCTTATCTCGCCCGTTACCGGTACACACTTAATAAAACTGAAAATATCTCGGCTAATATTCAAGATAGAGAATAAATGTATATAAGAACATGTATAGGCAATTAAATTCACAATAAGATTGGTTCTATAGAATTGTTCAGGCTGACGTAGAGTAACGGAGATATTTCGAATTTTCGAAATTCCTCTCTCCCACTAATCCGATTTCAGCCGTTATCGAACATGATCTTTCTTTAACATAAAACGATTAAATACCGAGTTTGGTGACGATTAAACAAATTTGCAACCGCTAGAGTGTTAACAGGCATATATATATATATATATATATATATATATATATATATATATATATATATATAATAGTGTTGTTGTTTTCGACCAGGTTATATATATATATATATATATATATGGTGTTGTTGTTTTTTTGAGTTTTGGTCAGTGTTGGTGAAAAAACACTGGACTGGAATGAACTAAGATTTTTTCACCAACACTGATAAAAACTCCAAAAAACAACAACACCATATATATATATATATATATATATATATATATATATATATATATATATATATATATATATATATATATATATATATAGTTTTGGATGGACCTTATTTTCGTGATCTCCTGGTAGGATCGATGGACATTTGAAGACATTTTTCGAAAATCGCGTCATAAGTATGACCTCAATAGCCGATTTCCCTTAAGGGAAATCCACTACATTATTAGTAAAATATGTCAGAAGTAATCATCAAGTAAGCAACGCTTGTCCTTATTAATTAAATCGGTAGATGAAAACAATTTATCATTCAAAGATTCCCACCATGTTAAATATACAATACGAAGTCTGGAGAAACTATTTCTACCAATATAAGTTACTAAAACCAAGATGCTTTTAGGTCAAGAAGTAGAAGTATAATAGTCATTCGTCTCGTTCTTTTGACGCAAGGGGGCGTTAATTGTTTTAAACTGCAATATGCAGTAGAGTCTTACTATTGAGAGTTAAACGATTTTTCCTATAAATCGATATTCGTTGGATTAATAATTGGATCATTGGACCCTGGGCTTTAGGTGCATAGTTTTTGATGTATTTTTGATAAGCGGAAATACTTTATAATAATTAGTAATTTTTAAATTTTAACAAGCGATGTACCTTGTTGCCCGTAATCAAAGATCGCATTTAATTTTAAGCCGATTATAATAATGAAGCAATTACTAATGCCTTTTGTTCCTCCACCCCCCCCCTTATCTTTTCGAGTAGTTAGGTGTATATTTTGAATAAGCAGTATTGGCCTACTGGCCATTTTCCGGCTTTGTTTATGATTTCTCGTTGTAAAATTAGTCAACGTGGTACTGTTAGTGAGCATTTTACAGTATATGTTAAACAGTCTGTTCCGTTGTATTATTACAGGAATTGGGGGAGTTGCCGCAGTAGGTAGTGCTGCTACTGGTGGGCTGGAGCAGGTGACCTCGTCGTCCCGCAGCAGGTACGCCGGTTTCAAGGTCCAGCAGGACGTCCGGGGTCCTCGAGGCAGCTGAATGCTGAAGGTCTTGCTGCTTCGTCCGAGGAAGGTGTAAGGCGGGGTTAAAGGGCGATGTCGTCCCTAGGAAAGACAGGAGAGCAGTTTGGCAGGTCACAATGTACGGAGGATTTTCTTGTCGACTGTCTGAAAGATATTTGACGAAGCTGCTCCCTAAGTTGTTGGACAAAAACCTCTTTGCACTGGGGCTGCCTGGAGTTTTCCAGAAGTTCGCCAGGAGCTGTCCATAAGTCATTTCGGCTGCGCTGGTGACGTTGTCGTCGGATATTGGCTCGAAATCCAAGCATGAACAGTGGAATCTTGAGAGTCCAGTTATCAAAGGCGGTCTTCAAGGTGCGGTACCAGCGTCCCACGCAACTCTTGGCCTGGTACGAGGTAGTCCTGATGCGCTGGAACCCAAAGTTGATGAAACTATAAGAAGAGGTCTGATTCGAATTGCCTTCCTTGGTCGGTGGTTATTCGAGCCTGAACACCAAACCGTCGAATCCATATGGTAACTAGGACTGTAGCAGAAGTAGACGAGGATGTCTGCTGTCGGATGTGCTTCCGGCCCTCGAGTAAACCTGTCCACCATGGTCAAGCAATATCTCATGCCACCTAGGAAGGGGCCCAATAATATCAATGTGGACGTGTTCAAGTCTAGATACAAACGGGAACTGGCCGGGTGGTGATGTCATACTTCTCTAAAGAAGGATATACCATTTGACACTGGAAACTGAGAAGATGGTTAGTAGGTTCATCAACTGGTTTTCCCCCCAAAATAAAAAGACAGAAAGTTTTTAATACTACACTTCTCTATGCGTTGCCTATAACTCTCGTTGAGTGGCGGGTCCGATTACCCCCATGGGCAGTAGAAATTTATTTAGTTACTAGCTCAGATACCCGGCTTCGCCCGGGAATTCATTTGAGGCTGAATGGTGATGGTATTTTTTAGAAGGCTTTACATTGCACAATATTTTGACATTTACCCGTCCCAGTGTTTAGGATTGATACCCATCTTTGCCCTGGATTTGCTAATAATAGAATTATTTGTTCGATAAGGCTTCACAGTCTTCGATATTTTTATATTTCCTGTCTCTTATACATGTAAATATGGTGAATTTTTATTTCAGGCCTCCCTTTTAACCCCCCTCCCGTTGGAACCTAAAAATTTTAATATAACTTATAATCATGGAAGAATTAATGCTAATTGACATACCGAGTTTTGTTAAGTTCGGTTCAGTCGTTAGTGCCCGCTAAAGTTTTAACGTATAACTCATTTATACTTAGGTATACGACAAAAAGTCCGTCACGCAGGGGCTGCGTAAACTAAGCAGATTTCCCACGTGAAGTTTAGAAATAGATAAATATACATACTGCTAACACAACGACACCGTGAATAAATACAAACGGAAATAAGAAATGTTCCATCCAATTTCAATAACCTGCCGACAGGAAGCGTTAGGTTAGAATTGTAAACAAACGGGCCGGGCCGGCTCACACCGGAAAGAACAATTATGTACTGAAATATTATATTATATAAGAATATAAAACATTAATTTTATTGAGAACTATTTGCTATATCTAGTACTGTAATTAATAATGAGTCAGAATAATTGTTATCTCAATCAATAAAATTTTCGTAGTCCAAAACTTTAAGATGGGGGGGGGGGGGTCACCAGGGCATATTTGCATGTATCTCGTATAATAAAGGTCTCTTGAATACAATTTTTGGTATTTAAACTTCCAATAATGTGATTTATTATGTAGCAGAGTATTGTTTACGCAACATGATTAGATGTGGCGGTTTGCTAAAAACTGAAAAATGCAAATATCTCGGTTAATATTCAAGATAGAGAATAAACGTGTATAACAATATTTATAGTAAATTTAATTTGCAATAAGATTGGTTATATACAATTTTTCGATCCGATGCATAATAACGGAGATATTTGGAATTTTCGAAAATCCCCCCCTTTAAACCCCCCCTCCCACTGGTCCCATTTCAGCCATTAACGAACTTGATCTGTCTTTTTACATAAAACGGTTAAATATCGAATTTCGTAACGATTAAACAAAAATTGCGACCGCTAGAGCGGTAACAGACAAATATATATATATATATATATATATATATATATATATATATATATATATATATATACAGTTTTGAACGGACCTCATTTTCGTCATCTACTAGGTAGGATCGATGGACATTTGAAGAAAAATTTCGAAAATTCCGTCATGAGTACAACCTCAATAGCTGATTTCCCTCAAGGGAAATCTGCTAAAAGTGTATATAACAAAAGTTACTCCAAATAACAAAATAAACAACTTTTGTTATGTTTATATTTGCGGAAAAACCAATAGGAAACGAAATATCGCTATTTTTAATTTCAGGCTTCCCTTATAACCCCCACTCCTGCCCGTCCACATAAATGTTGGTATGGCTTATTATAATGAAGGCCTCACTGCTAATACACATACCGAGTTTTATTTAGCTCGGTTGAGTCTTTTTTGGCAAATAATATTGTTGACTCCCGCTATAATTTTTAGCGTATAACGCATTTAAACTTCGGTATACGACAAAAATGTATAAGACAAAAGTTACTCTAAATAACAAAATAAACAACTTTTATTATGTGCATATTTACCGAAAAAAACCAATAAAAAACGAAATATCGCTATTTTTAATTTCAGGCTTCCCTTATAACCCCCACTCCTGTTCGTCTCAGAGAAAATTAATATAGCCTAAAGTCTAAGTTGGGTTAGTAGTAATACACATACCAAGTTTCATAAAATTCGGTTCAGCCGTTTATGCGTGAAAAGGTAACAAACAAACAAACAAACATACACGAAAGAAACAAAATGCAGTTATGGTGTCTATGACATGTGAAACGAAAAGTTATCGTGAAATTTCGCGAAAAAAATCAATGTACAGACAGAGGTTACAATTTTATATATATATATAGATTTAGACGGACTCATTAAATAAACTCCTTAGGCCCACCCTGGCTAGAAAAGGGTGGTAACCTGTAGATACCCCGTCCCGATTAGCCATAGCAGCATAAAGTGGACGTAAATAATAATAAACAAACAACTCCCGTTGAGTTTTTACAACGGCCTTCTATATAGCGAACGATTCACTCGCGAACGTCGGCCCACTTGGACTATTGTCATATCCGGTGACTAGTACACAGTAATCCGCTAGTGAGTCACCGCTTCAACCTTTTTAAAGCTATTTTCGTATTTACCTTTCCTCTTCTTCCTCTGCAAATTATAAAAGGTAATAATTCTATTATTTTTGGACAAAAATTAGAAGGAAATATTTTGGAAAATGCTGATATCACATTAGCATCATTATTACTCTAACTAAATTGAGTTCTCTGGTGTGCTTGAAACGGCAGGCGCATTTATGCATTATACATGAATATCAGTTTATGGAAATATCTGTAGGTTATAAATGAAGGTATAGGTTTATGTACTTTTAGTAGCATCTTAGCAACACCTCGTCGCCTGAAATTTCTTCCAATGCAGAGACAGTCAATACTCAATGCCTTTGGGGAGTTATAGGAGCGATAAACATTGGCTTTTTCTTCAACAAGAGCAAGAGTTTCCATGTACTTGCCAGATTCATCATAGGTTAGGTGTCCTAAAATGAGAATTAAAATTTAAATATAAAATCTTATCAAAAGTATACTATTAATTGTGATGGTTTATGTGACTTTTGCTCCTTAAATAGCAGAATTAGATGGCTTTTAAACGATTTTAGCATATTTCCCTTATGGGAAATCAGCTATTGAGGCTGTACTCATGACGGAATTTTCGAAATTTTTCTTCAAATGTCCATCGATCCTACTTAGTAGATGACGAAAATGAGGTCCCCTTAATTTCGGTAGAAGTATTACCTATACTACCAGTTCTTACGTCAGTTTTAGAATTTTTATTTTTATAATGTATTTAAACAAAATGAGCTACTGAAGTTAAACACGTTTATAGTTAGCATGGCTACACAAAAAAGTCCGTCACCCAGGTGCTGCTTAAAAAACAGATTTCCCACGCAGTGAAATATGATATGCTCGCTGTTGGTCTCATCTTACACCTATTGTATATTTCTCCCACAGTCAGAAGCCCATGTGAACAGGAATTAAAATGTTAGTAACTTGAGGTGTTAAGTGAATTGAGGTATTTAAAAGTGACAATCGGATAACTAGAAGCAAGGGTTCGCAAAAAATTTAAATTAAGAAAAAGCACAAATAACTCCGTTAATAGTCGAATCAGATTAAACACGAATAAAATAATAGTTCTAGAAAATTAAAATTCCAACTACATTGCTTATATACAATTTTAATATCCAACTCATAGTAATGGAGATATTTCAAATTTTCAACTATCCTCCCCTCCCACAGGTTGTTTCAGCCATAGCCTAATATAGTCAGTCATTAGTTTGCCACTAAACGGTTAAATATTGAGTGTGGTGTTGATCAAATAAAAATCATGTAGTTTACAACATAAAATCTTAAATGACGACGAGCCCCAAAAACATGCGTATGTATCTCACACAATGAAAGTTCAATGAAAACAATGTTTGGTATTTAATCTTCCAATAAAGCGGCTCTTAATATAACGGCTTATTATTAATATGGCATGAGTAGGGGTGGGACTGAAAAATAAAAATTGCAAATACCTCAGATAATATTCAAGATAGAGAAACATTTATTCAAGATTTAAAGGAAATTAATTCATGTTAGTCCTTTCAACTTTTCTATCACTCGGATAATAACGGAGACATTTTGAATCTTCGAATTCCCCTTCAAAACCTCCCTCCCACTGGTCCGATTTCCGTCATTAAAGAACTTGACCTTTAGTGTTGCGTAAAACTCTTAAATATCAAGTTTGGCAACGATGAAACAAAGTCCGTCACGCAAGTGCTGCGTAAACTAAGTAGATTTCCCACGTGTTGGTTTGTCGCTAGTAATTTCATCCCGTCACATATTCGGACTGAAAAACAGAAAGTACGAATTACTCGCTCAATATTTGAATTTAGAAACAAAGCATAGGGCACCAATATTTTGATAATATTGGTTCTATAACATTTTTCCACCCGACTCATAATAACTCAGATAATATTTGAACGGACCTCATTTTCGCCATCTATAAGGTAGGATCGATGGTAATTTAGAGAATTGTTTTTGAAAATCGCGTCATGAGTACAACTTCAAAGATTTCCCTTAGAGGAAATCTGCTAAAACTATAGAGTGGGTGTGTGTTTGTGAAGGAGATATATAGAAGGAGGAGGAGAGAAGGAAATGATTCAATTTTTGTTACGTATACTTACTGGCCAAACGATGCAACTCGCGGGCAGTTTGATGGTTTGTGTGCCTTGCAATGACAACACCAATAATTTCACGGGTCATATCAATCGTGGCATAAAGGCTTTTGTCGTCATTCATTGAACTTGAATAGAACTGAATCAATCCAGGATCAGGATCGTTCTTATTAACTCCAGCGGCGACCATGAGAGGATCATCTTGGAATAAATTCTGCATTAAGAATGTGTTTATCCGGCACTTCTCTCGTGAGTCATCAATGGGGACTTTTCTGACGACGACACCACACACTGGCATCTATTAAATAGAAGGAGTTTTTATTATTCAAAAACGTTGTTCAGTTGCTACAATCATCAAACTAATCATTGTTCCAGTTAAATTAATTGAAAATAAGTTAAAACAAATTTGGACTTCCACCGAATAACGTCTGTGGCCCTAATGAAATACCACCTGTCCTTATAAGTCCTAGGATTTGCATTTTCTTAAGGAAATGGCTATGGTAAACCATTCATAACCAAATACCACCTGTCCTTATAAGTCCTAGGATTTGCATTTTCTTATGGAAATGGCTATGGTAAACCATTCATAACCAAATACCACCTGTCCTTATAAGTCCTAGGATTCGCATTTTCTTAAGGAAATGGCTATGGTAAACCATTCATAACCAAATACCACCTGCCCTTATAAGTCCTAGGATTTGAATTATCTTAGGGAAATGGCTATGGTAAACCATTCATAACCAAATACCACCTGTCCTTATAAGTCCTAGGATTTGCATTGTCTTATGAAAATGGCTCTGGTAAACCATTCATAACCAAATACCATCAGTTCTTATAAGTCGTAAGATTTTCATCTTATGGAAACGGTTATGGCAATACATTCACTAGCTAAGTTCCATCATGCCCTTCTAAACTCAGGATCAAACTCTCCATTTCGATCCACTTGAAGCGCCATCTATATTTTCACATTTATACTTTTACTCCACAGCTAAGGTTCACTCTTGTGGGTTAATTATTAAAATACTACTATTGGAGAGTGTAATATACAGAACCAAGTCTGTTTAGTGGCCAAATAACACAAAATACCCCAGGCTTGACAAACCTGCATGTGCGAATTTCCGACTGCATTAGCCAATTTGAATATTAGGAGGATTTTGATGGACCATTGTTATGACAAAGTTCCTAAATACCATATATTTGGAAATAATATTAATGAAACGCTGCATTATAGCTTTATTGGAAAACAATTTATCTGATTAAAATAGCTTAAATCTATATATATATATATATATATATATATATATATATTTTTATATATATATATATATATATATATATATATATATATATATATATATATAAAATTGTAACCTCTGTCTGTACATTGATTTTTTTTTTCGCGAAATTTAACGATAACTTTTCGTTTCACATGTCATTGACACCATAACTACATTTTGTTTCTTTCGTGTCTGTTTGTTTGTTTGTTACCTTTTCACGCATAAACGGCTGAACCGAATTTTATGAAACTTGGTATGTATATTACTACTAGCCCAACTTAGACTTTAGGCTATATTAATATTCTGAGTTGGTATTCTGGCAGGTGGAAGTGACTTCTAATGTAGGTAGGATGAAATAATGTAGGCTACGCTTCCACTATAATAATTTAATAACACGGCAAAGCGCTTTCGATGCTGTGCATCATCGTCAGTGCCCGAAGGTTTTCGATGTTGCCCTGTCGGCGCTGGGAGCTACACTCCGCTCGCTCCAAGAGCCGACAGGTCAACATCGAAAACCTTCGGGCACTGACGATGATGCACAGCATCGAAAGCGCTTTGCCGTGTTATTAAATTATTATAGTGGAAGCGTAGCCTACATTATTTCATCCTACCTACATATATTAATATTCTCTAAGACGAACAGGAGTGGGGGTTATAAGGCAGGCCTGAAATTAAAAATAGCGATATTTCGTTTCCTATTGCTTTTTCAGAAAATATGCACATTACAAAAGTTGTTTATTTTGTTATTTAAAGTAACTTTTGTTATATGCACTTTTGCCGTATACGGAAGTATAAATGAGTTATACGCTAAAAACTATAGCGGGAGTCCACAATTTTATTTGGCACAAAAGACTCAACCGAACTAAACCAAACTCGTTATGTGAATTAATACTAACGAGTTCCCTATAATAAGCCATACTAACATTTCTAGGGACGGGCAGGAGTGGGGGTTATAAGGAAGGCCTGAAATTAAAAATAGCGATATTTCGTTTCCTATTGCTTTTTCAGCAAATATGCACATAACAAAAGTTGTTTATTTTGTTATTTAGAGAAACTTTTTTTATATACACTATCATCGTATACCGAAGTATAAAGGCGTTATACGCTAAAAATTATAGCGGGAGACAACAATTTTATTTGGCACAAAAGACTCAACCGAACTAAATAAAACACTCAGTATGTGTATTAGCACTAACGCCTTCCTTATAATAAGCCATACTAATATTTCTAGGGACGGGCAGGAGTGCGGGTTATAAGGGAGGCCTGAAATTATTAATAATGATTTCCTATTGGGGTTTCGGCAAATATGCACATAACAAAAGTTGTTTATTTTGTTATTTAGAGAAATTTGCTCAACACTTCTTTTCAATATGAACTACCAGGTACCTCACCTGAAAAAATTAATTCAAATGTATGTCAATATTTTCTCCTTAATAATTCAAATCTATGCATAATGCACAGGAGACGGGAAATATGACAATATGCAGGACAGTTACGTCTTACATAAAAAAATAATTCTATTATTAACAAATGCCAACAACGGGTATTAACCCTAAACACTGGAACGGGTAAATGTCAAAATATTGTGCAAAGTAAAGCCTTGCCAAAAATATACCATCACCATTCAGCCTCAAATGAATTCCCGGGTATCTGAGCTAGTTAATATATAAAATCATTTTAATTTAATCTCCACTATGAGAAAAACGTGCCCTTAAAAGTATTCAACATTGTCTACTCATGGTATAGACAACACAAGCTTTGAGGAGAATTTTCTCATACTTGGAAACATATTACCACAGACCTCTTCAACTAGTATTAAGTTTAGCCACAGAGCTTTCCAACCAGTAAGAGTTCTAGCCACAGGGCTCTTCAATCTTAGTCCTACCAGCTAAAATCAAAATAAATTCAGTTATGCATTTAATAGTATTTACCCAACACTCTGATTTTTTTCCTCTGAATGGAACTTTCCAAAATTCGAATCCTGGAGTAATGCTTCTGATGTGCGTAAATCCTAACGTTTTAAATCCAGTGAATAATCTTAATTGTGACATTGTGGATGTGTGTAATTGTAGTGTTTATGTGAATGTTTATCGTCTGTAAAATGTATAACCTTTTCTATTTTAACTTCATAACTACAGGTGTTAATAAATTCTTTTAAAAATACATTCGAATTCGGTTCTCGCCTGGGTAATAGGAATTTATTTATTGACGAAATCATTAAATAAAATCCTTAGGGGCACAGGTTAGCCAAGTGAATTAAAGCGTTGGCTTTAATCTCATATGGTAAACTATAGCGGCGAGTTCGATTCCCGCCTAGGCAATACGAATTTTAGTGACGAACTCATTAAATAAAATCCTTAGTCCCGCCCAGGCTAGACATGGGTAGTAACCTGTATAGAACCATCCCCGAATAGCCATAGTAGCAAAAGGTGGAAGTTAATAAATTATTAAATAACAATAGCGCAATAAAATAAATTCATGTTGTTCATTAACGTATACTTTCTGGCACTTCATCGGATGATTTTCGGAGAGGCTATTCCACACTTTTCTAACAAGCATGTGATTAAGGATTTAATTTTATGAGCGTCACTAAAACAAAAATCTTATAAATCTAGGATGTATCAAAACATTGGACTCTACGATCACCAAGTGCAATAAGACCACTGCCTAAAACATAGCGTAAGATAAATTACATAAGCGTCTGTCACATAAGGGCTGAGTTAACTAAGCAGATTTCCCACATGCGTCGCGTATTTGGATTTATCTCAAAACGTAAAAGTACAAAGAGAACAATATTTGGTATTTAGGCTTCAAATAAAGTGCTTCATCATATAACATCTTATTGTTAATATGACATGAGTAGGAGTTAACTGAAAACTGAATAGTACAAATATTTCCGTGAATATTCATGATAAAGAAAATACTTATATAATAACATTTATAGCAAATTAAATTTTCAATATGATTGGTTCTATACAATTTTTCGATCCAAGGCATAATAACGGACATATTACGAATGTTCGAAATCCCCCCCTCTAAACCCACCTCCCACTGATCCGATTTCAGCCATTAACGACTTGATCTTCAGTTTTACATAAAACTGTATATATACATGCAGTTTTTAAAGGACCTCATTTTCGTCATTCCTGGGTAGGATCGATGGGAATTTAAGGGACTTTTTAGAAAATCGCGTCATGAGTACGACCTCAATAACTGATTTTCCTTAAAAGAAATCTGATAAAAGTCCATCACGCAAGGGCTGCATAAACTAAGCCGATTTCACACGTTGCAGGGATAAAAATATCGAGTCTGGTATAGATCAATCAAACAATATGAGATCATAAAATCTTAAATGATGACTCATTATGCAACGTATTTGCATGTTCCTCCCACAGTAAAAGTTCAATGTAAACAATATTTGGTATTTAAGCTTCCTATAAACTGGATCATGATATAACAGCTTATTGTTAAAATGAGTAGAACTGGGGGTTTACTGAAGGCTAAAAACTGAATAATCCAAATAAATAGTATGTCCATGAATATTCATTATAGAGAAAATACGTATATAATAGCATTTATAAGAAATTAAATTTTCATTAAGATTGACTCTATACAACGCTTCGACCGACATTTAATAACGAATATATTTCCAATTTTCGAAATTTCTTTCTCTAAACCCCCCCCCCTTCCTCGGACCTCTTTTAGCCACAAACGAACTTGATCTTTAGTTTTACATAAATCGCTTATATTTGAGTTTGGTAACAAACCAGAATTGCAATCGCTATAGCAGCAACAAACAAGTATACATATACTATAACATTTGGTATTTCCATTATCATTATTATTTGGAACTTCCGTCCTACTGCAAGTTGGACTCTTCACAAAAGGGAATATAATAGGTTGGAAGCAATGGAAATGTTGATCTTGCGTAGAATCACTAGAACAAGTTGGGCTCAAAAACATCCATTTCCTTCATTGTAAAAGTTCATGTCCATCACGATGAGGATCTGCCTCCCTTTGAGTTAAATTAAATTATTTATTAATGTCACCTTTTTCAACTAAGACTAATTGGGACGGGTTATATACAGTTTACCACCCTTTTTTAGAGAGGGTGGCAGTCAGAATTTTATTTAATGAATTCCGCCACTAAATAAATTCCTTTGTCCAGACGGGAATTGAGCTCGCCGCTCTAGGTTTACCATGTGAGATTAAAGGCAATGCTTTGTTTGAATTAGGTGAAATACTTTGTAGTCATTATTGCCAGGTGAGTATAAAATATTTTGCTATCATATGGCCTTAGGATTAAGTAGCATAAGTTGTACATAATTTCCTTGTTTTAAGGAGTACATTTTTAGTTCACAATCACTTTCAACTATCACTCTCCTTCCCCTATTCTATCATGTCACCACAACCTATTCACCTAACGGAGCACACTTGACACACAAGCCCTTCTGCTACAACATTCACACTTCCTCCTCTTTACGACCCTTATAATATGGCCTTGACACAATGAAAGTATGTCCTATACAGCCTCTGCTCCCCGTGGTAAACATAGAGGAATATTCAATTTTTTTTTTGTTCTTTTCTAGATTCAGGGAAAAAAAAATACTTTATAGCATTGTCATTATGGAACCCTATTGTCTTTACGGGAAACATCCATTCACATCCAAGTCCACTACATTTTTTTTTCTTAGTCTTTTGTTGATGAAGAGACATTACAGATAACATGTAGCTGAGTCTTTAATATAGTTTGGTGAAAAGTCTTGAGTGATTTAGTGAAGTTTTTTTTTCCGAATACTTGACTCTTTGCCTCCTAGTGATTCATATTAAAACTTCATTGTTCCTAAATTGGAAACAAATCGGACAGCTCAACGGAAATTCAACTACTTTGCAATTAAACTTATTCCCAACAATGTGTTCAAAAATAAAATTACAACACTATATTAATATAGTTGCAATACCAACTGTTGTAAGGAACTACTAGTTGGGTAACTGTCTGCTAGTTGTAGTCTGATAATAGAGCTATGACTATAATTGTCATGCAATGAAATATTCAACATATGTTTACTAACTCATATTTTGGATATTACTTCTGGCCCTCCATACTCAAAATCTCTATCTTACATGCCTACTTTCATTTTGTATTTTTTTTTTGTTGTTAAAATCAAATATTTTTGTTTGTCTCTTTGAATTCTTCATTAATTTTTCGAAAATCAACTTTCTAATTCATTTTAGTAATACTTACCTAATATATAAACTTTGAAACTAAATCAGACAAGAATAGTATTTTATCTTCATGGAAAAAAAAAATCATTGAAGCAAATGTTAATTTTTGTTCCTTTAAATTACATATTCATTTAGAATTACAGATTTATGTCTTTGTTGGGCATAATACTTTGATCATTTAACAGCTAATATAATATGATAAGTACAAAAATATCTTGGTTGCTATAATGTTCAATTTCGTAAATGTCTTTGAAAGCCACTCATTATTTGGTTAAAAATCCCTCCAAATTTAATGTATGTAATAATGTATCATTTTTTTGTGCTGACTTGATAGTTAATTAAATACGATATTAGTTACTAACCAATATGAACTTTCATAGAATAAGAAGTATTTTTATAAATGTTATGATATAAGCAAGAAAACATTTGAACTTAGTGAGGTTGCCCTGAGTTCTGAGGTTAAGTGATAAAAAATGTCTCCTCTATACCTGTCTTCTATTGATTTTTCTTTATTTTATATTAATTTTACTTCTTCATTGATGATTAAATATCTATTTTATTAATAGAAGCTGCGACTAATATGTAATATTGCACAGTTGTAGACATAACTCCTCTTTTCGAATACTGCAGTTGTAGATATGAACTCCAATTAGAATAGATGAATTGGGCAAAAACAGTTGGGAACTGATAACTACATGTATTTGTAGTTTCAACTAAATCTTTGTAAATTAGTTGGATAGGTATTTAACTCACTGTTGCAGTGAAGGACTCGTCATTATTTAAAGAGTGGTTACCTGCATGTTAAAGGGCCTGTTTCATTCACACATTTCGTGTGTGAGCAGGACAGAATGTGTCAAACTAGTGGTAGAAGCTCAACTTCTACAAGATCTGTAGAATCCAAATTTCGAGAGAGAAATAATCCATTTTTGCTCTACATCAATTTCAAGAACATGTATATAAAAACAGTAATAAGGTTTGTTAAAGAAAATTCCTATATTCTTTATTTCTTTGTTTACATGAATTTTATATACAAATATACATGAAATAAAAACTCATTTTAAGAATCCTCAAAACAGATCTTGATTTTATAAGTCTATCAAGGAAATTTAAAATATTGCTACTGTGCTTAATAAAAAGATAAATAACAATTAAAGCTGACTCCATGGCCAATTTTTACTTCTTATCCAAAAAAAGAGCTCTTTGTGCCTTTCTTATGGTAGAGAGGATATTGTTGGGTCAATAAGTACTTTGAACTGGCATAAAGTCATTTTTGATCATGCAACCAAATTGTGCTATTTGTTCCTTTGATATAAGGTATTGCAGAAAATTCGAACTTCAAATGAACCTCCTGAGTAATTATTCTTCACATATGCTGTTGTTGCAGCAAACGAACAATATTTTTCCGATGAGAGAAATGTTAAATACAAGCACAAGAGAGATTGCAACGGATACCTGCTTAAAGATCATAAATAGGTTATATATCATTTTGGACAATAAACATAATTAAACAGTAAGAATCATTTTATAATATTTTATACAGGAAACCACTTTCAACATTACTGTAACAATCGGTAATAACAATAAATTCCAATTAAGAATGTATTAAAATCTTACAATTGTATCTTGAAAATATTAATGTTAGGAAAGAATTCTACGGTAGAATTTTATACTATAAAAATAAACAAGATACTTTTTTAAGTTTATCAATTCTGTAAATTAAATTACTGATTGATTAGATTGCACATATTTAACAAAAATATAAATAAAAATATTAACACAGCAATATAATAAAATATTCACACTTTGGCATATATCAGTAAAAAAATAAATTGTCTTAAAGATTATTTACACTTAAAGCTTATTAAAATAGATCTAAAGTAGTTATGAAACTGAGGCTATGTGCTTAAATATTTAAAACTGACTCAAACATTGTCATGTGCACAAAAAAAAAAATACTAATTATTTTCTTAAACTAAATCTTACATAACTCTTCTTCTGAAAATTCTTATATTTTTTTTTAATTGTATTTAAAATAACTTTTAAAAATTAATATAAGAATTCTATATATTTGATTCACTGTTTTTATGTATTTTTTCAACAAATCTATGACTCGAGACTAGAAAAATATATTGAACAAAAAAAAATTACTACTTACATTAAAAATAAAGTTAAGAAAATATTCTTATTATGGAAATATTTGATTTTTTTTTTCTTTTTGTTCTTTATTCATTGCATTAACCATATTTTATATGTCTACTAAACAAATATTTTTTTTAATTGATGAAATGTACATAAGAGAAAAAATTTAATAAAGAAGACATTATAACATAAAATAAAAAAAGTATTCTAGTCAATTCAAGACAACGAGGAATACATATTTTAAAAAAAAGTTTGCATCTAATGTGAGAAACCAACTTTTGGATTATTTAAATTTAAAAGTTAAATTAAAGCATTTTGCAATCATAATAGATAGCAATGACGAACAAGAATGCTAAAACAATTTTCAATGAATAGGTAACTAAGTAAAAACTATTTGGGAAAGTTAAAAACAATATATGTTGGAAAATAAAACAAAGAAGAACAATTAAAATTTAAAAAGTGAATACAGCCTTCATTTCTCCCTATAATGTGTGAAAAATAACTTATTTTATATAATTATTTGTCAATCAACTACCTTACCATGCTCATACCAATAGGCTTAGGTTTTCCATTCCTAGCATTTACAATATGCTTGTCGTCATCTTCTTCAAAGCTGAATTGGGAATGTATGCTTTCTCTTGTTGGTTTCTTCTGGATTTTGGGTGACCTGTTAAGTCTTGGTGACATAATTCTAGGTGCTCTCTTGTTCATTTGTTTCTCAACCCACCTCAACATAGTAAGAACTTCATCAGGACCAGCCAAACGGAAATCTGCAGCAGTCCTCACAGCTGTTGTAGAAGAATCTACTCGAAAAGTGCAAGCAATACCCTGCAAAGCTTGCATTGCCTCTTCACAACCTGCATATATTATTCTCACTCTTTCTGACCAGTCCACTCCATACATAGTTCTAAGTATATGTATTGATGCTCGCCCCTGATCCCATGTAACAGGTGGTTTAGCCTCGATAGCCATATGTGCTTTATGAGGTTGAAAGCCAGCTTTGTGGAAAATTTCACTAGCTCTCTTAACAATATGATCTCTCATAGACAGCGGTGTTTCTCGGTAATGGAAGGTTAAGAGCACACCTTTATTTTCTACCCAAGCCCCATCATGGCAAACTTCGTCTTGCAATAACCTCATCAATTCTCTTAATTTTTCTGCATACTCATTGGGCACTGGGTGAATAAATTTTGTTCCATCAGGATGCAATATTTCCAACCCATGGCTTCCAGCATATGTAATGCTTTCTATTCCTACCATGTGTATTACATTTTCCAAACTCCTTCCAGAAATTACACAAATATTCACATCTGGCATATTGGCAAGTCGCTCAAGGACTCTTTTAGTTTCACCTGGCAATACTGCAAGATCAGGATGAGATGCCAGTTGGACAAGTGTTCCATCATAATCTAAAATTAGACTCAACTTGCAAGTCCTATCTATATGGTGATTAAGATAATAATCAAAATCGTCCAATGATAAAGGAAGCATTGTCATAGATAAAGGATCACGTTCTTCACTGAATAGTGCTCCCATCGAAGCCAGAAATGACTTCATCCAATGGTTAACATTTAAGATTTGTTCCCTGTGTCGAAGTTGCCTCATTCGAAGTTCCCTTTCTTCGATCGGCATTTTTAGAGCCCTATGAAGTGTGTTTGCTGCATCATCTATTTCATAAGGATTGACTAAGAGTGCTTCATGCATCATACCACCCGCTCCAGCAAATGGTGATAAAATAAGAACTCCTGGGTCCTTTATTTGACAAGCTACAAATTCCTTTGCTACAAGATTCATTCCATCTCTCAATGGAGTGACCAATGCAATTGCAGAATCTCGATAAATTGCTGCAAGCTGTTCTTGACTAATACACCCATATATATACCTTATGGGTGACCAGTTTGGCCTAGAAAACCTACCATTAATCCTCCCAATTAACTGGTCTATCTCTTCTTTTAATTGTTTGTATTCTTTCACATCAGTTCTAGAAGGAACTGATATTTGAAGTAGGTAGACATTTTCAATATATTCTGGGTGTTTCTCTAATAGCCTCTCGTAGGCTAAAATCCTATGTACCAGACCTAAAAAAAAATAAGAATAATATAAATGAGGGTTGGGAAAATTAAAATTTACCATTAAAATAATTCTAAATATTAATGTTGTAGTTATTTATTAACACCCACTTTTTGCTACTACAGCTAACTGGTTACTAGCCTTTTCTAGCGAGGGGGACTAAGAAACTTATTTCATGACTACGTCACTAAATAAATTCCTATTGCCCAGGTGAGAGTTTCCCCAAGAGAGATTTAAGACCAATGCCTTAAATGACAAGGCTAACCCGAGTCTCCTAAATATTAATTGAGGCTATTTCATGAACATACCACAAGTTATAACCTCAGTTAATTTTTATAAATAGTTTATAAATATTAATTGAAGTTATAAACTTTCTTTATATTCCATAAAGATAACATCGTAAGTCCCACCCTGGCTAGAAAAGGGTTGTAACCTATAGATAACCGTCCTAATTAGCCTTAGTTGCAAAAAATGGACGTTAATAAATAATAATAATAATAATAATATATTCATAAAATTGAGTTTCTGTTTATAATAAATTTTAATCCTCATAGAGTTTTAATCAGATTTCACTCGTGGAAAATCATCTATTGAGGTTGCACTCATGAGGAATGACTAAGTCAGATCGATAATTTTATATAACCAACCTTGTTGAAAATTAAATTTTCTAAAATTATTGTTTATTCATGTCTTCTCTAACTCGAATATTAACCAAGTTATTTGATTACTTGGGTGTATGAAGAAATTTTTCAAAGTTCTCATCTTTAGTTTATCCTCAACAGTTTATTTCCTTTAAGGAAAATGTGATAATAGGAAATCATATTTTTAAATATTGTATATATTTTCTAGTACAGGATTACCTTTAGTATAGTCCAACCTGTCAACTCCTAATATAACACTGATTTTTTCAGTTTCTTTTAGATAAACAGGAGCAGATTCAGCAAGTTGAACAAAACGATCAAAAGGGATTCCAATTGGTAATGCCTTAACGTGGACTGTCCTTCCGGCTATCTCAACCAGCATCTTATTCCTGTCCACCCTGCATCCTAGTCTTCTGCTGCAGCAGTCAATGAAGTTTAAGCAGTAGTCCTCTATATGGAAACCGACAAAATCGCAAGCTGAAAGGAAAAAAATTAAATCCAAATTACAATCCAGGCTTAGGGTTCTTAAATCACATTGTTAAAGAAGAAAATGGAAAATGAGCTGAAGCAACATTATTTATTTAAAATTTGACATTTTATTTCAAACTCTGCTCTATTTTAAATGACTGAAGAACTGAAAGCAATAATGGTCAAATGCAAATTATATAATTTAGTAGTTATTTTAGACTACTCGTTCAAAAAATATTCATGTGGATCTCAAATATTCTTAGTCTTTAATTATGCAATAATCCCCAAAATTGTAGTAAAATATAAATTTGAATAAGTACACGCAACTTTTGTGGTAGAAAGAAAGAAGGAAATGTGTCATGACTGAAAGAAAGGGCACATTTTTCTTCCAGATATTAATTATTATTTTTCATTGAAGCCTAATAAAACTAAGGTTTTGTTGCAAGAACAAATTGAACTATATATATATATATATATATATATATATATATATATATATATATATATATATATATTAAAAAAATCAGTTTAGGTGCCAACATAATCAAATTCCGCAAAAGAACAACAAACAGATAAACATAGAGTTAGTTACCTCATGCCTCCACCAATGGCCTCTTAATGACATAAGTAAATTTTAGATTATGTTAGCTTAAATAGTTATTGCTCTAACACATGCTTATGGCTTTGTTTCAAAATATTACATTTTGATGAGCACATTTTATTTAGTGGATAATGTTTTGGGTCAATAAATTAAAAATATGATGTGGGTACCCCATGACTTTGTACTGGTATTATTTAAATGTGCAAACTGTTTTACCCCACTTCATTTAAAATTATTTCATTTGAAAGTGATGTACAATATCTCCTTCCCTGTATGTCAGATCAAAAGATATTGTGTGAACAAAATTCTCCCAAGTACTAAACTGAGTACAGCCCCATTTTATACTGGCATGGACAATATTAAAACAAACAAATTAGTATGACAAGTTACCATTATATAAAAAATAATTTTTAGGCTAGAGGAACCTGCCCTTTGTAAATGGCACTCCTTCCCACCTCTTCCTCCAAATTCTAATTGAGTATAATAGTAACCAATAAATGAAAAATTCCCATTGACATTTTTAGTAATAATATTACCTGGGTGATTTCATGACAAGTACTATTTAAAAATAAAATAATATCTCGAGGAAAAGTTCCATGAAAATTATTGGTTTGATCGCTTAAAATTTTTAAGAATATTTCTTTGCATAAATTATTGAGACTGCAATTATTTTTAACATAAATACACTTAGACAAATAAAAAAATTTAAGAGATCCACATCAATATATCTCTAAAACAATGAACTTGACAAATTATTTAAAAGTTTAAGTATTTCTTTAATTAGTAACACTTTAATAAATAATTTAACGATAAAAATCTTCATTCAAAAAGAAATTAACCATAGTTCCTTCCATCTTCACTCCAAAGTCATACAGTATTCATAGATACTATTGAAAATATAGTTTCCAAAATATTATTGACAATAAACTTTAATATAATGCTCATATATGTTTTAGGAATAGTTCAGATTTTTGACTAGCTAAGTGGACCAAGGCTAATAGTCTCATTAAAACCTAATCATCATTTTAATTTTATAAATAACATTTTTCATACAAATAAGATTAATAATTGTGTCAATAATCATGACCTGCATTTTGTAAAATGGATCAATCTATTATTTAATTAAAACAGCAAGATTAGGCAGATAAAGAAAAGTTTTAAAGAAACTGAAAAATAATAAGAAATTTAGTTTATATAAATAAAATAAAAGCTAAATTATATTCACAAATGTATTGATGAGAAAATGTTTGTTCTTTATTACTAAAGAGTAATTTTCTCACTGTAGAAATCACAAAAGCTTTAGAAATTAAAATTAAAAAAAATATGCACAGTTCATTAGAATATTATTTATTAACGTCCACTTTTTGCAACTTAGGCTAATCGGGATCATTAGAATAGAAAACATTAAAATTACACATTTTTTAAAAATATAAGTATAATGTTTTAATGAGGAGAAAGGATAATCTCATATTTTCATTACATACTTGATTATTCGTTAAGACTAACAACCAACTATCAGTATAATAATACAACTTTAGGTTGTTCCTGGAGGAAAATTTGAAAAGTGTTTATTTAAAGACACTGTAAAATATCAATGTGAAAAGTAATATATCAAATTACTATCAAAAGTATGTTGAATGACATTTATTTTCTATGATTTTTATGTATGACTCTATTATATTGTTATTTGTTGCAGGTTTGAAATTATTAAGTAAATGAATAGTATTTAAAAAAATTACAATATAGAAAAAAAATATTGAAACGCCACAGCCATTTATATTTGAAATACCTAAAATGCCTTGGAGTATGACATCATCCCACGGGCAAAGCCTCATTATGTCCCACGATGGGAATGGTATATGTAGGAAAAATCCAAGTTTGCACCGGAGGTTTTCTTCATCGCAAACCTGAATTAGACATGTAAATCTGGCATTATGGTCACACCTTGTATCCATTCCATCTCATTTAATCAAACAGGCCAAAGGCCAAGTTTGACATAAATTCATGCTCATTCAATTTGTCAATATATACAGTCAAATCATTAAAAGGTATTACCTCTCTGATTGTGGTGGCAGCTGTAAATAATTGATAATCATGAATCCAGACAACAGGTGCTACATTTGTTTTGCCTACAGCATCCAATTCCTTCAATGTTTTTCTAAGTGCTTCAAGAGTACATTTGGCGAACTCCTCATTGACGCTGCTGTAAGCCTTAAGAAATTTGAAGCTATAAATAATCTTCATATTCAGTATATTAAATAGATTTAAGTTGTATGTATTACCTTCCATGATTCTGCTTTAAAAACTGCCCTATCAGGCATAGAGTGAAATAGAGGCCAAAGTGTTCCATTACAACAACCATTATAATATCTCTCAAATACTTTTTCTTCAATTATAACTGGAATGACCTATACAAAATATTTGACATTGAATAAAATGTTTGCCATAAATTCCATTATCAAAAATTTATTAAAACTAAATAATCAAAATTAAAGATATGTTTGCTAATAATAATTATCCTCTTGTCCATGATTTTTTAATCAGTATATGGACCTACCTAGCTTACTATAATAATCAGTTGATTAATTAGGATTTGACAGACTTATCTCACCCATTATGATTTAATCAATCTAATGTAAGTTTACTATTAATCAGGTAATCAGTTTACGTAAATCAGATTTAGATTGTAAATAATAGGTTAATCTGTATAGCATATCATTCACATTAAATAGTCAAGGTATAATATAAATAAAATACACCAATGGGCTTAGAATAACAAAAATAGTGATATTTCATAAACTAAAAGTTTACAGTTTAAGCTGATATAAAAGCAGGCATTCTGCCAAGTATGAGGGAAAACATTTTTTTTATGCAGGCATCACATGACTTCCTTGTACTATTACATTAAATAAACACAATGTGTTGGTGACCTTCATTTAACCCTTTCCTCGCGCAAAGCCACTATAGTGGCTTTGTACAAGGAAAGGGTTAAAATTACTTCATTTGAAAGTGATAAACAATATCTTTGTTCCAATGCAACAAATCAAAAAATGCAATAAAACATAATTTACAGATCTTATAATTGTAAAATGGTCTATATCTCAAATCTTCTTTATTTGAAACAATTTTTTTTATTTTCGCTGTGTTTGCAAAGATAACACTTCATTTTCAGTGCCTTGTAAAGGTTTACACTGTTTGCATATTGTCCTTTTATTACATTTCATTTGAAAGTGATGTATCCAATGGATCAGATCAAAAAAATGACATAGAACATAATGTATAGATCGGTTCAGGATAAACAAAACAGACTTTTAACAAATTTTTGTAACTAATATGTATGAAGAAATTTCTAATTTCTAATGTTACCCTCCTATTAACCACTCCCTCTCCCCTTAGTTGATTATGATCAAAAGGGGAAGTACACAATTAGGCGTTTCTTCGAGCTCAAATATGAAATTTCCACAGTCAAAGGCTAGCAGTTTTTGAGTTATGTGAGATATACAGAACACATTAAAACTAGTAAAATTGAGTTCATGGAGGGTCAAAATGGGTAATTGTGTTGAAATCTGACAGTTCATTAAAATCTGTGATTATAATACTTCATTTGGTGTTTAAGACTCCTTTTCTGGGAATACATTACGCGCATAAAACTCTACTTGGTTCCAGTGTTATCGTGTGAGTTGTCAACAATATATTTCCGGTATTCCAACCAGTTTCTTCTGGTGATAGTGGTTGTGGTGCTTATGCAGCTTTCGGCAGTTTTTTTAGAAACTGATACATGCGAGTACCAAGCATCATAACCAACAGAGGAAGAAGCTGTTAGATTACCGAAGAAATATTGTAGACAACTCACATGACAACACCGCCAAGCCAGGTGTTTTAACCTATAATATTCCATTTACTTTTTTTACTATTAAGTAATAACACAAAAATCAATTATTTGCAGTTAATGGGAAAAAAAATTATAAAATTTTGTATTAGTTAGAGTTATTTAAATACCTGATTTGAAAGTAGTCCAGCAGTAGGTGCTTTGTCACTAGGATCAGCTTCTGGGATCTTATCTTCGTACGTTAGGTCGTGAATCCCAGACCATCCTATCCACTGACCTTTGCATTCAATAACAACAGGAGCTACAGCAGTCACTAGTCCTCCGGCACTGAAAGTATTTTTATTCCCAATTTAAGAAAGTGTCTGATCCAAGGAATTTCGTTTTTACTTCTCATTTATTCAAAGTATGTAAATAAAAGTACTCATGGGATCTGTAGTTCCTGAATGATACAGACTTTATATATATATATATATATATATATATATATATATATATATATAAACTACTTGACAATTTACCATGAAATACTTCTACTTTATTCATCTTTTAATCTGTAATATAACACACGAAAAAAATTATGTTAAAGGAGAGTTGTAATGATTGCATGGATATCCCTGAATAGAGAAAATTTTGTAGAAGTTAATATAAGTAATGAAATTTCATAACATGCCAAATTTCATCCATTTTTATATACTTGTAGCAAAAAATTACATTTGGATGAATGGATGAACAGACTTATTGGAAGGCCTAATAGGGTCCTTGTCAAAAGGAACCCAGTCAATAGAAAGAATGTGGGATGGCACGTTACATATGTGGTTCTGTGTTAAACATCGCTTTCAACTTCGACTTGTTAATTGAAGCATTTTTTTCTCATGTTAACTGTTCAGTATTATATTAAAAATCAGTTAATAGTACTTATATTTGTTTTCACCATAAACTTGCACATAATTTGTTCATTACTGTAGCTCTGAAATAAGATACATACACTCGTATTTTTGATTCAGTAATTTTGTACTTGAAACCCTTCATTTCCTAAAAATTGCTTTTCTGTCATTATAAAGTTATTTAGTTTTACCTATTTTTATTTTCTTAGGGTTCTTTTACCTTTGTTTCCTTTCTAATGTCCCATCTGCTCTTCTATTGAGAACAAAAGGCAGCCTATTAGAGACAACTATTAAAGGAGCCGCTACTTCCTTCTTCAGCCCCATTTTAGGACCTGTAACAGAAACAAGAATAATTTGAAGCAATGTTTAACAATAATACTTTTAAAGTATTCATTCAAAAAATTTGCTCAATTATTTTAGCTGTACATGTCAACTTCACATTGATACGGCGGATTTTATAATCGTCTGATTTCACCTTTAGCAGATTTCCCACGGGACGTGTTAAAACTATTTGCCTAGCCAAGTGAGACTTTGGTCATAATCTCACTTGGTAAACCTAGAGTTGTAAGTTTAATTCTCACCTGAGTGAAAGGAATTTATATAGTAAGAAACTCATTAAATAAAATTCTCAGTCCTACCATGGTTAGAAAAGGGTGGCACCTTGCAGATAACCTGTCCCAAATAAGCTTAGATGTATAAAGTGGACGTTAATAAATAACAAATCTATCTATACACACACCCAACATCATTTTTGACCATTCCTGAAGGTTCTTAGCCAGTCTTCTACAATTACAAGTGCCCAGCTTCTGCAAGTCCTGGCTACTGTTGCCTGAACCTACCTCTTTTCCTACTTCCTCCTGGTATCCCATGCATCTTCTCGGGCAGTTTGACGATCATCATTCTTTCAACATGTCACAACCACTGAAGTCTGTCCTTTTGATAGAACAAATTAGGACAGTTTGGCATTCAACTCCATTACTTGTATGTACCATCTGTATTGCGTCTTAATAATTCCAAACATTTGTCCCCTACCAGCAATGACTATATGTTTTCTTTAGTGAAAGGCCATGTTTCATTGGCATTCCTGACCTCAGGTCTAATCAACTTTGTTTCTGAAATAGGTTCTTGAATCAGAGAACATTTTGCAGAGCTTAGACGCATCTTGTCCCTGTATCTATTTTAACTAGTTAGAGAACAAAATATGATCAGTGCCATTGCTATTGCATCCAAATTATGAAAAATCTGGTTGGTTTACACAACCACTGTGTACCAGGCCTTTTACTCTAGGCAGTGGTTGTAATAAAATGTTCTGACAATATATGCGGAACAATGGTGAGGTCCTTACCAAACAGTCTAACACAATCATTATTCTAGAATCATTTGGTTTTAAATATAAACTGCAGAGAGAACCAGGAAACTAATCTCATCCAGAACTAGTCGAATTCATGTGTATTAATTCATAACCAATATTATTATTCTCATGAATTTCCCAATAATTTTACTTAGAAAAATAAATCAGTTGCAAATTATAAATAAGGACTGTATAAATAAATTAGCAAACTCCCTTTAGCTTTTCATATTGTAAATGAAGAAGAAAGTTATGCACAAAATGAAAAAAATAAAATATATATATCAACATTTCTTTTTTAAAAATGAAGATCACAAAGTTATGACTTAACTATATAATCAAAATAAAAATTAGTAGATTTGTTTTATGCCCTTTGGCAGGTGAAAAAAATATTTTCTTATCAATAACCTACTCATTTTTTTATTGATAAAAAATATTCTTATTATCGAAAACCTGCTCCGAATTGCTGTAGTACCAAAAAGTGGTGTTAAAAAAATAACTTCTTTTTTTTTTTTAGATGTAGATATTTTGGCATTTAAAAGTGAGATAAAGTCGTATTAAAGATAAAAATAGTTGAATAAAAGAATTCTCATTTTTTAAAAACAGTTTAAAATGATTTCTCCATTTCTCCTGATATAGCTTTGCAGTAAAAAGGAGAAAATAAGAACAAAAACTAGGTTTTATATAACCTCCTAACGTTCCTCTGAAGAAAGGTTATCAAGAATTTCATTTTTTGCTTAAAGGATAGAAATAGTATATTTTTGAGTTTTGGCATTATCATACACAGTGACCTATTTTAAATATACACAATAATAATTTGGGCTTTATCTATTACATCAAATAATTGTTGAAGGGAAGTTGAGACTAATAGTCTATGCTTCTTTATTCCTTGGTTAAATACCTTGTAAGGACTATACTTCATGTATTTATGTTTTATTGAAGTTAAAATATGTTAAAGGCATAGTAGTAAATAATCAGCTAAAATGTAATGGTGATCTGAATTTATGTTCGCCAAAACCATTAAAACAAAAAACAATTTTTCAGTTTATATCTCTGTTATGACTCAGAATCGCAAAATGTTATATAACCAATTTTATTTTAAATTTAATTTTTTATAATTGTTGCTCTGTGAATTTTATCTCTAACTCTAATATTGACCGAAATATTTTCATTTTCTAAATTTTCAGTCTTAAGTAAACTGATCCTAAATTCACATTATCATTTAGCCAATATATTATGAAAAGTTGTTTTTGAAAGCTAAAACATCATCTACGGGTATTGTTTCATCAGACAAAGAAGGGTGGGTGTATTATATATATAACTTAGGATCAACATAATCTACAATTTTATATGAAATGGTTAAACATTGGTTAGTTTGATAAAGATCATATACAAATTTATCCTCTCTTATTCAAGTTCACTTGAAGCTAGTGGAACATTTCACATCTCCATGTGTTAAGTATTGTTGACAAATTTATTTAAAAAGGGAGAAATAGAATGCGCGGAATACAACATTTATGCTTCTATGACACACTGTGATGTAGATGTGTCCCATTTATGCATATGGGAAATCTGCTTAGTTTAAACAGCCACAACAAGACTGACTTCTTTCAGTCCTCAGTTAACTCCCACACCTGCTAAAGTGATTTTCACTCAAAATTATTCTATCTCTAAACATCTCATGTCCAGCTTTAATGACTACACCTGTTTCCATAGGCTTCCTATAGGGAGAAATAATCAATAGATGTGAGTTGAAATCATCAGTATGTTATTCTAGCACTTGGGAATCTGCTTAGTACATGCAGGAACTGTGGCAGACTTTTATTAGAAGTTATAACTCAAAAACTAAAAATGGGGGAAATTTGAAATTGATCCAAAGTGGTAGAACTTTATATATATAATTAAAATATTTTGATTTCTGGGTCTACCAAGTCCCGGACTATTGATTGATTTGACATGGACTGACTCACGCCATTGTCGTGGGAAATGCGCGAAAATTCTCTTTACTCTACCAACAATAGTCATCCTTTAGTTGTGACTGAGAAGGAATTTGTCATTATCCATTCAATTACTCTTATGGCGACTAGATGAAAGCGAAATTCATTCAAATAACAAACCATGGTTAAAAGAATTTCTAACTTCAATTCTGCTTTGATTATGAAAAATAATTTAAAGAGAAATAAATACTAGGTTATGAATATATGAAAAATGTTTCACATAATTGCTCTAAATACAGCCAGGAAAGTGTAATAGAACCTGTTGCACACAAACTCACCCAAACAGATCTGATCTAAAGCAGTCTAAGTTGACGAGTGTAAGCAACTCAATAAGACAGGTTAGCAAGTCAAATTTGACGATTGATAACAATAAACTAAAAATATTCATATTAGATTAGCGAAGGTAAGCTTTATCTTTTTTACGATGTTATTGTCAAGGTCCGATTCCGTTTTCCTATTACCTGCTTAAAAAGCTTCCGTACTCAGCTTAATTTAGACCTTAGAAGACATTTTTCGTTAAGAGTGCCCTTACTCCTTACTTGATCTCAGGATAATAGTATACACAATGTTACTGAAATCGTGGTTGTCTTTGTACTTTTAATTGTCTCCTGTTATTCGTTCCAAGAACTTTGTAAATCCAGTGACAGACCCCGTCTAAATTTATACTACCCCCCCATAATAAATAATGCCAAACCCAGAAATAATAGAAAGAGTGAAACCTCGAGTGAGAAGGTGGGTTCGTTCATCTGGCATACTCTCCTCTTCTAACAATGGTAGAACTATGGACTTTATTGAGGAAGTCCAAGCAGGAACGAACCATAGGCTGAGAATTCATAAAACCCTGTTATTTAGAGTGAGTAGTTGTCGCCTTTGAGTACAATAATAGAACGGAATAATTAGCATAGAAATTCAAAACCTTGTGGACAGAACCTACATTGCAGAACGATGAATTATTTATTTATTTTAAGCCTAAATTAATCGAATCTTTGTATTTCTACGCGGAAATATTCTTGTTTCATAACATTCAACAGAGCTAAACATTCGCTCCTTATGTAAGATTTCTGTTATCTATAAAACTAAAATTAACAACAGTATCGTTTCATCACTTTTGTGTACATGTGTATAATTGAATGATTACATTATATTACATCTGCCAGATATACAGATAAATAAATCGGGGAAAAAATTGCCAGAGTTTATAATCTGCTTTTATATTATGTCGGAAACAGATATATTATCTAACAATTATAAACGCAGCTAGCCCTTAGGTTAATAGTCAACATAAGAAATAAACTATGTCTAGAAGAAATTAAGTAATCTCAACTGTAATAAATTTAAACCTCTCATGGGCATAACTTGTGTGCTAAACCAAAACCAACTGGTAATATTTTCCTAAGTTGTTGACGGGCAGCAAATAAAAAATCTGTCTTGCAGGGACAGCGTAAACTAAGCAGATATTCGAAATGCTGGCATGACACACAGCTGATTTGCGCATCTTACCATATATTTTATATTTCTAAATAAAAATGCGATGAGTAAAAGGTTGTGTTTTTTTTTAAGTCTGAGATCAGAAAGTACAGATAACTCGCATAATATTTGAGTTACGAAAAAAAATATATAACTAAAATTGTAAAGCAACACTCTTTTATCAAAATGTTTCTTATAACATTTTTTGATCCGACTAATAATAACAGAGATATTTTGAATTTTCAAATTCCCCACCAACTAAACCCCCACTATTCCTGGTCCTATTTCAGACAATAACGAATATAATCTTTAGTTGTGTGTGAACCGCTGTTGAGTGGTCGTACTCTAAGGCAAAGGTAAATAAAGTGATTGAAGATCACGAGGCGTTTTTATTTGCAGCACCTGGCAACTGCTTTGGAAAATATTTTCTAAGAGTTTGGCCAAAATAGCTCATAGAAAACAAATGTCATCTCTTAGGTAGGATCGATGGACATTTGAGGAACAACCAGCAATGTCTGCGTAAGCACGCAGCTCGACCAATGTAATTAGTTACATAAAAGTCAACACACAGGGGGTGCGTAAGTAAGTAGATTTCCCACGCGCCTAACGTATTTGATTGTTTTTGAGATGTAATTATGTCAAAACGTATATATATATATATATATATATATATATATATATATATATATATATAATTTTGAAATATCCTCATTTTCGTCATCTCCAGGGTAGGATCGATGGACATTTGAAGAAATTTTTGGAAAATGCATAATTAATCGCTTAAGGGAAATCTGCTAAAATGTTATAGGTTACATTAAAAGGAAACCACGCACGAAGTTTTGAATTTAATAACTTGAAATAAAAAGTCTATTAACGAACTGACTAGTAGAAGAGAATTTAAATTTCGATATCATTCATCTCACACTATTTGAATTGGGAAAACAATTATCACCACCGAATTATAATTGAAATAAAAAATATATCTCCAACTTTTTTTTATATAATATTACCATGAAATAAAATACGTGAGGTAAATGCGTCAGTGTAGAAATGTATTTATAGTGCTATAAATTATATAAATATGCATCTAAATGATGTGAATTCTTTTCTTCTATTTGAAGCAACAATGATTTTATAGATTATAAGACAATCAGAAGTAATTAATCTTCAATGTGCAATTAAACGATTCTTATTGTCCAATGTTACAATTTACTGTGATGTTTTTACGAGCTGTTAATGATGTCAGCATTAGGTATGATAATTAAGAGTATTTAACCAGAATGAATGTAAATGTTTACCAGATTTGTGGAACTCCTGCCACCCAGAATGAGGCGCTATCGTTCCTGGATATGTTAAAACACACACACACACACACACACATATATATATATATATATATATATATATATATATATATATATATATATATAATACAAGAGTTTTGATAATAACTTAAAAGGATTTTCTGATATTGTTTACCGTACTTTTAATGAAACTAATCTTGATCAGTGACTCAGATGAAGGCAAAACCTAGACTATAATTTAATTTACCTGATTATTTAATATTTTGAGGGATATATTTTTCCTACGCCTTCCTAATATAATCTAACTGTTAATATAGTTTAATGGCGTTGTTCATAAAATTCAGATGTAGTAGCACTTTATTTAGTAACTATTTGAGCGGTTAGATGAGTCCCTAAAAATGTGAGTATAAACTATAATATGATAGGTATAGTTACCTCGTTTACTATTTTATTAACTTTCTAGGTATAAATAAACAAATAAAAATTTTTATTCCTCTACTAAGGAGAAATACTAGTGCAATTTTGAAGATTTACAAGATTATCGATTTGTTTTAATTGAATGAGATCATTCCTACTGAAAAGGACAATAACATCCAAAATCTCGAGGTTTAACCTATGAACTAGCGTTTCAATTTGATAAGCTATCTAATCTAGCCCAGGCTTAATAAAAGAGTGATAATGAACCGATCCAAACATTCGGTGTGATTGGCAAATTTCTCTCATGAATATTATAGCGGATTTAAGTTTGTCAACATTTCTTTTAGTCCTGAGAATAAGATCTATCATTATTTTACGTGGCTCAGGTTAGCCACGTGAGTTAAAGCGTTGATCTTAATCTGACATGGTGGCCTAGAGTAGCGAGTTCGATTCTCGCCTGGGCAATTGGAATTTATTTATTGACGGAATTCATTAAATAAAATCCTTTGTCCTACCCTTGCTAGAAGAGGGTGGTAACCTGCAGATAACCTGTCCCAATTAGCCTTAGTTGCAAAATATAGACGTTAATAAATAATTTTAATTTGTCATTCTTTATTTGAATCGATAGCTGTGCATTCGCTTTATGATTAAAAGCGCTGGGCACGGATTTAAATGCCGAAGCTGAAGAGTATCTATGTAAGATATGCCAGGTCCATAGTAATTAATGTTGTATATAAGATTTAGCAGATTTCTCTTGGGGGAAATCAGATATCGAGGTCGTAATCATGACGCGATTTCCGATAAATATCCTCAAATGTCCATCGATCCTACCCATGAGGACCCAGGACATGTTCATTCGAACGGAGGTATCGCATATCACATTCAAAAGAATGATATTTTTATTGAAGTGCAGAGAAGCCTGGGTGGTGCCCACATCACATTTTTTATCTTTAGAACAAATACAGTTATTATTTTTAAGACAGATTGAGCTTTTAAGAATTGGCTCTAAATTAAAAAAATTACGTCTGAAATTTAGAGTTTGAAAAACAAAATCTAAATATTTCTGTTCCTTTAAATAAAATCAATTAGCATGAAGCTTTATGATAAAAAAAAAAGGAAAACAACTTTGTTACTTTTTGCATCCCTTATAGAAACAGGTAAATATACAATTATGTACTCTGCACCCCTTCCTCCAAATTCTTCTCCTTGAACATTTTGATTCGCGAACTCGACCTACAAATATAATCTGAGTTTAATGGATGTTGGAAAGGATTTTACATTTGCACACATTCTCTGTCTCTCTCAAACACACGCAACCACACAGATTCGAACTAAGCCGTTAATGTCTATTATTGTTTTAGGTGATTTAATCGTTCGGTCATTTCATGACAACACAATTTTTTTTATACGACCTACCTCAAAAAAAAAAAATCATTCATTGGCAAATCGAAGAACGTACGCTGAACAAACAATATTTAGAGCGTATTTCTATCACTAGCCTATTGTGTGTCCTATGAAAAGATTGTTTCCTTGAAGTGTTGTAGGAAGAGAGGAGCTGTGACTAAAGCTAGTCGTGCGTATCCCAGTTCTTTATTGCATTCTGTGTTGGGGAAGGCTCTAAAGGCGTCCTTCACTCCGAGGACGACCAATCCGAGCTGGTTTATCAATGGAATATTTCTGATTCCGAAGAGACTAGCATCACAATCACCTGTTGAGTTTCGTCTTATACATCTTTGTGATTTTTAAATTCCAATAAACTTTTTTTATTTGTTAAATAACAGCGAAAGTATAATTATCAAAATCCATTTTAGTAAAATTTCAATTGTTACAAGTTCCTCAAGAAGGGGATGCGTCATATAACCATATTTCTCAGATGCTTGAATGATTTAAATGCCATCAATTACAGACTAATCTCTATTTAGCCCATTAGACTTTATTAATCTGCAGAGGCAGCTTACTTGAAAAAGACCTGAAGTAATAAAAAATATATAGCAATATTCAAACTAAAAAAAATAGAGTTCAACAGAATAATTACGTAGAAATAACGAAAAACAACAATCTAAACAAATCAAATTTATGAATTGGGGTTTTAGCCAAAGATCATTCATTTGGCTATATACTCATGAATAAATGTTTTCTGGCGTATTTTTAGCAGATTTCCCTCAAGGGAAATCAGCTATTGAGGTCGTACTCATGACGCGGTTTTTGAAAATTTTTCTCAAATGTCCATCGATCCTACTCAGGAGATGACAAAAATGAGGTCCGTTCAAAATGATTCGAAATATCTGCGTTATTATAAGTCGGATCAAAAAATTCTATAGAACCAATCTTATTGAAAATTAAATAATTTGTAAATATTATTCTATACAAATTTTCTGTATCAAGAATATTAACCGAGGTACTTGGGCTTCATACAATAGTTTTCCGCTTTCAGTAAACCCCCACTCCTACACATGTTATATTAATAATAAGTTGTTATATCATGAAACTCTTCATTACAAGGTTAAATAAGGAACAATGTTTTCATTGAACTTTTACTTTGTAAGATATATGCAAATACCTACTGTTGACCTCCTCCCCCTTCTTTTGATCTTGGATTACTGAAATGTAAGTAATTGAGATTAAAATTATTCTGATTCATTGCAATTTACAGCAATAGATATAGTAAAAGTTTTCAATAAAATTAATATGCTATATTCAGATATATTTCATTAGTGGTTTTTCTTTCCGGTGTTGAATTCTGGTTGGCTGGCCTGTTTGTTTAGAATTCAGACGTTTTCCGTTGTAGACTTATTAACTTGTAACTGAAAGATTTCTCATTACCGTTTGTATTTATTCACTTATTCGCGGTGGTGTTACCAGTATGTATATTTATCTATTGTAAACCTTCGCGTAGGAAATCTGCATGGTCTACGCAGCCCCTGCGTGACGGACTTTTAAATAATACTCTGTGTTAATACCTCGCACATAAATAAATGATGATTTACTAAATATATAAGTTCAGGTCTCTAAAGAAAAACTTTTTGGCCTATTTTTGTAAAAGTATTAGCGGAGTATAGGAATGTATTTGAAGGATGAGTTCACTCCAAACGTTCATTCACTCAAGCTAGTTGTCTTCCCTGCTGATGCGAGAACTATTACTTTGAAGGTTGAATCATTCTCTGATCTATCAAGTGGTCAACTTACACAGCTCTGATAGCCCAAGCTTCCAGCTTGAGCTACACTCATCCATTCCCTTCATAAAAATAAAAGTCCGTCACGAGGGGGTTTCGTGAACTAAGCACATTTCCCTTGTACAGGCGTGACACAACTGATCGCAAATAAATAATCTGATGAGAGGTGGTCAATAAAATCTTAATTGAATACGTCATCACACAACGTATTTGCTTTTACCTCACTAAGTAATGATCTGTTGAAAACAATATTGGGTATATAAGCGTGGAATAAGACGTTCTATACTTCGTATTCTGGACCTAATATTTTTTATATATTCTTTATATTTTATGGCAAAGGTCACCAATAACAAATATTTGTTAGTTACAAACTTTATTGAGCCTGCCCAATATTTTTTTTGAAAAGGGATAGCCCCTGAAGAGGTGGCAAGTAAGCCACGAAACTTGTAAAAAAAAAAGTAAGAGCAGGTTCAATAAAGTCTGCGCCGAAAAAGATGTTTTTTATTGGTGACCCTTGCCATAAAATATGAAGAATATATTGTTGCGAAAATTAAATACATGAATAATCCTTCAGAGAGAGAGTCGCGTATTTGGAAAGTGTGATGTAGATCAAAGAAGCCGACAGGAGGTCTAGCTCCTACTAGTCCCTTCCAGTCCAGACGTCGAAGGGTCTAGACAATTCCAGTTTGATGTATGCCGACGACCTATATAAAGAACCAGCCAGCCGCGAGCGAGTCAGTTTCTTCTCAAGTGCTCATATATGCGTACAGTGCGACTTAGTGCAGTGCGGTAAAGAGTTTTTATAAGAACAGTGTTGTGCTGTGACTGTAAGTAACAGTTTAGTGCCGTGTTTAAGACAGTGCAGTGCCGTCTTTTGGTATACTTCAGTGTGACTGTGTAATCTGAAGAACAGTGACGCTATCAGTGTATACTGTGAGTAGTAATTAAGAATAATTACCAAGTGTATTGTGCATTGTGAAATAAATTTGTGCAGTGATAAAAAACTGTGAAACTTGTGTGTGTTTAATTTTGCAATCCAAAAGAACTCTTATTAACAACGTTTATTACTGGTTCAGTAATAAAATGTAACAGTATGTTCGCTCATTTTTAAAGTGCAATGACTAAAAGTGAGATTTACTGACCCCCCCCCCCTCCCGGTTCGATTTCAGTCGCTTTCTGGTGAAATCAATATTAAGAATGATATCGACGTCGAAGTAAACCCCCTCTTCTGAGGATGGAAGCAAAGTATTAGAGTGTAAGTGGTTGTGACCAATATTTGAAACAACCTTTCAAATTCGTTATTTGTCAGTTTTGTTTTATACGTGAATACTGCAATAGACTGCCATGAATTTTACCACATTTGGTACAAACATTATTAGCTCAATGAATAAAATCATAGTTTGCAAGTCGATGAACCTGACGGACTCTTACGGGTACAATTTAAACCTAAAAATAATGGGTGATTGGCAGAAATTATGTTGTGGGACTGATACAATTTTCTTCATTGAAGGTAGGCAAGATTATGTCACCTGTCTTTGTAGTGTTGCAAACAAGGACGCAACCTCACCTAAAGGCTCCATTATTTATCGGGGAAGAAGAAAAAAAAAAATGTATCGCGGTCTAGAGCACAATGCGCAGTGCACAATGAGAAGGCTGTTTACTAATGATGGAGGAATGAAGCAGGGATTTATAGAACAATAGCTTGGCTTGGAGGCGCACAGCGGTCTCATATATGTAGGTATATCTAGGATCATTACCTCCACGCAACCAAACGCACAAAAAGTCCGACTCGCAAGGGGCTACGTTAACCAAGCAGATTTCCCTCGTGTACCACGTATTTATATTTATCTCAAAAAGTAAAAGTTCAATGAGAACAATATTTGGTATTTATGCTTCGAATAATGTACTTCATAATATAACAGCTGGCTGTTAATACGACATGAGTAGGAGGGGGAGTTTACTAAAGGCCGAAAACTATAAAATGCAAATATCTCGGTTAATAATTAAGATAGTGAAAACACGTACATAACAACATTTATAGAACATTACATTTGCAATAACATTGGTTTTATATAATTTTTCGATCAGACCAATAATAACGGAGATAATAAGTATTTTTGAAATTCCTCCACTCTAACCCCCCCCCTCCCCACCCACTTGTTGGATTTCAACCATTAACGATCATGATCTTTCTTTTTACGTTAAACGACTAAATATCGAGTTTGGTAACGAATAAACCAAATCTACTAGGAAGAATCTATGGATATTAGAAGAACTTTTTTCGTAAATGGCGTCATGAGTACAGCCTCAATAGCTGATTTCCCTCAAGAAAAATCTGCTAAAACTGTGGATGATACCGGGAATATGTCAAATCAGGAAATTTTGAGCATGGTCCCGACTCTGGTTTGTCAAGATCAACTTTTCCAAATTTAAGCCCTAAATTATTTAATGTCCGAACACAACGAATTTATCAAAATACTCGATTTATATATATATATATATATATATATATATATATATATATATATATATATAAACAAACACATTAAGCTGCCCCCTTTTTTCGAGGTACCTATCAAGGTCAGGCTCCTTATCTGCCTTATTTAAGGTAATTATATCCTTTTTGAGTTTTATATAGATATCTTTTCTGTTGGGGATGTTGCTGAGGGAGCAATCTTATCTTATATATAAGATTCGCAAAACAAAAAAGTTTTTTTATTTTTGTATATTCAGTAGGGGACAGGCTATCTATGAATTACCACCCATTACTAGAATAAGCCTTTAGTCAACGAAACTTCTTATTCAAATTAACTTGTGGATATATGGATGAACATCCGACATAACGACATCAAAGAATATTCTATGTTATGTTATGTTACAGTTAACATTATATTCTATGTTATGTTACAGAGGCCCCAATTTTTAATTTAATTGTAAAAATAAACGATACTTAATCGTTTCATGTAAAACCGAAGATTATGTTCTCTGATTTCCGAAATAGTACCAGAAGGAGTCGGAAAATATTATAACTACTATTATAACAAAAGAAGATCCTACAATTGTTCTTTTACACATATTTTCTTTTACACAAATATTATGCATGTTTTTCGCCTTCAATTAACACTCATCCCTACTCATGTAATTTTCTCTTAAAACAACAGCATGACTATTATTTCCAATGTGAATTTGAAATCCTCTTTGCATAGACTTCTTATTACGAAATAAATAAAGAATAGAATAAGAAATTCTATCTGGATGCCGCCCCTTCATGAGAAAAATCTACTTAGTTTTCACAGGACCTGCGTGACGAAATGTTTTTTCAAATGAAGCCTTCTTATCCTTAGGGGATGCTTGAATGCCTATTATCTATTCCACCACTTGTTAAGAATCATATAGTGATCCTAATTATAATAGCATAGGAAACGTACTGAATTTACTAGTATTTATTATTTGGGTGATGACGCCCAAACATCACTTCAAATTTATCCATTGCTCAGTTATTTGGTCATCAGCTTTATGTGAAAATTGCATGAGTAGGAGTGGGTTTACTGTAGACGGAGATGGAAAAGTAGAAAGTTACTCCATTAATATTTTAGTTCGAGAAATATAAGTTGTTTTGAATAATATGAATAATTAGATAAACAAGATTGATTATATAACATTTTTTGGATGGGGCGCATAATAACTGAGATTTAATGATTCTCCCCTTTCTCTAAGCCTCAGATCTTCCTGGTTCGATACCAACCATCGTCCAAATTTTACTTATGACATTTGAATAATGGGTTTGGTATCTATACAGATGTGTCCTCTTGAATTCCAACTGGCAAATTCTATGTTCTACATGTCCTTATTATTCAGCATCCTGGGTTAAATATCTTAAACTGCTATTGAGGTCGTACTCATGGCGCGATTTTCGGAAACAATTCTTCATATGTTCTTAACCTAGGAAATGACGAAAATGAAAAAAAAAAACGACGAAATTCAAAATGTTATATAAATATGTATATGTATGTTGTGTATGTCTGTTAACACTCTAGCGAACGTAATTTTTGTTTAATCGTTACCAAACTCGATATATAAGCGGTTTATATAAAAAGAATGATCAAGTTTGTTAACGGCTGCAATCAGACTGTGGGGAGGGGGGGGGGTTTAGAGGAGGGGAATTTCGAAAATTATTATGCGTCGGATCGAAGAAGTATGTAAAACCAGTCTTGTTAAACTATTGTTGCTCTACAATTGTTACGCTACTCATGTTTGTGTAACTCAATTATTCAGCGAGTCATTCATACTGTTTTTTTTTTTTTTGAGCCTTCAGTAAGGAATATGTGGTAAGATGAGATCAAAAGTGTTATACTAGCACTTGGGAAATCTGCTTAGTTTACGCAGCCCCTGAGTGAAAGACTTTTTAAATATTTTTAATCTTATTTTAAACACCTGATCACGAGTCTGGAACCTACCCTCCATTGAAAGAGGCTCTACCCGAATCCTAGAAATAGGATAGTAAATACAAATGAATTTAAGATCTAAATATACCCTACCTATTGTAACTATTATTTGGTCGTAGAAAACAATTTTGACCAACAAATATTGCGTTACCCTAATTTAGCGTGAACTATAACATCACACAAGACACTAGAAAATTTGTTATATTTTATAAAAATTCTTATCCGGCAATGGTAGTTGACAGTAGTATTAGGTGGTTAAGTAACAATAACTAGTTAAATTATTTATAATGTTTTATATAAAATCAGCAAAGGTTACCTACTCCCAAAATTAGGTTGAACACTTAACATAGCTGTTCCTATCATATGTTCATTAATATTATTTCTTAATTAATGGATAAAATAAATTAAAAACAACATTGATATTAATTCTTCATGTATTTCGTTACATATGTATTCATTCTTCCTGGCTTAAGTAGCGTAAAGCTGCTGGTATTTTACAAGACCATTTTAGTTCCTTCATCTGAATCCGTTTGAAAGGGTTTGGCCCTTCGAGGGCAGTTGTGCCAACGATTTTTTAATTTCTTTCCAGTAATTACAACAAAAGAGCCCTCAAACAAGATTTACAGCGGGCTGGAAGTATTAAACTTTGATGTCCTCTTTATTTCTATTTGCTGAGATTAGGCTATTGACGAAGGGAGACTGTTATGTTGACCTGACCGATGACTATGCTGATAACTTGTTATAACTTAATAGCCTCAGGAAAAATCATTTACATCTTTCATATCTTGAACCCTGTACTTCTAATTTTACAGTTATTTGATTTCAAATAATAATTCACAGACTTTGTTTCGTATATTTTATTTTTGTTTATAAACTTAAAAGTTACAGCAATGGCGATTTGCTGAAGGCTGACAACTATAAAATGCAAATATCTCAGTTAATATTCGAATATAGAAGAACAAAAGCTGAAGACAATTAAAATTTGCAATAAGATATTGTTTGTCATGGTTTTATTGATTATATAACATTTTTCAATCCCCCTGGTAACAGCGGTGATATTTGGATCTTTTTTTATTTTTCACTCCAATTTTCTAGTTAAAATTTAAATATGAAGTTTGGGTTCAATATCACAATATCCTTGGCCACTAGAGAGCAGACGTTCTCTCTCACTCGTTTTTTATTCTCCTTCCCTTCCCCCGCTGTACATTAGGGGAGACCTATACCAGCGGTTCAGCAAATTTATAAATTTTTGATTCGTTCTATCAGGTTATCTATGTGTTAGATAACTCTATCTCAATCTAACATTCTCTGCCTCTGCCTCAATATATACTTTTGAAATTTTAATTGATCATGATTTTGAAACTCATAACTGCGATTCGCGAAGATAAAGGAATTTTATGGCAATTTTCCACGTGTCAAACCCCAATAGATTTTTTTTTTTTTTTAAATAAAGAAGAAAAAACCGATAGAATAAATAACTATGAAACCCATAAAGTATCGGTTTTGTTAACATTACAAAAACGTATCGAAGTACCAGACAAGTACAATCTAAAACAGAACATGCATTTCTTTTTCAACCATTGAAATACTATACTAGAAAAAGAATGATGGGTTCTTTGTTTCTAATTAAAAATTTCACTGTCGGAGAAAACCTACTTACTGATTCCCTACTGCAGTTAACACTTTCAGTACTTGAATAATTAGAAGAAAATTTAGAAAAATAAATTTGACAGCTATAAGTTTCGTCTTATGGAAATTGCACTCTTTAATAAAGGCAAACTGTAAATATGGATGGGTACTGGCAGTAACATATACAATGGGCTCACAAAGCATATGAGACTGTGGGTCAGGGGTAGAATAATCACGGAATTGGGTGGTGCAGTGAAGAGGGCACAAACATTGGGAGATATGAGCCATAGTATAAGTATGGGAAATACTAGAAATAAGATGAAGTTGTAAACCTATAAAACTGCCAATCAATGCCTGATAACCAAGTTGGACTCTCACGAAGCAAATGGGGGGGGACGACAGCAAGGGGCAAGAAGGATAAGGAGGAGCAGGTTAGGGTGGATTTGGAAGGATGGAGGACCTGGATTGGAGAAACTGCACTGAAGTTGGCAGCTGCTTGGACCTGCTAAGGATATGACCGTCATAGGATTATTTTGAATATTAGTAAAGGGCATTCCCTTCTTGAAGAGCCCATACGGATACATACTGGTTCATACCACCATCCTCAGGGGAAAGCAATGTAGAGAACACCATGCTCGAGCCACACTTAGCTAGTACATCACTATACCTTAAGTAATAAAACCTGTGAAAGATTGACCTAGTTCTCTTTCCTTCCTCCAGTATTGATTTATTGGGAATTCGTCCTCTAAAGTCATTTCTTCGGAGGAGGCTTAAAATAGAGGTCAAACTCTTGTGTGACTGTCCCTGTACATTATTTGACAAAGATCCGTTAAAGCCAAAGAGAAATTAAAAATTAGAACCAAAATGCAACCTAACTTCATTAGAGAAACCCATTCATTTAGGTCTATGATTTACTAACAATATTTACTGGCGCACTGTTACAATCAATTGTGAAAATAAGCTCGTAAATCGATTACTTCTCTAGAAAGTTTAAATACGTATTATAAAACACCTACAACTGAATTTATTCTAATATAGTTACTTAAGTACTTATTAACTGCAGAATATGACTCTATGAAACATATACTGAAAAAGTCGGATCATAATGATTTTAGCAGTGCAGCCACGTTTGGTATGAGAATGTTATTACTGTTATCGACAGCGAGAAACAGTTACAGTTATGGAAGCAACCGGCTGCAGTTGCATTTCTCAAGTGAACATCCGGCATTAAACGAAAAACAACAGAAATTTGTTACCTTCGCATTATCACAGAAACTTTCTATCACGCCTTAACATTTTAGGAAACTATTTAATGATCATGGAAATAATGGGACATAATATAACTGATTGACTGCATTCCCTTCAAGTCAAATAGTTGGTTTAGAGAATCTAGGACTACTCAACAAAAAACAATTTAGAGAGGTCATTGAGACTAGATGAAACTTCTAATTATCTCGCAACAAAATAAAAAAAAGTTTTAGAGTTTGCAGAACCTGTTGAAAAATTACTAGTTTGAAACCTGTTTAATCTAGGTCGCCAGCAAGCCGATGACTATGTCTTCCAAGAATTTTTAATCTTAAGAATTGTTTAGTGTCAATGATCCCTCAACCTATCTGACATTCATTGCGAACTATTGACTCTATTGTATTTGCTTCATTGGGGGTTTGTGCAAGAGGTCAAAAAACTGGCAACTCTCACTTCACTTCTTTAATTTTATTATTATTATTTTTTTTTTGTTATTTCTTGGTCAAATCCATGGTCAAGAAATATTTGGAGGTATGCGTTCCAACGTATTTTCAATGCAGGGAAATTACTCATCAAAATTAAAAATAAACGAAATTGAATAATTATCATCTAACAATTTACTAGTCTAGAGTATAAATTCAGCTGAAATATAAAAAAAAATCATAATAACAATAATTAAAATTAAATTACTAATAACAAAAAAATTAAGACATATATTCATTTTATGAATAGAGAAACCATTATATATATATATATATATATATATATATATATATATATATATATATATATATATATCCACTTAAACGTAAAAGCTATTAAGGACCACGCTTTTTTTAATATTAAAATTATATGAACAATCGAACTCTCTGCTTATAAAGGTAAAAATGCCATTATTCCAGCAATTTCACACTAAATTTTAAGAAATTTCTGACATTTTGAGTAATGTCTTTTTTTGTTTGCCAATATAAAATTTATTAAATCACCAATTATGGAATAAAGAATTAATTAAATATACAATGTAAGTTTTATTAGATTTGGTATGACATTTCTTGTTCTTTGACACCTTTTATACAGTCACTATTACCTGTTGTTACCCATTTTATCCAATACTTTGAAACATTTCCATTACACGATTAATTTTATCTGTGTCACGAGGTATAGCCATAGTTTCTGGTTTTAAGATTTTTTTCATAGCCTGGATGACCTTTGCATTCCCTTATATAATAAGGTATGTATTACCCAATTTAAAACAGACATTATTTAATTCAAGCCAGTATTTAATAGGGTTTTATTAATAAATGATTTACATGAGAATGGAGCTAACATTGGCGACAAGAACAAATCATAGCATAACTTTTAAATTGTAAAAAATGAATTTCAAAATATGGGTCATTTTTATTAGGCAGGCGTGAAACAAACAGACCAAACATTAACGAATGAAAAACTTGATCTTTCCCCTTCATGACAAACAGTACTGTTTCAATATAATCCCCATTGGCTAGTTGAATGTATGAGTATTCACTATTCTTGGTTAAGGTAACGATTGGTGAAATTACCCGCAGCAAAAGACTAACCTACATTTTTTGTTTTTGTTTAACAAAGCATCAATAGTTATTACGTAGTATTGCCAGAATATTTCGTCCTTCACGATCTCAAAAATAAAAGCAATTATGTTCAGCAGTATAAACACAGTTTAAGCATAGATTAATTGAGACTTATTGGCATTCTTTAAATCTTCTGTCCACTTAGCCACTGGGTTTAAGACAGTTGCTGTGAGTGCAAGCGTTGTCTGACATAAGCTCAGTTGGACAGAGAATCTAGGTACAAAGCGGAGGAACATGGGTATTCCCAGCCTTGATAAGTTTTTTTTTTTTTCTAAATGAAAATATTGAAAATTGTAATAAATACTGACAGTGTATTAAAATACATAAAAGTTAATTTCTTATTTGTCGCGGAAATTATTTAGTGGAAGAATAAAAAATGTCGCCTATATAGTTTATTGGTTATTCTTTTTACATGTTAAATCATAAAAGACTCAGAATGCCTCAAAGGAACTTCAAAGCCAAGATAAACTCTTTATAATCAGCTTAGGCAATTGTCAGTAACATCTACTGAAATAATAATGATGATTCAATCATATACTTAATGGATAGTAGGAGAATTGGTTTATAAAAAATATTAAGAAATAATTTAAGTTTAAGAGCATTCTAAAAAATGTGGCCTTAATAGTGTTGTAACACAATGTAAATGTTAATTATAAATGTATAGCCACGAAAATTGCTGAAGAAATCATTTATGATCGGGTGTATTGTCTCTGAAGAATGGAGTCAAACAATCATAATAAGTATATTAACTAAATAAAATGCATCTTTTATTCGCAGTAAGAAATATTTCTATTGCCATTGAGCAATACGAAGTAAAATATTCCTCAATACAATTGTCAATTCAAATAAAACTATTGTTTACCGCAGCTGCCTTTATAGATTTATGTGAACCGCAACATTGGACAGCCTTGAAGATTCTGGCAATAAGAGAAGTTGAGAAAGAACTTACGAGGAGCTCAGTGTTGCTCTTTTTCTTCCAACTAATAAGCTTTATCAGATAGAAAATAGAGAAATATTCTCGGTTTACTGATGTCGCATTGATTAAGTTGTTAGCACCGTTGAAACAACTGGGGGGGGGGACACTTAAATTTTACTGGGGAGAGCACGTTTAAAGAACGCTTAAAGAAGAAATTGTTAAGAGGTTTGTCCCTTCTGCAACTGAATGCAGTATTAGTTGCTGGAACATCTCAGGCAAAGACCCCCCCCCCCCAATTATTTTATGTAAAAATATTACAAAAAAATCAATTACAAATAATTCATATGATAAAATATATATATTTTTTTTTTGAAAAAGTCTTTTATATAATTTTAAACATAATATGAATTTCAGTCACTTTCTTTTTCTCGTTCATAGCTTACCCCGTAACCGTCCAATCAAAAGGACATGTTTTCGCTAATGCTTTAGCTGCTGTGTGTAACACTTAATAAGAAGTACTTCAAGTATTCAACTACTCCCCTAGGAACAACTCCTTAATTTATATAAATATGTAATTAATTCACTTATGCAAAGATCAGTAATTCTATTTGATTAATTTCAAACTATATATATATATATATATATATATATATATATATATATATATATATATATATATATATTTAATGACAAATTTGTGTTGTCGTTTGCTACATACATTGTTTACTTTTTAATATTTATTTATGGTAGTCAATTTATATTTATTGTTTATAATTAAGGAATATTAAGACTTCTTGTAACTAATGCAGAGTTTTTTTATATCTAGCTACCAAACGTTTTTGTTTTAAAGCATTTCATTTTAGTAATTTAATTGTGACTTCTTCAAACATTTGATATGACAAAGAAGAATACCTCTCAGGTGATTCGGTAGTACTGTGGTTTTAATCAGAGTGATTCGAGCAATGTTTCTTAAAATAAAAACAAAAAAATAAAAGGTGTCTTATGGTGGATATTTATTTAGAATGAAATGGATATATACATATACATATATATATATAAGGAATAAAAGCTTTTTCTCTAGGTTCTGTGTACAAAGAGGATAAAAGTGTGAAGTGCATAGAGGTACGAAAGAAGAGCCTACCTATGTGAGGGAGACCTGTGCAGATACTGACTGCAAGAGCTGGAGTCACTACTAGATCCTCTGCACTATCGCAACTGGACCCTGGCCTCCCTTCCCCTCCTCGTCTTAATCCCCTCCCTCCCATTACTCCCTATCCTCCTCATCAGCTCCCTCAAATTGCACCAACAAGTCCTTGAAACGAGCTCCAATTATGACCCACTGATAGCCAATTTGAAATTTGTAGTAACTCAGGTAACTAGTCTAAAATTATTCTTAGGAAAGTTCTCATTAGATTTTATGATCTTGGGCCGTACAGATGAACGTTGAAAAGTAAAACCTAAGCTTGAATAAAACGTCATTTTTCATTTAAATTCCTTAGATGACGAAAAGGCCTTTCTTCAAATTTGTATGTTTCTTTACCAGGAACCCGTCTTTATATTTATATTTAGACTGAGCAATGATTGTGTATGTTGTTCATTGCAAGGACTCCATGTCTACTCAACATAAAAAAAATAGAATGTATATAAATTATAGAGGGCCCAGGTTAGCCATACGAGTTAAAGCGTTGACCTTTATCTCACATGGTAAACCTAGAGTGGCGAGTTCGATTCTTGCCTGGGCAAAGGAAATTATTTAGTGACGAAATTCATTAAATAACGTCCTAAAATCCCACCCTGGCTAGAAAAGGGTGGTAACCTGTAGATAGCCCGTCCCGATTAGCCTAAGTTGCAAAAAGTGGACGTTAATAAATAATAATAATATAAATTATAATCATGGATAATGAACGTCATCAGTAAAAATACAAAAAGGCGTCCTCAGCCTAATATCAATGGCAGTTGTTGGCTATAACTTCTAAATAATAGTACTCATAAAAATAATAATTTCACAATCAATGCGTTCATATCTTAAACATTTCGAAAGGAAACAGGTATTCTGCTAAATTAAACATATAACCTGTATCTATCTACTCCATCGCGCAAAAGAGTATTACACATAATCTGTATCACTCAATTCTCAGCCGTTGCATAACTCATTAAGTATTTATCATGACTTTTACACACACACACACACACACACACACACACACACACACATTATATATATATATATATATATATATATAAAATTGTAACCTCTGTCTGTACATTGTTTTTTTTTTTTTCTAAATTTCACGATAACTTTTCGTCTCGTAATTTGTTTCTTTCGTGTATGTTTGTTTGTTTGTTACCTTTTCACGCATAAACGGCCAACCGAATTTTATGAAATTTGTTATGTACATTACTACTAGCCACACTTAGACTTTAGGCTATATTAATATTCTCTGAGATGAACAGGAGTGGGGGTTATAAGGGAAGCCTAAAAATTAAAAATAGCGATATTTCGTTTCCTATTGGTTTTTCGGCAAATATGAACATAACAAAAGTTGTTCAATTTGTTATGTAACTTTTGTTATATATATATATTTTTTTGTATACCAAATTATAAACGAAATATACGCTAAAACCTATAGAGGAAGTGAAGAAGTTTATTTGGCACAAAAGACTCAACCGAACTAAATAAAACTCGGTTTGTGTATTAGCACTAACGCCTTCATTATATTAAGCCATACCATCATTTCTAGGGACGGGCAGGAGTGGGGCTTGTTAGGAAGGCCTGAAATTAAAAATAGCGATATTTCGTTTCCTATTGGTTTTCCGGCAAATACGAACATAACAAAAGTTATTTAGAGTAACTTTTTTTATATACACTTTTTTCGTATACCGAATTATAAACGAGATATACGCTAAAACCTAGAGCGGAAGTGAACAGTTTATTTGGCACAAAAGAGTCAACCGAACTAAATAAAACGGTATGTGTATTAGCACTAACGCCTTCATTATTATAAGCCATACCAACATTTCTAGGGACGGGCAGGAGTGGGGGTTGTAAGGGAGGCCAGAATTTAACAGTAGCGGTATTTCGTTTTTCTGCAAATATGCACATGACAAAAGTAGTTTATTTTTTTATTTGAAGTAACTTTTGTGATATTCACTTTTGTCTTATAACAAAGTATAAACGAGATATACGCTAAAACTTTAGCGGGAGCCAACAATTTTATTGGGCACTAACGATTGAACCGAACTTAACAAAACTCGGTATGTCAATTAGCATTAATTCTTCCATGATTATAAGCATTATTAAAATTTTTAGGTTCAAACGGGAGTGGGGGTTATAAGGGAGGCCTGAAATAAAAATTCGCGATATTTCATTGTCTATTTGTTTTTCGACAAACGTGCACATAACAAAAGTTGTTTACTTGGTTATTTAGAGTAACTTTTGTTTTATACATTTTTTCGGGAACAATGTATGAAGCAAGTAATTAGCGTAGAAATATTGATATACTTAACAATTCTTTCCAATATGAACTACCAGGTATCTCACCTGGAAAAATTAATTCAAATCTATGTAAATATTTTGTCCTTAATAATTCAAATCTATGCTTAATGCGCAGGAGACGGGAAATATGACAATATGGAGGACAGTGAAGTCTTTTTCTTGAATTTAATTATTAACAAATCCACAGCAACGACGGGTATAGACCCTAAACACTGGGGCGGATAAATGTCAAAATGTTGTGCAAAGTAAAGCCTTGCTAATAAAATTCCTTCACCATTCAGCCTCAAATGAATTCCCGGGCGAAGCCGGGTATCTGAGCTTGTAATTATATATATATATGCTCTCAACTGTGCTCAGGAAATGTTTAGATTGGACAATGAGTGCGCAAGTTATTCATTGCAAGGCCTCTCTTTACACATTCTATTTACATTGTAAGTATTTACATACATGTTTTCCTTCCTCTGGGAACTGTAGAGAATTGATATACTTTGTAGAGACGCGGAGAATAATAGTAAATCATTTCTAGTTATACTCTTTTCATTATCAAAATATCATCGGCACTTAAACCATGAGTAGTATCTATCCATCCATAACATTTAACTTGCCATTAAGTATTTCCCACCTGACAATAAACTTTGATTGCTCCCATTCTCATATATATATATATATATATATATATATATATATATACATACTTGGTTATTTGGGTTTTAAATACAATAAAAAAATACAAACAGAAAAATAATAACAAAACCTCTAACCTATAATACTACAAAAGACACCAATAGGGGATCCCTAACCCCTTGAAAGTCCATAAAGGACTTTATAAAAGAAAAAGGTGCTAGCTTCTTGCTAGCATTGAATGGAGTTCTTACCCTTAAACTAAAAATAAATAAAACAGAGCTTACAAAACAAATAAATAATTTAAAAAGTAAAATAAAAAACCCCAAGTATATATAAATCACTGCAAAAAATATAAGTAAATAATAAATATAATGATAAAAAAAAAAAAGAGAAAAGAAAAGACAATCGTCCTGAAGATACAAGCTATGTAATTACATAAATTATAACAACCAACGAAACATAGTAAAAAAAATAATAAAAAAACACTTTCTAATAACCAAAACTATACTTAAATGAATAAATAAACAGAACTATATAAATCCTATGGCAATGCCAAGCATCAAAGCATATAAGCCTGAGATAAGTACACCCTGGATTCGGGACACTTCATCAGATTTCCCGAGCCTGTCCTACGCCTTCTCTGGGTCTGCCAGCTGCCCTGAAGCCTCGAGGAAAGGTACTTTACTTGGCCCATACGAACCTAGTTCCACTTAGCACTTTGATGGTGATCCACTCCAGTGTAGCCTGACTCACTCCCAGCTCTCGCAGCCCATCTGCACTTTTCTTGCACCAAACGCCATTGTAAGACAGGGTTACCGGCAGAACCCTTACCATGCCTGACTCCACACCAGCGAGCTTGGCAACAGCCATCTTCAACTCCAGCTGATCATACTTATTTTTCTTCCGAAAGAACCTATCGTCCAAGGGTCCTGACGCGGTGAACGCGGTGTTCATCAATAATAAGGGATTTTCCTTTGTGCTCCACAACCAAGTCTGGCCTAAATTTATCTTGTGGGTCTTTAAGACGTTTTCATGATACATGCGTCATCCCCTCATCATGAAACACCACCTTACAAATCGCACTATTTCGTTGTGCCAGTGCATTCTTAGCCTGCGAGTATATGGGCAGCCGACTCGGCAAGAGATAATCCTCCTCCGCTCGGGCTGACCACGGAAAGTCCTCATCCTGGTAGGAATTGCCCCTCCCACAATCCTCGTGAATGCAAAGAATTGCTTCCCGACAATTCCACCACTCTTGAACCCGTTCATCCAGGTCAGGCAGTGATGCTAACGAAAATCCCAAAATTTTGTGCAAATATGCATAGCGATCGGCCGGTAGTGACCAGGGCTAACTGGACTGTCTGATTTAGGGATCATCGTGACCCGCGCACGAGCTGCCCACACGGAACCTTACCAATAGCCAAGATACACTTAAGGACAGCCTCACGCAGTACGCCGTGCTACCCTCGAGTACAGGAATAAACGCCCCCGATCAAGCCACGCCACCTCCGGAGGTGGCCGTTCACACCCCACTCGCTCTAGCTCCTCAGGTTGGCCCTTGATATATCTCAAAATACTCTAATTTTGCTCAAGCTCTTTTCCACGGAACGACTTGTTCTACCAGGCATCAATTCAGCCAATCGTTCGTTCAATGCACCCAGGACGAAGGCTTTCAAGCCCACTAAGTGGAACACACACACACCCGCGGGAACTGGGAACCCCTCAGGGCAGAGGCTTGGAGTATAAGAAAAGATTTATTCATGACCGGAAGGAAATAAACTGGAGGACTGTAAAAATTCGGGACCTAATACTTCTTGTTAAGTAAACTATTTTTGGGCTGTTCTTTTCCACATACATTTTGAAGCGAGGATGAAATGCATGAAAAACAAACATGAAAATGTCAAATTTAAATATTGTATAACTGTCAAGATTTATTTCCACCAGTCAAACATTTAAGGCTCCACATTGCTATTGTCCTAAAACATAAGTGATGAAAATTGTAAAAGCCGAAAGAAATTCTTTGAGTGAGCCGCATTATGATCACAATAGCTATCTGAAAAAGATTAAATGTTATGCTAAATTTGTTATAATTATGAACAGTTATTTTCCTAAAAGAATATAGGTTCAAAATTAGCAAAAGCTTTATTAAAACAGAAAATTTTGCTTACCCTTAGAATTTTATTAATTTGGCGTTATTTCAAAAACCCAGATCAATTTTCATAAATTTGGAAAAATTATTAAAATCGATGGTTGATTTTGGAAATAGCCAGAGTATACATTTTTAATAAAGCTTTTCTCTTTTTCAGCCAATAATACATTTTAGAATAAAATCATTTTTCATCTTCACAGGAATATACAAGAAACATTTAAAATAGCTTGATATCCTCTAGCCTATGTTCTCAAGAATCATCATTTCTAATGCAATTCGAAAATTATTTGTGATGCGAAATGATAAAACTATTTACAAAAATCACCTAAAAGCTTGATCAAGTTGGCCTATTGAAATGAAAAGGAGAAAAAATAAACCAAGCAACTTAAGAATTTCTTGTACGAAACTTTGAATTCTTTAAGAGTCCCAGTTTTTTATTGGCCGTTTTAAAACTCCGAAGACTAGATTGCTTTTATCTAGAATGAACTAGTTTTTGTTTATTTCAGTCAACATTTTTTTTTTTTTCAATTAAAGATTTATCTTGTGTCGGCCTCCCTCACTAATCATATATACCCGATGTTTGTCAGGCGTTATTTCATATCTAACGCAATCGCTAATACTAATGGGTAGCATATAGACAGACATTTCTCTTACTGTTCGTCATTTTTATGAAGGCTATCGTGACAACATGTTCTCTGATCATTTAGAACTTAGTTGCTTGAGGCCAATTCAAAACCTTCCATCAAATATCAGCGTATTTTTTAGATGGTTTTCTCTAATACCTTACCTCATACTTGTGTACCCATCCCATAATTGGGATCCTAGGCCGTCAAAATTATAATTACGTACAAGGAGTAGCATCTCCTTCACACACTTTATGATCATGACCCATGCTTTATAGATCTATGGAAAACAACCGATGTTTTTGTTCTTGATATTTTTCTCCACTACATCGATTCTCTTTAATATTCACTCTAATTCTTAGTCCGAAGCGTTCTACTGCAAAAATGTTATATCAAAAGAAAACTAGGGAGCGATGGAAGGGAATGTTCATTTAATTTAAAAAAAAAATAAAAAAAAAAAAAAGACGAGAATGTTGTTAGACCCTCTTCATTCTACGACATAATTTAATTTAGAACAGCCTAATTCTAAAACATTGATAACTTTCGTGGAAATCTTCTGATTCTCTAGGGTTTTTTTTGGGATAACGGGAGTTCATAGTTTGCTGGGTTTTATAGCAACCTTTTTTATTAAAATTATTTGGACGGTTTCCGATTCCAGCAGGTTCCCTGATAAACCAGAGCGGCTGGTCCTCATCCTCTGTTGAGATACCCTGGAGAAGCTAGTAGCATGGCCGGCAAAACGTTGCTAAAAATACATTGGTACTGCCAAGACCTCATTAATCATGGCATGAGCCGTAGGAGCCGACGAGAACAATGGCGTTGTCCTTAATTCAACTACCAGCCTTAAAAAAAAACGAAACAGAACAGAAATATTAATATACGGTCAAATGAAACTGAAAAACTAAGCATTAAACTGACCGCCGTAAAAAAATAACTAAGCACATTTCCCACGAGAAGTTTTACAATAGATAAATCTCCATACTGGTAACATATAACACCAACGTGAATATTAAGTGAATATATACAAATAATAATAAGAAATATTTCAGTCAATTTACATTTTAATAACATCCACAATAGGTAGAATCTGAATTGTAAATAACAAAAACAAAAAACAGGTCAGCCAACCTCTCAAAGCTGAATAGATAGATGGAAATATTCTTGACAGGAAAGAAAAAATATTACTGAAATATGTCTGAATATGATATACTAATTTTATTGAAAACTATTTATTATATCTAGTACTGTAATTTATAATGAATAAGAATAATGTTTATCTCAACACTCTAATTTTAGTAATCCAAGAACAAAATACGCGTAAGGGGGGGGGGGTCATCAGAATGTATTTGCACCTATCTCATCTAGAAAATATTTCTTGAACACAATTATTGGCATTTTGGCATGAAATTAGACGGTTACTGGCTTATACGTAACGTGCGATAAATAAAATTGGGCTTAACTGAAGGCTGAAAATTAAAAAGAAACAAATATCTCTCTTCATATTTGAAATAGAGAAATAATGTACATAAAAATGAATAGAACGTCACATTTGCAATAAGATAACTATAATAATTCCGAATTTCAGTTTTGTATGAAACGCTTACATATCGAGTTTGGTAACTATCAATCCAAAATTGCGACAGCTGGAGCGGTAACAAACAAATGTGTGCGTGTATGTATATATGTATATATATATATATATATATATATATATATATACATACACGTATATATATCATTTTGAACTGATCTCATTTCTGTTATGTACTAAGTAGGGTGGATGGACATTTGATGAATTTTTTCGATAATCACGGCATAAATACGACTTCAATAGCTGATGTCCCAGGGAAATCTGCCATAATCTAATCCATGGAAAAGGAGAAGTATTTCATATTTAATCATCTCGATAAAATAATATCCTACAATTGTCGTTCTATTCAATTATTCTATAAATTGAATATTACAGTGGTATTTGTATTTTTACCTTCAGGAAATCTCTACTTCTATTAATACTATTTTCACTTATTGAATATTATTTTCAGTTATTGAATTGTAAGTCTTCTAATTTTCAGTTTATCTTTCAAGCCTTGTTAAGTAGGGTTATTATTAAGCGAGAAGTAGAGAATGCTTTCCGGAGTAGTAAATCAATATAGTCTGTTTCCTATAAAGCCATCTTCATGATATCTAAGTTCTAATTGCGATAAAATAAATTATTTAAAAAGTTTAACGTGTTTCAACATATTTACATTTACTTCAATATTTTTACAGAGAGGCATTTATTTGTCTATGATTCTATGAGTCCAAATTCAAGGTTTGAATGAAACATTTATCCATGATGCTCCTTGGTGTCTGCCACTCCTTGTAAACAGTCGAGATTTCATAATTTACAAGGACAAGTTATCAGTCTTGGAGGCGAACGTTGTGTGCGTGATACACAAACCTTGATGGTATTTATCAGGGTATTGGAATTATATTTTATTTTTTTAATTGAGAATTTTAGCTATCACATATCAGTTAATAAATTATAGAATGAAGTCAAGGCAGTAATCTGTGTATATATCGAAATTGTTTTGTCTATACTTTTTTTTGTGTTGCTTTTGAAGACGAAAACACACTCTAAATTTTCTATCTGTCTGTCTGTTAGAGTTTTCTTCATATTAATATTCTCTGCTATCACACACTAAATCCTGGCAACATTTTAATGCAGCTTCCACCTCCTCCTGCCTACACTAAATCATTGTTGAAGATTCCAGCTAAATATCTTTCTGTTCTAACTCCACTTGAGCATTGTAGGTCTTAATATTCATTCTGATCCGATCCAATATGGAGGTAGTTTTTCTTTCGAGCGTTGTCATTTTACATAATTTATAGTGCTCTGGTCATTTAACTTCATAACAATGAGACTAAGTGACACGTTTTGCCTTTCAAAAAAAAGAGCTCTTAACTCGGATGAGTACATATATCTGGAGGTGAAAATAAGAAAGTAAGATGGTAATTACAGTACTATATATATGAACCTGGTTTACGAAAGTTTAATAAAACGGAAGTACCACCTCTGACAAGGAAGTCTTACCAAGAATACTCCCTCCTATTAGTTCAACCCCAGTTAAGCTAAACATTTAGCAAAGACTGTAAAATCATTCTTATAGAGTTGTTAACATTTGTTTTGAAAGACAATTTCCTAAATTATAGTGACAAACCATTATTATTCAAATTCTAAATTTAGACCATCCTTCAGTCAGGTGAAGCCGTAAACTATAATATGTACAAGATCTATGAAAAAAATCATAAACCACTTCACCCTTTATTTAGAATTTTATTAATCCCTGAAAAATGTATTTAAATCTGAAAGCGTCTCTTTTGATAATCATTTTATTTTGCAACGCAACATTTAAAAGATGTTTCATAGTAAAAGAGTATCGGATTAGCAGAATGTGTCTAGCAAGTTCAATGCCTACAAATAAATAAATGCAGTTGTTTCATTCTCTTCCCATGCACAATTAATGCAATTTTTGTTCTATTATATTGCTTAGAAAATTGGGGAAAATATATACAAACCCCCCGAAATATTACTCAAATGAAAACTCAAAATACACGTCGGTTGTATGAACACATGTCTCACTGAATCCGGTTTTGAACTTTGCCTATCTTAGTTATTCCAGTGTTCTACGCTACCTGAAGAACCATGCACAATACTCCAGGAAACCTCTTGATCAGAGAAAATTTCATCATCAAGCTTCAGTAGGTTATCCTTCATTTATATACAGCCAGCTTTAGACATCTGAATATTATTTAGTCTTAAATTGTTTGAAAATTCGATAATTAATAAGTTAACTCAAAAGTTCAGTCACATGCAGCTGCTGCATTAGAGTACACAATTATTGCAGAAATCTTACATGTACAATCAACCAGAGTCGCCACAACAAAATATCAGACAGAAATGGACGTGACATATTTAGTAGGTAAACGTGATAATTTGAGCTCTATTTGCGTAAAAGGTTTCCTCAGAGATAAGGAACCCATAAACACCCCATGGCGAATCGGTAGACATAATATTGGAATGTTACAGCGTTGAGAATGAGACAGTTTGACGCCACTTACACTAGACAATGGCCAGGGAAGTGGGATTTTCCCTCAGATAGGTTCTACAATTAGATCTCAATTAGCTTAATATCTTATACTGAACTATATTTGGCTGAAGGCCGTCTTTCGCCTTCATTCAAAATAAAGTTGTGTTTTCATAATATTGATAGCAGGACAAATCATTGAGCATTGCTGCAACGCAATACGTATGCCATCTAACATTGATAAATTCCTCTTTTGTATATGAATATGGTTTTCTTTATCCAAATAGTTTATGTATCTTTATCAAGTGTTGTATGTATTTGAGTTTTCAATTAGATTTTCAGGCAACTGGCGTTCAAGGAAAATGATCTTATTTAGTCGAAATTCATATCTCATAATAATATTTAGGAGATGACCTAAAAGTGCTGTATTAAATACTAAATTTTCTTTAAATTCAATAGGATCTTTGAGATAACAATGACTTTTTCTATCCCTTAATGTTGCTGTGTCCACTGACTTAAGGAATGCATTAGACCATAAAGAAAAATTTAAGATTTGACCATTCTACAAGGTTAGGGGAGGTTGTTGAGGGAGTTCTTTGCACATTTTCATTTTCAGCCTCAGTAAGTTCCCACTTCGACTTTCACTTTGAGATGATAGATCTGATTTGGAACTTACATTTTATGAGTGTTCTTTAGACTGAGCTCATTTTGAAGGAAAATATACAGTAGAAAATGCAGATAATGTCATTCCAACTTGTGGTAAATCTGCTAATTTTAATCAGCACTTACGTGTAGACTTTTGTAGAGACAAAAGTCCTTCATTTAAATTATATTTGACGTTCTTTTCATTTTCAGATATTAGGACATTGTATTCATAATTGAACTAATCTTCCTTTGACTGTCTTTATACACCCGTAGAACTGAATATTAGTAGAAATAATATAGCCACAGAAAATCCTTTCTAGAGATATTGCTACGATAATAATTTTTCATCGCCGAAATGATAATAAAAAAGTCCGTCACGCAGGGGCTGCGTAAACTAAGCAGATTTCCCACGTGAAGTTTTACAATAGAGAAATCTGCCTAATAACAACAGTAGTAGTAATGAATCTCTAAACCAATTCACGATGGACGATCAGTGACGAAAACGACCGCCCTAGCTCTCGGCGGAATGTCCCGAACATAGCTGACTCCTGCCGACCACACACACAATACAAATGCAAATATCTCGCTTAATATTCAAGATACAGAATAAATGTATAGAACAATATTTATAGTAAATTTAATTTGCAATAAGATGATGGAAATCTGCTAAAACAAGGTATTAATAGTTAAATCACCATTTATTTTAGCAGATTTCCCTTAAGGGAAATCAGCTATTGAGGTTGTACTCATGACGGAATTTTCGACATTTTTCTTCAAATGTCCATCGATCCTACCTAGTAGATGACGAAAATGAGGTCCGTTCAAAACTGTATATATATATGTCTATATCTATATATATATATATATATATATATATATGTATATATATATATATATTTGTCTGTTACCGCTCTAGCGGTCGCAATTTTTGTTTGATCCTTACCAAACTTCATATTTAAGCGTTTTATGTAAAAAGAAAGATCAAGTTCATTAACGGCTGAAATCGGACCAGTGGGAGGGGGGGTTTAAAGGGGAGGATTTTCGAAAATTCGAAATATCTCCGTTACTATACGTCGGATCAAAAGATTGTATAGAACCAATCTTATTGCAAATTTACTATAAATATCGTTCTATACATTAATTCTCTATCTTGAATATTAACCGAGATATTTGCATTTGTATTCTGCGTGTCACCAATAGGCTATGTTCGGAGTTTCCGACGAGAGCTCTGGCGGCCGTTTCCATAACTATCGTCTCTCGTGAATAGGTTAGGTTAACTGTTAGAAACTACTGGGTTATTACGCCCTAAATAATGTTTTTTAGGTTTAGAGGTTTCTTACTACTACAGTTGTTATTAGGCAGATTTCTCTATTGTAAAACTTCACGTGGGAAATTTGCTTAGTTTACGCAGCCCCTGCGTCACGGACTTTATTTTTTCTCACTAAGGTAGACCCATATAAAAACTGAAACATTTATGTTTTCCAAGTAAGAATATTTAATTATTTTATTAATTTTCTAAATTTTTAATCTTTTTTTATGTTTTAATCTTCAGTTATTGTTCATAATGTTATCTACTTTAAATAGGTAATTTTTTTTATACTAGGAATATTTGAAGAAAAAAGTATTTATTATTTTTTCTTAATAAAAAATAATTTTTTTTTCAATTACCTTTCTGTTAGTATAAGATTAGAATACAATAATTGTATTGGAATAACATTTATTGCTAAAATTCATTCAAGGAATAAAATCCACTCTTCCATTGGCCTTAACTAGTTTTTGCACAACTATTTTTAGTTTTTTGTGATTTTCTCGAAAACGAAGCGAAAACGAGGCATATGCCAGAGGACTTTTTGTTTTAGTTTTTCGATCCTCTATCGATCCCTAAAGTTTGGCCGTTTGGTTTGGGGACACCCTGTATATATTTGTCTGTTAACGCTCTAGCGGTCGTAATTTTCGTTTGATCGTTAGCAAACTCGATATTTAAACGTTTCATGCAAAAATAAAGATCAAGTTCGTTAATGGCTGAAATAGGACCAGTGGGAGGGGGGGTTTAGAGGAGAGTATTTTCGAAAATTCAAAATATCTCCGTTACTATACGTCGGATCGAAAAATTATATAGAATCAATCTTATTACAAATTAAATTTACTATAAATAATGTTATATACATGTATTCTGTATCTTGAATATTAACCGAGATATTTGCATTTTTCTGTTTTCAGCTTCTGAGATGAGATCGGCTAACTTCGGGTCTAGTCGTGAGTTTCCGTCAAGAGCTAGTTCGGGCCGTTCCCGTAACTGTTTGACTCTCTATTCTGAAATTTCTCTATTGTAAAACTTCACGTGGGAAATCTGCTTAGTTAACGCAGCTCCTGCGTGCCGGACTTTTTACAAGTATTATATTTCCAGGTGGAGGGGAGGCCCCAGGTCACACTAGGTTATAATGTATTTAGAGTAGGGTTACCAGGCTATGAAGTTCAGCTTCAAACCGTTCCCGCGGTGCCACTCAACATAGCGAAGCAATTGGTTATTAATTGAATAAAGAAATAGGTATCTTAGATGTGTATGGTCAACTGTTAACACAATACGGCAGCTAATGGCCGTGCAGGTCTTCACCCTTCATGGGATGTTTACCCATTTTTCTTTAATTTCGAGAAGGAATTTGTCTTATATTTGAGAAATAAATCTCAACAGATTGTTCAATAACAATGGGGTCAGAGAACGTCGATGATTAATCTACGATAATAATTGACTATTGAGTTTTTTGATCGTTGTGTATGAAATTTCTCCAACCAGTTCAACGTCCTTCCACTAATCACTCATCACTTTCTTCTGATATTTTTTTATTTTATTTACTTTGTGTTTTTATTTTATTTAGTAAATGAAATTGATAAACGAGCTGTAGCTTCTAAGATGCTGATTGCTCCTTGACATATCGCCGGAGGGCAAAAGGTCTGTTCACTGAGAGGTTGCATGAAGAAAACAGCGGAAAATTTCTCCTTTAGTTATCATACTTCAAGTAATATTTAAAAAAAAATGTATGATCGCTTAAAGGCTCGAAATATTCCATTAATAAGTTTATTTCATTCTCCCTTGGCCTAGATATGAATACACATCACTGCATCAATGATACAACATTCAGAATCACCAGTTTGTGAAATGATTAACAATCAACGCTTACAGAATACTGAAAAAAATCATCAAAAAAAGGAGAACAGAAAACGTAATATAACAAGGTATGCTTAAGTCACAGGCTTATTATTTTTGAGCTTTACGATGACTATGTAACTGTCAACGAAAAACTGGTGATCGGAATTTCATATTTATTAATATGAAATATTTTTTTTCATTCTGCAGACAGCACAGACTTCAAGCACATTTTTTTTACAATAATTTGAGACGGATAATACAATGAGCTTAATATGGAATATACATGAAAAATTAAATGTTAATGTTACAGTGTGTGCAAATTATTTATATATTATTGAAACAGTAGCATAAAACATAACATAAATAACATCTGGCATTTTTATTAATAAGCTATTACACCAAACGTTATAATATGAATAAAATATTCAATATGAAAGTCCATGAAAATAAAGTGCTCATTAATGCTAATTGTGTGTCTCGTTAGGACATAACTGCCTGCGGACTACTCATGACAGTATAGAATATAGTTGGAATTGGTTTTCAGATTTTATTATAGACAATGACGACTGAGCTAATTATACAACATGTGCGTTTTAAATAAGAGTAAAAGAATTTATGATAGCTAATCATCTCATCGACGGTTGTTAGATTAATTCCTAGTTTCAAAAATGAAGGAACATACATTATTTTTTATGTGATTGCCCTCGTTACGTAACATTTTATTCGTCACATGTTGGTTGTGTTTTTTTAAAAACTCCTCAATTCGAAAGAACGCCAATCTCCTTGTTCCGATTAAAAGTTCTCGTGTACTTTTAATTTTCAAAAATTATTTCAGGACTAGATCATGCTTCGCTCATTCAAAATAGTCCAGAGCTCTAACCAATGTATCTCACGTAATAAAGTCTCAGTAATAAACAAATCGTAAAATGTGGTGTGAGTCTACAATCTATGCTACCACTATTTGATTGTTATTTCTTATTTCTCTTATATTTATGCTTAAGCCTATATCTCTTATATTTGTTTTCTACTGGTGGTGAGAGTGATGAATCAGGTTATTCAGAAGACAGTTTTGTGGCATCACACAATTTATTTTCAAAATGCTTTATGCTTTCCGGAATTTAAATTCCCATCATCAGAGCGCAAACCGTAGTACATGTATAGTGAGATGCTATTGGGATGAACTCTGCCCATGCACTAAGATATCGTCAGAGTTGAACCCAGTCGGCTTAGTGCATAAGCAGAATTCAGCCCAGTCGGCTTAGTGCATCTGTAGAATGCCCAGTCGGCATAGTGCATCGGTAGAATTCAGCGTTTCGACTTAGTACATCGGTAAAATTCAGCCCAGTCGGCTTAGTACATAGGTAGAATTCAGCCTTTCGGCTTAGTACATCGGTAGAATTCAGCCCAGTCGGCATAGTGCATCTGTAGAATGCCCAGTCGGCTTAGTGCATCTGTAGAATGCCCAGTCGGCATAGTGCATCTGTAGAATTCAGCCTTTCGGCTTAGTACATCGGTAGAATTAGGCCCAGTCGGCTTAGTGCATCTGTAGAATGCCCAGTCGGCATAGTGCATCTGTAGAATTCAGCCTTTCGGCTTAGTACATCGGTAGAATTCAGCCCAGTCGGCTTAGTACATCGGTAGAATTCAGCCTTTCGGCTTAGTACATCGGTAGAATTCAGCCCAGTCGGCATAGTGCATCTGTAGAATTCAGCCTTTCGGCTTAGTACATCGGTAGAATTCAGCCCAGTCGGCTTAGTACATCGGTAGAATTCAGCCTTTCGGCTTAGTACATCGGTAGAATTCAGCCTTTCGGCTTAGTACATCGGTAGAATTCAGCCCAGTCGGCTTAGTGCATCTGTAGAATGCCCAGTCGGCATAGTGCATCTGTAGAATGCCCAGTCGGCATAGTGCATCTGTAGAATTCAGCCTTTCGGCTTAGTACATCGGTAGAATTCAGCCCAGTCGGCTTAGTGCATCTGTAGAATTCAGCCTTTCGGCTTAGTACATCGGTAGAATTCAGCCCAGTCGGCATAGTGCATCTGTAGAATTCAGCCTTTCGGCTTAGTACATCGGTAGAATTCAGCCCAGTCGGCTTAGTACATCGGTAGAATTCAGCCCAGTCGGCATAGTGCATCTGTAGAATTCAGCCTTTCGGCTTAGTACATCGGTAGAATTCAGCCCAGTCGGCATAGTGCATCTGTAGAATTCAGCCTTTCGGCTTAGTACATCGGTAGAATTCAGCCCAGTCGGCTTAGTGCATCTGTAGAATGCCCAGTGGGAATAGACATTTTATATAGATATTTTAAGCATTACGACAATTATATGGCTTATTGCCAATGCTATCACTCCTATTGTCTACTTTTACCCTAATTAGCCAATAAAACGACGTGGGGCCATAGAGCATTTATTTAATTTGATAACGTAAGTGTAAATACTATGTTTTGTACACCCTAGTCCTCGTGGCTACTGATTGCTGACTCAATCGAACATTGTTTATCACCTGATAACAGTATTGTCGATAGAGGTTGTATTAGAAAATATTTTCGGAATAAAAGGAACACTTAGTTTTTATTTGTCTTTTTACCAATTAAAATTATATATATAATGAGAAAATAGTACAATTGTAAATGGGTCTGTTCTCTGTTAAGAAGAGAAACAAAAACACCAAGGGGTAAATATACTCGTGTAGAAAAAAGCCCTAACCCCATAGTTCTCCAAAGGAAGTACATGTCACCTGAATAATATAGAATCCTCACAGCTGGTTCCAGTAAAGCATATCAAGGATTTTTAATCGAATAATTCAATTATAATAAGAGAATATAGAAGTTTTGTGCAGCAAATAAATAGTCATACATATGGAAAGCACCCCTCCCAACTCCTGTCCTACTTACATCGGCCTCTCCGCCATACAGTAGAGGCCGGTTGTTAGTTGGTATACCTGTGCATAAGGAATAACGCAAATATCGTGGGTCAGATTGTCAGTACTGGAGTTAACTCAAGTCGTGTGAATCGTATCGAAGATGCAACCACTTACACATCGAAGCCGCCCCATTCGGAGGAGCTCTACCTGAATGGAATACCCTAACACTAAACCATGACGACAGAGGCAAGATATACCTCATGCTAAGGTATACCTAGTTGCGATTTCTATGTAGTTTAGAAAAGATTTCCTCCAGACAGACAGTATAGTCAAACCTTTTGGATACCAAGAACCGAATAGAGTATAGTGAAATCCTGAAACTCCAGGTTAGTCATCATCTCAGACAAGTTCACCAGCCAGGCCCATTTTCAAGCTTAGGTATAATCCACAAAACACTACTTCCAGCAGTTGGGAGAAAGATAAAATGTTGTCTTCGTATACCTAAACGGGAAAAAATAGAATACATTAGGCCTTGACTTTCTATCAATTTTATAGTATAGTACCACGAGAATAACTTAATTTAAATGTGGTATTCTTCCAGGTGTAGTGTTCAATGAACCGGAGGGAGTTATTATATTTTATAATCAAGTCTTAAGTAATTCATGGAAATAAAGTGCCAAAATCGTGTAGGTAGTTCGTGGAGAATAAATTGACTCAACTTGAGACACAATTATGTAATTATTGTTAAAACAGTGACTAATATTGAAAACACAATATCCATTTAATTTGATATGATTTAGTAAATAAGATATTCTGCAAGTTTTAAAATGATTATGCAACGAAATTATAATGAATAGGATAAAAGAGAATGTACATAGAATTTAGGACGAATTTTTATGTGCGGAAAATGATATTGTTCAAATGTATTGTAGATTGAAAATTACCCCTTGAAAAAGAGTGGCTAGATCTCAACGGATCAAGTGCAAAAGAATGTATAGTATATTAAAGATCGAAATAAAAATTGTTGATATTTTTACCTAACATGGCCGAAGCTATTGAGGGTTACAATCAATTAATGCTCTTTCATTTCTTACCCCATCTGCTTATTATAATCTCACTTTATTCAAGGGGATAATTAAAATTCAAGTATCATTTTGTAATTGCTACAATTTTTGTTTCTATAGGGCCATTTCCATTTCTATTTTAAGATACACAGTTTTTTTATTATTTTCATTACTTTGTTATTACTCGAAAACAGCTACAGGGGGCATTGATAACCTCTTTATCTCTTCCGCTTGTCCTTATTTAGTTTAGAAAAAATAACTCTAAATTAACTTCAGAACTCCAGGGCAATAACATTTTTATGATTCTGGTTTTTTTATTCTTCATTTTCTGGGTTTAAGGTCCGACTGGTACTGTACTCGCAAGTTGTAAAAGGTTCGTCCAATAGCTATAATCTCAATACTCCTTTGGAGAATAAAAAGTGTACCTTTGAATCTTTTAGTGTCTCGGAAAATACCTTTGAAGTCTCCCTATTTTGAAATCATAGAGCAAAGTATTGGTGGAATAAGGCACGTGTTTGTGTATGACGATACGACAAAATATTAACCCTCGTCTCCTACGGTGGTTCTTCATCCCACATTTCCTACGGTGGGTCGGATCCGACCATGCTGGCTCCTGAAGGGCGTAATCATTAAAGAAATCATTAATTATGCAGGAAAAGGATAAATATTGATTAAAAACTAAAAAAAAAATATTTTTATTTACTTTAATGTTTAAAAAAGTTAACATTGATACTTATATAAGTCTTCATTATCTTTTGACTAAATTTTGACAGTCTCTTAAAGCTATATACTTAAATTATATAAAAAAAAATACAAAATAAAGGAACAAAAGTGAGAATTAAATTCAAGAAAACTTGTTGTCTTTTCGTCAAACCTGCATTTCTCGAGGATAAATTCAAATCGTGCTCAGGACATAGTACATCGAAACATCGGTGGACCATAAATTTGGGATATAATTTGCTTGGTATTCAGGGTGGAATTATTCAATGTGTCACTCAAATAAAGGAGGCCAAGAAAGGCTTTAAATTCTTCATTATTTGTAATGAAATATACGAAACATCGCCGGTAAATGAATTCAGCGTCCGTTCGATTTCTTCGTTTGTGTGCTTTACAATATCACTTATCATTTCTCTACCAATGAAAAGTAAAAACAGTTTCAAAATATCCGTGATGCCTCTAGCTTCTCCTCTTGGGCCAGGATTTCTTCTGACCACATTGATTGCAAGAACTCTGGAAAATTTTGATTGCATCGGTTTATCGGTCCAGTGGGTTTCCCCATTCTTGCCGAAATCGAAATTTCTCTCATCATCGTCAAAAACCTGGTCATTTTTCAATCCACATTCATCATCACTCTCATCAGCATCAAATACATCATCAACGTTGTGTAATATCTCATCTTCATGCTCGGATGTACTATCCTCGTTTACTTCCAATATGTCTTGTCATTCTCTTGGCGTCGAAACTCCTCCAAAATTTCTTCCGGGGTCGTGAAAAATTTATTGAATGCCATTCTAAAAAAAAAAAATCGTGCATTCTTATGGGAATGTAGAAATATTCATCAAAAAATCTAAAGCATAGAACCTACGGTGGGTCCGACCCCTAACTTATTTCCTACGGTGGGTCGGATCTGACCGAATGGTTAATAATGAGGAGAGGACACTTACCTGAGCGAAGTGGACTTGTCAGCCCCCCAGGCACAACTGCAGAGGAGGGTACCTAGGACCATGGAGTAGTCGGGGAAGCCAGGCGATTTTTAGACAAGGAGGAACCGGCGCCCCGGTCGGATCCGACCCAACCGTAGGAGATGAGGGTTAAAATTCCTTTTCTTCTTTGGATCCCAGGTATATAGAAAGCCATCCAAGCCCCCAAATTCGCGTTGTCCATAAGAATACCCAGTGTCATCCTTGTTTATCTGAGAAGTTCGCTAGATATTCCCAGTACCGCCAAATCCCCTACGAATTTTAACTGTGAACAATGCCATTTATATATGCTTTTAGATGATTTCACATAAATAGATTGTTGTCACTTGATTGGAAATTTTTTGTCTGATTTGGTTAAGTATTGAGTTTATAATGTAAAAATACTAGAATATTCCAAAAAAAAAGACATCTTATTTCACGAAAGCTCAGTTCATTTATTAGCCCCAGTTCAAAAAGTCCCACCAAAATTCTAGTATGAAGGATGGCAAGTTAAGCCTCAGCTGGTGGTCACGAGTGGAATAATATCATAGCTGTAAAGATAGTGCCTTGAATGGCAGAGAGCACGATCAGTTTTCATAAAATTTGAGGACTTATTTGTGAAGATAAATATCCAAAAAAATTGTAATATATGTTTTTGGCTCTTCTTTTTTTTTTGTGACAGTGTTTTTACAAATGTGATAATCATTGAATTATCAAGGTTGGAACATCGAAGACGTTTTCCTTTGTTTATCATTTATTTCTTTAATGGTACGAGAGTAAGTATCTTTAAATGTAGGCCATAATCTAAAATAAAAAAGATAGAAAAAAAAACAAAATGAGGTTGCAATTACAATTAAAACCAAGGCTAAGGATAATAAGATTTCACCATTTATCCTGTAAATGTAGGTCATACTAATGAAATCTCTTATAGAGTGTTAGTACACACACACACACACACACACACACACTCATATATATATATATATATATATATATATATATATATATATATATATATAGAGAGAGAGAGAGAGAGAGGATTTTTCGCAACTTAAAATTAGCAAAGCGTGGTTCAAGTTTGGTTTTAAATTTCTTATAAATAGATAAAACAACATTTAGAAATTATTTGTTTTGGCGTAGAATTAATCCCTCCTCAGGTTTAATTAAATAACTTAATTTGTATTTTATGCTCCGAACTATACCAGACACAGTCTCTTTGAATGAGAATTTGAGTCTCAATAAATATAAACTTGGTTGTAAACGTACATTACCCTAACTTTATTCCTTCACTGGTTCAAAAATCCATTTCAGATAATAAGTCATTTAATATTCAGAAAGAAAAAATGTAATAAATAAAACTAAAGATGAAAAAGAACCCTGAGTCTCACTGGAAACAAACTAACATACAGAATATAAGTAAATCATTTTCATCTTCCTCTTCTGACGTGAATGCGAGAGACTGAGCACAGAGAAAAAATCAGGACATTCAAATCCATAGGGGAGTTGTGATGACTTGAGCTTGGTTGTAATATTTCAAATTCCACTATAACCATAAAATAATGCTTCATCACCTGTTTGATGTGAGATTCCCAACTCAGGCCAACCATCCCTCAGAACATTAGGCTGTACTCACATTTTCAAAGGGACAAACTCTGTTGTCTTGCCTAAGAGAAATGCTTTCAAATAACTACTTTTGAGTAGAGATAGATATATTGATTTGATCGTGCGGAAGGTGTGAATTCCAGACTAATGATCTGTGCTCTATCAGAAAAGCGATAAGTTATCATGAGGCCTTGAAGGTTCAGTTGATTAGACAAGGAATCGAGCAAGACTAAATAGATGAGAAGAAAAATTTGCTTTGATGAAACAGTATTAATTATGAGTCTTGTAGAGTTAAGAATTTTTGTTTGTTATTGGTCTGAAGGCCAATGCAAATCTCAATTGTAGGAAGTTATATTCAATTTATTCTTATGAGCAGAGACAATTTTCTTTTTATAATTATTGTAATGTTAATCCTTGGTATAATTAAATAGTTACCAGGTATAAACATCGTTATTATATTGTTCCTTCTGTCACGCGCAGGGAATATCATTCTATATCTAGGGTTTCAGACTTCAAGTAACCCATTCTATGAAATAAATTGTTTGCAATGTGATATCAAATTTCTATATTCATATATTTCTTCTGGTTTTGTTGCATCTGCTTCATCATTAAACTTTTCTTGGAGGGAGGGGAAAGACTGGAACGTTTTTATAAATTACACCTGCACTATTATATACACTACATCGTCAGAAAGTTCTTGTTAAGCTCTCTCTTAATAGGTAGTAAGTTATCTCTCTGAATACCAGTATTTCAGTTTTAAATTACCCGAATTTTGTTTTTATTGGTCGCTGAAATAGGCAATTTTATATTACTTTATCTATTTAGTCTTGTTCTTTAATTCTTAGTCTTATTACTAATTCTCCCAGATAACTTACAGCTGGGGAAGGTGGAGTTTACATTATATTTGTAGTATGTATGCTCATTCTGGTTAATCAGCATATGCTGATGGCTCTGGCCTCGAGGATATTTTCTCCATTTATGACTTTATTGGCACAAATCTATTTTTTCTCTTGATGCCTTAATTGTTGGTTGGGCTGATTGATGCCACTACATTTGCTTACTCATGTTAGGGAAAACAATAATTGCCCTTCTGGCTCGATTCATTCCCTTGATTGTTCTTGTGGAAATCAGGAATACCTGTTTCCCTTGTGCCAAAATATGTTCTTTCTCTAATTTTCTTCCAATTAATGAGAATGTCTGAACAAAATAACTTTATTTTAGGTTCGAAATTTTCTTAGTTTTCGTTGATTAATTTATATTCGTTATGGGAATCTTCATCCATCTTTAGCCAATCTACTTACGACAGTAATCCGACAGAAAATCTGCAGAATCTCTCAGGATTGGGAACAAGATCAAGAAAGGGTTACTAAATACTCCAGTATACCTTATGGTAGCTACATATGATGTAGCTGGACCTCTGCCAAAACCATTTTTTACCATCCTCACAGTTTCACCGGAAAGACTTCTCGAATTGCGAATGTGTAACCTCTGCAATTCTTCCTCAAAGTCAATAATCTACCTACACCTGGACTTACCTCTCTTCCCATTGCCTATCATAGATCATCTTTTTGGGCAGTTTGAGGGGTTCCAATCATTCAGTAAATTCCTTATTCTTATTTGATGAGGACGTGCGTCTCAAATCCTTTCATCACATGTATGCCAAATTTTGATTTCTTCTAAGCACTACAGCCTAGAAAATATGAAGAATTAATTGTTCTGATGTAAACTGAACACAGTGTAAGCCGTTTCTCTGTATTTTCAGGGAGGACTGGGATTCATCCAATCTCACAGAAACATCTTTAAAACTGTTTCCCCCCCCCTTAATATAGCAAATAATATCATTTGTATTTTATTTTTGATAAAAAGGAATTCTGGGTCAAAATACGACGAAAAAAAAACCAAATAAATAGTCAAAATGGCAAAATTTTGTCTTTCAATTACTCTGATAGGTAAGTGGTCAGCTAACTGTTTTATTGGTTTGAGCTTTCGGAATCCAAACTACTATTCCAGGCGTCGCCTAGTACAGCATTTACTTGGAACAGTGAGTTTAACTAGGTGATGGACAGCAGGTTTCTTCGTATGGATCAGACAGAGAACCCAGAACAACCCTTTCTCATACAGTTCATGCAGTCACAAGTATGCCCAACATCCATATACTAATCAACATCGTTCGATTGGTTTCATGATATTTCGCTCAACCTCACTGTAGTCAATACAAGTTATGCAGAAGGTTATTTATTGGCATCGTATGTAGTGTACATTTAGGGCAGGGGTGGCCGGCCGAGCTGGGTAAGGCATGGGTGCATCTACCACTAACGTCAAGTAAGCTGAAGGTAAAAATAGGTGTAGGTTCGATCCCCGCCAAGGAAGAACATTAGTTCACGAGTTGCTCACCAGGACACGCTTTCTCGTAGAGCTTGTGGATCAGTGGGAGTCTAACGAGTACATAATTCTGACAGCCCCTCGAGATGACTAACGATTATGATCCTCTTAGGGAACAAGCGATCTGAACACTCACGAACTGACCACAGACCCCTCGTTATAATGGCTTAAGCTACTGGAGAGAGCTCGTTCCAGGCCCTCCTTGGTTAACGGGGATGAGAGTTGATCGCTCTTAACGCAATGCTAAAATCTCGAACCTCCTAAGTCTCGCTTGGGGAGAGGGGAAACTGCTAAATATCTTTAAGGTCTATAATTCCTATATATATATATATATATATATATATATATATATATATATATATATAATTTCTTCAGCACTTTTGCATTATTATTTGAATGTTACACTTTCACTAAGTTTAAAATACATTCAGAGAGGAGGGGTGAGTGTATTGAGCTTACGAAATGTTTTTGACTTACAGTGCACAATTAGGCTTATTAAAAAAGTCACATGTTTTACTCACCCCAGTCTGAGAGAGATAAGGTATATTTTTGTTTTAGAGTGCTGATTCTTTGGGTAGGATAATGAGTCGGCATGCGTCACAGGCCTTCAATAATCTGAGACATTGCAGACAGTTCTAAGAAACCATAATGATATCTTATCTGATAAGAGTATCAATAAGATTGTTCCTTTTTGTTATCAATAGACACATTGGTGTTGGATTTCAATTTCCTCGAGATATATTTTAATTCAATTTCCTTATTGTGAGAGTAATGATGGAATTGCAGGTATAATTGGAGCTTTAACTTTTAAGCATTTATCTTTAGGGCAATGTAGTTAGTGTAAGCAGCATGGAAACCAAAATTGAGGTATTCAGAAAAATGTGTAGGGACGTTTCATGCTTTTAATTAAAGTATGAAAAATGTAATACTAATTTATTAGTTTATAAAGAAGCAGAAATATTAACGATCTTCTTTAACTGTTTTTACACCGCTCACTTAGCAGGACTCTGCATATGGTCGTCATTCTGTTTTTGTATTATTTTTTAAATTCGCTCAAAATACACTGTTGTATTTAAATATGTCTAAAATAGTAAGACTTATATTCTATTTACATATTTAATTCTGAATATGGAAGCATTGAATGTGGTAACTTAAATTCTAATCTCAAACTGCCAATAAAAATAGCATTAGGTCGTAATTGTTGATTATAAAGTACACAAGGGAGCAACTTGGATAAATACTGGATCCTTTAAAATGTTACAAAAAAGTCAAAGTTTGATTGATATGATGAAATATAGACGGATTTCTTAAAAATAAGGGTCCCTTCTCTGTCTCCGTCTTCGCTCTCTTTATTTGTGTGTGTGTGTGTGTGTGTGTGTGTGTGTGTTTGTTCGTTTCGGAATTTCCAATGGAATGCCATACTTTTTATGGCGGATTCTTGTAGAAAATAAAATTCTTAAACGAGTTTATTTTGGTGAATTTTTCGAATTGACTTATCCCTTAGCCGTAAAATACATAAATCTTAATTTCAGAAACGGCACATTTTATTGACAAATACTGTGACATAAATGTTGTAGCCAACAAAATTATCTTTGAAACAAGTCTATGGGCAAAAGATTCTGAAATTACGTATTAAACGTATTTAAAACGAATTAACGCATAAGTATACTTGAATGAATCCCAAAAATGTTTCCTATTAAAAACATAAACATAATACAAAACGTTCTTAGAACTAATTTATAGTAAACTAATACGTAGTAATTATTTGCATTGAATACATTTTTCCACATGCATGGTTACATGTAAAAAAAATGTACGGTATCTTCCAGGGAAGAATCATCGGCCCACATTTTTTTTTTTGTGAAGTTTTTAAATTAATTAGAAGACATACCCCTGATGCAAAGAAATGAAATGTGGCTGGAGCTTGACGAATCTTCTTCCCACTTCTAAAGAACTACTCGACCAACTATAAGAGAAATCTTTTCTCAACGTAGTATCGGAATTGAGTTGCCATCCTGGTCACCCGATGGATCTGACAGAAATGGAATATTTGCTAGGGGGGAGGGTCAAAGGCATCTTTACCAGAACAGGTCGCAGAATATTGAAGGATGAAAAATAACATTAGATTGGCGATAAATTCAATTTCAGTAGCAGAAATGCACAGTGCCAAAAGGAATTTCAGATACCGTCTTTTCAAGAGCATAAATGGGGAAGGACACATTTTCTAGCATTTGTAAATACTAGCTCTAAGTATAGCTAAAGAAAAAACTGGTTTCTGTTTTTTTACATGAAACTTTGCAGGAAGAAAAATAATTATTACGTAATTAGTTTAAGATATCCTAAGAACGTTTTTTATTATGCTCATGTTTTTTTATGTAAAATTAAATTTTTTTTTTGGTTCATTCAAGAATACTTTTGCGATATTTCGTTTTAAATGCTTTTTGTCAGGATCCATTTCTTTACGCGTAGACTTGATTCAAATATAATTTTGTTGGCCAGAACTTATATGTTACAGCATTTTTCAATAAAATGTGCCATTTCTGTAAAATTAAGATTTGTACGTTTTACGTCTAAAGGATGCGTCAAATCGAAAAATTCACCGATATAAACTAGTTTTAGAATTTGATTTTCCACGAGAATCCGTTATAAAAAGTATAGCATTCCATTGGAAATTTCAAAGTTATAGTCACTGGAGAAAGTTACGAGGTTGAATATGGACTGAAAAGATCGTTCAGAGGTCACAAGTATGGCACACCAAGTCTCAGCATTTTGTTTATTATTATTTACGTCCACTTTATGCTACTATGGCTAATCGGGATGGGTTATCTACAGGTTACCACCCTTTTCTAGCCAAGGTGGGCCCAAGGAGTTTATTTAATGAGTTCGTCACTAAATAAATTTCTACTACCCAGGGTGGGAATCGATCCCGCCACTCTAGGTTTACCACGCGACATTAAGACTAATGCCCTAACTCACATGGCCAACCTGACCCCCTCTCACCATTTTATTAATACAATTACCTAGCGATTTTAAGAGGGTGGAACGGGAACTTGGGACTCCCTATATACATCAGACGATGATGGTTGGGTTTGAGAGAATAGGCAAAATATGGTATAGTAAATACCACTGGGTAATTAATCACTCGATTTAAAAAATATTACGTTACAATTTTGTTAATCGACTTGTCTAAAACTAATATTAATTTGTGTTTGTTGAAGGTGATATTTTTCATTTAACTGCCACTCCTACTAAAAATTGTACAAGAAGCTGCTATTCACTAAACGTTCTGTTTACTTAAAGTTCTTACTATGAGAGAAATATAGACGAGTATTTGTTCACGTCATATGGTACTCATTTTAGTAAGAAAGACCTTGAGTGAGGCACTTTATATATCTGCAAGAAATTCCCATTTAATGCTCCTTATTGCGTAAAGCAGAAAAGTTCAGCTAATTCAGTCTCAAAACGTTTTAAAATTTTGGAATATACCCTTGATATAGGGCATACCCTTAAAATAGGGCGTATCTCTGAAATAGGGTATATCGTTGGAGTAGGGTTTGTCTGTGAATTTGGGTATACTATTAAAATAGGATGAATCCGTGAAAATTGGGTATATTCTTGAAATATGGGTTACCCGTGAAATAGGGTGTATCTCTAAAATAGGGTATATCTTGAAATAGGATTTATCAGTGAAATGGGGCATACTCTTGAAATAGATTGCATTCGTAAAATATTGTATATCTTTGAAAAAGGGTTTACCCGTGAAATATTTTATACCTTTGAAATAGGGTTTATCCATGACATGGGGCTGTAAACGAATCAAACATGGAATGTCGTGCTGGTAATTTATGAAGATTCCTATGCAAAGTATACGTGTTATATAAGCTGCATTTATGAAAATTCGTAAATATGCAATAGTTGTGATATTGAAATCAGAAGACAAGGTCTATGGATGTAAGTAGGTCTGCAAAGGAAACTAATACAAAAGTTCAACTTAAATGAAAACTGAAACCAATTATTGTAGAATCGTTACAACATCTTAGTCATGTAAAAATTATTATTAATAAAAAAAAATTATAAATCAAAATTTCATACATTCTGATTTCGTAATTGCTTACACATACGATAGAAAGAATTTATCATGGACGAGGTTCTATATAGTACCATGTAGGGAGGAGGTTCTATAATAGTGTCATGGTACATTTATGAATATACCATAGAACTTTCTATATGGTATATACATTACTTTCATCGCCATACTTGAAATGGTATACTTCGGAACCATTCCCAGTTATCTAAGCAAGATCTAGCATTTCTCTTACTACTTGATACTGATGCTTCATTTAAACTTGTATTATAATTATTTAGAGACTTTGTTTGAAGAAATATAATAATAAATATCATCTCAGACAGATAATTGAGAAACATTATTTTTTTCACCATCAAATAATAATAATAAATCTTTCGTAACATACTCTGTCAATAAATATTCATTTATTTGTCAGCATCACAATCAATATTTCTGATATTAAAGAATATTCTGAAGTATCAATATTATAATTACGCAAGATTTTTTTTAAAAAAAATCAGGAATTATGTTTAAAACATTATATTATATTGAAGTTAGTTGAAAGAATAGAACGCCATTTTATTGGCACGAATAAGAGGGACTGAGGCATGAATGTTTCATTCGAAAAAGTGCAGTAACCTATAGGGTGCTAACTGGCGTTACGAGATTCTTGATCTCCCAAATCAGGGGGTGAGCAACACTGCATCGAAGTGTAGGACTACGACCCCAGGCATAGAGTTTGTAAAGATTGTAATGTCTGTCGATATCAGCAGTTTTCAAAATATATTTTCAGAGGCATCAAATGCTCTTCATCAACTTTTTATAAATCTGGACTCCTTCCAGAGAGTTTACAAGTATGACACACATTAGTAATCCATTGAGACCTTAAAACCTCTTCTCACCATCAGCGCCCAAAGACCAATATGGAATGAGAATAGGAATATAATATTGGATATCTCAGGCCAAAAACCCATTCTGCACTATTTATAGCATGCCTGTAAAAGGCAACACTCCCCCCCCCCTGTGCGCCCCTTCCCTTTCATAAATGCAGGACAGAATAAGGCTTAACCATCGTCTCAAAATATAACGTCCTTGGTATAGACAACATAACCTTATATGACCTGATGGTTCAAGAACTGTTATATAGCAGTTACCTAATTGTACGAAAATAGAACAGTAGCGTAGCCTCCAACGAGTAAGTGCAGCAATACAATATCCACAGTCGTTGGTGGAGATGTGTAATCGAGATGGCTGAGAAGGTGTTAATGGAGAGAGCAAACAGCTGATAGGAAGAGGCCCGTGTAAGGCGCTCACGCTGTGCCCTGTTAAAAATAAACAACCCCGCCCAGATTTAACTAAGCGGGAGTCTTTCTCTAATAGGAGCTTTTATAGACCAACTCTACCATCTATTTGTGTAGCGGGCTTTCCCTGCGTTAGGGGACGATTCACTAATCGTATCAGGTTCCTTACTAAAATGGAAAAATATACCAGTGGCTTTTAAAAGTATATGATTTAGCTCCATATGCCTACCATTTCGCCTTACAGGTATTTACTAATCCCTAGGCTTCGCCAGTTAATTTTAAGTAGTGAAAGTTTAAGGTATTTGGTTTCCTTTCGTTTTGGCACGTTTATTTGGTCCAGCTAGTTAGTCAGAATTTGAATTCCCAGTCTTCATTTAGGTGTGTGAAAAGTATAAGCTAAATTAAATTTTATAATATTGAGCCTATTTATATGATTTAAATTTCCAATGAGAGATATGGGATATTTTACACGATTTAAAATGGCTGAAATCCTTCAAATTTTAAGATAGGCTTTTCTGAAACCATCAAATATTTCGATTGATTGCAAACCTATTTTCAGCACAAAATAGTCCATCTATTTATGGACTTCATTTATTTTTATATGTGGAAATATAGTATGGTTAGTTTAAACGTATGTTAGTTTCTAATTGAAAGTTCTTTTACAATTAGAAGTATTTTCTGCTGTATTATAAAACAAATAATTGTAAAATATTGAAATTGAAGTAGCAATGTAAAAGTATTATAAGTTTGTGACTGATCATGCATTGGTTTTAAATCCCATTCCTTAATGTATAAAGTTGGATGTTTAATAAGTACTCATATTATTAAAGTTCTGTAAAATTTTCATTTATTTTTTTTTTGTACCAGCACAATTTACAATAAATTTAATAGTATAATACCTAGTGCTTTGGAGTGAAGGGTAGAAATAAAAGTAAAGCATTTAAGAAAAAACTTCAAGCAAGATTCAATTTATTAAAATAATTTAAAATAAATATATAAAGATCTTATATAAACAATAAAGAAACAACCTCCTATCTTCTCTTTATGTACATCCCATTTGTTCTCGAACAATTCACTTTATAGTATTACGTCAAAAAATAAAATATAGTAAGTGTTATCTGTTGTCCGCGCCTGTACATAGTACAAAATATAATTAGGTGGAAGATGTAGTTGACGAGATAGCTTAGAAGCACTTGCGGTGGACAATGCCTGGGCCGGACTCGTCGTATTCCTGCTTGGAGATCCACATCTGCTGGAAGGTGGAGAGGGAAGCCAAGATGGATCCTCCGATCCATACGGAGTATTTCCTCTCAGGTGGTGCAATGATCTTGATCTTGATGGTTGAGGGTGCAAGAGCGGTGATTTCCTTCTGCATCCTGTCAGCAATACCTGGGTACATGGTGGTACCTCCGGAGAGGACGGTGTTGGCATACAAGTCCTTCCTGATGTCAACATCGCACTTCATGATGGAATTGTAGACGGTTTCATGGATACCGCAAGATTCCATACCCAAGAAGGAAGGCTGGAAGAGGGCTTCTGGGCAACGGAACCTCTCATTACCAATGGTGATGACCTGACCGTCAGGAAGTTCATAGGACTTCTCGAGGGAGGTGGAGGCAGCAGCGGTAGCCATTTCCTGCTCGAAGTCGAGGGCGACATAGCACAGTTTTTCCTTGATGTCCCTCACGATTTCTCTTTCAGCTGTGGATCAGAAAAACACAAACACTTAGAAATCTGACAACACCCAACGGGCATAGTGACGTCCTACATAGACCCCCCGTCCCGATTACAAAACGTAAACAAAGTTCTCTCTCAAAAATTCGACGTGACGATAAAAACTTCAGATGCATTTTAAAGTTGAAAATCAAAACGAGAACAACAAGGAGCACTTGAATCCCGCGATCTGAGTAATCTCGTTATTCAAATATTGATGCTCAGAAATGCTTACATTACACATTAGAATTTAATTTTTCGCTAAGTGAATTTACTCGTCAAAATGTTTCGTAATAATTTTACATTGAATTACTACTAGGAACTTGTGTTCTGCTAAAAGACTATTTACGTTATTGATTAAAAAAAATGAGTTTCTCTTTTTACCCCTTATTTTATTAGAATTGAAGGGGGGAAAAAGCCACGTCTATGGTTTTAGAAATGGTAGTATTATACGATGATTGGGAGATTTAGGATCAGAAAGTTTCTTTTTCTTCTAGATTTTAGATTTAAGAATTTGCAAATTTCATTAGTATCGAACTAATCGTAGAGATTGATTGAATTAATACTGTATGACTGGGCTAATGGTATGACTGCATGTTAAGTGTTTTTGAGCATATTCGTGTTATGTAAGTAGTTGTGTTTGATTGTAATTCAGAATGAAATACATACCAGTGGTGGTGAAGCTGTAACCACGCTCAGTAAGGATCTTCATGAGATAATCAGTCAAGTCACGTCCAGCCAAGTCCAGACGGAGGATGGCGTGGGGAAGGGCATAACCTGAAACAGAAGATCAGCCGTCTTAAGTCCGACCACAAAGTGGTAATCTCTAATAGAGAGTACTTCATTCTCTTAGATACTTCAAGTACTTCATAACTATTATTTGAGATTCGCACCTTCATAGATGGGTACAGTGTGGGATACACCATCACCGGAGTCAAGTACAATACCGGTGGTACGACCGGAGGCGTACAGGGAGAGGACAGCCTGGATGGCAACATACATGGCTGGGGTGTTGAAGGTCTCAAACATGATCTGGGTCATCTTTTCCCTGTTGGCTTTTGGGTTGAGTGGAGCCTCGGTCAAGAGGATGGGATGTTCTTCAGGAGCGACTCGCAGCTCGTTGTAGAAGGTGTGATGCCAGATTTTCTCCATGTCGTCCCAGTTGGTGATGATACCGTGTTCAATTGGGTATTTCAGGGTGAGGATACCTCTCTTGCTCTGTGCCTCATCACCTACATAGCTGTCCTTTTGACCCATACCGACCATGACACCCTGGAAACCAAAGAAGTCTCATGAGTTCCTAAGTACGGGGCCGCAAACCAACATAGATTCCCCTCCCGTCTTGGACTTACATTATTCCACCGTGGAGAAAATTAAAAGTGCCCTGAACTATCTTCATTTAAAATACTGTCTATCTCAAAGAAAACTCGAAACTTTCAAAACAATTCTGTTCAAAAGACAAAACAAGAAGGCGTAAAGAAATGAATGAATTTTACATTCATTTCTTCCATATCTTTTCCAGCCATCAATATTTTTCTCGAACTATTGACGTAAATATATCGATGTATGGGCGGTATGTAGCATCTCGAATAGTAAGCTATCCCGATGACATTATTCTCGGTAGTTTTTATACAATCGTTAATAGATATCAGTGCCAGAAACTTTAAGTACCCCATTACACTTTGAAGAGTTTACTATCTAAACTTTGAATATTACAGGACACCGTTTCGTGGAAATTATATATTAAGTTTTCAGTGAACCAAAGGTTTGCTGAATATGCAAACCCTTTTTCTTCAAATCACAACGGAAGGTTCTTAAACCGACGCTAAGTCATATTAGGACCCGATGTACAACCGGCATAGATTCGCCTTACGAAAATTAGTCAAATTAATTTCAAACTGCGATGGTGATATTCTGAAAAAAACTGTAAAGTCGGTTGACGTAACACTTTCCCCCCATCTCAAAGTATTGAATGATTGTAAGATTTCCGCAAACGTTAAACAGGTTTTTTAAAATTCGTATAAGTGTCCGAGTAAAAGGACTCTTCTTATGAGTCGGTACTTGGTAGCATCGGGAGCTATTTTTGTCGAACCTATTTTAGTATCATTCTCCCCCCACCTCGACTCTCGGCAGTAGGCCCTAAGTCCTTATTTGGTCTTAGGCTCTTGCCCCAAAACAAAAGTACCGAAATATAAATACACAGCGCCCCCTGGAAAGAAACATTCCAGAAATAGGAATCCCATGGAATTTAATAATCTCCCGATTTTAAGTAAAACAGATTTCAAACATAAAACATAGACAATATAAATATAGTGTGTATAAAATGAGATTGACCAAAACAAATAGCCCCTGAATATACTAATTGCTCGAAAAAAAAAATGATTTGAATCTTATGTTATTGACAGTCTAAGCCCGTCAGAATGGATCTATACTCCCGGGGGAGTTGAAGGAAACCTCATAAAAGCTGGCGTGTATTTTAAGACGAGTAGAGAATTAAACCAACCGGGTCTCGTGTGAACTTGATACCTTAACCCACCCAACATGCCATTAATTCCCTTCTACCATGCATTAGAATTAAGTAAACTGGAAATGGTAAATTGTTAGTAGATGAATCTACCAAGTAAAACTTGGTAGATGTTGAAAGCCAAAGATAGTTTTTTATATGGAAATACACCCAATTTTACAAAATTGGATGAAATGAATATTCTATTTTTTTTTCGTTTAAAGATATTAGTTAGTTGGGCAGTGAATTCAATATTAGAATTTATATTTTCTTATTAATTTTGAAGTTGTTAGGCTTAGGGGAGATTATATTTTAATTATGATGTTAGTTTTCAATGTTAGTTTAATGATTCAATTTGAGTATTAGAGGGGATTTCAACTTTATAATATAAAAATGATTTTAATTTTAGTTTGTTATAATTTGTTTTAATATTGTTTCTATTATATAATATAGTGTATTTTACCTGGTGCCTTGGCCTGCCGACGATGGAGGGGAAGACGGCCCTCGGGGCGTCATCTCCGGCGAAACCGGCTTTGCACATCCCGGAACCATTGTCAACAACAAGAGCGGCTACGTCGTCGTCACACATTTTGTATGTTTCTTCCTTCTCACCTGCCAATAGGAACCAACACACAATAAGAACAGAAGCTAATACCGACTTTAACTTTTTTTTTTCTTTAAGTATGTATGTTATATATTTTTTTTTTCTTTTCTAAGTACTGAACACTTTCCCACAACTGTAGGTATGCTTTAAACACAGATCTAACTCGACGACGGGTGCTGTAGATGCTTACCTGTTAGACCGCTTCCCTGGGCAACTTGCTAGCGAGTGACGTGGTGGGGGCCGGCGGCTGGGTTTTAAACCCTGTGCCGGGGGTGGTACGGATATAGCAGGAGGCCCTAGAAGGAGAGGCTCGCCCCCCACTACACCCCCTCCATATTTGGCCCCCAAGCCGGCGGGGACTCCGGCACGCACGAAAAAAGCTACCGCGCCCGCCCCCATCCTTCAAAGGAAACACTCTTCTTACCCCCACAACTCATTCATTGATGTTAAACACTAAAAAAAAAATTTAAAATATAATGCTAATAACTAAAACATCATAAGAAATGTTTTAATTCATTCGAGTAAATAAACAAATACAACAAACACAAATCAAAATAATAATTAACAATAAAAGTAATCCTATAATCTTATTAAATCCCGGTATTAGTCATATTATTCTGAAAGATAGATAAATGTACCAACTGACTTATCCCCCATTAACACTGCATAGAAATTCTTCAATTCAATGCTTACCAGAACCTAAGATGTAGCCATTTAAACAATAAACTATCATCGATTTAAATTTAGCTTAAGACAGTGAATCTTTCAATCTAATGTACATTTAGTAATAAAAATATGTACATATTTCCAAGAAAATAAACATAACAATTGAGGAAAAGTTTAGCGAAAATTATGATAGTATTTTATTTTTTTCATTTCTAGCATGGCAAGACAGTCACCTTATCTTTTTGAAGCCCCTAGATACCGTTCGTGTCTGTTTTGTATATATTTTTATTTATTTTAAATCAATATTTTCATTACATATTTCTTTATCAAATGGTATATTTATTTAAATTTTGGAATTATTTCAATAAGACAATGATGGTTCTCCTTACCATCATATTCACATAAAATGTTTTAAATGAAACTGATTTGTTGAAGATAAGAGTATAAAATACCCCTTTAAGAGCATAAATTAATTTCTTTAAAACGTTTATCATACTCGAAACGCGTTGAAGTCCATGCAAATAAAATAAAGATCTTCCAAGAAAAGCAATTTTTGGAGTGTATTGTTTAATGCAATAAATTAAAGATTTTAGTAGAAGTGTTGAAAAAAAATGTAATATATATATTTCGCTTGGATTAATGCGATACCCTTTAATGGAAATTCTCATGTTCGGGAATTGAAAATGCAAACACTTATCTGTATATAATGTACTAGACTCAACGTTCTTAGGTCCTTGTGGAACTTTTGCCACATGTAATCCAGAAATCATAATTCGGTTTTATAGCAATTTTTATTTATTCAACATGTATCGCTTCCCCGGCATGTTTTGCCTTCTTCTTAATCCCCAGAAGGTGTATTATACTAGTTTCCTTTTCAATTAATGATAAGTTAAAAAATAAATAATGAACCAAAGACAATAACATAATTGGAAACATGGCTGGTCTCTAAACCGCGTTATTATCTGAATTTATCTTTATTTAACTAGAATGTTCAGAAACGCTTCATTTCTTTAGTGGAACAGCAAAGGAGTCTAGACTGTACTCATGTAGCCAAGAAACGCAAAAAAAAATAATCCCTCGGCACGTAACTTTTACTTTCTAAATAATTCATGTGTGTGTGTTTTATCATTAGAACTTGGAATAAAAACGTTTTCCAAAAATGCCTTGATCCAAATTCGCGAAGATGCTAAATCAGTAAATGAGAAGGTGTAAAAATTTGAAACGGTCCTCTAGGAAAACACAAAATATGTATCGGACCTGTGATCAGCTTCCTTCACCAACCAGCATATCAAAAATCCAGCACGCAGGGGATGCGTAAACTAAGCACATTTCCCACGTCCTGGTGTGATACGCTATTGATATCTTCTTACCGTATATTTTATATTTCTAAGTAAATAAGGACCCATGGGTTCAAATATTTTGAAAATGACATCATGAGTACAACCTTAACAGATCCATCCCTTAAAGAAATCAGGGAATTGATCAATTAGTGCCTTGATATCACTCGAATCAATCTCTGTTGGCAGACTGCTGCTGGGCGAACCATTCAAACTCGTCTCTCCAGAACGAAAATTGGTAAACAATTTCTGTGCAGCACATCTGTTATGGCTTCGTCCTCAAACACATCACATATCGTTTGGTGGGCCTCGGCAGCTCGATTGCCTTCATTGAAGTAAAAAAAAAGCAAAATATGCCGGAAATGCACTTTGCTCTTTGACATGCTCACTGCGCTGTAGCACAAATAAAATTAATTCCCATAAAACCAAGCATAGTATTGATTCGAAGAGTGGGCTTTGTACTTTCCGATAAGTGCCATTAAGATCAGATAGGTTAAGGTGAACGGAAATATTTGAAAACAATTCGCATTACTGACAAAACCGACCAAACTTATGGAACCACCCTAACTTTCCAAAGTTATTTCGGTTGGCTCATTTCAATCAAATATACTTCATCAGAATGTGCGCTATATTTATATCGTCTTGATCTAACTGATTTAATGAGCTTAGTAGATACATATGAAAACTAGAGAATTTCTTGAGGCAATAGAACAGGATTAAATCTGATCCCCCTGGTTTTCAATTATGTTCTTGCTCAAGAATTGAAATCTGTTGTCCGTTCATTTTCGGGAGGTCGTTAATTAACAAGTTCGCCCGTACTGATTCCATTTCCAGAATTACATCAGGGGGTCAATATTGACTTTTTTGCCCTTTAAATAAATTTTCATTTATTATTTATTTATTAAGGAGCTTCCTTTTAAGTCTAACTTTGTAATTAAGAAGCACCACGTGGATATTAAGTGGACCAAAACATGTCAATTACCAGCTTACCAAGGGAAACACTGGATTTTATTGATTTTTGGAAGTAATAAATCATCATTTGGTATTTACTAATTATATTCTGAAATTAAAAATAATTTCCCAATATTTACCCATTATTCAACGAAGTGCCTACTAAGTCGTCATCAAAATGACCGTAAACCTTTTCATCTACAGATTTGTGAAATGTTTGTTTGTTTTTCCTCAGCATTTCCTTTCAACCAAAACCTTATTATAGTCACAGGGGATTCTTCTCATTTTTCCAAAATTCATGTACATTGTTCCTGGTCAACCTATCCTCATGATTCCATTATCTGTTACGAACTTCTTATACTTGCCCAATCTTGAGGCGAATTCTCTTCTGAGTATACAAGGGTATCGCCCATTTTTAGAGACAAGGGAAGCAGTATAATATGTTAAAGAAGCTTTCTGAGTTTATTGTTTCTGAGATTGAAATATGGTATTTAGCTATGTATTGAAATGTGCCTCACGGATGCTTTTCACATTGAATTCCAAAAATCTTTCTTCTCCCGTCCTCCTGGCTTACAAAGACTTATTGATAACGTCTCATCTCCTTTCAATATCATTTTTTACTCTTCATCATTCCTTAAACATAATAGGTTGTACCTAACCATAGAACAAGACATTTTGTAATATATTAGTTTATTGTTAACATGAGTCAGGGACGACTGGGGTTTTACCTATGGCTGACAAGTAAAACATAATTTCTTTATTATTTCACTTAAAAAAAGATAAATAAAAAAATATTGTTAGACGTACAGTAAGATTGATTTTACATCATTCTCCGACGCGAAGTAGACTACATTCAGGATTTGTTCATTAATGATAATCTTTAGATCTAAATGAAAGATTCGAGTTTAATGTCAATCTTCCAACACATTCAACATCAGAACACATACATATTTACATACACACACACACAAGCACGTATATATATATATATGTATATATATATATATATGTATATATATATATATATATGTGTGTGTGTGTGTGTGTGTGTGTGTGTGTGTGTGTGTGTGTGTATGGTTAGCATTATTGACCTTTGAGATCTTTAGTCAACCCCGAAGAAGACTCGAATTTTACGTTGTGAGTCAACTCAACGTACAACCCCCGTTATACAAGGAGGACCTGGATTAGTTATCTTCAGTACACTGACGGACGTTATTGTACCCGTGGGGGGGGGTATCTGCGGTCTGTCCACCCTGTGTCAGCCTGCCTTAGAGGAGATCTGAGAGTGACATAATCATTACTCATCCCGAGGGACCCTCAGACCTATATACACCCTAGACTTCCGCTGATTCACAAGCACCTGGACACAAGCGCGCTCTAGCAGAGATCTCGTGAAATATTGTTCTCCCTTGGCGGGGATAGAACCTCCACCTAGTTTAACGTTCGGCTTCCCGAGGGTAGTGGCAGGATCACAATTTAACCCGCACGGCACCCGCTCCCACACATGTATATGCTAGCTGTGTAATTCGGTATTAAAGGGTAGAAATGAAGGTGGCATACCGTACAAATGAAATATAACATTATTTAATGAAATAAATTATCTTCCGTGTTCTATAATGTTTACAGAAGCTGAAAATGCATTTTCTTTGTATAACCTCGATGTAAAATGTCGTGATTGGACAAATATCTTCACATTTTTGTTTCAAATGCCTGTTTTCCATTCTTGAGGTTGTTAACGCTTACTTTGTTCTACTGAGGCTATTCGGGTTCCTACAGGTCACCCTTTTCTTGGTGAGAATTTAATCTACTGAGTTGCCCACTCGAGAGTCGAGCCTATGATAAACATCGATTTTCATCTAAATATAAGTAAAAATAGCCACAACCTATTATTAAGTGAACCCTTCATTAAATATTGCATGGATATACAAAAGTTCAAAGCTATAAATGCTGAAAAGAGCCATGAGGGATGGGAGATAGATCTTACAATACATGAATAACTCTGAAATGATTTCAATTTAACTTCTTACTTATTAGATTCATAAGTTATGTTACTCTAAATAGTTTACTTATGACTATTGGTATTATTAACCTGTAGCAAATGTGTTTTTTATAATGTTTTAATGCTACTAAGATCTACCGTTTTCATATATATATATATATATATATATATATATATATATATATATATATATATATATATACTAGCTAAGGTACCCGGCTTCGCCCGGGAATTCATTTGAGCTTGAATGAAGATGGTATTTTTTGGCAAGTCTTTACATTCCACAATATTTTGACATTTCCCCGTCACAGTCTTCAGGGTTCATACCCGTCGTTGCTGTGGATTTGTTCATAATAAAATTATTTGTTATTTAAGACTTCCCTCTCCTCAATATTTTTTATATTTCCCGTCTCCTGTGCATGTCGTTTTTTTTTTATAACGTATTGAACAGTATAATTCATAATCGTAGAATAAAAGTTCCTTTCCCTTGATGCGGTACAAAGCTTAATGGTGACAGCTGTTTTAGGTAAGTCATAACCGCTATTAAAATACTCTTTTGTAAGTCTCGATTGTAAACTGTATATTTATATTGGTATTTAGTAAAGTATATCATACATTAACGGAGCAGAGTTAACAAATACCAGAAATAACTGGGTGCACATCCCCAGCGTTCATCCTTTTAAATTATTAATTTACGATTATCAAACAAATTCACATTTCTGAGAATAACACTACATTCCTAAAAGTGTAAGCATCAATTATCATGTAAACATAGACCAATATGAGGTCGGCAGGGAAGCGGCTGAACTGATAGGACAAAAGAAGTAGCTCGACATGCACAGGAGACGGGAAATATAAAAAATATGTAGGAGAGGGAAGTCTTAAATAACAAATAATTTTATTATGAACAAATCCACAGCAATAACGGGTATGAACCCTAAAGACTGTGACGGGGAAATGTCAAAATATTGTGGAAAGTAAAGTCATGCCAAAAAAATACCATCTTCATTCAAGCTCAAATGAATTCCCGGGCGAAGCCGGGTACCTTAGGTAGTATGTATATATATATTTGTCTGTTACCGCTCTAGAAGTCGCAATTTTTGTTTAATCGGTATCAAACACGTTTTATGCAAAACTAAAAATCAAGTTCATTATTGGCTGAAATCGGACCAGCGGGAGAGGGGGTTTAGAGGAGGGAATTTCAAAAATTCAAAAAATCTCCGTTATTATAAGTCGGATCAGAAAATCGTACTGAACCAATATTATTGAAAAATTAACGTTCTATACAGGTTATTATATAAATGTTTTCTCCTTCTTCAATATTAGTCAAGATATGGCATTTTTTAGATTTCCCCAGCATACCCTTATTTTCAGTCACTACATGTTAAGAATATGGTAATATCTCATGTCCCGTCTTATTTTAAACCGAAATACCAAATATTCTGTTCAAAAAGTATTTTCTAGATGAGATACATGCAAATACATTCTGATGAGCCCCACCTGTCCCTGTCTTTGGTCTTGGATTACTAAAATTAGACAGATTGAGATTATTCTGATTAATCATAAATTACAGTACTAAGTATAATAAATAGTTTTCAATAAAATTAATATATTATATTCCGCTATATTTAAGTATGTGTTTTTCTTTCTGATCAAGTATATTTCTATCTATCTATTTAGTTCTGAGACGTTCGGTGACCTGTATGTTAACATTCAGACGCTTCCTGTTGTTATTAAAATGTAAATTGACTGAATAATTTCTCATTAACATTTGTATTTGTTCTTTTAATATTCATGGTGGTGTTACCAGCTTGTAGATTTATCAATTGTAAAACCTCACGTGGAAAATCTGCTCAGTTTACGCAGCCCCTGCGTAACGGACTTTTTGCTACTATGGCTAGTTAGGATTGGTTAACTACAGGTTACAACCCTTTTCTAGCCAGGGTGGGACTAAGGATTTTAGCAGATTTCCCTCAAGGGAAATCAGCTATTGAGGTCGTACTCATGACGCGATTTTTGGAAATATTCTTCAAATGTCCATCGATCCTACCCAGGAGATGACGAAAATTATATATATATATATATATATATATATATATATATATATTGTTACATATGATTATTGATTTAAACTTGTAAACATATGATTAGTGTTTTTCTTTTGTTACCACATGGCTTCTTCTTGAGGATATACTACTGTTAAGTTACACCACATTGTTTTCTGTGTTTACATTTTGAATTAAAAAGAACATTCATGTTATTAATATGTGCAGTTATTTAAGGAAGCAATAATGGCGACGAGGAAAACGGTACGACAAAAAGATTTGGAGCAGTATTTGAAGAAAAGGAAGGTACTAAAATTGCGCTTGAACAAATTAAAAGATGATTTACCTAAATGTGGAAATTCTCAGGATACACTTACCTACTACACTGAAAAGTTTTCAACAATATGGACTGAAATCGAAGATACACAGTTAAATATTGAACTTTACACAACTTCAATAGAAAATGAACTAGAAAATAGATGGTACTTGGAAGAAATACATGAACAAATACAAATTACCCTTGAAGCAGAAAGGAAAAAGTTCAATACATATATATATATATATATATATATATATATATATATATATATTTGTCTGTTAACAATCTAGCGGTCGCAATTTTTGTTTGATCGTTACCAAACTCGATATTTAAACGTTTTATGCAAAAAGACAGATCTAGGTTAATGACTGAAATCGTACCAGTAGGAGGGGGGGGGAGGTTTAGAGGGTTTTTGTTTTCGAAAATTCGAAATATCTCTATTACCATACGTCGGATCAAAACGTTGTATAGAACCAATCTTATTTCAAATTAAATTTACTATAAATATTGTTCTATACATTTATTCTCTATCTTGAATAAATGTTTGTTGCATTTTTATTAAATGTTGCCGGATAACGGACGAGTGGGTTTCCCGCCAAAAGCTAGTCCGGCCGTTTCCATAACTGTTCGGCTCTCGTATGGAGATTTCTCTATTCTATAACTTCACGTGGGAAATCTGCTTGGTTTACGCAGCCCCTGCGTGACGGACTTTATTTAAAGAGTTCGTCACTAAATAAATTCCTATTGCCTTGCGGGAATCGAGCTCGCCACTCTCGGCTTACCATATGAGATTGAGGCCAAGGCTTTAACTCATATGGCTAACCTGAGCCCCCTAACTGGATTTAGATAAGCAAGTATTTTAAGTCTTTCATTAATTATTCATAGATCGGTATTTCTAGATGCGTTTACTAATATTTTGTCAGCTACATCATTGCCATGAGATTTATTTATTTCTTATGTCGTTTTTCGAATAAATCTTAGTATGTGTTTACATTGTATACACTTCCTTCGTGTTATTCCCCTGTCTGACAAGCCGTTTATTGATTTGAAGTGTATCGTACTCACATGAGCCTGTGCGTATCTATAGAATTCATATTAGTTTTCAAAATACCATTTACAAGAATTGTAACTACATGACTATATGTACAAATATAGTCTATAATCAATTCTTACGACGTTACTAGAATCTAAATTTAAATCACGGACAAACGGTTTGAGTCATGGTTCACTTCTCCAAGTATATTTTTAGGTTGCTCTGGTATACATTGTAGATGACTGATTCAAATACCTTAGATACAATTGATAGCATTGGAATGCTTACTACTGGATATTTCTCACAAAAAGGTTTCCTAATATTTTAATTAATTCTGTATTATTTATTTATATTCAGTAAAATTTCTATCACACTCTAATATTTCCCACCATGCCTTTCCTATCAAATTAACACATCCAGTTCCACTCATGGAGCTTTTGTCCGCCTTTATTCCATTATTTCTGTATCATTGTTAGAAACTGCCTCTTCTAAAACACACATCTGCTACGTAGACTTGTTTTGAAAAAAACCTCACCACGAACCCTCGTAACACCCTAAATACAGGAGACAAGCTTCACTCCAAAAGCTTGACTTAATCTCCAAACTAACTTTGAACAATAAATGACGAATAAATGATGATTTTATAATTTTTATAAAATTGGTGTAGTTATAGAATATAGGTCTAGAATTGAGCTAAACTATCGAACACAGTAAAACTTTAATTATACTGAGCTGAAATTAGTCGTTTAAACAGTATTTCCTTATTATCTTATTATTTTTCTTATATTAAATATTTTTTTTATAAATAAGTTTTCTTTTTAATAGTTTCAGAAAATATAAATTATTTGTATTCATTGGCAAACTACTTCTGGGAAAAAATAAAATAAAAATTATACTAAAAAATAATTGAGTACAAATAGCCATACAAGGTTAGATTGTGTTGGCTTATTCCACGTAAAAGCTGTGCATACTTATCGGTCTCAACGAAGCCTGTCTAGGAGAGGGGATATAATAAAAAAATATTTTAAATATTTTTTAAATAATCCATGTTTTATGACTCCGAAAAAAGAAAATTAACTAGACCACACAATATATTTTCAAAGAGTTTTAAATTGAACACATTGAATACATACAACACAGAATTACTTTAACTCCTTCATTACTTATAAATTAACAAATCTTTGGTCCAATTACGAGAGGTGAAGCTTGGTATATAAAGCAACTAACCAGGATCAAACAGAAATTCTGAAATCCGTCGATTTTATATTCAAGAGCACAGTATAGTCATTCCAGAATCTCTTCAATGATTGAAAGCATTGGTTCTAATGTGTTCATATATTTCCTATACATGAGCTGTCTAATATAAAGTTTAAAACAATTATAATTTATTTGAGACTCAAACATGACTTAATTTCTACGAAAACCTTTGCTTAGTTGTAGTTAAATTATAAACAAAGGGCGCTTAAAGACCCTGTTAATTAAATCATTAATCAGGAGAATGACCTTTTTTATTATTCTTTTTTTAGGGGGGGGAGGGGCGAAATAGGCATACCTCAGAAGCAATAAAATTTTTTCAAAAATTAAAGCGTATTTACTTTTCATACAGGTTTGTAATTAATGTATTTAGTAGGATGGTCAAAGAAACAAGACGTAGATTCCAAGATAGACCATTAAAAGAGACCAAGTTGGCCTCACAAGATAACGTATTGGGCATACATACCCGGCAGATGCTGACATAATGAACAAAAAAGCTATGCCTACTTGTACTCATTGCAGCACTGGACTAACTATAATACACCTACTATTAGAATGCAGATTGTAAACTTACTTAAACATACCACATGACTTGAACGAACTACTGAGTGAGGGTAGCCCACATATTGTCATTATTCTGACGTATTTAAAAACGATTGGCCAGATTGTCAATATTTAAGTGTGTGTGTGTGTGTGTGTGTGCGTGCGTGTGTATGTATGTGTATGTGTTCTTGATTATGCCTGTTTTTAAGAATAGTTGTTATTGAAGATATTACATTTTCGTTTAACTTAATTATTTACCACCCTTTTTTGTTCTAAGTTGTTCGTGTTTCTTTGTTGTTTTAGATTTTTGTGTTCCATTCCCTTAGTCTTTTTCTTTATATTGAAGAGATAAGTTACCATCATTACGGCGCTCTATATAATTATAAATAAATAAATAGTAGACGAACTTACGCACTAGACGAGTTTTTTGAGCTTATTTTTGTAAGGGAGCCAATAATTTTGACTTAATTATTTGAAAAAGGCCTTAGGGAATTGATTTGACGTTTTTTCGGCTTCCTCAAGCTTTTTCTGAGACTCGATAGTTCAGTTAGTATATATATATATATATATATATATATATATATATATATATATATATACATATGTGTGTGTGTGTGTGTGTGTGTCTGTGTTATTCGATGCCATGAACCGGGGTCATTCCTTTTCCGATTTCGCCCAAGGCGTCAGAAGAGGTAGGATATATAACTGAATGGAAAAAAAAACCGAGAGTCCGTCCAAGCCAATGGGCAAAAGAAAGATGATAAACAGACCAGGCTCTAGTCATGACTTTGACAAATTTCTTCAAATGTTCATCGATCCTACCAAAGAGATGACTAATACAAAGTCAGATCAAAATTATTTTTAAAAATGCTAACGCTCTAGCGATCGTAATTTTTGTTTGAGCATTACCAAACTGGATACTTAAACGTTACATGTAAAACTAGAGATCAAGGTCGTTAATGGTTGAAATCGGAGGGTCAGGGGAATTGGAGGAATTTTAACAATTAAAAATATTATACATGGTTACGAAAAATTGTATAGAACCAATCTTAGTAGCAAAGCGTTTTTTTCTTTAAATGTTGGGTTTTTTCCCCTCTGCATAGAATATATGACGGAAATGTTGGAATTGTTTAGTTTTGAATCTTCAGTAAACCCCCACTCCTACTCATGTCATATTAACAATAAGTTAATATATCCTGATCCACTTTATTCGAAACTTAAACACCACATTTTTTTTTTTTTTTTATTGAACTTTTAATGTGTGAGATATCTGCGAATAGTTTAGTTGTGACGTCCTCATTAGAGAGTTTACATGATTTTTATCCCACTACCGATGAAGAACTACAATATTTAAAGGGTCAGCTCGGCAGGAGCTGCAAAGGAACATGCCCACCAGAAGAAGCCGATTGAAGAATCGGCGAAATATCGTCGGTTATTATAATATCAATACCACTCGACAAGCAGAATGACTTTCCAGCGACGAAGCTTAAAACAACATATAACATGAGTTCCACACACTAAATAATGGGAAGGACTCAGAAACGTATGACTACTATTACTAAGGATTTCAACATTATTGCTATTTGGTCAACACTAAATTCCGATATTTAACCATCTCATGGAAATCTAAGGATTATATTAACTAATGGCTGAAATTTATTTTGGGGAAGGGGTGTGATTTGGGGGGGGGGCAATTGGAAAGTCGAAACATCTCGGTTACTATGTATATACTATGGTTTTTGGAATTTTACTTTTCTACAACTATGGTTTTATATATTTTATCTCTGACTCGATTATTTGCGGTGTTCATGGTATTTTTTTCTGGTTCAGCTATTGAGGTCGTACTCATGATGAGATTTACGAAACATTTTTTCAAATACCCATCGATCCTACCCAGGAGACGTCGAATATGAAGTACGTTCAAAATGTTTGTATGTTAACGCTCTAGCGGTGGCAATTTTTGTCTGATCGTTACCAAACTCGATATTTAAACTTTTTATTTAAAAATAAAGATCAATTTCGTTAACAGCTAAAATCGGATCAGTGAGAGTGGGGTTTAGAGGGGAGATTTCGACAACTCGAAATATCTCCGTTATTACGCGTCAGATCGAAAAATTGTATAAAACCAATCTTATTGAAAATTTAAAGGTCTATAAATGTTGTTCTATCCGTTTTTTCTGTATCATGGATATTAACCGAGATATTTTAGTTTTTGGCTTTGAGTAAACCGTCACTCCTACTCTTGTCATTTTAACTATAAGCTGTAACATGAACCACTTCATTCCAAGGTTAAATACCAAATATGGTTTTCATAGAACTTTTACTTTATGAGATATATACAAATTCGTTGCGTGTGACGTCATCAATTAAGATTTTACGTTCTTCTATCGTAAATATTTATTTTATCTATATCAACTCGATATTTTACCATTTCAGTTAACACTAAAAATAATATATTGGCTGAAATTGGACCTGGAATAGTGGAACTTTAGAGCAGAGATGTTAGAAAGCCAATCTTGTTAAACGATTGATTGTCTAAAATTGCTGCTCTATGCATTTTTTCATGAGTCAAGTGTTAAGCGAGTTCCTCGAACTTCCTTGTTTTCAGCCTTCAATACACCCCCTTTCCGTCCCCTTCTCATCTGGATTTTTCTTAGAAATAGAGCATTTGTATTAAGAATAGACCAATAGTGTGTCATACAACGTGGAAAATCTGCTTAGTTTGCGCAGCCCCTTCATGACGGGCTTTATTTTATACCTGTACTTCTACAACTCCGATTTTCACTTCAATTACCTGAGTCACTAAAATTCTCCAGTCCAACTGACATTTTCATTCATGTTTACATATGCTTCTTATTGCAGGAGAAGTAGAGAATAGATAGTGCATTGGAAATCTTCTTAGTTTAACAGCTCCTGCTTGACGGAGTGTCACTATATAATGTTTTGAGAATAGTAATAATTAGTATGGAACGTTCGCCATTAATATCAAATGCAAGTTGCGAATGCGAGATGAATTTCTCTTCTTGAAGCTCCTTGAAAGAATGATGAAGTGAAATAAGATATAGACACTTATTAGATTTGGTTCTTTCATATTTGAGATAGAGATAGTAAAAGCTAAGATAGAGGTATACTACAGAACTATTTTAGTCCTAGAAAGGCCTTATAGAGCCGCGAGGAAGACCGCAACTCCACAATTACCCTCATCCACGCTCTTCTATATATATCTGCCTCCCTCCCTCCCTCAGACACATCTCCAGCTACTTACCTCTACATAATGGCTCAAATATTCCAAAGAGGTTGGCAAAATGATGACGATGGCCTAGATAGGAGTGCACTCTTATTGCGTATTACTCCCAAGGGAAATCAGCTGTTAAGGTAATTCCTCATGCCGCGAGTTTTCAAACATGTAACCATTGATCCAACCGAGTAAAAAAAGTCCGTCACGGAGGGGCTGCGTAAACTAAGCAGATTTCCCATGTGAAGTTTTACAATAGAGAAATCTGCATACTGGTAACACATCGCCCTGATTAAATACAAACGGTAATGAGAAATCTTTCAGTTAATTAAAATAAATTCTCAACTGAAACAACTTCTGAATTGTAAGAATAATTTATATTTTAATAACTCAAATTTTAGTAGTCCAAGAACTAATGAAGGGGGGGGGGCGGATGAACAGAACGTATTTGCATAAATCTCACAAAGTAACGAAGGTAAGGTAAGGTTAGAAACGACAGGTAAGGTTTCTTCTAACCACCTTAGAAGCTGCTTCCACTTAAGCCGAGCGGTTACGAAAACGGCCGACCTAATCCGAACCACAGACTTCGTAAAAGTGCAAATATCTTGGTTAATATTCAAGATAGAGAATAAATGTGTATAACAATTTTTATAGTAAATTTAATTTGCAATAAATTTGGTTCTAAACAATGTTTCGATCCGATGCATAATAACGGAGATATTTTGAATTTTCGAAAATCCCCCCTGTAAACCCCCCCCCTCCCTCTAGTCCGATTTCAGCCATTAAAGAACTTGATCTGTCTTTTTACATAAAACGATTAAATATCCAGTTTCGCAACGATCAAACAAAAATTGCGACCACAGAGAGCGTTAACAGACAAAAATATATATATATATATATATAATTTTGAACGGACCTCATTTTCATAATACTTCAACTATTATTCGGTGTACCAGAAAGCACTAAGTTGTAAAATCTATAGGATCAAGTTACTTTCAACAACTGTTCTATATATTTTGTTTTAACACAAATATTGTTTGTTAACCTCCAATTTTTGCTACTATAGCTAATATGGGTAATCTACAGGTTACCACCCCTTTCCAGCTAGAGTGGAATATGAATTTCATTCAACGAGTTCGTTGCTAAATAAATTTCTATTGCCCAGGTGGAAATCGGACCCACCTCTCTAGATTGACAAAAGGAGATTAAGACCAACGCCTTTGCAATGTGGCTCACCTGAGTCCCCACCATGTTTAAGATCAACGCCTTAACTTACATGGCTAACCTGAGCTCCACTCGAATATTAAAGTAAATAGTTATTTATTTATCCTTTAGTTTTCAGCCTTTAATTATGCATTTATAGTAAATAAACTACAGCCATCTTAATTACTTGAAGTTTACATTGGGCGTTTTATAATGTAAGTACAGTCAAAATATAGAAATAGGAATGAACAAGTTAAGACGTCAACAATAATCGTTGTAGTAATCATATATATATATATATATATATATATATATATATATATATATATACGTGTGTGTATATTTTTCTCTTAATGCACTACCAGCCCCTTTTATTTTTTTTGTGTGTTTATAATCCCTATTTGGTTTACTTAATATAATCTTAAAACTAATTTAACTAAACCTATTCAAAAATCCTTAATAAGTCAATGGGATTATCAGCAATACTTAGCATATTATAGTATTATAGATGCTTTAGATTTTTATACTTCTAGTTATTCAGTTTTAATTAAGAATTGGTATACTGACAAACCCCATTACGTCTAATTTATATTTTTGGGGAAATATATACTTGTCCTTAAATCTACGTCGAAACATTTATGCAAGTTGCAAGAGTGTATCCAAGCCGGCTTGAGAACTCCGTTAAACAATCGTATGTGGATGGATGTTTATTTGTTATACCTTGACACAGTAGTTTCGCTGACTAAATATGACATTTTTATGGCATCATTTAATAACTAACAGTCTGTGCAATTCCACTTTAACTATACATTCTTGTTTTGTAACTGAAAAATCGCGTCCCTGGAAATAGCTAGGATGTGACTCGACTGTTGCTCTACCAAATGGATCAAGGAAAGAGGAATGAATATGTATCCACATAGGGCTATAGTGTCAGTTCTCAATCTCGTTAAACTTGCTTTGTAATATTTTCATTCTTGTGTAAAATGTCTTATTGCGAACATACTGGATATGGCGAACGTGTATATACAGTAGTTCTTATGGGATTACTTATTAAGAAATTGAAAACAAACGAGTTAATAAACAATTAAATGAATAAAATGATAATAAAAAAAACAAACTTTCCTTGTCTAAATTCTTACATAGAATAAAGTAAGTGTGGCAAGACTGGAGAGTACATTAGAGTTATAGTCTGCATACTCTGTAATTAGTCTGCTTATGGAGGCTACGTGCTACGGAGGGATGGCTTTATTACAATTCTGACCATGTGAGGGATTTCCTCAAGATGCCTTTATTGCTGGAGGACCTGACAGAGAAGACAACGGGACACAACTACAACCTATTGTATTGTTGTGTGCTTTTGTAACACCTTTGTATACCTTGTTCGTTACCGTGTAAATCAGAATTTCCTATTCTAAAGCACAATTAGCAGGAAGCGCACAAGTGGTTCAAACTAATCTATATTAAATTTTATAATTTCCTGTGACAACTGTGATTTTTAAATGTTGATGTTCTCATTATTTAACACTCTAATATGTACTACTTACTGAACCAGGTTTTTTACATAGTTTCTGATAACAGAATCAACATATTCTGGCTTCTGAAATAACAGTCGAGTCTATGCCTACGTGAGACCTTCATCATATTCTGTATCTGCATGAATTGACTTCTCTTATCAGAATAATCTATAACAACGCAAATCCAACGTAATAATGATAGTTATAACAGAAAAAAAGAACAACTCCTACCATTTTACTGATTACGTGCAGAAGCTAAGCTTTATACCTTTTCAAAATAATTAACCATTCTTACAGTCAGTGGAAACATTTTTGAACTTTTGTAATACCATATCAATTTTCTTCGACAAATATCAATTTTACTTTTTCCCCCAGACGAAATCATTTCATGTCCTTCTCTGAGTTCAATTTTTCTGCATTTTTCCTGTTATGCATTCTATGATATACATGGCCAATCTGCCCTTGAACTGCATTGTTACGTACCATCAATTTTTAAATTGTACGTACGAAAAAAAATTTAAAAAAATCGTTTATTTATTTAGAGACTTTCCTCTTAGGAAATTATCTATTAATTATAACTCTGACCTAACCTCTGGATCAAGAAAACTTTTTATTCTTATATGCACTTAAAATTTAGAGAGGGGAGAGTGCTATTTGGTATTTTTCATTAATTAAGGAGTTTTGCAATGTATATTATAGGTTTATCTGAATAGGACTAATTTAGGACGAAACGACATTGTGCAATAAATATATTGATAACAACATTTTTGGACATTTTTATTTCCTATGAGGATTTCATTTACCCCTAAAATTGAACAAAACTGAAATTAGTAAGGAGTTTTATTTAAATACGTCATTTAGGTATTTTTACATCAATTATTTACTGTATTAAACTTTTCAAATTTTCTTGGTGCTCCAGCATTTAATAACTTATTTGGCCCCTGAGTGTGGCGAGTTTCTTAATCCATTAGTAGAAAAGTGGACTATTTTAAATTGAGTAATTAGGTTCAAACACTTGTTAAATCATTTTGTGAAATTTGGTTTGCAGGGATAAAAAACAGAGTGTCACCGGCTTTTATCCAAAAACATGAAATGAAAAATAAAATGAAATAACATGAAACATAAAATTTGCTCCATTTGCCTTTCGTTATGCAGGACTCCATAGCTAAAAACTTTGGAATACAATTATCTATAGACTCGATGAAAATTTCAAGCCCTCGGTTGAGAAAACGAGATTTATCCTAAGTAAACTGGGGTTTAAATTTATGCTAAACCCCCCTCTCTTTCTCATGGGTACGACTTCAAATATTAACACACTTGATATTCAGTTTTACACAAATACGCTGAAATATCGTGTTTTATAATGTCAAACAAAAATTACAATCGACTTAATTTGCAGAATTCTTTCGAAATCTCCTCTTGATTATATCCTCAACAGCTGATTTCCGTTAAGGGAAATGTTCTAAAAGGAGGTAGAATAATCAGTCGGCATCAGATGAATAGAGTTTTGCTTCACCCTGTGGAAATGTTTAACGCCGAATAGAACTGCATTTCGACCTTGTTCATTTGCATAACTGATGAAAAAAAGAAAAGAAAATGTTTACCTCAATATATGTCACTCAGATAAATATGTTTAACTGTAAAACATAAGGATGTCTTGAATGAGGCTGTAGAAAACATTCCAACGTCTGTGCAAGTAAATGCTTATGCAATATGGTGTTTGATGGTAATGATGGGCGTAGCATGTACTGTATTAGTGATTATGTCCAAATAAAATTAATCTAGAATTGAGTAATGTATGTGTAAATAATTGAATTAATACCATTAATTTTCATTTTACGATACTGTAGCGTTTGTTAATTTTTGACGGGACCATATCCTCGTACAACGTGCCATAGCAGTAGAGTACAACAAGCTGAAATGAACTCCAAGGAATTTGAAAACTACTACATCGAGCCACCCTCCACTAAGGTTTATGCCATAGGTATTTTTACCATAGATGGGTTCCAAGTTTTAAATAGTTGCTACATGTAGCGTACACCTTTTAAATCAGCGCAGCTAGGTCTGAAGAAAATACTCTTGGAAAACTCAAAAAAAAAAAAAAATATTAATAATAAAAAGGATTCAATTGAATTGTAAATCTCGTTATGGTTTACTATTAGAGAATCCTCTGCAACGTTTCAAAAGATATAATGACAGAAATGCTGTGCAATCATTCGGTTTGGCTGAAGTAACTGACTATGATGTGGCCTGCATAAAGTAATTCGAAAAAATAATGCGTAAGCACTAGAGAAATTTAAAGGAAAACTTATAGTAAGGATTTAATTTAAAAAATCTACTTATTTTGTCAAATTCCTTCATTTCTTCAAAAAAAAAAAAAAAAAAAACCAGAATAATAAAAGACGTTTCGATACAAATTCAAGAGTATTTAATGTAACAAGTACTTTAAAATAAGGCTTTCATGATGGTTCAAACTTAAATCTGAACGTTTGTCTAATTTGACATCTGAATTTATGGAGGCAGAATTTTAATTAATTTTTATTTTAATATATGTTATATATATATATATATATGTTTGTAGTATTTAATGCCTTTATAATTGTAGACACGTTATACATGCATTATAAATTAGATTTACTACCAAATGTTGTTGTATTATAAATACTATTTACCTATGGAAGTTAAATATTAAAATTATTTTCTTTTTTTAATAATTATAATTTTTTTTCTCTAAATCAACCTCAATTGCTTGAGAATTTCCTGTTTCAAACCTTACTGTAGGATCTAGTATATGTCCTGATTTGCCCTTCTTATTAATTATAATGATGTCGGCACGTCTCTGAGAGCCATCTTCTGAAAAGCAACTAACTTCTTGAAATTTTGTGGTGTTGGTGTGTTTTTTCTTGGGTTCTCACTCTCCATTGTATGTTATAAAATAATTATTTTTCTATCAATTAATTTTTAATGTATCTAAATGGGAGTTGACACATTCGAAGAGAAATTTTTCTGTAGTAATGGAAGTTTAATACACCTGTTAATTTTAAACAAATTTATTCATTCCGTTCCATTTATGGCACTAATCGAAAGGGGTTATTTACAGCTTGCAACACTATTCTAAACGCTCATGGTGATGTAGGAGATTAGTTCGGCGTTGATAAATATATCTAACCACATTAAGGTGGTTTCGAGCCCGCCTAGGAGATTAAGTGTTGTTCTAACCTCCCAGGTATGATTTTCCACCATTATTTAATCCATTACAGCTTTACAGGTAATTATGCCAAATTAGACCCAAACTTTGTATTTCATACTTACAATGATACATCCCAACCAATTGGTCAAATACAGGCTCTATCAAATTGTTTAGTATGAGTTAGTTTTGTTAAAATTAATTTAGGAAGTGGTTGAAAAGTACTACTTCATTTAGCACTTATCAATTATTTTTCCTTTTACTGTACCTTATAGCTGTATATGAATGTAATTAGCACCCTGCAATCATTGTATTTAAGTCTCAAAATGTATAATTACAGAGCTGTAATAATTTGAAGCGGAAGTAATAATTCTAAAGAAATTAACTTTCTATTAACTATTGTATATTGACCTATATAGTTAATAGTTAGATTAAACAATTAATTCTGTACACAAACCGAAGTAATTTCATAATATTAAAAGAAAACCTCCTTTGAAAAGGAGCTAAAACCAAAAAGAGTAGGAAACAATCGTTGGGGACATAAATAGGATTCCAATCTTATTGGGGGATTCCTATCTTATGAGGGGATTTTCCCCATTCCTTACATATTTCTTATATATCTACATAACAAATTTTTTATATATCTACATACATTTTTTATATATCTACATAACAAATTTTTTATATATCTACATACATTTTTTATATATCTACATAATATATTTTTATATATCTACATACAACATTTTTTATTTATCTACATAATATATTTTTATATATCTACATACAACATTTTTTATATATCTACATAATATATTTTTATATATCTACATAATATGTTTTTTATATATCTACATAATATATTTGTTATATATCTACATAATATATATTTTATATATCCACATAATATATTTATTACATATCTACATAATATATATGGTATATATCTACATAATATATTTTTATATATCTACATACAACATTTTTTATTTATCTACATAATATATTTTTATATATCTACATAATATGTTTTTTATATATCTACATAATATATTTGTTATATATCTACATAATATATATTTTATATATCTACATAATATATTTGTTATATATCTACATAATATATATTTTATATATCCACATTATATATTTGTTACATTTCTACATAATATATATGGTATATATCTACATAATATATTTTTATATATCTACATACAGCATTTTTTGTATATCTACATAATATATTTTTATATATCTACATAATATGTTTTTTATATATCTACATAATATATTTGTTATATATCTACATAATATATATTTTATATATCCACATAATATATTTGTTACATTTCTACATAATATATATGGTATATATCTACATAATATATTTTTTACATATCTACATAATATCTTTTTTATATATCCACATAATATATTTGTTACATATCTACATAATATATCTGGTATATATCTACATACTATATTTGTTAGTTACCTACATAATATATTTTTTATATAACTACATAATATATTTGTCACATATCTACATAATATATTTTTTATTTATCCATATAATATATTTGTTACATATCTACATAATATATCTGGTATATATATCTACATAATATATTAAAAATACATGTAGTTCATGTCAAAATTAAACAAAGAGTTCTCTCTTGTCAGCTTAAGCAAGTCAAATTTAATCTAAATTTAAAAGAAAACCTCTTACTTAACTTCCTACTCTGCATTGCTAACGACTGAGTTCTAGATGTCCTGAAGATGAATCTCCAATTTGAAGAGACCCGCCCACCATAGCTGGGCCATGAAACACCGATAATAATCACTGTCTTCCATTGATAAGCCGCTCCAGACTAAGAATCCTTTCATTTATTTATTGATTCTGCGTGTCGCAACTATGAAGATAAACTCTTATCATTGTAAACAGTTAATAGAAATTAGATAAGTTTGGGAAAGCCATGTCACTATTTGAGAACGAAGGAAAGTGTTTTAGAGATCACAATGTCATTTAACTGGATTTTTCTTTTACTAAGGAAGCTACGAAACTGAGTTAATGTGCATAATTTTTAATAGGAAGAAATATATAGTTTAGCTCACAGCAATTTTTATATATATTTAAGAGAGTTCCTTCATGTTCAAAAGGTGTATTTTAATAGATAATATTTTTCTATTTAGATATGTTTTACAGATAAAGGTAATTTACGGAAAGATGCAGGTATGGTTAAAATTATGACTCCTGTCCAGATAAGAAAATTAAAACTCCGTCGCGGAGTGAGATTTTACTACACACACTTTGACACCATCTTTTCTCCTTTTTACCTGCAATAAAAATGCAATGTAAAAAAAAAACTTGAAATTTGAAATGGAAATGAGATCTTTATTTTGTGCCTCAAGAGCTGTAAGTGGAAATCGCATTAGTTGGCTGAAAACTAAAAAATGTAATATCTTGATTATTATTTGAGAGAGAGAGAGAGAGAGAGTGAAACGTATGAGGGGCCATTCGTAGAAAATTACATTTTCAAAAAGATTCGTTCTATGCTGTTTCTCTTAAAGGAAATTCTGTAGAGGTTATACTCATGACACGATTTTCGAAAATTTCCTCAAATATCCATTGATCCTACCTAGCAAATGACGAAAATGGTGTCTATTACATATTATATATATATATATATATATATATATATATATATATATATGCCTCTTACCGCTCTAGCAAATTTTGTATTATCGTTATCAAACTAATAAGCGTAAAATACAAGACTAAAGATTAAACTCATTAACGGCTAAAATTGAACTGGGGGAAGAGGGTACGAAATTTCTCTCCATAACCCCTCCTATCCACGATTAGATTGTAGCCATATATATATATATATATATATATATATATATATATATATATATATATATATATATGTGTGTGTGTGTGTGTGTGTGTTATTTATTTATTTATAGAGAGAGTGGGGAGAAAGTTTTGAACGGACCTCATTTTCGTCATCTCCTGGGTAGGATGGATGGACATTTGTAGAAATGTTTCGAAAATTTCGTCATGAGTACTAGCTCAATAGCTGATTTCTCTAAATCTGCTTAAAAAAAGTAATCAACAGCACAGGTTAGTAAAATTTAATTATATTAACGTGAAAGTATTTCATAAAAGCCATTTAAATGTTTTACAAGTTGCTCTTGATGTTTGTCGTGAAGTATTTCCAATGGTGGTTTTATTAAAAATATAAATAAGTCGAAGAAATATTCCGCTTGTTATGTATTAGCTTGGTAAATTATATAATAACCAATTTTTGACTAGCCAATAATGTAATTAAACACTAAGAAAGCAAAAAATATAATATAACCTTATATTATACTTAAGGTTATATAATACAATATACCATGAGCGGAGTTATACATACTAAAATTACCTGTTTTCGAGTTAATTTTTGATTGATGAATTATATGCTATACCTAACTGATTTTATAATTTCCATTTATAAAGTTAACCAAATTAAAAACTATGTGTCAATAGGCTCCCATTTTTTTACTATGCATCAGTTTTCTTTTTATTGTTTTGTTTGATTAAGCATTAAGAACGATCATTGTGCTAATGATAATGGTTTGATAAGAATCTAAAAGTAACGGTTGATAAGGTAAAATAAGATAGAACTAAGGATAAGAGGCTGATAAAAACAGAGTAGGTGGATACAGGGAGATGACCAGCCCGGCACCGACAGAACTATTTAAGGCTCGCTAAAGGGGAACAACCGACCTGCTCTATTTCACCACGCCCGTCTTTTCGACTCTTTTCCGGGCGAATTAGATACAACCAGGAAATATATTCCTGAATATATACTCTGAGGAACTAATAAGCCTAGTCAATGAGGTATGTTTCTCCATTAATAGTTTATAACTAAAGCCGCTACCCTAGATTTTCTTGATATGATGAGTTAATTCAATTGTGTTCCTACAAGCACCAAAAGAAAAACTGTTTGACAAGTAGATTAGTTTGTTTAGTAATTGCTTAAAATTTTGCATAGTTTAGTACCTTTAAATCGCATACGTTTTCTTGCTTTGTCCAAAACTTAAAGACTTTTATAAAGCACGTTTTCAGCTTTTAAATATGTGGCCGGAATGGTGACATGGAGTCGTTGAAGTTGAAGCAAAAGCAAGATTGCTTACTGCCACCAGAAAATGATTCTTTTGCTTGTGGAAAACTCACTGGTCATCATTTATGTACTGCACTGAGGCAAGGAATTGCGAAGCATTTGAACAAAAATGTAATGAATGAATTAATTGGATCCAGCAAAAATGTTCAGCTTCATCGTTCAATATTTTAGCCATGGCAGAGTCCTAATTTCGCACAATACCATATTTCTAAATTTGCGAAGGCACTTGCTTTTGCAAAAAAATTCCGCAACTGGTAGCTGATTGATTGAGTATAATACTGACTGATTTAGTAGACATATTTTTCTGTTACAGCAAGTCATAGATTAATTGTTTAGAAGTGAAATTACATTTATAAGAAATTACAGTTGTACTGTTTTTCATATTAATTCTGTTAAAATAAGACCAGACTGAAGCATGTTCTGTTAAGATTTGATTGTGTAAAAGTTTTTTTTTTTTCGGAGGAAGAGAAGAATAGTAGAAGTAGAAAAATTTCCGGTAAACTTATATGTTTATTATTATTATCATTATTTATTTTGTAAATCAGGCTAATTGGGACGGGGTTTCTACAGGTTACCACCCTTTTCTAGCCAGGGTGGGACTTAGGAGTTTATTTAATGAATTTCGTCATTAAATAATTTCCTTTGCCCAGGCAAGAATCGAACTCGCCACTCTAGGATTACCATGTGAGATTAAAGCTTTAACTCACATAGCTAACCTGAGCCCCCTTATATGTTTATGCAAGTGGTTTCACTTCAGAGATTGCATGACTAGTTTGGTAGACGTTAATTACCCTCAGTTTGATTACAGTTTTATTCACTCGCTCACGAGTTAGTTGAATTCCTCTTTCGGACTCACATCAAGATAGCGGTCATTTGAATTGTATTTCGACCAAAATTAAGAGCATTCTTAGATATTAAATTCTGATCTTTCGGAGATTTTTTATATCTTTTGTTTTTTAATTTACAAGCATTTTTTGATAGTACGATTTTTAACGCCATCAACTTGAAAGAATTCGGATTTTAAAAGGGGACTCTTCGCTATTTTCAGCTCTATCAAGCACTAGTTCAACATTATTGAACAAAAGTGGGTGGTGAGTCTTTTCGGCTCAGTCCAAATCGGCAGCATCAACACCAATTTGGAACTAAGATTTATTAGTAGTAACTGAGGCAAATTCATCTCCGCTCTCCGGACTTTCGCAGGTTGGTTCAGGTGGTGAGGTACATGTTCGATATACTAATGCCACTTGAGATGTTGATGAATGAACTTCTGTCAGTCTCTGTAGACTATCTGTATATGACGGCTTACTTTAATTTATCGTGTCTCTGGCTCTGCTTGGCAATGGTATCAAATTTTCCGATTAAAAAACAATCGTTAGAACTGTTCCTTATTCCACGCAGACCTTGATCTATTTATAATCAACTTTCAGTTTTTTTCGCATAAAGATTTTTGCCAAATGCCTCCATAAGAAAATGGCATGGTACCGTGGTAAGTTCGAAGTTCGGGACCAAAATAACATTTTATTTTGAAGCACCTAGTCGACTATAACGGCTTTATATGTTATGTTATATGTTTATATGTTATATGTGTGTGTGTGTGTGTGTGTGTGTGTATGTGCTTGGACAACGTGACAATTTTCAAACTCAACTATTATTATTATTTCAGAGGAAATCACTAAATTCGAAATGTGTAATGTAGATTTTCATACAGCCAATAAATACTATTATAAAATGGTCTACAAGTTTTGTATGTAAATATTTTCGGGTTTTTATAAGAATGCAGATGACTGCAATTTTGCTCTTGGACCCCTATTGGAGCCAGTCGGCTCGTGAACAGCAAAGTTGTATACCCTACATCATTTCACAGAGTATCAATGCTGATTTTCATTGAATTAAATTTATAATTTTACTCTGCAGTCAGTAAATTTCCTTCAAAATATTTAAAGAGGTAAATGCAGAAGAAAGTTGACCAAGTGCACAAGGTTGCTACGACGGAAGTATATTATATTGTCTTTGTATTTTGTGGGGGTTTGTATTAAAACATATTTCACCATTTAATGCGACAGTTGAGGGAATAAAGAGGTCCATAGGGGAAGTTATATTCTTAGATCAACGTCACTTATTCACACTTCCTTGAATTTTAGTCATCAATTTTTACTGTTTGTGAGATTCCCTACGTTTTAAATGTGTTTATAGTTAATTCAACCACAGGAAGTATCTTTTTCATGAATACATTATAGGTTTAGACATTTTTATTACTTCATTCTTACTTTTTGTTTAATAAATCCTTTGAGTAGAAATGTGTTTTGAGATTTGTTAAAAATGAATTTAAGGATTTTTTTTTCTTATTATAGCAAATAAATAATTTCAAAACTAATAATCAATATAGAAATACGCTTTAGGTTAGGTAAACTAAAACTCTTAAGAATAAGGAAATTTAATTGAAAAAAAAAATCCTTATATATTAGCAATCCCATATTTTTTCAGAGAACAAAAAAATAAATTACTTTAAAACATCAGTTGCTCTTAAATGCCTGAATATATTTTTGTAAGCTTCCTGACTTTTTACTATTTCTTCTCACTGCTCATCGAGGACATTTCATGGACTTCGTCAACATATTTTTATTATCCTCTCCAAATGTTGTAATTCTTCTCATAGATGCCGGCACGTGTGATCCTCTCATGTTCCAAATCGTCAATGGACACCCTCAATTTCTAAAGCAAAAAGAAATTAAGGTAAAATTTTCAAAAATCATAAAGAAATTGCCAAGGTTAAATTAACTATCGCAACCGACTAAATATTTAGAGTAAAACCACTCAAATTATAACTTTATTGTTTTGACAGAACGACCAGCATAACAACTAGTCGTCACTGAAAGTAGGCAAACCCAACTGAGGGCTGAGTCATTAAGAAGGGGGTAAGAAAAGAGTATTTAAGAAGGATATTTCAAATATAGTTCTGTAATAAAAATAACGAATTTAACACTAATAAATCGTTTACCTTGAATGTCTATTAAGAAGGGGGGAGGGGAGTCAAACCCATATAAATGAAATTAACCCATTCTCAGAATTTTTAGCAGATTTTCCTTCAGGGAAATCAGCTATTGAGGTTGTACTCATGACGCGATTTTCGAAATTTTTCTTCTAATGTCCATCGATCCTACCCAGGAGATGACAAAAATGAGATCCGTTCAAAACTGTATATATATATATATATATATAAGTGGGAGGGGGGGTTTAAAGGGGAAGTTTTTTGAAAATTCGAAATATCTCCGTTACCATACGTCGGATGAAAACATTGTATAGAACTAATCTTATTGCAAATTAAATCTACTATAAATATTGTTCTATACATGTTTTATCTATCTTCAATATTAACCGAGATATTTGCATTTGTATTGTGTATTTGGTCGGCAGAGTCGGCTATGTTTGGGACATTCCGCCGAGAGCTAGGAAGGCTGTTTTCGTCACTAATCGTCCCTCGTGAATAGGTTTAGAGATTCATTACAACTACTGTTGTTATTAGGCAGATTTCTCTATTGTAAAACTTCACGTGGGAAATCTGCTTAGTTTACGCAGCCCCTGCGTGACGGACTTTGTAATTTAATCCCAGATTAAAGGCGTTAGATATAAAAAACGATCGAAAGTAGAAATAATCTCTTGGGGACGATTTTTGGGAGATGTAAATGATAATTTACTCTTAGGTCTGTTTTAATTAAGCATATTAAAAATAAGTGTGGCATTATATGGAAGTCTTTTTAGAGAAGTACTCATAAGCTCGAGATTATCAATGATATCTTCTCATTTTGATTTTACATAAGAATGCCGTTATTTGTTTAAATTTGTATATAACGCGATAACTTTTTAAAAAAATGTCAATAATCCCTGAAATTTGAATCCTGAAAAAAAAACAATTTTCTTTGCAACCATCAGGAATAAATTAGTAATGTGAGTACTGAATAATTGATTTTTGTGGTTTGAAATAATTTGACATATTTGTTGTTTTCTTTAGAAGGATATTTAATACAATTAAAAACAAAGAAAATTAAAGTTTTTTTTTTTTTTTTTTTTTTTTTTTTTTTTTTTTTTTGTTTTTTTTTGGAACTATTGGATGTAATGTAAAATGTATTCTCTTCGGTATGCTCAGTCGATCCAGAACATAGTCAAGGGAATGTCAATTCACTCCTCCAAAATTGCTGAACAGATCTCCTCAAGATCGACTGGATTCCCACACCTGAGTCTCTGACGTTACTCCAGAAATGTTGTATCAAGTGCAGATACGTGGCCATCCTATGATTCCATTACCTCCATGACAACTCTTAATCGTTAACTTCTACGATCACATGATCTTGCTTAGATTGGAGATAGTTCAATCAACTACCAGCCATCTATGCCTTCATGATTAGTGAAGCACTATGTGATACCCAAAGTTCATAAACACCTTGTGATCAGCTGTTGAATCGAACTACTAATTAAATTTACAGTCACGAGGTTCCTCCCACACTGTATTTAGTTTGGGAGACATCCTAATTTTGGATTGTAGCTTTAAATAAAATTCAGTGGGTAGAAGTGTTCCAACCGATGCGATTCTCGTCCCTGCAGTTGGCATCATAGTAGATAGTTATGTAATTGCATGATCAGACACAGAGAATCAATTTATGACGAATAGTATAAAAATATCTGACAATTTATTGTATACTTAATTTTATATCAGTCGTTTATAGATTGAAAAAAAATACAAAAAAGTTATTTTCTATAGAAATATAAAAATTATTTTACCATAAGCTCTAAATAAAAATAATACCTCTCTGTTTAAAGCTTGGATTTTACCCGCAATTGATGGTAGTATGAATTATATGTCATCTTCGTATATGTTATGAGTTATTTTATGTATTTATTTGTTTGTCAGTGGCCACCAGAACATTTGCGATTTTAGCTTAAAATGTTAATACAAAAATAATAATTACACAATTAAAGTTAATAAATAAGGAAATACGAGGCAATACATTGGAATAAAAATAAATAAATAAGAAAAACAAATCATGTACTAAGAACAAAACTGCCCTTCAAAAAAGAAATATATACAAATTTAAATAATAATAATAACAAAAGGGTTTAATAATTTCAATGAAATAAAAACTAAACCAAAATGCCATATTTAAAGATTGACAATTCATTTTAGATGTAATTGTTTAGTTTTATACATTTTATGAAGTGTAGTATTGAAAAAATATGATATGGCTCTATTCTGCTAGTAGTTGTTGCAAATCGTCTGGTGTTTGTAAGTATTCGCGTTTTCTCCATTCACGTAGAGAAATTATTTATTTATTTGAGATACTGAATGACGGTTCTTCTTTAAACATGGTAGAATATAATTTTACAAAATTAAATAAATATTAAAAATCTACACAACTAAATTTTACAAATTTACAAAATAAGTACAATGCACATAATTAAATATGAAATGTTAGTATATTTACATTAGAAAGAAGAAAAAAAACTATAAAGAGGTAAGCTGGGAGGAAATATTCCTGAAACTGGGATCTTATATTCTACAAATACAGAACTTGCTAGATATAATTTTCATAATGACAAATAATAGATTAATATTTCATCAAATAATCCATTATTTTTTAAATAATTAAAAACATCACCTATAAAGTGGCTACTGCCGGCTAATAGTTCACTTAGAGAGTGTTCATTCAATTACATTCAATTGAGCGTTTCATTATAAAAGTTGTTCCACATACAGCACATTTTGGTTCTTCGTATTAAATAGTAAATCATTCATAAATATCTACGGGGACAGAGATTCAGTCGCCCGGCGACAGAGTGATAGGGTAAGCCGTACATTCATTAATATCTCCGTTTCTACTGGTCCTAGAATATTGATTCTGGTGTCATTTTAAAGCACATCGAATACTCTATTGAACTACCTGATCAGCAATTTTGCCAGACGCGATATAACGTTAGGATGAATTTAAAATGTGTACATACAGATTATGTATCGCTTACTAAGTAGAGAATTGTGATTTGTAGACACATAATATACATATGTTTTATAATTTTTTTTTATTTAATAAATTCAAGTTCACAAACGCAATACTAAAATTGTAAACAAAAATATATCTAGAATAAAAATTTAAAAAATAAATCAATGTATTTAATTTAATAATGAGAATTTGTAAGCTGGAAGAATATCTAACATTTCTAAAATTTCAAATGTTTTTTATTTTTCAATTAGAAGTTCTTTTACTTCTGAAGATTCTTTTTCTAAGTGATCGCTATCGTTGTTAATTTTTGGCCTTAAATGTGATATTAAAGTGTCTGAATTAATTAACAAATTAAAGCACCGAAAGTGTTAACACTAAAAGTAAAATATTTAATGAATAGGCAAGTTTAGGCAAGATGTGGTGACGTAAATTTGACAATAAACTCCTAAAAGCATGCCAAGTGGTATTTTTTCAAGCAAATACAAGCGATTTGCGAATTCAATTAAATAAAATTATTTTCAGCTCGATGTAAAAAATAAAAAAATTAGAGGAATTTTAAAAACCTTTTGTGCCAGTTTTTGATTTGTTATAATACCCTTAATGTGTACTGGAAGAAACAATAATTTATAAAATGAAATAAGAGTTCACATCGAATTTAATAAGCCAAGGCTTTTTTTAAAATTGCAGTTGTAACCAGGCATTATGTAAAAACCATTGCAATAATATGGCTAAAAATCAATCTGCTCAATTGAAAGGGGTTTATGTGGTACTAACAATACAATCAAAATCCCAAATTAAAACTTTTATTTTTCACCCCAATGTCCATTACAGAAGGATCGCTCCAGTGTGCGGCGGTTGTTGTCCATGCTACACTGTTATAATCAGGCACCTCATACATCTCCTCTCTATTATTAGTACGTATATGGTGGTTCATTTATTTTTTAGTTGTCTTTTGCATTACAGTTCCTCTGGTGTTCATTTCAGGGTTTTTTTTTCCTCCACTGTGATACGTTATTTGGATTTATTTTATTTTTAATGTTTTTATTTTTTTCTTTTGATTTGTGACTGTTCTTTACACTTTCGGTCATACTATGATCGTTAGATTGGCAAAGTTTTTGTTAGTCAGCAGGCACTGACGATGGGCGCTGACTCCGAAAGCTTTTTTCACGTATTAATACAGCGATCTTTCCAATGTTTTGGATGTCCACTTCATTTTTCGAAGATTGTCGTAGCCTATAACAATTGTAATAACGTGTGAATATTAGCCAAAATATATCATTATTAATAAGATTGTGAGTATTAATTAATTTTGTGTTCCGCAAGTTGTTTGGAGTTAACGTATTGCTGACAGTGTCAATTACTTTTTTGTACAAAGTAACGAAGTAATCGCTGAAAATTTCAGTTTTCAACAGAATTCAGCCTGTCCACCCTGAACCCAAAAAAGAAAAAAAAAACATATTCTGTCACTCCATGAAAAATTAGAAAAGTGTTTAACAAAAATCAGAAGTTTTAAGTCACAATTTTAGAATAGTAAACCGAAGTTCAATACAATCTTGCTATCTTTGTACCTTCTAACGTCAAGCAAAATGAGAGATAAACTCATATTTCTAGTCAGTCTCCATATTACCACCCATTGATCTTAGTCAACAGCAATTATTTTATCACATCTGATAGATCTACCAGCAATAACTATTTCTTGCCTTGTTATTGCGAAGAAGAGAAATCAGCAAATGATATCACAATCTTGATGGCTGATAGCAATTTTACCGAGGCTCCCGTCGGGCTGACCTAATTTAAAACAGTCTTTGTAGTCTTATTTGTTAATGATTATCTTATTTATTTACAATTCATGCCTTTACAATAACAAGTAAATTTGGTTGTTGATAACAACGCTTCTGATGGGATTTAGCTCGGATCAATGATAGAATGTTTCAAAAGCTTGACATTTCTCACTTATTGATGACACACATTTAATTCCACTTTTTATCTTTCATTGGTTCCTTTTATTCACATTAAGGGAGCCCTTATACAGCAGGGATTTCGAGGAACGATATTTAAATAGGTGTTTGGGTAATTAGTTCTTACTGAGTAACGGGGAATAATTTAGTGTTGACTAAACACTTTTTTAGCAGATTTTTCTTAAGCTGTTAAGGTTGTACCCAAGACCAGATTTATTATCTAAATATTCCTTCAAATATCTATCGATCCTACTTAGGAGAAGCCAAAAGTAAGTACCTAAATATCTCATGTCCATCTAACACTTTAATTCCTTTTTACTCCGGGAGAAAATAGACGACGAGATGAGATCATCAGCGTGTCATATTCCTGCAAATCTACGGAAACGTTCTTAGTTTACGCAGCTCCTGAATGACGTACTTTTCAAATGTTGAAAACTATTACAATACTTAGTTTTTATTATATTATTGGAATAATGTAAAGCCTTTAATGATAAAAATAATTTGAATAAATTGGTACAAAAGACATATCTACACTAGCTGAAAACAATTTGCAATTTTAAAGAATATGAAATATACATGCATAAATAGAGTGCTAGATTAATAGTGGTTTCACAGTAGTACCAGGAACAATGCCCTAAAGCCGAAGTACTATCAGTTATCACTCCTCAAAGAGGGTCCACCTGAAGAACATCTGGTAGACATTCTGTGCGCACAATTTTGTATACTAAATAAAGTCCTTTCTCCCACTCTGGCTGGAAACGTGTCCTGTTTATAGGATTCTATAGGATATGGTACTTAAGGAAAGAACAGATATTCTATAACATTGAGAGCAGATATCCTATAACATAGGGAAGAACACATATCCTATAACACAGAGAATAACAGATATCCTATAACATGAAGAAGAACAGATATTATGTATACATGAAGAAGAACATATATCCTCTAACATTGAGAACAGATATCCTATAACATAGGGAAGAACACATATCCTACAACATAAAGAACAACAGATAGATATCCTGTAACACAGAGAAGTGATTATAGGAATTTCGTGTGATTATAGGGTTCGTATAAAAATAATATAACATAGAGAATAACGGATATCCTATAACATGGAGAAGAACACATATCCTATAACATAAAGAAGAACAGATATAGCATAACATAGAGAAGAACACATATCCTATAGCATGGAGAAGAACAGATACCGTGTAACATAGAGAAGAACAGATATCCTATAATATAGGGAAGAACACATATCCTATAATATAGGGAAGAACACATATCCTATAACATAATGAAGAACACATATCCTATAACATAAAGAAGAACATATATCCTATAACATAGAGAAGAACAGATATCCTATAACATAGAGAAGAACAGATATCCTATATCATAGAGAAGAACACATATCCTATAATATAGAGAAGAACACATATCCTATAACATAATGAAGAACACATATCCTATAACATAAAGAAGAACATATATCCTATAACATAGAGAAGAACAGATATAGCATAACATAGAGAAGAACACATATCCTATAGCATGGAGAAGAACAGATATCGTGTAACATAGAGAAGAACAGATATCCTATAATATAGGGAAGAACACATATCCTATAACATAGAGAAGAACTGATATCGTGTAACATAGAGAAGGGCATATATCCTATAACATAAAGAACAGATATCCTCTAACATTGAGAACAGATATAGTATAACATAGGGAAGAACACATATCCTATAACATGGAGAAGAACAGATATCGTGTAACATAGAGAAGAACAGATATCCTATAATATAGGGAAGAACACATATCCTATAACATAGAGAAGAACAGATATCGTGTAACATAGAGAAGAACATATATCCTATAACATAGGGAAGAACACATATCCTATAACATAGAGAAGAACAGATATCCTATAACATGGAGAAGACCAGATGTCCTATATCATAGAGAAGAACAGATATCCTTTAATTTTGAGAACAGATATCCTATAATATAGGGAAGAACACATATCCTATAACATAAAGAAGAACAGATATCCTTTAATTTTGAGAATAGATATCCTATAATATAGGGAAGAACACGTATCCTATAACATAAAGAAGAACATATATCCTATAACATAGAGAAGAACAGATATCCTTTAATTTTGAGAACAGATATCCTATATTATAGGGAAGAACACATATCCTATAACATAAAGAAGAACAGATATAGCATAACATAGAGAAGAACACATATCCTATAACATAGAAAAGAACAGATATCCTATAATATAGGGAAGAACACATATCCTATAACATAAAGAAGAACAGATATCCTATAACATAGAGAAGAACAGATATCCTGTAACACAAAGAATAACATATATCGTATAACATTGAGAAGAGCATTTATCCTATAACATAAAGAACAGATATCCTCTAACATTGAGAACAGATATAGTATAACATAGGGAAGAACACATATCCTATAACATAGAGAAGAACAGATATCGTGTAACATAGAGAAGAACAGATATCCAATAATATAGGGAAGAACATATATCGTATAACATAGAGAAGGGCATATATCCTATAACATAAAGAACAGATATCCTCTAACATTGAGAACAGATATAGTATAACATAAGGAAGAACACATATCCTATAACATAGAGAAGAACAGATAACAGATATATCTTATCATATGTTAAAGAACTAATCCTATAAGACAGAGAAGAACAGATTTCCTTTGAGACAAATAAATTCTTTTACTTGGATGCAGAACGGTAAGAAAAAGCATATTGTCCTTGAGCATAGAGGATTAGTGTTTATTTTCGATCTGGCCTGAACCATGGAGGAGTTCGCACGTCATTGTTGAAACGCACATACTAAAATATGGCTCCTCCTACTTATTTAACTTATTTTATTGCTCTTGTCAGCCAAGTTGACGGAAATCAGCTCACCTAACTCTTCCATTCTTCAATAATTTACTCTTTTAAATTCACTTTTATTTTTTTGTGAGTGCATATATATTTTGTTTGAGATACTAGTTAAAACAGGATTTCCCTTATTTTATTTGCGATTAATGAAGACTCTATTCTTAGATTCACGTGTGAATTTAATTAATCAAGTTTTATAGCCTAATGAACTTAGTTTTATTCTTTTAAAATGACACCCACACTATGTATGTCATCACAGTAATAGCAGATCCATATAAAAGAATTATTTTATGGCTTTCATATAGATAGAGGCGTAACAGCAAACATTTCATTTTTTTATTATTAATTCACTTGAGAACTCAGGTTGTCTATAAAGGTTGAGGCGTTAATCCTGATACACTATGTAAACCTACAGGGGTAAACCCATAGAGAGTTCAAAAAGAATTTATTTATTTAAAATCTTTAATGCCGCAGAAACTAGAAAATTCTTGGTGCTCAGGTTGGCCACGTGAGTTAAGGCGGAGGTCTTAAATCCCTTAATAAATCTAGAGCCGTGGGCTCGACTCCCATCTGGGCAATAGAAATTTATTTAGAGACGAACACATTAAATAAAATCCTTAGTCTTCCCTTATAGAAAAGGGTAGTAACTCTTCGGAATTAGTGATAAATAACGCTTAATTGAGTCTTCAAGCTACAATTTTCCAACTTTCTCTTCTCTCATTTTGTATCCGTCGCATGCATCAAACTTATTAAAACCTCAGTTGAGTCGTCTTGTGCCTAGTTTATGGATTTCTATTAATTTTTATTGAATTAACAAATTTTTTTAAAATCCAATTTAAACTTTTAATTTAAGAAGTCAATCCTAATTTATTAAAAATGTGACAGTTTAAGAAGAAATAATAGTGCTTAATAATCGTTTGTTACAAAGGTCTTTACATGAGTTTATTGCCCGTTTCTGATTTATTATTTAATAAACTGGCAGTATCAGACACAGGGTATCACAGAGCTGCACACCTACTGTGGTCAATGATGATGGATTCGTTTGTATGTAAAAACTGGAGAATCATCTGATTAAAACTCTAAGTTGTATAGTCAATAGACCAACTTAATAAGCCGGAACACCTGACCCAAAACTAATCCTTATGATTAGACAGAGAGCAAATAATAAGTTATTTAGGGAGCTGACCTTTACTAGTGATAACCATAATTTTTAAAAATGTTAAAGATAAATGGGAAATAATCAAGAACTGTTTTTCGTAAAAAAGTGAGACGGATAAAAGGACGTAAATTGCATGTATGAGAGAACCACAAAATGAAGGCGACTCGGTGCTCCTCTTTCTTCTAAATTTTGATTCTGAAATTCTACTCTTCAAAAACAATAAATATTTTTATTTTCATTACATGGTCTACACTTGAGTAAAACAGGTGGGTGTGTGTTGGTCGGAGTAAACACATTCGGGAGTTTTATATTTAGAACTATTTCTCAGACGAGATGCTTCCGACTCGCGCTGACTCCAATCCATCCATGGCTCTTGTTCAAAGTGTTGGCGAGAGGTATGCCAGTAAAGCCCACACACTACTATTACCACAGAGCGAGGGACCTCTTTGGACTGATTCACTCAACTTAATTTATCAGACGGGATTCCTATATGGCAATCCTTTTTTTTACGATTGGCTATATGGCTACTGCAGGCATACTTGTACTATTGCCAATGGGAATAAAAAAAAAAGTCCGTCACTCATGGCCTGCGTAAACTAAGCAGATTTCCAATATGGTGGAAAGGCCCCCTGTCAATCTCATCTCACAATCAATTATCTACGAATAGAAGTGGGAGTTCACTACGGCCTGAAAATAAATAGAAATTAAAACGTTAGTTGGACTTGAGAGTCGATTTAGCAGAAGTAGGAAAAAAAAGCTGATACCTAAAAAAAAATACAAATAACTCCGATAATATTCGCGTCACTTCCTTCTCAACCCCCTCCCCCAAGACCTTTTTCAGCCAATACCTAAAACAGTCTTTAGTTTTCCATTAAACTATTAAATATCGAGTATGGTGTGGATTGAATAAAAATTATGCAATTTATTAAGTAAAACCTTAAATGATGATTTCAAAATAATATTATATATCTGACACATTAAATGTTCAATGTTTGGAATTTAAGATTAGAATAAAGTGGTAAATCATTTAACAGCTTATTGCAAATATGACAAGAGTAGGAGTCGAGGTTTATTGAAGGCTGAAAACACTTATAGGACATCACATTTCCAATAAGTTTAATTCTATACACTTTTCCGATCCGACTCATAATACCGGAATGCTTGGAATTTTCACAATTTCTCCCCTCTGAACCTCCTCCCTCCCATTGGTCAGACTTCAGCCATTAACAACTTGATATTTAGTTTTAAAAAAGACTTTTAAATACCGAGTTTGGTAACGATCAAATATTAATTACGACCCATAGATCGGTAACGGGCAAGTATATACATATATAGTTTATTGTTAATTTACTTATTATTTTATTATTAAACTATGCTACTTGCAGACACATATGGTATATTATAATAACTGATTTTAGTATTATAGACAAACGAGACTTGTGATATAAAACTCTTGTTACAATTTCCATTGTTATGATAACTATTCTCACCCATTATATCTATGAGTGTGTATGTGCGTGAATATATATATTTGATATTTTTATTTTATTTTGTTATTAAACTTTCATTCATATTGTGTTTATTAACCTTATGCTGAGGGGCTTTACCAGAAAGTTAAGCAGAGTCAAAACTAGTGAAAAATTGTTAGGCATTGCAAAAATCTTTTTATCCGACTTGGATATTAAATTAAGAAAAATAGAGACCATTTGTTTCCTATTCAACAGCCAAAGTTTTTTCTAGCGAAAATGACTCACTTATATTGTAAATGTCCCAGGTAGAAAGAAAAAAGTATTTATTTGAGAACTTTAATATTTGAGACAACACTATTGTACTATAAAAATTATGTAAAAAAGATAACGTAGCAAAAAATGTAAAATCTCTATAAATATGTAAAGAACCTCCAAGTTTAATCGGAACAAGGACAAAGGCAACTCAAGGTGGTGAATATCGTATAACAGCAAAAATAAACAAGGTGAACATCGGGCATTACCTAAACCGCGTCATCTCTCACTCGCACTCTGTATATATTTAGAAATTATCGGAAGTAGAAACTCTCTCTCCCTCTCTCTCCCTCTCTCTCTCTCTCTCTCTCTCTCTCTCTCTCTCTCTCTCTTTCTCTCTCTCTCTCTCTCTCTCTCTCTCTCTCCTCTCTCTCTCACTCTCTCTCTCCTCTCTCTCTCACTCTCTCTCTCCTCTCTCTCTCTCTCTCTCTCTCTCTCTCTCTCTCTCTCTCTCTCACTCTCCACTCTCTCTCTCTCTCTCTCTCTCTCTCTCTCTCTCTCTCTCTCTCTCTCTCTCTCTCTCTCTCTCACACACACACACACACACACACACACACACACACACACCACACACGCACTCACACACACACACACACACCACACACGCACTCACACACACACACACAACACACACACTTTCGTCATTCGAAGTACATAATTTAAGTTGTGTAGTCATTACTCTGTTTATATTAGTCCTCTAAATTGGGTATTACCCCCCCCCCCCTCCCCAGTTAGAATTCATCAAACACTCCTGACTTCTAACTATGAGATTTAATTAAAAAAGAAACTCATTTTATCAAATTTGTTCTTGGTCCTTTCATCTCAATGCGGACCGGGCCATACCTCTTCGTCTAATTACAGTCTGCAGCAATTCCTCGTTCTCTGTGTTCCACTGAGTAATGTCCATTCTGCAAGATAATTCCGCAGAATAACGTACTTGTTCGATCTCTTTGTCAGACGTCTATATTAATTCCAAGAGTTTTATAGGGAAACTTGCTTTGCATGGGTTTACTTCGTAGAAGGAGATTATTTTACGAAGTAAACTCATGTGATGTCCATAACAGATTTTGTTTCCCCTTGACTCCAGACAATTACTTACCTTCTTCTTCCCTGTCCCAAGGTCTGATGCACCCAGAGTTCAAGTGACAACAGTGCCCTGTGTCCATCTTGTTCTGCAATCTCTCTCCATTCATCTAATTATTCCATATAATCGCCATGTTCTCAATGAGATATCTCTAGAATGGGCCAGTTTTCTTAGTAATTGATAATTAAAGAGATATGGGCAGTCTCGTTATCGGCATGCGTTATGTAAAAGCAATAGCTTTCTTATCATAAAATTTGTTACGAAATTATTTTTATTACGGAAGCTACACTGATTCTATCGATCATTGCCCATTAACGCATGCTCCATTTAGATCGTAATCGTAATTTAGAATTTCGTAATTGTATCAGTACATTTATTGTATTTTAAATTTCTCTGAAAAATAAAAAAGTACTATATATTTTTCTTAAGGCGAGTCAAATCTTTGAGAATTAATGTTTCGAGAAAAAAAAAACCATCCGTTATACTATTATATTCATGAAATCTCTGGATGAATATATCAATAGAAATTCCTTAGAAGTCAACACTACAAAATCAAGAATTATGAAATTTGATAAGGGGAAATTCAGAAAGGAAACAAATATTTATTATTCGGGTGAAAAGTTAGAGAAAGTAAAAGCATTCTTTTATCTGGGTGTAATATTTTCCTCCTCATTATTCCTTGAAGAAACATTATTTGTCATAACAAAATTAAAAATGGCTGTATCCGTAGTATTTAAGATTTAAGAGGTCAAAATGCCAAGTGTTTGTATAACGAGGAAAGAGAGGGCATTGATTTTTCACAGTGTCTACTCCGTCGTCGAAAATGTATAACTCATATTTCATTTCCTGATGAATTAGTTAAGTTTAAGCTAAAGAAGGTTAAGTTTTAATTTCAAAAATAAATTTGATGTGAATCACAATTTCCTAACAGTTAAAAGAAAAGTCTTAGTTGACGGATTGGTCCCTGCTGGAGGTTTGTACGCTGTACACGTGTCGATGTGTTTATTGGAAGAGTATCAGGCGGCCGTTGAGCAAGAGGCCACCCACGAAGCGGTTTTATTACTGACTTCAAATAATCACACTCCACATTTGTAGACAAACGGCCAAAGATATCAAAGAACCGGATTTCTTTCAGAGCTAGATCAATTGATGCATAGTAATAATTAGGTGTAAGTGGAGAGAAGAATAGCTCTGGGTTGGAGTAAATATTGGTCATTAAAATCAATAATGAAAGGAAATTTCCTAATTGAAATGAAGAAATTTTGATTCTTGCGTTCAACCGAGTGTGACATACGATAGCCAAACATGTTCTATCACAAAAAGCCAATCAAGGAAACTGGAAGTATGGCAAAGATAAGTGGAAATGAGCATGCTAACATCAGGAGGAAAGACCACATCAGAAGTACCATCATTAGGGAAAAAACGAAACTGACAGATATCAAAGACTACATGGAATCATTGGAAGTGGACAGGCCATCTCCTCAGGACTCCAGATGAAAGATGGTCAAAGCGAATAACTCTGTGGACTCCATACAACCTAAATAGAAGACGTGGAAGCCAGGCCAAAAGTTGGGCCGACTGGATGAAGGAAATGGCAGCAGCAATGTGGTGGAGATTGACCAGGTATAGACATGCTTGGACGAAGAAGAACCAAGAAATGGCGACGACTTCCGCTTCCTAGAAAACCCAATATCTTAGTTGTTGCACGGGTCTTAATTAATAAAATAATGATAACTATACAGTTGAGGATGTAATTAATTACTTATTGAAACACAGTTTTGCTTATTTTTACTTTTATTAGTAGTAAGTATATAATAGTTTCGTTAAGTTCATAATTATTTAGCTTAATAATTAATAGATGGTATTAATGAACTATTTTGTTTATGGCACCTGAGGCATAATAAAGGCTATTTTTCATTCATTCATTCATTAATTAGGTTTAGTATATAAATTGAGAAGTGACGTGCTCACTATGTTGAGTGATGGCTAAATATTAGAGACAGTTGGAGAAGAGACTGACATCCTTAAGTAATCCCGACTCCAGGAAGCCTACCATGTTTATAAATCTCCAGAAAATAATTTTCGTTTGTGAAGTTGAAGAAAACCAGCAAGAGCTCATTTAATATTTGATTTTCTGTCAATTTAGCTTAGATGAAAAATCGTGCTTGCTGAGTAAATGAATTTAAAATAAATATACTAAAACTATATAAACATTCAAATGCTAAGAAATCTCCGGAAATCGAAAGGGAGGGGGGGGGGAATGAGAGAAGCATCACCTGTCTTGTAAGTAGATAGATGATTTTCCTGCCCCTTCGCTCCAAGCCCGCAACGCAAACCAGACATGCAGGTTAATGATAATGCATCACCTGTACAAATGAAGCATCTTGAGGTTGCAAATATCATAGATTATGTCGGACATGCTCATATCACTTGGTAAACTTAGTACATATATCGTGTTCACCTCATGTTACAACAAGGTAAAAGTTCGTATATGATGAGCCACCTGGCATTCATGATCAAACAAGTGAAGCCTAAAACATCAAACATTCCTGTATAATGTGTTACGTTTTTTTTTCCAGTGCATTATATCAACAACATTCATACTTATGTGTTCCACTCATGATAATGATCTCCTAAACAGAAAACTAGACGAGCTGAACAATGTTACCAGTCACAAAACTAACCAAGGAAGATGGTTACTAACCAGTTACTTTAAAGGGAGAGTAGTGATATATCTATACATTGTATTTAACATATGATAAAAAGTCATATCTTTAAACAAAAGAATGGATTATTGTATTGTATGACTATGTAAAGAATGGATGGATTGTTTGACTGTGAAAATAATGTGAACATATTACATGTGGCTTCCCACACTGAAGGGTAGGCACATGACTGAAGTCTACTGATGTTCCAAAACTACCCACGATTTGAGAGCACTTATATTGTGGCGTGTGCAGGAATTCGCTCAACTTGCTGATAAAATAGTTTGTGGAGACTCTTTGACCAGATTTTGGTTTTACACAAGACATTTGAAGTATTGAGAAAATTTTGAAGAGAGTGATCTATTGTATGTGTATTTCAGGACTTTAACTGAAATTCATGTATGGCACTTGATACTAAACGGCAAATTTTCCGATCATTGGTGAAATTGGTTAATATATTGTACTCCTTGAGAGCTTATTCTATCCTTTTCGCCGGGTCTTACAAAATAATATAATTTATTTTAACACTAAGCATTTTCAAAAATTCCTACCTCAGTCTCTATGTAACTTTTTAATGAAATCTGCGAAAGTTTTTCGGTAGATCTAATCAATTCAAATCGGAAAGAACTTTTAATAGCGCTACAATAAATTATATAGTAAGCCGGGGAGTTTTTTTATTCTCTCTACCAATTACACTAGGTATGTTGGGAAACAAGGCTAATCTGTTTTGCACTATATAATAAGTTAGAGTTTTATAAAGAAGAAGAAGATGATGATTAAGTTAACCGAAAGTGTGATACTAATTGAAAATTCAAAGAAACAACGAAAACAGAATTTATCTGTTAATATTTAAATATACAAAAAAAGAAGTTATATTTGATATTGATCAAAGGTCTCAAGTAAACAACGATTTAACCCTTGTAAACAACTAATATATTACTCATCACATTCTTAAGTCCATGTCCTTAAAGACGCTTATGATTGTAGGCGTATCTAAGACATGCTAGATCAAAGATTAGAATCCAGGCCAGAGGAAATATTTGGAATTCCAGGAGTTAAGAATAAAATATAGAATGTCTTCCGCTGGCCTAGTTTCCACCATCCACATTGTATTTAAGAACTAAATAATTGAACTGAGAGTAACCTGAGTTTGTATATCCAAGCTCTCGAGTCGATTCTTTGTAAGCAGTTTAATAAGGCTAATTGTAATCTCTCACTCACTAGGAGTACCACTTTTATTAATTACATCAGCAATTTTAATATTGAGAAAGGCGTCGATATTAGGCATTGAGTTAATAATCATGGGAAAAACATACTCCAATAGAGTATTCAATGTTTATCTTTGGACTCCCTTGTTTAATGCATATCAATAAAACTATGGACTATAGACAATTCTAATTACATTTGGCAAAGATCATTTTTTTCCAGCCCAAGACTAATGCTACGAAATGTTCGCACTCGATTTGCGGTCATCGGATCATATTTCTTCATTATTACAAGAAAATGAATGGAGGATTGAGAAATTTGTTTAAATAATTTAAATGATAATGGTTATTGACATTAACTTATTAAAACACTAGCAGGAGTGGAATTTCAGTTGGGAGTAAAAACATGAATCCGTTTATATTCATCCAAGAGTAACTAAAAAATGACTAACAGAGAGGATACTTGTGGAAGTGTTGGAAAAAAAAAGGTTTTATCTTCTAGCATATGCATGCATATATATATATATATATATATATATATATATATATATATATATATATTCTTTTCAAATTAACGTCATACTCGTATACTCATTTTAACATCAGTTTAATGCCAAAGTGATGATCTAAACCCATTCTAGTGCTCTCTCAGAACCCTCTCTAACTACATGTTTGTGAATAGGAAAAATGACCATCAGAGAGGCTCGACGATTTACTCTCTATTCCAAATCAGAGAAAAACTGGTAAATCTAATATAAGATCTCGCCCACATGGTTAGACAGTTCGGACGGTATGTCACCTAATCCAGAAAGCATTACTTACAATAGGTTGGTTACCTCTTGGTCTGGATGGACTGCTTTCTTAATATTATTTTTAATGGGCTATTAATGGCTAATCTGTGTAGACACACTCCGATAAAACGGAGTTTAACACTTTAAACGATATGTTATAAGAAGACCAATTAAGAATATAAAAGAAATATTAACATTAAATGTTTCGTTGCGGCATTTGATGAACCTACGCTTGATTTGATTAATCTCGTTTTGATCTGGTTCACATGGGCGTACTAACAGAATTCAGACCGCTTGCAGTAGTACCTGTTTAGCTTAATATCTAAGTAGGATAGTAACGGAGGTCCAGTAACATACAAGTTTACGTAAAATATAGAGAATAGTTTTAAAGACCAGTTAAAATTTTATTGAAAACTAATTTATTTTTTTATTGAAGCTAATTTACATCTAGTAATAAAGTACGAACAGTAGACTGGGGATTTTCTATTAGAAACACGTAAGAATAATTATAGACGTATTTAAATATCTCCCGATTTTATAGAAAATGTTCTCAGATAATAAGCTCACCTCCTTACAATTTGTTTTATTATCTCTTATTATTGAGTGCTATTCATTTTATTTGTGGTATATGAGTTGATTGAAATCTAAGTGACCAGAGGTAGGGTTCTAGAAATTATTGAATGCTGCTAACAGTTGAATATTTTTGTTATTAATAATTTATTCAGATTGTCAGATTCTTTAGGCCAACCCAGAATAACTATGAAAGATTTAGTTTCTACGTTTAATGTGTCAAACCATATGAGTCCTTTGAGGCGAGGTACTATAGAAACCAGATGTCGCGTAATACCTGAACGCCCACTGTCGCCAACTCGAATAGAATTCCCCAAGAATCGAACGAGCCTTTTAAAGGCCACACAATTTTAGAATTTAATAAAAGTGATTTGCTCGTCCCAGAGCATTTCGGACGAAGGGCGGCCCGCGGTAGGGACTGTCTGTATCTACAAAAAAAGTCTGCTGGCAGTGAGCGAGATGGTTGCGTAGTTCTATGTTTAGATCGAGTGAGCGTGGGGCTGGCTGAACAGGCATAGCCCCAGTTGCCTGGCGGGGACTCGCCGGCTTCTGCAGATGTCCTACAAGGATATGCGAGGAGGGGACGCACAAGGATAGGGAAACAGCCGCACTAAAACCTCCGCAACCTGATACACCAGGATATCTGCTCTGTCGCTCGTCCTATAGGCATCACGAATCCTACCATTTGGTTCGTAAATAATTATTTTTACTTGTTAGTGACATTCTCTGGAGCCGTTTAAAAAAATGCGTGGAGCTCATTTCCATAAAGTGGCATATGTATCTGATTCGGCAAATTTTTCAGGGCACATCTTGTTTATTTTATTCAGATCCGTTAGCGCATAATGTCTGTAATTAATTTTTGTTGTGCTATTTGCTAACATCAACTTTGTGCTGCTAAGGCTAATTGGGACGGGTTATCTACTGGTAACCACTCATTTCTAGCCAGGGTGGGACTAAGGATTTTATTTAATGAGTTTGCAACTAAATAAATTCATATTCACCTGAAGAGAATGAAACTCATGACTCTAGGTTTACCACTAACACCTTAACTCACATGGCTAACCTGAGCCCCAAATTTGTATTGTAATTATTTAAACCTATAGAAAAAAAAAGTGTCTTGGAACATATGCTTACATGGATCTAAAGCTTTTGGTAAATAATTTTCTGAGATGTTCGCTCATTATTCAGAACACCTAAACGGTAGAGTTAAATATATTTTTTTTGTCTTGAGATGATCATTGGGAATTCTTAGTTAAACTCCTTAGTCCCCACCCTTGATAAAAAGGGTGGTAACCTGTAGATATTCCATCCCAAATAGCCTAGTAGCAAAAAGTGGACATTAATAAATAATAATAATAAACAGTTGAATAGGAAGTAAATTGAATGTTCCAATCTATTTCAAACTGCTATTTGTCAACTCTATACATTTTTACCAGATATTCAGGAATTGTTCACAAGAATACCATTTTGAATTATATTGTCACTTTTGCTCTAAAACCTAGTTCTACCAGTTTTTCTAGAATAAACAATTATCAGTCAATAGAAAATAAATAAATAAAAGCCAATGTTCGTTGCATTCCATCCTAAATAGTTGGCATCTAAAAGCGAAATAACATAATCGTGTTTTCGAATAATTTTTTGATTATGAAGCACTCATTTTGGTCAAAATGTTTGAGGGTGAAATAAAATGATTTATTTTCATGTCGATGACAATTTATGCTGTTTAGTTTTTAATTATCCAAAAGACAAATTAAAAATTAGTGTTCATTGAAAATACCATTTATAAGCTATTCGAAATTGAATATATAAACTACAATTCATTTAGCAAAATGCATCAATAATCAAAATAAATAACTGCATAATGATTGAGATTAAAGAAACCAAATAATAAAATATCGCTACCATTAAGATATTTTATTATTTGGTTTCTCTTTTTATTTTTGGACAAGATTCAATTATTATAACAAATGTTTCATTTGACGTTCCATTCTGTCTATGCTTGGGAACTGTCCAATATGCACAATCAAAATCAGGAAGGCCCTTAATTAAAGGATGAAAACAGAAACAGTTTTCTATTCAAATATAATTATGGCTATTTGAGTCTCACACTAAATAATAATTTGGTCAAGTAGTTGTGATAAGAGGCCATTTGGCCATCATGTTGCTCTTTTCATGTTTATAACATCAAAAGTACACTTCTAATTTATTCAAGAAGGGGGCTGAGGGTGGTCTTAATACTATTGGCCCTTTACACTGCCTAAGTTCAGACTCCCTAAATAAAAGCACTTTTCTCCTCTTGGCAGGAGAGTGTGATAACACATAGATAACCCACCCCAAACAGTCCTCCATTCCATAAAACAATGTTAATTAAAAAACTGAAGAAGCTCTTCAATTAACTCAAAATGTTGAGTGGATTCCAGAGAACACTAAGTATGGCAATTAAACACCTAATATTGTTAAAACTAAAGATAATTTAATTTGACGCTTCAGGATCAGTAATTTCTAGGATATTACATCCAATTACGACCAACAATGAGTTGAATAACTATTCCATCTAGAGCGACTCCCCTCATGACTAATCAGTGAGGTGTCTGTTCATTTATATTTTAGTTCTAATAGTTTTCTACTGAGTTTAAATGTTAGATGATCAAAAGTTAAAATATACTAACATAAACTTTAGCTGAATTTTTAAATAATAATAAAATAAAATAAAATAAATTAGAAAATAAAAATTTTAATAAAATTTTTGCTTTCTAATTTATGATGACTTAAAGTTTTATGCTATGTTTTTTTTATTTTTTGCTCGGTTTGGGTGAATCGCCTGTTGCAGAACCCTTATGCAAAAATAAAGCAATATAAGCATTCTTATAACGGGTACAACTTATTAATAGGTTACCTTTTTTTTTTTTTTAAGTCGGGCTGGGACTAAATACTTACTTATTGAGCAAGAATTTAATATTTGACATATTTCACCCCAAAAAAAGTACAAACAGCTTGCCATTTTATTTTTGAAGAAAATTCTCAGCCTTCTGTATTTGAACTGCAACACTGGTTAGAGAAGGGAGGGGGGGGGTGGAGGGTTAAGTGCCAGTTTTTAAAATTGTTCTATTAGGATTCACTTTCAACTAACAAACATTTACCAAAAGTTTTTTATTATTATTTAATAAAAATTAACAGATGCTGAAAATATGTTTTCAAACAATGACTAGAGTAAATGTTAAAAATAATGTGTTATTACTTAAAAACGTGTTCTAAGTAAAATACATGATTTAAGTTTTTAATAAATCAATAATAGCTTAGATCTTAACAAATCAATGCTTTATTTAACATGAAAAAATCCCCAAATCTTGTTCGAAAATTTTCAGAAACTTAATAATAAAGTTTAATGGCTCCAAGGGAGTTATGAACCAAACAAGTGAAAATTTAAGATTTATTTTCTTATTTAACAGAATTCCATTTAGCAGCATTTATTTTTATGGAACTACATTTTAAGTACATAAATTAACTATCAAATATTGTAACAGAACATATATCCATTAAATAAGTACTTACAACAATTTGTGTGTTATTCTATGAAACTCTTTGAAAATCTTAAGACATTGTTTAAAATTGTAGTGATAGACAAATACATAGAACATTTTTACACATTGGACACCAACATGAGGAAATTCATAAGATAGATACAAATCTCGAAATAGTGGCATGACAGCTACACAAAATAAGAAGGTTGCAAGAGTTCCTCAGATGTGGAAGTGTTCTACATAACAATTTCACAAGTTTGCAAAAACATTTACTTATAAAATAATTAAATAAAGTGATCATCTATAAGTACATTTGTCAAAATGGTATTAGGTTCTATAAAGATACATTATATTACTAAGCAAGGTATTTATTGCATCACTTATCACCTCCCCTTTTTAACTTGTTTGCGCATCCTCATTTTTTCTCCATGCCATCAACCGAAGAAACTCTAGTGAAGAAATGAAAAAAAATATTAATTGTTTGTAATACATTTGGTGAAAACCTATTCTCCCTTCTAATTTCATAGGCCTCCTCATTCCTTACTTTCCATAGGCCTTAATTCCTTACATTCTCAAAATAAAATCATTATGAGTAGCTTCTACTTATAACATGGATCTCAGGATTAAGTATTTTCCCTCTGTCAAATATATCATTTAAACAAAACTTGTATACTAAAATTACTATCAAAAATAAATTAACCGATGAAGTCACTGTGTTATTTGAGAATGCTGGAATATACTGTTTTAATAATCATGTATAATGAGTCCCATGCCGCATTCCAGGAATTAGTGCAATAAGAGTGGCAATATTCTTGACAGAGAATGATAAACTCTGTAGTTTTTTGCACTAAAAACAAACCAACTCTGAGTCTCTCCCAGTAGACAACTATTATTGTGAAAATAATAGATAAAATACATGAATCATTATACAAAATATGTAATAATGTATTTTAATTTATAAATAAAAGAATTAAATTATGTGTTTGTTTTTTTATATCAACACTTATTCATAATATATTAATATTTTTGAAGTTGTCTAGTTATTGCTAAGTCTAAGATTGGTATACTTGTATTTATTCGCATTCTTACACATAATTCATTATTTGATTTTTGTTTCCTGATTTATTTATGTTTTGGTCTTTAATCTTCAATTGGTTGTAGGGAAAAAAAAAAAAAAAAAAATACTCTGCTACTATGTTGATTTACACCCAAGTTCTAGCCAAAATTTCCTAATTAAAAATTTCACCCAAAGATATTCTATTAATAGCTGCAGTTATTTAAGCATTTTTATATCTTATATTATATTTAATAATTGTTTTGAAACATTAAAAGACTCGTAAGCAATTCTTGCTTGATGGATAATAATTTTCTGAAGAGGCGAGGACACCCTTCCCTTGAACAAGCTTCAATTTAAATCAAGGTGTCACAATTTTTAGAATCTATGAGCCCATTCATGAAGTTCTAAAATAAATTAATAAAATCAGCCTTTAAATGCCGCCAAGTCTGTTGAAGGAATCATTGCATCTTTCTCAATACCAAATAAAATAAAAAATCCAACTTGAACAATGAAGACAAAGAAATGTTATAAAATATGTAAATAATGTTTTGTTTTTTTAATTTGTAAAGAATGTTAAGAAAATATTTACAGGCTCCATGAGAAATTACGTTCCATTAATGGTCTATGTATATTTATCAGCTGCAAATGTTATAATTTGGAAATGGGCCAAATTGGCAAGAGTTTTACTCCAATGTAATCAATTCACAAACATTTTTTGCTTCGTCTAATCTGATTCACATGGTATTCATTTTCTAAATTTATTTGAAGACAGCAATAAAGGAACTAATAGTTCCCAAATATATAAAAATAATAATTGTTAGGAATAAGTAAAGAAAACTAAGTAGTAATTGATTACTTTTAGTTTTGCTCTATGCTTGGAGCAGGAACTTTCAAGATATAACTTTATTTGTATTCACAATCTAGAAGGAATCTGTTTCATCAACTGCAGGTCAGTCATCAGACTTTATAACCCCGAAACTGAATAATTGGCTTTTATTATCAAAATTCAACTTCTATATGCTTTCTTCTAATGTTCCTGCACTAGCTCCTATTTCATTTGAATGAGGTATCATGGAAGTAGTCTTGCATCCTCTATTGAATCATCAATACCTTCATCTGCAGTGGCTACTTCGATTACAACTACGGTCTACAATTTGGTAGTCAAGGAAACCTCAATCTAATGATAGGCACTTCCACTTAGAAAGGATGTCTCAACTTTACTGGACAACTGCTCAGCCTCTACCCTTAACTTTCAATTTGACGTTTTAATTCAGGACAACTATCAGGACTTTCCCTGGACTTATATCTGACCTGTCATTGGTAAGTTGCTTTGTCCTCCAGTTAGGTACTCCCACTTGTCATTCTCAATCAGTAGTATCATCCTTTGTTCTCGCCATGATTTATAAAGGCAGGCAGTTTTCCTTAGGTTCTAATTTTATAATTGTCTTATACTCTTCATATCATGAATTATATTTTTTTCAGATTTTTCACATTGCTGTGATACTTCATATCACCCTATGACATTACCTGTAAATAGAGTTCAAGGCAGACAGTGTTATGTATTTATCAAATATAGCCAGATTAAGCCCTCTAGTTTAGCACACATCCACCAGTTTCTTCTAGGAACCATCTCAATCTCTCAGTCTTGTTGCACTCACTCACAAGACCACAACTCCGTTATTTACTTGAACAGTCAATGTGTATATGTTAGCATCAGATGTCTCTGAATTATCTTGTTTATCTTTAAATGCCATATCATCAGGTTTTACCATATCATCTTACATTATTGTAGTTTACCATTTATTTATTTCATCATTCACATCAATCTTGGCTTATGACCTGCTAGCAGTAATCATTATTATCAATTAAGAACCAGTTCACAACCAACCTCGTTCCCTTACCTTGCCTTATCCCACTTATGAACGCATCTCTACTGGTTTCTACAGCAAGAAATTCATACAATATATTATATATCTAAACTTTCATAAAGTACAACTGTTTTTATTTTAATTATTGTGATCATTAATAAAATCAAGCTACTTCCCAATTTATTAATTTTATTTTCTGAGTTCGTATTCTGGCAGGTGGAAGTGACTTCTAATCTAGGTAGAAATTTATTCAATTATTTCATCCTACCCACAATTTTATTTTCGTTTCTCCTTCTCCTAGGATTTACTTCACACTTAAACTGTCACAAGCATTAAAAGTGTGCTGAGATTTCATTTTGTAATACCTACAACTCACTGATTGACACTGGTAATGCAAAACGTATGAACACTCTAGTTTGTAATATATCTAATAAATCACTATATGTCTACCACCTTATTGATCCTTTATGTTTACTGTTATGTGATATCTTTATGTTTACTGTTATTCATATATCTATGAGTCTGTCTATACATTGATTTTTTTCCCCAAAATTTTATGATACTTTTTCGTTTCACACGGAATTGAAACAATATCAATGATTTTTGGCTTTGGTGTCTGTTTGTTTGTTACCTTTTCACACCTACTACAGAATTTTATGAAACTTAGTACGTATATTATTACTAAACCAGCTTAGACTATACTAATATTCTCAGAGAAGAACAGGAGTGAGGGTTATAAGGAAGGCGTGAAATGAAAAATCGCAACATTTTGTGTTCTATTGGTTTTTCGCCAAATTCACATAACAAAAGTTGTTTATTTTGTTATTAAGAGTAACTTTTGTTATATTCACTTTTGTCATATAGCGAAGTATAAGATATATGCTAAAAAATATAGCAGGGTCAACAATTTTATTGAGCACAAACAGTGGAGCGGAACTTAACAATACTCAGCATGTGAATTAGCATCAACTCCTTTATGATTATAAGCTTTATTAATTTTTCTACGGACAAACAGGAGTGGGGGTTCTAAGGGAAGCATAAAATGAAAAATCACCATATTTCGTTCCATGTTGGGTTTTCTGCAAAAATGTACCTGGAAAAAATGTTATTTTCTTATTTAGAGTAATTTTGTTACATATGTTTATATTAAACAAAAATCCTTTAACATGATGTGCTCATTAAATTTTATTTTATCCTGGCATATTATGACAAATGACATAATGTAATAAACTAATATTGTAGTTCTAAGTATGATTCAGGTTCTTGAGGAGATAATGAATCCCCCCCCCCATTTACCTTCTTAATATAAATTAAGTCATGGTTAGTTAACATTTATCAGAGTTATATATTATCGACTAATAAGAGAATTATTGTAACATTCTGATGGTTTGATTTTTAAAATAAATCTATTTATCATAATTTAAACAAAAACAATGCTGAATTTCCACAACATGCAAGAGTGGAAGTAGTGGAGAGACAATTACAGTCAGATCTAATCACATCCGCCGACTTGACTCAGAATTTGGCGGGAAAGGGTAGATGATACATAGTAATGACTAATAGTATAGACGATTATTATTTACATTGTCCACATTGCTTTAAAGAATGAAGAGGGATTGAGCAGGAAGTGATTTTATTCATAATGTTTTCGTAGCCTTACAATGAATAAAATTCATACTTATTATTCAGTCCAGTATATTTCCCAAGCAAAGCTACCTCAATGATGGCACTTAATAATGACGAATGCTATTCATGATTATGACTAATATTTTACGCGGTATTTTTAACAGTGCTGAGGGATTGATCAGATTATAAATGCATTTTTATTATTCAAGCCTAAAAATTTGTCTTTAGTTACTACATATTGAGGCATAAACTCTAAACACTCAAGGGTAAATGTAAAAATATTCTCATAGTAAAGTCTTTCTAAAAAAAATATAGTCATCATTCAGCCTCAAATTATTTCCCGAGCAAAGCTGGTTACCTTAGCTAGTATATATATATATATATATATATATATATATATATATATATATATATATATACACACACACACACAAAATTTCAATCGACAGTAATTAAATACACCAATAAGCTGTATAAAAACATTAAAGGAACCTTTTTTTTTTAAATATTTTCTATGATAATTTTTTTTAATCAGCAATCCCAGGATTTATGTGCCCATAGGGTGGGGTACGAGAAAATCTGACTCGGGTTATCAGGCAAAATATACAAGACATATAAAATGTACAAAAAATAATTTATAGGTCTTTCAATGATAAACATAAAAGGACCTACACAAATATTCTCTTCTTCAGCATATAGGTACAATGAAAGTTGGAATATTTTATTTTCACTCTCTTTGTAATACTAAAGGGGAGATGCTCAACTTGATTTAACATTTTAAGCTTAGCTGTTTTGGAGTTATGTGATATACTTACATACAGATATCTATTTAAACTAGTTGAAATGGATTCAGAGAGACTCAATATAGATAATTCTGTTTACATCTGAAACCCTATACTACTACAATACTTCCTTTACTTCATACAATAAAAAAAAATATAAAAGTAAACACTTTTGACAGCCAATGGTGGTCTGAAATGATTAATCTACAGTAACATTATTTGTAGTTATTAATAAAGTATAAATTACCATTAAAAAAACTTTAAACCTCTACTGATACTCAGGTACGTACACGTATAACAATATGAGTTTTTACTTAACATATACGGTTTTCATCTACAGTTTTTTATGGTCTCACCAGGAGTCATATAATCATTTAATAGGAGTTGCATTTAGCCTATTAATGAAATCCACAATTTATTTGGCTTCTGGAGAAAACAAACCAAAGTCAAGGCCTTGCAGAATGCAGGAATTATATTTAATTGTCTTTCTCATGCATCTTCATAAGGTATGTATGTAATAATTTTTTATAGTGCACAATAAACACCATAGTTGCATAAGCCCTTACTTTGATATTTAAAACATCACAGTGTATTTTTTTAGAGTTTTCAGTGAAACTACACCACAAGGTTATATTAATTAATTGTAGTGGTAACTAAGAGACCTTAAACTTCTATAGACAATAAATGGTTGTCGATCAGTTAAAGAGGTTAATTTCATGCACTCAACCTCAGATATCTATCATTCTTATTGTTAGATCTCACATTCATACTCCATTAATGATAATAATAATATTTATTTAATTACTAATAAATCTTTTCTCAGGAGTTAATCTAACACTCGGTCTATCTAGATACAGAGAGTAATCATCGTCAGCATACAGACAAATGTCAGAATAGTCCTTAGTTTAGATGTATAAGAGCATGATCATTTATGATTTAATCTTCATATTCATAAAAACCAGAAGTTTGCAGCACCAACCAGAAAAAACTATGGAATCAATAATTACCTATTTAAAAAGTAACTAGTCAAAGTAAACGTAAGGAAGCAGGACATTTTAAGCAGAGTGCTAAAAAAATAATTCAAATTGGCAAATTAGTTATTAGAAATAACCCTAAGTATAATGTGGTATCTGTTCTGTGATAGGAACCCAAAAATGTTGCCTTGTCTAGTGCATTGACCACTATGCCAATTTTAGGTGATTATTTCTGATAAACAGGTAAATTAAAGAAGAAAAGTTAAAACCCTATACTGTTGAATTATTCCTTGTATGTCTTACCATTTACAAAGAATTGTTAAATTAAACTACCAATTTAGCACAAAACAGCATAAATAGGAATTTTTAACTAAAATACCTACCAGAATGGTTCTCTATAGGCCCACCAGATTTCCATCGTGTAATTTTACAGGTGCCACTTTTGATGAATTATAGATTGTATAAGAAGAGTATGTGGTCTAGTTTCTGACAAGAAAAAGTAATTACTAAAAGATTGGGTTAAAATTGAAATCTGTACTGTCATATGAATAGTGCAGAGATCATGTTGGAGGAATATCTCATCTTCACATTCAAATTTCTCCCTTAATGAGGCTTGAAAAAACAATACATTGCATGCATGCATAAGTGTGTATGAGGGTACATGTGAAATTTTGCAGTTTATGTTTAGTAGTGAAAATAGTAATTATATCTTATTTTTTGAGAACTTGATTGTAAATTCCATTCTCATTTCTTTTACATAAAATACAATGACTGATTTCCTGTCCACTTCAATTTCTTTGGTTCGTAGAAAATTTTGCATTCTTAAATTCATTACCAATCATTCGAACCATTCATTATAAGTGCCCCTTTTAAATGCTTCTTATCACTTTCTAATCTATATATATATATATATATATAAAATTGTAACCTCTGTCTGTACATTGATTTTTTTCGCGAAATTTCACGATAACTTTTCGTTTCACATGTCATAGACACCATAACTGCATTTTGTTTCTTTCGTGTATGTTTGTTTGTTTGTTTGTTACCTTTTCACGCATAAACGGCTGAACCGAATTTTATGAAACTTGGTATGTATATTACTACTAGCCCAACTTAGACTTTAGGCTATATTAATATTCTCTAAGACAAACAGGAGTGGGGGTTATAAGGGAGGCCTGAAATTAAAAATAACGATATTTCGTTTCCTATTGCTTTTTCAGCAAATGTGCCCATAACAAAAGTTGTTTATTTTGTAATTTAGAGTAACTTTTGTTATATGCACTTTTGCTGTATACGGAAGTATAAATGAGTTATACGCTAAAATCAATAGCGGGAGTCCACAATTTTATTTGGCACAAAAGACTCAACCGAACTAAACCAAACTTAGTATGTGAATTAGCACTAAAGCCTTCCTTATAATAAGCCATACTAACATTTCTAGGGACAGGCAGGAGTGGGGGTTATAAGGGAGGCCTGAAATTAATAATAGTGATATTTCGTTTCCTATTGCATTTTCGGCAAATATGCACATAACAAAAGTTGTTTATTTTGTTATTTAGAGAAACTTTTTTTATATACACTATGGTCGTATACCGAAGTATAAAGGCGTTATACGCTAAAAATTAAAGCGGGAGTCAATAGTTTTATTTGGCACAAAAGACTCAACCGAACTAAACCAAACTCAGTATGTGTATTAGTACTAACGCCTTCCTTATAATATGCCATACTATTTCTAGGGACGGCCAGGAGTGGGGGTTATAAGGGAGGCCTGAAATTAAAAATAGTGATTTCCTATTAGGGTTTCGGCAAATATGTACATAACAAAAGTTGTTTATTTTGTTATTTAGAGAAATTTGCTCAACACTTCTTTTCAATATGAACTACCAGGTACCTCAAATGAAAAAAATGATTCAAATGTATGTCAATATTTTCTCATTAATAATTCAAATCTATGCATAATGCACAGGAAACGGGAAATATGACAATATGCAGGACAGTGAAGTCTTACATAAAAAAATAATTTTATTATTAACAAATCCACAGAAACGACGGGTGTTAACCCTAAACACTGGGACGGGCAAATGTCAAAATATTGTGCAAAGTAAAGCCTTGCCAAAAATATACCATCACCATTCAGCCTCAAATGTATTCTCGAGCGTAGCCGGGTATCTGAGCTAGCCCTGAACACTGGGACGGGTAAAAGTCAAAATATTGTGCAAAGTATAGCCTTGACAAAAAAATTCCATCACCATTCAGCCTCAAATGAATTCCCGGGCGAAGCCGGGTATCTGAGCTAGTTTTATTATAAAGCTACTATAATGAATATTCCTATAGAGTAAATAGTTAATGGAAACAGTTAGAATTAAAGTGAAGTTAATGGTTACAGTATGTGATTTTCAACACCAAGTTTGTGATTATAACCATATCTAAAAATGGCAGCTTCTAATCATCATCTACCTCCATTTTGAGCTATATATGTCTGTGAATACCATTTAGATTTGGAGGAACTCAAGTCTGGATGCCACTGATATAGAATATAGAGCCTCAAAACAAACACCCTTCTTAATCTATTAAAAGAGTAATTTAAATGGTGAATAAGCTTCTGTTTGGTAAATTCTCCAAACATGACAGTGGACCAATCATTGCAGCATGATAACCATTTCATCCAGGATATTAAATGAATTGAAAATAAAGGTTGAAAACCCCAAAACACAAATTGCTGCCAATATAAATGTTTTTTTTTTTTTTAAGATAGGGAAATACAACACATACCAACCATCTTTGTAGGTACCTCTATTGCCACTTTAAAAATAAAACAAAAAAACATAAGTTTATAAGTTGCCCTTTAAGTTTATATAGAATGTTGAAGGATCTCGGGGATTAGATATCTGGATTTTCATTTAGTTTTTCTCTTAATAATTTATCAATTTATTTATTACTTTTTTCTTATTTATGCATTATTTTCAAAGTACTTGTAAACTCCTCTAATGCCCTCTTCCTTTCTACACTCCTAATATATCTATCTACAGTGGATTTGTTTACTGCTTCTCAAGAGTTGATTAAGACATTACTTCTAAACATTCACTACAATTTACAGTGAATCTGTAATTACCCAGTTCGTTGTTTCGGTTAGACAGGAAGCTCTTGCTCATAAAAAAAAAAATATTATTTAACTAAAGGCCCTTTAAGATCTAACCCCCATAATTGCAACACTGTTAACTTAATCTGTTTGGGTAAAATGGTGGTATGAGTACAATCTTAACTAGACTGATAAGTTAAAAACTCAAAAAAAAAAAAAAGCATGATGCAGAGGATAATGGGTCATGTAGAAATTCATAAGTTAAATTAATTTATTTTAATACAATTATGAAGTTTTAAAATCATTTTTTTCAGCTACAATGTAATATATATGAAACATAATTTATTAGCATTTTTTTGAGCCCAATATCCATTTCTACAATAGTAGAAAACTCCAGTATTATACTCATTTTCTATTGGTTGGTCATATTCTGTTGGTTTTGTTAATTTAAAGAAATTATGAGTATAGGGTATTAGTAAAATAAAATTTAAAATATATAAACATTTATTCATGGCATAGAAAGATATAAGATTCATATTTTCATAGTAATAAATTATAATTTCTTAATACACAATATAATGTATGGTAAAACATATTAACTCATTCAATTTAATTTTTATCAGAAGAAATTTAACCTAAAAATTAAAATCTTAGTTAAAAATGACAAAATAAAGCATGCTTTTAAAAAATTAAGTACATAATTCAATTACTTCCAAATTACAATTTAAAGAATAATAATTTCAAGTAATTAATTTAAATTTGGTATAATCCTCAAATCTAGCATTCAGTAACCAACTTCAGAAAAAAAAAATCACTTTTAGAATTCCTAAATTAAATAAATAGAAGGTCCAAAACCAGTAGTAGGTTGCTCTAAGCAATTCTTCGTATAAGAGAGAGCTCGTGATATTTTGTTGAAAGTTAGAGCCAGGATTCAAACTTAAAAAAATTCATTTTGAATTTAAGAATTTGCGAACAAAGAAATTTTCAGTTCTTTCTCTAAATGCTGCAACAATTTGTAAATTAAGGAAGTAATGTAAAATTTGGATTTCAAACTTAAATGGTGAACAGACTATTCCCTTTGGTAGGATAAATTCCACATAAGCTGCAGATAGTGGGCATTATCTAACACATAGATCATTATACAACCAATTCACCTAAAACATCTCTAGACCAGAGCTCCTGGAATAAGAAAAAAAAATGTATGAAACGATAACCATTTATGATAAATGTCTGGCGTGCTTCAAAGGTTGTATAAAGGTGATTCAATAAGTTGGATATAATAGGAGAAAACAAATGAAGCTTCAGTATTCAAATGTATAATTATTTAAAAATAAAAAAAAAAATTCATAAAATACATTGGCTGTAATTATTTATGGCATATTGACCATTTAAAATTGTACATTTGTATACAGGAATATACTGTATGTACTTTAGTTGTTTTTTTTTTTTGGGGGGGGGAGGTGTGTACTCTGGTGTACAAGAACTAAAGAAGGCCGCTCCAGTGTTTTTTAGGTGATCTTTTTAATTGAATAAAATAGTTTCTTAAATGCATTACAATTCTAATGGAACACAAAAAGGGCATGTCATGAAATAAACTGCTTTGTGAAATCTAAATTTTAGTGACTTTCACAGCAGAAGTTTAGTTCTATGGTTTTAAAGGGAAACCATAACGTTGTATTTGTGTAATTAGTAAGTAATTGGAATTAATTATATTTACTATTGGTAATTGAGAACTAATATTTTTGTCATACCTTTCAACAACCCTTTATTTGAATTAAGAGAACTAATGTGGTTGTTTAAACTTGGGGCCACAAAACATGTAGGGGAAATATGGAATAAAGATGTACCAAGAGAAAACTTTCTTTTTATAATGTGACGCTTGCGAAGAAGACCAGTCAAGAATCAAGAAAACCTAATGAGAAAATAAATGGAATAAGTATAGAAAAGATGTTAAGAAAGGAATACTATATTCCTACTATAAAATATAGATTAGACTGTTTATACATCTATTATATAGTGCATGAAGGACCAATCTCCATTCTGCACACCTCTGGCTTTGCTAAATCCCTGATAAGGTTTAGTTTTGAATTTATTTGATGTTAAATCGCCTTATCTTGGTTCAATAATAAAACCCAAACCCATTGATCAGCACAAAATACTATGACATAGATGTAATCGTAAAAAGTAGGTATCAAATTTTTGAAACCTTATATTTACTAAAATTAACTTAAATTTTTCTTTGGAAAAATAAATATTTATGTGTGTAAATGATCTGTAATACTTGCTATAGTGATACACATTTAACATTAATTCATCTAAATAATATAATTTAATAAATTTATTCAATTTTTCTATGTTCAACTAATGTTAACATAGAAAACAAATCCATTTGAAAAGAAAAAAGGGGAAACAATTTATTAAATTTTAAATATTTAGTAACTTTACATTAAAAATCATGTTAATTACCTAATAGGAAGTGGTTCAAAATAAAAATAAGAACAAGAGACACAAAGGATGGTGTCCAGAAAATAAATGAATGATGTAAAATTGAAGGTGAACTTGATAGTTGGGTCATACAGTTGCACGAGTGACAATGTGTTTGATTGATATGTCGTGAGTTCAAATATGCTAGCAGCTTAAAGACTGCACCTTTTGTCTTAATATATTTGTGTTTTTCAAAAGATTTAATTAATTTGATTGTGTAAAAATCTCGTGAATTTATGGTTTAAAAATCAAAAGGAAAAAGTTATATGCAAGTGACAAAATAGAAAGAAGAAAAAGATTAATAAAACACACAAAGAGAGGAGATTACTTCAAAGCCAATACACAAATTCAGTAATATCTACGGCATTAGATTCATTGTGGAGCTATAGCATAAACTGAGTAAAGAATGTATTATTTCTTAGTTTTCATTTATCTCATATTACACCTGGCTTTTAATTTCATAAAACCATCAGCTAAAGAATGATTTATTTGTCAATGATTGAATTCCGGCAAGTTTATGATAAAGTTTAAAAGAAAGAATCTCTTGTAAAACAACTAAATTTTAATAAATGTAAATCAGAGTGTGGTCTATTTAACTAATGGTATAAAATAAAGATGTAGGATTTTATTAAACACATAATTTGGAAATCAATAACTTTGGACACATTTTACTTATTTTAACTGTTAAAATTTAACATGAACTCACTTTGATTAAATGAATGAGAGGTAAAAGTAAATCATGGTAACAGACATTTATAGAAAAAATGATATGTTGGTTTTTAGCATAGCAAAGAACCTTATTTCTAAGAAAAAGAAAAAAAATTGACAATTATCATGTACTAATATTCAAGGTTTCAGGAATAGTCTCTAAAATATATTTAATAATACTTTTAAAGAATATTGATATGTACCATTTAAAGAAAAGAAAATTAAAAACATATAATACATGGAGAAACGTGAATGTAGTTTGTCTGAATTTTACTATGAATACAGCAGTGCATATTCTTTCCTGTTAAAACAATGTTCTATATATAACTTCTCTACTTCCCAATCTATTTTCATTATTTTGACAGGTATCACATAATTGTCTGTATCCTATTAAATTTTAAATGTGCCTGAAGTAAGTTGCTTTATCATATTGATATATTTTTGTATGATTTTTTAATAAAGTTCAGTTATAGTTAATTGTGTGTTTATTTTTCAATTGAGCCTCTTAATTCCGGTCAATCTGTGAAATTCAACAAGTTTCTGGTCCCTAAGATTTTGGAGTAGTGAGAGTCTACAGTACTTAAAACAACTCATACCTATAATTAACAAAATGTACATTTAAAAAAAAAAGACAAATAGAAACATACTAGCTTAATAGGGAACATTTATCAACGCAGATTCAAACATTGAACAGAATTACGAAATTAAAATAGCTTTCTATGATAAAGATAATATCATTATATATTCATAAAATATACTTTGCATCATAAATAGGCAATAAGGAGAAACAAAATCCTAATTTTAAATATTCTTATCTATATCTATTTTGATTTTCCTATATAAACTATAATTATTCGCTCCATCTGTCTGAAAGTAATGCAATTATTTGCTTACCGGCTGCTGGTATTGCGACCCTCATATTTGATCGGCTTAAGCAAAGAAGCCATTAAATTTCTATCACGGTCCAGCTATATCTGCCCACATTTTATATAAGGGTCAGCTATATTATTGTGTATGGACATTATATCAGGAACCTCTTTATTGTTCATGCACAATGATCAGGAAAATAGCAACGCAATAGTTCCTATGTGAAATTTTCACTAAGTACTTTACAAACAACTACCAAGTGGCTTGAAAAGGGCTTTTCCTTGTCTTTTCTAAATGTACAATCAGGTTGAAGTCAATTAAGAAGAGCTGAGAATTTGGCCCACTCTGGATGGCCATCAGATGAGGAAAGTATAGAATTATTCCAGAGTAGTAGTCACTCTACCTACTATAGAGATTAAGAAAAAGATTTTTATTCACATGTGAGAAGGATTACCTATAGCTATAGTGCACCACAGCAATATGCCCACCATAACTCTGTGAGGATCCATAAATTCTTAACTGAGGTGAATTAGTCTCAGTAAAGAACTACAGGATCACATCCTTATGGTCTTAACCAGGAGACTACTAATGCTCAAAACAGCTGTCACAAGTTTTAAACTAAGTTGCTTCAACAGTTTTCACTATACATGGTAGGATTCTTATAAAAATATTATTATGAGGATTTTAAAAATTTGTAAAAATAATGATTTTTTTAAAAAAAATGAATACAAGTCACTTATTTCTCTAAGCATTCTGTATTACAGGCAGAGACTCAATACAAACTTAATTCTAAGCTTGTAAATTTGGCTGAAAAATTAAGGGTATTTTAATTTTTTTAAGAATCAATAATAATAAGACATATTGCTGTTAAAATGCCTGAAAAATTTCATAATTAAAAAAAAATCTGATAACACCAAATGACTTGCTTATATTATATTAAATACACAAACAAATTTTCTGGAATTCATTTGAAAGTGATATAGTTATGCACTTCAATGTACAGGATAAAAAAATGTCATAGAACATAATTTGTAGATCAATTTATGTTGAATAAAAATGGTCTTATACAAATCGTCTGTATCTCTCATAGCTACAGAAAAATGTGCAATGTTTTTTATATTTATACCCACCCTAAAACTCCCTTAATCAATAGGGGAGATGCATAACTAGATGTTGCAACAGTTCTAAACATGAAATGTTAACAGTCTAAGGCTAGACGTTTTTGAGCAATTAATTTACTACTTCATAAAAAGAAAGTAACTATTAAACCTGTGGCAGGACAGCTTACAGATAAAATATGGAGGTTCTGCTTAAAAATAATAAATCATTAAAAGGTCTTATGTGAAAATAAACTGTAATTGTTAACTATTTTAACACATTAGAAACACTATCAATAATCTTAAGCCTTTTTCCAAAATGTCACGTTATCACCCCTGAAATAAACAAGATAACCAATTATCTTATTTCAACCATTATATGAACAAAATACACTTTTATTTACCCCAAAATTTGTATACAATTACTACTTAAGTTTAATAATTTTCTAACTAAAATATTAAATAATCAATTATAAAATTAGAAAATAAATATCTCGTTAAAATTATTAGTATTTATTTTGTTTATTGTAGTCTGTCTATGTACATTATTTTTATGGCACCTCCCTCCCCCCATATTTCTATTTTTGTATGTTAGTCTACAGCTCTATTTATCAAAGCAAGTACAAATTGATAATCTGATAAGCACTTAATTTTTTTCATAATTAATCATTTTATCTAGAGCTAATACTATGTCCATTGCATTTATTGAAAATATCTTTTAATAATTATTTTTACAGGTTAAATATGTTTCATCATCATAAAATAGATTAGCTACCTAATTAGCATATAATATTAATAATTACAGGTGAGTAATTTATATTTTAAATTTTATTATATAATATTTTACATAATTGATTCATCACTCAATTTTATTGCTAAAGTCCATTAAAAAAACACCTTGCTTCTTGAAATTCCTTTGTGTGTCTATGTTTTAGGCCTTCCTTGGCCAGCTCTTCAGGATGTTTTTATTTTAATGGGCCCTAGTCATTAAGTTGAGTGACAATTTTGAATTATCAGGGCTAATACAAACTATGAATACTTTATTTATTATCTGTAGAATTACCATTAAAAATTATGTTAAATTTATTTAACGAATAACAATAAACACAACTTCAAAAGTGTTCTTATGTGTGTGAACACTTAGTAAATATATATATATTTACTATAAATATATATATATATATATATATATATATATATATACATATACATATATTATTGTTATTTATCAGTACTAAACTGTTTCAATTATAATTCTGCAGAAAATATATAAGTTATTTTTTTCTCAAATATACATATATTGTTTCATTTAGTAAATTAAAAAAATATATGGGGCTTCATCTTATGTTCAGATCAGATATCAATTGTCTAATTAAATTAAAGTCAGAATAGAATAAAAAATATAGCAATAATTACATTGTTTAAGAGTAACAATAATAACGGTAACTTTAAATGCATTTTGTCACAGCAAATTATCATATGTATTATATATTATATTTTAAGCTCATTTAGCCTATATATTATTAAAAATAATACAACTGCTTCCTTGTACAATTTATATAAGTGCTTTTTTTTTATAAAAAAAAAAAAAAAGATCTATTTGTTTTTAACAAAGCATAACTCATTGAAGACTGGCCTATTCCAGTGCTTTAATTAATACCTACAGGCACAATACAAAAATAACCCTTAAATGAGTAGCTTTACGCTATCTCAAACCTTTAATAAATTCTTTTTTTGATGTATAATATCTTTTTTTTTTTTTTTAATTTATCTAACAATTTATTACACAATCAATGTTTTCTTTGTACTTGTTTATGAATGCTTAGAAAACTTAATTGATTTAATACTATCAATTTTATGTAATCATACTAAACTATCTAGTATAGTCTCAAAATGATATTGCTAATTGTATAAAATAATGTATAACACAAAGGTACCAGAGGAAACAGGTCATCTTTCTTTCCTTTATTGAATTCCTTTGAGAATCCTATAAAAACTACCTCATAATGCAAGTTTGGAAATGTTATCAGCAATGAAAGAATGACAGTTTAAGCAAACTTTCATCATCATCATTAGTTCTTAAATAATCCTTGCTTCATTTTCTGAAATTTAGGCCACTAAACATGTTATTCAATTTAAAATTATAAGGACTTTAAGAAATTTCTATAGTCCCAACACTGTCTTTATTTAAAAGGAATCCATATTTAATCATGATGTCTGATCTTAGACAATATAAAATAAAATTCAAAAGAAAATGAGACCACATCAAAAATTATAAGTTAGTCCAATATAATTTTATGAACAAATTATTGAGGCATGTAATAGGAAGCAGTTATCAGTTAAAACTACACAGCTACACTCTTCTTAGTTTCATTAATTTATATTATAAATCACTGTTTTATATCAAAAGAGCGATAGGCAACAAATTCGTGAATTAAAAAACTAATATCACAGTCTCATATGCATTTCGAGGAATATCATAAAAAAAATAGGAGCAGTCCAAATTTATTCTGTAATAGATTCTCTGGCTTTCGCAGACTTTTTTCTTTTTGGTGTTTTATTAATTGATTGCCTGATAAGAAGAACTCGGCGGTTCTTCAAGTATTTCTTCGATTTTGGAGTACTCCCTGATGGGGCGCCTTCTCAGGCCTGGAATGAGATAATTATATAAAAATATATACATATAAATAAAACTTTTTTTTTTAAATATATTTTCAAAACAATAATACCAGAAATATATTAACTTGTAATTAACAAACGTGAATATGAAGTACATTTCGGAATTCATTTTGTTAAAGCATTTAAGAACAGTGTTTGAAAAATTATTGTAATACAAGGTCAGAAAATAGTAAAAAATACAAGAATATTTTTTAAAGGCTTTGCAAATTATTAAAAAAATCAAGCAACAGGATAAATAGCATGTAAAAAAAAAAAAATTATCAAATGGCCAAACATAGCAAAATCAGGGACAAACTGTACATACATTCCAACATAAAGCACACTACTATAAACTTTGAATTCAGATTAAATCATAAAAGCTGAAGATCAGTAAATATAACTCAAACTCAAGTCAAATCGCAATCATTTTTTTCATTATATATCTGCAATACCTAATAATATTAACTAAACAATCAAAACATAGGCAAAAATTCTAATTGGATTCTTCAATGGATTATTTAATTACAAACTCCTTAAATAAGATCGATAGTCCCACCATGGCTGGAAAAGGGTGGTAACCTGTAAATAACCCGTCCCAATTAGTCATAGTATCACAAAGTAGCCGTTAATGTATAACGACATCAATGAAAGATAAATTGATATTTTATAGGTTTGGGTACATTTTGGGAGATTAATACGTTAGCTGTGATCCCCCCAGGGACATCTAAAGGGTGAATTCATGGTTGACACTCTTCCTGTGTGAGACATTTTTTTTTAAGACAGTTGATATTTTATTGTTTTAGCTTCTGTAAGTATATAGGATTGTTTATCCTTTTCTTCATAAAAGTTCTAAAAATAAGTTTTTTTCTGTACATGTCCCCGGAGATCTGTAAGCTCCGACATAAAATTATATAAACTTTGCACTGTTGCCGGCTACACAAATAATACCATTGTTTATGTTGGTAAAGGAACAACCGATGCACTGCATTAAATAAAATCCTTAGTTCCACCCTGGTTAGAAAAGGGTAATAACTTGTCCCAATTAGCACCAAGTGGACATTAAGAAATTATATATATATATATATATATATATATATATATATAAAAATTATTTTCATGAAGTCCTTTTCAATTAATGGCAAAGAAATGATTTTCCAAGTCTCAGTTAGCGATGTATTATAGCCATTGATCTTAATACTCAATTCAATATCTGAATGGACAAAGGGAATTTATTTAGTATTGGACTTATTAAATAAAATCCCTAGTCCAACCATGGCTAGCTAGAAAAGGAGTTACTTATAGAAAACCCATCCAGATTAATGGTACTGGTAAGAAGTGGTTTTTGTTTAATAGTAATTATGTTTTAAGCTATAATGTTTATTCATTTGAGTTTACTTATTCCAGAAAAAAAACTTTTAAAATTCTTAATTTGATAAGAATCAGCTCATGCTTTAAAAGTCACCTTGATTTTTAAGAGTTTAGTGCTGTGTTGTGAGGCAGTACAAATTCAATGGTCCCTGGATTTGGGTACAGTCCCACAATAATGAGTCCTGTAAGCAATACAAAGACTTCTTCTGCTTGAAATGTGTCAGGAGCTAGCCAACACAGGGTTCTGTCTTTCATAACCAAAAATGAAAACTACAGAAGCTATCTAGTGCTACAAAGGAGCCAAAACATGGTCTAGATACAATGAATCTTTCAAGATGGCAGTGGGTTTGTCAATTTTTTTATGAACGGCGCCCAGTGGTTTTTAGTACCATCTACAAAATTCTTTTATGCAAGTCCTTATCAGAGATATTTCACACAGTAGTTAATTTGAACACCTTTAACCACTTTTAAAATTACTTCAGTCCACATTTTGGCAAATATAGCTCTCATCTAAAGCATAGCTGTTAGAATACTATAAGAATGAAGCAGATTGAGGCAAATTCCTCCACCAATATACTGAGCAAGGCTGAGGAACCGTGGAACAAGGAATCACTTTTCAATCGGATTCAAAATCTTGTATCATTTGGACTTATTTTACACTCAGGGGATAGATAAACATGTGGGTGTGAAGTACAGCAGAGCCAATTCAGCTCAACATAGAGTTAAGATGTGGCCTAAGCAGTACAGTAATCTATTTTTTTAATTCACAGACATTACTTAATAGTTGGTGAGACAATGTTTGTACAAAATCTATTATACAAATCTAATAAAATTTTTTTGTCAAATTGTCCATTAGTTTCGAGTTTTTCCTAATTATTTATCTGTTGTATTAGTGTATTTATCAGTTGCATTAGGGTATTTATCTGTAGTATTGGTGCTCTCTAGTCACTACCAAGTTCCTAAATGTTTCAGGAATGGTGTGACACTTGTAGAGTGAAAGAGGAAACTTGAAATTATATTACTGAGGCTTGAGTTGTATTTATGAAAGTGTAAAGGTGAAAATACTTAAAGGAGAGCTGCATTGTTAACCTTAGCGTATACCAACAAAGTTTGATAAATAAAACAGGAGAATCTTTAAAGTTAATAGCTAGCTGATAAGTAAACAATTTCAGCTTACAGATAAAAATTACTTTCTTTGAGAAGCAGTTATAACTAAAAAATGTGAAAAAGAGAATTTAAAACGAATTAAGAAAAATTGAAACTGTCCAATACAAGAATTAATTAATTATGCCCTCAGAATCTGCGATGTTTGCCATCTATTCCCATGGTGCTAAGTAAAAGCTTTCCCTGTGCTAAAGTAAAACAGTTGATCCATTCATAGCAAGTGCATGCCTCTTCTGTTGTACTATTGAAGTGTTTGCAAAGGTCTGATTGTAGAGTGTGTACAAACAACAGTGATGATAGTCAGTGCACCATTTGAAGTATTACTATATAGATCCAGAGACTCTTCATTGCAGTTTGTGATGACTGAGGAAGTGCAGGAAGAAAGAAAAAAAAGGGGGAAATATCAAGAGCATGTACCATGTGAACAATCAGCATAATTTAATTTCTAAACATAGGAAAGAAGTTATATTCTGAGATTTAAAAAAATAATTAACATCCTCACAAACCCAAGGCCCAACTAGTAAAACAGTCTTTATTTTAATGAAATTTGTACAAAAATAACTTCTTTTTTCTTTTTAAAAAGCAACCAAAAACAATTATAAATATGACGTCATTGTGAAAAGCTAACTACTACACTAATTCCACACCTTAAAACTGCTAATCAAGTTGTTTTTATCTGATTGGGTTAAACTGGTGCATGTAAAAAATGAATAGCAAAAGTGGCTTACGCTAACAATCTGTCCTACATCAGCAACCTGAAGGAATGTGTGTGATTTTCTTCCTAGTGTTGAGTACTTCATACTCTGAAATCTAGAAAGCTGTAGACACTTTTAAAAATATGAAACTAACTTACAGGTACCACATGGACCTCTGCCATCATCTTAGACCACTTAACATGGTTCTAAGCAAGGTTTATTCAATCATAAATCTCGGCATCACTGTACCTCCCATTCTTTATCCTCCTAAAGAGCTATACAGGATCATTCAACACCACATGGTGGAGTCCATTCTTACTACATGTCCTGTCCTGTGACAGGTTGTCCTCCTTAATAAAAGAAATGCTGTTCAGTTTCCTTAAAACTTGAAAGCATTAGTTTTATGACTGTGTTCCACTTAGAGGGCTCCAATTATACTTATGAGGTTCTTTATGCCAGACATGTAGAACATTCCTGATTCATTAGTTAAAAACCATTTTCCAGTAGATTACGAGAAAACCTTAGATTAAATTTTAATCTAAAGTGATATAAAATTCTCCCTAATTAACAATATAAAGCAGTTGAACTTAGAAGACATTGTAAACATTTAAATACTTGTTTTAATATGGCCTTCACACATTAAGACATGTATTTGTAATTTGAGCAACAGACAGTCATAATTTAAATATATTTTGAGGATTTACTTGTAGTAATAAAGTTTTTAAGTATTTTCATCAAATATCTTTTTGAAATAATTTATTAATAACCAAATGCATCAAATGTCCAACGGAATAGTAATTTTTATATTTATAATAGTATAAATGTTGAATGAGGTCTAATTTATTTTATTTTGGTGGTGCTCAGTTTATAAAAGAAAATTGATAGTCACTACCATACAACACAGGAAACTTTTCAGCTCCAATTAACATCTCTGAATAGGTAGAAATAAATAAAGAATAAGTCAAACTTAATACTGATTTTCAAAATTTTTATAAAACTGAATAAACTAATCCGATTTCCTCATTTGTAAGTTGCAGATTCTAAATCAAGACACTAATACAATCTACCAACTGAAATGAGAAACAATAAAAGACAACCTCAAGCCATAACAAGATTGTTGGGAACTGTGTCAAGGAAAGCTTTTTCCTTTAGATAACATTTATTGCTTGCATCGTTTTTACCCAACATATTAAACAGGCATGATATAGTAGAGACACATGGAGGATGATTAAAAGACGTAAAGACATTAGGGAATTACTTGAGAAGTTTCACCACTACGTCCTCAGAGGAAGGGTTTGACACCTGAATCGTTAGAGATCATCTACATTGCTGCAAATATTTAACAATTTCTAATAAGTTGCTAACTCATTTGTTACATGTTACTCCCAGTAATATTCTATTGAATAGTCCAGACAAAAACACTCAAGACCAGGCAACTGAGCTAGTAATTTTATAACCTAGAGCAAGCAAACCTGTGGATTTGGAGAAAGTACACTTCATTAAATGATTATCATGGATCCCATGAACAGGCAGGCTGTAGTGAAAAAAAAAACAGACCATTAGATAAACTTTAATATCTCATAGCAATTGGATACTTTGGTACAATCCAATCACTAATATATATATATATATATATATATATATATATATATATATCCCTAATAAGTCTACCAGTCAATTAGCCAACTCAACCATTCATAAAAAGAATTAGAAAAATATAAATATTCTCTGATTTTTAGAATGATAAAAGAACAGCTCATTAGGTCCTGTCATAAAGCTAACCCATTGTTTAAGTTCTTTATTCAGAGGAGTAGCTGAAAATTATGACTGACTGAAGTTGTGTGTGACAAAACATTGTACACAGCTACAAACGTCCTGTTGCTCAAAAAGTAGCTATATAAAATCTAAAGCAACTTTCCAATTGCCTATGGTTTCATTCAATAACTCATTACCTTAAAGGAAAAGCTTTCAATTATTTCAATTGAATTCCAGTAGCTTAAACTTCAACACCTACAAATTAAAAGCCTTTACAAGAAAGTTTTTAGCAGTATAGACAATCTGTTATTGAGGTATAAAAATGTACTCGTGGGATCATCACATGCCCTGTTTAAATTTGAAGTTTCAGTTACATAGCATCTTATTAATTAGAAAATGAAATTTGAGATGACAACATTGGCATACAATTCCAGCACATGGTTGTTTAAGCAGCACCTACTTGGTGGAATTTCAGGATATTTTAATTGGTCCAGATGCTGTTTATACCAACATCCTGAGATTTTAATCCAATTTTGAAAACAGTTACTATAAACTATTATACCATATTCTTTTCAAATTAATATTGTTGCGAAAATTAAATATATAAAGGATTAACAGAGATAACAGCGTATTTGGGAAGTACGATGTAGATGAAAGGAGCCGAAGGAGGAGGGTCTGACGCTGGCAGCATCTGGATTGTTCCAGACTAAAGAGTACCTTGGAGACCTTTGTTCTTCGATGTTGCCGCTCCTCTATATGCATGTGCAACTCGCCCGACAGTTCAGATTGTACTCAGCTGTTTTCAAGTGATCATCAGTGCTACAGTGCTACAGTGTGCAGTGTAGTAAAGTGTTTTATGTGAAGAACATTGTTGTGCCGTGACTCAGTAAAGAACAGCATAGTGCCATGTTTAAGACATCGCACTAGTAAAGGGCAGTACAGTGCCGTCATTTGTGAACTTCAGTGATCGTGAGTGAATTATTAGACTGTGTAATAGCAAGAACAGAGAAGCTATCAATGCATATTGTGAGTAGTAATTAAGAATAATTAGCCAAGTGTATAGTGCATTGTTAAATCAATTGTGCAGTGATAAAAACTGTGAAAAAGTGAACTCTAATAAACAACGTTTATTACTGATTTTGTAATAAAACGTAACAACTGGTGTCAGAAGTGGGATTGCAAAATTAAAATCAACAAAAATGAAGTTTGAAGAGCTAAAAGTAGAACATCTGAAGAATGAGCTGGCTAAACTGGATCTGCCAACAACAGGAAATAAAGCTGAACTACAAAGCCAGTTGACAGATGAATTCCAAAGACGAGGAATTGATGTAAGTACACATGAGTTTGACGATAAAGAAGACATTGCTGTAAGTACTCCTATCTCAAGCAGCAATTTGGGCCCAAATGCAATTTTAGATGGAAAATAACCAGAAACTATTGGAAGCTTCTAAAAGTAACAGCGAGAAAATCTTAGAGGAAGTCAAACAAGAGTTTCAGGAAGCTTCTAGAACAAATTACGAAAGACTAGAAGAAGCTTCTAGAGCTAATTGCGAGAGACTTGAGGAAAAATTTCAGGAAGCTTCTAGAGCTAATTGCGAGAGACTTGAGAAAAAAATTTCAGGAAGCTTCTAGATCAACGACCCAAAAACTCCACGAAATATCAGAGATATTGGGCAAATGAGTGGAAGCCATAGACAGAGAGTCGGTGAGTTTGATGAAAAACTCTGCGGCACAGAAGAAGGTTGAAGAGAATACGTCCAATCTAGGAAGGAAGGTGGACAAAGAAATACGAGAACTACAATTCCAAATGGACAATCTACAAGTTCGAGAGGGTCCGGTGAGACTCATTTCAGAACATTCCAGCAAGATAAAGACCCCAACTTTTGATGGCAGCGTACCATTTAGTATTTTCAAGTTCCAATTTGAGACAGTGGCCAGCAAAACTGGATGGAATAAAGAAGAAAAAGCCCTAGATGTGATTTTGGCACTTTAGGGAACAGCTGCAGAAATCCTGGAGAGTTTACCGTCAGCTTGCAGGAATAATTACGAGGACGCTCGTGAGTGAATTATTGGTCTGTGTAATAGCAAGAACAGTGAAGCAATCGGTTCATACTGTGAGTAGTAATTAAGAATAATTAGCCACGTGTATAGTGCATTGTTAAATAAATTGTGCAGTGATAAAAACAGTGAAACTTGCGTGTGTTTAATTTTACAATCCAAAGAACTCTAATAAACAACATTTATTACTGATTTTGTAATAAAACGTAACAACTGGTGCTTGCTTACTTTATACTTAATTTTTCATGAACTTTTTCCAGACTCAAGAAGCATACACAATGATTTTAACTAAACTCCCTGTGACTTTTGATTAAGGAGTCTGAAGAACAACTTTTATCTGATATCAAGAGAGTATCACTGAAGCATTTTCTATAATAACTGATTTAAAATATAGTAATAAATTTTGAATGTGTTTCATACAGGTTGAAAAATATTTTTATGATCAATCTATTTAAGGGGCTATATTTTTAGCTTTGATAAGGAAAAGATAAATAATAATTCTTTATGAGCATGGGCCCAGAGATGGAGGGAACATCCTAAGAATAAAGCTAGTAAATTGCACTCCTACAGAAAAATTAGCATATCACAATGAAAATAGAACCAGGGCCCCATTAAAGAATCTAATTTAACACGTTCGCTGCTGCAGTCTATATACAATTTACTCCACCAGTAACTGCATCGGTCCCCGGCGTCCGATGCCTGTCCTAACGTTAAAACCTGTATCGGACCCTGGGGACTGATATAGTTTTCGAAGTTATCGCATTTTCTTGACAATTCAAGTGAACTAAATGAATGAATTAGCAAAGCAATCAGTACTCCAAACCTAGAACTAGCACCAGCAAAGCCAGGAGAAGTCCCCGGCGTCCGATGTCGTCTACAACTAATGAACATCCCCGTTAAAATATCTCTCATAATAAGCTTGCTAGAGCCTTCGTCTTTTTGGAGTGGACTGAAGGAGAGGGGCCTGTCTTGATAGACTAGATGACTATCGGACCCCGGGGACCGATGCAGCAGCGAACGTGTTAATAATACTTTTAAAACTAAGTCCTTCAGTATGAAATTCCAGTTAATTAATCACTTTACTCCTGTGTTTCCCCTTGACGTACAATAAGAAGGCCTAGTGATTTTCTAAAAAAGTCTGTCATGCAGAGGCTGCATGAACTAAGCAGATTTCCCACCTGCTGGTATATCACACTTGTGATCTTATCTCACCACATATTCTCTCTTTATATGTAAATAAGCGAATAGTAGAAGGGGTGGAGGGGGGGGCGATAACTGAAGGCCGAATACAAGAAAATACGAATAACTCGCTTAATACATGAGCGATTTCAGCCGTTAACAAACTTAACTTTCATTTTTACATAAAATATTTAAATATCGATATGGTAACTATTAACCAAAATTGAGACCGCTAGAGCATCATTTTATATATATATATATATATATAGTTTTGAATGGACCACTCATTTTCATCATCTCCTATGTTGAAGATCAATGGACATTAAATCTGCTAAAATAGTTGCATCCTCTTCCCAATATCTTCTCAGCTAGACTCATAACTCATAACTTTTTTTTTTTGCACATTTATCTATTGAGCTCCCACTGAAAGTATTTTCTCACGTTATTCAAATGCCAATAAGGATAAAAAACAAGCCAATTAAAAATTCTGTAACTGACAATTTAATTTGAGAAAATAACAAAACCTGTATTACAGGCACTGACTAAACTATTATAATATTCTAAAAGGCACATTTACACCTGGAATGCATACAAATAGATATTAGATTTAGGCACACTGATGGAACAAAACCACAAAAAACACAAATATCTTCCTTAACAATACTTAAAATTTGTAACTAATACTTGAGGTATATTAGCTGAAATAAAGATATAGTGATATTAAGTAGAAAATTAGACAGAGGACGGTCTTTACTAAGTAAAGTTTGCTTTTAATACTTTTAAGTAACATGTCCGATAACAATAAATAAATAATTTACCTGAATGAACCTTATAGATAAATAATTCGGAAGCATTCAATTAATTTAAACCTATAGAACTAAGTAATAATCAGTACAAATAAAAACAGATGAGAAGGAAGAGACAAAATGTAGGTATATGTGTTATTTGATTTTATCTAAAATAAATTTATCTTAAACAATTTGACCTCAATAATTTAATATTAATCCATTTCACCCCATCATCCATGACTTAATGCCACATAGTGAAAATAAAACTAAATAGTCTAAAACGTGTAGAGCATTTCACCTCATTGAATAGTATAAACATTACTGTGTAGTTTACTAACCTTACCCATATTACTAGGACATTTTTCACTAAATTAAAACCATGAATATCTTCAATAGGCCTTGTAATTTAGAAAACCAGGATACAGATTCAGAAAACCATGAATGTATTAGTTGATGATTTAAAAATAAACAAATACATTTCACATAATTAGGTTTCAAAAGGATTTCTCAAATATATCCATCATTAATATTTATGTTTTTTTCAAGATCAAGGTGTGGAGTATTGAAAGATATAAAAAAATTGAATCCATTGTTTCAGAAATGAAACAAGCCCTAACTCATAAAAAATGGTTTTATATCATCTACAAATCAGTTTTCTGTTTAAGGCAGATCTGAAACTCTAAGTAGTAAAGAGGACATGATTAATTAGAGATGAAGTAACAGATTCTTGGAAATATCAGAATACTAAAACCTAATAAGTTTAAAGAACAAACCCTTTTTATATACTACATGTATACAAAAAAAATTCATAATTAATCAGTTAACAGGTTATGATTTCAATATCTTATAAATCCAAAATTTACCCTAAACCAAATGCAACCTGTAAATTACATTGTTAGATTGATTAAAAGAGATTCTACTGTTCATATCAAACCCATACTTTTGCTTATTAATATAAGATCTAAAATTATTTTAATTATTTTTTTTTTACTTTAAATTTGTTTACCTTAATTATTACACAGGAATGGTTATAATGTTATACATACTGTACAGATAAGAGATGGGGTGGAATTCATTTGTTGTAAATTAATTTAATTAATGTTAAAAATGTAATCATTGTATGGTTTTTTATTGTTTTAAAATATGAAGTCACAAGACTTTAGAAAGTGTTAAAATCTATATGTCATCCTGATTTTAAATATCACTGAGAAAGACTAGTCTAGATCATTCAGCCTATAGAAGGCCCTGAGTTTTAAACAGACAGTAATTGAATAGGAGGAGAACCAACAAAGTTCTTATAGCACAGGGCAAGTCAATTCTTGGCAATAGTATTATATTCAAGTGAGCATTGAAAAAAAGAACCCGTACACAATCCTCTGAGCTTCGTACCAGCAAGAGATATCTACTAATTCAGGGATAACAAAAAAGGAATAAGTATTTTCTGTTTAATTCCAGACAGATAGTTTGTAACTGTGATAAGATAATCATTAATAATGATAATACAACCAGTAATAGTAGACATTACTTTATAACATACTCTGTTCGTGGTAAAAGAGAATAAATAAAATTTTAGTTTAAGAGAATATTCTGCATTTATTGCCAGTGAGTGTGATATACATAATGTGAATACGCCACCAGTAGATAAATTTCTAGTAATGTAATTGAAGATAATGTTCAATGTATCAACTATTTATAGGGGAAGAATAGGACAGTAAACAGTCATATAAATCTTTGAAGAGCATGGCAAGTCTTTTATAATGTTCATCGAATAAATTGTAAATATTCAAAACAATAACAATCAAGAAATATTATTCTGTACTTCCATTGATTTTCAGATGCTTTCTTCAAATAAATTTTTTTGCATTCAACTTAAACAGAAACTAATTCTAAAATTATATAGGATGTATTAAAATAAAAATAAAATTGTATTGCTTTAAAATGCATTTAGGACAGTAGATAATTCAATAAAACATGAAATACTGTTTTCCTATAAACAGTGATGAACTATAACTGCTATTATGGGAACAATCTAGTATTAAACAGAAAATACCCTTAAATAATTCCCCAGAAAATACTGAATAATTAAAAAAAAAAACAGCACATAGGAATAGTGATTTTTTTAAGGAACTAATACCAAAAAGAAAAATGTGAACTGTTTTCTTAATGCGTCAATAAATCTGAAATTAAAAATTTTGAAGAGATTCGTATAATAATAGCTACATGAAAGCACAATTTTACTAGCAACCGTTAAATTAAATTTATTATGTATCTTTCAAACTTAATACTATAAAATTAATAATATTATTTAACTCTGAATTCACATTTGTTTTCAAAGTCCAATCCTATTTATTTTTAGTATGATATCTTTTGTAAGGAGCAAAAGCAAATAAGATAATAAAATCAAAACAATTAGCCATGCCAAATTGACATTTTCAACTAGATTTTTTATGTTTGTGTCCACTTGTTCAGTACTTAATAAGCCCATGTATTTTAAAAGTTAGATACATTTGCTCCTGAAAAGGTGTTATGGGAATTTTAAAAAAGCTAAAAGTGAAAATTAAATTGAAATTGGAGAGAAATAATGAATAATTGTTTCTGAAATAGAATAAATCAAATGAGGAGAATCTGAGAATCATTCTTTTAAAATAACATGTTACAGCAATTGTTAGTAAATCTGAAAATGGCACCAAAAGAAGCACATTAAAAAAGGGTTTAAAACATTAATAAGCACCCAATATTAAAGCAATTATGAACATTACTATACACAACAAAAAGTATCTTTAAATTCTTAGAAAAGTATTAATAACTGAAAAAGGATGAATAAAATTAGTGAATGTTTTTAAAAATTGTAAATTTTGAACAAAGCTCCTGTGAAATATAGGTCCTGAAATTGGAAACAGAAATAGTCAGTAGAACAGAAAGTAGGTGAAAACATATAAAATTTTTAAAAAAAATCCTGCTAATTAACAAAGATGATACGTAGTTTTAGTTTGAAAAAAAATATTTCTTTTGTGCTTCAATTAAAGATATTGATGGTTATTTGAGTAAAATTGAGCCATAGGCAAACAATGATTAATCAGGTTAAGGCTTAATCTAAAGTAATGTGTAGATTAATGAAATTCAAATGATATTAAAACTATACTAAAACATAAAATAGGAACTGACAAATATATTATATTTTAGAGTAGGTAGTTTAAAAATAATAACTAATTCTAAATAAAAAAAAAAGTAATAAATTGTAATACCCTTTACATTCAATTCGTGCCTACAATTATACTAAACATTTATATTTACATAAGCCAAGGATGCTGGCACATTTACCTAAAAGCAAATTCCAACAATTCATATAAAATATATATATATTTATATCAAATAATACAACAGGCATCTATTTAAAGTATTTTAATTAAAAGTATCAATGTACTAAACAAATCTTTAATACAGCCATATTTCAAGAATTTACTTAAACTGTAAGGATTATTTTTATTTTGTTTTGATCCTTGTTAAAGAAATAAAAAGAAAGACAATTATTATTTTATCTTAGAAACATGAAAGCATATGAACTACAAAAATGAAACAACAAAATGATGTAACATATATGACTCTTGGTGGAAAGGCTCACCTGAATTAAAGTCAAATTAAAATTATTGCAAAATATTATCATAAAATTTAGAATTTAAAAACTATTCATAAAAATATGAACAGTCCCATACAAGAATATGGCTGCAGAAAAGTATTAAAAAACCTACTTCGCGTTCTAAATTTAACACAAATAAAATTATTATTTTAAAAAAATATACTCTTCTCAAAAGAATACTATGATTTTCCACACCATACAGAATAAATGTGTATATAAAAATATCAAATTTATTTATCCAATATATATAGATATAACATATAAAGAGAGAGATAGAAACAAAGCCAAATAATGTTTTATTTGTGTCTGAAAACGGAATGAAAGGGTTCATGCAATGGAAATATTCCTTTATGTAGGCCATGCTTTGACAACAGCTATCGGGCTCTCTTGAGATTCAAGTTGGGTAGGGCTTACTCGTGTTAGTGCTGTCTCCGATGGATCATCCATTTCCTTCCTTCGAGCAGCCTTCTCATATTTGTGTCGCTTCTCTCGATTCATCTCAGCCCCTACACCCAGGTAAAGTCACATATTTTGCTACTAGTACCAATAAATTAGTTTAGTATTAAAGATAAATACTATAAAGTTAATTTTATAGGGGTTAAATTCTAGATAGGCTATTATATAAATTCCATTGGAAAAGAAATCACGTTACTCAACTCATTTGTTTCAAAGTAAATAGCTTTTATGATGAAACATTATTACTCCCCTTCACCTAAAAATTCCTCACAAATAATAAAAAAATTATAAATCCCTTATAAATGAAAACTGATCATAAAGCACTACTTTCAGAAAGAAAATTATCCTAAATTTAGCTCTTATTTAATGATTGAATCCACATGGAAATTGATTAAACAAATTATTACAAACGTTTTTTCAGACTTTACACTTACCCTCATGAAATGAAAACATTTAAATATTTGTTAAAACAAAATATACCCATTAGCCTTAACTCACAACATTTTTTATTGGATATGATATAATATTCTATAGTAAAATAAAACTGAAGAATTAGCAAATAGCACAGCAAGCATTAGACTCAGAAATGATTCTTTGAAGTAAATTTTGGCTACTTTTTACTGCTGATGGCAAATACAAAAAAGCTAAAGTAAGGATGCTTATTAGAAGAAAAAAGAATACTTAAATCAAAAACAAAGAAGGAAAGTATTCCTAAAACCACTGGTAAAAATTTTTTATGATCTGAATAAAAATTTTCTGAATTTTTAATTTAAAGGCATGATATATTAATAAGACACAATTTCCTTCATACTTAAGCTACTACTAGCACCCCCCCCCACAATAAAAGGGATTTCAAAAGTAAATTAATGGAGAAATAGAAAATTAGACAACTATGAGCACTTGAAACAGGATCCCTATCTCTGAACTAGTTGGCGAGTTGAGATCATAGGTGTGTTACTCCAGCTTGTGGGAAATGTGGTACGTAGCCCCTGCTTGATGGGCTTTTATTAGAAAATTTCCCCCAAGGGAAATGAGCTATTGAGTTCTCACTCACGATGCGATTTTTGAAAAATTTCTTCAAATGTCCATCAATCCTAACTAGTGGATGACCAAAATGAGATCCGTTCAAAATTTTATAAATTTATATATTGATGCAAAACTAAAGGTCAAGTTTGTTAATGGCTGAAATTGAACCACTGGGATGGGAGGTTTAGAGGGAGAGATTCTACAAATTTGAAATATCTCCGTTATTATAAGCCGGGTCAAAAAATTGTGTAGATCCAATTTTATTGCGAATAAAATGTACTATAAATATTGTTATAAACATTTATTCTCTATCTTTAATATTATATTTTTTAGTTGATTGATATTTGCATTTTTTAGTTGTCAACCTTCAGCCAACCCACACTCCTACTCATGTCATATTTGCAATAAGCTGTTATATTATGAACCACATTATTCCAAGCCTAAATACCATATACTGTTTCCATTGAACATTTACTCGGTGAGTTACATGAAAATACATATTGCGATGACATAATCAATTAATTCAATTCAATTCATCAATTCGTCGTGAATCGATAATATTTATTTGTTCTATACCAGACTCGATATTTAACTGTTTCGTTCCACACTAATGATGTTCGTATTAGTTAATGGCTGAAATCAGGGATGGAATAAGGGGGGCTTAGAGGGGAATTTTAAAATTCAAAATATTGTCATTATTATGAGTTTTATCGCAAAATGTTATAGAGCCAATTATTAAGCTATTGATGTTACACAAGTGTTATTTTATATATTTTTTCATAACTTGAGTATTAAGGGAGTTATTTCTACTTTCTTGTTTTCAGCCTTCAATAACCCCACCCCTCCCCTAAAACCCTTTTACTTATCGGATTTTTACATAGAAATAAAGAATATGTGGTGAGATGAGATCACAAGTATGTTATAGCAGTACATGGGAATTCTGCTTAGTTTATGCAACCTCTGCATGATGGACCTTTTTAAACCTTCTTAATAGATTAGATAGGCATTTGAAGAACATTTTTGGAAATCACATCATGAGTGAAAGAATAAATTCTCCTAAGAATTTTGGTGTATTAGATACCATTGAGATACTAGGTGTATAAGGTAAGGAGACCCATTATCATTGCTACTGTACTGTTATTGCGGGTTGAAATAAAATTGGTTTCCTGTGGAAATTTTTTAAGGTTATTCTAAGTAAACCCTCACTCCTATTAATGGTGAAATTCATAAATTTAAAAAATGTATTACGACTGAAAACTACATTTTAAACACAATGTGATATTTAAATCTTTCCAATAAAATCAAAATTAACAAAGATATCCATGAACGCATATTTTGACATCGATGTAAATCACCACTCCTGAGGGAACATAAATAACCCCATTCATAGACATAAATAACGTTTTAGGATTGAAATTGTTATTCTAAACACAATTTATTCTTTCCATTTTCTTGATAAAACCAATATTTATGGAGACATTGATGAATATGTGATTTCACATAGAAGTAAACCCAACCTCCTAGTTGGAAATTCGAATTCTCATATAGACCATGTTGTACACCTAAGTATAGTTGACCCTCAAATATAAAAGCTCTTATAAATCTTCCTAGCAGCTTTTGAGTGATTGAGTAATAAGCGGGATGACCAACAGACAGACAAGATTTTAAATGCAAATACAATTATTCAAAGAATGGCCTGAAACATTAAACAAATTTATTCCTGCTAAATTTAAATAGAAAATCCGACAAACATTGGAGTTTCATTTACATTATCTGTAACACATGATCATAGTGGCCACACTGAACTGGCTGACTACCTATTTTACTATTAGACCTAGCAACTCCCAAAAGATCTCATAAAGACTTAAATTGCGCCAATTACAAAAAAATGATAAGTAATTCAGGCATAATTAACATATTAGAAGTAAAGGAAAACTTTACTACTGATTATAGTAATAATTATGGATATCATAGACATAATGTTTAACAAAGCTATCTTAACTACGAAGAACTGAGTTTATGAACCAGGCCTCTACCAACATCACGCAGCCAGGAATGTTGTGTGTGTATGTGTTTTATTAATAAAACTACAATGACACACACTATTGGAGTACTATTAGTTTATATTTAATAATCATTTTTTTGTGATCTACTTTAATCACTGATCTGAGTGGTATACTAATATATTTTATATAAAGAAATTAGTGTCATTTATGTGCTCAATATATCATTTCAAGTTCAAAAGTTGTAACCAGCACATCATTTTTTATTAAGAAAATTAATTACCATTACATTCACAAAAATATAAATATATATAATAATGAAGTAAAAAGAAGAAGTATTTAAAAAGAATTGAAAAGTTTAAATTCAATGATTCCTAATTCCCACCATCACCACCACAATCACATTCTAAGTGTTATACCGCAATACCCACTGATCCACAATTATAAACTAATATTGATTTGTTTATCTGTTTTGATGATATAGTTGTACTATTAACTGGCTTCTTAAATTATTTATCTCTCAAAATCTGTTTAAAATAAGGGATGCATTTGCTAATATTGATTCAAAGAGGTCAACAGGAATGAAGAACCAAAGTTAAACTATTACACACAGCACTAAGGTTTCTCTTATATTTTGGAAAGTCCCTACTGAGTAGCTTTCACAAAAAATAAACAAAGAGAAAGGTATACAGCAGTAATTTTTACATTCAATACATTAGAAGATCCTCTACCACAGACACCTAATTTTTTAAAAATGTGTCTTAATAAATAAAATATTTCCCTTATAATTTTAAAGTAAGTAGTATAAAAAAGACAGAACTTTAGTGAGTAATAGGGCTTAAATGATCTTCGAAGATAGTTGGCTATTGACAAATGAAATAATTTTGACTTGAGTTTATTTTTGTGCTGGCATTTTCAGATACCTTTGCATGCATTTTCTGAGCAACAAAAGCTCATTGGAAGAGCAGTGAGAAGCTAACTCATTGGAGGATACATAAATACTGATTCAGTATGTTTCAGACTGATGCACACATCTGCAAATAAATTGCATGGCCTGCGCTCGAGATGAGGAAGAGACAAGAGAGTGAGTGGGGGAGGGGGAGGAAGGAGGGAGGGAGAGAGAGATAATTAATACCCAGAAGATGAATACTAGAGTAAATCAAAACTGTACTCAGAAATAACCTCCTTCATTGATTTGAGTACTTCATTGACCAATACCCTATCCACCTTCAAATTCATTTTTGGATGCAGGAAAATGAAAGAAGCAGATCACAGAGAAGAATCAACTCATCTAAGTATCAATTTACGTTCATAAAACCTATTATGCTAATATATCTTTTGAACTAGAACAGAATCAGTTTTAGGAAAATAAAATATTTTCTTTAATAAAATAAATGTAGAAGATGTTCTAGTTGACTTCCCTAGAAATGTCACGTCATCATTATGCATTCTTCTTCTTAGGTGTGACCAGGCAACTGAAATATTACCCTCGAAAGAATAAAGTGATACCACTCCTATCAATTACACTATCACAGTGATAATAAAATAAAAAACAAAATAATTTTAGGGTATTACAAATTATGAAATTTAAAACAAGATATTCTTAAAATGGAAGATCAAAGGGAAAATTTATTTTTCTACTATCAAATACTATGTATTAGAGAAAGCACTACAGTTTTAAAGTCAATATTTAATAAACATTGGTTAATATTTTTTAAATCATTTGATGAAAAGCCATAGGATAATTATTTCAATGCAGGCAATATTTAGAAGAGTTAGTACCAACACAGAATTCATGCAATGTTAGTCATTAATTAAAATAAAGTTAATAATGAAGTAAGAGAATTTATATTTAATAATATGTAATGCAAGAGATATAACCCATATAAAGATTTCGAGCCTATATGAAGTAATGTACAAGGTTAATTTTCAGATTAACATTGAAAAACCTCATCTGGCAGAGTCTTTATTATGCTTTTAGGACTATCTCCATCTAATATACAATTCCAAGAAATTCATTACCCAGAAAATCAAATGAAATTTTATTTTCATGGAATCCAATCCTTAGCCCCTTTGAAAATCTAAAACCAGCATGTAGACCAGTATTGCAGATGTCCCCACTGGTTTTATTTTTTTCCTTTTAGAATAAAGTTTTTATATATTCTTAAAGTGCAACATTGAAATGAGTTTCATCCCTCAAAAGTCCATTTTCCAAATATCACAGTTGTTTTAACAATCATTATATTTATGTCAACAATTATTTTAAATATACTTATGGTCTTGTCCCAGCGAGGCAATAGTTCAAACATAGCTCTCAAAGTAACGAGGATTTATTGGTCCATTAAAGCATTCAATCAATTATGAAAAAGACTTGCTCAAAGGTAAAGTCTGACAAAATATAATTTAAGAAACACTGGTAATTCAATAAACTCTTTATAAAGGCACACAAAAAAAGGTCAAAGCTAAGTATGAAATAAAAAGCATAATACAGATATTTGATTTTTTTTTTCGAACATGCATGAAATTCATATTAAACTACCTTTAAAATATGATGAAATTAGTTTAATTTCACATACCTATATAGCTGAGAAGCACGGGGAGGAATATAAGTCCATGCGCAGCGCCAAATATTACAATACCCATGTACATTCTGAAGTAGAATACTTGGAAAATCTGAGATTTTGCAAAACCAAGAACTACTATCCCACCTAACTTTGTGAGGGTGATCCCAGAAAACACCTGAAATATTTAAATAAATATTTAATGAAAATAAACATTATATTATTATTATTTAAATGATGGTAACTCAAAACTGCATTGTGGTCTGTGAAATGTTTGTTTTTATAAACTACTATGATTAAGTAGTTATACACAAGTAATTTTTTAAATGTATTATTTTCATTTAACCTGACTACACTAAGGGGGAAAATCTGAAAAGAATTTTCCATGGTTGTGTCAAGAAAAACTATAAACAAAACTTAATAAAGTCCTCTCATAGAACCAAAAACAGTTAAGAGTTTTAATAATAGTTGTTTCAATGAACAAATTTTTTTAAGCATTAGGAAATTTGAAAAAAAAAAAAATTATTAAGTAATATTAAATAAGTTACGTTTTGCATAATAGAGCTTTTAAATAAAAGCTCAAGTAAAGAGGTTTATTATAAAGTTTCATTGCTATAAATCTGATTTATAATCAGCACAATATACCATTGCAGGGACCAGAGAACAAGCTCTATTGACCAAATACTTAGACATCTCAAATGTCTACCATGTAAAATAAACATTCAAATAGTTTTCATAAACTCTGAAAATTAGCGATTAACTAATTCGTAGGGAAGTGTTAAACAGTGGAAGTGAAAATTGGAAAAAAAATCTCTTTCTACCCAGGATGGGCCTAGGGATTTTATTTTGTGCATCCTTCACTAAATAAATTCCCTTTTCCCATGCAAGTATCAAACCCGTGATGATACTAAGTTTTCCAAGTGTAATAATGTATGCGTGCCTAAACACACATGGCTAACCAGCGTCCTCCTCATCTATGCATCGAATATAAAACACTTAAAAATAACTTACAGAACTGCCAATGCTTGTAACTGCATCTGAGGCCCTGAGGATCTTAGTTTCTTTAGGGGACATAGCAAAAGAATGTACAAGATGGCTGCAGAACTCCACTGCTATGCCTATGGCCTGAAAACAAATTATAATATAGTGCCACGAAATATGATTATAAATACAGACAATACCACAGACAGACGTCCAATTCATAAAATTTTGTTTTAATAAAACAAGGTATAACTTTACTTATTTTATTTTAGGAAGTATATTTATTTATGTAAACTTCATTTTCTGCCTTCTTACACTTTCAGGAAACAAAGAGCATAAGCAAATGCCTAGGTCAAAATATAAGTCAGAAAACATGTGCCTCAGTATTGTTAGTTCTTTTAAATTAAGAGTGTAGCACTGCAAAAAATATCTTTCCATAAAAGAAAAAGTAGAAATATTGAAAATAAAAAAAAAATAATAAAAAAAATTGCCTGAGCAGAAATTAGCCGATAAACTAAAGTTGGAATAACTAAAATTTCCAGTAATTTGGAAAAGGAAGAAGAAATATTGAAGACATACTGAGAGAGTGAAATCAGAATATGTAAGACCTACTGAGAGAGTGAAATCAGAGGAAAACTAATCGTGTGTTTAAAAAAAAAGAAAAGAAAGATCTTCTCCATTCAACCCTTATGACTTAACTTATGATTAAACAAAGCTTTAATTTTATAACCTGTGTCAGTCCAAAAATACTGATTCAGGATATCTTTATACAACAGCACTAATGTACTGGAATTGGTTCACTATAAAGTGCAATAGTCAAAGAATCTTCATATGGAAAATAAACTCTTTCTATATCCTTATCCTTAATGGCATAGAATTTCTAATTACCATTATATATTGTTTGAACAAGTTTTGAACCATTTTTTCTTTTCAATATAATTGAATTCTTCTTGCTACCTGTACTAGGCTGTTTTCCCTCTATGCCCTTCATATTGTTTAATGACACTCACTAAAATACTACAATACACAATGACCTTATAAATAGTAATTTGTCTTACAAATGAAATATTAAATATTAAGAAGAATCACTAGAACTAAGGAACATTAGAATCTTACTTGTGGTGTCTTGTTAAGTCAAATAGTTAAAATTCTGTCAGCTCATTTAACAGTTTATTAGCAGATTTCTCTTAAAGGAAATCAGCTACTGAGGTACACTCATAACGTGATTTTCGAAAAATGTATTCAAATGTCTATCGATCCTATCTAGTAGATGATGAAAATGAGGTCCATTCTAAATGTTTTATACATAATACATGGCAATTATAGTAAATTTTTTGAAAATACGCGGCAAAAGAAGTTGTGAGAATCGCCAATATGAGCACCTCACTAACAGGACAACGTATTTATATATTGGATGTAAAATATAAGTATTAAAAGGGAAGAAATGTGGCGAATGCAAAAATATATTGTTAGTTTAATTAACAAATAATGTTTGAAAAGAAGGCAAAATATTCACAAAGTACGTCTTTTTATGAGGAAGCAGAAATATATAAGCTACCACCGGAAAGGATGCTCTCGGTTTGAATAACCTTCGTGTGGAAAAATTGTTTTTCATTGCCTGGACCCTGGAGAGGACACATCGTCTCTGCTTGACTCTTATTATTTTTTGTTATGGTTCTGTCACGCATCACAAGGAAGAATGAAAGAAGCATATTGCACTTTTTGAGGACCCTGCTTACCTTACATACGACTGAAGCCCTGTTTATAAGTCCATATCTAGCATAGTTGATAAATAAATACTGAGTTTTCCACATAAAGTATTGATAGTTATTCATTCACATATATATTCGCATTTGTGGCATTGTTTTATTTTTTTTTTATTTCAATTTTAATCGAAAATATTGCAATATATGTGTGTTTGTGTGTGTGTGTGTGTGTGTATATATATACAGGGTGGGCCATAAAGTTGGACGGATTTCAAAAACGCATTACCTGTGACAGGAACGCGGGAGAGGGGTAAGGGTAGCGGGGATAAGTAGCTTGGTTCTCGGAAATTCAGTCGCCATGGAGCGTTTCACCGGTGAGCAACGTGCATTCTGTGTAAAGGCTTATTACAAAAATGGTGATTCGTGCATTATTGCGCTGCGTATATTTCGCTCGCATTTTAATTTACATGATTTAAACCAATGTCCAAGTGATAGAGCGATCAGATCGTGGGTAAGAAAGTTTGAGTCTTCGGGTTCGACATTAATTGAAAAACCTGCGGGACGTCCAAGGTCGGTAAGAACGGAGGAAAATGTAAGCGAAGTCCATACGGCGTGATCCCCAACAGTCGTCCCGAAAGAGATCAGCTGAGCTCGTCATATCAAGAACATCATTAAGGCGTATTTTGACTAAAGATCTTAAATTACACCGTTATTTTTAAACAATAAATTTCCCATTTGTTTACTTTACAATAAATATACTTTTTCTTTCCGCAGCTTTGTAGTTTTTTTTATATATTTTTTTATAATCCGTCCAACTTTATGGCCCACCCGTTATTTGTCTGTTACCGCTTTAGTTTGTTAGTGTTATTTGTCTTAACGTTACCAAACTTGATATATAAGCATTTTATGTAAAAAGAAAGATCAAGTTCGTTAACGGTTGAAATAGGACCAGTGGGAAGGGGGGGGGTAGAGTGGAGAATTTCGGAAAATTTATAATATCTCCATTATTATATTTTAGATCAAAAAGTGTATATAACTAATCTTATTGCAAACATAGTGATCTATAAATGTTGTTCTATACATATTTTCTGTTTAATGAATATTAGCCGAGATATATGGATTTTTTTTTTTTAGTTTTCGGCTTTCAGCAAACCCCCACTCCTACTCATGTCATATTACTAATAAAAGCTGTTATATTATTAACCAATACATTCCAAGGTTAAATACTAAATATTGTATTCATTGAACTTTTACTTTGTGAGATACATGCAAATATGTTGTGATTACATCATTTATTAAGAGTTTTCGTTCTTTACTCGAAAATTTTTATTTTATCTATACCATACTCGATGTTTAACCATTTCAGTCAATGCTAAAGCTGAAATAGGAGGCGGAATAGTGACTGTTTAGAGAGAGGGAAATTCGAAAATCCAAAATATTTCTGTTATTATAAGTCGGATCGTAAAATGTTATGTAACCAATCTTGTTAAGCTAATGATAATCTTCAATTGTGGTTCTATGCATTTTTTCGTATCTCAAATATTAAGTGAGTTATTCCCGATTTTTTTTTCAGCCATCAGTTGTTTTTTTTTTTTTTTTTTTTTTTTTTAAATATAGAAATGGAGAACATGTGATGAGAGGAGATCAGAAGTGTGTTATACCAGCACATGAGAAATCTGTTAAGTTTATGCAGTTCCTAAGTGACAGGACTTTTTTTTATCAAAGGTGTATTTCGGATAAGGGTAATTAGAGAAAAAATTTAAATCTCTTCCAAAAGAGAGATTCAGGTAAGAAAAAAGAAAAAGCCAGAGGCATAACTGTTTTTATTATTATTTTTTGTTTTTGTTAAGGACTATAAATGCTGGGTTATATTTTTTATGTTTAGAGTTTATATATGCTGCGCTACATTTTTTTAATTCAAGGAGTATATGTATGCCGGGCTAAAAGATTAAATTATGAACATATTATGAATATGAATAGTAAGAGAATTGTAAATAAATAAAAAGTGAATTACCATGACTAAGTTAACAAGAGAGACAGCATTGAGACTAATATTCCAGAAATACATTAAGCCTCCCAAATCTATTACAATCATTAGTATTGTTATCACAGTGATAAAGGCAGATGAGAAATCAATCCCCATCAACAATGCAGTGACCAGGAAGATAGAAAATAATGAAATAAATATACTTTTCAAGGTATCAGTCCACATAGTCAAGTACTGCTCATAAAATACGTAGAACACACTGAAAAAAAAGAAAGAATTAGTCAGAACATACAATCTAACAGTATATTAACAATTATAGCATACATATATTATATATGTATATATATATATATATATATATATATATATATATATATATATATAAAGTATACAATTTTTAACGTCTGTCTGTACATTGATTTTTTTTCTCGAAATTTCTCGATACATTTTCGTTTCACATTCCATTGACCGATATCTGCAATTTGTGGCTTTGGTGTCTATTTGTTTGTAACCTTTTCACTTCTAAACTCCTGAACCGAATTTTATAAAACTTGGTACATGCATTACTACTAACCCAACTTAAGACTATAGGCTATACTATTAATATTCTCAGAGACAAGAGTGGGGGTTATAAGGGAGGCCTGAAATGAAAAATTGTGATATTTCCTTTCCTATTGTTTTTTCAGCAAACATGCACATGATAAACGTTGTTTAATTTGTAATTTAGAGTAATGTTTGTTATGTACACTTTTGTCGTATATCGAAGGATAAACGAGATATACAGTAAAAACTATAGCGAGATTCAACAATTTTATTGGGCTCATAAGACTGAACCTAACTGAACAAAACTCTGCATTTGAATTAGCATTAATTTTTTTCATGATTATAAGCTGTAATAACATTTTTAAGAACATACAGGAGTGGGAGTTGTAAGGGAGGTATGAAATGAAAAATTTATTACGTACATAAAACAGCAGCCATTGTCGTTGCTTTTAGGGGAAGAAACTTTATTCATACATGATTCAGAATACAGAATACTTTCTATGATTATGAATTATATGGTCCAATATGTTATTAAAAAAACTACATACACAGCAGACGGGTAATATAAAAATATTGTGGATAGTGAAACCAGTACCATAAAATAGATTTAGCAATTAACAAAGAAAGGGGAAATATTTGTAAAGATTTCATGATCTTGGAAGATAAAATCCTTACTAAAAATGTGGAGTAAACAATTTAATTATTTCTAATTTTAAGAAAAAAATGTCAAGTTAAAAAATAACTAAATTATTTATTATTTACTGATGGAGTGTTCCTTTCTTAAAAACCGGTGTTGAGTTAAGCAAATATCTATATAATGTACAATAAAAGTTATATGAGAATTCTAATTTTCAATTAGGAGTGGGGGTATACTTCGAAGACAAAACAGATTTTTGTAAAGGTCATTCTTGATATTGATTTTATCAACATTTTTGAGTAAATCATGGTACAAATTTTATATTGAATACCTTAAAAAAATTTTAATAACACATAATACTAACCTGTACGGGAAGACTTCTACTGTTTTGTTTATTCCCATACTTTGTAAATTGGTGTTCAACATAGTTGTTATATTATCTGAGATTACACGAGCTTCTCTCAAAGCCCCATAATAATCTGAAGATGACTTTAAAATAGTATGGAAAGCCATGAAATAAGATGCATGGACATTTGCAAGTTGTCCTTTTTGTGAAATTGTGTAATTTACAGCCTGCAAATATAATAATAATTATTTCACAAAATTAGTTTAAAAGTACGCAGTATAGTAATACAAATAATTAAAATAAACTTATCAAACAATTCCACATTTGAAATACCCATAAACAAATTTTATAGCAAGGATGTTTTTTTAAGATAAAAAAAAATAATTTCTTTTGATAATGAATAGATGCGAGAGGTCATTTAATAAAAATTCTCTCTCTTTCTTTATAAAAATGAATCTATTTCGTTTATGCAGTAATTGTGCATTTCAGACTAATTTAAATATATTTTTGGCATCCATAAACAAAATTTACTTCAATATCTTCTAAAAAGGAGTTGCTCTAGTAATACACTGCATTTTACAGCTACCTGTATGAGCTAAATTATAGTAGCTGGTTTAATATATCACTCATTATCATATTATTATTTACCTGACCATACGCAGCATGCCCTCCTTTAGCACATGAAAAATCTGGATTGTCTTGTAAAAAGAAAGGGAGATACTTAGCGAAGCTGCCACTATCTGGACGTTTCAAATCATTGAATGCAATATCGCACACATTACATTCAGACGTCTCTGAAAAAATTAAAATGTGATTTAATTTTAATATAAAAATAATGAATTTTTGCAAAGGCTAATCAGCATTAATAAAAGATAAATACCTGAATGAGGACAAAAGGATTCATTTGCAGGAAAGTATCTGCAACAACCTGCACTACTTGCCCAATCAAAGTAATCATCAATCCAAGATGCTGCAGGTCGTCCAATAAATGTAGAATTAGGTTGTTTAGAGGCTATATAGATTTGAGATGTAAGTGAATCTATATTACACCGCTGCCCACCACAGAGCATGTTTTGTATTCTTGAATCAGACATATTCAAATCTGGCTTGAGAACAAAGTATACAGGTGCACCAATTGAAAGAAATTCTTTGAGGTACTGAAACAACAAGAAAAAATATAAATGAACCCAGATGTTCCAAGATCTAGACTCTGAGCCAAAAAAGAAGGATAAGTTTCCACTTGTTATTTTTTATAAACATAAAGAAGGTATTTTTCATAAAGTTTGGTTTAGTCCCACTGTTGTAGCCAACAAACTTTGTGTTATTTAAATTATTTCTCAATTCCTTATAAGTCAATATAAATGTTAGTAGTTCGTAAGTTAAAATAATGCATTCTGTGAATCGGTGGATGTCGGGATTCCTCCACCGTTTTTGTACCTACAACTTTATATAAAAAGGACTGATTGGCCTGCACGTTGCTAAATTAGCCAAATCTTTCCACCAGCTCAGTGGTTCCATAAACAGTGTGTGGGACTCTAGTGCTAAAAGACACAAATTTGCTTCTCTTTAAAGAACCCTGCAATAATGTTTGTAGTCAACACACAAAGACATCAGCACATAACGAGCTTAACTGAACCAACATTAGGTACCGAAGAGAAAAGGCACTCACATGGATAATATTGAAAATTGGGCACCTTTTTATATGATAATCAAAATATAAACTATGCATTCCGTAGGACAGAACATCTGTATTCGAAAACTATTAAAAGCAACATACTGAATGTAAAGGTGGCAAGAATTCAAAGTTTATCATTGTCTGCTGTAGACAAGAATATTTTATGAGAGGTTTTATAAAAATTAATAGTAATTTCTGTTTTTACAGCAATTTTAGTTTTACCTAAGAAAATTAAATAAATTATTATATGGAACAAATAATGATTTTCCCTTGATGCAGACTATGCAAATGTATGTAAATTACTAAATGTCTTTCTAATGCATTGTAAGAGAGGACTTTTAGTCCTAAATGTATCGGATGAATAAATAAATCAAATCTCTTTCCATCGCTACCATCTCCGCCTTCCCTCTTCCACTCACTCTTATACGGAGTGTGGCTATTAAATAACGAGACTGACGCTGCTACAGAAGAAGTGCGCATGCGTCAAACGCCAGCACCTAACAGCTGTTATCGTGAAGCTTCCTCTTTCGAATATAGTGCCTCTCGCTTCTGTAAACAAATCAGTACAGCCATAGCCTTCGTTCGCATTAGAGTTGTTTTTTTGTTTCGCAGAAAAAATGTTAAGTGTAACAGTAGAGCAACGAATTGTTGTGAAATTTCATGTGAAACTTGGAAAAACCGCTACTGAAACTTATAATTTATTGAAAGAAGTGTATGGCAATGAATGTTTATCGCGTGCACGTGTTTTTGAGTGGTTTAAGCGTTTTCAAGATGGCCGAGAAGACGTTGAAGATGATTCACGCGTGGGTCGCCCTCCCACGTCGAAAACGGATGACAATATCGAAAAAATCAGTAATCTGATTCGATCTGACCGTCGGTTAAGTATTCGTGCGATTGCTGAAACTGTACGAATTGATAAAGAATCCGTATGGCAAATAGTACATAACAATTTTAACATGCAAAAAGTGTGTGCCAAAATGGTGCCTAAAATTCTCACATTTGAACAACTGGAAGCTCGCAAAAATGTTTGTACTGAGACTTTGAATGCCATTGAAAATGACCCAAACTTACTGGAAAGGATAATAACATCATGGTTGTTTATGTATGTTCCTGAAACAAAGCGCCCATCCATGCACTCGAAGAGCCCATCTTCACAGAGATCCAAAAATGCTCGAATGAGCAAATCAAAATTCAAAGCAATGTTGATTGTTTTTCTTCGATATTCATGGGATTGTGAACCTTCACTGGGTTCCTGAAGATCAAACGATTAATCAACATTACTACCTTCACGTTCTTGCTGAACTCCGCGAAAGAATAAGGAAAAAACGACCTGAATTGTGGAAGGACAAGTCATGGGTTCTCCACCAAGACAATGCGCCGGCTCATTCCGCATTGTCTGTTAAGAGGTTTCTAGCCAAATTCAGCATCCCAGTGTTAGACCATCCGCCTTATTCGCCGGATCTTGCGCCGTGCAAATTCTATCTGTTTCCTAAGGTGAAATCTGCATTAAAAGGAACAAGATTTGAGTCTGTTGAAGCTGTGAAAGAGAAAGCGACACGCGTCCTGAAGGAGCTGACAGAAAAAGACTTCCAGCACTATTTCGAACAATGGAAGGTTCGCATGGAACGTTGTAGGGATAAAGGAGGGGTGTATATTGAAGGTGATAATAAGTAAAAATGTATGAAATAAAAATAAAATGTTTTACAGCGTCAGTCTCGTTATTTAATAGCCACACCCCATAATTAGAAAAATATTATTAATATTTATCAAACAATATATTCACACTGATATAATATAACCTAAGGAAATAGAAATAGTTTTAATTTTGAATATCTAAATATATAGGTTATAACAGATTCAAAAACAAAAATACTCACTCTGAAATATTTATGTACATAAGAATCCTCAGGCATGGAAAGTTCTTGGTCCAAACCAACATCAACACTTGGTAATACAGAAATAGATACACACAGCCATCCAAAAAATATAATCATAACAGCAGGACGAGTCATTTTGTTCATCAAAAATGGAACATAGAAAGATTTGAAAAGCCGATACAACAAGCCTTCTGCTGGAGGATCACTTTTTCTTGAAGCATGGGCACAGCAAAGCACATCCAACCTATTTTCCTAAAAAAAAAATCATTTATGTAATAAGAAATTTCTTTTAGATGTATATTGTCTTCTTCTTTTCTTTTTCATTCAAGAAAGACAACTTTGGAAAAAATCTCTCATATATAGGCAACTTTGGTTCAGTAATTTGATCTATAAAATAAGTGAGAATAAAATTTTACATGTATCTAAAGTAGTTTTTAGAGTTCTAAGGTAAAAAGCACAGAATTTAAAAAACCAAAACATTATCTTTAAGAAAGTTGCAAACATGTGAAAATTTTCTACAAAAAAGAAAATAAATATTGAGTCTTCCTGTATTACATAGTTTATTTATATGTTACTGTTTCAGTGTTGCTGAGGAAAACCATCATCAAGCTAAGAAGCCTCAGAAGCTCTTAGCTCTTCTCAGTTTAGAATGGATTTATAGCATGATTGGCATTAAAACATATGCATTTTTCTCTCTTCTTAAGCTAACTACAGCTTCTGAGGTTTTACAGTCAGAAGAATGATAGTGTGCCTCAACTATGTCAAAATTGGTAGCATATAAACAAGCTATGTAAGGCAAGTAGAAAGTAATATATTTCCCTTTTTTTGATTTGTTATGCACTACCAAACTCACGCATCCCTTTCAAGTTTAGAAACTTGGGTCCTCCCTATAAATAACAACAAACAAACCAACTGTAACTAAATGAATGCAATTGATTAACAAATGATTGGTCTATCAAAATTAATAAATAAATAACAAAAACAATTCAGCACAATAGATAAATAACAGGCCACCAGATAACATGACTAACCATGATAGCTATTAATAGAAGTATATAAACAAGCACTGAACTGGTTATAGTTATACCACGTAGGCCGAGGAGAGGTAGGCCCAAGCATAGAGAACTAGATAACCTGATGGATGAGTTACGAAGACTAAGTACTCAAAACTGTAGGATGGTGTAGTGTCAGTAAGTACTGAATGGACTAATAAGAGAAAAGTCTTTGTAAGAACATAGTTCCTAGTGGTTAGTTATATTATGACAAATAATATTTTTTACAAATTATAAAATACTGTTAATCGAATTTAGCAGCAGAAAACAAGCTTTGTGACTTTGAAGAAGGAAATGTCATTAAAATTAAGATTATATTACAATTAGGGAACCACCAAATGTGCTTTTAATGCAGCAAAAATATATTAATTTATACTCACCGACTGTCTAATTGTGTCAAGTGTTAATAAACTGACAAAACAGGTAACTTGAAATAGAAAATCTAGGAAAAGAGCCATACCAGCGTACAAGGCAAAGGCTTTCACAGCTGGCATATCAGATAATCCACCTACAAAAATAAATAAAATAAAATCATAAATAATAATATATTTAGACAGAAATAGATATTCTTAATACTTTTAAGGCTAATTTAAATATTTGGGAACTAATAATTTTAAACAGATTTGACCATTTCATTGAGAAATAAAAAGTAAGAGTTCTTATGCAGTGAAAAAGTCCTATAATAAATCCTCACTTAAAGGGGGGAATTTAAGGCTAATAACCTTAGCTTAATAAAAGAAAAAGTTTATCACACAGGAGCTGTGTAAACTAAGCAGATTTCCCTCGTGAAGTTTAACAATAGATAATTCTTCATAATGGTAACACAGAACCACCTTGAGTATTTTAATAATAAGCAAGTATAAGTCTTTTATATAAAAATACATAATTTTAAAGTTGAAATGTAGCTTGGTATATTATTCATATTCTTATGCCATGAAAAAAAAAGATAACAAAATATTATATAAATGCTAAGCAAAACTAAAATCATATATTTTCTAAGGGATGACAAGCAAAATAATAATAATAAAAATGATACATACCCAAAAAGAAACACAATGATTCAGAAAGACTTGTTAATAAAATTGAAGGACCAATATGGCCCAATACTCTTCCAATATGTTCCTCATGAGATTCTCCTTCTAGTTTAGGCAATCGTTGATGAGTTTGAACAAGAATGAATATGTTATCAACACCCACAGCTAAAACCAGGAATGGAATAACCTGTTGAAAATAAAAGAGCCTGAAATTATATTGGAATATTGGACTCCTTTACTACAGTACACTTTAGATGAAATTGACAAGGAAAGACTTTATTAAGAGTGGGAAATCCTAGCTCACTAATAAGGATGTTTCAATAATTGGTTTCATTTCCCTTGACAACAACTTGGTGGTTATTGAAAGAAAAACTGTATGAATAAATTTATTTTACTAGTGGACTGGGTAGCTACAGCCTGATGCCTATCTAGTTGAGTTTTAACTCTAAAAAAATGAGTAATTATTTATAATCTCTGTTCCAAGAACATAAGGTAACTGACAAAATAAGCTTAGAGTTGGCAGAGTGGCACAGAAAATTTGTACTATGAAAAAAGTAATTGAATTTAAAAGTCATGCGCACAAAATCTAAGTTTTATAAATATAATAGAAGTTTTGTGAAACTAAGTATCAAATCTACATCATATTTTGTCTTATTTTCTTCTTACTAAAGGCCTAATGACAAAATATAGTTACATAAAAATTTCAATGAACAATTTAGCCATCATCGTCTAATTGAAAAAATAAATTGTGTCAAGATTATATATTTTAATTTCATAGCATTCCAGTTTAACTATTTTCTTTCTATTCAAAAGTGGAAATCTGGCTATAGGGCTGGTCAGGTGATAAATGATGAAACAAACCATAAACTTAAATGCCAAAAATAAAGGTCCTTTATTAATATATACTTATCTGTTTGCACAGCACTCTATAAACACTGGAATGAAAACTTACTGCAAAATAGTTTGTTGTGAGAGTAAAACTTAAAAAATTAAAAAGGAGAGAAACAGGCTGATTTAAAAAAAATGAAAAATCATTAGTAGATAAACAACAGCAGTTGTTTCATTTATGGAAATAAAACAAATACAATTTTTACCTCCATAATAATTAATGTAGCAGGGATCTTCATAAATCCAAAGAAACCAATTGAGGAGATAACAGATGCTATCACAATAGTAACACCTCCAAGGCCAAGAGTAATCTTACTATCCAACTAAAACACAGAAATAATAGAGAACATAAAAATAAAATTAACAGGAAGTGTAAGTTGATGTGCTGTTCAAAGGTCAGATCTTAGATGGATATTGTCTATATGTCTGCAAGTTAGATGTGATTAATTTAACCAAAAGAAAGAAATGAAAATAGTCTTTATATATATTTTTTAAATAAACTAGAAATGACAGAGATATTTTGAATTTTCAATTTACACTCCTTTTAATTTAAACCCCTCCTCCTCTTCCTTACCTAATTACGGCCAACGAGTATGATTTTTAGTTTTACATAAAATAAATATAAAAAAAAAAAACCTATAATCTACAACCTAAAATGATATGTTATGATATCGAGCATATTTGCGTGGATCTCATATAACAGTCAATGAAAAGAATATTTGGTAGTTGAGCTTGGAATAGCATGTTTCATGATATATTGGCTTATTGTTATAAGATGAATAGAAGTGAGGGTTCACTAAAAAGTAAAACAAAAAAATACAGAATGTGTCTAAGGATTTTATATTTAGTGAGTTGGCCAATAAATAAATTCCTATTGTCCAAATTGGAATCCATGACGCTAGGTTTTTCAATCATTAAGACCAACGTATTAGTCTTAGCTAACCTGACAACAACTGAGCAAATTAAAGAAACCAAAATATTTTTGATGTAAAGTAATTTTATGTGATATTAGCAGTGAGGTGTTTGAAAAATGACCTCCAATAAGATCAGCAGAGGAGATAGGAAAATACTAAGATCGTCTATCACTCATAGGGATTGGACGGATTCCCATCCTCACAACTAAAACATTGGAGAAAAGACATAGTTTGTTTAGATTGACCTATACCTCTAAATTGCTAACGCAAACTCTATTTTGTCAAAAAAATAGAATGAATCAATTTTTTTCAACTATTTCCCATAAAAAGCAATATAATATTCTTAAAAGATTGTTTAGTATACCAAAAATTAACTCACCAGTAGAGTTCCACAATTCCTAATATGACCAAGAGCAATAGCAATATAAGCAAACATTATTATATAAGAAACAAGGATAGTGAAAATATCAGATTTTGATTCTTGGTCCAACTCATCCTCAATTGATCTTTCAGAAGTGAATGCAATATCCATATAATCAGATTTCTGAGTTTCAGTCCAATTTTTCATAAATTCAACAAACCTAAAAATAAAATAAATAATTTGAGGCCAGATACCAAAATAAGCTTCAAATTGAATTCTCATAATTCATCTGGACAAACAACCATGTTTGAAAATAATTTTGAATTAATTGTTGAGGATGAAAAAATATAACAGTTTATATTTTGCTGTCATATACTTTACACTAATTTTACTGCTATTTTGAATTAACTATAATTGAATTTAAAATAAAGAACAGTGAATTATTTCATAAAGGTATAGAGTAGGATTTTAGCTAAGCAATATCTGCATCAGTTGTGATTTTCCTTAAGGCTTGTTCTTATGCGGTGAAAACTATAGATTTGCAAAAAAAAAAAAAAAAAAAAATATTCATTTTCCTTTAAATCACTAACTTTGCTTAATTTACTATTTAAAAATTATATTCCTAATGGCTATATACAAAATAACAAATATAAAATTCTAATTTATAACTGGTGTTTAAGAATAATTTTATTTTTCGTCTGATAAGTTGGGTTCAGCTACTGAATTTATTCAACCACAGTTTATTTGTTTCACACTATATAATGCTTTATTTATATTAAGTTACACAATATTTACAAAGAAAAAAGCCAAAGTAGAGTAAAAATAATACTTTAAATATTACTTACTTTGCCTCCCAGTTTAATGCTGGCTCAAGCTTGGTTTTATTGTGGTAGTTATTAACAAGAAATGTTAATATGACAGCAGTAGCTTTCTCATAGGGGGCAGCTTTTGATAATCCTTCTCCAGGTTGCAGAAAACCCCCAAGAGCAATAGCAGGATCAATTGGGCCTTGGTACAAACCCAAACAATTAGGATTGTAAGGGTTTCTGAAAACAAAAGAATTTTTAAATGTATGGTCAAATTAAAATTAAAATATCAGGAGAAAATGCACTGCATCAGTTAGTCCAGATAAATTTGAACCTAAAATAAGGACTCATTCTCGAGAATATGACCAACATTAAATATTTGATTACCATGCCGTTTTTACCCTATACACATGGTTTGTACTCCATATAATCCTAATTTATTAAATTTAAGTAACCTTGGTTCCAGTACCATCCTTGTGAAGAGGGAGTGTATGCTCCGAAAGCACTCTGTCACATAACATTATATAATAAATAACTGTGAAGGAAGGAGGCCTTTGTTTCCTTACCTCAGATACCAGAACCTTCACCAACCAGCACCTCGAAAATGGTTATTAAATTAGGGAAATTAACTACCAAGATCTGCCTGTAAGTGAAAATATATACTTAACGCTGCATAACTTATTACAAAAGGTTATGTAGGATCTATCCATCCCGATTTTAAACCAAAAGTGGACAACCACTTTTTTTTTTTTGTTTTTTTTTTTTTTTTTTTTTTTTTTTTTTAGCAAAAACAAAACCTAATACTAAAATAAATAGTAACGAAATAAAACAGATTCTGGCAAAACCCCCTAAATGAAAAATAACAAAAAAATAGAAAGATATGAACTTCCTTGATGGTCTTTCAGGACATGAGGAACATAGGAATAAGTTTAAGAAATGTAACTGGGACTTGCAATGAGGTGATTTTACTTCTGGAAATCACCAGAAGTTTTTAGGGTTCAGTAAATGTTTAAAATATATTTGATTAAACAAAAAATACAAAAAAATAAAGAAAAACTAAAATAGTTACTTACTGAAAACACATCTTTAAGTGATCAAGGTAATTAACTTCAAATCCAAGATCATCAGTGGATGTATCTTCAAATGTTTCAAGATCATCTTGAAAATAGCCCCATACACTCTGAAGGACACAATCTTTGACACCAGTAGGTCCAGTGAAAGGAGATGTCAACGGAGCAAAACAAATTTTTTCCAAACCAGTTCCGTCATGACTTACCAACTGAAATTCAGTTAAAAACTGATGACTGGAGAATAAATCATAAATAAAAGTCTTGCAATAATCATTTATAAATAAAATAACTAATTCTAGCAAATTTTAGTGAGTTGTAAGAGGCAGCAGATTTGCTTTTCGCTTATATCTTAGTACTGAGGGCTGAAAACCAGAAAGATTAAGTCTTCTGACAGAGGTTACAATTTTTTTTTTAATATAATTTCATTTTTTGGTTTAAGAGCTCCTATTAAAAAATAAATACCTATTTTTATTAATTTATCCATTTTCTAAAATATAGTGATGGCCCTGAATTGGATAGGTGATTAATCTGTTATTACCTTAGGAGGTATAAATTAGGTCATTTACACTCCCCTTCATATGCTTTTGCACACGTAACACAAAAATGGCAAAAGCTTAAAAGTTTTATTTGCTCAACAGCAAAAAAATGTACTTCACAAAATCCAAAAGCATTTAAAAAAAACTGGTAAAAACCTTACAAAAATACTAATTTGGGCATAAAAAAATTGAAACTTTAGTTTTTTAACAGAGTTTTAAAAATGTAAATTTAGCTATCAAAACTTGTCCCTCATCAACCCACTCCAGATTTTGTTCCCGTAACCGTATTTAAATAAAAAAAAAATCAATGGGATATGAAACGGTATTGATTTAGCTTTAAAATGAAATTGCTAGCATTATTTCATTTCGTTTTATACCCAAAGATACTGTATTTGTTGTATATTCTTTTCGTTTTATACCCAAAGATACAGCTTTTTTCGTATTAAAAAAACACACACAGATGTTTAAACAGAGAGAAAAAAAAGATGTATTTTTACTGATAGAAGATAGATCTGCAGTTTAATATGGAATTTGAAAAAAAAAAAAAAATGTTCCCGTTTTTTTAAAGTGTTAAGAAATTATGTTAAAATTATAATAAAGCATTGCTAATGCAGTGTTTACAAAATTATTATTATCCTTACTTTAAAGTCCAATATTGAAAAAAGTATTCGTTTTAACAAAAAAAAAAACAATAACTTTTTTATTAGTCATACAAAACATATATTTTTACCTATTTCGATTAAAATTAATTCTTTTAAATTATTCATAGATTAAAATGCAATAAGAGACTAAATATTATATATATATATATATATATATATATATATATATATTTGTTTTGGGTAGGATTTAGAAACAACTAAGAATGGTAAATGTGTTAAATCTCAATTTATAATAATATTTAAGTATATAAAAACTTACTTTTTGAATCTCTTGCTGTAAAGTTAAAACTTCTAACATAAATTCTTTATTAAATACTGGGCCAAATGTGATTAAACCTTGAGATGTGTTGTGATAAACCTAAATAAAAAAGATTTATTAACTTAATATAAAACAGAAAGTTATAAATATACATTTGTAATAACGCCATGCAATGTAATTAGACATGAATAAATACAAAGCATTAATTTAAAAATATATTGCTTACATTATCTAGGCCAACTGCATGTATGATTATTTGTTCAGTCCTGTAAAATGGACTAAAGTTTTCATCAAAATAATTCCTTTCCAATCTTGATCTACTATTAGGTGAAGCCCAAAGTTCTACAGGGTCAGTGGTAATGTAGAGATACTTAATGCCATGACCAAGGCCAGTAACAACACACAATCCAAAAAAGAGAGTCAACCAGGGGTTGGAAGCACACCCTAAACAAAAAAATAATAATTAATAATAAAGAATTCTGCAAATTAATTTGTTTAACATAATCAATACCTAGTCAGCCAGCTATACAATTTTGGCAGTAGTTGAAAAATTGGGGGGAAGGGGGGCAGATAATTCCAATCTCTTCTTTATTTACAAAATATGGCAGGAAAGTTTTTCTGTTTATAATGGATACAACTGTTTGGATAAAATCAGCTAACTGATTACTAAATGTGTTCTCAGACAATGTTTACATAATAACCATAAACATGATTTTTTATAATTTTGGTGACTGTATTATAGGATCGTTAGACAATCTAGGGTAGCTTAGGAATTTGGGACATGGAGACATTTAACCCCTTCAAGATCAGTACATATTTGTCTTCACCAGATCTTGTTTTATATTTCGAGCAATATTTTACTTATCAAAGCCTGGAAAAGTACATAACACAGGCAGGGTATGTATCCAATAATTTCTCACAAAACTTTGAGTTATTTGAAATTAAATTTAGCTATTAGCCATAACTAACTTGAAAGTCAACCCCAATGTTATGATATCACACTGCACTATCATTCACATTTCACTGCATGACTCACAATTGACAAGTTATTGTTTGTGATTGTATAGTCTCTTTTTATTAAAATTCATTGATCCCCACATAGATTAACTTTTTTTTTTAACAAACCATGAATCAGTGGTTAAGAAATGAGGGACAAAATATTAAGCAAAATAGTAATTTCAGTGTAATTTGTCTCATTTTGTGATGTGAAAACATTGTTGTCCTATTAAATTTATAATACAAATAAAATAGCATTCCCAATAACAAATTTGACGAAATAAGATCATTTCAAGTGGCACATTTTTAGAATGATTTACTATCAAGTGGTATGTGACCCAAACAGAAGATCGAAAAATGCTGACTTACATCAAATTATAAATTATTTTCAATTTTCTCCATAAAAATTGAAGTTAAAAATAAATATGAGCACTCGATTATGAATGAAAAATTGGATATATTTTGCTGAAAATTATTTTTTTCAGATTCTTTTCATTTAATATTTGATTTGGAAACAGTCCTGTGACGAGTCTTGCAAAAGTTGCTTTTCAAAGATATTATAACAGTGCTTTTGTTGTAAAATTCATTTCAACAAAATAGGTTTATCTTCTTTGATGTTTACACTTTTCTATTTGCCTCTCATTGGATATTTATGAAAAAAAAAGTTATTTCTCAGAAGAAATCAACACACATTTTCTTTTAATTATATTTTTCTAACAAAACAGCAGGCAGATATAGGCAAAAGAATTTTTTTTTTTTCAGTTTATAAACCCAAATATTAAAAAATAAATAAATACATAAACTAACTATAAGACATATCAGCATCCTATGAAACATGAAGCATCCTACTGCAAAAAAAATTAAGTGCTCAGTATTGAAGAATAAAACAAGTCCACTTGACTTTTTCACGCAATGTGTTTGAGGATATTGTCAACAGGATGACCCACCAAGAATTTCAATCTTGACCACAAAATTGAAATGAGTTGATATTGGGAGGGTCGGTAAGAAGGGAATATTCATGAGGTTCCATTGATACTGAGGTATAGTTTTAAAATCAATACCAAATAAGTTATACAGAACGAGGGTTTTCTTTTAAAAAGAAATATAATTAGTAACACAGATTTCAAGAAAATTTTACTAGATTTTTCATCCAGAATATGTGATACAAAAAGTAGACAGAACAAAGCACTAATCAAAACAGAATATTTATTAAGTATTCAAACTATTCAAAAAAGAAGAGAGGGAGGGGGAATATTATAAATCAAATGTTTCAGAATTTATTTAGACATCTTTTGTTCCTGTCTGGAACAAATAAGGTGGGCAAGTTTGAAAATTCTAATCGGTTAATATACAATTCTTATTACAATTTCTAATTGTTTAGATAAGTATAAATCACTCACATAAACCAACTTTATAAAAGAACCTCTGAAGACACTCATCAAGACAGACACCCAATTTCTCTGCAAAAGATGAAGATTCCACAACTGTAACAGTAGGAGCACTGGAACTCCTTCCATCAGTACTGCTTATCATACCTATATAATCAAATAAAAAACATTGAAATTTAAATAAAATACTTTAAGATATGAACGGAGAAAGATACGAACTGAGCCGAATAAATTACAAAACAATGAAATGAAAAAACAAAAGCATTATACATTAAGGAAACATGAACAGAGACAGAAGACTTTCAACACAAAGAACAGAATAATTTTTCCTAAGGACCATTACCTGAACAATAAATCTTGCAGAATCTAAATTAACAAAATTTATTTTTTGTAGAGTTTATTATTTTGTTTTATTTAAGTAGAAAAAATATAATTTAAGGGAACCATCAATTTAGGAAGAAGCATTAGCCAGTTACTCGGCTCTCTAAGGCAGGAGGGTCATCAGCTTAAAAAGCCAGAATGATCTCAGGACCCAAATGATCCTATTTCCTGGAAAATTCTCTGCTTAAGAGCCTTACAAGGAAAGGATATGCAAATATAAAAAGCGGTTGTCAGAATAACATTATATAAGGCAGTAAAATGTGGGCCCTCACCTAGGAAAGCTGGAAAGGCTGCCTGGTCTGAGAGAGAGAGCTCCGAGAAAGATCATCAGAAGCAACATTGAGCTGTTGGAGTTATTTAGAACTTGATATTATTGGAGATATTAAGGATGGCAGAAGGAGCTATTGTGTTGATTAGGTCAGATCAAGAGGAAGGAGCAATATCAGTTGCCCAGGAAATGTTGTATGATATAGCAGGAGGAGTGAGGACAAGAGGTAGACCCAGATAAGGGTGGCTAGATGACCCAAGGAAGGATTAACCAAGGCTGGGATCCTGGAACTAGAAGATGCCTGCTGCAAACCATACAGCTAGTAACAGAGCCCCAAGTTCTATAGGAACTCTAGCAATGAATTGTTAATCATTGGACTGTGGATAGTTATACACTCTGCTTGGTCTTTACCACGTTCCGTGCTAAAACCACTCAAGGAGCATTCGGGTCATCTACCATGACAGGCATTGGGCCAACCCTCAGGTGTTCTAGCAATATTTAACTACTTTACCCCTACTTACTAACTTTGCCTGGAAAGTCCTGCAACTTCACACCAGATTTCGGTATATACTAGTCATTTATCTGGTGCAATTCTTTTGTGAAATTTTTCTCTTTTTGACTTGTGAGATATCAGCTTATTGTTGAAATGCCTACTGATTCATTAAGAAGATAAATTTCCTTCACATTGATTATATTTCTCATGGTCAACTAAATGCATTTTGAAGAATGAAAGAATTGATTTTTTCCATAAAAACGCTCGATTTTTCTAAGATTTTGCTAAAATGGTAACTTCTTACAGGACTAAACTATCACCATGGCCTGTGAGAGCGAGGGTAGGCACAGCTAGAGTGAATTGGGGATGGGATGCATTTTGACATTTGACAAAGAAATGGTATGAAGAACGAAAAAAAAAGACGATTCAAGTATCTAAGTTACTTTTAAATTTGATTTTGAACTGAAATCAGTTTTAAATATGCATAATTATTTTTTTTTTTATTTTGTATAGTTACTATTTTACTTGACAAGGAGGGATCTGTTTACTTGACTGAGAGCTTGTGTTGGCCGTGATTATTTTATTTACTTCAGAAATAATTTCTGTGACACTTCTTCATCAATAATATACACTGAAATACTTTTGCAGTTGCAGTGCATTTAAATATAAATTGTATTAATAATTTATCTTTGATTTCTCTTTTCTTTTTACCAAAATTAATGGGAATAAGGTATTAGTTTCAAAAAGCACTCTATTTATTTAAATTTTTCTAATGAATTTTGTTTTGTTAAAAGCCACGACAAACAGAAAATGCAGAAGATTTTTCTGTTATATAGCACATGGTAAAAGCTTTAGTTAAACTTTTCTTTTCTATTTTTTTTTTTTTTTTTTTTTTTTTTTTTTTACTACAGCTCACAGTATTGAAATGATATTCGTTTTCAAAAATAATTTCATGATTTTCTAGAATGGCTATCAACCCAGTACCTCATCAAAAGAAAGTAGGAAGATAAATTCATGATAGATGAAATTGTTGAATGTCTGGAGGAAATCGGTTTTATGTTGAGATAGTGTCATCCCTTTTTATCAGTCGACTCCGATGTAGCCAAAATGCCTAGACCATTTTTTTAAAAATATTAATTACTTATATATTTTTATAGTTTTATAATTAGTAATTTTAGTTTCTGAATAGTATTTATTTATTTATGGCTATTTACATTTTCATAATTCATACTGTATAGATTTTCGAATGTATTACTATTATTAATTAAATGTATTTTCATTATAAGCCCCCCCCCAAAAAAATAAATAAATTGTAAAAACAAAAGTAATACAGATTTAATTGGATGTACTTTTAATAATAAATTAAACCCCAATAAATAAGTAAAACAGCAACTTAGTCTATCAAAAGAATGTTTGGGATGAATGTGCTAAAAAATTTTTGCTACAAATGTATTACATATAAAAAAATATGTTATGTTGTTTTATTTTTGTTTGTATTGGCACTAGTGTACAAGTGAGTCAAAGGAAAAGATTTGTGAGGGAAAAAATCAAATAGCTTACCGAATTTAATTTTTTTTGTTATTATTTTTCATATTTGTTCATAGAATAGAATTTTTTGAGAAAATTCCAAATTATTTTGGTTTATCTCCAAAAAAATGCATAAGCACTCAAAAAGCCATTGTTTTTCTTTCATAGTCTTTTAGTTTGCACATTAACGCATAATTTAAAAAAAAGTTTGCTTGCTTAAGTATTCTGCCTCATGTGCAAAAGCATATTTGAAAAACTGGGGTTTCTTAAAAAAAAAATTTAATAAGGATGCAGTTAGTGAAATTTTGGGGGGGGGGGCTTATATTTTAATATGATCATCAATTTATTTTTCCCTGTATCTCCGTGCTTTTGTGAACACTTTAGTGAAAATTTTATCTTGATATGTTGAAAATCACTAAAGTTATGATTTTTTTTCTAAAACAATGTGTACAAATAAGCAACCTTAAAAATGTCAGTTACACAAACTTTCTCAATATTTCAGCATTTTTTTTCACAAAAACTACTGGAGATATCAAAGTAAAATTTTATATTCTTCATAAGGAAGGTAAAAAGTGTTGTTAAAAAAATTTTCATTGAAATCTGAAACCATGGGTGACATTTTTACATTTTGCTGGATGATTTGTGATGAAATGACCCTAGTACCCCCACTCCTACATTATTAGAAGAGATAATAATGAAAGACCTTTGATTTAGAAACCTTTTGTAGGATATGAATTAAAAGTTGTGTTTGTGGGTTGAAAAAACCTGAATAGGCGACCCAAAGAGCTTGTCCTTCTAGCAGTACACTGACCGCACATCAGACAATTGGTCCGGAAGTCACTTAGAGAAGCTAATTTTCTTCTGAATATCAAATATTTGTTGTTTAATTGGTGAAAAATAATGGTATGAAGATTATAATTATTGTAGCCCAGTAAGACAGAACATAAATCTGACAAGCAATGAATGTATATGTAGGTAAGAACAATGTTTATATGGGTCCATGTTTATGTTATTTCTATAAATGTGAACAAACATAAGAAAGATCTGCTATGAGCTAACTTACTCACTGAATTAGGTGTAATTATGTTATTAAACCTTGTGAGATGCCATTTTCAGAAAAGAAATGTTTTCATAATATATCCTGGCATACCTTAAAATCAAAGTAAAAGAAACTCAATTTTTTATAATATTAATTTATATATAAAAGTAACCACCTGATTACCTATATGAACATATCAATTGTATTCAATCATACACAATGCATTGTGTTAATTGAATATTATTAGTGTAATGATGGTAACCAATTTCTCAGAAATAAATATTTATTCAGATTCGTTGAGCTGAATATCCACTAAAATAGTGGTAAATTTAAAATGGAAGACTGAGGGGGAGGGAGAAAGAGGCAAAAACCTAGAGAAGAGCCATACCATTTTTACCAAGAGACCAAGGCAGATAAATAGACAAATATACTGAGAACAAAAAAGTCCGTCACGCAGGGGCTGCGTAAACTAAGCAGATTTCCCACGTGAAGTTATACAATAGAGAAATCTCCATAGGAGAGCCGAACGGTTACGGCAAAGGGCCGAACTAGCTTTTCGCGGGAAATTCAAAAATCCGGCATCGGCCCAAATTTCATAAAAATGCAAATATCTCGGTTAATATTCAAGATAGAGAAAAAACGTATAAAACAATATTTATAGTAAATTTAATTTGCAATAAGATTGATTCTGTACAATTTTTCGGTCCGACTATAGTAACGGAGATATTTCGAATTTTCGAAAATCCTCCCCTCTAAACCCCCCACTGGTCCGATTTCAGCCGTTAACGAACTTGATCTTTCTTTTTACATAAAACGAATAAATATCGAGTTTGGTAACGATAAAACAAAAATTGCGACCGCTAGAGCGGTAACAGACAAATATATAGATAGATATATATATATACTAGCTAAGGTAGCCGGCGATGCCCGGGAAATCATTCTTGACTGACTAATGATAGTATTTTGATAGTAAGACTTCAATGTGTACAATTACACTTCCCTCCACAACGTAATGATTTTCCGAAATAGCCAACCCTGAAGGGTAACTTTTGGGGATTAATAGAATAGAAATTTTATTTTTGCAGGATAAATGAAAATGTGTTCCTAATCTATCCCTCTACACTTTTTGACTCACCGTTTTTCAATAATTTAAACCATAATCATGGGTAGCATTTATTACAATTAAATATCATCTATAATAAACATATTTCCTTTCAAAAGCCAATCCGAGCTCACATAGTTTAGGCAAAGTTTTGCACGTAAGATTATATTTGTATTAGTGAATCTCACTGGAAATCGCTTCCAGTAATGCCAGACGGGAAATAAGGAAACTCAATTAACGTGTAAGGCTCCCGTTATCTTCCGTTCCCGCATGGGACTTCTCAACATTCTTCTACTTATATTATTGATGCAAAACATTATTTTATAACTTAACTACTGGATGGAATTAAATAATAGTGGCACCCTGAAAATATCATATCGAGTTTTAACGCATATTGTTTTTTGTCATAATGACATTACCATTAACGTTTAATTGTTATTATATTAAGTATTTGTTTCAATAACATCAAGGTAGATTATACAAATTAAATAATGGAAATGCTCTTATAGTTTATATTTCTATTGGAAATAAATAACAAAGTTATTAGGAGGGGGTGATGAAGATTTATTACCTCACTAATCCGAATCATACTTTGAACTATCATATAAAACATAACATCATTTGTCATAATATTCCTTTATTAAAACCCCTTAAATAAGTACTAATATTATTGACTCCCGTTTAGCGTATATCCCGTGTTTACTTCATTATAAAAGTGAATGCGCACAAAAGTTACTCTAAATAACAAAGTAAACAACTTTTGCTATGTGTATGTTTGTCGAAAAACCAATAGGAAACGAAATATCACTAATGTTAATTTCAGGCCTCCTTACAAACCCCACTTCTGCTCGTCCCTAGAAATGTTGGTATGGCCTATGATAATTAGGGCATCAACACTAAGATACATACCGAGTTTTATTTAGTTCGGTTGAGTCTTTTGAGCCCAATAAAATTAATGACTCCCGCTATAGTTTTTAGCGTATAACGCATTTAAACTTCGGTATACGACAAAAGTGTAAATAACAAAAGTTACTCTAAATAACAAAATAAATAACTTTTGTTATGTGCATATTTGCCGAAAAACCAATAGGAAACAAAATATCGCAATTTTTAATTTCAGGCTTCCCTTATAACCCCCACTCCTGTTCGTCTCAGAGAAAATTAATATAGCCTAAAGTCTAAGTTGGGTTAGTAGTAATATACATATTAAGTTTCATAAAATTCGGTTCAGCCGTTTATGCGTGAAACGGTAACAAACAAACAAACATACACGAAAGAAACAAAATGCAGATATGGTGTCTATGACATGTGAAACGAAAAGTTATCGTGAAATTTCGCGAAAAAAATCAATGTACAGACAGAGGTTACAATTTTATATATATATATATATATATAGATATATATATACAGTTTTGAACGGACCTCATTTTCGTCATCTCCTGGGTAGGATCGATGAACATTTGAAGAAAAATGTTGAAAATTCCGTCATGAGTACAACCTCAATAGCTGATTTCCCTTAAGGGAAATCTGCTAAAACAATAGAGTTATGTCTGGTCTATTTCTGTATAAGTGTAAGAAGTCTTAAAAATAGAATAACATAAATAATGATGACACAATTTCCTTCTTTTTTTTTGAAGCCATAATAACTCAAAGAAAATGTACATTTGAAAACAGGTTTATTAAAATTATTGTACATATAAGGCATCCCAAAACTCTGAAAATGAAATTTTATGAGCAAAAAAAATACCATTCTCTCTGAGAAAAAGTCTATTACGCAGGAGCAGCGTTTACTAAGCGTATTTTAAGGAGCATCGTGCACCACGTATTTGCATTTATTTCAAAATGTAAAAGTTCACTAAGAACAATGTTTTGTATTAAAGCTCCAAATAAAGTGCTTTATGATATCAGCTTATTTTTAATAAGACATGAGAAGGAGTGGGGGTTTACTGAAGGCTGAAAACTAAAAAATTCAAATATTTCGGTTAACATTCAATATAGAGAAAACATGTATATAACAATATTTATAAAAAACATATTTTACAATAAGGTTTGTTCTACACACTTTTTTTATCCGATATATAATATTGTGGATATTTCGAACTTTCAAAATTCCCCTTCCCTCCGATCCAATTTCCGCCATTAACGAACTTGATCTTTCTCTTTAGATAAAACATTTAAATATCCATTTTGGTAACAATCAATGTTTAGTCTACTAAACATTTTACAAGTGCAGAACTAAATAATAGTGGATATCAAGGAACTTTCCAAATATAATAGTGCTATACAATTCTTTGCTTCTCCAGCTACTCAAAAAACATGATTTGTAATTTAAAGTGTAGATATAGAAATATATATGCAAAATATACTGACAAGCAGGGTAAGGGTCTACTTCAAAGAGTACTAAGATGAAGCAATTGTCAACCATTTTAAAATACAGACAACTTCTCACCAATAATAATAAAGTAAAATACAAATAATCATTACTGAATTAAATTAAATGATGATCCTACATGAGAAAACTCTATATGTTCAAGCAAGTGTGTTGTGCACGTACATGTACAGGTGTATGTGTGCATGCATGCACACATCTGCGTGTGAGTTGAGTGTGTGTGTCCACACTGGAGGGTGATTAAATCACTTAGAATGTTTTATTATCAAACGGCTAAGGAAACACACTTCAGAGACTGTTTGAAATAGGTGAAAATGCTGAGAGAATATTATAAAGTGTTATGTTGTTGTCATGGGGAGATGAGAATAATATGGAATTACAAGCTAGATTTATAGTACCTAAAAAGTCATTTGAATAAATGCACAAATATTAGCATGTTTAGAATGCAAATATAACACTTTTACCAAGTTTAAAAATTGAAAACATTTAAAGCACAATAAAAACTAAATTATATTTCATTAAAAGATTAAACAAAAATTAATAAATATTCTTTATGATCGCAACAAAACACTACTTACAAGAGAAAAAATACCATACTATCTAAAAATAATACAAGATATGTTTTAAACTATTATACAGGTATTATGAATGTAAATAAAATCAGAATTGGAAACATCCAAGTTATCAAAATCCTGAATCTCAGTATATGTGTAATAGCAAGCAGTGGACACTTTAGAATTAATAGGCAATTGCAATACTACTGGCAAAGTAAAAGAAACAAAGTAATGGATATGTAAATTTCTAATATTATCAATTGACTTAGAATATATATCTAATATATATATATATATATATATATATATATATATATATATATATATATATATAATTTATTATTATATAGATGCTGATGCATCAGTAAGTCCTTATTTTCTATTTCATTCTAAGCTCCTGCGCCTCCTTTGAATATATTAGAGTCCCCCAGATATGAGTTTTCCAACCCATATCGATTCTTCAATACATTTTATTTTATGTCTATTAATTAGCCATATTTTTTTAAAAAAAATTGTGTGACTGCCATGCACTTGTTTTATATAATGACGCATGAAAAATTAATATCATGTTGCATGCAATTCAATAAGACAAAAGGCTATAATTGTGTGCCACCGTCAAAATAACATAAATATAAAGCATTGAGTTTCAAATTCTGGGCACCAGTGAAAAAATGTGAGACATCAGCAGTCTGCTCTGATGTTGTTTGTTTTTTTGTTTTTTTTGGTCAAACAGTCAGCAGAACATCCAAAAAAGAATATGATTCTTTCAAAAATACACATTAATTGATTATCAGTTAAATGAAGGTCTAAGAGATATGCAAGTCAACTATCTTAAAATTGGACAAAAAGGAAACCCGATTCTTCAATTATCAGCCGAAAGCAATCCTCCGTATCTCAGGCTGTTAACCAAGTCAAATAATAAAAATAGCACAAATGAACAACTAAAGAAAATTGTCCAATGGTACAACTGTGAGTGTGTGTTTATATACTATATTTAAATAATACATAAAATGGCAAAATTTCTATCAGTGTTTTTCTTTTATATTTCCTTCAACAGAATACAAATATTTATTTATATTGAAATATAAATATAAATATATATATATATATATATATATATATAATTTATGTTATCATTATTGATTAACATCCACTTTTTGTTACTACGGCTAATTGGGGCTCTATATATATATTAAACCTTAATCTTCAATAATACATATGAGGTTCTAATGAATATGATATCATTCCAGAGGAGCTGGGTGGTAGAGAAACGAATAAAATATTCATATTGTATGTGGATATACAAAATAGGCTTCTTTTCCTCCACAGTGCATTTATGAAGTATTTCAATTATTCGACAAATTAATTGTTAATTGATTTGTTGAATAACTGAAATACTGTTGGTTTTTTGATATTCAAAGGGTTTTTATGCCAACAGACACTGAAGATGGAGCTGTTGCTTTCAAAGTGCCCTCTGTCTTACTAAAAGCATTGGAGAAGAAAACAGGCCTGTTATGCACATCCAGATTCAATACGATATTGTTCAAAAGTACTTAAACGTAACATATATTCATTAATTAAATATGTCGTCAGGTATCAGTACATTTTCATGAATAATAATGCATAAGTAATTAAATCATAAACATTTAATATATAAAAGTTTAGCAGGCAGTCTATCTATGATACAGCTTCTGTACAGGGGGCAGATGAATAGAAGAAGACAAAACATAGCACAAAAGTAAGGACACAAGCATTCAAGTGAAGAATTTGTTAGCTAAGAGCGAAGGACGAAAAAATAAAGCAAAGCAGAGAAGTGACAACTACATAATTGTTACTAAGTCTAAGAAAGTATTTTTCCTTGAACCTACTCGAGCGCTTTGACTGCAGTGGACTGGATTCGTCATCAGCTCCCATAGCAATCCTCGAATTAATGCCAGCTAGCCTTCTGCCAACATTGGCGTCTTCTTCATTTCTTCTCAAGAGTACATTTGCTACATAAACATCAATCGACTCCTACTAGTTTTCATTAGAAATTCTTAAGGAGAACAAAATAAATAAAACATTTATTTCCTTATTATTGGACTTTCTTTTGTTCCAAATTGTATACTTGTTACTTATTAAAGTTGTTTTATTTTAATATACAAAAAAAGACTCCAAAATAACATCAAAAAGAGAAAAATCACTTAATTACATCGTAAATTATTGGGGAGTGGAACACATTAATTATAAAGTTCAAAGAAAATGGCAGGTAAGAACTTTAAAGAAATGCATGTTAATAAGTCATATCATGCTATTATTTGAGGTTAAAATACAAATAAAAATGTATTGTATTTTTCAAGAAGGATCAGTAACTTTTTTTTGCAAAGCATTAGGTAAATATTGAAAAACAGGAAAGATAAATCAATGTTAAGACTTTATTACATGCTTACTTAAATTTACCTTAGTTTACAGGAAATGAATTTAAAATTAAAAAGAATAATGAAACAAAGAACAATAAAATCTAAAATTAATTATTGTAAAACATACAGTATTATATGATAGAAGATTTAACTGTTATTTTTTAAATGGAAAAATAATTGTTTAGAAAAAATGTACACTATTACAGGTTTTCAAATTAGTTACTTATAACTTTGGAAGTCTATTATTGTATTTTGGAATACAATTGTTTATACAATACTTAAGCAAATTTTTATTGTAAGAAAAAAGTAGTAAATGGCATATTTATATTTTAAATTTGTCCAAATTAAATGTGTTTCAGTTTTTATGCATGTATAATGCACAATAGCACAAACATTAAAGAACAAGAATTTAAATAAAAATATTTAAATTTGATTTTCCCCTTACTAAAAAGTCACATTCCACTGAAAATTTAGAGCTGGTGAATCTGAAGGTTTACAAATTGCCAATAACCTTCAAAGATACCCCAAATTTCACAATACTATAATTACCAAAAACAATATAGAAATATTAAAACTAGTTACCAAGGGAGTGGGGTGGATAATGAAACACACCGTGTAAATAAATTTAAAAGACAATATATACATGAAAATAGTAGATTTAAAATAATAAGAAATCCACAAATGGCCAACCACTAGCAATAATCCTCAGAATCAAAATAGGATAAATAAGCCTTAAGGGAATATCTGGTTATTATTTCTTGAAAATCATTTTATCTACAATATCAATCGTAACAGGTGTACATTTTTCCTTACAGATCAGTATACTGCATTGATCAGTGATACTGTATCACTATATATTTTTCCTCCAAGAAAAAATTGACTTAAGTATAATATAAACTTGAACTGACCAAAACCTTAAAACAAAATCAAATCTCTAAGGTGAACAAGTACGTAGTGAAATTATAGTATCTGAATAGAGATACTGAAATTACAGTAAAAAATGCTTAGAGTATTCTAAGCATGAAAGAGATGCAAATATTTTACAAAGCAATAAAGTAAAATTAAAAGTAATTAGCTGATACTTCAAGCAGGGTCATTCCATCTCAAATCAACCAAAAAAAAATGATTTCGACACCCATGATTTCAGATTTTGCTGAATTTTATTTAGGGGATTCTATTCATTGATTTAAGAAACCATACCAAATATTTTTGATATATCTTTAACGGTTTGGATTTTATGGCCTCTTAAAGTTTTGTGATTTTAGTGTTTTCTATCGATTAGGAACTGTAAAGTTAATTTGTTTTCATTTCAAAAATAATTTGTAACTTTCTTATTTACGAACCAATTTTGATGGAATTTTTTGTGTGTATTCATAAATATATTTAAAAACAATAAAAAAATAAACTAAGGTACCAAGTAAGTATTTGTGGACAGAAAAAAATTGCAAAGGGTCAATTTGAGCTTTTCAGAAAGCAAATATATAGTTTCACGTAAAATTGAATATCTCCAAAAGGGAAAAGGATAATCATGGAAATCTTTTTTTATTTATGTTCTAAGACATATGACCTACCACCTAAAACAATAAAATTAATGGTTATTTAACCCCTTCATTGTTTATTCCAAGTTTAAAAATAAATATATAGAAAAATTTAGAAATTTGTAAGAAATAAAAGAAAATGATAAATAAAGGTAACTAAAAAGATAGTTTACATAGGTTTATTGTACAATAAATACAGTTTACATTATTGTTTACCCCAGTTAAGTGTACTTTAATATATACAATTCTTATGGTTGTTTTGGTCAATTTTCTTTACAATTTTAAAGTATCGTTTAATTTTGCTTCAACACTTGACATACATTGTTGAGAAAACTGGTACTTTCTTCCTTTCATTGTTTTTGGAGATTCCACAGTCGTAATAATATGAAGAATGGGTACAGCACATATATCCTCCTTTTTAGGCCAAGAAAATGATGCTGAAGGTCCATGGGGATGAAGGAACTGTACTGTGACATCTTGTTCTTTGGTGTTCACCTCACTCACCATCCCAAAGTACCACAATCTGTCATATACACAAGCAATGAAACATCCTGGGCTTAAATCTTTCAATGTTACTTGACTCTTTGGTCGATTGTTCAATAAATTAAAAGTGAGAGCTGGTTTTTCGTCCTTGCTAATTCTTCGAGCCTCATTGGTTCCGGTTTCATCTATTGGCTGAAAGTTGTGAAATGATCTTGTCTCTAGAAGAGTTTGAACATCTTTGAAGCGACCTTCCAAAGCAGAACGAGTTATTTCAACTATTTCTTTAGATATGAAGATAAAACTGACTTTTTCTATTCTGGTTTTGCAAAAGTCAAACAATTGAGCCACTGATATTATTTGGTTTTCTAAGGGTCTTTGCAAACTTTCCTTCCGAGCTAATCGTTTCACTGTACCTCCAATTCCATCACATTCTGTTTTACCATGACTAGTAGCAAAAAAAGACCATTGGGCCCGAATTTCAAAATCTTTCTCATGTAGGCACAGATTTATGAAATTGTACTTATTTTTGCACTGAGCAGCACACCCATCACTGAAGTAATGAACTTTTTTGATATGTGGGCGCTTTTCTTTCAAAAATTCAATCACATATTTTTGGTTTTCATACACCATACTTACATCGTGTTTGAGGTCATCAGATATAATGGAAAAGGGTAGGACAATATTTTTCTCAGTTGCATCTTTGCAGTGTATGATGACAGGATGTATAGTGCAAGAATTTGAGGTCCAGTGGTATCCTTGGGCTTCGTCTTGTAATGTGAATGAATAATTTTCACTAAAGTCCATTGAGATAATAGCTGTGTCAAAAGGAGATGTTTCCTTCAATTTTTTAAAAGTTGTTGATTGTGATTTAGCAATGTAAGAATGAGGTATCAGTTTGTGAAGTTTTTCCACTAACGTTTCAATGAATTCTTCAACAGTGCTGGAACACTGTATCATTTCTGTTCTATCTGTGGACACCCACTGAATGTACTTAATGACGTCTTCCTCGTCATAGTCTTCGAATTTTGATTCTAAAATTTTAATGAGTTGATTTTTTGAAATTTTCATGCCTGAACAAGCCAGTGAGCCTGTTGAGGAAGAGATTTTTCTTGTTACAACTTGATTAGTTTCTTTACATTGTACAGCTGCAGTTTTATGGATTAAGATAACTTAAATACCACTGTTTTAAAATTAACTTTAAGTATATACCATTAACTATTTTACTTCTGAGCTCTTAGTTACATTTATTTATCATTTTCTTTTAATTCATACAAATTTCTAAATTTTTCTATATATTTATTTTTAAACTTGGAATAAACAATGAAGGGGTCAAATAACCATTAATTTTATTGTTTTAGGTGGTAGGTCATATGTCTTAGAACATAAATAAAAAAAGATTTCCATGATTATCCTTTTCCCTTTTGGAGATATTCAATTTTACGTGAAACTATATATTTGCTTTCTGAAAAGCTCAAATTGACACTTTGCAATTTTTTTCTGTCCACAAATACTTACTTGGTACCTTAGTTTATTTTTTTATTGTTTTTAAATATATTTATGAATACACACAAAAAATTCCATCAAAATTGGTTCGTAAATAAGAAAGTTACAAATTATTTTTGAAATGAAAACAAATTAACTTTACAGTTCCTAATCGATAGAAAACACTAAAATCACAAAACTTTAAGAGGCCATAAAATCCAAACCGTTAAAGATATATCAAAAATATTTGGTATGGTTTCTTAAATCAATGAATAGAACCCCCAAAATAAAATTCAACAAAATCTGAAATCATGGGTGTCATGGTGTGGTTGAATTGATGTGGAATGACCCAGCAGGCAAATCATACACCTTGTTTTATTTTTTTAAGAAAAAAAAATTAAAATAATACTTTATTACATTTTCCCACTTTCCTTAATTTATTTTGTTTTTAAAAATTTGTAATGGTGTTTTCCTTATAGGAAAAGATATCAGACAAAAATTAAACATAGTGTGAGTAAAAGTGACCAAGGACATTTAAATAGTATTTGAGCAATATAATTCTTTTAAATTGGAAACCAATTAATTCAATCACCACTAATGTTATTATTTTTTATAATATATAATTATTGAACCCTTCGACATTACTTAACATGCTGACTGCAAAGGTACTATTCAGGATGCAGATTAAAATAAACAATTAAATTTGTTCACATTATATTATTAAAACTCTAATTAACATAGCAAGTACATAGTATTCATCAAAAAGTATATAACTCATGTCATGCTTGTACTACCGCTAGAAATAAACAAAATGTTTTGGTGCAATCCAACCAACATGATTTCATTTAAAAGTTAAATGTGGTATTCTTCAATTCTTCAGTTCAAAAAATGTCATAGAATATAATTTATAGATAATTTTATGATAAAAAAAAAGATCGATATACAACTTCTATGTATAACTCTAATAGGTTCAGAAAAATTCACATTTTTTTTTTCTCCTCTTTAAACCTCTGGCCTCAGATGATATTGAACAAAAGGGATGGAGCACAACTAGATATTAAAAAAAAATCTAAATACCACATGAAGTTTAATATTCTAAGACTAGTTATATTTTAGTTACATGAGATATGTACATACTAGAGATGTCAAATCAAAACAAGCCAAAATGGTTTTAGGGAAGACCAAAATGGATAATTATATTGAAATCTGGAAAACAGAGTTTTTACTTTGTCAAAGCTAAAAAGATCCTATAAGTTGTAAGATTGTCGGTTTAAATAACAGAACGCTATTTGTGGAAGGCAATTACGGGATACAAATATTGCAAGTAATTATACTGCAAGGGTAACTTGTTAGTTGGCATCCTTGGCAAGCTCTGAGTTATCCAGTAATTAGCAGTCACCAGAATTAACTTCATTTAGAGAATAATTTTGTTTGATCATGTTCATAATATTTGCTTGAAGATAAAGTAATTATTTTGGGGTTATTTTCCTGATTTTCACAGTATGAGTGTACTTTTGAATTCATGACATATAAGTCATTCACTATAGATAACACAAAAACTTAATTTTTAATGTTTGTGGGAAAAAGTTTAATAGTAAAAAAGTGTTTCTAATACAACTTTTGAAAAGCAGTTTGAAGAGATTGTTACAAACTTTGCAAAGAAAAGTAAAAATGGAATTTTATGCCCTGTAGGATGTTTGTATGATTTACCTGCTTTAAAAATTTAATTAGGCCTTCAAAATCACAAACCAACCTAAGTTTTTAGAAAGAGAATATTAATATATGTAGTTACCAATTCCTGATGTAAATGAAGGAGCCCAGCACACGAAGGATATGAAGATGCTAGAGACTCCAACAAATACCAATGCCATGATGAGAGGAACCCCAGGGAGTCCAAGAATTGTGAATGGTTTCGGCTCTGGCTTAGGGGGAGGAGGAATAGGACAACTCGCATCACAGTCCATACAGCTACATGGAAATGAATCTTTCTGTAACAGCAAACAGACTTGTATTATTTTTGTTCAATTGTGACCTTTTATCATTATTTTATATATTCATTAATTAATAAAAAAGTCCTACCTATTTAATGCATTTATAACAGTTTGTTTGACAAATTAATATTTTGATGTATATTTTAATTATTATATAAATATAGACAAAACTTTATATAAAAATTTTATTTGAAAATCAATGATGATGTCCCTGAGGATGAAGTGCATGCAGTTAAAAATAAATTGATCATGTGACTCCTGATCTTTTATTCTCCTTACATAGAAATTTGGCTACAGAAGAAAGCAGAAAGTCACTTTTTTTCTATCATAATTTTAATTTTCTGTATTATTCTATTTTATAATATGTATATTTGATTCGATTTTAAAATAATGAGTATAATCTAAAGTTTAAATGTATTATTAATACTTTTACATTTAAGATTAATAAAAATTCATTACATTTTTAAGATAATGTTTATTATTATTATTATTTATTAACGTCCACTTTTTGCAACTTTAAGATAATGTTAAGGAATGACGACATTGTTGTAACTGAATCAATTCTAAACCAAAAAAACAACACTTACATTGGGAGACCCATTGCATGGAACAGTGTCTATTTTGAGAGGAGTAAAATTTCCAACTGGTTCATCAGTGAGAATGAATTCATTCTTGAATGGAACAAAAGGATTTTCTAATCCGAGAAAATGAAACCATCTGAAAGTAAAGAATATGATTTAATAAATTTCAAAAGATTAACAAATGACTGTGCTAATGCATTATTCAACTTAAATAACATGAAATTAGTAGAAAATAAAGGAATACAGTAAGTTGTATAAACAGTAATATTTAGCTTCATTTAATTAATGTATAAGCAGCTTGTATCCCAGCATGCATTGTCAAGCAATAGATATTATACTTTAGGACTGTTAACAGATGTAGTTTTTTACTTCAATTCATCAATATTTTCATTAATATTCGTAATATCAGAATAAAAGTCTGTCGCACAGGAGCTGCAAAAACTAAGCAGATCCACACACGCTGGTATGAGAACTTAGTGACTCTACCTTACAAATATATTCTCTATTTCTTAGTAAAAAATATTGACTCATGATAATTAGTACAAATACACAGATAATGTAACTGTCCTAAATTGATGGGAAACAATATTTATTTTAACCCATCAACAATAGGCGTTCTAAACTTATTTATCAATCTCAACTTCATATCAATAGAATGAAAGAACAGAAAAACTACTTTCAGTATGTGAAAAGAAAGGATTATTAATTGCTTTAGTAAATAAATCAAAGCTTTATATTTTGATGAAAAATCAATATCTGTCAACATCAATCATCATGTAAAAATTTAAACAAAAAAAATGTGTAAAATCCTTCTCAGTCGATAATACATACCTTTCTGGTGTACACTTCAAAGAACCCCAGCTTCCGCACATTAGATCCATGACTATCTGACCAGTAGACGGCATAAATACTTGCTTGCATGAATCATATGTATCATAAGCATATTTCTTACTCAAATAGTACTCAATGGCGGTTATGAAGGTTTCTAAACAAAAATAATAAAATATAAAAGATATGTAGAAAATAAAATGGAAAGAGATCATTTGAATTCCAATATCAATTAAATAAAAATTGTAAATTTGTATAAATTTATCTAAAATAGGATATGCAATTGTTCTACCTAAAATATATATCACAATCCACTATATTAATTAAAAACAATTTCTTTTCTGTCTCATGGATCTAAAATATTATATATCTATATATATATATATATATATATATATATATATATATATATATATATATAATACAAAATAGGATATAAAATAAAAGTGAATATTATGTTAATAAAGACCAATTTGGGTTACTATCTGGAAGAGGAACAAAGCACAGTCATTTTAGGATTAATAGTAAAGTGAGTAACATATGGGCAGACAGTTAAATAGGAATTTCAATTTTGGTGACAATGTTCTTAGAATGATCTGACACATAAAAGAAATGTATCCCCTCCTCCTTCCATCATTTAAACAGAATTTCAGACAAACCTCAGAGTTTAATTTTTGTACACTTTTAATTATTTTTCTATCAACAAAAAATGGCATGGTCATAAAAAGGAACTGTCAAAATCCTCCAAATAATCCAATTATGTATTTTATTCATTTTTTAATTATTATTTAATTGTTATTGTGAGGATTTCGGCTATCTGCTCCAGCGGTTGGAATTTTGTTCTGCAAATTTCCGATGGAAATGCGTCCATCTTCGTTAGGCATAAATTTGATTTGAATGGCTACTTCAATTAATCATATGTTTTGGAGTTTTATTTTATTTTAGTATGGCTTTCCACATTTCTGAAAGTGTGACACGGCGTGGACGGAGCAGATAGCCGAAATCCTCACAATGACGATAGTTCCCAGCGATGCAGCCTCAAAAATATTATTTAATTATTTATGCATAAATTCAGTGGAACAATTAACGTATTAGACATGACTTGAAAACTAATGGTTTTTAGTAATACTGACACGTGATCAAATTAAGATCACCTCTTTGGTGGGGTGGTACTTAAACATATCCCTCAGTTTACCCCCTGAATTAATTAAATTACTTAAATTGAAGGCATAAATAATTCAACACTTTGTTCAGTGCCTGAGGAAAACAACCTAAAATGCTTTAAAAACTCTTTAATGATTTAAAACTTCCAGAAAAGGACTATGCTCCCCCTTAAGGGATTCTTCTTGTCAGAACTGAAAAGAATAATAGTTTATAAAAATGAGGAATGATTGCATACAAATACTTACTATTGTCAGCTAATTCAGTGGCAGTCACATTCATGAATTCTGACTGTACTGGCGAGCAAGTCATATGACAAATGTGTGCAACAAAATTCGTTAGGCATGAAGGACACCTCAGCAAAATATTTCCAGCCATTGTTACCTGTGTATCCATTGTATGAATCATTTTTGCATCACAGCATAAATTAATATCTTCGGATGCTACAAAAGAAGAAAATGAAAGAAAGTGGTAAGAGATATTATACTTATTTTGTGATAATAATATCATATTAATGTTATTAAATTAGCATAAAATAATATGATAAAAGTAATTAGTATAACTATATAGAATAAATTGAAGTATTCTCTGCAAAATTTTAAATTTACCTCATTTATTTATTCTACTTCGAGTGGCAAATGCTTATAATTCAATATTTTTCTGACCTCTACTGATAATTCAAGGGACATATGACTGGACATATGAATTGTAACATAGTCCATGAGCCAACAATCATAGGTTAGAATTAAATTCAAACAATGATTGAAACTAAAGAGAATAAAGTGTGAATTCTAAAGGTGAATCGAGTCTGTAATCCAAACACTATATAAAATAACATTGGCCAACAGATTTCCATTATTCATTACTAGTATGTTGCCACTTGACAACATACAGATCAAAAAATATATGCAGCAATCAAAAAAGCAATGAACAATGCAGCCTTTCAGGTGATTAGACTTAAAAAAAGAATATGTCTAATAAATGGTTCACAGAGGAAGGACTAACTGACTAAAACTAAAGATATTCGGGCCTAGGCAAAGAAGACAAGGCTCTTTAAAAGATGGTCAATTAAAAAGAAAGTGAGAATTCCTCAACCTGTGGTTCCAAAACTATAGTAGAATAAAATTAGCTGAGTTGCACCTGGTGCAAGGCTCTAAGCTGTTACAAGAATAACAGCCTGGCATGCAGGCGCTGCATAAACAAAGCAGATTTCAGTTTTTGAGTGAAGAAATAATATCTTAATCGATCATGTCACCATACATATTTGCATGCATCTTACCCAGTAAAGATTTTTTGAAAACAATATTTAGTATATTTCCCTGGAATATAACTTTTTATGTTATAATCGCTTACTGTTAAAATACTAAAAGTGAAGATTTACTAAAAGTTTTAAATTTTATTATTTTAATTAAATAATGCAAATATCTCGGTTAATACTCATAATAGAGAAAAAATGTATATGACAACATTTTAAATAACGCACATTTCCAATAAGATTGTTTTTAAGCAATATTTCGACCCAACTCATAATAACAGACATTTTGAATTTTCGAAAATTCCACCACCCACTGGTCTAATTTCAGCCGTTAACGAACTTGATATTTAGTTTTGCGTAAAAATAATTAATACTGAGTTTGGTGATGACCAAACTAAAATTGCGACCAATAGAGTGTTAACAGGCAAGTGTATATATAATGCAAAAAAAAAAAAAAAAAAAAAAAAAAAATTAAAGAACCTAATTTCAAGAAACAGGCAATAAATTCTTAAAATCCTTCTTTTCTCTTTCTTATTCCTGTATTGGCGATGCTTCAAGAAAGACACCATTTTGTTGTTATCTATTGGATGTCGACATTGAAGATGAACTTTTTCTGGAAAGCGTATTATGGACCAATAAGTCAACATTTACACAAGAGGGAATAACAAATTTCCACAACCTGCATTCCTCGGTAGATTTAGGTGAAAACCCTCTCGAAAGAACCCTCTCTCTTTTATTTATTTTTTTGTAAAAGGACGTTTTTCAGAGATGTATTTGAAACAAAAATAATTAGAAATAATAGAAAATATGAGTTTGTGTTCTTTAGAGAGAATTTGTTTCGAGCATAACAATAAGAAGGAAAAATTGAATGGTAGAATGGCTGTTGTTTTTAAAATAAATTTGCTGCTTTCCAACACTTGTTAATGTCTCGTCGGAAAAGGATTTGGATTTTTTTTTAATTTTTTTTTTGGAAATGCAATGTTTTAGCTACGTTTAGCAGATTTTCTTTAAGGGAAATCACGTATTGACGTCGCACTCATGACGGGATTTTCAATAAATTTCCTACGACCATCGATTCTACCAAGAATGACGAAAATGAGGTCTGTCCAAAACTGTATAGTCACATACACGCACGCGCACACACACACACACGCGCGTACGCGCACACACACACGAACGCACGCACGAGCACACACACACACACATACACATTTGTTTGTTAACGCTCTAGCGGTCGTAATTTTTGTTTGATCGTTACCAAACTTGATATTTAAACGTTTTATATAGTATTAAAGATCAAGTTCGTTAATGGCTGAAATCCGACCAGTGGGAGGGGGGAGGGGTTTAGGGGGAGAATTTCAATAATTCTTAATGTCTCCATTATTATGCGTCGGATCGAAAAATTACATAGAACCAATCTTCTTGCTAATGAATGTTTTATGTCTTATTGCAAATAAATGTCGTTATGCACGTTTTTTCACTACCTAGATTATTAACTGAGATATTTGCATTTTTTAATTTTCGGCCTTCAGTAAAGTCCTACTCCTACTCAGGTCATATTAACAATAAGTTGTTTCATTATGAAGCACGTTATTTGAAGCCTAAATACCACATATTGTTCTCATGGAAGTTTTACGTTTGAGATAAATGCAAATACGTGGCGCACGTGGGAAATCTCCTGAGTTCACGAAGTCCCAGTGTGATGGACTTTTATTTCTATTAAAATTATTTTATAAAATATACAATTTATTTTTGTTCACTTTTCATAATAAGGTAATGAAGCTGTTATCTACAGGTTACCACCCTTTTCTAGCCAGGATGGAATTAAGGATTTCATTTAATGAATTCGTCACTAAATAAATTCCAATAGCCCAGATGGGCTCGACTCTAAGTTTACCAAGCGAGATTAAGACCAACGCCTCAACGCACATGGCTAACCTGAACCCAAAAATGGGGTAGTGAAATATTTGTAAAAATAAAATCATGCTTTTTAACACATGAACAAACAAAGTTACGCAAAGTTGGCTGATATCTGCTGTTCCAGACCTGAAATGGAATACCAGTCCATTTTGCTTCAATGCCCTAGGTTGCCCCAGAAAAAAATTGGTCACAAATCTTAAAACCGTCATTAGCAGCTAAATACAGCAATACCGCATTTCTCGTTGAACCAATTCCGAAGAGGCGTTCATTTAAAATGTATCATTTATTTTCCTAAAAGTGATACCCAATTTATTTCTGGACATCGGAAAAAACGACTGACTTATTTTCTTTAAAAAAAAAGTAATACAAGAGTTAAGCAATGCTCGTCTATTCTGAGTTAGAACAAGGCCTGTGGGAACAAAGAACTGAAGACCAAATGTTCAGATCATTACCAAGTCAAAGTGAAGAACTTAGAATCTGAATTTCAGCCCCACCTGTCACTTATGTCACCTTCCTATATGTTAAATGATCTGACTGTATAACTACAGCGACAAATTGCATAAAATGTTGATGAGATTTACCTGTACCTTAAATTTCTGAGCCCTGTTAGATAATACTTATTCGTTCCTAAACGCGAAAATATGTTCTATTAGATTACATTTACTGCCACGTTAGCATAAAACACAATCACTATTATGCAGAAGACCTTCGTAAATTAGTAACCGAATACCTTTACTTTTTCTTCGGTAGAAATTCTACAGTTTTAACTAATCTCATCGCAACGAATAAATACAAATTCTTCATATTTGATGGGACTACAAGCATTCCTTCTTCAAAAAGCTCCCTTCTCACACTACTAGGAAATTCGTGAATCAATGGACTAGAAACATCAATTTTCACGTATCATAGGAACATGCAATGGAATATATAAATGATAAAATTTTACCAATATATTCAATATTCAATGCGGAAATGTAAAAAGTAATCATTTGAAATTGTGGTTCCGAATGGTTCTGCGTAAAAAAGCAAATTGATTTTTTTTTATTTCAATAAAAGAAAAAACTGTTAAAAATATGACCAATGTTCTCAACTGAAACATTATACATAAACAAATAAACCGGATCAGTAGTCAGACTAAAATGCACGACGGGTAATCGATCTGCTAATAATTATGTCCTTATATGTAGTTACTAGCTCAGATACCCGGCTTCGCCCGGGAATTGATTTGAGGATGAATAGTATTTTTTTGGCAAGGCTTTACTTTGTACAATATTTTGACATTTACCCGTCCCAGTGTTTAGGGTTAATACCCGTTGTTGGCATTTGTTAATAATAAAATTAATTTTTTATGTAAGTCTTCACTGTCCTCCAAATTGTCATATTTCCCGTCTCCTGTGCATTATGCATAGATTTCAGCTATTAAGGACAAAATATTAACATTGATTTGAATTAATTCTTTCAGGTGAGGTACTTCAAAGTTCAAATTGGAATGAATTGTTGAGCATATCAATATTTCTACGCAAATTACTTGCTCCACACCTTGTTCCTGGAGAAATGTATAAAAGAAAAGTTAATCTAAATAACAAAGTAAACAACTTTGGTTATGTGCATGTTTGTCGAAAAACAAATAGACAATGAAATATCGCGAATTTTTATTTCTGGTCTCCCTTATAACCCCCCGTTCCAACCTCCAGTCCCATTTGAACCTAAAAATTTTAATATAGCTTATAATCATGGAAGAATTAATGCTAATTGACATACCGAGTTTTGTTAAGTTCGGTTCAATCGTTAGCGCCCAATAAAATAGTTGACTCCCGCTTTAGTTTATAGTGTATATCTCGTTTATACATTGTTAAAAGACAAAAATGAATATCACAAAAGTTACTATAAATAACAAAATAAACAACTTTTGCTATGTTTATATTTGCCGAAAAACGAATAGAAAACGAAATATCGCTATTTTAAATTCAGCCCTCCCTTACAACCCCCACTCCTGCCCGTCCCTAGAAATGTTGGTATGACTTATTATAATGAAAGTGTTAGTGCTAATACACATACCGAGTTTTATTTATTTCGGTTGGGTCTTTTGTCCCTAATAAAATTGTTCACATCCGATTTAGGTTTTAGCGTATATCTCGTTTATAATTCAGTTTACGAAAAAAGTGTATATAACAAACGTTACTCTAAATAACAAAATAAACAACTTTTGTTATGTTCATATTTGCCGAAAAACCAATAGGAAACGAATTATCGCTATTTCTAATTTCAGGCTTCCCTTATAACCCCCACTCCTGTTCGTTTCAGAGGATATTAATATAGCCTAAAGTCTAAGTTGGGTTAGTAGTAATATACATACCAAGTTTCATAAAATTCGGTTCAGCCGTTTATGCGTGAAAAGGTAACAAACAAACAAACAAACACACACGAAAGAAACAAAATGCAGTTATGGTGTCTATGACATGTGAAACGAAAAGTTATCGTGAAAATTCGCGAAAACAATCAATGTACAGACAGAGGTTACAATTTTATATATATATACTAGCTCAGATACCCGGCTTCGCTCGGGAATTCATTTGAGGCTGGATGGTGATGGTATATTTTTGGCAAGGCTTTACTTTGCACAATATTTTGACATTTACCCGTTCCAGTGTTTAGGGTTAATACCCGTCGTTAGCATTTGTTAATAATAAAATTACTTTTTTATGTAAGACTTCACTGTCCTGCATATTGTCATATTTCCCGTCTCCTGTGCATTATGCATAGATTTGAATTATTAAGGAGAAAATATTGACATTCATTTGAATTAATTTTTTCAGGTGAGGTACCTGGTAGTTCATATTGAAAAGAAGTGTTGAGCAAATTTCTCTAAATAACAAAATAAACAACTTTTTTTACTTGCATATTTGCCAAAACCCCAATAGGAAATCATTATTATTAATTTCAGGCCTCCCTTATAACCCCCACTCCTGCCCGTCCCTAGAAATGTAAGTATGGCTTATTATAAGGAAGGCGTTAGTGCTAATAAACATACTGAGTGTTTTATTTAGTTCGGTTGAGTCTTTTGTGCCAAATAAAATTGTTGTCTCCCACTATAATTTTTAGCGTATAACGCCTTTATACTTCGGTATGCGATGATAGTGTATATAAAAAAAAAAGTTTCCCTAAATAACAAAATAAACAACTTTTGTTATGTGCATATTTGCCGAAAATGCAATAGGAAACGAAATACCACTATTATTAATTTCAGGCCTTCCTTATAACCCCCACTCCTGCCCGTCCCTAGAAATGTTAGTATGGCTTATTATAATGAAGGCGTTAGTACAAATTCACATACCGAGTTTGGTTTAATTCGGTTGAGTCTTTGATGCCAAATAAAATTGTGGACTCCCGCTATAGTTTATAGCATATAACTCATTTATGCTTCCGTATACGGCAAGAGTGCATATAACAAAAGTTACTCTAAATAACAAAATAAACAACTTTTGTTATGTGCATATTTGCTGAAAAAGCAATAGGAAACGAAATATCGCTATTTTTAATTTCAGGCCTCCCTTATAACCCTCACTCCTGCCCGTCCCTAGAAATGTTAGTATGACTTATTATAAGGAAATCGTTAGCACTAATTCACATAGCGAGTTTGGTTGAGTCTTTTGTGCCAAATAAAATTGTGGACTCCCGCTATAGTTTTTAGCGTATAACTCATTTATACTTCCGTATAAGGCAAAAGTGCATATAACAAAAGTTACTCTAAATTACAAAATAAACACCTTTTGTTATGTGCATATTTGCTGAAAAAGCAATAGGAAACGAAATATCGCTATTTTTAATTTTAGGCCTTCCTTATAACCCCCACTCCTGTTCGTCTAATTGAATATTAATATAGCCTAAAGTCTAAGTTGGGCTAGTAGTAATATACATACCAAGTTTCATAAAATTCGGTTCAGCCATTTATGCGTGAAAAGGTAACAAACAAACAAACAAATAAACAAACAAACAGACACGAAAGAAACAAAATACAGTTATGGTGTCTATAACATGTGAAACGAAAAGTTATCGTGAAATTTCGCGAAAAAAATCAATGTACAGACAGAGGTTACAATTTTATATATATACTAGCTCAGATACCCGGCTTCGCCCGGGAATTCATTTGAGGCTGAATGGTGATGGTATTTTTTAGCAGGCTTTACATTGCACAATATTTTGACATTTACCCGCCCCAGTGTTTCGGATTGATACCCATCTTTGCCTTGGATTTGCTAATAATAGAATTATTATAATTGATAAGGCTTCACAGTCTTCGATATTTTTATATTTCCCGTCTCATATACATGTAAATATGGTGAATTTTTATTTCAGGCCTCCCTTTTAACCCCCCTCCCGTTCGAACCTAAAAATTTTAATATAACTTATAATCATGGAAGAATTAATGCTAATTGACATACCGAGTTTTGTTAAGTTCGGTTCAGCCGTTAGTGCCCGCTAAAGTTTTAACGTATGACTCATTTATACTTAGGTATACGACAAAAGTGTATTTAACAAAAGTTACTCCAAATAACAAAATAAACAACTTTTGTTATGTTTATATTTGCGGAAAAACCAATAGGAAACGAAATATCGCTATTTTTAATTTTAGGCTTCCCTTATAACCCCCACTCCTGCCCGTCCATAGAAATGTTGGTATGGCTTATTATAATGAAGGCCTCACTGCTAATACACATACCGAGTTTTATTTAGTTCGGTTGAGTCTTTTTTGGCAAATAATATTGTTGACTCCCGCTTTAATTTTTAGCGTTTAACGCATTTAAACTTCGGTATACGACAAAAGTGTATATAACAAAAGTTACTCTAAATAACCAAATAAACAACTCTTGTTATGTGCATATTTACCGAAAAACCAATAGAAAACGAAATATCGCTATTTTTATTTTCAGGCTTCCCTTATAACCCCCACTCCTGTTCGTCTCAGAGAAAATTAATATAGCCTAAAGTCTAAGTTGGGTTAGTAGTAATATACATACCAAGTTTCATAAAATTCGGTTCAGCCGTTTATGCGTGAAAAGGTAACAAACAAACAAACAAACATACACGAAAGAAACAAAATGCAGATATGGTGTCTATGACATGTGAAACGAAAAGTTATCGTGAAATTTCGCGAAAAAAATCAATGTACAGACAGAGGTTACAATTTTATATATATAGATAGATATAGATATAGATAATATACTAATTGACTGAACAGTGGAATTCTTTTTTATTTTATTGTGTGGACATGTTTTTTGGAAGGGGAACGTCATATTTTTCTGACTATCATCATCATCAACGATAAATATTACACTAATAACAAAATTCTTACAACGAAAAGGAGTCTGAAGATCCTAAGTGTAGAAAATGATATATCATTAAAAGAAAAATTGATTCATCCAGAAATTATTATTAAGGGTTACATAAACACAAAAACGGCTAGAGATGAAGGCGTACAATAATAATAAATATATTTGTCAGTGTTTACTTAGAATTTACGAGATTTTAAAACAACAATAATCTAGGAACGCCTAAAGTGGATCCTGACAGAGATATAAGTCCCAAGTCAGACAGTAATAACAATACTGGAGAAGCATGGTTCTAATAGGAAAATTATAACAATATGCTGTCTCATCAAGAAAAAAAGCAATCGCCGCTTATGTTTACTGTGCTTTTTGCGTGTGCGTCATCCAGGAAATGAATGTCATTCGTTTGATTACAAAGTATATAGTAAATTGCTATCAATCTTGTACGATCAATCAGAACCTCATTATCATTTTCCTCAAACTATCAGAACGTTATCATACATTTTACAAAAATACTCTCGTTTTCATTGGTCGTAATAACCAATATCAACCCTTTTAAAGGCGATTAACGATAACGAAGCCCATGACACAGATGTTGTTGTTCAAAGTTCTCCTTCAGATAAAAACCAACTCCATCTGTCCTTTTGAACCTTTTAATTATTTTGCTACTTAGACATAGAGTGAGCCTTTGGCTGTCTAAATCCAGAGTCTACTGTTTACGACTGCTTATCACAAATTTCATATATTTATAACATCTACACCCCCACTTCCTGGGGATCTAGATGAAAATTAGAGAAGACTTTGGAATATACTCATCAATAACCCAACAAAATATGACGTCGTTGGCATACTCCAAAACATTAGACAGCTCACGACGAATACTTTGCATTATAATTGAGTAACTATAACTTTTTCTTTTAAGAAAGTAAATAAATAAATGCTACGTTCCTCTAAGTTCAGATCCTAGCTTCCGAAAGTCCTCCCTCAGGTTGTCAAATTGCCTCTGCATGGCCCTATTCAACGATCTCCTAGTGACCCCAACCCGACAAAGAAGATTGGGAGTACAAACAGTATGTATATCAACGCATTCTAGGAACATGTGATTCACGAGTTAGCCTTGGTAGTATGATTAACAAACTGCTGACTAGCGTTGAGGGGTGCCTGGTTTATGCTTCCAAGCAAGATACCGAAGGTCTACTATGTAACGCAGAGATTTCCATCCCTTAGTAGCACGAGACTCCGAGTGATTACATAGTTTTGAGTAAACATAAATATAACTGAAACCAGTACTCATAACGTTGAAATCGAAAATGATAAAGTAAAGGACACACATTTCTAATGACGATATATATTTCCAATTCAAATGAATTATTTACTGATCGATAATAGAAACATATTTATTCAAGTAATTAGTAGCTCACGGACGCTAAGGAACTGTTGTGAACAACACTCTCCAACAGAGTTCTTATATTTTTAACAAATATTAAGACTTACCTCATAATAATTAGTAAAATGTTAGGAAAAATAAAATAAATAATATCCTAGTTAGTTGCAGGGATTCCTTCAGTAACATCAGGTATGAACGCCTAAAATTGCCTCATTTTCAGAACGTTCTACAAATGCCGTTCTTCAAAACAGTCCTACCTAATATGGCAATGAGATCCAAATATAATATAAAAAATTCCGTCACGCAGGGGCTGCGTAAACTAAGCAGATTTTCCACGTGGAGTTTTACAATAGAGAAATTTCACGAGAGTCGAGCAGTTAAGAAAACGGCCGAACTAGCTTTTGGCGGGAAAGTCACCCGTCCGTTAGCCACCCAGATTTAATAAAAATGCAAATATCTCGGTTAATATTCAAGATAGAGAATAAATGTATATAACAATATGTATAGTAAATTTAATTTGCAATAAGATTGATTCTGTACAATTTTTCGATCCGACGTATAGTAATGGAGATATTTCGAATTTCTCCTCCTCCCACTGGTCAGATTTCAGCCGTTAACGAACTTGATCTTTTTTTTTTACATAAAACGACTAAATATCGAGTTTGGTACCGATCAAACAAAAATTGCGACCGCTAGAGCGGTAACAGACAAATATATATATATATATATATATATATATATATATATATATATATATATATACAGTTTTGACCGGACTTCATTTTCGTCATCTACTAGGTAGGATCGATGGACATTTGAAGAAAAATTTCGAAAATTCCGTCATGAGTACAACCTCAATAGCTGATTTCCCTTAAGGGAAATCTGCTAAAATATCAAGAGATGACTGAAGCAGATTGTCTGTGAGCGGTTTTGCAACGGAAGGCTTTTTTTTCAAATCTTGAAAATAAGATGAAGGAGACGTGATGGGTTGCTATTCCAACCAGCAAATGTTTTCTTTCATAGCGATAAATCATGCATCACAAATCTCTAAAACATGATAGAATAATATATGAGTGCATGACGTAATTTATTTTTAATTTCCGACACATTCTGGCTGGAAAAAACTGCTTCAAACCTACAGAAGTTAGTCATTTCATTTTAGAACATGGTCTGATTCTAGAACTTAGTCATTTTGGTGTTGAAAAAGGCTGCGTCACACAGTGCGTTGGGTTTGTATATACAGGAAAGGGTAATAATTGTGACTGAAAAGTGATTAGTTAGATAAGCGGATTACCAGGAATGCCTCTTTAGCGAGCATCATATGAAATGAAAACTATTTAAGTAATAAGACACCACTTAACTTATGTCAAATATACTCTACTCCTACATTTGAGTTATTCACTTGTATTAAAGCTGAAGAAATGTCCTTTACGCAGGGGCTTCGTAAACTAAGCAGATTTCCCACGTACAACATTCACTAAACATATATTCTCTATATATAAATAAAAACCCGATGAGAAGAAGTAGGGGTTTACTGAAGACTGAGAACGATAAATTGCGAATTACGTGCTTAACATTTGAGTACGAAAAAATGTATAGAAGAAGAATGGTAGAGAATCAATAGTTTAACAAGATTTATCTTATAACATTTTTCGATCCGACCTATAATAATGGATATATTTTGAATTTCCTAATCCCCCCCCCCATTCCAGGTCCGATTTCAGAAATTAACGAATATGATCTTTAGTGGTAAGTGAAACGTATCGAGTGTAGTATAGATAAATAAAAAATTCTCAAATTAAAAACGTAATAATTTAAATGTCATCACTTGACGTTTTTGTATGAACATCATACAGTAAATTTTCAATTGAAAACTATATTCGGTATTTAAGCTTCCAAATCTCAGGTAATATTCATGATTTAGAAAATACGTATATAAATACAATTTTACGATCCGACGTATAATAACGGAGATATTTTAAATTTTAGAACAACAAACACATGTATGTGATAAATGGTTCATGATAGGAAACCAGCAATTTCTTAAGATAAAAACTAATATTCACTTTTATAAGAAAATTTTTCCCTCAGATACAGCTTAGGACACTGCGGCTATAAAGTGTTGCACGATGCGTTTTTGTGTATAAGGGCCCCAAATAGTATGTTTAAACATGTACATCGGAATGATACTTCGCTGCGTTCTATAATAAAATGTCTATATGTATGATTCGAGATTGAATACAAACAGGTACATCGTCCTTTTTTTTCTGTATGATTTACGGGCAACTTGTCAGGATGTAAAATGTAGAGAGCAACGTTGACCATCCAAAGTCACGAATAACAGGAGCACCGTTATGTCAAAATATTACTATTACTTTGCTAATCTATAGAGGGGATAAAAGGTAGGGAAGCTTTATTTCGAAATTCATTAATAACATATTATTTGACTTTCACTTATTCAAGTAGGTAAATACTGCATACTGGTATATTTTGGAATAATACTGTCGTCCAATACTTCCTTCAATGGTCATTAATCTCTTAATGATGAGTACAAGACTACCTTAAAAATAACAATCCACCAAAATTTCATATAATTGTTAAATCAAGATAAGTATATAAATCGTTGACATTGTTTTACTATATAATATCTAAATTCAAAATGAGGTCATCTTAAATATGAATTCTAATTAAGAGTTTCTTAAAAATAAAATGAGGGATTTTCCTAAATGAAAAAAAAAAAAATTGACATATTGTTGAGTTGAGTGTTATTGTTCGAGTTCAAATCGGCGGACCAATCAGGAAAAATGTTACGTGATAGTTAGTCATCTTTCAAGTTTAAATTGGCTATAATGTTAGTATCTTACCTTGATCCATATCAGACTGGATTCACCCGATTTCATACAACTCGATACCATTAGAAATAACGATTTCGTATGCAACGTCATTTTCACTTTATAATTCTTCTGCTTCAGGCTTTTTCACATTTAGTAAATTATCATAAACTAGAGGGATTAGGTTTATTTGTATGAGCAGGAAATTTTTCAATTGCACTGTTTGAAATTCAAGAAACTTCCTACTTGGATTTAGTAGTTTTTAAAAATGTTGTCGGCAGGCACATATTTAAATCATTAATTAACTGCTCTTATGACACTATGCACTCAGCGAATTATAGAAGTTGTTTGAAATTCTTATATAGTTCTTCGATAAAATACACCTTTCGTTTTAGAACGTCTAGGTAGCTAGTGCTAGTCTTGTATTAACTTCAGTTCTATTATTATTCTCTTCAATGACCATGCTTCCTAGGTAACGAAACTATTTCAATTATGGTGTTTCGGATTTATATATTTTTTCACAGCAGTGTTGTTGGAAGTGAAGAATATTGTGTACTTAGAGAAAAATAAAAAGTCCGTCACGCAGGGGCTGCTTATACTAAGCAGATTTCCCATGTGAAGTTTTACAATAAAGAAATCTGCATACTGGTTAACACAATACCACCGTGATTAAATACAAACGGTAATGAGAAATTCAGTTAATTAAAATAAATTCCCAACTGAAACGGCTTCTGAATTGTAAGAATAATTTATATTTTAATAACTCAAATTTTAGTAGTCCAAGAACTAAAGAAGGGGGGGGGGCGGATGAACAGAACGTATTTGCATAAATCTCATAAAGTAATGAAGGTAAGGTAATGTTAGAAACGACAGGTAAGGTTAGAAGAAGCTTCCACCTAAGCCGAGTACTGGCGGAAATGGCCGAACTATACCCGACCACGGACTTTATAAAAGTGCAAATATCTCGGTTAATATTCAAGATAAAGAATAAATGTATATAACAATGTTTATAGCAAATTTAATTTGCAATAAGATTGGGTCTATACAATTTTTCGATCCGACGCATAATAACGGAGATATTTTGAATTTTCAAAAATCCCCCCTCCCACTGGTCGGATTTCAGCTATTAACGAACTTGATCTTCCTTTTTACATAAAACGATTAAATTCCGAGTTTGGTACCGATTAAACAAAAATTGCGACCGCTAGAGCGGTAACAGACCAATATATATATATATATATATATATATATATATATATATATATATATATATATATATGTATATATATACAGTTTTGAACAGACTTCATTTTCGTCATCTACTAGGTAGGATCGATGGACATTTGAAGAAAAATTTCGAAAATTCCGTCATGAGTACAACCTCAATAGCTGATTTCCCTTAAGGGAAATCTGCTAAAACGACAAATTCTTCACAAGTTTATGAATATTTTCTACAAGTTTATTTATATTTTCTTCACACTGTTTCTCATCTATCGTCAAAGTTTTGTTTTATGCGAATTTATTTGGAGTTTAAAGAGATCTAGTTTTTTTTTTCTTTTTTTTTTTTTGTTTTTTACTTTAGATTTGTTTTTTCTTTTCATTCCTACATCGAGTCAACAACCAACGAGATGCCATCAGCAAATCTCGCACAAGGAACCGATATACCGTAATTCGAGCATAATACCTTCGGTCACCTTTTTCATTTTCTTCAACGTAAGTATTGAATTCATAAGAGTAAAGCGCGTAAACGCCGTTTAGTAAATCAAATAAAAAATGTAGGTCAAAAATACTAATTTACGATAAGTATATCACCAAGGACAAATGAACTGCCAAGGAGTGCTTAAGGTGAGTGAGACACGGCACTTTGGAGGAATGTGACAGTAGTTGATATGTGAGCAGGAAATAATGGTGCTGAATCATATGTAATGTGACGCCCGCATGTAGCGCTCGTCTCATAATTCTACGCATACTTCAAGTTATCAATAACTCTTTATTCAATCTCAACGAAATTGTTTTGCACATACTTAAAATAATGTATATTTTGAATTTTGTATTGATCGCTTTATAATAGAAAGCAAATTGAAATCTTTTGTATTATCGGTTATAAATATGAATGCGAAATTTAAAAAATTTCATCAAACAGATGCTGCGTAAACTAAGCAGATTCCCCCATGTGTTGGAATGAAATACTGATGATGCCTTCTTATATTCGATTTCTCCACTAATAAGAAGCCTGTATAACCATAATTTCAAATTTTAAGTGAAACATGAGACTTTTACTAGTGATACAATCGCTAAAGGTGAAAATGTCATGAGCAAGAGTAGAGATGAACTGTATGCTCTAAACGAAAAAAAGTCCGTCACGCAGGGGCTTCGTAAACTAAGCAGATTTCCCACGTGAAGTTTTACAATAGAGAAATTTCAGAATAGAGAGTAAAACAGTTACGGGAACGGCCCGAACTACCTCTTGACGGAAACTCACGACTAGACCCGATGTTAGCCGATCTCATCTCAGAAGCTGAAAACAGAAAAATGCAAATATCTCGGTTAATATTCAAGATACAGAATAAATGTATATAACATTATTTATAGTAAATGTAATTTGCAATAAGATTGATTCTATATAGTTTTCCGATCCGATGTATAGTAACGGAGATATTTCGAATTTTCGAAAATCCTCCCCTCTAAACCCCCCCCCTCCCACTGGTCCGATTTCAGCCATTAACGAACTTGATCTTTATTTTTGCATAAAACGTTTAAATATCGAGTTTGGTAACGATCAAACGAAAATTGCGACCGCTAGAGCGTTAACAGACATATATATATATATATATATATATATATATATATATATATATATATATAATTTTGAACGGACCTCATTTTCGTCATCTCCTGGGTAGGATTGATGGACATTTGAAGAAATTTTTCGAAAATCGCGTCATGAGTACGACCTCAATAGCTGATTTCCCTTTAGCGAAATCTGCTAATACAAATGACTCAAAAAATAAGTAACAGATATAAAGCAACAATTGATTATCACATTGATTAAGTTTGATTATAAAACATTTTTCGATACGATCTGAGGAGAATTTTGTGATCATGCCATGAGTACAACCTCAATAGCTGGCTTATTTCCCCGTGTAGGACATAACCTGAGGCCATTTAATCTATGGAAAATACACAAGCAATTTGGAGGAGAGAGATTGGGGTCACTTACTTGGGCAGAGCCTCATGTAATTAAGTTTTAAATGGTGGTTAGTGGGACTTCCCCTCAATTATTATAATGAAAAATATACTCTTTGCACCAAACCTCTGAAATCAACAAATATTCATTTACATTTAATATATTTCAATGTTTTAAAGATTTTATATCGTGTGAATAAAACGCGATATCTTAACATTTTATAATGCATGCACCGGAAATATCCCGCCCTAAATACTGCCATAAAGTGGATGTTAATGTAAATATAAACTAGCATATAATCTACACACATGGGATTACCCTAAGAGAAACTCGTAAGGTAAAAAAAACTGGTTTCGCTTCCATCTATGGGACGAATAAATACTACAGAACATGATGTATAGTGGTTTTATAATAAACAAAACAAGGTCCTGTGCCATTGCCCCCTAAAGGGATTTTTTGATAAAAGAATTTAGATCAAGAAATTTAAGAGCCGTTTATATTTCGAATTTGTAAGATAACTGAATTCCCCTTATTATATACAAACAAACACACACACACACACACACACACACACACACACACACACACACTTGTTGTTATTTATTAACGTCCACTTTGTGCTAATAATTGGGGAGAGTTATCTATACGTTATCTCCCTTTTCCAGTTAGGGCGTGTCTAGGGATTTTATACACAATTATACGGATTTAAAAAAATATTTTTTAGACCATCGATATGAAAAGTTATCTTGGCCCTCGTGGTTTATTCCTTAAAGTAAATTCGCTTAAAGACGTTTTTAAATTCAAACAAGTCATTTAAAATTGATTAAAATAGCATGCAAGCATGACGCGAAGAGGGATTTTTTTTTTAGAAAATGTTGCGAAAATAACTCGTAAGGCAAATACTGCTGCCATCTCTCACCGGTAACGATATTTTGTTTAAAATAAAAAGTAAAAAAAAAAAAAAATAATAATAATAAAATAAGCCAGGAGTAAACAGACTAACAAGGACAAAAGATAAGTAATGAATAACACCCTCTCGACATAGTCTGAATTTACCTATTATAAACACTTTAAAGAGGTCAATAGGTCAAGAGTGGCTAATATAAGACTCTTAAGATTGATGTGTTGAGCAATTATGTTGCGAAGGTCTTGGTCGTGAGGAGCTGGAAGCGAAATAATTTTCTCACTAAAAGAATAAAACAAACGATTTTTCATGGGGAGGAAACTATACTAAATGATCCATGGAGACGTGCTCTCCAGACAATATAATTTTTGGGCAAATTGAATCGCACACGGCCAACATAACAACGAATACGCAACTAATCCATGATGAATGAAATAAAATTAGTGCAGATAGTTTACTGATGACTCATATTATATACACAATCTAAGGTAGATACGTTTATAATACTCTAGATAAGCATTTTAATAAGAACTGTTTCTCATGATATTTCAATTTCTCATGAAACGGATGAATTAAAATGCCAAACATTACCAACTTCAACGGATGTTCATTTTGTTGCATTAAGTTAAAATATTTTAAAACATCCGTCAGGCAGGGGTTGCGTAATCCTCTAGCTGGAATGGTAAGATCTTATCTCACCGTCTATTCTAAATTTCACTTGAGATAAGGCCTACGTAAGCAGAAGCCTATTGGAAACAAGCCACTGTGACTCAGTTACTTAAAGTGAAAATTCTATGAGAAGAAGTGGGGTTTACTGAAAACTGAAAAAATACTAATATATCGGTTATATTGGAGTTAGTGAAAACTTGAATAGCACAACAATTATAGAGCATTCTTCTGTTAAATAAATTTGGTTATATAACATTTTTAAATCCGTCTCATAATAAGAAATCAGTCTCATCTTCAAATTCCCAACTATCGTGGTCCGATTTCGTCCAGTAATGAATATGATCCTTACATGTGCATGAAAACATTTTGGAGTGTGGTAAATAAAAGTACATTGCTGATGTCACATCGACCGTATTTGCATGTACCTCACATAGTAACGACCGGGTAAGCGAAATTATAATGCACTTGATATTTAAGCTTGGATAAGACGTTTCATGATATACTGGATTACAGAGTATAACATAAGTTGAGTATAGCGGGGGGGGGGGGGGTAATGAAGGCAGGAATATTCGAGAAATTATGAATAAAACAAATGTAGTAAGGAGTGGGGTAAAATGTGAATTCGTTTATATATATATATATATATCGAAACAAATTTCAGCCGTTAACGAACTTGATCTTTCTTTTGACATAAAACGACTGAATAACAACAAGCTATTATTATATAAATGCGCTTCTTAAGTCTGTCTCTAGTTTCAAGTAGTGTTACATATGTCCGTACAAAGGAAGAAATAGTGAACAGAATTTGCTGTCGACGTCTTCTGATTGGTATTCCAGCGGATGCAAAATTCCTTAATTTATCCAGACCTGTGTAACGATCATTTCAAATCGATATTTTAATAGTGTCATTTAAATTATCTCGTTGGAAACTAAGTAGATCTGAATACTTAATTGAATTAGTTCAAATCAGTCCCTTTTTTTATCAAGATTTAATGTGCAATTATAGAAGAGAACGTAATAAGAAGTCTTCTTGGTCCAATCCCATAGGATACGACTGCCAATATCTACCGCGTATAAAACAAAGAATATTTTAGCATTTACTAAGCCAAAATTGAATAATTTTATTAAATATTCATTTACTTTTGTAAAATGACACAAAGAGAGAAAACATAAAGAGTCAATTGGTTCATTTAAATGCATCTGCATTAATAAATGTAACAAGTGGCAAGCCAGATGTGTTGCTCTGGAGTATCATTGATTGCATGATGATTGTTGCTGATTGTACTGTCGAGGCCAAATGATAGCCAATTCTATAGGACGTCATAACTACCAATCGAACTCATCAGTTCACTCTGCTACCACAACCAATGGAAGATTCCTTAGTTAGTATTGCAGAAGAAAACAGTTTCAAACTGATTGAAAATAATTTATTATGATTTCAAGGAGAGTAGTAATAAAATAAAATCAACACTAAATTAAAAATGATCGTAAATAAAGTAAGCTATAAACTAAGCTGAAACCTCCCACCATCCTTTCTTCTAAAACGAAATTCATTTCATTCTTCCTTAACTACCCATCTTTTTTTTTTATCAATTAGCACGTTTAACGTTTGGCTCCTAACATAAAAATCATATCTGTTTTCCCTAAGAGCAATTAGCTATTTAGGTTCCACTCATGATGCGATTTTCCATCGACCCTATCTACGTAGGAGAGGTCCAATCATATATATAAATATGTTCATGTGTTTAAGGGTTTCATGTCAAAAACAAGATCAAGTTCGTTCAAATGGATTCTGGAGGGGGGAGGGGGTTAGAGAGAATCGAAAATTCAAAATATCTCTGTTATTATGTATCTGGTGGAAACATTTTATTAATTTCATCTTGTAGTAAATTGAATTTCCTAACATTTTTCCGGTAACTGAAATACTTTTTTAATTGGAGTAAAAATGTAACAATAAATAAATTCTAAATATCTTCGTTATAATGAATAGAATCGGATAATATTATATCCTGAAATTGTAACTCGAATATGAACTGAGTTATTTTTTTTTATTTCTTTTTTTTCAGCCTTTATTTTGCTCACACTTGCACTCTCACCACATGCGTTAAAATTGTTTTGTTTTTTATGGGATCGTTACGGAACTCAATATTTAAATATTCAATATAAATCTACAGATCAAAGTGCTTAATGGCCAAAATCGGACCAGGAGTGGGGGATTACCAGTTTATAACTGTAGACTGGTCATTAAAGAACAGAAATCCAATATTTGTTATTATTATATTACTGCATCTCGCACAACAGAATACTACTATTTCACGAAAGTTATTTTGACAAACAAAACTAACAACACTCTATCAGAAATAACCAGAAAAATCCTTGTTTGATATTAATACATTAAACATTAAAAACAAATGAATTAAATTAAAATACACAATAATAAAAATTCATGTAACATCCAGCATTACTTAGTAGGGTGGTCAACTAATTGTTGCATACATTTGGTCTAGGGACTTTATCGTCCATGCGTTGCTGTTAAAACACCTGTAGAGCTGTTCTTTCGTTTGGATTCCCTGATTGTAATATTGGGCCAATGGAGGTAAACCCAAACATGCTTGTCGTGATATTTGAGTCAAGCATGGGCAAACTAAATCCTATAGATTAAACAAAGGGATTAACTAGTCGAGCACTGGAGTAAATAACAGAGATTAACCAGCAGCACCTCAATATACGACAACCTTGAAGAAGATGCCTTCCCATAGAAATTGTAGCCAAGTATACACTACCAACAGCAAGAGGTTAGTAGCTCCGTGTCTCTGATGACAGCACTTCCATAGAACCACAGCTGTGGCAATTGCTGACGTTGACAAAACCCCTATTATTTGAAGCACCCAATAAACACACTGAGCACCATAGCCTCTTAGTATAAAGCCACAAGCCATTAACTCACAAAAAGACAGGTTTTAGAAATAATATAAACAGTTGTCAAATTTGGAGTCCTAATATCTGTATTAAAAAAAAAAAAGATATGTTATTTATTAACATCCATTAGTGCTACAAAAGCAAATTGTGACGGGTTATTTATTGGATAACACTCTTTTCTAGCCAGGCTGAGACTAATGATTTTATTAAATGAGTTCCTCACTAAAGAAATTCCTGTTGCTCAGGTGAGAATCGAACTCACAACTCTAAGGTACCTATAAATATTATCTAGGACATCTATATAAAGATTCATAGAAAAAAAAATGAATTGAATTTATTTATCAATGAAAAATTCAATTGATTTTTTTTCTGTAAAATCTATTTATTATGTGCTTTTTATGTCTTTATTTATATGGTTCTTGTTGTAACCCGAGAAGCTAAACCGGTTTCCGTTACATCTCTTCATCACTGTTCTATGTATAATGTCTAACAGCACTAAACAACAAAAGGTTCTATCAATGTTCCAGAATGCTTGGCGACCTTGATAACCATGACGTAAACTGATTACAAGAACAATAAAACCAATTATTCTTGGGAAATATTGCAAGTCAATCTACAAAAGGTAGAAAGAGAGCTCTATTTAAAAGAATAAAGAAAATTGTATACGTGGTAAATAAGCTATCATTAGCTACAATATTATATCTGTTGAGTTTCGAGTGGAAAGTTTGAGGATTTTTGCTTTTAATGTAAATAAATTCTAAGCTCTCCTAGGAGAGAAGGTTTGCTTGGAGATGAATTCGCCATTATCTCAGTTAGCCATAATTTATTGAACATCTTAAAATGATAAGTTTCATAATAGCAAACTTTAATATTAAAATCAACACGGATTTATATGAGTGAATAATGTCATAAGAATATTCTAAATAATCAAAACGCTTATAATAAAATACGTAAAAGAAGCCCAAGGTTGGCAAAATATAATTGAAGTAAACATGAAAAGTTATTTAAGTCGGTCAAGAGCTTGTTGTTGTGGAAAGGACCCTGTACACACGTCACTCGAAATGTATTCCGCAGAGCAGCCCATTTCCTAGCATGAGCGGGACGAAGGAATTTATTTAATGAGAGTTGATGAATAAACTCCTGTGTACGAATTAGCTTATTCGAATTAGAATTTGAGATATTCTTTAAAAAATGTTTTATATAAGCTTGCTATTTAATAATATGTGAAGAAATTAAATTACTTAATATTTGAAACAAACCATTATAATTTGAGGTATCCTATTATGTTATTTTTTTTTTTTTTTTTTTTTAACATTTAAAGAAAATATGAACACATTTGATTTCATTACAGGCGAGGGACGGATGACTAGATTTGTAATGAATTTGAATCCATTTTGCCAATTTGAAAATTTATAAATGCAAAAACTTACGATAATAGAAGAATGTCATTTTCACTTCTAGAATATTATTTAAGTATGTAAATTAACGCAATAATGAGCTAGTATAAGGAATATCAGACGACCTAGTGACGTAACAATAATTGTTGGGTCTATGAGCTATAATTCTCTATGCCCAAGAACTCTAACCCCTCAATTTCAATTATGTAACAATCAGATACATACTCTAAAAGTAAATATTGAATATAAACAAGCCCTGTTTACTGTTCCTTCAAGCATTAATGCTACAAATATTTACAACTGCTTTGAGTTCACCGCTATTAAAAACATAGATTTTTAAAATTACGAAATTATTTTTAATCATGTTCTGAAAGAATTTTTTAAAGTTCTCATAGTTTTCTCCTTATTCATACTGATTTTTTTTTGGGCTATACTTTTTTTAAAATAATTTATTTTCTTCGACCCAATGAAAGCTTGCCTTGCTAAGAAAGATTGCCTAAACTGTTCTGGTTAAATATTAATATGAGTCTAATATTGTGTTCATTAAAAACAAATACAATTTATCTGTTCTACACTAAAAGTAGTGAGATCAATTATTTATGTATGAAGTGACCTCATAAATTTGCTGTATAAAACAGTTAAAGTGTATTTATCTTTATGGAACAAATTATACACATAGATAAGTATAAATATTAACTTAAAGTGACTAGTTTTAGACTGTACTTTAGGGGTTTAGACCCCGAATTGTGTCAATGAGAGAAAGTTTAGGAAAGTACCCTCATTATAGGTATAAATCTTTCGGGTTTCCCGGGAAGTTACGCAGACTCTGAAGCCAACCGAGCATATCAGAATAGTGAGTATAGCAGAAAAGTCATATAAGCATGTTTATTGATTTAAGTGCACGAAATAAGTGCTTTATAAATATCAGAACAAAATTATTACTTAGAATTACATTTTTCTCAAAGCCTTCATTAAAAAAAAAAAAATTGTTTCATGGCATCAAGGTTGCAAGTAATTGATCCTCAAGATGGGAATAGTTCTGGAAATAGAAAGGGAACGGAAATATAAAATATGCTCATGAAATGGACGCAAATTTAAACTGTGAAGCAGTACGTTTAAACCATAGCCTTAAAATATACCACTACCGCCATAGTGTATTCACTATTAAAGAGTACAATAACAGTTTATTTTTATTTATCTTTTTATTCTCAAGCATTTATCTTGATTTATGTCTTTCACTTATTTTAATATGTCAAAATCATCGTGTATATCTAGTTATCATTTTTTAATTGTCTCCCCAAAACAAACAAAAACGTTTAAATTTGTAATCACAAAAGCTTAACTCTGGAAAAACTCGTTTTCGAATTGACATGAGTTTTGACCAGAAAAAAGTTTTTCTTGCACCCAAATCTGCTGCAACTAATTAAAAAGTATTTTTTCAAGCCAACAAACTAATATATATGCTCTTAGGTCTAATCCATTCCACTAGTGTTTAAATATTATCAGAAAATGTGATAGTAGAGCTCTTTAATTTCTAAAATATGTGTTCCGCTGGAATATATCGTGTGTGTGTTTTATGTGTGAGTGTGTGTTTATAAATACATAGCATGAACACTTCACTTCATTTATAACAAAATATTTTGAAGTAGTGAAATTATCTAAAACAAACACCTTCAAATTGATTTTTTTTTTTTCAACTTATGAGTTTATTACATTATATGATAAATTGAGCTGCAAAATCAGTAAATGAGAATTGCACAAGTCAAACAACTCAAAAATCTGAATAAAAATCAAGAGATTCAATTTACCTTTTTTATTTCTCAGAACAAACAGTATTTGAAAAAAAAAAGATATAGGGATTTTATTACAAAGCCAGAATACAAAATTTACTTCATAACTATGGTACAAGCGAGTGCTCAGTGATTCGGAAACAATAGACCACAAGAAACAAAGACTCCGTCTAAAAAAGTCAGACACGCAAGGTATACCAAGAACTCTTCCCACGGTATAAATGATATGAGATGACGTCATTTAGACATTCTAATCTCTAGTATTACCATTTGTAAACAAGGGAAATACGCTGAATATGAGATGCTAAGTATTATAATAGCTAATAATGGAGGATTATACAAGACTAAATATGATAAAATACAGCTACGATATACATTTTCAAAAAAGATCAAAATGCAATGAATAGCAATACATTACTTAATTAACAAGATGGTAATAGAGAATGTTTCTATGCCATCCATAAAAACATATTTAAGAATTAGACTTTGGACCCATATACCTCAAGGTCTAATTTCTCTCATTAAATTGAACTTGCACCCCGAAATTAAACTTTGGCGTTACAAGAAACTTTTATAAATATATAGTATGGTAACGATCAAAGATAAAAAAGAGGTCTTTTATGTTAGGTTATAAGGATGGAGCAGGTAGAATAATGCGGTACTTATGTAATGGCTGAAATTGAATGAGACAGAGGTCGGTACTGGAGGTAAGCCAGTCAACAAGACGGCCATGATGGAATGATTAGAAGGCCATAGGGTCAAATAGGGAAGAAATGGTACACGCTAGCATAGTTGACGCCACTCATAGAATAATTGCCTTTATAAAAGCCTGAACCGTTCATGAATATCATCAGCATAACTAAAAAGCCACAGTATCCAAAATATTACAATATCTCTTCTGGTATAGGAATGCCGCTCGACAACTTGAAAATATCCTCTGGAAACATAACCATATGTTGAGTACTCAATTTGAAATAGATTTAAGTTCGGTCTTTATTTTATGATACCCAGTAAAATGCTTGAATATAGCTATGCTGTTTAAAATATAAGGGACCTACGAACTCATTTATACCTTTTGCAACACCTCATTGGGTCCAAAATTATTCTACTGTAATGCAATTTGTTGAATCATGAGTAGACTTTTAACAATAAAAATAGAAAATTTAATATTTCTTATTACAAATCACCTCCATTTAATGCTACTGAAGCTAATCGGAGCGGTTAAATATTGCCTCTTTTCGAGTCAGGGCGGGAAACGAACTCACAACTCTAGGTGCATAATGTTTATTAATATAAAGACACACGCCTTAACTCATACAACTAACCTGAGCCTTGAATTTAATTTCTGGCATTAAATCACATGCCACTACAAAGAGAGGCAGGCACAGCAAACTCCTTCAAACAAATATAGTGCTATTTTTATCATATATTTCATTATGTTAAAAAGAAATTCGCCATCAGTAAAAAATTAATTTTTTAATTCTTTTTTTAATGAGTACTCCAGCTGACCAACCAATACATACGAATAAGGGTACAATCAGCTTTTTCATGGATCACAAACTCCCAAAAAACGACGAAGCTCCACTAAACCGTAGAAATGCATCATCAATAAATAATTTAATTAATAATTATTGGGAGGGGGGGTAGGTTAGCCAGGGGCGTTAAGGCTTTGATCTTAATATCACTTGATAAACTAAGACCCGTGAGTTCGGCCCACACATGCCCAAAAGGAATTTTTTGGTGACTTAGTCCCACCCTGGCTAAAAAATGGTGGTAACCGGTGGATAACCCACCCCTATTAAGCACAAAGTGGACGTTAATAAATAACAGCAATAAACATTTTTCATATGAAAGAACCAAATGTCACACACGTCGGTACTCAAAACCCGATCCTGGATTATTACCTCTAACAAGATAGTACAAAACCAGAATTCAGAAGACAAGCGTTAGGATGGATCGTTTTATCGTCATCTGACAATTGGACATTTATAAAAATCTCGTCACGGGTAAAACCTCAAAAGTTGATTTCCGGCTTTCTGTTAAGTGAAGTTATTTCTACGATTTTCTGTATACGACAGCGAGAATATCTCGTCTAGATCAAGAGAGTAGATAAACAGGTATGTGATTTTTAAATGATAATAGTTCGATGGCATATTTAGAAAGCTGTTGCATTCATCGGGAGAACAAATGAATAAACCAATTGGTTAAACACGATGAATTTACTCAAGCTGTTAATTTCATATCGAAGTAATTGAGGAAGTGTTTATCTGCAGTTAACAATGAATCGTTACAAAAAAAAAATATATGACATCTGCGCTGCACAAACTTCCTTACCGGGAGGGCCTCATTACAGAGGAAACCTAGTAATTTTAAAAAAACGGATAACGATTTAGAAGAGGCCATTCAAGGAAAATATTCTGGATCACATCGGAATGATTTTCTAATCAGCCTAGTTCATTACTTATTTAGGAAAAGAACATTAAAAAAAAAAAAAAATGATTTTCTGCTGTTAGGAAACTATTAATTTTTTGCTTTGACTCTTTTGTGTAAGTCTTATGTTTAATATTTTCTATATACGCCTATTATTGAAAATAATAGTAGTATATTAAAAAAGTTTGGTTAACAGACGTACGTAACAGTAGTTTGTGTGTTTAAAATACTTGTGCTAAAACGAATGAAATTTTCTACGTTCATCTTCTATTTAAAAATATATTATAATATTTCATTTCATTAAAGGTCGAAGAGAATAACGAATTTAATAATTTTTCGAAAATTGTAATAATAAACAAATTTTTATAAATTTATTACTTATATTAAAATTATATCGTTTCAATATTTATTATTATATCGTATGTTTTACCAAATATCATTAATGTCGTGATGCCAGTTTTATTAAAATTACAAGCCAAAGTAGCTAATCTATTGCCTCACGATGCTGAGTAGGCGCCATAGAAATTACACAAAATTCAACCTTGAAACCCGGTAACCTTAATTAAATAAAATTTAGTGCAGAGTAAACTCGGCATTAATCGAACGGAGGCAGTGTTTACACCCTGTACTATTCATCTCCTAGGAAAGGAGAAAGACTCATAATTCAACAAAAAAAAAGAAGAAAAAAAAAAGGAGTTCAAAAGACTTAACTGAACGGAAGAGGAAGTAAATGCATACCAGGAAGATCAATGATAGGAAGAAAGTCGGAGCCCAATACGCGGCGAGCATAGAAAAGACCACCTCATGTACAATGTAGGTCAACATGACAGCTAATGAAGCTATAAAAACAGGTTTAAGGCTAAGCGGCTAATACAATAAATGGACAATGCCAGGTCAAGAAAAAAATAAATTCAATGTAAACATGTTCTTTCATGGTGTTTTTATACTTGTCCGACATTGAAATAAGATTGATACGCTCGTCACTTGGAGTCTTTTACGCATGTGTAGAGGGGTTCCCACAAGGAATGTAGTGGTTTCAATTTGCCATCATCAGAAACTACAAATATACAACAAAGGCAATATGAAGTAATATTCAACACCTTTTAAGAAATCCCATCCTATGTAAAAAGAGAACATTCCACAGTAGACTGCAGATACTGAATGAATGTTTGTTTATTATTATTTACGTCCACTTTATGCTACTATGGCTAATCGGGACGGGTTATCTACAGGTTACCACCCTTTTCTAGCTAGGGTGGGCCTAAGGAGTTTATTTAATGAGTCCGTCACCAAATAAATTTGTATTGCCCAGTGCGGGAATCGAACACACCACTCTAAATCTACCACGCGAGATTAAAACCAACGCCTTAACTTACACGGCCAACCTAAGCCCCATAATATATAATAGCCATAATAATATAATATGATAGCCATTAGGTGAATAGTATTTGCCAACTATAACATTAAGCTGGAGAATATATAAAAAAAGAGAGAAATATGAGCAGTACATGACTTAAAACTCATGCATATAACAATCACGAACCTACAAATGAAATAAACTTTTTTATTTCCATCAAAACGACAATCAATTTTTTGAATGCCACCCAGAACAATTGATCATCACAAAAAAACTCCAATCTCTTCGTCTGTATTTAAATAGAAATGGAACAACTTATGAGGAACGAGAATGTTGGTTTCGGCATCAGCTATTGACACTTATCTTTATTAAATTCTTAATATAGGCTTTCAGAGAGCAGGAGGTGGCTTAACCAAGGGCTAGGGGCAGATTGGCCTATTAATGAATATGTTTAATCCTATTCAAATTAAACAAATTTATGCCAAGGGTTGAACCGTTGCCACATCAAAATGAAACCATGTAACAGAAACCTTTAGTAATTAAATACCATTAAATAGATTCGGGAGAAAATAAGTGCATTCTTAAAATTTAATTAAATATATACAAAAATAACCGAATCACAAATGACTTTATGTTTTCAAGTAATACTAAAGCATTTAATTCTCATTACCGATGGGCAAGGAAGTATTTTTATTTCTTCCAGGATGGGGCATTTAAGGAATGAGTAAATGAATGTGTCTTTTATGTTCTACCTCAAGTGGACATGGCTTGTCCGGATTAAACACATGAACTGCTTTCCTAACTATTAATCATTGATGTACAGTACCTATAGTCGGATAAGGGCAATAATCTTAGTCTTAGAGACCGGTACTTAAGTTGAGGTACTCTTTGCCTTTTCTATCAGCTAATTCTATTACATGGGCTATAAGAGTCTGTGTCAATATCACTTGAAGCTAAGTGGCATTTGAAAGTCTCAAGATATATATTTATCTTTCCTATAATATTTCAACTCGTTCATACTCTATTACGTTTGCTATGAATGTAAGATGTAGTCCAATCCAATTATAAGGCATAGTTATTGTAATATATTCACTTTATTTTTATAGTAACACAATACAATAATCCATTATTTTGTTTTACACATGTGACTTTATACCATATGTTAAATCCAATGTATTGATAAACCACAGTTATATCCTTTAGATAGAAGTAGCACAGTTTTAACAGACCCCGCCACCTATTTAACATCCTCTTATAACAATTTTCAATTGTTTTTCAACTCCATTCTGATGTAAGCTTTAGGAACATGTAAAATCCAGTTGAAAAAGTTTAAAATACTTAATATGCGTGCCTAAGTTTACTCTCACTGTGTGCATCATAACGTACATACATTTCGTTTTGCAAGATTCAGGTTCACTAATATTAATTTTATGCCTCTTGCTAAGAAGTGACAGCTGGTTTGGAGGAATGCCCCTTGGTCAACTGCATACATTAATAAAATGAAGTCCTTTGTTGGGCTTATCTGTATAAACTCTGTCCTGTGCTCCTCGAAAAATGTTAGTATATTAACTTTGAGTAATAACAATTTCGTTCTTAACTCAAGAACGAAGCTTGGCTGTAATGAAATTGTATTATTATTAATATCAACCAGCCAATTCCTAGCTTGTAAAATGTTACCAATCATGTTAAATGATTTATAGAGGCAAAGGTCCATTGAAAATCTAAAAACGGAGCCAATAGTTCGTTTCGCTTCAGTCTAAGTGCTTCTGCTATAGCAATATCTCAGTTGTGTGAACTAAATCCAGGCCAGACATTTATTTTTCTGTTTTAGACTTCCCTTTGATTTTTTCAAATTAATTCCTTTGTAAAGAGTCATAATAATAGGAATATTTATAGTTTTTTAAGGTAATGTATTTTAGACATTTTTCTCACTGCAGAATATTCATGATTTTCTGGAAAGTACCTGAACTGAAATGCTTTGACTGCCAGCCAAAATTCGGCGGAATTCGTACAATTACGTAGGCCAATCGATAATTTCCGGAAGTATTCCTCCTTTCATTGTTTTTATTCTATTTTATACCTTCGAATTTTTTTAGTACAATTCTTTAAAAATAAAAAATCGCATATTTTTCCGTAAGTACTAGAGATACAACTAAGTTCTTTAACATTTTTCGCTCCGATGCATTGGAGTATCTCATAACACTTTTTAATGAAATTATTTAAATTAAGTACAACCAAAGATTATGTTAATTAAATAGGTGTATAACGAAGTCATGTGGCGTCACATCAGTTTTTTTTTTGTTTCCTATAATTTATTACTGAAAATTTCAAAATAATATTAGTAGAACAGACCGGCACCGGAATGCTAATGCAAACGACTGGAGTGTGCCTATACACTTGAAACAAGGGCCAATTTGTTTTTCCCAAAAATCTCCTATAAATTGTAGCTTTTTAAAACTTAAAATGGCACATTTTAAATTTCTAAATTGTGGCTATTTGAAACTTAAAAGACCACGTTTTAAATTTCTTCTGTTAAGGATTTAGTTTATTCCAGTCAGCACTAGAAGGAGAATCCAGAAAGAGCCCATCAATAAGATATATACTGATTTACAAGAGTCATCTTTGACGTCATCCCTACGTCTCTCATTCCTATAATTGTGTTCCAGCCTGAGAATAGATATAGTTAACTAATTAATCCTAATTGCTATATATTAATCTACTTCAATTTCTATAACGTTAATCCAATAGGCCCCAACTGTGCGGGGAGTGAGTATTATGTGCTTTCACTATTCTTGAGTAAAAGTTTTCAAACTCTCATAAAGAGGACATTCATTTTAATATTTAATTATTTAAATGTATATACAAAATAAATATAGTTGAAATAGACTGATGTTTTTACTGTGGTATAATACTCACAAGTTAAACTTGATAAAGAATTTACTCAATCTGTGTAACTATATTAAAAATTTTATTATTCTTATTGAAAGGGACGGGGGAATACAAGTGGATATTAAAACTAGTATGCTCCAATAAATGCAAAATGTAGACTAATTTTATTTTATTTTATTTTTTTAACAGAAATACCAGAACATCCTAAATAATCCCGCAGTTTCAATAAAACTTTTTAGGAAACTATCATTAATAAAAACTATAATGTTTGGTACCTAACAACTGAGACCTTCCGGTAGATTGAACCTTCAGTATTATTTTTTTACACCGTGTACCCTTGGACTAGAAGGTATTCTGTAATTTAAGCAGGGATATATGTTAATAGGAGTTGAATTACATCCCTTGTTAGTGGAATTGGGATAGAAATTAGCCCCATATTTCACAGTTTAAATATGAGAAAACTAAGATATCACTCTAATTAAACCCTATATAATTAAAGCAATTTTTTCAATAATCAGAATTTATTAGTATTAAACATGGATTTGTTTTGTTTATTATTATTTACGTCCACTTTATGCTACTATGGCTAATTGGGACGGGTTATCCACAGGTTACCACCCTTTTCTAGCTAAGTTGGGCCTAAGGAGTTTATTTAATGAGTCAGCCACTAAATAAATTTCTTCTGCCCAGGGCGGGAATCGAATCCGGCACTCATGGTCTATACCACACGAGATTAAGACCAACGCACTAAGACCAACTTACATGGCCAACCTGAGAGGCTGAAATCCACAAACGTCAATTACGCAGGTTCTGGATAAAGTAAGCAGATTTCCCACGTACTGGCATAACACACTTGTGATGTCATCTCACCACTTATTCTATATTTCTATGTAAAACCAATGATTTGAAGGGGGGGGGGGAGAGGCAAATGAATGCTGAAAATAAGAGCGTGTGAATAACTCGCTTATTACTTGAGTTACGAAAAAATGTATAGAACAATAATAGTAGGCCACCAATAGATTAATAAGATTCTATAACATTTTACGATCCAACTTATTAAAACGGAGATATTTTTTGAATTTTTAAATTCCCTGATGTTATCAGGCAATAACAAGTATTATCTTTAGTGTTGACTGAAACGGTGAAATAGCGGTCTAGCTCAAATAAACATTTTCGAGACAATAACGTAAAATCTTAATAACTGAAGTCATCAACGCATATGCATGTTTCTCGAATAATAAAGATCTCTTGAAAAAAAATATTTTGTATTTAAGCTTAGACTAAAGTGGTACGTTATATAACATTAATATGGCTGGAGTAGGAGTGTGTGTGTGTACAACACACACAAATATATATACTGCTAATGTAAATGTTAAGATTAAACCGACATATATCAGCGAGTGCCAATAAATTGAAAGCTGCGGTTTTGAACAATTGAAAAGGAGATATTTTCTTTTGTTATGTTTTGGAACAATTTGTCTTTCCTCCCACCCCCCCCCCTCCCAAACTCCAGTGAATAATATTGTCAGCATCACCTAAATGTCAATAACAAAGAATAACACAAATGAATCAATAATAAAATCCTCAGGTTTCTGGGGAAAAAACAGTATGTTGACGGGCTCCGAACTGATGAACATTAATAACACGGTGGTGCTTGTACTGCAGACGTCATACGGCTGAGTGGGTAGGGGATGAAACTATAATTAATTCCCCAAGAGGAATTCCACTCCACGGTTCTTCTAAGGCCTCTCTCTCTCTCCTTTTGCCCTTCTCTTCGATATCTTGCGAATACCATGAAACATTTGAATATATTTTAAATAGTTAATGAGTCAATAAAATAATTTCATTAAACCGTTTGCAATTTTTTTTTAAACGTCTAGGACTTTTTTTTCGATCTACATTTTGAAGCTAGTAAGACAATATATTAAAATGCACTGCGCGGTGAAAACGGACGCAAGACCTGCAACTTCAGTCCTTGGCTGTTTAAAAAATTAACTATGGTTTAGTTATTTTTCTACTTCAACTATTTTTGGAAAGACCAGTTCTCAGTTTAAATACAAACAAGGCTAAGACCATATATTTACTCTGAGAATAAAAATTCCCCTTTCAAAAAAAATATTCCCCACGTTTGTTTATCTCTGGCCAAACTCACAGTGATGCGTATAATGCTTATCTCAATTACGTAGAGTATGGCAAATCTTCATAACATTATACATCCATAATATTAGGATTTTCCTATATCTATGAAGTCCATATGTTGCTGTTCTCTTTTCTCATCGTCACGTTCACATCCTCAATACAAAAATCGTTACAGATAAACCACTTATCCGGAAATTTGATATTCTAACTCAAGGTTGTTCCACTATATCCCAAACATAATTCAGAAAATCGAATTCTGTAGTCAAATCCTCCAACCGTTCTGCCACTTCCTTTTTAGCAGATTTCCCTTAAGGAAAATCAGCTATTGAAGTTGTACTCATGACGCGATTTTCGAAATTTTTCTTCAAATGTCCATCGATCCTACCCAGGAGATGACGAAAATGAGGTCCGTTCAAAACTGTATATATATATATATATATATATATATATATATATATATATATATATATATTTGTCTGTTACAATTTTACTTGTTGTCGCAATTATTAATTAATCGTTACCAAACTCGATATTTAGTCGTTTTATGTAAAAAGAAAGATCAAGTTCGTCAACGGCTGAAATCGAACCAGTGGGAGGGAGGGGGGGGGGGGTTAGAGGGGAGATTTTTTGAACAAAATATCTCCGTTACCATACGTCGGATCAAAAAATTGTATAGAACCAATCTTATTGCGAATTAAATTTACTACAAATATTGTTCTATACATTTATTCTCTATCTTCAATATTAACCGAGATATTTGCATTTTTATTAAATGTGGGCCGATAACGAACGTTTCAGGCCAAAAGCTAGTTCGGCCCTAACTGTTCGGCTCTCGTATAGAGATTTCTCTATTGTAAAACTTGGGAAATCTGCTTAGTTTACGCAGCCCCTGCGTGACGGATTTTTTAATAGAAGAGAGATGGTCAGCCTTGAAATCAATACATATTTCTTCCCCGCCAAGCACATTATTAATTATGTCAATAAGAGTCCCAAAGACAACCAGCTATATGAAGCCCCTTGTTTATTCCCCAGGCTCGGATACTTTACCAAACTTTGCATGTATAACACCTCTTTTACTTCGTCCTGCGTAATTACAACAGTCCGTCACGCAAGAACTGCTTAAACTAGAAGATTTCCCATTTACAGGTATAGCACCGTACTTTTACACCACATATTTTCGATTTACATGAAAAAATCCAATGAGTAAAAAGACGAGGATGGGAGAGGGGTACTGAGGAGATATTTTAAATTTTCGAACCCCCCCTCTACACACCCACTATTCCAGGACCGATTTCCGCCATTAACAAATACGATCTTTAGTGTTGACTGAAACGGTTAAAAATCGAGTATGGTAGAGATCAAATAAACATTTGAAACAAGAACGTAACATCTTAATAGTCGGAGTCATCACACAACGAAAATGCATGTTTCTCGCATAATAAAGATCTCTTGAAAACAATATTTGGTATATAAGCCCAGAATAAAGTGGTTCATGATATAACAATTTATTGTTAATATGACGAGTTGGGGAGGGGGTTTACTGAAGAATGAAAACTAATAAATTCAAATACGTCGGTTAATATTCATGATAGAGAAGTTGTGAATATAACAAAATTTATAGTTACTTTAATTTACAATAACAACTATTCACTTCTAATTACAATTATTCTGTAGAATAAATCGTGACCGCTAGAGCGTTAGAAGACAAATATGCATATCATTTTATCCATCTCCTGGGTAGGAACGCCTTGAGATTATTCTTCGAAAATTACGTCAAGAGTACGCCCTCAATAGCTGATTTCCCTCAAGTGAAATCGGCTAACACGGTGAACAGGATCTAACTGGTTCATCAACGCCCCTTAGCGTGGCTCCATTAATAACGCTGGACCCATTTTGTTGTGAAGAACAATATTTCTTCTTTTACCAAAAACTGTGGTTTGGTTCCTTTAACATTATTGTATCCCAGGGTACACTCAATTATTTGGCAGCAACCCTCCAAGCTTTTATTTTTGGACTCCGTAACTTCGTTTTTAATCTTTATGTTTAAATTAAAGGTTGTTTTTAGCAGATTTCCCTTAAGGGAAATCAGCTATTGAGGTCGTACTCATGACGCGATTTTCGAAAAATTTCTTCAAATGTTCATCGATCTTACCCAAGAGATGTCGAAAATGTGGTCCGTTCAAAATTATATATATATATATATATATATATATATATATATATATATATATATCTGTTAACGCTATCTTACCCAAGAGATGTCGAAAATGTGGTCCGTTCAAAATTATATATATATATATATATGACAGATCAAGTTCGTTTATGGCTGAAATTACCCCCCGAACTAGGGGGAGGGGGGGATTTTCGAAAATTCAAAATATCTCCGTTATTATGCATCGGATCGAAAAATTGTATAGAACCAATCTTATTGCAAATTAAATTTACTATAAATATTGTTATATACATACATACAGAAAGATTTCTCATTAGCGTTTGTATTTAATCACGGTGGTATTGTGTTGACCAGTATGCAGATTTCTTTATTGTAAAACTTCACTTGGGAAATCTGCTTAGTTTACTCAGCCCCTGCGTGACGGACTTCTGTTATTCGGGAACGTCCAATTTGTGCTACTATGGCGAACTGGACAGGTTATAAACACATTACCCTTTTCTTTTCAAATTTAAAGTTTTTAATTGCAGAGCTAGCAACAGAGAAGAATTCCTCATGTTTTACCTGTTTAAAAGCTCAACTAGAGCACGGTTCTATCATCCAACTTTCAAATATCACTAGTCTCTAACTGTGTTCTTGCCAAATTCAAAATTAACCATTTTAATACAAATGTTTTCATACTCACATATGAAATACTTTGAACACATATCATATTTCCGAATTTCGAGAAATCGAATTTCTATAGTCTGGAATGTCCCCGTTTTCAGGAAATATTACGGTTTGGAAATATAATAATCCAGAATTACTGAATGATAACATGTTTGTGCCAATTAAACTGATGTTTTTATTTCCTTCTTTTTTTTTTTTTTTTTTGTACAGGAGAAGAAGGTTTTCTAAACTTTAGAAATAAATTAACCACACATATTCCCCCACTCACTGTCAAATATCAGTTACCAACCACCGCCATATTAGCCCCATCCACCGCACTACCGGAAACCGCTCCATAAATAAACTTTTGCAACCATGCATCTTCTTGAAACTGTACAATTCATTGTCCCGATATGATCTAGCAAAACATTTTTTATAAATTTTTTTTTGTTTCAGAAAAACCAAATCCTACCTAGTCTTCTGTTAGGTTCTCTCAGGAGGTTCAGTTTGAGCGGAGGAGGATCTGGGAAAGGTGGAACCCAATCTCCCTGGGTAACTTCTAGGCATCCCCCATATTTATAAGTGGTATACAATCACTGACGCCATATGGTCCACTCAAGTAGTTGCGTGTATAGCCACACAACTGACAATACTCCAACACCGTGATAGAAAGTGATACTCATGGTACGGAACTGCTTTTCTGAATATTCACAGCTAACCTACTTAGACTAGGCAAGGAGGCCATCCCTCAATCAACCTTCTGTGGATTCACTCTGTCCCCTCGAGCAAAGAGTCTAAAGTGAGAGGCATTATTAGGAATTTAAATCTACATAAATATAAAAGGGCATAAAAAGGAAATAATTAAGATAGCTCAAAATGAATTAAGCCCCACGAGCCAGAATTGCAGAAGTGGGAATAGAACAAAACAATTTACAGCTGATGACCTTAGTGATTTATATAAGATTCATAGTTCTTATTTTGTTCTCTTATTCTTTTTCAGTGAGAATTCACTTTTATAATTTGAATTAATTATACTCCTAATGAATCATTGTCATAATTACTTAGTAATTAATTCGTGAGAACTTACAATTCTAATTCAATACGTTGTTTGTATATATTATTTTAAAAACATAAGCTAAAAATGAACAGATTTTGGTCAAGTTTAGTTAGTTAAGAATTCCATATTTCAGGCGTTAAACAAACTCTTTAAGGACTAAAACATAATCAGGAAAGTAATGGAAGCAGAATTACATACTGTTCAGATAAAGATTTTCTACACAGAATACATATTAGATTCAACTTCATTTAAAAACTTGAAACTGCCGATATAGCAATCATGTATTTGTATATTTGTCCTTTTTCCGTAGAAAGGAAGTCTCTGATTTTACATGTAAAAAAAAGGGGGGAGAGACACATTAGAGCTATGGTTTCCCGTTGCCATCTGCAAATTACTTATGTAGAATGAGGAGGAGTAAAAAACCCTTTACTAGGATTTATGATTTGCATGCACCACAAGCTACTAACACTTTCTGAATACGTTATGGAGTCATAATGCCGTTGCTTAAATGGAAAATATGGCTTTATTGCAGCATTAGATAATTTTTTATATTAACTATTAGCTGATTCAGTTTCAGCGATAATAAGACAGAAATCATAACATTATCTTCATGAGTCATGGTAAAATAAAACAGAATGAAACTATCTTCGCAGAAAATAGTAACTATATTTATTTTCAATCGTTTCGAAGATTGTTTTAACAGAAATTTTCAAAGTTTCAAAACTTCTTCCAGGTTGAGGACGCTAACGACTGAATAAAAATTGCAACCACTAAAGCCTTAAAAGAAAAATGTGTAGGTGTGTTTGAGAGTACACTCCTTCGTGGGCTTATCTGTTTTATAGCCCGTATCAGTTATTTTACTGATCCTCAGCAAATACAGCTTAATCTGTTATTAAAATAATAGGTTAAAACACCGAATTTCGATTAAACAACAATGCAACCCTTAAGGTACTTTAATTATGTATCCATGACACATAAACGCGCGGTCTATTACATCAGCGACAAAGCTACTCCAATAAATATACCGGATATCCTCCTTTCATTAAATGTTCCATAAAAGTAAAGATAAGGAGTAGTAACAGTTTTTCTACTGTTTCTATTTGTTGGTTTCTGAGAGTCGGAAAATCCTATGACGTTCATTTGGATAATTACTAAACAAATCTACCACCAGTCAGCCGTTCCCCCTCTTCCTCTTATCAGGATAGTGATAAGGCATTCGATGACTAATTCGTAGGAGAGTGGTCAAGGGCTAATATTAGCCTGAATGATAATTAAAATCAAATCCCTCAACAAAGAAAAAAATATTCCAACATTTTACTTCCCTAAACAACCACTCCTGTACTAACAAAAATACTCTATTTTATTTTTTTTATACCCGTATATTTATATATATATATATATGATATAAGCATGCGTGACCGTGCGTGTATTACAGTAAGTTCAAATAGTAAAAAAAAATTCAGTTGCTGTGTTCAACCGAAACTGAGTTTGGACTGATAAAACCACAAATGCATACGTCGTACAGTTGATGGCTGACACCCATACCATATCAAGCACACATCTTTATGTAAATTTCTTGTTCCCTATCCTTTTTACCTACTTTATCCCCTTCAGAGAGAGAAGAAAAATGAACTTCTTTATTCGTATATATATAAAACATACCAGGTTCTGTCTACTACTTTGTAGAATCAATGAATGCCAGATTTCCACCCAGGAAACTCGCTATGTAAGGTTTTAATCCCATAATTTGGCTCGGAATATGGAAATAAACAATTTTCAATAGTTCAAGGATAAAAATTACTGCAGAATTTCATGTAGTTGATTACTTCTGAAGATCAAATATAATATTAAATCGATTTGCTTTAATAATTATTAAATATTGTCATGTTGCATTTGCAGTGTCCACTGCAGTTGGCATAACGAAATCAGTTCTTAACTTCTAAAGTGATTTTCTCAAAATTACGTAAATACATAAATAATCCTCTCCCTAAACTATTGAAGTTGCCACAAATCCCTTGGACGATTCATGACCATACAGAATATTAAAGCTGACTATCATATCATGTGTTCTATGCAATCCTGTATTCTAATTAAAGGATCAAAATTTTAGTTTTGAAAATTCCAAAAATATATTCCCATAGTCAATTTTCCTCAAACCCCTAGAAAACTTCATTTTTTACTAAACAGAAATAGTCATGACCGGCAGCCTGATAAACATACTTAAAAGTTTTGAACTTATTACTCCGTTTTATGACTAGTGTGTGTGAGCGTATGCGTGTGTGTGTATGAATTAAAAAGTCCGTCACGCTGGGGCTGCGTAAACTAAGCAGATTTCCCACGTGAAATTTAACAATAGATAAATCTACGTACTGGTAACACAACACCACCGTGAATATTAAGTGAATAAATACGAACGATAATAAGAACCTTCCGATGGAAAGCGACTGAAATGTAAACAAACAGTTCTACCAACTTCTTACCGGAAAGAAACCAATTACTGTAATATATCTGAATATAACGTATTTATTTGATTGGAAACTATTTACTATATCTAGTACTGTAATTTATAATGAATCAGAATAATTTTTATCTCAATCAATCAAATTTAAGTAGTCCAAAAACTTAAGAAGGGGGGGGGGGTCACCAGAACATATTTGCATGTATCTCGTATAATAAATGTCTCTTGAAAAAAATATTTGATATTTAAGCTTCGAATGATGCGGTTTATTACATTGTTTATATAATATGAGTAGAGGTGGGAGTTTCCTGAAGGCTGAAAACTGAAAAATGCAAATATCTCGGTTAATATTCAAGATAGGGAATAAATGTATATAAAAATACTTATAGTACATTTAATTTGCTATAAGATTGACTCTATACATTTTTTCGATCCGACGTGCAGTAACGTAGGTAGATATTTCGAATTTTCAAAATGCTCCCCCTCTAAACCCCCCTGGTCCGATTTCAGCCGTTAACGAACTTGATTTTCCTTTTTACATAAAACGACTAAATACCGAGTTTGGTAAAGATTAAACAATAAATGCGACCCCTAGAGCGTTAACAGACATATATATAGAAAGAAACTCATTTTCGTCATCTCCTGATTAGGATCGATGGACATTTGAAGAAACATCCCCTTAGGGGAAATCTGCTAAAAGGGGAGTTGGGAGGAAGCGCGTGAGAGAGCCGAGAACCCTCTGAAGATATTGCTATTATCAGCTGTTTGTATTATAGATATTACACAGCAGTTTCTTCTGTATTTTCTGAGCTCCGTCTTTGCACTAATAACATCTAATCTGACCTAAATAATCATAGAACTTGAAAGTTGATAAATAAGGGGCATAGCATTTTGTAGTATGTGTTTAATTTTGGGTGATAATACTGAACAAGTTATTTTTCCAATGTTATGGGGGGAAAATGTTCAGAACCCTAAATAGCCTTTTAAATGAATTTAAATTTGCCAACTAACAAGTTGGGTAAATTTGGTTACCAATATTGATGTAAAATCTATCAAGCATAACTCAATGCAAAACCAAAGAAATCGGTATTTCTGGAGAAAAATATATTTTATGTGTTGACTCAGGATATTTCATGGGGCTCCTGCTAGTTAGGTTAGTTACACCGGATGTATTCATGCCTGGAACAGCAAGCTGCAGACCACTGAACAAAAATCGATCACAAGAGGATAGTACAAACAGAGCAGATTTTGGCAGAATACCATTTACGCAGACGCGTGGCAGAATACCATACAGTGATGCAATCAATTGCCCATTTTATTCCCCTGTTACCTCAATTCCCGTAAATTCCGTTAATACCAAATTAGAAAAAAATGTAAAGAATAACTGTAACTCGGTATTGTTGTAAAACATGATTTGTTATTAAAAACTATTCAAAAATAGCAGATTCCACCCAGTTGGTCCGATTTCGACAATTAACGAACTTGATCTGAAGTTCAACATAAATCAGTTAAATCAAAGAATGGTAAAGCTCATAATAAAATGTACTCCTCAGCTACTAGATTGTACATAGATGAGTGATAACACCTATGAAAATAATATGTGGTAATTTAGCTTCGAATAAGATGTTTCGTGATATAGCAGCTTCTTATGAGATCGCAAGGGGGACCTTCATAAAAGGAAAAATTCAAATACTCCAAAAGAGAAAAACGTATAAAAAAAATTATTGTACAAGTTTGACAGATTAAAGTCAAATATTATTGATATATTCTAGAAAAACACAATATCACTTATTAATTAATAAAGAGCCAAAATTAATGTTCAGCAATATGATAATGTAGAGTAGGGATCCCAAGGGGATGCGGAATTGAAGGCTGATATGATGGTATTGGAGACAGCTCTACGGCTTCTGCAATTTCTTACTGACCTACTTTCTAGCCAAGGGATGCCTGTAATGAGTTAGGAAGCCCCATAACAGAATCACTATAAAAAAGAAAGCTATTTTTTTTCTTTACTGGCTATATTAATGACATCAAAGTATTAATATCCAAGTTCACTCAATGCATTCCTCTTAAGCAAGTTGAAAAAGTCCGCCACGCAGGGGCTGCGTAAACTAAGCAGATTTCCCAAGTGCTAGTATAACACACTTGAGATCTCATCTCACCACATATTCACAATGTCTATGGGAAAAGGGCCAATGAGTAGAATGGGCGGACGGGGAGAGAGTGGGGGGTTGTACAGAAGGTTGTTAATAAGAAAGTAGGAATATCTCGTATAATACTGGACTTGCAATAAAATGTAAAGGACAAAATTGTAGAATAGTTTATTCGATCCAAAACATAATAATGAAAATGACGGGATTTTCCATAAAACTCTCAGTATATCAATTTTTAAGGTCTCTGTCGGTTCCAAAAAATGCTTATTAGCAGATTTCCCTTTTATCCTTACCAAACTCAATAAATACTGCGTTTCATGCCAAACTAAAGACCAAGATCGTTAATGGCAGAAATCGCACCATTGGCAGAGGGGTTTAGAGGGGGATTTCGAAAATTTGAAATATCTCCGTTATTATAAAGTCGGATCGAAAAGTGTATAGAACTAATCTCAATGTAAATTTAATTGTCTATAACTGTCGTTATATACATACTTTCCCTAAAGTTAATATTAACCAAGATGTTTGGAATTTTTAGTTTTCAGCCTTCAGTTAACCCCTACTCCTACTCACTTCCTAATAAGAATAAGCTGTTATAACGTAAACCCCTTTATTCCCTTTATTTTATAGGCCTTACTAAGAGTATAATAAAATAGCAGAAGTAATGTCCTTGTACTATTTATGAAAAGCTGAACATTAGGTTTAAAGGTTTCCCCAGAAATGTTACTTTTATCACAATTCATCACTTGCAAGAAGCCGGAATCAAAGCGGGACGGCATTCAAAAATATGGCCTTTTATGTCGCATGAATAAAAATAGGTTTTGTAGAGAAAAACAAATTGTCGAGGGTTCACTGCTTATATTGGAATAGGACCAACGGTAATTCATTAGCATAATAGGTATTCATACATTTCAATCTGCCTCTAATGCAATTCAAAACCAATATGCTTACATTGTGAATCGCATAATATTGCCCAATAGCCTGTATGGGATGAAAATATCGTATATTAATGCTAGAAATACAATAGCATTATCACTTGTCACTGATAGTGACTGAGTCACTTGCCGTCTTTCCCTATGAGCGCATGCAAGTAGCTCTGTAAATGGAGACAGACTACGAAAGCGCTTAACGCTGAAATATAAAAAAAAAATGTGAAGAATTGGACGTCTTTTTCTCTCTCCAAGTACACAATATTCTTCACTTCCAACAAACACTGCTGTGAAATAACATTATCACATCACAAAAGTCATTAAACAATAAACACAATGTTTAATAACGAGAGATTAACAGCACGACTCATAACAAAAGACCGTCACACAGGGGCTGTGTTAACTATGCAGATTTCCCACGTGCGTTACGTATTTGCATTTATCTTAAAATGTAAATGCCCAGTGAGAACAATATTTGGTATGTAGGCTTCAAATAAAGTGCTTCATAACATATTGTTAATATGAGATGAGTAGGAGTGTGGGTTTACTTAAGACCGAAAACTAAAAAACTACAAATATCTCGGTTAATAATCAAGACAGTGAAAAAATGTACATTACAACATTTATAGAACATTATATTTGCAATAAGATTGGTTCCATACAATTTTTCGATCCGACTCATAATAACGGAGATATTAAGAATGTTAAAAATTCTCCCCATCTAAACCCACCCCTCCATTGGGTCCGATTTCAGCCATTAACGAATTTGTTCTTTCTTTTTACATAAAACAATTAAATACGGAGTTCGGTAACGATTAAACAAAAAAAAAATGCATTTCCCCCCCCCCCCAAAATCAAAGCGTCTTAGGGTTAAATTTTGTGTTTGCGATTGTGTTGTGTGTGCGAAAAATTATGGGTATGAGTGGGCAACCTTCAATAAGTAAGTATTGCAAGTCATGGGATCAATATCTGTAAACTGCAGTCTTTAATTGTGTGGTTTATAGGAAGAGGTGCATTGCAAACATCACTCATTCTTAGAATGGCAAACCTTAGTTATATTTATGTAGATAAGAATATGAAATAAGTCATATCATTTGAAGGCCAGCGTAAAAATTAAGTTAAAATCAAAAGGTACACGGTCCCAAAAATTTAAAGCAATAAAAGAGATAAAAATAAAAATTTACTAAACTTTGCCAAAAAGCGAACAGATCAAAACTAGTTCATGGAGTGCCCCTAAAAGTCACAAGCTACTTTTTCCTACAAAGTTATGGACCCCATTATTTTCCAAGGACAGTCGTGGTAATAGCAGGTGGTCGTACTCCTTTCATGACGATGTATTATACGGGATGTATAGCATCTGCTAACAATACTTCATCATTTTCAAGCAAAGAAAATACACCGAGTAATTTTTGCATTGATCCTATTAAGAAAAAAATAAATTAAAATTCCTGAACCCAGATATATCAATATGCTTTTCTTAGAATAGTAAGAAAGTGGCCACAAAACACTGGCAAAAATAAAAAAAATCGACGCACAGGGGCAGAAACAAATTTCTACATATAAACTCGTTGACTTCCACGGTCCTGGTCATAAATACTGTTAAGGTCTTCGGGTATTGACCGTGTCTGCATTTTAGTTGTCACTAATTTTAGTTTTTTAGTTTTCATATTCCCCAAACTCACTAAATATATTTTAAAAAATGGTATAAATTATAAAACAAGTATATATATTTGCAAAATTCCAAGGGCGAAGAGAGGAGCGGAGGCTGGCAGCTGGTCCAAGGTAGAGATTTCCAAGCGCAAGGTTGTTAGAAATAGAATCACCACCAACATAGTAGGCTTCTTCATTCACAACAGGTAAACACACTCATAAAAATAGACAAATTGTTAAGCTACGCCCAATAAGTTATGTTTAGGAACTCACGAAACCAGTAAACAAAATATAAAATCTCTGGCGAACTACCCGTATTTACTTGCGACTCAATCCCAAGGCCTTAGTCAGTCGGAGGAAGATTATGAATGAATATTTACGAAATTCAACAAACATGTACATTACAATTCCCTATTAATATTTATGCACATTTCCTCAAAATTTGGCTTCCCGTCCGGATAGATGAAAATATATATATATGTGTGTGTGAGGGGATGGGGGCTCGATAACTGGAAGCCCAGCACGTGGGAAATCTGCTAGCTGTGTGTGACGGACTTTTTTTGTATAGCAGGCTTAACGCGCTGGCGGCCGAATTTTTGTTCGGCTGTTACCAAACTCGATATATCGTCTTAAATGTAAAACTAAAAATCAAGAAGGCCAAAATCTTTAGGAGGGGGCTTAACGAGGGGGGGGGGGTTCATGATATTCTAAAAGTAAATATTTCGGCATCAAACTCTGTTATTATAAGTCGGATCAAAAAAAGGTTTACATACCAATTCTAGTTGCAAATTGAGTTTTCTATAAATGTTGGTCTATACATTTTTTCTCTATCTCGTATATCAACCATGATAATCGTTTGTTTATTCAACATTAAGTAAACCCCTACTCTTACTCATCCATGTTATCAATATGCCGTTTTATCATGAAGCGTTTTATTTCGAACTTAAATGGCAAAAGTGGTTTTCAATGGACTTTTACTATGCAAAAATGTTCCGTGCGACTTCATAATTTCACATTTTACATTCTAGACTACATGACTTTTATTTGACCAATACCATACTCGATTTTTAACCGTTTCGTGAAAAACTGGGATCACATTCGGTAATGGCTTTAACTGACCCTGATACTTCGTATGAGAAGCTGAATTTCCAACCAGGAATAAGGATTTATGTGCAAGTCAAGACATGTATTCCTTAATATTAGTTTTATCGTAAATATGTAAACACTACTTCGGATAAGAATACGCTTTTAGCATTAAGTCCTTGTTTTTGAAGGACAAATTTCATAATTCTGATTACAGTCTCCTAGTTTCTGTAAGCCTGTCAGTTCGTTTATATAACTTGAGAATGAAATAACAAAATTGAGATTTTATTGAAACTGTTTAAACATCGTATTTTTTGAGGAGTGGAATGCGTTTACTTGGGAATGAAAGCACGAATTCGTCAATACTCACCCAATGGCGGTTTATATTTACAAGTATAAATGAGTTAAACATTTTCGGTGTAATGGGAAAAAAAGGAGCTAGTAATTATTAAATGCTTTATGTCGTCTATAATTTATATTTCGCGAGAAAACAATGTGTAATTCAAGTCGCGAACGCAGCTAGGAATTACAATATCTTTATTACCCTGTAATCGCTTTAATCCAAGAAATAAAAGTAACCCCTTCCTTTAGTCGTATCAAAAAATAGCATATAAAAATTATGCAACTCTTGTTAATTTAATTTGCAGACGATTATCGTGCGTGAGTAGGGCGGATCTGAAACCCAGTATTTTATCAGGTTGTTTCAATTCTGGTCATTAACTAACCTTACACTTTTTAATCAAATGCTTAAATTAAAGTTTGGTTTCAAAATCTCTGAACTCCTTCGACGGAGACTGTCTAAACATATTTCATATTTATTATGTTGACAGATTTTTTAGGAGATCGGGTACTATTGTCACTATTGCTCACACAAGAAATGGCACGGTCCAAAAATTCCTTCTAAAGCAAATGTGGAAAAAACTATAAAGATACATTTTTAACATGTTAGAATGACAAAGACCTATGACAGCATCACTTTTAATTTGAAATGAGCATGAAATATTTTGTGATCTAACTGATTAATGAGAAAATAACAAGAGTGGAAGAGAGGGTCTATCAAAGGTTGAAAATGAAAATACAGATAACTCCATTTACATTCAGCTTAGAGGAAAAAGTACAGAACCATTAGGAAATATCTAGTTTAACAATAAATCAACTTTTTGGATGTAGGGAATTTAAACTTTTAAAGCAGAAATAAGGTTTTTAGGAGTAATACCATGTATCCCAGTCATAAGGAGTCCTCGATTGTTATTTTACAAAATAATCCAATGGGCCTGGTGATTTTCATAGGAGTAAATTATTATATTACTCTCCATAAGAACGGCTGCTTTGTTTCAAAGAACAATGCCAAAAACAGCGGTAATTTTTTATCATTGTGGTGTGTCTAGTCTTTTCAGGAATGATCCAGACTTCCATCATTAATCCAAATTAATATGGCCATTCCCTTTCTTAATTAATATTTATAGGATTGAGTCAAACCATGCTCACAAAGTATATTTTTATTTATACTAACGTCCACTTTGTTGCAACTAAGGCTAATTGGGGCGGGTTATCTACAGGTTACCACCCTTTTCAAGCCAGGGCGGGATTAAGGATTTTATTTAATGAATCCCATCACTAAATAAATTCCTTTGCCTAGGCAAGGTAAACTCTAGGTTTACCATTTGAGATTAAGGTCAACGCTTTATCTTATGGCTAAATTAAGCACATATCATGATACAGTGAAATCAAGGAAAATAAAATAGACAAAATACATGCAATGAGGCTATTTCATATAGTATCAAAACTGTATTATACAAGCGTTATTTAATGTAACCTTAAAGGTTCGTGAATCCGCTTGTTAAGTTTAACGATTTCAAAAAGCTCATAATCATATACAAACGTTCATAATTATTTGATATGGATCATAAATAAAATGGCTACTTACAAGGATTGATGAATTGTGGGCACCATTTTTGAAGAAGAGGAATGGCTTTCTTGTCAAATGGCTTTGCTGGTCCATTATACAAACAATTTTGAATTCTACCTTCGCGATCGGTATGGCACTCCCCATACCAAATACAATGGCCTTCTGATAAGGCTCCCTGTAAAAGAAAATAATATTTGAATTCTTTCAGTGTATAACTTATTTTTAGAAGAATACGGTATTGAATAGGACTGTTAAAACTCCTGTGGATTATTAATTTAAAAAAAGCTCCCGTGTCCTTATTAATGGCCATGATACTTGCATTCACATTGTGTAAAACTAATTATGGTTGTGAGGAAAATTAACATTAGCACTTATACTCTAAAAGGCAATGGCATAAACAAGCCATAGGACTTATTTACAAAAATTTAACTGAGAACATTATTTTCTATACTCCTGGTTGAAAAATGTGGCAATTAAAACTTTCTTTGAATCATTCAAGTAAGTTTTGTATTAAAAGCTTAGACTTAGTTGCTGCTGTTAAGGATAAAATTAAGGGAAGCCAATATTAAGAAAAACATAGTAAGATGTGAAAAAATTATGAAGCAATTAAGCTCTAGTAGTCTCAACAATTCAGGTTGTTATTTTATCAAGACATACTATAACATGTCAAGTTCTGTCATCATTCCTAAGGAAAATTTATTGAATCTCTTAATCTTCAAAAGAGGTCCAACCGAAACAAGTTTTGGTCACAAATCAACACTTTAAAATGTATGATTCGGGTACATTCATCACAGATGAAGAGATGCTTTTAAATTTTGAGATTGTAACTCAATACCCAACATCAAAGGAAAGACAGGCATAAAGTTTTCAGATTAATTGGCTTCAAAATGCCACAATCGTTACTAAATTAAAAAAAATTGAATACTTTTCTTGGTAGATAAATTAACAATTCATTTCTTATCAACATTTATGGTAACAGGTCTATTCGTCCAAACATTATACTAACTTATTCTGGAATTTTCTTTAATATTTTCTTAATTCTAAACCTACACAAATTTTGAAAAGTGTACAAAAGTAAAATGATCTCACCATGCATTATTTTCGATCTTATTTACATTCTAATTTATTTTTTAAACAGTTATTAATATTTACTGATTTAAAAATGCAACCATTTACATCAGAAGAGAGAGAGAGTGATCTCGTAGGAAATGCAATAGGCCCCTATACTAGATGTGGCAATTCGAGCTTGAAAGATACACACTAAAATTTATTCTCCTATTGAGCAGAAGTATTAAACAACTTGATGGATCATAGTTATAAGACCAGCACTTACAAAACAAGGGCATGTAGTTTTCCCTAAATTATTCATTAAAATTATTATAATTTTCCCCCCATTAAAAAGAACCACTTGGTTTTTATTATACAACTCAAGTAAAGTATACAACATACAAAACAGAAAGTTAAAATATATACACTGAGCAGATATTCTCCTACTAAAACTATACAATGCAGCCCCTCACTCGGCTTAGGCTGCATTGAAGAGTTCTAGTAAATGTATATTTTGCGAAAGTTCTCATGATACTTCAATAGCAAATAACGACTATATAAATGTAACACATTATACAGAATTATAAATAGAAACATGTTTAGAATTATTCCTCACACCAGACTGGGTTCAAACTTACAAAAAGATTATTCACGAATTAATATGAATAAATTACTTAACATACTTGTCACAGTAAACAACAAAATATGTCTACAGCCAAACAATGTATAAAATCACTCTTGTCAGTGGAAATGAGCCCAAACATGAAAGTCATCGATGGCAATGAATGCCTTTTTCCAGAATTATGTTAATTTGGTGGTCTCAGAAAATAAACTGTTCAGTCAACATTGCAACTGTTTGAAGAAGCACTAGCATAAATTTTAGGTACACTGCCATCCAGTTTAAAAAATGAATTTGTTATTATCAATTTATATGAATAAAATTTAATCGGTGTAATGCCAACTCTCCCGTGTTCAAAAGGCTTTGGAGATGAAACATTTGTTTTGTAAATGTTAATTCAAAAACTTGTGCTGCAACATCAAAGTTGCATTGTAAACCTCAGTAGTATTTGCCATGAATGTTTATCATATATAGAAAAAAAATTGGGTTCAGCACAATGAAACATTGACAGGTAATAAATATTCCATTGTGATATGATACTTATTCCATTATAATAACAATGATTAGCTTAAAATACATTAAGACAACAAACATACAAGTGTGAATCAATTTTCAAACGCTGCTCCTTTCTATGATAAAAATACTTAGTTTTTAACTTAGCATAACCTACTTATTATCATATACTGATCACACAAAATAATGCTCACCTTTAAGCTAAGAAAGCATGATAAAACCAGCAATAAAACTGCAGCAAAATTGTTTGTAGGTGACATGGCTTTTTATGGTTGGTAAGGAAGAGTCTAAAGAGCTTGACGAATGAGAAAATAAATAAATCAGACTAATAAGATGACAATTGACAAAACCAATTGTACACAATAGACATTTGGCCAACAGTCAACGAGAGAAAAAGAACCCCTGACCAGAAAACATCACTGTCATAAACTCATAGTTAACCACATTTTCGTCCCGACGGTTGGCAAGGAGAAAGATTCTAATTTAACTGTACACTCGCGAAATAAAGGTAAAAAGTAATACTGCTTATCGAAAATACGAGGTGTGCCTCCCGAACACTTGCCCAGACTAGTATGGCTGCTAAGGACGTCCTCGGCTTATTGACAGATGAAGCGAGGTTCTCAGCTTGGCCACACAGCTGCGCAGGGCGCATGCGCTCATCTACTCCGCCCTACGTAGAAATGAACTTAAATTCTTCATTTAACGGATTTCATGACGTTGAAAGGATGTTTATATATTATTGTAACATTTTGAATTTCTAATTATTAACGTAAATGCATCTTCCAAAATAAAAAAAAAATAGAATCAATAACTCCAAAACAATCTATATGTAATCAGCAACAAACAAAATTCGAAGTAAACTCACCTGGGCTTATATAATATTATTTATTAGCATTACTTTCTGCAACTACAGCTATGAGGGTTTACAAATATGTACGTACTTAATTTTTTTAACAGTAAGGGTAAAAATTTTCATAGTTTATAGTATAATTTAGAGGAGAAATTAATTTTCAAAATGTTTAACCCAACTAAAATCACCTCAATTTGTTTTCAGTTATTGTTAAAACTTGTTTTAAATATATTGTTTATATACATGTACTAGCGGACCCGACAGACGTTGTCCTGCGAGATATTTCAAGCGATTAGGATTTTAAATTTAATAATATTGTTTAAAACAAAAGCTACTTTTAATAACTCAAAAAGCAGCTTTTGTTACGTGCACTTTTGCCTAAACAAATAGAAAATGAAATGTCGTGAATATGTTATTCAAGCCTCCCTTATAACCCCACTCTCGTTCGAACCTAACAAATTTAATATAGCTTATAATCATTGAAGAATTAATGCGAGAATTCAATCATTGGTGCCCAATAAAATTGTTGGCTCCCACTTTACTTTTTTAGTGTATATTTCGTTTATACTTTGTTATATGACAAAAGTGAATATAACAAAAGTTACTCTGAATAACAATATAAACAACTTTTAACCTGTACATATTTGATGAAAAACCAATATGAAACGAAATATCGCAATTTTTAATTTTAGGCCTCCCTTACGACCCCCACTCCTGCTCCATCTGTTGGGCTGATTTGTGACGCTAAACCATCCAGGGCGTCACCCAAACGCGTACAAAAAAAATCATTCAAATCGTACATTAGAATAATATATATAAAGATAAACAAAATTTAAATTCAATTTTAAAAAGTCCGTCACGCGGGGCTGCGTAAACTAAGCCGATTTCCACGTACTGGCATGAACCACTATTAATCTCTATTTCCAAAATCTGATAGAGAAGTGCGGGTTGTCTAAAGGCTGTAAACAAGTACGAAAAAGTCCCTTAACAATTGAGTTGAGAAAAAATGTATAGAAAAGCAATTGTTAAGCATCAATTTTGAAAAAAAATTGCATAAACTCTTAATTGATGACGTCATCACACAACGAATTTCTATGTATCTCACAAAATTAATGTTCAATTAGAACAATATTTGGTATTTAAGCTTGATGAATGGATGAAAAGGTTCATGTCACTTAACACCTTATTGTTATTATGCATGATTAAGCTTTGGGGTTTACTCAAGGATGAAAACTAAAAATTTCAAATATCTCGGTTAATATTCATATTAGAGAAAATACGTATATACATTTATAGAGAATTAAATTTAAAAATATATTAGTTCTGTACAATATTTCAATCCGACATATAATAACGGAGATAATCCAATTTTTCGAAATCCCCACTCTAAGCCCCTCTCCCACGGGTGCAATTTCTGCGATTAAAGATCCTTGATCGTTAGTTTGGCATGAAACGAAGTATATATCGAGTTTGGTAGCGATAAAAAAATTGCGACCGCTAGTGCGCATTATGTATATATTATAGTATATATACATATATATATATATATATATATATATATATATATATATATATATACCCGTATATATATACTAGCCAAGCTACCCGGCTTCGCTGGGGAAATCATTTGAGACGGAAAGAATTTATTTTGTTTTTGGCAATGCTTCTATGTATAGAACTGCTCTTCCCGTCTAGGCGCACTTTTCCCCGTAAGAGTCCCTGGTGGCGACTTATGGAAAAAACATTTTTGGTTTTGATGAATAAATGAAAATAAGTGTCTAATCATTCCCTCTCCACTGTTTGACACGTCGTGAATAATTCAAATCATAATCATGGATAGCATTTATTATAATTAAATATCATCTATAACGTACGTATTTTGTATATACGATCTAGCTAATATACCCGGCAATGCCCAGGAAATCATCGTTGACTGACTAATGGTTGTATTTTCATAGAAAATCGTTGAAAAACCAATTGGAATCGGAATATCACAATTTTTCATTTCAGGCCTCCCTCATAACCCCCACTCCCGTTTGGACCTAAAGTTTGAATATATCTTATAATCATGGAAGAATTAATGCTAATTCACATCCCGAGTTTTTTTTAAGTTCGGTTCAATAGTTAGTGCCCAACAAAATTGTTGGCCCCGTTCTAGTTTTTAGTGTAAATCTCGTTTATACTTTGTTATACGACAGAAATGAATATAACAAAAGTTATTTTAAGTAAAATAAACAACTTGTGTCATGTGCATGCACACAGAAAAACCAATAGAGAACGAAATACCGCTATTTTTAATTTCAGTCCTCCCTTACAACCCCCACTCCTGCCCGTCCCTAGAAATGTTAGTATAGCTTATTTCGTTATAATAAAGGCGTTAGTGCTAATACGCACACCGAGTTTTATTGAGTTCGGTTGAGTCTTTTGTGCCAAAGAAAATTGTTGACTCCCGCTATAATATTTAGCGTATGACGCCTTTATACTTCAGTATACGACGATAGTGTATAATATTGTTACATTTTTATTACCAAAACCAGTAATATACGTTTTTAATAAGAGTTCTTTTGGATTGCAAAATTAAACACTCGCAAGTTTCACAGTTTTTATCACTGCACAATTTATTTAACAATGCACAATACACTTGGTTAATTGTTCTTAATTGCTACTCACAGTATGTACTGATAGCGTCACTGTTCTTCAATGAGGCACAGTCCAATAATTCACTCACGGTCACTGAAATTCACAAAAAGACGGCACTGCACTGTCCTTTACTTCGCGGCACTGCACTGTTTTAAACACGGCACTAAACGGTTACTTACAGTCACGGCACAACACTGTTCTACTTATAAAAACACTTTACCGCACTGCACTAAGTCGCACTGTAGCACTGATGTGAACATCAAGACAGGTGAGAATAAAACTGACTCGCTCCTTTTTTTTTTTATTTTTTTTTTTTTTTTATTTTTTTTTTTTTATCTGAGTCCAGATTGCCTCTAAAGTTAGTTGTAAACCAAGGAAATGCAGGGCCTTGTAAAGCCCTGTGTGGGTTTGGGTTGGTAGTCCCCTTGTACTGAGCGATGCTCTCTATTATAAGGAGTGATTGTGAAAATATTGGGGTGTAAGAGCGTAGGGTGATTGTGGGTTGACCTGGTATCTGGCGGTGCCAGGTGGGATGGTGAGGGATAGTAGGAAGCGAACGAAGAAGATAGGATAGGAGGAGAGTAGGTAAGAAAAAAAAGAAGAAAGATTCCCATCACAGGAGAGCGAAAGCGTAAGAAGGCTGTATTTTAAATGAGATATGAGAGTGGGGGGGGAGAGATGTGCGCCACTATAGCCTATCCTAATCTAACCTAATTAACCTAATACTAAACTACAAAAACTAAAATAATGCTAAATTAAAATAAACCTATTCTAATACTAAGGGCGCTGCTGCGAGTTTATGTGAAAAGGAGAGGTACGATTTGACTATAAGGACATCTCCACTAGGGCCATCCTTCGATGTTTGCAAGAGCGATGACATCGACAAAGGGCTCGTCTATGCCAGCCCTTTGCCAATTCACCGGTTGCTGTGGTGTCTGTAGTGTACTGTAAAGGGGGTTGTCCATCTGGTGTAAAGAGTCAAAGAATTTAACGTGTCTTTTGGCTATGGTGTTGTGGATGGGTTCGAGTGATAGGGCTTCGTGAATGTTGGAGTTAGTTTGTCGTCGGAGTGTGGTGTGGGAAACGATGCGTCGGAAAACAGTATTTTGGTAAGTCTGTAGTCTCTTTAGGGAGGTCTTAGTGAGGTAACGAAGTAGAGGGGAGCCGTATAGTAGGGCGGGTTGAATAACTCCGCGGAGGATCATGAGTTTTAGCCTGAGGCTGAGGGTAGGGGACAGGAGGAGATGGTTCAGCGACGAGAATTTGGCCCTCACGGACTCGACTTTGCACATTGTGTGTGTGGAGAAGGTTAAGTGGCGGTCCAAATACTGACTCGCTGGCGGCTGGCTGGTTCTTTATATAGGTCGTCAGCATACATCAAAGGGGAATTGACTGGGCCATTCGACGCTGGTCTGAACGGGTCTAGTAGGGGCACGACCCTCTGTCGGTCTCTTTGATCTATATAGCACTTCCCAAATACGCGACTCTCTCTCTGAAGGATTATTCATGTATTTAATTTTCGCAACACTGCCGCCCACTTAAGCCTTTTCGTCCCGAATAGGCTCAATATCCTCGTTGCCATACTTGGCTAGTCGCTAGTCCTTTCTTGCGTTGTGGGTTGAATAGTAGACCCATTTGTCCTTCCGTAAATTCCTCCGTATTCACTTCTCGACCACACACACCACCCATCTGGTTACTGGTCACTTTAATGCGGTCCAATATTTCATGACGGGTCGGCCTTCCATTGTCCTCCTTAGCCAGAATAGTGTCACCCTTCTGCGCCGTCGACCTGGCTCCTCCTGAGCTAACATGGCTAAGTCGTACATCAATGACCCACTCCTCTTCCTCGTCTTTTCTACAATCCTTGTATTCTACGATGCATGGCCGCCTTGAGAAGACTAGAGCGTCATCGTGTTTTCTCCCTTTCCTATGAACAATAGAACAGGCTTCTGCTCGACGTGACAATTTCTGGCGTCCGTTGGTACGTAGCTCTCTTGTGGTCTTGCTCTCATGTCCGACATCCAAAGGTATTTCTGTGTTTCGCCAGATCATAATTTTCTTACCCATGTGCAGGTCAATACCGTGGACTATCATGAAATCTACACCGATGATCACTTCATCCATTATGTCAGCAACAACAAAGACATGTTCAGTGCTGATGTTGGCGATAGTCACTCTCATCTTGGCTCTTCCGTCGACTGTGGCTGACTCCCCTGTAGCAGTTCGCAGTCGTACATTCTCCAACGGTTCCACTGCCCCTTTTACCAAATCGGGCCGAATGATGGAGTGTGTCTTTCCCGTGTCCATGGTGAGGACCTGCTTCCTCCCGTTGATGAGCCCACGAGCAGTAAGGTTGCTGTTCTTTTGTCGTATAATGGAAATGGAGATGGTGGAGCCATAGGTTTTAGGAGCTAGTTCTTGCCCCTCAGTGCGAGCTCGTTCTACTTTAACATTGGCTCTTGAGATTTCGACGTCCATCGCCCGTTTGTTGTCCCTGCATGGCGAAATAGATCTCGACCTTTTCCTTGGCGCTTTACAATTACGCTGAAAGTGGCCACCTCGCCGCAGTTGAAGCATTTAGCGCGCGATCTATTCATTTGCTCCTCAAGTACTTGTTTGACCACGTCTTCTATTTCACTCCTTGAGATATAGACGTTGTTCGCCTGATTGTGGTCCCTCCATGGTGTAAAAGATCTCAACCCTTTCTTTGTTGCTTTACAGTTACTCTGAAAATGGCCGACCATACCGCAGTTGAAGCATTTGGCGCGTGATCTATTCCTTTGCTCCTCCAGTATCCGCTTGACCACTGCTTCCATGTCACACCTTTCGTCGCTGCCACTCTGTGTTTCAGCAACAAGACGTCGCACATTATAGACTTGCGGCTTTGAAATGACTTTAGCAGTCTCCTGGGCCAGCGCATAAGAGACAGTTTCAGCAAAGGATGATTTCGGCGTAGCGCATACCGCAAATTTAACATCTAGGTGTCGTATACCATTAACAAATGCTTCAATCTTAAACTGATCTAGGAACGGATGATTTTCACCTAGGTAAGTCAGTTGGACCAGACGTTCGATTTCCATGGCAAAATCTTGGAGCGTTTCATTCGGTTTTTGCACTCTGCCCCTTAACTCCATCCTGTACAGTTCTCGCTTATGCTCACCGCCAAACTTGCGCTGTAAGGTCACCATAATGTCCTCATAATTATTCCTGCAAGCGGCCGGTAAACTCTCCAGGATTTCTGCAGCGGTTCCCTTCAGTGCCAAAATCAATTCTACCGCTTTCTCTTCATTATTCCATCCGTTTCTACTGGCCACCGTCTCAAATTGGAATTTAAAAACATTAAATGGCACGCTACCGTCAAAAGATGGGGTCTTTATCTTGCTGGAATGTTCTGAAATGAGTCTTATTGGGCCCTCTCGAACTTGTAGATTATCCATTTGGAATTGTAGCTCACGTATTTCATCGTCCATCTTTCTTCCTAGGTTGGACACGTCCTCTTCAACCTTCTTCTGTGCCGCAGAAATGCCGCAGAGTTTTCCATCAAACTCGCTGACTCTCTGCTCTATGGCTTCCACTCGTTTGCCCAATACCTACGACATTTCATGGAGTTTTGGGTTGTTGTTCTAGAAGCTTCCTGGAATTTCTCTTCTAGCCTCTCGCAATTAGCTCTAGAAACCTCTTCTAGTCTTTCGTAATTAGCTCTAGAAGCTTCTTGAAATTCTTGTCTTACTTCCGCTAAGATTTTCTCGCTGTTACTTCTAGAAGCTTCTTCTAATCTCTCGTAATTAGCTCTAGAAGCTTCTAAGAGTTTCTGGTTATTTTCCATCATAGCGGCTAAAATTGCATTTAAGTCCAAATTGCAACTTGAGATAGGATTACTTACAGCAATGTCTTCTTTATCGTCAAACTCGTGTGTACTTATGTCGATTCCTTGTCTTTGGAATTCATCTGTCAACCGCCTTTGTAGTTCAGCCTTATTTCCTGTTGTTGGCAGATCCAGTTTAGACACCTCCTTCTTTAGTTGTTCCACTTTTAGTTCTTCAAACTTCATTTTTGTTGATTTTAATTTTGCAATCCCACTTCTGACACCTGACCCACTTCTGAGTTGTTACGTTTCTTTACCAAAACCAGTAATAAACGTTTTTAATAAGAGTTCTTTTGGATTGCAAAATTAAACACTCGCAAGTTTCACAGTTTTCACAAAAAGACGGCACTGCACTGTCCTTTACTTCGCGGCACTGCACTGTCTTAAACACGGCACTAAACTGTTACTTACAGTCACGGCACAACACTGTTCTTCTTATAAAAACACTTTACCGCACTGCACTAAGTCGCACTGTAGCACTGATGTGAACATCAAGACAGGTGAGAATAAAACTTACTCGCTCGCGGCTGGCTGGTTCTTTATATAGGTCGTCGGCATACATAAAAGGGGAATTGACTGGGGCATTCGACGCTGGTCTGAACGGGTCTAGTAGGGGCTAAACCCTCTGTCGGTCTCTTTGATCTATATTGCACTTCCCAAATACGCGACTCTCTGTCTGAAGGATTATTCATGTATTTAATTTTCGCAACAATATACACTATTTATTTGTTTGTTTGTTACCTTTTCACGCATAAACGGCTTAACCGAATTTTATGAAACTTGGTATGCATATTACTACTACCCCCCACTTAGACTTTAGGCTATATTAATATTCTCTGAGACGAACAGGAGTGGGGGTTATAAGGGAAGCCTGAAATTAAAAATAGCTGTATTTCGTTTCCTATTGGTTTTTCGGCAAATATGAACATAACAAAAGTTGTTTATTTTGTTATTTAGAGTAACTGTTGTTATATACACTTTTTTCGTATACCGAATTATAAACGAGATATGCGCTAAAACTTTAGCGGAAGCCAACAATTTTATCGGGCACTAACGATTGAACCGAACTTAACAAAACTCGGTATGTCAATTAGACTTAATTCTTCCATGATTATAACCTATATTAAAATTTTTAGGGGTGGTTAGGGGTTTTTAGGTTCGAACGGGAGTGGGGGTTATAAGGGAGGTCTGAAATAAAAATTCGCGATATTTCATTGTCTGTTTGTTTTTCGACAGACGTGCACATAACATAAGTTGTTTACTTTGTTATTTAGAGTAACTTTTGTTTCATACATTTTTTCGGGAACAATGTATGAAGCAAGTAATTTGCGTAGAAATGTTGATATGCTCATCAATTCTTTCCAATAATAAATACCAGGTGCCTCACCTGGTAAAATTAATTCAAATCTATGTTAATATTTTCTCCTTAATAATTCAAATATATGAATAATACACAGGGGACGGGAAATATGACAATATGGAGGACAGTGAAGTTTTACATAAAAAAATAATTTTATTATTAACAAATCCACAGCAACGACGGGTATAGACCCTAAACACTGGGGGGTAAATGTCAAAATATTGTGAAAAGTAAATCCTTGCCAAAAAAATACCATCACTATTCAGCCTCCTGAAATGAATTCCCGGGCGAAGCCGGGTATCTGAGCTAGTATATCTATATAATTTTGAACGGACCTCATTTTCATCATCTCCTAGGTAGGATCGATGGGCATTTGAGAAGCTTTTTCGGAAATCGCATCATGAGTACAACCTCACTAGCTGATTTCCTTTAAGGGAAATCTGCTAAATTCATCCCATTAATCTGTGTATATATTAAATTGTAACCTCTGTCTGTAAATTGATTTTTTTTCTCGACATTTCACGATACTTTTTTGTTTCACATTTCATAGACACGATAACTGCAATTTGCTTCTTTGGTGTCTGTTTATTTGTTTGTTTGTCAGGTAGATAAATTAGAAAAATAATATTTTGAATCAATAATTTAAGGGAAATAATGTTGATAAACCTCATGCGGGAGCGGAAATTGACGGGAGGCTAAAACTGTTAATTGAGTTTACTCCTATGCTGGCATTGCTGGAATTGATTTCCACTGAGATTTACGATTATGAATATAATCTTATGCACAAAACTATGCTTAAACTATACCCTTTAGGAGTGGCTATTTCGGAAAATACGTCGCGGAGGGAAGTGCAATTGTACACAATGAAGTCTTGCTATAAAAATACCATCATTAGTCAGTCAACAATGATTTCCCGGGCTTCGCCGGGTACCTCAGCTAGACATTACATATAATGACGGTATTTCGAATTTTCAAAAATGTCCCTTTATAAACCCCCTCTCCCTCCATTCCGATTTCAACCATAAACGAACATGATCTTTAATTTTACATAAAAAGCTAATATATTGAGTTTGGTAACTATTAGGGAAAACAATGCGACCGCTAGAGCCGTAAAGGATATATATTTATACTTTTGAACGGATCTCATTTTCGTCATCCCCCAGGTAGGATCGTTGGACATTTGAGGAACTTACGAAAATCGCGTCTTGAGTACAACCTAACCAATTCCTCCACCCCACCCCCTTATGTAGCTCTTTGTGGAAATCTGCTAAAACGGCCCGGAGGATTCTATGGACTAATATAGTCTAGTGACAACTATTCAACGGCATACGCTATATGAGAGTTTGTTTCAACTAGGAGGGGGGGAATACTTCGACGTCAAAACATATTTTCGTCAATATCTTCGTTAATTTCTTTTTACCGAGAAAGAGTCTGGAATATATTGTATTTACAAGAAATAAAGAGTAGGATGTGGAATGACTCCAATAAATGTTCGTTCACATACATAATAATGAAGAATGATTCTTATGTTCCCTTTCACCTATCATATTAAATGTAATTGAATGACTATCGACCCAGTTTCGAGGCAGCTATAGCAAATCAACAATAAATAAATGCAATTGGCAGTGGGCATAAAGCTGTTTAAAACATCATATGTTTATTAGTATAAAACAAAATTACACTTCTCATAAACCAAAAAAAAATAAAGAAGACAAATGTCCCAGGACAGAAAGGCTAAGAGTAGTGCTCACTTGAGTAAATTCATCAATTCTTGCCCAGGAGAAAGCTTTAAAGTTCCCTTTCTCAGTGAACACGATACACTTGTTGTTGAAGAGATTCAATTGGAGCCAAAGTGTACACAAACTATAAACAACTCGGCTGAAAAGGGGGTAGAGATAGCCCTTGGAAGACACTCCAACAGGCCTGCGCTGGTTTTGGCAGACGTCGGAGCACAGACCGGTATGCACGACATCAAGGCTCCTCAAGTTTTAGGCTTGAAACTTCCTCCATATTCCAAGTACTGCTTCGCTGGCTTCATGACGGTTTTCCTTGGACTTATAGTACATTTCGCAGCGGTCATGTATTTCAAGGAAAACTATGTTCTAAAAGAGGCTTTGGTGCCACCCCAAACCATGACAAACAAGATCCGGCAGAATATACTGAATTTCATACATAAGTGTCGCTACTGCGAAAAGCATTAGGGATCCCTTGAGAACTTTCTTTCAATAAAGAGATATCATATGATAATCTTACTTTTATGATGTGGAATAGAATAAAGACAAATGTTAACATATTTTTTATAATTTGTTTTTGTTCTAGTAATGGTGAATAAATATAGTGGAGGATTCTAATTAAAACCACTAGTCCCCCCCCCACCAGACTAGGATAGGTTACTGACCTGAGGGCAACTCGTCTCAATTAGCTTTACTTGCATAAAGTGGACGTTAATTTTATAATAATAAGTTAAAAATAATAAATCTGAAGAGACAACTATTTTGCACAGTTACATGCACGCTCGAGCACCAAAATCATGACTTAATTTAGATTAAGAAAGTGAAGGGGGTGGATGTTCATTACCTCCACCTTATCCCGAATCGTACATAGAATTACCATAAAGGTTAGAACGTTACATCATTTGTGCCAGGATAAAAGTTTAATAAGTATATCCTGTGTTAAGGCTTTTTATTTGATAAAAAACTATATAACAAAGTTACTCTAAATAAAAAAATAAAATTTTTGTAGCTGCCTTTTTGCAGAAATCCCAACGCGCAACGAAATATGACGATTTTTCATTTGTTCATCTCTTAGCACCCCCACTCCTGTTCGTACCTAGAAATGTCAATACATCTTATAATCACGGAGGAGTTAATGCTACTTCACATACGGAGTACTCCTAAGTTCCGCTCCGTCGTTTGTGCCCAATAAAATTGTTGACCCCGCTATAGTTTTAAATATATATATATCAAATGTTGCTTTAAATAACAAACTTTTGTAATGTGCTTGTTTGCCGAAAAACCAATACGAAACGAAAAATCGCAATTTTTTTATTTCAGGCTTCCCTTACAACCCCCACCCCTGCTCGTTCCTAGCAATGTTGGTACAGCTTACAACCGTGGCGAATTATTACTAATTCACATACCGAATTTTGAGTAGGTCGGTTCAGTCTTTTGTGCCTTATGAAATTGTTGACTCTCGCTTTAGTATTAGATAAAAAAATCAGAATATTTCGTTTCCTATTGGTTTTTCTGGAAACATGAACATAACAATGGTTGCTATTTAGAGTAAATTTTGTTGTGTACCTATGTATAAATGAGATATACGCTAAAATCTATAGCGGGGGCCAACAATTTTATTGGATACAAACGACAGAGCTGAACTTAAAAGTACTCGTATATGTGTATATATATATATATATGTGTGTGTGTGTGTGTGTGTGTGTGTGTGTGTGTGTGTCACCTCTCTAGCAATCACAATTATGGTTTGATCGTTACCAAACTCGATATTTAGTCGTTTTATGTAAAACAAAAGAGTCGTTAATAAATGTTGTTATATACATCTATTCTCTATCCCGAATATTAACTGAGATACATATTTACATTTTAGCAGATTTCCCTTAAGGAAAATCAGCTATTGAGGTCGTAGTCATGAGGGGATTTTCAAAATTTTTCTTCAAATGTCCATCGATCCTAACCAGGAGATGATGAAAATGTGGTCTGTTCAAAACTGTATATATATATATATATATATATATATATATATATATATATATATATATTTGTCTGTTACCGCTCTAACGGTCGCAATTTTTGTCTTATCGTTACCAAACTTGATATATAATCGTTTTATACAAAAAGAAAGTCAAGTTCGTTTACTGCTGAAATCGGACAAGGGGGAGGGGGGGGGGGGTTTAGAGGGGGGAATTTCGAAAATTCTTAATATCCCCGTTATTATGCGTCGGATTGAAATATTGTATAGAACCATTCTTATTGCAAATTTAATCTTCTATAAATGTTGTTATGTGTATGTTTTCACTATCTTGATTATTAACTGAGATATTTGCATTTTTTAGTTTTCGGTCTTCAGTAAACTCCCACTCTTAACTCATCTCATATTAACAATATTCTATTATGTGAAGAAGCACATTATTTGAAGCTTAAATACCAAATATTGTTCTCATTGAACTTTTAATTTTTGAGATAAATGCAAAAACGTGACGCACGTGGGAAATCTGCTTAGTTAACGCAGCCCCTGCGTGGCAGACTTTTTTAGTTTTTGCCTTCAGCAAAGCCCCACTTCTACTCATTTTACATAAACAATACTCTGCTATATATTACTTCATTCGAAGCTTAAATACCAAATAATGTTCTCAGGAGACCTTTATTATACGAGATTCATGCAAATATGGTCTGGTGCTTAAGTTCTTGGGCTACAAAATTTCATTGATCGAGATAAAAATTATTCTGATTCATTATAAATTACAGTACTAGATATAGTAAATAGATTTCAATAAAATTAATCTGTTATAATCGGATATATTTCAGTAATTGTTTTTCTTTCCGATGAGAATTTGGCAGGCATGTTTGTTTGCATTTCAGACGCTTCCCGTCCGGAAATTAGTTAAACTTACTGATTTATTTCTTATTACCGTTAGTATTTATTCACATGATATTCACTGTGGTGTTGTTACCAGTATGTAGATTTATCTATTGTTAAACTTCAGGAGGGAAATATGCCTGACCCGCCCTGCTTGTCGGACTTTTAGAATATAAATTAAACTGTTTTTAGGGCACCACTGTTATTTATTTACACCAGGTATATAAATTACTAGAAAATTGGATTTTTTAATGTTTTGAATAAGTAATTTAATTAATATATTTCTTTTTTTTCTTTTCGGACGTCTGCTATAATCCCCACTCCTGTTCGTTTCTGAGAATATTATTACAGCCTAAAGTCTAAGTTGGATTAGTAGTAATACACGTACCGAGTTTCATAAAACTTTTCAGCCTGAAAATGTAATAAACTAACTGACGCCAAAGCCAAATATTGTTGTTATCGTTTCAATTCCATGTGAAGCGAAAAAGTATCGTGACATTTTGAAAAAAAAAAAAAAATCAATGAACAGACAGACTTGCAATTTCATATTTATACAAAGATTAATGGAGCAGTGTTAATAAGTAGCAGAAATAACTGGGTACCAGTGGCGGCTCGTAGCTAAAATTAGCTGCTCCAGAAAATGTTTAGCTTTAGCACGCCGGGGTCGGCACTGCGGGAAAGACAGTGCTCTGTCTCCCTTGTGGAGCTTCCTGTGTGCGCATGCCCACAGCAGTCAAACACCTTGCCGCTGGAACTGTGAAGCACACAGTTCCATACCTCTGTATGGAGTTTTTGTATCTTTTTTCATAAACTGAATTCTGTTATACATTAAAAAATCTGATTAAATTATCTTCACAATATGAAAAGTATTTGTTGAAATAATTTTCACGTTTTAATTAAATAAAGTATTAAATACATTTAAGGGGAAACTGGCATTTCTCATTAATTAACGTTTGGGAGAAGAAAAGGAGGGGGGGGGGGCAGTATACTTTACTCTTGGTACAACCTCACGTTCATATATTGGAAAACATTGATTGAGTATATCAATATTTCTATGCATATTACTTTATATATTGTTATACACAGAAATGTATAAAATAAAAATTACTCTAAATAACAAAATAAACAACTTGTTTTATTTGTACGTTTGCCGGACCAATAAAAACGAAATAGAGCGATTTTTTTCATTTCAGAGCTCCCTTATAACCCCTATTTCTGTCTGTACCTAAAATTTTTAATATAGTTTATAAACATGGTATAGCTAATGCTATTACATATACCTAGTTTTGATAAGTTCGGTTCTATCTTGTGCCCAACACAATTGTTGACTCCCGCTTTAGATTTTAGTGCATATCTCGTTTATACTTTGCTATATGACAAAAGTGAATATAACAAAATAAACACCTTTTTTAATGTGCATGTTTGCCGACAAAACTAATAGAAAACGAATTGCGATTTTTCTTTTCAGACCTCCCTCATAACTCCCACTCCTGTTCGTCTCTTAGAATATTATTAACAGGTAATAGGTTAGTAGCAATATACGTATGGGTTTTACAAAATTTGGTTCAGTAGTTTGGGTGTGAAAAGCTAATAAACTAACAGACTCCAAAGTCAAAAAATATTCATATCGTTTCAATTCCATATGAATATGAATGAAAAATAAAAAAAAAGGTGAAATTTTGAAAAATAATCAATGTACAAACAGATGTTACAACTTTATAGGTATACTAGCTAAGGTACCCGGCTTCGCCCGGGAATTCATTTGAGGCTGAATGAAGATGGTATATTTTTGGCAAGGCTTTACTTTCTACAATATTTTTTTTATTTCCCTGTCCCAGTGTTTACAATTTATACCCGTCGTTACTGTAGATTTGTCAATAATAAAATTATTTGTTATTTAAGACTTCACTGTCTTCAATATTTTTATATTTCCCGTCCTCTGTGTATGTAGTTTTTTTTTATAACGTAATGGACAATATAATATAATATAATTCATAACCCTAGAATGTATTCTATCTTCCAAACCACGTATGAATAAGTTCCTTTCCCTTCATGCGGTACGTCATAGCCTCTATTAAAACACTCTCTCATAAGTCTCGATTGTAAACTGTGTATTCATATTGGTTTTCAGTAAAGTATATCATAATACATTACCGGAGCAGAGTAAATAAATACCAGAAATACCTGAGTGCACCTCCCTAGCGTTTATTCTTGTAAATTATTTATTTATGATAATTAAAGAAATTCACATTCCTGAGAATAATAAAACATTGCTAAGGTACCCGGCGGTGCCCGGGAAATCATTCTTGACTGACTAATGATAGTATTTTGATAGTAAGACTTCAATGTGTACAATTACACTTCCCTCCACGACGTAATGAATTTCCGAAATAGCCAACCCTGAAGGGTAACTTTTGGGGATTAATAGAATAGGAATTTTATTTTTGAAGGATAAATGAAAATGTGTTCCTAATCTATCTCTCTACACTTTTTGACTCACCGTTTTTCAATAATTCAAACCATAATCATGGGTAGCATTTATTACAATTAAATATCATCTATAATAAACATATTTCCTTTCAAAAGCCAATCCGAGCTCGCATAGTTTAGGCAAAGTTTTGCATGTAAGATTATATTTGTATTAGTGAATCTCACTGGAAATCGCTTCCAGTAATGCCAGACGGGAAATTAGTAAACTCAATTAACGTGTAAGGCTCCCGTCATCTTCCGCTCCCGCATGAGACTTCTCAACATTCTTCTACTTATATTATTGATGCAAAACATTATTTTATAATTTACCTACCGGATGGAATTAAATAATAGTGGCACCCTGGAAATATCATGTCGAGTTTAAACGCATATTGTTTTTTGTCATAATGACATTACCATTAAAGTTTAATTGTTATTATATTAAATATTTGTTTCAATAACATCAAGGTAGATTATACAAATTAAATAATGGAAATGCTCTTATAGTTTATATTTTTATTGGAAATAAATAACAAAGTTATTAGGAGGAGGTGACGAAGATTTATTACCTCACTAATCCGAATCATACTATATCTATATATATACTAGCTAAGGTACCCGGCGATGCCCGGGAAATCATTGCTGACTGACTAATGATTGTATTTTTATAGCAAGACTTCAATGTGTACAATTGCACTTCCCTCCACGATGTATTGTTTTTTCAAAACAGCCAATCCTAAAGTGTAACTTTCAGGGTTATAGAATAGAAATTTTAGTTTTGAAGAATATATGAAAATGGGTTCCTAATTTATCCATCACGACTTTTTGACTCACGGTTTTTGAATAATTCAAACCATAATCATGGGTAGCATTTATCACAATTAAATATCTTCTATAATGAACATATTTCCTGCCAAAAATCAAACCAAGCACATATAGTTTTAGCATAGTTTTATACATAAGATTATATTTGTATTAGTAAGCCTCAGTGGAAATCACTTCCCGTCGTGGCAGCATTCCACAGGAAATAACTAAACTCAATTACCTCCCGTCCATTTCCGCTCTCGCAGGAGCGTTATCATCATTGTTTTCCTTAGAATATTGATTCAGAATATTATTTTATTAATTTATCTCCCTGATGGAACTAAATAATAGATCCCTAAACATAATTTCATTTATGTTCAAAAAGCTAGATGAGGGGAAGAGAGCCCCCCTGCAACCTAGTAATACTTTAAACATTCATATCGAGTATATATTAAATACCAGAAATGCTCTAATAGTTTATATTCTATTAGAAATAAATAACAAAGTTATAGGGAAAATAAATAAATAAATGAGGAGGCGACAGAGATTTATAAGCTCACTAATCCGAATCATACTTGCAACTATCATATAAGACTAAAACATAACATCTTTTGTCATAATATCCATTTATTAAAAACACTTAAATAAGCACTAATAAAATTAATGACTCCCGCAATGGATTTAGCGTATATGCCGTGTTAACTTCATTTACGGCAAAAGTGAATACAACAAAAGATACTTTAAATAACAAAAGTAAACAACTTTTGCTATGTGCACGTTAGCCAAAAAAAAAATAGAAAATGAAAATTGCGAATTTTTATCTCAGGCCTGTCTTATAACCCCCACTCCCGTTTGAACCTAAACATTTTAATATAGCTTATAATCATGGAAGAATTAATGCTAATTCGCATACCAAGTTTTGTTAAATTCGGTTCAATCGTTTGAGCTCAACAAAATTGTTGGCTTCCGCTTTAGATTTTAACGCATATCTCGTTTATGTTATACAGCAAAAGTGAACATAACCAAAGTTACTTTAAATAACAAAATAAACAACTTTTGTCATGTGCATATTTGCAGAAAAACCAGTAGAAAAAGAAATATTGCTATTTTTAATTTCAGGCCTCCCTTATAGCCCCCACTCCTGCCCGTCCCTAGAAATATTGGTATGGCTTATGATAATTAAGGCGTCAGAGATAATACACATACCGAGTTTTATTTAGTTCGGTGGACTCTTTTGTGCCAAATAATATTCTTGACACCCGCTATAATTTTTAGCGTATAACGCCTTTATAATTCGGTATTCGACGATAGTGTATATAACAAAAGTTTCTCTAAATAACAAAATAAACAACTTTTCTTATGTGCATATTTGCCGAAATACCAATAGGAAACGGAATATCACTATTTTTAATTTCAGGCGTCCCTTATAACCCCCACTCCTGCCCGTCCCTAGAAATGTTTGTATGGCTAATTATAAGGAAGGCGTTAGTGCTAATACACATACCGAGTTTAATTTAGTTCGGTTGAGTCTGTGTGCCAAATAAAATTGTTGACTCCCGCTATAATTTTTAGCGTATAACGCCTTTATAGTTCGGTATACGAAAAAAGTGTATATAACAAAAGTTATTCTAAAAAACAAAATAAACAACTTTTGTTATATGCATATTTGCCAAAAAACCAATAGGAAACGAAATATCGCTATTTTTAATTTCAGGCCTCCCTTATAACCCCCACTCCTGTTCGTCTCAGAGAATATTAATATAGCCTAAAGTCTAAGTTGGGTTAGTAGTAATACACATACCAAGTTTCATAAAATTCGGTTCAGCCGTTTATGCGTGAAAAGGTAACAAACAAACAAATAAACAAACAAACAAACAGACACCAAAGAAACAAAATGCAGTTATGGTGTCTATGATATGTGAAACGAAAAGTTATCGTGAAATTTCGCGAAAAAAATCAATGTACAGACAGAGGTTACAATTTTATATCTATATATATATAAAATTGTAACCTCTGTCTGTACATTGATTTTTTTCGCGAAATTTCAAGATAACTTTTCGTTTCACATGTCATAGACACCATATCTGCATTTTGTTTCTTTCGTGTATGTTTGTTTGTTTGTTTGTATGTTTGTTTGTTTGTTTGTTTGTTACCTTTTCACGCATAAACGGCTGAACCGAATTTTATGAAACTTGGTATGTATATTACTACTAACCCAACTTAGACTTTAGGCTATATTAATTTTCTCTGAGACGAACAGGAGTGGGGGTTATAAGGGAAGCCTGAAATTAAAAATAGCGATATTTCGTTTTCTATTGGTTTTTCGGCAAATATGCACATAACAATAGTTGTTTATTTTGTTATTTAGAGTAACTTTTGTTATATACATTTTTGTCGTATACCGAAGTTTAAATGCGTTATACGCTAAAAATTATAGCGGGAGTCAACAATATTACTTGCCAAAAAAGACTCAACCGAACTAAATAAAACTCGGTATGTGTATTAGCAGTGAGGCTTTCATTATAATAAGCCATACCACCATTTCTATGGACGGGCAGGAGTAGGGGTTATAAGGGAAGCCTGAAATTAAAAATAGCGATATTTCGTTTCCTATTGGTTTTTCCGCAAATATAAACATATTAAAAGTTGTTTATTTTGTAATTTAGAGTAAATTTTATTATATGCACTTTTGCCGTATACGGAAGTATAAATGAGTTATACGCTAAAAACTATTTCGGGAGTCCACAATTTTATTTGGCACAAAAGACTCAACCGAACTAAATCAAACTCGCTATGTGAATTAATACTAACGATTTACTTATAATAAGCCATACTAACATTTCTAGGGACGGGCAGGAGTGGGGGTTATAAGGGAGGCCTGAAATTAAAAATAGCGATATTTCGTTTCCTATTGGTTTTTCCGCAAATATAAACATATCAAAAGTTGTTTATTTTGTAATTTAGAGTAACTTGTATTATATGCACTTTTGCCGTATACGGAAGTATAAATGAGTTATACGCTAAAAACTATTGCGGGAGTCCACAATTTTATTTGGCACAAAAGACTCAACCGAACTAAATCAAACTCGCTATGTGAATTAATACCAACGATTTACTTATAATAAGCCATACTAACATTTCTAGGGACGGGCAGGAGTGGGGGTTATAAGGAGGCCTGAAATTAAAAATAGCGATATTTCGTTTCCTATTGCTTTTTCAGAAAATATGCGCATAACAAAAGTTGTTTAGTTTTTTATTTAGTGTAACGTTTGTTATATGCACTTTTGCCGAATACCTAAGTGTAAATGAGTTATACGTTAAAACTTTAGCGGGCACTAACGGCTGAACCGAACTTAACAAAACTCGGTATGTCAATTAGCATTAATTCTTCCATGATTATAAGTTATATTAAAATTTTTAGGTTCAAACGGGAGGGGGGTCATAAGGGAGGCCTGAAAAAAAATTCACCATATTTACATGTATGAGACGGGAAATATAAAAATATCGAAGACTGGGAAGAATTATCGAACAAATAATTCTATTATTAGCAAATCACCGGCAACGACTGGTATCAATCTTAAACACTGGGACGGGTAAATGTCAAAATATTGTACAATGTAAAGCCTGCTAAAAAATACCATCACCATTCAGCCACAAATTATATCCCGGGCGAAGCCGGGTATCTGAGCTATTATATATATAGATATATAAATATATATATATATATATATATATATATATATATATATATATATATATATAAAATTGTAACCTCTATCTGTACATTGATTTTTTTCGCGAATTTTCACGATAACTTTTCGTTTCACATGTCATAGACACCATAACTGCATTTTAGCAGATTTCCCTTAAGGAAAATCAGCTATTGAGGTCGTACTCATGACGGAATTTTCGAAATTTTTCTTCCATTCTTCTTCGAAATGTCCATCGATCCTACCTAGTAGACGAAGAAAATGAGGTCCGTTCAAAATTATAAATATATATATATATATACATATATATATATATATATATATATATATATATATATATATATATATATATATATTTGTCTGTTAACACTCTAGCGGTCGTAATTTTTGTTTGATCGTTAACAACCTCATACTTAAGCGTTTTATGTAAAAAGAAAGATCAAGTTCGTTAATGGCTGAAATCGTACAAGTGTGAGGTGGGATCTTTGAAAATTCGAAATATCTCCGTTATTATGCGTGGAATCGCATTTGTTCTCTATCTTGAATATTAACCGAGATAATTGCATTTGTATTGTGTGTAGTCGGTAGGAGTCGGTTATGTTCGGGACTATCCGCCGAGAGCTAGTGCGGCCGTTTCCGTAACTATTCGTCCCTCGTGAATAGGTCTAGAGATACCTTACTTCTACTGTTATTATTAGGCAGATTTCTCTATTGTAAAACTTCACGTGGGAAATCTGCTTAGTTTACGCAGCCGCTGCGTAACGGACTTTTGTTTCTTTCGTGTATGTTTGTTTGTTTGTTACCTTTTCACGCATAAACGGCTGAACCGAATTTTATGAAACTTGGTATGTATATTACTACTAGCCCAACTTAGACTTTAGGCTATGTTAATATTCTCTGAGACGAACAGGAGTGGTGGTTATGAGGGTGGCCTGAAACTAAAAGTAGCGATATTTCGTTTCCTATTGGTTTTTCAACAAATATGAACATAACAAAAGTTGTTTATTTTGTTATTTAAAGTAACTTTTGTTATATATACTTTTTTCGTATACAGAATTATAAACAAGATATACGCAAAAACCTATAGCGGAAGCTTACAATTTCATTTGGGACTAAGGACTCAACCGAACTAAATAAAATTCGGTATGTGTAAGCACTAACGCCTTAATTATAATAAGGCATACCAACATTTCTAGGGACGGGCAGGAGTGGGGGTTATAAGGGAGGCCTGAAATTAAAAATAGTGATATTTCGTTTCCTATTGGGGTTTCGGCAAATATACATCTAACAAAAGTTGTTTATTTTGTTATTTAGAGTAACTTTTGTCATATTCATTTTTGTCTTTTAACAAAGTATAAACGAGATATACACTATAAACTAAAGCGGGAGTCAACTATTTCATTGGGCGCTAACGATTAAACCAAACTTAAAAAAACTCGGTATGTCAATTAGCATTAATTCTTCCATGATTATAAGCTATATTAAAAGTTTTAGTTTAGACCGGGAGTGGGGGTTATAAGGGAGGCCTGAAATAAAAATTCGAGATTTTTTATTGTCTATTTGTTTTTCGACAAACATGCACATAACAAAAGTTGTTTACTTTGTTATTTAGATTAACTTTTGCTTTATACATTTCTCCAGGAACAATGTGTGGAGCAAGTAATTTGCGTAGAAATATTGATATGCTCAACAATTCATTCCAATTTGAACTATGAGGTACCTCACCTGGAAAAATTAATTCAAATCTATGTTAATATTTTGTCCTTAATAACTGAAATCTATGCATAATGCACAGGAGACGGAAAATATGACAATTTGGAGGACAGTGAAGACTTACATAAAAAATTAATTTTATTATTAACAAATGCCAACAACGGGTATTAACCCTAAACACTGGGACGGAGAAAATTCAAAATATTGTGGAAAGTAAAGACTTGCCAAAAAAATACCATCTTCATTCAAGCTCAAATGAATTCCCGGTCGAAGCCGGGTATCTGAGCTAGTATATATATATATATATATATATATATATATATATATATATATATATATATATATATAGTTTTGAATGGACCTCATTTTCTTTTCAACTCCTGGGTAGGATCAATGGATATTTTAAAAACATTTTTCCAAAAATTGCATCATGAGTACAACCTCATTAGCTGATTTTCCATAAGGGAAATCTGATAAAAGGCAATTGTACCTTATCATATGATGTAATTAAAGGCACCATTCCATGGAGGTTTTGCAAATAGATAGATTAAACAGAATGCATGAGGATGAAAATTTCACTGGCAATGCCATCAGCTGATATTTCATTTTCTGTCACACATTGTAATCCCACATCTAGCTCTAGACCGTTATACTGTCCATTTAATTAATTGTAATATTAAAATAAAAGTGTTTTTTAAAAAGGCGTTCGCTAGTTCTTTAAATTTAACTATGGATAGCCAGTCATGTATTGACACTATTATTAATATCCACCTCTATAAAATCATGACATCTGAAATTGTTAAAAATATTATTATCAACTCCAATGCTGTATTTAGAAGCCCCACCTTATATTTTATTAACAACTTGTTAAATGAAAAAATACTGGCAAAATAATTGGCACTGAAAAAGGAAGAACTTTAAAACACCAGCAATTAAAATATGACTGCCAAATGAAGTATTTAAACCAAACATGAAACTGATCTCTTTACTGATTGAACTCCACTTTACTGACAGTACTACCAAACAGATTTGAACTGACTCAAAATTACTCTTGCCCCTGTGATATACTAACAGTTGTAACTTAGACACCTTCAAAAATGTCCTGAACAATACTAGCCAAATTCTTAGAATGGAAGTACAACATTGGCATTTAGACGAACAAACTTTGTTTTCTAAATATTTATAAGAACTTGACCATTTGTTCAGATTGCTAACTTCTCTGAGTTTAGCTGACCTCATTAAATTTCCATTTACTATATCATTGATTTTACTGTAGCTATTTTTTTTGTTATTCATTTTATCTATTTTTATATTGTCTTTAGTTAATTTATTTATTGTGTTATTATTATTTTAATTTTTGTATCTCGATTATATTTACCCCACCCCTTTTGTTTTCCATATGTGAAAAGAAACATGAAGGAAAGAAAGAACAGCCAAGGTATAAATATGAGGAAAAAGTTAGGGAATGTCACAGTCTAAAGCAAATAAACTTCTTTATGTCACATTTTTGATTCCACGCGAAATAACAGTGATGTTTCAAATTTTTAATTTCACCTGCCTCTTTATACTCTCCCCCCCCCCCACCTCCTCTTTACCCAATGAATATTTTTCTCCCCTCTAAATCACTCCCTAAGTTGCAAAATATATACAAATATACATGGCTGCAAGTCCAATTCACCTAAAGAGAAATCTGCTAGAAATTGTAAATTTCTCTGTGCTTATTAAAGATACAGAGGGGCTCAGGTTAGCCCTGTGAGTAAAAGCGTTAGCCTTAATCTCACATGGAAAACCTAAAGTGACGAGTTCGATTGTCGCCTGGGAAATAGGAATTTATTTAGTGATGAACTCATTAAATAAAATTCTTAGTCTCGCCCTGGGTAGAAAAGGGTGGTAACCTGTAAATAAGCCATCTCAATTAGCCATAGTAGCAAAAAGTGGATTTTAATAAATTATAATAATGAAGATAGTGGATATTTCTATAAAACATTTTTTCTTTATAATACAAATATATGTAAATTATAATCTATGAAATTTTTTGATCTGATGAATAAGTAAAGAGATATTTTCTTCAAATGAAATAACTTTAAATTAAGCGCAACGAGACCTTTTGTATGTTTAATTCAATATGATTACAAGGAAGTCATGAGGTGGCCATGTCAGACTTTTTAATGTAGGAACCATTTAATTTATAAATCCCATTGGGCATTTTGAAAAACAACCCTACTCCTTAATATTAAAGATGGCCTTTTATTCTATTCGTCAGAGGTTCAGTTTGGCCATGTAGGTTAAGGCATTGGTCTTAATACTAATGATAATTCTAAAATCAAGAGTTTGATTCCTGCTTGATTAATGAGAATTTATTTAGTGTTGACTCACTTAAATAAGCCCTTAGTCCCAACATATTTAGAAATGGGTAGTGAAGTGTAGATAACCCAACCCTATTAGCCTCAGCAGGATAGGGTGGATGTTAATAAATAACATTTTTTCTTAGCCCTCCCTTTAAAGAATAACCTGATTCATAATACGTTAGGTGGTGGGGGCAATATTTGGTCATATTATGGACATTGGATAGAAAAATATTCTCCAGCTGGACCTGGACTTAAGCTGATTCTTCAAATTCTATATCTCCTATCCAAGAATCTCTTAGCTGTTCATAATTGGAGCTAGAGTACTTATTATGCTGAATTTCTAATGTGAAATGTGATACAGGTCAACTTGAATATATCTCTAGAAATCTATTTTCCATAGACTGGAGCAGTGTGTCTACCTCCTTCGGGCTTCATGAGTAGAACGAGCATTGACTTGATCAGCAGTCCTTGATCTCCCTTCCATAATGAACTTTATAAAAGTGTTTATGCCATTCAGATGACTGTAAAAGTGATATCCATGCCAATGAAAACAATTTATGGCAATATCAAATGTTAATCACTATTTGGCCATGTGTTGATGGTCTGCTATTCAGACGATTCCAAATAGAAGTTGCAATTACCAAGAAAGCCAACATGTCCAACACCATTCCATTTTGTTGTCTATATTTTTTCTGTTGCTGAAACTGGTAGAAAATCAGTACTAAATAAATAATAACCATACTCAGCTTACATTTGGTTCATATGAAAGGAGAACTTGAGGTGGGACAACACAACTCTGTCATTCCAGTGTGTCAGAAATCTGCTTAGTTTACCGAGCCTCTGTTGTATATGAAACTTTATATGACCAAACTGGGTCAGATTCAGCCAATCTTTGGCTCATCAGCCTCTGTCAGGTATGGTAGGTCGTCAAGTGATTGGCTTGACACATTCGCAGCTACACACACTACGGTGTATCTACACCACAAGTATAACTCAAGTAGCTACTCAATTAGCACTTGTGAATAAATGTAAGCCTAAACTTAAAGGTCAGTGAGTGCAAAGCTAAATATTCTTTAGAATGTGATCCCAGGATTTGAATCTTTAGCATGGCAGCCTAGTCCATTGCCACTAGACTATTTTGGATAGCACTATTTACAAGATCATTCTTTCTTCGAGTCTAAAGCACAATATTTTACCTTGCCTACACTAAAGATATGTTGCTCCACTTCTCCAACTCAGTCTCCTTCCTTATCATTGCAAATTAAAAAAATGTTAACTTTTTGTTGTGTGTCTTCATAAGTGATATAAATACGGTTTAATAAATGGAATTCACTCATAAATTACATGACTTTTGTACAATCCCTTGCCTTTACCTGCTAACACAATTTATATCCTGGTCAGTTTGGTCATTTAGACCTCTTCATCAATTCTCTCTCTTCAAAATTTCGCCTCTCAATCCAGATTGATAAAGAACTTCTTGCTGTCAATTTATATTAAGTAATGCAGTAAATAGGTTTTTTTATCAATCCAATATTCATTTTATGTTCAAAACTTAAAATCATTTAATTTAATAGGATTTCACTATGGCACAAGTTTCATGTTTCATTGACTATGTTTTACCTAGTTTTGGATTTTGTTTTTTTATTTATTCCCTTGTTATATATCTTGTTCTTTGTTGTGTACCATTTCTGTGTTAGTGTTTATTTTTGTTTAAATTAATTTTGTTTGTTTCATAATTTATAAAGCTTTTTTTTTTGAGCACCATTACTCCATCTGCAAAGGTCCAAAAAATAAATACTTTAAAAAAAATCAATTCAGTTTGTCACCTGCATTTTCCATTCATTTTTAAAAGAAAATTAGAAGATTTAACAACCATATAAAACCTTGATATATATTGCTCAGTTTCCAGAGTTAAAAGTAATTAAAACCTAAATAAGAACTTGGTCTAATGGGTCTGACCAAGTTATCAATAATAAAAACTATAACTTTATTCCTCCCAATAAGGAATAGTCAGCCTTCTTCTGTATAACTTGCATTGGAACACCAAGAATACAAGCAATGCTCTTATCGATCAGTTTATTCTTCAAAACTAGAACAAAGTACAATGTTTGTACTAGGCATGCCTGTTTTTATAAATAATAGAGTGGGGGAAAGGGTCATTCTTCTTATTTTTTAATGTGCCTTTTTTAGTGTCATTTTAGTTTAGTATTTATTCATAGATATATGCATTATTTTTTATTATATGCAGTTTTACTCACTTTTGTCAACTCTCTCTAAATAAGCAAAACACTGTTATTAGTCACTGTCTGTCTGTTTAGTCAAAAAAAAAAGGAGTTTTTTTTTCCTCCGTGTTTCACAGTACCAAGCTTTTATTAAAATATGAATATTAAATAAAGCTGAAAATAATCATCAAAATGAAAAAAAAAAAACTAAATTCAGAAATACTTAGATTTCAATTACAATAAAATATTTATTCTAATAAATGGTGAAAGTTATAAATGTTGTTTCGGTCTTAGAATAAATTCCAATATAAATTCGAAAAATTGCAATTTTCATTCCCATACTGAATTTAATGTTTTTAGAGATAAATATTGAAATAGAAAATAGAACAAAAAAGAGAGCCCCAGATGGGTTCTTGCATAAAAGACTGATTTATCATCTCAATGCCTCTGTTTATAAAAATAAATAATTGAAAGAAATTAGGAAGTAAATTTTCTACAAGGAAAACAGAATGACATGTTTGTTTCCCTGTTTTGTTGGAAAATAAACAAGGAGGAGAAACAAAATTGGCATTGGAAAGGGATATGCAAACAAGCTATATGAAACAAGCCATTAATCTTACTACGGTTCAATGTTTTATTTTCCTACATACTTTAACAGAATGGGATAATATTCCTTCAATATTTATATGACCTATGTATTATTATTAATAAGGATTTGTATGGAGTTTTATATCAATTTATTGTAAAATTATATATTAATTCCATTATTATTATTAATTTAATCTAATTAATACTGCAGTATGAACTGGAAAAACACTGAAACAAATAAATATAATTTTCTTTATTATTTTCTAATATACATTTTAGAGTTAAAAAAAAAAAAACCTAAAAATTAATGATAAAAAGGAGGAAAGTTAAAACTTATTAATAAAGCACTGTTTTTCATAAAATATTAGTTGTTTTAGACAAAATCAAGTTAAAGAAATTGTTAGTAATACAAATACAACAACATTATTTCATTTTTAATTTAATAACATATTTAAGGTATGTATAGATTTGAAGTTTAAAACTGGAGAGAAATATATAGGAGATACAGGTCTGAGTATTAATAGACAGAGTTCTAATTACAGCTTTGAGGTCTGAAGGATGGGTCAGTATACGTATGTTAGTGATTCGTGCTGGCTTTATAATAACAACATATGTAAACATCATATTTTTATGGATTTGCTAACGTTTCTATACCTTGATAAGAGATTTAATAAAATGCTCCTCAATGGTGCCGTCCTATGAAAAGTTCTTTTAATTTAAAGTTGTTGCATTTTTCAACAAACTATGTTAGATTTAAATATTTTAATAGCGTAATGAAGTATTCAACAAGTGGATAAAATATGACAAAAAGTATTGATCTTTCTGAAGAAAAATATTATAACTCATCAAACAAACCACATTTTATATAAGAACTATAAGACTAGAAATATGTCACATGCTGAAAAAGAGAATAAAAAATTAAAACAGGTGAAATGAATACTACAGAAGCACCACTCCCTGGAGAGAAGCAACAATGGAGCAAGCATTTCTTAGCAGCATGTCGATTTTGGATACCAAATGTTCTGGCACCAATCATCTTTGTTGTTGGAGTAGTTGGAAATGTAACAACAATTATTGTATTGACGAGAAAAAGGATGACGGGTTCAACGAATATCTACTTAACAGCTCTTGCAGCTGCAGACTTGTTATTTCTAATTTTCTATTTGACAATTGCCCTTGAGCATCACTTAAATGATCCTGATTATATGCTTTATTGGGAATATTGGAGATTTGGTCTATGGTTACTGGATGCTTCAGGTATGTTATTGACGTTTTCATTCTTTGAATTTGACATAAAAATACGGTTAAATTTATACAAAATACCTGTATCTGAAAAATAGCTAGTTAAAAAAAGTAACATAGAGCACAATAAACAGTAGAGTATATTAATTCTAAATTTCTATACAAAAAATAATTTATTTATGAGGTAGAAATAAATTAAAAAGTACTACATTGTATCCAAAAGAATCTTTAGTTAATTACATTTTGGGTTTCTTAAAAAAAATTAAAAAAAGAGAGAGGGGAAAAAAGTATTTCTTGGCATCCTAGATTTTGTACAATCAATAACACAAAACTATACATTTTCCCTTACAATATTAAAATTATAATTATAATTTAATTTTTCAAAATTTTAATACTAGGTCTATCCTTGATTTCTTTTGTTTACTTTAAACAATGTACAATTTAAAAAGAGGAATATATTTACTGGGGCTAAAAAACAACTATACAACCATTAAAAAAAAAAAAGAAATAATTTTAAACAACATGAGAAATTTATTATATAAATCATTAGGCAAGTTCTGGTTTTTAATACAAAACACTTTTGGTATAAATAACATAATTCTTAGGACTCATAGATAAAGAGTATTTAAATTAAAAATAATGAAATATATGCTAGTATTACTTAAGTTCTAAAATTTTGAAAACAAAGACATAGGAAATATTGCATTTCTTAATTGATTAATAGGTTCAAAGTAAAAAATTAACAATAAAATAAATGATAAGTCTCTTGCTAAAAGTTTTATGTAATAAAAATCAGGAATTGTTTTACAACATTCCTATTTCTTATCATAAAAGACAGTAGTTAAAAATGCATTAGAAAATTAGCTGGCTACATGCCATTTAACTTTTGAAATATTAAGTCAATCTGCCAGTTGTCACCTTTCACAGAATAATAAAGTTATCAAATCCAGGAAATACAAATTTACCTGATTTATTATTTTTTAAGATAATTAATTTTAGGAATATTAGGGTAGGGGCTCCTGTATGCACAACTCATATGTTCTGTTCTTTAAAAAACGGATTTCCATAGGAACTTTTCAAAAACATTTAATTTTCCACAAAGATGGAATAAGATAGTACTTTGAACTCAGTCAACTCTCTGTGAATAAAGAAAATAATTTCATTCATAGATAAAGAAAGGTCTCAAAATATAACTTAATTGTAACATTATTAAGAAGTATATTTTATTATTATTGTTTGTATTGGATATCATTATTATTCTGAAAGTTGAAAAGGGAATATTCAAACTCTACAACTTAAATTAAACAAATGGTCACTATTAATTATTATAATTTTTGTAGAAAAGGTCAATCACAAAATATTTACCCTCCAATTGATTCAGAAAGAAATTTAAAGTAAAAAAAAATATTTCTGTACATAAAGTTTAGTTACAATTTATATTTTGGTAATTTATACTAAAAGACATTAAACTCATGGTTTGTTAATTATACTTGATCAAGAATTCAAAAAATTATATTTGATCTAAAAAAATGATATCTGATAAAAAATTTGTACCCAACAAGCCAAATTTCAAGATTTTATATATTCTAAATAAATATAAAATGCTAAAAAAAAAAAAAAATCAATGAGTGTTCACCTGAGAAAATTTAATTCACAACAATTTATTTTCCTCCTTTCAGAATATCTACAAAATTGTAAACAACAATAATTTTCCTTCATCCGTTAAAAATAATTCAGTTGCCAACAAAATTAACACTATTATTTCATGATAATAATTCCAGGAATATATAAATAATTAAGTTAAAATATAACTATAATATTACTTAAAAATATATTGGGCTCTCAACAGCCCCCATGTTGTGCGAGCCATGGCGTGGGTCCTAATACACCTGGTAAACCTTGAGTCGTGGGTTTGATTCCCATGTGGGAAATATCAGTTTATTTTAACGATGAGCTCGCTGAATAATATGATCAATCTCATCCTGAAAAGAAAATGGTGGCAACCTGTAGATAACTTGTCATAACGAGACGTAGTTTCTTAAAATGGATATTAATAAATAATTTAAACTTTTTTTTCATCTAATTACAGTAAAATATTGTCCTAAATTTAAATGTCATATAAACATCCCGTACCTATTTTAAATTTTAAGTTGGCTACAAAGGGTTCTTAATATGATTATAAATAGAGAATAGAACAAGAGAAATCATTTGAGTGAAATTCCAGCACTTGGGCAAACTGATGTTTATAAAGACCCTAAACGAGGGACTATTTTGTGTGATCCTGAACCTTACTCCTGCAAATTTCACAACTTTTGTATACTTTTATTGTTTGATTTAAGTCCAGTTGTAATTCTATAGTGCTCCTCCCTGCTTTTCTAGGTAATACCAGATTTATTATCAATTTTGCAAATACTTTGGTATTTCAACATATCTCTTGGCCAGATAACCAATAGCATTCATCTTCTTCCCAAGGATCTTTACAAGGAGAAAAGTCGATTGATAAACCCAGTATATCGCATACACAACTCACAACATTATTTATTAGGACACATTTAGTCAGATGGGTGGGTAAAGCACCTGTCCAGTATGTAACAAATCTAAACTTTCGTGCTATAGGCACCAGGGTCAACCCTTGGACTGCACACTAAAGTAGTAATTTCCCCTAAGGGATATCAGGATTTGTCTGTTACTTCGCTAGGATCACAAGTTTTGTTACATCATTATAAAACTCGATATATATGCATTTTATGTAAAAATATAGATCGCTTGTTAATAGCTAAAATCGGATGGGGGAAGGGGTTTAGAGGGGGAATTTTGAAAATGCAAAAAGTCTGTTATTATATTTCGGATCGAAAAATTGTATAGAACTGATCTTATTCCAAATTTAATTTTATATGAATGTTGTTATATACATATTTTTTCTATCATGAATATAAACAGAGATGTTTGAATTTTATTATTTAGTTTTCAGCCTTCAGTAAACCTACACTCCTAGTCATGTCATATTAACAATAAGCTGTTATCATGAAACACTTCATTGGAAGTTTAAATACCAGATATTGTTTTCATTCAACTTTCACTGTGTGAGGTACATGCAAAAATGTTGTGTACAAACTTCATCATTTAAGTTTTTACATTCTTAACTTGAAAATCTATATTTGATCAATACCATACTCAATTTTTAACTGTTGCATTCAACACTAAATATCACACTAGTTAATGGCTGAAATTAGATAGAGATGGGGAATTAGAACATTCATACCTCTGTTATTAAGAGTCATATCCAAAAATGTTATAGAACTAATCTTGTTAAACTATTGATGCTCTACAATTGTTGTTCTATATATTTTTTTGTAGCTCAAATATTAAGCAAGTTACTCGTACTTTCTTGTTTTCAGCATTTAATAACCCCAACTTTTACTCATCGGATTTTTACTAAGAAATATAATATATAGTATATATTATGTGATGAGATCAATAGGGTTTCATGCACACATATGGGAAATCTGCTTAGTTTACTCAGCCTTAAAGTCTTATTAATGTTCGGGATTTGGGCTGGCTGGTGGAGGTCTATCATCAATGGAAGGATAATAAGGTCAAAACACCTCCACTCTTAATATTTCATTTATTAAATGCAGAGTACTTTCAGGGTGAACTGTCCCATCTTCAGTGATCTAGAGCTGGTCCCTGGGTTGAGCCGACATCTCCGGCGAGACTTTCTTATTATCGTGATTAACAGGTTCCGAAGATTGACGTCTATTCTTTCTATCTCTACTTCCATTATGACTAATAAGCATTCTGAAGCAATCCAATAAAAAACTAACTATCTTTGGTCTTTGATGCCCCCACAATAGGAAGAAAGCTGTGTATTCACATGGACTGTGCAACCAGATTTCCATTTCAGAACTGTCATATCAGTTTTTTCTTTCTGCTCTCTTACATATACACTACAATCAATGTTATATTGTATCAATAAAGTCTCCAATATAGACTAAGGCTGTAATATAACAAGCATTCTCTGAGATTCAGCTTCAGTGATCTAGAGCTGGTCCCTGGGTTGAGCCGACATCTCCGGCGAGACTTTCTTATTATCGTGATTAACAGGTTCCAAAGATTTACTTCTATTCTTTCTATCTCTACTTCCATTATGACTTATAAGCATTCTGAAGCAATCCAATAAAAAACTAACTATCTTTGGTCTTTGATGCCCCCACAATAGGAAGAAAGCTGTGTATTCATATGGACTGTGTAACCAGATTTCCATTTCAGAACGGTCATATCAGTTTTTTCTTTCTGCTCTCTTACATATACACTACAATCAATGTTATATTGTATCAATAAAGTCTCCAATATAGACTAAGGCTGTAATATAACAAGCATTCTCTGAGGTTCAGCTTCAGTGTATTCAGCTATATCAGAGAATATTTAGAATTCTGTTGAAGACTCTTGGCATTTATTATCTTCATGGTCGTATGAGATATTCAAAAAGCCCGGTATCGATCAAATACTAAATTTGATTCCGTGTTTTTTTTTAATCAATTCCTTGAATCTTTCCACGTTGAAACTTCTTCGATAATTGATTTCCTTCCCATGAAACATTTTGACCTGTATTTCATTATGATAAAAAAATTATCTCTATTTGGTCAAGCTACTCTATAGTCTCTAAATGAGTATAGTATAGGTGTGTATTTGAAGAAAGGTTTAAAAAATTTCATCATGAGTACAGCATAATTTGTGGTCATCATTCCTGGTTTTCCTCAAAGGAAAACTGTTATATGTAGAGTAAAATATAAGTAACTGTAATATTTAGAGCAAAATATATTTTAATAATAACATATTGATGATTCCGTTTGTGATATAATTCTTTGGTTTTAGGAGGAATTTCGACATGGCTGACAGTCTCCTTTACATTGGAACGGTACATAGCTGTTTGTCACCCTTTAAAAGGAAAAGTTTTATGTACTGAGTCAAGGGCTAAAAAAGGTATAGCACTGGTTGTTATATTTTGTATGCTCTCAACTATTACCACACCATTTGAATGGTACACAGAAAAAAGACTAGACCCCCATACAAACAAAACAAATTTTGTACATTATTCATCTTTGGGAAGCAACGAAACTTATAAAGCTGTGTTCTATTGGTTTACAAGCATCACATTTGTGTTCATACCACTTATTCTTCTGGGATCTCTTAACTTTTTGTTAATAAGTGCTGTCAGATTAAGTCAGCAAAGAAGAAAGAAGTTAACACAGGTAAGATTAATTTTAATTTATGCTTGAAAATTATTAGTAGAACAAGATTAAAAGTTTGCCTGATTATTTCCAACTAAGAGCCATACTATTACATTCAATTTGAAATCTGTCATTGAGAGAATTTTAAACTGTGACAAAGAGTACCTCTCAAGAAAACCTCTGATATTTTTTAGTTAATGAAGAGCTCTTTTGAAGATAATTATGCTTTTGTTACCAGCCAAATGAAAAACAAATGAGAACAAGCTAAGCAAAGCTTATTTTGTAGAGTGTACAATTCAAAAGGGGTTGTGTTTATTTAATAGTTTATTACATTTCATTTGAAGTAAATTTAGCAAAGGGGCTTTGTGTACTGAAGAAACATTGAGTTTTCTCTTGGCTGAATATAAATTTCAAGACAAATATTTTAACGGGTAAAACAGGAGTTGATGAATGAGATGTCTATTTTAGTAAATGAATTTATAAACATCCCTTGTGAACCAAGTTTCCCTTGTTGAATTGTTTTTTCTTCATGCTATTTATGTCTAATCAGGAAATTTAAATTAGTTTGTGTTAAAATGCTAAATGTAATTTGATTTTTAACCATACTGTCATTATACTCAAGTGTAATGCATTTTAGAAAACATTGTTATTTTGAAATTTTAAGAAGATGAATGTTCTAATGCTCTGCTTCAGGCCCATTCATCAGTTATAGTTTTCACATCTCCGTTCATCTATTCAAGAAACTTTACGTGAATTTTTTTCCCACACTTATTGTGAGGAGGGCATAGAGCATTCATTTTGCACATAATTCGTGTCACTAAGGGCGATAATTTTAATAATAACTTTATGTAACATAAATATCGCAGTTGGCATCTCTAATGTTTCGAAAAGATATGGACATTCATTGTCTTTGAAACTGTTTACCCTCAATCTAGAAGTGACAATTCGAAAAATAAAGGCAAATCTTGGTGGTACCATGTAGAATAGGCTCACATGCCATACACTGAAATGTGTTGATCAGAGTTAGAAATATCACAGCTGGTGGTCTGGAAGATTTGTACAAATAGCAGAAGATCCAGGGCTTAAATATGTCTAGTAAAACTAAATATACAAGAATCTCTATTTGGGGAGATCGGAGACGCTCTTAAATTGGTACAGTTCTTCTGGAAGGGATAGTTACAAATACCAATAGTGTGTAAGAAGCATATATAAAATCCAGAATATTTGCAGGGGCACAATGCTTCTCTGCAAAAGGCCCTCTATTTTAAGAGTGCCTCAGGGGAGAGCAAAAGTGTAAGTATACAAAATAGTCAATAGACTAAGAGTTTTTATGGCAGTGAAATGTAGACACTCATCAAGGAACACCAGAAGGCACTACTGGTGTGTGAGAGGAGGGGCCTGAGAAAGATTTTTGAGACTGCAAGAGAGCAATCATGGATTAGAAGCAATAGTAGACACATGGAGTTGTATAGCGAGCCTGATGTCATCTGTGTTACTAAACAAAAATGCAAGTTGTGCTTGTTAGGACATGCTAAGAGGATAGAACTGAGTATGTTACCCTAGAAATTGTTGAATAGTACTGAGGCGGAGCAAAGAGGAGTGGCAGGCCTGGGCAAAGGGGGTTGGGCTAGATAGCCTGAGAGAAGACTTAGTAGGATTGTCCGGAATTGGTGGATCCTTGCTGCAGACCATATAGAATGATTTAAAATTGTGTCAGAAGCACAGACTATAGTACTTAATATTCAGTTAGTTGCTGTACTTTTTTAATTTTTATAGTGAATGTACATTTTGTTGTAAATGTTCATTAGAATCATACATGAAAGCAGCTTTACACAATTACTTTAAAAAATTTCTTTAGGTAATGATGTTTTAAGTAGCCAAGAGGCACCAGTTACGTACACTGAAGAGCAATATCTACCTCTACATAAGGTTTGTCAAATTTAGTAAAAATGTATCAGCCTCATTGGCTATATACAGTTTTAATATTTGAAAAAGAACAATCACACATTTCATAATTTACCAGTAAAAACATGGTATAGCTATTTATTACATGGCAGAATTATAAGACATTATAGTTCAATATATTAAAATAAAGGTACTTAATCCATAATAAGTTAAAACTATATTAAGGTGAAATTTTCAAACTGTTGAAAACAATTTTTCATCATTCTACTTAGAAAAAAGAGGCTATAAAAATTATTTATCACAATGAATAATTTGGATAAAAAATACACTTATTTATAAAAATTGTGCAAAGGAAGCAACTGCTTCACTATATTATAACATCAATCTATATGCATCTGTAAATAGATTGATGTTATCTAGTAAAATGTGGAAAAAATTATATATTATATATGACTTTATTGTATACAATTTGGGTATGTTAATATGTGTATATTTATAAGTGCAGGTGTGTGTGTATGTATGTATGTATGTGTATATATATATATATATATATAAATATATGTGTGTGTGTGTGTATAATATACACCTGCATACAGTGTGCTACGATACCATTACTGATTGACGGTGAAAGTCTATATCAAAAATTCTATCTAAATCCATAAAGTTATACAAAAAATAAAAAGTTTATATACCTTTATAGTGGATTGCTAAAAAATTAAATAAGATATATCTAATATCCCAGAAAAGGGTTGTTAATAAAATCTGCATGCAAAGGGGCAGAAATAATTAGGACAGCTTATAACGAAAAAGAGAAATTCGTTCTCCTGCTTAAACATTTGGGCTATTAAAGGTGGTGATTTGGAAACAAATTTTAATTGCTACCAATCTTCCAATTACTTAAGATGACCATGAGTAATTTTTAATTATTACTATCCTTAGTCAGGGGCTCAGGTTAGCAATGTGAATTAAGGTATTGGTCTCAATACAACTGGATAACTTTGCCATGGGTTAAAGAGATTATATATAGTCAGGGCCATGCTATTGTTATGTTCCCTGTAATTATTACAATGGAGATCCAAAGTTTGATGCCAGGGATTGCATACTAAATTTGGCTGTTTTCAAGGTTAGATTTCTACTGATGCCCAATCAGCATCGTGGGGCAATTGAGTATGTACAGAAATAAAGAAGAAACAATTTTGATCTATAATGCCACCACAAAAGCCATGCAGTAACCTTCTTTTGACCAAAGATCATAATTACCTTTTATTTTACAAATTGCAGACTGAATATATCATATACATTTACATACATTGCGTGAAATGTCTACAACTACCCAGCTGTAGACGTTTAAGGCATTAATCCACTGTATAGAACATTAAATATAAACTTAGAATTGATGTTCAATAATTCTTTGAAATATGATTTTTTGGATTAACATTTAATTTTAAACTCAGTATTTCAGTATCAATTATACTATTGTATAAATCAGTAAATGAAAAATTATCTCACATAAATGAAATAATTTAGAATTTGTTGCACTTATTAGAAGAGAACATTAATTTTGTAATATATGTATGCAGATTAATATATATTACAAGTCTAAAAGACTTAAAAATACCTGAATCAATGTTGCCAACCTATGAATTTCCTTCTAATGAGTGTACAACACTTGCGTGGCTAAACCCCGTCAGGGCCAGGGTTAGAGGAACTATTCAAAAGGCCATTCTTGTAATTTATTCAGAATTGTATGCACTCTCACAGTGTATCCTATAGTTCTCTTACCACACACTAGTGCAATAGTGTTCTTTCTGTTATTTATCACTACCTTGACCTAGCCTTAATAATAATATGTGAGTTTACAGGTTAACTGTATCTTCACTTTTCCCCAATATCCTTCAGTGATTTAGTTTTTACTCCAAGCAACTTAGGATGTAAAAAGTGTATTATTTTCTCTTTTATATATTTTGCTCCTTTATCAAATCTCCCTTGGTTCATTTGAATTATAATTAACAATAACAAATCACAGACCTGCTAAAATTATTATTTTATTATTCCATCCTCAGAGCTTCTCCTTCACCAAGAATTTACTTTACACCTAAACTACCATAGAGATTAAAATATTGTATTAAACCTTAGTCAGTATCCAATCCATCCACAATTTTTAACTAGCAATATAGTAATGCTACCAGCACCCTACAACTAATCTTGTTCTAAATGATATTTTCTTCCATAGGAATACCACACTCTCGATTATCATTTCAATCAGTATTAGTCCTTGCTTTTCAACTTGTCTATAGATTCTAACTTCTCTATGAGGCATAATTTAACATGCATCAGTTTTTCTTCTATCATACTTTATGTAATATTTATTTTATAGGCCCATCAATGCCCCTAAACTCATAGATAATGCTTTTGATAGATTAATCACTACTTATTCTGAAACATTTTCTATAATTCTGGAAAATATTGTTTTCCGGTTCACAGCCCAACTACACCTCTATAATTCAGTGGTAACATGATGTAAAAGCAGAATTTGATTCTAAAATTCATGTTTTATAAGAGTTAAATCCATCAGCTTAAAGGTGTATAAAATGCACTATTTTTAAGTTCTGTATTTGTTGATCTAATCCCCTTGCTCCGTCTACAGGATGTGCTAGTACCTTGAAAGTTAATATACGTTTCTAGCTTCCTTGCCAAAAATAAACTGGACCAAATTCTATGCACATTTTGATATGCTTGTTCATTTTAAATCATTTCATCATTGGCTTCAACTTCAAAATCTGCATACATTCCTTGATCCTGAGCCCTTCAATCACTCAGAATTGAAAGGATGAACTACGAAGTTACAATCAAAATACTCAATGTTATGTTAGTCCATGTTTATCTATAGAATATCACAAATAGGGTCTTACTCCAACCTTCTATGGATAATATAAGCTCTACCTCAAATAGGTTCTTTGTTGATCGAAAAGAAAATTTTTATTTTGGCCCAATACAACAAAGGTATTATATACAAATTGTTACATTTTTTTTTTTTTTTATTACAAAATTAAGATATTTTGGTACAGCCTCGGACGTAGTCATCCTTCAGTAGTTGCACCTAAATTGTAATGAGTGACTCCACTTGACATCAGAAGGCAGGCATGATATTTCCTTACTAGTTGTTGAAGGTGAACTAAAATAGGAGCAACCTCCAATTCCCTGTGGATTTGGCTGTTCCTAACAAACCAGGGAGCATTTGCCGCTATCCGAAGTACTTTGCTCTGGGAGGACTGTATTTTTTCTTTTTGTGTATGTTGCTGATGCCCAGCCAGACTGGCTAATTTTGAATAACTACCCTATCTGCAGCTTCGATGTTCCACTTAGATGGGCCCTCAGAATGTGGTTCAATAAATTTTTCAATTATGGTAGAGCCACTGTTGAAACGCCTAAACCAACATTGTGAGAACTTTCATTCTCAAAACCCTCATTTTCCATTTTCCTCAATAAGAAATGTTATTTGCTATCCTCACCCTGTTTTACCAGGACAATTGCTCTTCCTTAGGTTAGGTCATTTTTTAATGATCTCAAAGTTTTTATATCTTTATTTACATATATTGCATATAGGCCACATAAAATTCACTTGGTTAAATTGAACTACAGTGAAAATTAATGAATAGCATCCTTCCTTATAAAAACAATTTTTTATTACTCCATCCTTACAGCCTTTCCTCCCCCATGGATTACCATTACAATATAATTAATGATTGGGTATTTATTATAGTTTAATGACTTAGAAGCTTCCATAGAACAATTTTTATAAGCATTAATAAAGAAAAAACTTCCAAATGATATAAATAATAATGTTTTTTTTCCAATTATAATAGTGAAATCTCAGTTGGATATTATTTAGACTTGCATATTATAAATCACAAAAAAATATCAAAATTGTGAATTGTAATGTCTTACTATTTTACCATGTAATAAATCGTAAAATCATATTGTTGTTGACAAATTGTGTGTATTCTTTAGTAGATATAACAATTCAATGAAGTTAGCCAATATGGTTGAAATGTTTGTAGTTAATTCGACGAATGCATCATAGTGTTCATAATTGGACATTGTTGGCTGCTTATCTACTTCATTTTCAATCCTACTTTCAGAGAAAATTCAAGAATTATCTTTAGATGTTGTCTGGTAGGTAAAACAGTGTAATAAGTCCTTTTTTAAAAAAGCTGTATTTTTATATCATGCAAAAATGTTGTTTAGTAGCATGTGGAAATGTGGACTTATAACTGGGAGATCCAAATTTACATCATATTGCCATTCTCCTCCTAGTAATCATCCAGCATTTCGAGCCAATGGAGAAATTTCTTTCAAAGATTAACAGAGGCTTGGAGTCAATTGACCCCATATAGCAGTTCTCTTCCCATGTTAATTCCAATAATCCTAACTTATTGTTCAAAAATCTCATAATATAAATCTGTATGAGGACAACTGTGCTGCCAATTTCAACTTTTAGAAATCACACCTGCAGTTAATATGATGTTAAAGCCCTTTGTCTTTTCATTCAAATCTGATAAGGATACCACATGACCAACAAAATGTTTTGCTGCAGTTCATTTAAAATTACTTCATTTGAATGTGTTGCAGGGTATCTCAGTTCGAACACATCAGATTAAACAGTCGTATAACATATTTTATAAAACAATTTTATGATAAAAAAGGTCTTTTATAAATTTTTTTGAATCTCTAACAGGCAAGGAAGAATATACAACTTTTTTATTTTTGGCCGCTCTATACCACCTCCCCTTATTTGATTTCATTAGAAAGGGGAGGTACACAACTAGACGTTACAAGAAACTGAAATATGAAATTTCAACATTCTAAGGCCAGCTATTTTTGAGTTATGCAAGATAAGTACAGACCACAGAAAAATTATTAAAATGAGTTCAGAGAAGGGTCAAAAGAGATAATTCCATTGAAATCAGTAATTTTTCATGATTACAATACATGTTATTCTTCGTACAAGATAGTAAACATGCATGAGAAAAAAATGATGTACTCATCTTGTATTAAGACTTTATTCTAAGCAACCAGTGCTTAAGATGATCATAATTTGATTTCCTTTATATACATATGCATGTTCATTACTGCTAGCACAAACCTTATATAAGTTATCAAAATTCAAAGGTTAATTAAGTTTATTTTATAAGCGTTTGCAGTTTAGATAAGAGCACAGGAAATTGAAAGTTGAATACAGCTCTTAATATTTTCTAACCAAATTATGTTTCTTTCTTTCAGATGGCATCTAGAAAAATCTACAAAGAAAAACAAGAAAATAAAATTACCATAGCATTAGTTGCAGTAGTGTTTCTTTTTCTCATATGCCAAGCCCCAACTGCAATAACATTAATTGTAACAATTTTTTATAAGCCAGATGTAGGCAGTGAAGGAGACAATTTTTTACGTGCATTAGGAAATATATTTAATTTTCTTGTAGCAGTTTATACAGCTTGTAATTTTTTATTGTATTGTGCAATGAGTGATAAATACAGACAGACGATGTATCGGACATTTTGTCCTGCACTTGCTTATAGGCATGAAAGAGCTAGCACATTATCATCTAATGCAAGTTATCGTAATTCATCTATACATTGATAATTATAACTAGTTTCATTTATTTTGTATTAATGATTATATAATTAATATTATAGATTTTGTTGTTCCTTTTTTACTCCATTGATAATTTTGTATATTAAAAAATAAATGTATCAAAAAATATTCCGAACTTTCTTATTTTAATGATAAATTGAATTTCACAGCTAGAAGAGCTGGGCTTATCACGACCTACTACTTACTACCTTCCATATTTTACCATAGTTTCATTGAAAGCATAGATAATGAGAGTAAGAGGAGAGAGAGGAAGGAGAGTACATTTTCTTTTGGTTCAATTTATAATTAGAATACCATTCAAAAAAGAAGACAAATGGAAAACCCAACATTTAGCAGAATTTACGTGCAGATAAAAGTGATTTTTGCACACATTCTCAACAACTTAATAAAACAAAGGGGCTATGCCCTTTTGCTATTGGTGGTTTGCATATTTATGTATCCCTAACCTTTAAGAGGTTTAAAGTAATCTAAATTAGGAATGTAGATAGAAAGGGAGGGACTGACAAGAAATGACAAATTAGATCATATATGCACCATCTTTAAATTTAAAAATCCACATTCTAATATCTCAAAGACTCCTCAATGAAATCTTTCCAATGGTGTGTTACAGCAGAAGTACCATAATTTTACAAAAAATGTAGGCATCCAATATTGGGAATTATTTGATGTGTGTAAATGTAAATAATATAAATGATCAAACAAAATAATGTTTAAACAAATGCTGATTTAAGTCTCTCTATAAATTCTGAGGTATGTCTATTTGCCTTGAAGTTATAAAAGTGTGAGACGCTTAATATACAGACACATTAATATAAAAGATGTTGTCTCAGATAATAGACCTTAAAAATGAAACATACCATTTTTTCCAACAAAGCAATGAAGTGAAGAGAAGAGACAAAATTTCTATATGGATTGGTCAGGTTTGGTTTTAAAAATGTAATCTACTTTTCCTACTAAGACTAATGGGGTGGTTCAAAAATATAGAGACAAGAACATGGGCCTCAAAAGTAACACTTACTTACAGACATGTTAAGCATTTGATTCAGTAATTTGAGATATTACGCAAAAATTATAAGTTATATTGATGATTATCTACTTAAGCAGATTATTGTACCAGCACACAAAATCTTTCTATTGAATTGAATGTGCCCTTTACTATTATAAAGTACTACTTAGAAATTAATCACTAATTAGTTACAGTAGTAAGGTTAAATATTTAAGCCATTATATCCCTTAGAACCTGGATAAACATTTAAAGTAGAGACATTTAAAGTAGAGAGTAAAGACTAGAAACTTAGACTGGGCATAAGATGTTCAGTGAAATCTATATATATATAAAATTGTAACCTCTGTCTGTACATTGATTTTTTTCGCGAAATTTCACGATAACTTTTCGTTTCACATGTCATAGACACCATAACTGCATTTTGTTTCTTTCGTGTATGTTTGTTTGTTTGTTTGTTTGTTTGTTACCTTTTCACGCATAAACGGCTGAACCGAATTTTATGAAACTTGGTATGTATATTACAACTAACCCAACTTAGACTTTAGGCTATATTAAAATTCTCTGAGATGAACAGGAGTGAGGGTTATAAGGGAGACCTGAAATTAAAAATAGCGATATTTCATTTCCTATCGGTTTTTTGGCAAGTGTGAACATAACAAAAGTTGTTTATTTTGTTATTTAGAGTAACGTTTGTTATGTACACTTTTGTCGTATACCGAAGTTTAAATGCGTTATACGCTAAAAATTATAGCGGGAGTCAACAATATTATTTGCTAAAAAAGACTCAACCGAACTAAATAAAACTCGGTATGTGTATTAGCAGTGAGGCCTTCATTATAATAAGCCATACCAACATTTCTATGGACGGGCAGGAGTGGGGGTTATAAGGGAAGCCTGAAATTAAAAATAACGATATTTCGTTTCCTATTAGGTTTTCCGCAAATATAAACATAACAAAAGTTGTTTATTTTGTTATTTGGAGTAACTTTTATTATATACACTTTTGTCGTATACCTAAGTATAAATGAGTTATACGTTAAAACTTTAGCGGGCACTAACGGCTGAACCGAACTTAACAAAACTCGGTATGTCAATTAGCATTAATTCTTCCATGATTATAAGTTACATTAAAATTTTTAGGTTCGAACGGGAGGGGGGTTATACGGGAGGCCTGAAATAAAAATTCACCATATTTACATGTATAAGAGGCGGGAAATATAAAAATATCGAAGACTGTGAAGCCTTATCGAACAAATAATTCTATTATTAGCAAATCCACGGGAAAGACGGGTATCAATCCTAAACACTGGGACGGGTAAATGTCAAAATATTGTGCAATGTAAAGCCTGCTAAAAAATACCATCACCATTCAGCCTCAAATGAATTCCCGGGCGAAGCCGGGTATCTGAGCTAGTAGTATCTAAAGGTAAAAATCATATTGGTAGGAGGAGGGGGGGGGGGTACTCTGGACTGAAAACACAAAATAAAAATAACACCATTAATATTTAAGGTAGAGAAAAAAAATAATGGGGGGGTGCTCAAGTATATTGGATGATGCCCTCGAACATGGCTTCTAGAGCATTCTTGTCTACCCCGAACCTTTTCAAAGAATTTAAAGTTAAGTCTGGTCATAGCCACTGGCTTCTAGCCTATGAACTGGAACTCCCATTCACTAAAAGTACTACACATTTTTCAGAGTAAAATTTAAGGAGAATTGTAATAAATTACATTATCAACAAGATGGCTAATAAAAAATGTTATGAGCTGACTAATGATACTGAACATATTTGGGATTGTGTTGTTTTTCTAGACCCTCCACTTATCCTGGATCAAAATAAGTCATCAATGAACATACTTTTACATTAAATGTTGAGTTAGGAAATGATCCAAGAAAAATTATGATCAGTGGAGTTTTAATCCTATTGGGTCTTGTGCATTAAATACAAATGTTTTAATGTGTAAATTTGTATAAATATAAATTGGAATAAAATTGAAAAAAATTAAATAAATATTACATATATAGTGAGATAATTAGCCACACGTTGGTTCACCAAAAATAATAAGACAGAAAAATAAATAAATATATTTTCCCTTTATGGGTTAATGTCATAGAGCTCATAGATGTCATTATAGGCAAAAAAGAAGGTTCACTTAATGTGACAATAAAGTACTTGGCTTATGCTCAAAGAACAAAAAATTAATAATTAAATAAATTATTAAGAAATTCTAACTCTAGGCACTTAATAAGCAAATTTCATAAACCAGTTAAAATATTATTATCATTAATTAAACCAAGCAATTCATGACTCAAATTTATGATTGGATAACTTTAGTAATTATAAAATTATTTATTATTATTATTATTTATTAACGTCCACTTTTTGCAATTTAGGCTAATCGGGACGAGTTATCTACAGGTAACCACCCTTTTCTAGCCAGGGTGGGATTTTAGGACGTTATTTAATGAATTTCGTCACTAAATAATTTCCTTTGCCCAGGCAAGAATCGAACTCGCCACTCTAGGTTTACCATGTGAGATAAAGGTCAATGCTTTAACTCGCATGGCCAACCTGAGCCCCCCTAAAATTGTTTAAGTAATAAAGAATTATTAACAGGACATTGAGAACTCTTAATGTAGATAAACTGGAATTTATTTATAATCAAAAATATTTATATAATGTAATTTATTCAGATTATTAGATTCAAATATCTCATGTTAATAAGTGGGGAACAGATGGCAAATTAGGGTTCAAATCATCAATATCCATGACATAAAAATAATATAGATAAAAAAAGGTCATCTCACCCAAAAAAAATCAAAGAATTCGATTTTTAAGATCACCAGGTCTGTACTTTTATCGACGGTTTCAGTGGCAAATGGGATCATCAATAATGATGTAGACTTCATTTTTCATTCTTAATTTTTCATTCTTCCTACTGGAATGAGAGATGAGGAGCTTTTCCATGATTAAAAAATATGAAGAAAAATAGAGATGCAGTCCAGTGTGCGACCGCCGAGAGATCTCCAGGCATTAGCTTGCTTTGGCCTATGTACCATTGCTAAATCAAGAAGAACTATTTTGTAAATTTTTGATTTCCTTGAAAAAAGATGTGTTCATTCATGAAAAATAAATTTGTGTAGCTGATATAACATTTTTCATCTTTAAATTCTTCCATTTGACTTTTAATATATGTTAATTTGACATGCTGTTAGTATAGTACTCCTAATGGCAATTTCTTCAGCTAGATATCTACTGTGGCTTTTTGTATATTTGCTATTTATTATGCTCTTTTCACTTAATACTGTAGCTCTGGAATTTGTACATGTTACAATATATATATATATTACTTTTTTTAGCATTGGTATTGTAGACATAGTGATCTTTAGTTGCCTCCAAATGGTATTCGAGGGCAGAATGCTTAAGTCACTACCTACCTCAACTCGATGCACAACCTCTATTATATGGAAGTACCTTGAATGAGTTGTCTTCAATAGATTGGCAGGCTCCAATATACTAGAGGGGGTCTCAATAGTTAGATCACTAGTGGCCAGCTTGCATGTAGCTGGGATAGCCAAGTGCTGTCAGACAGACCTACTCACTAAACTGCCTCTCCAATTGTACCATAAAAAAATGATGGGACATATATTCTATTTAAGTAAGGATAATCCGTCAAAAAAAAAAACATTTATTTAAATTAAAGCTGTATATTACAGAAATAATACACAATTCACAAAAAGTCATACTTATAAATCTAGCGTTGTTTTTTTCAGTTGTAAGAGCATATGTTCTTGTATAGCAGAAAGGCGAGAATCAGCTTCTTTCTACAACAAAAAAAGGTAAACAAACAGTTTCTAGAGAAAAGCTATGTCATTTTTAATATTAATATACAAACATCAATCACTAAATCCCTAGACTTTACACAGACAAGTCTAGACACTCATTAGAAAAAGAATGAGTGAAAAAATAAGTTCTTATGATGTAAGCATGGTACAACTCTTAATCAAGTTGTAGAAAACCATTGCCAAGATTCATTAAAATGTTAAAAAATTACATAAAGAGGTTTCTTTGAGGAAGACAACACAGTGTCAAGACAGTTTCTTTCTAAGGTAGGTACTATCTCAAATAATTAATATTAAAAATAATGCTTAAAATTATAATTTAGTCTAAAATTAATATTTTCTTAAAAATAAAATTAATGAATTCACAGTATTCATAAATAAATATTGTTATATTTATTTCAAAAATATTAAATGTTGTTCATTAGACTTCTTTTGGATTGCAAAATTAAAAACACAAACTTTAGAGTTTTTACCACTGCACAATTTATTTGACAATGCACTATACAATTTGTAAATTATTCTTAACAATTACTCAGAGTATGCACTGATAACTTCACTTCTTATTTCACAGTACAATAACTCACAATCACTGAAGTTCACAAAAATACAGCACTGCATTGATCTTTACAAAGAACACGGCACTGCACTGTTCTTTACATAAACACAGCCTTACACTGTTCTTTACATTAACATGGCACCACACTGAAACTAAAATGCACTATTCACTAAAGCTGCACTGAACGCACTGTTATTCACTTGAAGAGAACTGAGAACAAACTAAACTAACTAGCAAGCTGGTCCACTTTTATAGACGTGTTGCGAGATGAAAGAAAAGGACCGATATAAGGCTAGATCCCAGACGGGTATCGCTGAGGAACATTCTTTGGTGACAACGGTCCTGGCCCTTCCATCGGTCGGTTCCTTTCTTCTACATCGTACTTCTTAAATACGGATTAACATTTTGCAATTTTTCATGTACACTGTTTTCGCAACAATATATTAATAACAAAATACACCTCTTAATAATTAACAATCACTTTTCCCATAAAACATTATTAATATTTGTACATTAGAATGAACTATATTCCAATGTTGTAGACCAGCCATAGTCAAAGTGTGCTCCACAAGAATTTAGAAAAAAATTCAAAACAACTCTCTCTTTGGCCGACCGTTCCACGATATGTGCGCTCTGACGACTCTTTGAAGCGACGTATCCAAAATGAATTCACGGATTCAAAATCCCTTTTTACCCAACTTGCAAAAATCCGAAAGTATTTCCAACAAGATATATGAATCTTTTTTAGAAATGGCATCAGACACAACTATGGAGTCACTGTTTAAAACGACTCAACGATTTTTATGCAAAATCTGTGATGAATATTCAATGCTTGCTAAAACGGCACTGAATGTTCTTCTCCCATTCCCAACAACATACTTTTGCGAAAGAGAATTGTGATTCTCAAACTATGCAGCCATGAAAACAAAACACCACGATAGACTGGATGCCGAATCTGATGAGACTTCAAAACTCTCTTCTATCAAACCTAATAGCACCCAATTGATGAAAAATAAAAAGCAGTTTCATACCTCCAATTTGATTTATTTTTATTTTTTATCTCATCTATTACTATATTTGTTATGTTATAAGTAACTGTTACATTTTACTAGTATTTTGATTATTAATAAAGAATGCACATAAAAACATTTTTGTTTTATTATAGGGTTCTGTCAAGTATTTTGCTTTCCAAAAGGGTTCCATCACCAAAAGAGTTTGAGAACCACTGTTCTAGACCATACACACTATACTCATATTTGTATTTAAACAATAAAATAGAATTAATGTTTAATAACAATATTCTTATGCTCCTCACCTTGCCTAGAATGGGAGGTAGGTAACTGTAGATAACCCATCCCAATTGCTCTCAGTAGCATAAAGTTGATGTTAATAAGTAACATTATTTATCTATAAAATTTAATCAATTGCATAAAATAATTAATATATTAATTCAACAAAACTGAGGTAATATTATTTTCACATATATAACCCAGTACAACGATATAAATATATATATATATATATATATATATATATATATATATATATATATATAAACATTTTTTAAGCAGACAATTAGAAGTATTCATAAAAGCGAAAATATATGACACAGCTCTAATTCTAAGATCAATGCCTTGTCTGTAATCCCACAACTTTAATAAACCTTCCAAATGGATGTTCCAACACTTCATCAACTTATAATTATGGCAAGATAGATTAAGTGTCCCTTTGCACCTCCTTTCCACTTCTCATAATAATAATCTTTTATACATTATAATCTTCCAATTAATTTGATTTCATCTTCAAATCCCGGTTCAATAATATTCTAAGGCAACATTTATTCTTTAATTTTATTTTAATTTCTACCTTCAATTTTTAACTTGTTCCATTTAATGAGTTCATCACAAAATAAATTCATATTGCCCGAGTGAGAATCTAACTCATGAATCCTACATTAGTGGGACTAAGACCAACTCTTTAACTCACATGAATAGACAGGGTATTTTTTTTTATTTTTCTTTACTCATGTTATAATTTTACTGATTTGTCTTAAGATTTTTATTAATTTAGTTTTCCCTTATATGATTACAGAAATTAAGTAAACTACCAGTCCCTGTGTCACTGAATCCTTCTTCCAGTACTTAGCAGTAAAAGATCTATATGATTCATGAGTTAACTCAATCGTTTTTTTTTTTTTTTTTTTTTTTTTTGTTCTACACAATATTACGGTTGAAGATGTTCAGTAGCACAGAATAACATAACAATGGCTGTGATGTGCTATTAAGGGAAAATATATTAGTATTATCGAAGGTAAATGTCTGATTTTCGGTGATAGTGCAAAAGGGACATGACTATGCAAAGCAATGTACTTCATTTGCTGGGAGGAGAATTAATTATCTATGAGATTCTTAACATGTTTTGAAAATAACATGGATTATACATAAAAATAATAGTTTCATTGATATTCCATTAAAAGTAGCTATGGAGTATGTTAACCCCCGCCTCCTTGTGCCAAATCTTCTTCGAGCAACCTTGGGCATCATAGGAAATAAAGTGTTCTGAATCATTATCAATATTTAAGTGTTATTCCAATTAAAATCAAATACCTTCAACATTACAAAAGATTCATTCATGGCTTTCCCAAATTCAATTTGTGTTAAAAATTCTGGAGGCGTAATCAAAATATCTTCAGGTACAGTGGACATAGAAATATAATACAGACTAGGCTCTATTATCTCAGAAACAAAGGTTTTCAAGTCATCAGTTTCCTGGCTCGCTTGTAGCATTTCTTTAATAGTCAGCTGGTCTTTAGATTTTCTAGGAGATAAATCAAACTGAAATAATAAAACAACATGTTGTTAATAAAGATTTTAAATGAAACAATAAGAACAGTTTCACTTCCATCTCCCTCTTTGAAAAAATACAAAAAAACATTTTGTACCTTTAATTTATAATCAAAGTATAAAATAAAAAAAAAATGCAGAAGTATCAAAAACTAACAAATAGAATCTTAAGATACTTGTCTGAGGGGTGGTGATATGGTCTGTGGTGTACGTGTGTGTATTTATAAGTCACTTTTGAGTTATCCAAGATACATACAGCTGTCAAAGATGGCAAAACTAAAAATGGGTTCAGGTAAAGTCAAAATGGATATATCTGAAATCACAATATATTTGCAATTGCAATACTTCTTTTATTCAGTACAATTAAGTAATAAAGTAAAGAAAGAAACTTATTATATAATTGAACTATAAATGGGAGGGGGAGGGGGAGCTCAGTTGTAGCACAATGTAAGGATAGAGTTCCTGGTTCAAATCCTGAAACAGCACTCAAAATTCTTTTACTGTGTTAATGGACTTCAAGGTGAATTTTTTTCCCACTCTATGCTACACAAGCTAAATGAGAAAAGGAACAGAGCAGGTTGCAAAACTGCAGTGCTATTTTAAATGGGATAAAGTGATGAATGAAAAACAAAACCACAAGTAAATTTTTCTCTCAAATGATCAAACTCTCAAATGATGATGATGATGATTATTTACAAATTCATAATTCTCATAGTCACAAATATTTATTAAAGTAAATAAAAATTAAGGTAGTTAACTCTTTATTAGTTAATATATATATATATAATTCATACATACCTCAAAAATATTCATATTGAATGAACTAAGCTCAGTATTTCCTGAAGGTAAACTATATTTTTTGAGAAGTGCTTTTGTTATACTTTTGTCTTTTGGAGCAGATTTATCCTCAATAGCTGTTCGCTCATGTAGTTTGCTACAGTACAGTTTTGAAAGTTTAGAAACTGCAGTAATAACCTCTTGAGGTGGTACATTGGCAAGAAGTGACATTTGTGGTAGAACGACTGAGGGCTTTGATTGAGTTTCAAGTGTTGAAGTATTTGAATGAAAAGATTCTGTATCTAATATCTCCTGTGTGAAACCAGAACTAGATGATATCATTGTTCCTGAAGAGAAAGTGCATTTCTGTAGAGGACGCCTAACCAAACTTAATTTACGAAACTTTTTAGAAGATAAAGGTCTAGAGACAAAGGGAACCACTCCTGATCTTAAATACTCTTTGTCTTGTTCATAAAAGTCATTTCGTTTTAGGTTAAATGAACTAAATTTGTCACGATTTTTAATATAATTACTATAAATGAATTTTTCACCACCTAGACTACCATCTTTATCTATATTACTCCTTCTTTTGACTTTTCTATTGAGGCTTCTAGACCTTCCATCATGTTTAATACTGATGCTCCTTTGACTAGATTTTGATTTCTTTCCTTTACGATTAAATTTCATTTTTTTCAAAGAGGATCTCCTCTCTTTTTCTTTTTCTTCTTTGCTTTCTGAATAGTCAGAAAAATCAGACATATATATGTTTTCAGAATCTGCAAAAAAATCCATGAAAACCATCATATTTGAAGATTTGTAAAAAAAAATATATGGTTTCATAATGACCAATGTTTTCAACTTGCATCCAATGCTCAGCACTCATTCTTCCAACCCCAACTAGGTGTTGAAAAGCTTTTGAATAAAGATGCAGTTAAATAGCTAGCATAAGAGTGTGACTGATATAAGAAATATGCTACCACTCACCAAAACCTAAATTTGACAGCTCCCAGGACATTTTCTTGGATTGAGAACTGTGAATGAAAGGGTCTATGGCCTCGTTTGCCTCTTGCAAGTTAAGAGTGCCCACTGCCCTCTTTGTTTTATTGTAGTCAGAGGTGACTGTAGGTTTCACTTTGGTATCATCAGAAACAATTTCGGGCTTCTAATGTTTACTTGAAAAACTAGCATAAATCTGGGATAGGTGACATAAGAGATCAAAGTCACTTCAGGTACACTCTTCCCTGAAGGTAAAATTTCTAGAGGAATAAATGCTCTAATTTTTCCAAAGAGTACTACATACAGTTTAGGTTCAGACAATAAGCTGTTGAGTCCAGTCAAATAAAATGAACAAATTTCAATTCCATTGCATGGTCAAAGGATACATACCAAAACAAAAGCTGCTGTATAGCCCTTTTCCCAAAATTCTTATAGTAGGGGGTCACAATCAGCCGCTATCCAAATTTTATAGATTCGCGATTGCTTTTATAAATCCACAGCTATGCAATAATTCAATAAAAGTATACATTTCTGTTTTATGAATATTGTCAAACCCATTTATTATAGAATTCATTTTACTGCAATTTGCATTTCAGAAATATAACTACAATATTAGAAGTTATGAACGATATAAATAATACTAGCTCAGATACCCGGCTTCGCCCGGGAATTCATTTGAGGCTGAATGGTGATGGAATTTTTTTGGCAAGGCTTTACTTTGCACAATATTTTAAAATTTTCCCGTCCCATTATTGTTGGCATTTGTTAAGACTAAAATTAATTTTTTATGTAAGACTTGACTGTCCTCCATATTGTCATATTTCCCGCCTCCTGTGCATTATGCATAAATTTCAGTTATTAGGACAAAATATTAACGTAGATTTGAATTAATTTTTCCAGGTGAGGAACCTGATTTATACTTTGTTATACGACAAAAGTGAATATAACAAAAGTTACTTTAAATAACAAAATAAACAACTTTTGTCATATGCGTATTTGCAGAAAACCCAATAGAAAACGAAATAACGCTATTTTTAATTTCACGCCACCCTACAACCCCCACTCCTGCCCGTCCCTAGAAATGTTCGTATGGCTTATTATAATGAAGGCTTTAGTGCTAATACACATACCGAGTTTTATTTAGTTCGGTTGAGTTTTTTGTGCCAAATAAAATTATTGTCCCCCGCTATAATTTTTAGCGTATAACGCCTTTATACTTCGGTATACAACGAAAGTGTATATAACAAAAGTTACTCTAAATAACAAAATAAACAACTTTTGTTATGTGCATATTTGCCAAAAAACCAATAGGAAACGAAATATCGCTATTTTTAATTTCAGGCCTCCCTTATAACCCCCACTCCTGTTCGTGTCAGAGGATATTAATATAACCTAAAGTTGGGCTAGTAATAATATACATACCAAGTTTCATAAAATTCGGTTCAGCCGTTTATGCGTGAGAAGGTAACAAACAAACACACACAAAAGAAACAAAATGCAGTTATGGTGTCTATGACATGTGAAACGAAAAATTATCGTGAAAATTCGAGAAAAAAATCAATGTACAGACAGAGGTTACAATTTTATATATATAGATATATGTTATATTCTTTTTTTTTATAACTTCAGGCTTCTTTATAAAAATGGCTCATTACACCAAAATGTTGAATCTTTAAATTCAAAAATAAGTCTATTTTTTTCTTCATAAATATTAGAGGTTTCATCATTTTCTTGTATCAACATAAAAAGCACAATAGAAAGCATATCAGATTCGTACACTAGTACTGTCATGAACAATAGTAAATCGAGGGGTCCTTCATAATCATTATAATCTAGATGAGTGATGACTCTGACCACTACTAGAATTCTCCTTATTTAATTAAATACCCCTCAGTTGGGAAGACAAAGAAAGGCTCAAACATTCATTTCTGGTAAAATTAATTTCTGCAAAAAGACACCCCTCAGAATACCTGAAGGACCACAGTCATGCTTTAGCAATAAAAATGCATTATTTACTTGGGCAGACACATTATAAATATCCTCTAGGGGGATAGTCCGTATTAGAAGTGTATCTTATGAGCGAGCTATCATATCAGGTTTTAACCTGTCAAATTTTATCAAAACATGATAGTGCAGTAGTGTTATTTTAGATCCTTCAATCAATGTACCATATTCTTGCTTACGTTCTGCTTGCAGCTACTACTATTGAGAGTAGTTTATAATTTCGTATTAGTTTATAGGTCTCATTTATAAAATTTGTTGTTTTATTTGCTTACATTCTACTCCCTCCCCCCACCCCTCATGGAAATACGGGGTGTGGCTATTAAATAACGAGACTGACGCTGTAAAACATTTTATTTTTATTTCATACATTTTTACTTATTATCACCTTCAATATACACCCCTCCTTTGTCCCTACAACGCTCCATGCGAACCTTCCATTGTTCGAAACAGACTGGAAGTCTTTTTCTGTCAGCTCCTTCAGGACGCGTGCCGCTTTCTCTTTCACAGCTTCAACAGACTCAAATCTTGTTCCTTTTAATGCAGATTTCACCTTAGGAAACAGATAGAAGTCGCACGGCGCAAGATCCGGCGAATAAGGCGGATGGTCTAACACTGGGATGCTGAATTTGGCTAGAAACCTCTTAACAGATAATGCGGAATGAGCCGGCGCATTGTCTTGGTGGAGAACCCATGACTTGTCCTTCCACAATTCAGGTCGTTTTTTCCTTATTCTTTTGCGGAGTTCAGCAAGAACGTGAAGGTAGTAATGTTGATTAATCGTTTGACCTTCAGGAACCCAGTGAAGGTTCACAATCCCATGAATATCGAAAAAAACAATCAACATTGCTTTGAATTTTGATTTGCTCATTCGAGCTTTTTTGGCTCTCGGTGAAGATGGGCTTCCAGTGCATGGGTTGGCGCTTTGTTTCAGGATCATACATAAAAAACCATGATTCGTCACATGTTATTATCCTTTCCAGTAAGTTTGGGTCATTTTCAATGGCATTCAAAGTGTCAGTACAAACATTTTTGCGAGCTTCCAGTTGTTCAAATGTGAGAATTTTAGGCACCATTTTGGCATACACTTTTTGCATGTTAAAATTGTAATGTAATATTTGCCGTACGGATTCTTTATCAATTCGTACAGTTTCAGCAATCGCACGAATACTTAACCGATGGTCAGATCGAATCAGATTACCGATTTTTTCGATATTGTCATCCGTTTTCGACGTGGAAGGGCGACCCGGGCGTGAATCATCTTGAACGTCTTCTCGGCCATCTTGAAAACGCTTAAACCACTCAAAAACACGTGCACGCGATAAACATTCATTGCCATACACTTCTTTCAATAAATTATAAGTTTCAGTAGCGGTTTTTCCAAGTTTCACAACAATTCGTTGCTCTACTGTTACACTTAACATTTTTCCGGCGAAACAAAAAAAACAACTCTAATGCGAACGAAGGCTACGGCTGTACTGATTTGTTTACAGAAGCGAGAGGCACTATATTCGAAAGAGGAAGCTTCACGATAACAGCTGTTAGTTGCTGGCGTTTGACGCATGCGCACTTCTTCTGTAGCAGCGTCAGTCTCGTTATTTAATAGCCACACCCCGTAAAACTGATGGAAATCTGCTAATAAAACTGCTGGAAGGATAATGAGATACTTTTATAAGAAAAAAAAGTTAACTTAATACCATTAAAAGTTGGGAATCTTGAGTGATTTTGGAAGGTTGGATCTCCAAAACCACATCATTGATAATAGAAAACCATAACTATGATAATATATGGCTGGCATTTAGTCTCCAACATTAATCTGACCACATTTTACAGAAGCAATATTACATGTGAAAAGAAATGTGAGCTTTGAACTGCCAAGAGCCTCCTACTAAACAAGTATTAGATAGTCAATTTAGTATTTTACGTTTAATTTATCTTAAATTAAAGAAATGCTTATTAAATTTAAAGAGCAATTTTACCTAAATACATTTGCATAAAGTTTGCTCTGCCAAACATCAAAAATTCATTTCGTTTTTCTTCTGCTCTTTCAGCTCGCCCAGGGTCATTTTCTTCCCAGCTTTGTGTAAACATCTCATACGTTTTACACCTTTGATCATCATGTTCAAGAGATGTTCCTTCTTCCTAATAACACTAAATTATTATAACAAACCACAAAAAACAAATACAAATGCATGTTGGGGTGGGGGTCTGATGAACAATAACCTGTAAATATTCATGTCCTTAAAAAATAAAATAAAAACAGTTTATTCAACTCTTTTCTAGTTAATATCTTTAGATTTATAAATATCTGTTTTTTCTATGAAACAGATCAAAGAGAGGACTTTCTTGTTTTAATATGCAGAACTTATAAGCAAAAATGATTCATTGTGGTAATTGTTTTAATCCCAAAAACACATTGATGGAATTGAAATATTTTTTACATAATAAAAAAGACAAGAGTTTTCAGAAAATTATTTCCAGAAGGGGTAGATATGACAGAAGGGCATGACTATGGAAGTTTAGCCATCCATATCTTTATATATATATATATATATATATATATATATATATATATATATATATATATATATATAAATTATACATTATATTTTTATTTTAAAAAACGACATTGTAATATTAAGATGAACTCTGCAAGAGCTTTCCAATGCAGTATTTTGGCATGGAGATTATCTGTACACATTTTCCAACCCTATCCCCCGATTGCAGTGAATAATGATAAGAATTGAGATAATAAAAAAAAATTGCTAATTTCATGAATATATTGTTGCGAAAATTAAATACTTGAAAGAATAGTACAGAGATGTTCATGTGTTCGGGAAGAGCGGGGAGATCAAAGGGTGCCGCAAGATCCCAAGGGGCCAAAGGCCAAAGGGTGGCCTGTCCTAGTCCCTACCAGTCCTTCCTGGAAGAGTCTTGGCCTCATCCTTTGATGTTTAGCAACTCCTCTATATAAGCATGTGCAATTCGGTCGAGTTGAGTTGGTGCTCAGCTGGCTTCAAGTGATGTTCAATCCTACAGTGCGACTTAGTGCAGTGTGGTAAAGTGTTTTTATGTGAAGAACAGTGCTGTGCCGTGACTCTGTAAGTAACATCATAGTGCCGGGTTTAAGACAGTGCAGTGCCGTCTTTTTATGAAGTTCAGTGACCGTGAGTGAAGTATTGGACAGTGTAATAACAAGAATAGTGATGCTATCAGTGCATCTGTGAGTAGTAATTAAGAATAATTAACGAAGTGTATTGTGCATTGTTAAATAAATTGTGCAATGATAAAAACTGTGAAACTTGTTTGTGTTTAATTTTGCAATCCAAAAGAACTCATTAATAACGCTTATTACTGGTTTTGTAATAAAACGTAACAACTGGTGTCAGAAGTGGGATTGCAAAATTAAAATCAACAAAAATGAAGTTTGAAGAACTAAAAGTGGAACAGCTGAAGAAGGAGCTGGCTAAACTGGATCTGCCAACAACAGGAAATAAGGCTGAATTACAAAGGCGGTTGCAAAATTAAACATACACAAGTTTAATTTTGCAATCCAAAAGAACTCTCATTAATAACTTTTATTACTGGTTTTGTAATAAAATGTAACAATATGTTCTTCCTTTATATGATGACAAACCAATGGACAATCAAGCCGAAGGTCTCTGGAGGAGAGAAAACAACTTTAAAAATAAATAAATAACTGAATACTTTGATGATTATGACATTATTTAAGCTTACTCAAAATCAGTTGAAATTCCTCATTGCTCACTTATATTTTACATCTAACCTAAAACTGGAATTGCTGAATTCAGAATGTGAGCCATCTAAATTAAATACAGTGTCTAAGAATAAATATATAACATGTACATAAATAACCTAAAAGTTGTGGATTCTTCACGCTAACTATAAAAGAACTAATAAATATAAAGCCAGATACATACATCAAGTTCATCAAGAATCATAGAGATCTTCCAATGAGGAGAGTAAGAAAGTAATCCAAAAGGGGGTTCGCCTTCAAATTCTTTTGGAGATATTACAGAAATATCATCTGAAACTTCTTCACTGTCAACATCAAATAGCTGGTCTTTTGTTTTTTTTCTCAAGGTTCTTCTGTCAGGAGAGCTCATCATGCTTTCACAGTCATCTAACTCAGGAAATTCCTCTTCCTCGATATTTTCTTCTTCTTCTTCATTTATTTCATCAAATGGAGCATCTTGAAAGTCATTAAACGCTAGAAAAATGAAATTCCTAAATAAAAATAGAATATGATGAACTCATACTATTTTTAGTAGATTTCCATTAAGAAAAATCAACTATTAGTGTTTTACTCACAATGTAATTTTCAACATACTGATCTTACCAAGCATATGGAAAACACGTCTGTTAAAATCTATACACTTATAAATATTATATATATATTTATATATAACATACTAGCTAAGATACCCTGCGATGCCTGGGAAATCATTGATGACTGAATAATGATGGTATTTTTATAACAAGGCTTCAAATATATACAGTTTCACTTCCCGTTTGGGCTTATTCTTTTTCTGTAAGGACCAGGTAACTGTAGGGGACTTTTAGAATAGAAATTTTAGTTTTGATGTATAAATGAAAAAGAGTTCCTAATCAATCCCTCTCCACTGATTGGCACACAGTGAATATTATTATTATTTATTAACGTCCACTTTTTAGTACTATGGCTAATTGGAACGAGTTATCTACAGGATACCACCCTTTTCTAGCCAGGGTGGGACTTAAGGTTGCACAGTGAATAATTCAAATCAAAATCATGGATGGCATTTATTATAATTAAATATCATCTATAATGTACATATTTCCTGTCAAAATAAATCCAAGCACATATAGTTAAAGTATAATTATATACATAATAATAATAATTATTATATACATAATAACATTATATTCGTAATAGTAAATGAGCGTAGAAAACAATTCCAGTAATGCCACAGAAAATAAGTTAACTTAATTAACTGTTTTAGCCTCCAAAAACTTATGCTTTAGCATGAGGGTTATTAACACTGTTCTCCTTAAATTATTTATTCAAAGCATTAACAATTTGAATGTTTTAAAATACCTATATACCTGATGGAATTAAATAACAGTGGTACCCTACAAATAATTTTATTTATATTCAAAAAGCAAGGTGAGGGGAAGGGATTCCCTGAAACCTCAAATCACATTAAGTTTAAACTCATATTGTCTCAAAATATGAGACGATTTTCCCTTTCAGGCTGCTTTTATAACCCCCACTCCTGGTCGTCCCTAGAAATTTTAGGAAAGCATAGAGGAGTCAATGCTAATTCAAATACCGAGTTTTGTTTAATTTGTTTAAGTATTTTGTGCCCAATAAAATTGTTCACTCCTGCTATTTGGTTTTAGGGTATATCTTGTTTATACTTCGCTATGCAACAAAAGTGTATATAACAAAAGTTACTCTAAATAACAAAATAAACAATCTTTGTTATGTGCATAATTTCAGAGAAACCAATAGGAAATGAAATATCCTGTTTTTTTCATTTCGGACTTATCCTATAACACCCACTCATGCTCATTCCTAGCAATGTTGGTACAGCATATAAACATGGGAAGGGGGGATTAATGCTAAGTTACATACCAAATTTTGTATATATCTCAATCATACTTCAGTATATCACAAAAGTTATTGTAAATAACAAAATAAACAACTTTTGTCGTGTGCAACTTCGCCAAAAATACAGTAGGAAACAAATATTGCAATTTTTCATTTCAGGCCTCCCTTATAACCCCCATTCCTGTTTGTCTATGAGAATATTAATATAGCCTACAGTCTAAGTTGGGTTACTAGTAATATACGTACCAAGTTTTGTAAAATTCGATTCAATAGTTTAGGTTGGAAAAGGTAACAAACAGACACCAAAGCCACAAATTGCAGATATCATGCCCCTATGGCATGTGAAACGAAAAAGTATTGCTAAATTTCGAGGACAAAAATGTATAGACGGGTTTGCAATATATATATATATATATATATATATATATATATATATATACTAGCTCAGATACCCGGCTTCGCCCGGGAATTCATTTGAGGCTGAATGGTGATGGTATTTTTTAGCAGGCTTACATTGCACAATATTTTGACATTTACCATCCCAGTGTTTAGGATTGATACCCGTCGTTGCCGTGGATTTACTAATAATAGAATTATTTGTTCGATAAGGCTTCACTGTCTTCGATATTTTTATATTTCCCGTCTCTTATACATGTAAATATGGTGAATTTTTATTTCAGGCCTCCCTTATAACCCCACTCCCGTTTGAACCTAAAAATTTTAATATAACTTATAATCATGGAAGAATTAATGGTAATTGACATACCGAGTTTTGTTAAGTTCGGTTCAGCCGTTAGTGCCCAATAAAATTGTTGGCTCCAGCTAAAGTTTTAACATATAACTCATTTATACTTAGGTATACGACAAAAGTGTATATAACAAAAGTTACTCCAAATAACAAAATAAACAACTTTTGTCATGTACATATTTGAAGAAAAACCAATAGAAAACGAAATATCGCTATTTTTAATTTCAGGCTTCCCTTATAACCCCCACTCCTGCCCGTCCATAGATATGTTGGTATGGCTTATTATAATGAAGGCCTCACTGATAATACACATACCGAGTTTTATTTAGTGCGGTGGAGTCTTTTTAGGCAAATTCTCTTGTTGACTCCCGCTATAATTTTTAGCGTATAACGCATTTAAACTTCGATATACGACAAAAGTGTATATAACAAAAGTTACTCTAAATAACAAAATAAACAATTTTTGTTATGTTCATATTTGCCGAAAAACCAATAGGAAACGAAATATCGCTATTTTTAATTTCAGGCTTCCCTTATAACCCCCACTCCTGTTCTTCTCAGAGGATATTAATATAGCCTAAAGTCTAAGTTGGGTTAGTAGTAATATACATACCAAGTTTCATAAAATTCGGTTCAGCTGTTTATGCGTGAAAAGGTAACAAACAAACAAACAAACAAATAAACAAACAAACAAACAGACACCAAAGAAACAAAATGCAGTTATGGTGTCTATGACATGTGAAACGAAAAGTTATCGTGAAATTTCGCGAAAAAAATCAATGTACAGACAGAGGTTACAATTTTATATATATATATATATATATATATATATATATATATATATATATATATACACACACACACACACACACGCACGCGTGCACACAACACACACACACCCACACAGACACACATTGATATTTTTTTTTAATCTGAAAATTTCACATTTGTATTCATTTTAAATCAAAATCCATAAAACGTTTGATGTCTTTGAAAAATTAATTACTAAGCCACCCTGTTTCTCTATAAGAAATAACTTTTCCTTCAAATACATTTGCAATGAAATTATGCTGAACCTTACTATGTGCCCAAAAAGTTACATCCTTATTTTTCCATGACTTTTACTTAACTTAACTCATGTAGAACTTTTCTATTGGATTTCTTTTGATTCCAATTTGTCCTAGTGAATTTTTGCTAAATCCACATTTCCAATGCATCCAATCTATTATATTTCCTTTTGTAAAGGGAATATAACAGATCCCTTGTAAAGGGAATAAACTAGATCCCTTGTAAAGGGTATATAATAGATCCCTTGTAAAGGGTATATAATAGATCCCTGTAAAGGGAATACAATAAATTGCTTCCGTGAGGCAGTACTCTCTAAACGAATGATTGAGTAAACATACTTTTGATATGCATAATTATGTACTGGTTAGTTAAAATACTCCTTTTTCTTTGGAAGGCTTGCTTAGCAACTTACTACTCTTTCTTCAGCTCTGCTATTATGATCTTCAGTGGTGAGGCTTGCTATATAACAAAAACCCTTCACTTTTTCAAGTAAAACGTTTCCAATTTGAATATTTACATTTTATTTTGGTTTGTTTCTGTTCTAATACCAAAACTTTTGTTTTACGTGCATTTATCTTGAATTTGAACTGATCTATGACATCCTTTATGAATTGCAGCATTTTATTCATTTTTACTTCAGACTTTGCCACTTGTCCAAAGTCATCTGCAAATCTGATGGAATGAATGGATTTACAGTAGTGAATCTGTATGCCTTTAGTTTCTTATCTCATTTTCATTATTTCCTCTTCACGTATATGAACACATTGAACAGAGAAGGTGACAGAGGTCATCATTATCTTACAACTTTCTTAATTCTAGCTTCCCTTTCAAACACATTAATAATATGTGTGTACTCTGTTTTTTGTAAATGTTTCAAATTAACTTTTGAATTTCGTGGCCCTGGTAATTGTGTTTTAAGGAAGCATATTATACTTTAGACTATGTTAATACAGATATGAACAAATTAAAGTATTAGAATAATCAAAAATAAAAAAAACAAAAATCTGTTGGTAAATGGAGTTATATATAAATCAAACAAAAGAAAGTACTGATAACAAAATTGATAAGATCATCTGACAAAATGTGGTACAATATCAGACTTAATAATATTGTTAAAAATGTAATTTAGGTTGCTGGGAGAGTTATAAATTCCCCCTGACCTTACCTCACTGATCTACTTCATATTGTAATTCTTGAGTAAACTTTGAACAATGTTATTTCTTTTTCACAGAAATGTGAATTATTGGAACATTCTTTTTATTTCAGAGTAATAATTTTAAAAAACAATTCTTACTTTGCATAATATGTGTGATCCAAAGTTGTGGGGAGGTGGCCACAATTAATTGTGATATTCATAAATTTATTTCCCCTGATTTATTGATATTATTAGATTTACTATATTCACACATTTACTACTATTATGAATTAATGCTTATATAATGTACACTTATGTCATTAATTTTAACTACTCTGACTCTCCCAAAAAATGTAATAACATATACAAATAACTATTGCTTCGAAAATTAAATACATGAAGGATTAGCAGAGAGAGAGCCGCAATTTGGGAGATGCGAGGGACATGAAAGGGAGCCGACGAGGAAGATTAGTGGCGCCGGCAGGATCTAATTAGGGCCGCGATGTTCCATGAACTTCTGACCCTTCCGGCCATTCTGTGTGATGTTTGCCGACAGGCATATATAAGGAACCCTGACAGTACCCCAATTTCAGTTTGCTCTCAGCTGTCTTCATGATCTCATCAGTGCGTCCGGTGCTACAGTGAGAATTAGTGCAGTAAGGTAAAGTGTTTTTATATGAAGAACAGTGTTGTGCCGTGACTCTGTAAGTAACATTATAGTGCCATGTTTAAGACAGTGCAGTGCCGTCTTTTATGTGAAGTTCAGTGACCGTGAGTGAATTATTGGACTGTGCAATAACAAGAACAGTGACCCTATTAGTGCATACTGTGAGTAGTAATTAAGAATAATTAACCAAGTGTATTGTGCATTGTTAAATAAATTGTGCAGTGATAAAAACTGTGAAACTTGTGTGTGTTTAATTTTGCAATCCAAAAGAACTCTTATTAGCAACGTTTATTACTGGTTTCGTAATAAAACGTAACACTATGTTCATTATAGTTAACAATGTATGTTATCAATTCATGAATAAAAAATCTTACAAAGTATATCTTTTTGAGGCTGGGCACGAAGTTTCTTCTCAAAAATACGTTCATTTTTATCAAGTCCCCATAGCCCAAGAAGCTGAATTTCTCCTCTAAATATAAATTTTTCAGGATCATAGGCAGATGGCACTAGAATAAAAGAAAATTATGAATGGATCATGGATCAATCATCATTGAATGTTTAGTATACCAAAATAAATGGTCACAGATTAAATTTAATTAATATTATTGAATTACAAATTTAATTATATGTAATTAAATTTTTAACACATTGATGACTGAATATTACAAAACTGTTTTTCCCCTCTGACAGCTCAGAACTGGAAAATACACTAGCTGCAAGGAAATCTGGCTTCTCAACACACGCGCACACACACACAGATTCCCAGATTTCCTTCTTATACATTATTTAAGTATCAGAAGGAATGGTAATTGAGAGCTGTAACACAGTTGACAATAAACCTTACCTAGAACCAAAAGGATCTATGCCCTGCAAACTCAATATAACGACTTCCAATAAATAAATAAATAAAGTAAATTAACTTACAAACGTTCAAACCAATATTTTTGTTTTAATTTAAACCAATATTCTATAACCACACTATTCATGAATAATAAATAAGTTTGTAAATCAAATGAAGAAGTACACTTTTATGAGAATATCTTATACAGGTATTTGTTCATAGAAGAATTATAAATTACAGCCAGTCTTTTTACTGAGATATAATTGAAAGGTATGTTACCAATCTTAAAATATTTGTATTAAACAAAAAACATAATTAAATTAATAAATAATGATTGGAGAATTTGTAAATTCAATAAAACTAAATGATTAGATAATAAAGTTAAGAGTGGGGCCTCTACCAAAGAAGTTGGTCCTTCGTGAGCTTCTAAGCCAAAGAATTTCATATCCATTTCATATATGATAATTTATGAATTTTTAATACCTGAGGCTATAAAAATATCATGTGAACTATATATGTACATTTGTATATGTACAATAAGCACTGTTATTTAGTTAGTCATTCAAAATTGGAATTAATATTACTGAAAGTGAAAAGAAAAAAATTTAGCATTCTGTAGCTAGGAAGATACATTGTAGCTGAAAATATTACCTGCAATACTTCTGTCAAGCAAAGCAATAGGAATCAAAAGCTCCCCTGTGCCTTCGGCAATACAGATTTCTTTATCTTTTCCTCTCAATACAATCCTCATTCTAACATAATATCTTGACAAAGAAATGTATAGAGTAACTGCTGCAGATGCCTTAGACTTAATCTGAAATCTTAAATAAAAATAAATAATCAATAATTGTTTTTTTTAGTTAATTTGATTGTAAGAAAGTAAATGAAATTGCTTTATTTGATCTGGTTATTTCCTGAATGTATTCAGAACAGTATATTCTGCAATAATTTGAAGCTACAAAATGTCCTGAATGGCAAACAAGTCAGTTTCTCAAACAGAAACATCAAATTGTTTCCAATTTTACCTTGAAAAACTATATATATATATATATACTAGCTCAGATACCCGGCTTCGCTCGGGAATTCATTTGAGGCTGAATGTTGATGGTATTTTTTTTGGCAAGGCTTTATTTTGCACAATATTTTGACATTTACTCGTCCCAGTGTTTAGGGTTAATACCCGTCGTTTCTGTAGATTTGTTAATAATAAAATTAATTTTTGATGTAAGACTTCACTGTCCTCCATATTGTCATATTTCCCGCTTCCTGTGCATTATGCATAGATTTGAATTATTAAGGACTAAATATTAACATACATTTGAATTAATTTTTCCAGGTGAGGTACCTGGTAGTTCATATTGAAAAGAATTCTTGAGCAAATTTCTCTAAATAACAAAATAAAAAACTTTTGTTATGTGCATATTTGCCGAAACTACAATAGGAAACGAAATATCACTATCATTAATTTCAGGCCTCCCTTATAACCCCCACTCCTGCCTGTCCCTAGAAATAGTATGGCTTTTTATAAGGAAGGCGTTAGTGCTAATACACATACTGAGTGTTTTATTTAGTTCGGTGGAGTCTTTTGTACCAAATAATTTTTAGCGTATATCTCGTTTATAATTCGGTATACGAAAAAAGTGTATATAACAAAAGTTACTCTAAATAGCAAAATAAACAACTTTTGTTATGTTTATATTTGCCGATAAACCAATAGGAAACGAAATATCGCTATTTTTAATTTCTGGCTTCCCTTAAAACCCCCACTCCTGCCCGTCCCTAGAAATGTTGATATGGCTTCTTATAATGAAAGCGTTAGTGCTAATACACATACCGAGTTTTATTTATTTCGGTTGGGTCTTTTGTCCCAAATAATATTGTTGACTCCCGCTATAGTCATAAGCGTATAACTCATTTAAACTTCGGAATACGATGAAAGTGTTTATGACAAAAGTTACTCTAAATAACAAAATAAACAACTTTTGTTATGTGCATATTTGCGAAAAAAACCAATAGAAAACGAAATATCACGACTTTTAATTTCAAGCCTCCCTTATAACCCCCACTCCTGTTAGTCTCAGAGAAAATTAATATAGCCTATCTCTCAAGTTGGACCAGACTGCTCACGGTGTGCCAATTTAATTTAAAATCGGTTAAGTAGTTTAGGAGTCCATCGCGGACAAACATCGTGACAGGAGATTTATATATATTAAGATATATACATATATACAGATGGAACCATAACAGCTTTGTCTTGTTCAAGAAATAGAATGGAAATACTTGGAGTTTAGGATAAATATAGAAAGGTTTGAAAAATCCAAGGAGGTTGTTCTGATAATTTGATAAGTAGTCTTTCCAGTCATAGAATGTTGCAGTACCTAACAGAAGAGGAGCTGGGATGCTTATTCCCCGCAGTTAATCCTTCTCTTTTATCCAGGGACTGGCAGTGAATGTTGTTCTACAACTCCTAGTAACACCAGAATTATCAACAACACACTCCTGACTGGGGCCAAGTAGTTGCCTCCTATAAGCCAGGAAATCCTGAGGTAGAATGCTATCCCCTCCCATAGGGATAACATATGAATAAGAATGACAAGTGCATACAAAGTAACTTATATGAGCCTGATTAATGAATAACATGAATGATTGTTCAATAAAACTTTCACTCATGTCCTTTTCTTAAGGTTGATATGCTTTCCTACAAGACCAAAGAAGCTTACTACAACAAAGGAGGTTACATTATTTAGAATTATTTATCACTTAGCTACAAAAACAACTATTAGCAACAAATTATGGCTGCAAAATATTAACCAAGAAATTATGCTGAACTTAAAATGTCAAGGGCCAAACATTTCACCGAGGGTGTGTTTTGTTATCTCAAAAATATTCATAATTCGCTTGACTATAAATACATTGTATAAATAGCCTACTATTATTTTCAGGTTTTTAAAACCATTACTTAACACCATCATCATTTTCTAGAACTTTCCTGGATTTAGGAACTTTCATTTCAAAAAGCTAAAAGAAGTTCCCATTAGAAACTTAAACATAAATGGTCAACTTTATATGGCTTACAAATATTCCATAATCATATTTAGTATATATAATATATATATATATATATATATATATATATATATATTTCATTCATTTTAACATTTACCAAAACAACTGAATCCTTCAAAACATTACCTTCCAATAATGTTATCCACATTAGGTATATAAAATCCAGTTATAGACTGAACATGTAAACGAAAAGGTTCTGTTGAAATTTGTTGGCACAAAACAGGAGTTTTATAACAAGAATGTAAAATATTTCCCTCATCAATACCTATAATTTTTATTTTCCAGTATATAGTAATTTGTTCCTTAATCATTCCTTCAGTAGGATAACCATAAACAAGGATTGCATAACCACCCTAGAATTATATTATTTTTGATATAATTTTACTTATTTTTTTTATATAAAACAAAATTACTAAAAATGTTTTACACATTAGTTTTACCTTCTTTCTTGACAGATAATATATGTTATTAACATCAAAAGAGCAAAGGACTTGCTTACACGTATCTATTTCATACACAACCAAAGACACTTTAGGATGAGACGTCTTTACTTTGATAGCACATGGGACATCCTGCAATAAAAAAAATGAATGGATAAATAAATAGATGCCTATAAATATATATATATATTTACTAAATAAATTAAATTTAGGTTTGCTTGATGAAGACCCATCCTGACACAGGTATGGATATCATTGCTATCTGGTTGCAGGATACCTATGATGTATTTTGAGCATAGTTGCTATATTGTTGCAAACCATCAAGTTGCTGGTTTCTAGTCTGAAGAAATGGTTCCCTTGGACATAGGCCTCACAGAAGGGTTCACTTAGTCCATTGTTTTAAATGCACCAGAGCTAAGAATAGTATGATAATGTTCATGTCCTTCTAAATTGGACTTTACTCTGCAGTCTCATTAACACTGGCCATATAGAGGATCTCATAAATTCTGTGGAAGTTCAGTCAGTGATTGAGACTATTTTTAAGAAAGTCAAACTTTATATTTGGCATCAATGAGAGGGAATATGTGTAAGAGAGTAAACGTTAGTTACAATAAAAATCGTCTCTAGGCTTCTTTGGTTTTAACTTGTAATAGTTTCTTCAGAATATATCCATTTTAAATTCTTTTGATAAAAAAAAAAAAAAAAAAAAAAAAATGTACACAAATCTATATCTTTAATAAGTACGGTAACAATTTTTTATTTTCATTCTTTCCTGAACCCTCTCTGACCCTAGCCAATTCAAAATATCCTAATATTTTGTTTAGATATGCGAGATGCATTCATCCACTGTATATATATATATATATATATATATATATATATATATATATATATATATATATATATATATGTCATGCCGGAACTAGTCAGATCCATTCATAGAGAGTTAAAGCTGACAATTTTGTTGAAATCTGAAACCCATCTTTTTTTGTGATTATAATTCTTCCTTTTCACTAATCTAATATCACTTAAACGCTAATCTCCTTCCCAAATAAATTCAGTAATAAGCAATCTAGCACACAATAAATAAGATTGTGAAAGGCGACAGTTTGTTTTGTAAATTACTCTCATTCAAAATAAAATCCTCATCATGTTGATCTCATCGTGTTTTAAGAAATAATATTGAGTGAAGACTATAGTTCAGATTCAGAGCAAGTTAGTAAGCTATTGTTTTATGGGAGTATTTAAATTGTTATAATTATTCGAGTGTGTATTCCATCCTAAAAATCAATAAAAAATAACCCAAAAGATATTCTTACATGATGTGAATTACTTTAATAAATAATAATAATACCTAAGCCAACTAAATCGTCATTTTGAGTTATTGTTATTATGTTTAAGACAATAATATATTTTGTTGTACTGCCAAAGTATTACAGAACCAAAATCACAAAGCTTAAAAACTAAAATGAGTGAAGTTTAAAGAGCACTCATCTTGTATTTTGCGGATGTTGAAGCTTTGGTCACCTAAATGCATGATAATTATCATAACTTCTTATAATATGTATGTAATGAATTCTGATTAAACAGGATGCCCAACATTAATGATCTTGACTTGTGCTTGACTCGGCTTGCTCCTAATATACATTTCCTTATTACTTACATCCTCACTGTGAACATTTACAAGAAGTCTTATCACGAGAAACCAGTTGTGTAGTGGAACAACTTCAGTACTTCCTTGGAATTCACGGAATTTCATCCTCAAATCAAGTTCATTATGAAAGGGGTACAAATTCACATACTCTCTTTTCTTAGTTAAGATCTTTCTGTTAAAAAATAAAATAAATTTAATCTTCAGGAAATTTAAGCTGAACGAAAATGTTTGGCATGGTATGCCACAAGGCTAAGCAAGGTCTGTCATATTGTGGTGACTTGTAGACCAAAGATTACTATTTTATTCAAGTAGCTACTCAATTTCACAATGCCGAATGGGTATCATAGGATGATCAAGAAGTCCAACAATGAAGCTGAGTAGCTAGGCAAATAAATAAAATCTACAGTCTAATCTTTAGCCTCACTCAAACTCTTCTGCTGTATACAGAAGCAACTTAAAAATATGTTATATTTGATTCATATCATTAAATTTAAACACATTATATTAAAATTGTAATATCAGTTAATTTTTTATGTTTTTCACAATACAACTGTTAAACAAGAACCTCTTTGTTAAAATATATGTGATCCTTTTACAATTAAGCAGTACTATGATAATGTAGACTTGTTGAAATATATGTGGGCCTATTACCATTAAGCAGTACTACGATAATGTAGACTTGTTGAAATATATGCGAGCATTTTACCATTAAGCGGTACTACGATAATGTAGACTTGTTGAAATATATGTGAGCCTATTACCATTAAGCAGTACTACGATAATGTAGACTTGTTGAAATATATGCGAGCATTTTACCATTAAGCGGTACTACGATAATGTAGACTTGTTGAAATATATGTGAGCCTATTACCATTAAGCAGTACTATGATAATGTAGACTTGTTGAAATATATGTGAGCCTATTACCATTAAGCAGTACTACGATAATGCAGACTTGTTGAAATATATGTGAGCCTATTACCATTAAGCAGTACTATGATAATGTAGACTTGTTGAAATATATGCGAGCCTATTACCATTAAGCAATACTACGATAATGTAGACTTGTTGAAATATATGTGAGCCTATTACCATTAAACAGTACTACGATAATGTAGACTTGTTGAAATATATGTGAGCCTTTTACCATTAAGCAGTACTATGATAATATAGACTTGTTGAAATACGTAGTAAGGTCCATAAGATTCCGGCCTTTCCTGCTTGCCCTCCTTCAAACGTGCCGGGACCTGCACGCCTATGCAGGTCCATGCCTGCTCACTCCATACCCATCGCCCACACTTCCTCAGTCTTGTCAGTCAGTGTCCGGCCTTAAAGGAAACTCCCCATTTTTACAATGTTTAAACTTGAGTACCGTGTGGTAATTAAATTCTTTTGTAAAGAAGGTCTTACTCCTGCGCAAATTAAAGAGCGCTTGGATTGGGTATACAGGCAGTCCTCCCCCTCGTATTCTATAATGAAAGAATGGGCAAAATTATTTAAGTTAGGGAGAGAAAGTCTAGAAGATGACCCACGTCCTGGTTGCCCACTGGAAGCTGTCACTTCTGAAACAATCCAACTTGTGGAATCTGAATTGCGGTCTGACCGACGACTGAAAACCAAGGAAATAGCAGCGAGGTTGGGGCTTTCAAAAACAAGTGTTTTGAGGATCATCAAAGAACATTTGCATATGAACAAGGTTAGTGCAAGATGGATTCCAAAAATTCTTTCAGCTCATCAAAAACAGGAACGAGTTCACTGCTGCAATAAATTTTTACGCGAGTATAATGGCGACCCAAAGAATTTTTTGGACTCAATTGTAACTGGGGATGAGACAATGGTTCTATATTATGACCCACTCAGTAAAAGAGAGTCCATGGAATGGAGAAGACCAGGAGAAGCGCCTCCTTTAAAGGCAAAAGTCACGCAGTCAAAGGTAATGGGCACAATGTTTTGGGACTGTAAAGGAATACTACTGATAGATTTTAAAGAAAGGAATACCACAATGGATAGTGAGTATTATGCAGCCCTACTTCACCGGTTACAAGATGCCATTAAAGAGAAGAGGCGAGGGAAGTTAAGCATAGGCGTCCGCCTCCTTCACGACAATTCCCCTGTCCACACGGCATTGATTTCCAAGGCCGCTGTGAAGGACTGTGGATTCCAAGAAATCTCTCACCCACCCTACAGCCCAGACTTGGCCCCTAGTGATTTCTACCTTTTCTCAAAATTAAAATCTGACCTTCGTGGAAGACGATTTAACACCGACGAAGAGCTCCAAGCAGCAGTGGAAGAACATTTTTTTAACAAAGAAGAAAATTATTTTTTTCATGGTATAGAAATGTTGCCAAAGCGTTGTAATAAGTGTATTGAACTTAGAGGAGAATATATTGAAGAACAGTAAAACCAGTTTTTTCTTTCACCTTTCCTTCTATCCCAGGCCGGAAACTTTTGGACCTTACTACGTATATGTGAGCCTTTTACCATTAAGCAGTACTACGATAATGTAGACTTGTTGAAATATATGTGAGCCTTTTACCATTATATAGTACTATGAAAATATAGTTTTATTGAAATATATGTGAACCTTTTATTATGTGCAAAGTGGGGGTGAAACATTGTATATAATTGTTTTTTATTCACTGCCAGTGACTAGTTAAGAATTACAAAGTGTTCTTACCTCAGCAATTCTGAACAACTTTCTGGATCATCTAAAATTGCAATATCTTCAGAATTGTACCTGAAAAAGTACAGAATCATTAAAAAACATAGAATATAAGAAAAAACAGACTGACACTTGTTTATAACAAATTTGAGGGAGGCAACATAAACAGAAATCACTTTAGCCAAGGTAACTCTATCAATCTCATTAATATTTTTATAAAGTTAATGATTTAAACTCTGTTGCAATTTGGCATTACTTTCTTAAAACCCATTATGTGATACAACGAACCAAACTACTCTCCTCTCAAGGAAGGCTACATTGTCAACACTAGTAGATTTGTATTGTTTTATTTCTTTATTCTTCATTACAACTTTTTTCCTATTTTAGCAGATTTCCTGTGAAGGAAACTGTAATGTTCTATAAATGCTATTATATACATTTTTTCTCTATCTTGAATATTAAGTGAGATATTTGCTGTTTTAGTTTTCTTCCTTCATTAAACTCTAATAATAACAATAATCTGGAGGGATTGGAGAGGGGCCTGACAACAGACAGTAAATTGAGCAGCAAATAAGCTTTCCAATACCATGATTCTAACTTGGATCATGTAGATTCATACACAGATCTACTAATCTCTGTCTTTTCTACTAACTAATCTCAAAAACCAATAAAAAAATTAAAAAAATCAAATTTGCTTACAATGGATACTTCTGATTTATCATACTCATGGCCTTCAGATTAGGCAATGAAGGCACTTCAATGCCAGATTCGTCAAGCTCATGATCCTTCCTAAAACTTTTTAATTTATCAAGAATTTTTTCAGAATAAACCTTTTTCTGATTGCTTATAATTATTGATTTTAAGTCTCCAAACTCTTCCTTTTCGTCGTCAGTGAACTGCTGAATAGTGGTAACCCCAAGCTAATGAAAAAAAAAATCTGAATTATATTTGGCAAAAAAAATATGTAAAAAAATTTAAATATTAATGTGTGAGTACTACTTTCACTGCTGAAAACATATGGATATAAAGCATGAAAATAAGAGTGACTATTTTGGCTGTTCCCACCTTACGTGCTTATTTCTGACTGTTATTCAGAAACACTAGAAATTTGTCGGAACAATAATCATATTTCCTATTCTTAGGAATATTCTTTCAGAAAGTGGAGTTTATACTGCAATAATATGAACTTTGCATGATATATTATGAATATTTGTATTTATACAACGTACCTGATCATCATGAAATAGTAACTTCAAAGCTTCAAGGCAAGCCACAGCTTTTGTAACAGTAGTTAATTTCTCAAAGATGAGCTCAGTTAAACAATCATTGAATACCTACATAAGAAATTATCCACATTAATAGTGGAATATGTTTACTTAATATCTGTTATGAGATGAATATTTCTTCTTAGTCAATTTTTTTTAAAATTCTGATTTGTAGTAACTATAACACAGGATGTTTCAAAATGTTCAACATATGGGTCTTCTTTTTAGACTAACTACAATTAGTTCATGTTGGAATTCTACTAAAGTCATAGCCCAAATAAAGATGTAAAATAAAAAACATACCACTATTAACAGTTTTATACATGTCTGTTCTATAAACAGTAGTACTTGAAGTTTAGGCAGATAGTAAAAAAATTATTGAGCTAAGGGCTCATTAGTTCAGCCTAATAATAATAATCATTTTGGCAATTTTAGAAAAGGATAGACCAAGAATAGTAGCATTGCGTGTCAGGATAGAATATTTTGCTAAGTTTAGTTTTCAGAATATCTAAATAAGTATACATAGTGTAAGAAAAGACGAAAGAAAACAATATGTATGTGTTGTATATACAAGTTACACCTGGTAATTCTTCCCATGCATTTCCCCAATTAGCCTTAGTTGGACGTTAATAAATAAAACTCTTCCCATGCACAGTATACTGATTTACAAGGGAATGAAGAGTGTCACAAGAACATGCAATGGTTTCTCAACCCTCCCCCCCCCCAGTATCACCAGCTATTGAGTCACCTGAATCCAGTGTTCCATTACCCCCGAGCTATAACACAAACACCCATAAAATGGAACAATAGTTCAGCAGAAGGGGAACTATCTTTCTCACCCTTGGTAGGTGAGACTACCTTACCACCAACAAATTCTGTTAAGCTTGGTCTCAAATTAAAAAAAAAAATGGTTTCTCTTAATTTCTACATCATATTACCAAACAATAAAGCCAGGAATGAAGAAAATTCTACCCTAGGTCAAATTTGTTGCTTCAGTACAAGGAACAATATAGATGTATATTACAACTACTTTTATGCTGTAATTTCATAAATTTGGGAGATTTAGATGGCATTATTATTCTGGTCTAGTTTTCTTTACATTTTTTTAATAATGATCAATTTACGAGAACCTTAAGGTAACCTATATCGGGTAGATTTTATTTAATAATATAAACTAACTAAAAGGAGTCATATAATCAATAAAATAACCATTCTCAATAAATAGTCACCTGATATACTTAATATCAAATGGAAAAGACCAAAATCTTAATTTTACTAAGCTTACCAGTGTAATATACTGCCTGAATCAAACTTTGAATTAGTTACCTCATTGAAATCATCAACAAATGATGCCTTATAGTCAGCATTCAACGTATCAAAAACAGGGGGATACAAAGTAGTTTTGAAGTAATTAATTAAAGCATAATGTTCCGGAGTTTGTAGGATACCCATTCTCATCTGACTGAAAGCATTTCTAATTTTGCCTAAAATAAAATAAAAATAATAAAATATATTGCACAGAAATCAATTCAATATTCAATTAGTTGTTATACATTGTGTGGGGGAACCTCTAAATGAATATTAACCCGTGTTTTCCCAAAAGAAAAAACATTCAACCCTTCCCTCTTAACATCCATATACTAAGCCTTACAACTGTCTTCCGTCATAATTCCTTCTGAGTAAAATTAATTGCCTTCTGAATCTTCTTTTCTTGTGCCTATCCTCCGTTCTACGCCTGTCTGGAATGTAGGCCATTCTGAGACCTTTGTATTTGATCATGTTGCCCACCTATAAAAGCAGCCCAACTTGTCCGAGTGTTTAGTTTGTTCTCAGTTCTCTTCTAATATTAAAGCAATGTTGATAACACTCAAGCAGAAGAGGAAGGTTAACACAGTTAATGGTCTCTAACTTATTTCCTGTTAAATATTGTATTTTACTTTCTACTCACATTTACTATTATGTATATAAGAAAGCTCGGATTGGTTTTTGACAGGAAATATGTTCATTTTAAATGATATTTAAATATAAATGCTATCCATGAATATCATTTAAATTCTTCACGGTCTGTCAAACAGTGGCGGGGGACTTATTTTTATTTATTCTTCAAAACTAAAATTTCTATTCTTTAAGTTTCCTGCCTGACCCTCACAGGAAAACAATGCACCCAGACGGGAAGTGTAGTTGTAAACATTGAAGCCTTGCAAAAAAAAAAAATGGCATCATCATTCACCCTCAAATGATTTCCCGAGCGAAGCTGGGTTCCTTATCTAGTCAACACATATAAATGCTTCATCTAGTCATGGTCTCTTCCAACTTGTTAACATCCAATGATTCCTGAAAAAGGTGGACAGAAACATTGGCAGAAAGGAAGGGGAAAGAAACATAAAATACACTTCTAGTAAATTTAATACTAAATTTGAATCTATTTTCAGAGAAATCACCAGCTTATATGATTAAGTGAAATGCCTTCTGTCCAATCAGCCTCCTAATTTCTGATGGTAGTGTGGTAGTACCAAAACTAGATGAGTCATTTAATTGATTGATCTTTCATTAATATAAATATGATGATTTATAAAATCTATTTGTTCTTGATGAAAATATGAACATATTCTAAAATATAATAATTTACCATATAAATGTTTGGAATAAATATTCTAAATTATAGGTAAAATATTACCTCCATAATTTATTAAAGGTCCTGAATACAGAGATAACTTATGATGAAGCATTTCTTCATTCATCAATTCAAAGGGGGTATTTCCCCTAATAGAAATATGGTGTTCAATGTTGGGCATGTTATACCATATCCGACAAACTTGGACACTAGAATTTAAAAACAAAAAAACTCGATAATGGATGAAATTCATATTATTATTTAAAAAATAATAATAATAAAATGCGGAGTTTTGTACTAATAGGATATTTCTTTATATGGAGATTCATCAAATGTATTTAAATAGATTTCCAAAGGGTTTTGTTTTGGTTTAACACTGGGAAACATTTAAGTATAAGTCTGCACCTTATAGCAACAACCATTAAGTTCTTTTGAAACTGCTCTTTTCATCTTACAAAAGCAACCAATATCCCCGAGGTGTTTGAAGTCTGTGACAAACGACTTCCTCTATCCATTCATAAAATGTATTTACATAAATTTCCAAAGGGTTTTGTTTTGGTTTTACATTGTGTAAAATTTAAGTAAAAGTCTACACCTTATAGCAACGACCATTAAGTTCTGTTGAAACTACTCTCTTCATGTTACTAAACCAACCGAAATCCATGAGGTGTTTCATGTCTGTGACAAATGACTTCCTCTATCCCTATTAATTTCACTTTCTAATATATTTGAGATAACATTACCCTCCTATTCTTCATGGTTTCGAGAGATTTGTTTTTAGTTATATTATACCTAACCCACTGCTTCTAGTTGCTTGTATACTCTTTTGTGCAGAGTTCCACTTTTACACTCAACAGTACACCCCTACAGTATAAAAACTTGTAGCATTAAATTCTACACCGGGCCATACTACAAGTACATTATTATCTGCAACTGATTTCTTATTGATCTGTATACCAACTTGTTCTTTCATAAAATAAAATAATCTGTCTCATTTTTAACTAGTTCTCAAAATAATACCTAATTGTTTAAATAAGTAATACCTGTTCCCTAATTGGAGAAAGTGAGTTCTGGTACCAAGTGTCCACAAACTGAACAATAATTTCCCCATGACTCTTGACTTCCAGTTATATTCTTCAAAAGCCAAATATCCATCACCTACCATTTCTCTTGAGCCATTACAAACAGTTAATGTTATCAAAAAATTTTTACAATGCTGAGATTCACTGTCTGAATTATTTTTTTAAGGAAACTCATCACAGTCAAATATAAACTTTAAAAAAGAATTTATAATAAACATTATATTTATTTCTTAATGATTGTAATGTAATAAATTAATATTTAATAAATCCTCATTTAGTTCTAAAATTAATTGCTTTTTAATCAAGATAAGACCATTTTCTATTTTGTTAATGCTAAACAATTTTAATGATTGTCCAATGTTCATATTAATAATTATTTCTAGCAAATTATGAGCGTAACTTAAAAAAAAAAAAAATAGTGATAGTTATTTCTTAAGATTTTATCTTTTTTTTCAATTCCCACTAGAAAAGGTAAATTACTTTAAATTCCTTCCCACTCTAAATTTATTATTTATTTATTTATCACATTATACCGTATTTACTATTGTCATTAGTGGTATATAGATCTATATTTCTTGGAACAAATGAGTTTCTATTAAGAATGCCAAAAGCTTTTTGATTGTCTCCAAGGAGTTTGGTTTAAGGTTCAACAATTTTCTTTCATGGAAGACTGTATTTTTACATTTAAAAAGAAGATATAAAACAGAAAGAGAAACATTACAGCAGTCACAGGTTGGTGGGAAGAAGCTTTTCAATTAATAACTATGAGTTAATTTTGTTATCACCAATTCGGACATGGGTAAGAACAACCTCCTCTTTTGGGATTTTTCTGCTTGCACTATTCCAGGGTGCGATAATTTCATTAATCTGTCGCAGTTTCTTTTCATTTTTCTTCAACCAATCGGACTTCCACATTTAAAAAATGAGTTTTTTAAATTCTAGTTCCCAATCCTCTGGTTAGACACAGTTCACTGCCTTTTTTATTTTCTCGAGCTTCCAAATTCACGATTCCATTATCTTGCAAACTAAAATGCGAGGGAACCCAAACAAGTGATATATTTTTTCTGAGGTTTACTTGGTTTGTGAGATCACATCGTGACTTTGGGTTGGCAATACTTTGGAGTTAAGCATAATTTGTTTTCATTAAATGTAAAAATTGAATCAGAGCACTTCCTTTTCCTACAAAATTGAAAGCATTTTGTCTTATTGGAGGAAATTTGGACCCAGTTTTTAAAGACCAGGGCTTAAGGTGGTTTAAAATATTTTGCAATTTAAATTGGATGTATTGCATGCTTTTACTTGATATATAAAAACAAATTTCATCAGCATAATGATATGCAAAAACCGGTATCTATATTATCAAATATATCATGCTATGAAGAAGGGTGTTACACTTTAAACAGATCCTTGGGGGATGCCATTAGTCAATTCATGCAGCTCTGAGAATACACCCATACTTTTGACACAAAATTGTCTATTATTTAGAAATGATGATAAATATTTAAGAAGTCATTCCTTAAATCCCCAGGAAGACTATTAGATTAGTACACATTTTCTCCAAACCATGTCATAAGCTTTATGGATGTCAATGAATACCACTACAAGGTGGCTTTTATCTTCAATTGCAACAATTTGGTCAAGGTGGAATGGTTTTTCCAAAAGCCATCTAAATTTAATTTAAGATGATGTTTCTCAACTAAATTAGAGTATTAATCATTGTGAATCAAAAATTTTCATTTTTGGAAATAACAAAATTGTGCCCAAAAATATTTTAGGCCTGATACCAAATTAAATGTTGCTTTACAATACCAATTACTTATACAAGATAAAATTCCATAATCAGCAATGCCACAATGTTTGTACAAGCTAATCAATACATTGTTTGCATACATCATATATACCATGTGAGCCTGTGTTGTATATTTATTTACAGGTTTTGCTTTTAATATTCAGATTTCTACTCAGAGTTAAATAGCTCCAATGATAATGTAAAACCATAGAACCCCCAGTGATCTCGAAGTTGTCTGAGATAACGTTCTCAGTTTTGAGTTTGTAGAAAGTCTTTCCTGTGTCATCTTTATCATCCTGATAGCCGTATATGCCCAGGAACTTCTTCCAGGAATTTTATCCTGTCAACACTATTATAAATAGATATGTAAATCATATTTGTATTCTTTTCTAGCATCTGCCTTGTAATGAATCTGACATTACATTACATAAACCCATCATAAATGACTATATATTTTATATTCTGAGTATTCCCAGCACAGAGCACATTAAGATTATTATTTATGAATGCTTAAATGTATCGTTTTTACCTTTAAATAAGAGTTATATCTAATTTGGAGATAAATCACCATGTGCTCTAGAATATTTGTAGATAATGCTGATGAATTTTTATAACATTCACAGCTCTTAATGGCAATACACTAATTAATAATACGGATGAATTTTGATAATAAACTCCCATTAAATACACTTTTTGAGCATATTTCGATTGATAGTTCAAAGTTCATATAAGGACCCAAACGCGAAGGATTATAATCAGTCATATTCGGCATCCTCTGGGCGGTAGAACCTTGTCTGTGACCTAATACCTTCAGCTCTGATCCGGCCTGCCTGACCCAGACTACTTCTCGCCTGTACTACCTCTCACGGCTAAGTCTACACTTCTATTAAAACAACGTTTTAATTGTAATATAGTATAAGTAGAAATAAGTGTCCCCCATTATATTATTAAAAGGTGCCTCTTTATTTTGATTAATAATTATTATTGGTGAATATTTTGATTATAAATAAAAGAATATATATTTGAATTTTGACTTGAGTCGATTGATGGTGGGCCCTTCCTAAATTCTTGTTAGTGGTTTGGTTGTGGGATTTTTCATCTCTTTCAGCTTCCACTGCTTATCGCCGCAGCCAGATCGCAACAGCCTAACAGTGAAAAGATGATCAAATGTTGTGTCATTACTTGTACCCTATAAATGGTATGGTTCTTATTTAAAACATCTGACTGAAACAAAATCCCCCTGACACTCATTGATATCATGAAAATTGAAAATGAAAGAAAAATTAATCAAATCAGGATTAAAAGGATACAAAAGAAGACACATTTCATTTTGTAATTTTCATGAAGAGAAGACTGGGCAGTATTCTTGAAGTGTGACATTTGTTTTATGACACTTCGCATACCTACTTGACTCCTAAATTTCTCTGGTGCCCTCTCTGACTGTAGTATTTTGTCAAGATTATTAGTCTCCTCAAAGTGCAAGAAGTTCGAAGACTTATAATACACTTCAAGTTCCCTTTGGAAAAAAAAAAAAGATACTGTCCTTAACTGAATGAAAAATGATGTAGTTTTGGTGTACTGAAATGACTAAATAAAACTATGAGCTAAGCTGTGATTTTGTAAAACTTTTTTCAAATCTCCACTATAGATGTCAGAAATAAGATTTTTTAAATAAATAACACATTGATTCTATGAAATGTTATACAGAAATATAGTATTCACCTAAGCACCAAAGAAACAAGGCTTTAACAACATGCAAATATATCATAGGAACCTATGAATTGCCCAGAATGCCAAGTTTCTTCACATGCAAAATTGCTAAAATATCCTATATTTGCTTACATAGGTCATTCACCTTTTCTTCATCAATCACTTTCCTTACAATAGTAATGTTTTCCTCTGAAACTGACACTAGTCAGATTCTCTGTATCACCTAAATATAGTTGTGTTTGGTGCAGATAACATGAAGCAATAATTACAGTACATAACATTATAAATAAGATAGCTTTTTTTGTTCAGAGTAATAATGACAGAGATATTCATAATTTTGCATTTTCCCCTTTCTCTAAATATAACCCCTCCCCCTCACTCTCTCTGGCCACTCCACGTGATCTCATTTCGCCCATTAGTTTTATGTAAAATGGTTAAATATCATACATGATATAGATAAACTAAAAATTGTGGTCTGAAAAGCATAAAATGTTCACTCATAGCATTGCATCAAAGGCATAACCTTATATATCTCCTACCAAATTCCCAATTAAAACAAATGTGATATTTGTTACGTGAGATAGTAGGTATTTGCTGATGTGAGATAAACAGAAGTTGGGGTTTTCTGAAGGCCGAAAACAAAAAAAATACAAGAGCTGAGTTAATATTCGAGTTATAGAACAAATGTATTGAACAATTGTAGAATATTACATTTGTAACAAGATTGGTCATTTAACAATTACTGATGTGTCTCACAATAAAATATATATACAAATAATAATACATGTTTCCAATAAGAGATATGATTTTCTTTTTATTTTACTCCATCTCTAAGCCCCTAATCCTCCTTGTCTAGATTTCAGCCATTTTCAAAGAACATTTGTGAACACCGAGCTATTTTGTCAAATGGAAATCAAGCCAATCGGTGCTATTTTCTATAATATAAAAATAATAGCTGGTGGCAACACTGCTAGCCAGGATGTCTTCAAAGCTGCATTGTAAGCTTCAGTTTAAATATGAATAAAGCTTCAATTATATTCTCTGCAGTCAATTATATGTTTACTAGACTTATATTCATTGTTAAAAGAAACATTCTGAATGACTGTCTTTGATTCACAATTCATTAATATTATTAGCCAATCGGCAGAAGGTTACCAAAAAAAGAAAAACATCAAATGATTGTTATTATTATGGTTTTAAAAATCATTTGATGATTTTCTTTTCTGCTTGACATTCCACCATCGATTAGTTAGGAGAATTTAAATAGGTCAAATTTTCACTATAATAGTATTACTTTACACATTATAAAAGTTTGATTTAACCTTATATGAGGGTATAAAGTACTGAATCTATATGTGAGAAATTCCTCGGTGTCTTTTGCTGGAATTAGCTTTTCTTCAGGGGACAGTTCATTATATAAAATTACTTTCAAGCTACCACTTGATATTTCTCCTGAAACGATCTTCTCCTAGAACAATCAAAACAACAATAAAATAATATTCTGTAAGTTGAGTAAAAAAATGTAGACAGTGATACTGACTGTGTAGACAGTGATATTTCCCCAATATTACAGTAATAATATTAGACCTTTGTAGGGTATAAATTAAATTGTTAAGAAAATTAATAGTTAAGGTTTCCAACTGCTAAACATTGTGAAATAACAGGAATGAACCAGAAAAGAAGAAGGCAGTCACAATACCCTACAGGAGCTAAAAAAAAAGCTTAGCACCTTTCAGAGGCAATACATCACCACTGCCCAATAAAACACAAAAAAATATCAAACAAAAAATAAAAAAATTAATCGTACAGATAAAGTCAGACTATTAGAATATACATGAGGCTAAACATATATATGTTAAAAATTAAACTAACATACATTAAAATAAATAAATAGGATGAACAGTGAAATAAATTATTGTCAGGACAATTACAAAATAAGAGCATTACAAAAAATGAACCTGACGTAACTTTACCTAATTAACTCTTTAAAGCCGAAGTCTTGAGCCTCATTGGACTTATTCTCATGCTTTACTAAGACATGGTTCAGCACTCCTGTGTAGAGTTTACAACTTTGATCACTATGTCTTCCAACATCCAATTTTTTTTTTCTATTCTGGATATTAGTGGGAAAACTCATATTCAGCCTTAGGCCTGCTATGATTTCCCATTTAAAACATACTTGGGGTGAGGTATTTCTTTAATTATATGTGTAATTTAGTTTTATATGGTCAATACATGAAGCTTCACATGTTGTTCATGCAATACAATACACTTCTGAATTGTCTAGTGGAACTACTTCATTTTTTAATTTGGAGACAAAATACCTTAAGGCTTTTCACTTCGAAAAATCATCTAAATGCGGACTTCTGTGAAGCTCAAATACCAAATATTGTTGTATTGACTTATACCATAATCAATATTTAACTGTTTGTAAATTTAAAATATCTTTGTTATTATGAACTGTATCGGAAAATGTTATAGAACCCATTTTCTTAAACAATTCATGGTCTACTGTTCTATATATTATCTCATAACTCAATTGTTAGGCGAGTTATCCATACTTTCTTGTTCACAGCCTTCAAGTAAACCCCCACTACTCATTGGATTTCGTGGCCAATATGACACCTTTTCAGAGGCTTAAATCTTCAATAAAAGTATAAAATACAAATTTAATATATACTCAAGAAAATACTACAAATTTTGAAACAGTAAAGATTTTAGATAAAGAAGGAATAGTATAAAAGGAAAAAATAAAATAGAGAAAAGCAATCACACAATAAGAAATAGTAGGAAAAGTGATAAATAAAATATTGTTACCCCACAGACTGGGTAACAAAACTGCCTTACTCAGTGGAGAAGGGTATGGGTAATTAGTTAAATTAACTCTCTTTTATATCAATAGTTAGAAATAAATATATTATGGGCCCTACTTTGTTTGTTCCCCCAGGTAACGAGGAAACCAAGTATTTTACAACAAATCATTTTATTTACAATAATAAATAAACCAAACTTATCAGTTGAACAATAAAAATAATAAATAAATAAAGGAATAAACAATACTCCCCACATATTTGCCGAAACCCCAATAGGAAACGAAATATCACATTTTTAATTTCAGGCCTCCCTTATAACCCCCACTACTGCCCGTCCCTAGAAATGCTAGTATGGCTTATTATAAGGAAGGCGTTAGTGCTAATACACACACCGAGTGTTTTATTTAGTTCGGTTGAGTCTTTTGTGCCAAATAAAATTGTGACTCCCACTATAATTTTTAGCGTATAACGCCTTTATACTTCGGTATACGACGATAGTGTATATAACAAAAGTTTCTCTAAATAACAAAATAAACAACTTTTGTTATGTGCATATTTGCCGAAACCCCAATAGGAAACGAAATATCACATTTTTAATTTCAGGCCTACCATATAATCCCCACTCCTGCCCGTCCCTAGAAATGTTAGTATGGCTTATTATAAGGAAGGCGATAGTGCTAATACACACACCGAGTGTTTTATTTAGTTCGGTTGAGTCTTTTGTGCCAAATAAAATTGTTGACTTCCACAGTAGTTTTTAACTCATTTATACTTAGGTATACGACAAAAGTGTATATAACAAAAGTTATTCCAAATAACAAAATAAACAACTTTTGTTATGTGCATAATTGCAGAAAATGCATTAGGAAACGAAATAATGCTATTTTTAATTTCAGCCCTCCCTTACATCACCCCCACTCCTGTTCGTCTCAGAGAATATTAACATACCCTAAAGTCTAAGTTGGGTTAGTAGTAATATACATACCAAGTTTCATAAAATTTGGTTCAGCCGTTTATGCGTGAAAAGGTAACAAACAAACAAACAAACAGACACCAAAGAAACAAAATGCAGTAATGGTGCCTATGACATGTGAAACGAAAAGTTATCATGAAATTTCGCGAAAAAAATCAATGTACAGACAGAGGTTACAATTTTATATATATATATGAATACTATGCGGCTGAATAGTAGACAAACAGGCTAGCCAACATCTTAGCGCTGAATAGGTAGATAGACCGGAAATACAAACAATTAATGAAATATATCTTAATATAACATATTCATTTTATTGTAAACAATTTATTAAAGCTAGTGCTGTAATTTTTAATGAATCAGAATCAGTTTTATCTTCAAATTTTAGTAATCCAAAAACAAAAGAGGGGGGGGGGGGTTAACAGAACGTATTTGCAAAAATCTCAAAGTAAAAGTTCAATGAAAACAATATTTGGTATTTATGCTTGTAATGAAGTGGTTCATTAAATAACAGCTTATTGTTAATATGACATGAGTTGAAGTGGGGGTTTGTTGAAGGCTGAAAATTGAAAAATATCTCGGCTATAATCAGGAGAATAAATGTATATTACAATATTGTTCTATACAATTTTTTGATCCGATGTACAGTAACAGAGATATTTCGAATTTTCGAAATTCCTCCCTCTAACCCCCTCCCTTTCCCTTGTCGATTTCAGTCGTTAACGAACTTGACCTTTCTTTTTACATAAAACGACTAAATATGGAGCTTGGTAATAATTAAACAATAATTGTGAACGGTAGAAGACATATATATATATATATATATATATATATATATATATATATTAGTATTTTTCTGGTTTAAGGTAATTTTTCTAAATCCATAAGGAAGAGAAAATTACGAGTATAAGTACAATAATAACAATGAATGTTTTTATACCATTCAATACATTATTATCAAGGTCTTCTGTTATTTGAGGAAAATTTCTTCCATTTCACTAGTCATACTGCTAGCTGCAAGGCATCTCAACTGAAAATGGAAGCAGCTGACCTTACCAAGGGATTTATACTTTAATGTCAAGTTCTGTTCCCATTATCATGAGTCTGGGCTGAATCCTGTCATATAGCTTTGGATTTTTTAGTGTCTCTTCTGCTTTCATCCAAACATACTTACTTTCATAGTTAATTTTTTTTGACACATTCAAAGAAAATAAGAATAAATATGAGATTCTGTCACTTACTGCAAGATTATGAAAGGATTCTTCTTTATAAGGATTGGGTGTATATCTTTTTCTCATTGGCGAGTAAATCTTGACAATTCCTTTGATCATTTCTAAGAATTCTGGGAAAAAAGTTAATTGTTAATTCAACTAAAAAAAAAGATTGAATTATAATTATGTTTTTTGTAGCTTAAGGTTATATTAATCCAACTTATATCCTACGTGTAACAGTGAATATGGCAATTACAATTAAATTGCATAAGAACTAACTTTCATTTTGAAAACGTTTTTACCTGCCCTGCTTCGAGATTCCTGCAAAGATAATAATGGGCGAGTGAGGCCTTGCATTATCTTGTTACAAAAAATTGGCTTCATATTCATCAGTAATAGTAGGTAATAATAGGTGCAATCAAGCTAGAGGTATTTTTTATTCCCATAAGTTGATCAGAATAACCTCTGAGGTAATTGCCCTACCTTCAGGGACTAACTCAAAGTTGACCCCAACATCCCACCACCCACAGATTATACCTCTTCTCAAATTCTCATAGAAAGGGAAGAGATTGGCTGTCTTTGATTAATCCATTGCTTTTGGTTACTGAGATTTTTTAAATACGCCCATTTTTCATCACTTCACAATTTACTTAATAAAGCAAATGTCTTTAGGGTGTATTTCGGAAGATTTCCACCCATCTTTTTGCCTGATGAGGTGTCAAATGGTGTAAAATACATCTGCAGCTTATGGAACTGAACCCAGTGTTGGGCGGATAAATAAGACTCACTATTGTTATTGTGATGGCGAATCCAATCAAGCCAACGAAACTTTTTCCATGAAGACAATTCTTTTAATGTATCTTCCATTTCTATTTTAGCTTCCATAATACATATTATATGCTCTTCTGCAGGTGAAATTTGTTCTAATTCATTTTCCTAAAATATAATAGAAACGTTTGAAAAATAAGTTTATCTTTGATTTATTCCTATTATTAGTATAAGAGAATTCTCCCTGGAAGTGAAAGACTTTTGAACACACACGGATGTCCACACCCACCACAAATGCACATACATATATAGACATTGTCTGAGATTTTTCGCATTAATAAAAATATTAATATTTTTATTTCATCAAATTTGAAATTTGTCGAAAATCTTATTTTATCCAACGCTTGTCTATAAATCATTTATTTGTTGTTAATAGTATTTGTGAATGTCACAAACATGCTGTAAGCCTAGTGCAATACAAACGCCTCTTCGTTGGAGACTGTTGTACATTGGCTAAAATAAACCAAAATTCAAAAGCTATTGTTCTTGTTTGTTTAACAGAGCAACTAAAATATGTTTAATACTTACAGTTCTCGAAATACAGGCAAATATAGTTCTCAATTTTGGATCATCTGTGCAATAGAATTTTAATTTATCATTCAGACATGTCTGTGAACAAGTTGTTAAGCAAAATGGTTTAATCTCTTCTTTATTCATTTCTTCTCGAATCAAATGCATTTGAATGACATCCCATGCTTCATTAATACTAGCAAACCTAAATCAATAGCACACAGCAGGGTCAATCCACATCAATTCAACCACACCATGACACCCATCCTTTCAGATTTTGATGAATCTTATTTTGGGTGTTCTATTCATTGATGTGAGAAACAACACTACATTGTTTTGATATATCTTTGATGCTTTGGATTTTATGGCCTCTTAAATTTTTGATATTTTCATGTTTTTTATTGATTAGGAGCGGTAAAATTAATTTCTTTTCAATTCAAAAATAATTTATAACTTTCTTATTTACTAACAAATTTTGATGAAATTTTTGCGTGTATTCATATATCTTTAAAAACAATAAAAAATAAACAAAGGTACCAAGCAAGTATTTGTGACCAGAAAAAAATTTGTCAATTTGAAATTTGAGTCAATTTGAGTTTTTCAGAAAGCAAATACATAGTTTCACGTTAAATTGAATATCTCCGATAGGGAAAAGGATAATCATGGAAAACTTTTTTTGTTTTAGTTCTAAGACATAGGATCTACCTCCTAAATCAATAAAAAGAATGTTTATTTGTCTCCATTGTATATTCCAAATTGAAAAATAAATATTTAGAAAAATTTAGAAATTTGTATTAATTAAAAGAAAATGTTAACTAAAGGTAACAAAGAAGATAGTTACATTACATAAGTTTGTTCTTAATTAAATACTGTTTACATTATACATTTTGACACAGCTATCATCTCAATGGACTTTCCAAGAAGAAGCCCAAGGATACCACTGGACCTCAAATTCTTGCCCTATACATCCTGTCATCATACACTGCAAGTATACAACTGTGAAAAATCTTGTCCTAACCCTTTGCATTATATCTGATGACCTCAAACAAAATGTAAGTATGGTGTATGAAATCCAAAAATCTGTGATTGTGTTTTTGAAAAAAAACTGACTGCACATCAAAGAGGTTCATTACTACTTCAGTGATAGGTGTACTGCTCAGTACAAAAATAAGTAAAATTTCATAAAAGCTGTGCCTACATGAGAAAGATTTTGAAATTCGGGGCCTAGTGGTCATTTTTTGCTACTAGTCATGGTTAAACAGAATGTGATGGAATTGGAGGACAGTGAAGTGATTAGCTCAGAAGGATAGTTTGCAAAGACCCATAGAAAACCTAATAATATCAGTGACTGAACTGTTTGACTTTTGCAAAACCAGAATAGAAAAAGTCAGTTTTTTCTTCATATCTAAAGAAACAATTGAATTAACTCATACTGTTTTGGAAGGACGCAAAGATGTTCAAACTCTTCCAGGGACAAGGTCATTTCACAACTTTCAGCCAGTAGACTCAGTAACCATAGAGGATCGAAGAATTGCCATGGATGAAAAAGCACCCCTCACTTTACTTTGCTTAACAATCAACCAAACTGTCAAGTAACATTGGAAGATTTAAGCCCAGGATGTTTCATTGCTTGTGAATATGACAGATTGTGGTACTTTGGGATGGTGAGTGAGGTGAATACCAAAGAACAAGGTGCCACAGTGCAGTTCCAACACCATGGACCTTCAGTATCATTTTCTTGGCCTGAAAAGGAGGATATATGTGCTGTACCCATTCTTCAATTATTATGACTGTGGAATCTCCAAAAACAATGACCGGAAGAACATGCCAGTTCTCTGAACAATGTACATCACGTGTTGAAGCAAAATTAAACGATATTTTAAAATTGTAAAGAACACCGACCAAAACAACCATTTTAGGGGTAAGAATTGTATATATTAAAGTACATTTAACTGGTGTATACTATAATGTAAACAGTATTTAATTTAGAATAAGCCTATAAATGTAACTATCTTTTTAGTTACCTTTATTTATCATTTTCTTTTAATTCATACAACTTTCAAAATTTTTCTAAATATTTATTGTTAAACTCACAATAAACAATGAAGGAGTCAAATAAACATGTCTTAGAACTAAAACAAAAAAAGATTTCCATGATTATCCTTTTCCCTTTCGGAGATATTCAATTTAACGTGAAACTATGTATGTGCTTTCTGAAACTCAAATTGACATTTTCTAATTTTTTTCTGGTCACAAATACTTACTTGGTACCTTTGTTCATTTAATTAAAGATATTTATGAATACAAACAAAAATTTCATCAAAATTGGTTTGTAAATAAGAAAGTTATAAATTATTTTTGAATTGAAAATAAATTAATTTTACAGTTCTTAATCAATAAAAAACACAAAAAAATCATAACTTTAAGAGGCCATAAAATCCAAACCATTAAAGATATATCAAAACAATTTTGCATGGTTTCTATTATCAATGAATAGAACACCTAAAATAAATTTCAACAAAATTTGAAAGGATGGGTGTCGAAATTATTTTTATGTGGTTGATTTGACGTGGAATGACCCGCAGTCAGTATAAAGGCTTAAAAATTTAAGCTTGATATGAAAATTTAACTGCATGATATTAGTTAGCCAGTGGCTCTTTAATGATATTGGTACATGGTATTGGCTACAAGGAGTACTTAATAGATCAACAAGATATGAGTTTATTTTTGATGCTAACTGTTTTGGATGCCTTCTTCAGAGCTATAACAATGAAGAACTCAATAAGACTATGGCAGAAATAGTACATCTGTTAACCTTTTTGTGCGATAATGGAGGGCATTAAAAATAGCCATAAAAGAAACACTCCCTAATTTAAACCTAGTATTAAAATTCACAGTCTCAAATCACTAAACTAAAAGATTCTCTTCCTATGTAACTGTGTTATGTATAATAGGTTGTTGTTTATAGTTGGTTTTAGTATACATTTTATGTTTAAATATATAATAGTTTTAGTAATAGTTCACATATATTTATTTAGTGATGTACTCACAAAGTAGTGAGTGTAAATATTTGGTAGAAATATATTTCACGATAAACTCACTAAATAAAATCCTCAGTCCCACCCTGGAAAAGGGAGATGGCATGTTGACCCGTACTGATTACCCTCATTTACATAAAATGGGCATTAATTTAATAAAAACTTAAGAAAGTGATTCTGTACAGAGCATCATTTGCCCCTCCCCCCAATTATTCACTCCACCTCTTCATCATGCTCTAGCAAATCAACTTGCTTTCATGTCGTTCCTCCAATGTCATTTTCACCTTTGTGCCCATGAGTGTAAAAATTTGAACTACTTGCGACCTCAATTTAAATTATAACACATGGTTGAGCATAAAAAAAAACCAGTTGACATTTAAGAACTTTGAATTCTTCAAATCTGACTTGGTTAACCTTGTGTAAATAATGTATTAACTGTTTAAATAAGCATTCTGTCAGGCTAAAGGACTTATTTTATTACGAAATATATGTCTATTTAGTCACGGATATTTTCTTACCTACAATCCAACACACAACGAGTCCATCCAGTTAAGCAGGTAATAACACTAAAGTCCTCCATATCATTAAGGGATGTCCATGATAATGAAGCGATCCTCAATATTCCTTTTGCTAGAATTTGTGGCCATAAGTTGAATTTATTTTCCGTACGAGGTAGAAGAGGTTCTTTATCTCCATTATAAGGCAAATAGTCATCAACAATTATTCGCCTCCAAGACCCCTATTCAAGGTGATTTCTTAAATAACTTTTTAAATAAAAACAAATCAGTATTCCTAGCAAATATTCCACTTTCCTCCTATTCGAATAATTGGCATAAAATGTGGGCATATTTAGAAAAATTACAGCAAAACCGAAAGACATAAACTAACCACCAAGGTAGGTGTCCCATCTGTTTAAGCAATCATAACCCTCCACTTCTATTCTTCAGATATCAGGAAACCCTTTCAAAGATCCTTGCTGTGAAACAATAAGAAACGCCTGTTTATTGATCATCATTTGAAATGGTCATAGTATGGACTTTCCTTCAATTCACCAAAAATTTAAAAAATTCAAATTTCTTCCAGTGTATTAGAGATACAACAAGTTGTATAGACTATTTTTGTTTAAGATAAAAAGATCTATAAATTATGTTCTATATTTTTGCTCCGATGCATTACAACAGAGAGATATTCCATATCACTTTCGAATGAAATAATATTAAATGAAGGGAACTGAACATTTTGTTTATTTAATTTAATAGGACTACAAGGAAATCATGTGGTGCGCACATCAGATTTTTTATCTAAGTAATGTTAACCATGATTTTAAACATTTCATGTGAAACAAGCCAATGTAATTGTAAATACAAAAGTCCGTCACGCAGGGGCTGTGTAAACTAAGCAGATTTCCCACATGTGCCTCGTATTTGCATTTATCTTAAAAATGACAAGTTCAATAAGAACAATATTTGGTATTTATGCTTCTAATAATGTGCTTCATAATACAACAGTGCATGAGTAGGAGGAGGGGGCGGGGGTTACTGAAGGCCGAAAACAATAAAATGCAAATATCTGGGTTAATAATCAAGATAGTGAAAATACGTACATAACATTTATAGAACATTACATTTGCAACAAGATTGGTTCTATGGTTGTGGTTCTGCAGGTGTTTGTCCTGCTGTCAGCACAACTTCCTACCTATCTTGCTTCTTCTCACTTCTAGTGTTGTTCTGAAGATGGGCAGAAATTTACAAGCTAAGTCAAAATCTAATGTAGCCTAAGATTTAAGAAGACTTACCTTCCCCTTCTATACATTAATAAAAAAGGGTTTAATTTTCATTAATTCATTTAAAGTTTATTTATTGAATAAAAAGTGTTGTCTGATGATTCATTGATGGGAACCTCCATTTTCTCGTAATGTTTTTTGGTCTGACATTTTAATTTACTGTAACACTGGCTTGGTGAAACGCATCACACACAACACACAAGCACATATATATTTTCTATTACAATAATTAATCTATTTCAAGCCATGAAAAGTGAACCCCGTGGTGTACTAGCATTTTTTTCAGTGAGTACATATTTTCTAAGCATTCTCCTCAATAATGGTATTAATTGGATAGTTTGTAGGAAATCTTTATTGCAGAACAGATTTTGAATAAAACCTTTTGATGACTGTTAATAGACTGAATTCCCTTGAAAAGGAATCTTTGAAGGTCATACAGTTACTGGAGAAAATTGAACTTTACTTGGAGAAGCAAATAAGCAAGGTATATTTTTTTAGCAAATTTTTAGTGTTGTGTATTGGTGGTAATGGAAGGTCACTAGATACCAATCCTAGTCAATTCACATATATTTCCTAAAATGTATGGATCTCATGCCTGTCTCTGCAAGTAGCAAAATACCAAGTTTACTAAAATACTAAATGAAAATGGAAAATCGGATTATTTCCTGGCTCACCTTTGCCTACTGTATAACTGAAGAAAGATATTGCAATCACAAATGAAAAAAAATTCTTTTGAAAAATATCAACTCAAAAAATGCATGAGCTGTGAATCCCATAGTAACTTCTTACCATGAAAAACAGTCGGACAATGTATAATCCACTTTTGTTTAGTTGCAAAGAATGAACAGTTCCTCTCCCAGCTTTAGTTAATGAGTAAACATGGTTCCAAGGTTTCCAATTAGGTCCTCCATTGTACCAAAAGGATGTGCCTTGATGCTCTATTCCGAAAGGTTGTTTCCTTCCAAGTTCTTCTAAAGTCTGAATGCTAGACATGATCAAGCTCATAATCTGCAAATTCAAATTGATAGTTTTTATTTGCTCGTAATATTTAATTTTCTTCTTTAAGAACGTTTAATGGATTATATTGTTTTTGTTATTTACAGAAAGTCCTCTAAAAAAATTCTCGTACAAAATTAATATAATATCTTTTACATCCATTTCAATTTTGCCATTTTATTATTATTCTTTGATTGTAAAGTTAATGAGTCATTAGAAAAGCTGGTTTGAAAACATTAGGATTCAATGCTTTTCTAAAGTGTCCCCGTTTTGGTTACTTTCTTGATAAGTAGCCAAATTAATGATTCAGATAGTCACATTTTAATTCTTTTGAACATTTATGAAGTCAACTTTTAAAAAATAAATTTCAGAAAAGAATATTCAGACTAGGGTAAACCATTAGTAACACCCTTTCCTTGGAGGACGGGGAGGTAATCCCACAATATAGTATTAAATTGCAAATAAGAAGTCTGCTTTTCAACATCAAATCAGTTATTTCCCAGGCCAGATCAGATTGGATTAGAACTTCCTGTTTGAAAATTTCACAGCAATCATTATCAATGGTAAGGCTGTACTAAGAATATAATTACTGCATGATTAACAGGGTACTTTCCAGAAATTATTTCTACTGTGTTTAATGCATCATAATACAAGAGTACTGAATAAGGAAGTAACATAATTTATTATACAACACAATCTAGCTGCATTTTGCCACATGCACACCCTTTGAAGATATTAACGTATTCCTAAAACAATTACGAAAAAGAACTTACTACAATATAAGAAAGACAATCAAACAATATCATGAACACACTATAGAACAAATAATCAAGTACATGAATTAGTAAACACAAATGAAAAAAAAAAAGCTTAACAGTCACAATATAATGACCTGAAATATAAAAAATCACAAACCTACTAAAGATGTACCCACAGAGCCTTCAAAACTAACATCACGATCAGGCAATCACTCAAAAACAACTCCACGGTGCTTACAAAATTAAATGCAAGTGTAAAAAAAGTCCGTCGCGCAGGTGCTGCATACAAGAAGCAGATCTCCCCAAGATCTCCCAACGAAAGCGTTTGAATTGTAAAGAAACATGTTAGCCAACCTCTGTCTGGCTGAACAGATGGACAGAAATATTCTTCACCGGAAATGAAAACGATTACTGAAATATATTAGAATATAATATATTAATTTTATTGAAAGCTATTTACTATATCTAATACTGTAATTTATAATGAATCAGAATAATTTTTATCTCAATCACTCATATTTTACTAATCCAAAAACTTAAGAGGAGGGGGAGTCAAGAAAACATAACAACAAAACAATATTTGGTGTCTAAGCTTCAAATAAAGTGGTCTATTATAAAATAGAGTATTTGTGACATGAGTAGGAGTAGGGATTTGCTGAAGGCTAAAAACTGAAAAATGCAAATATCTTGGTTAATATACAGGATAGAGAATAAATGTATATCACAATGTTTATTGTACATTTAATTTGCAATAAGAGTGGTTCTATACTATTTTTCGATCCGACTTATAGTAACGGAGATATTTAGAAATTCCTCCCCTCTAAACCCCGCCCCCTCCCACTGGTCGGGTTTCAGCCATTAAGGAACTTTATTTTTATTTAAAACGATTATATATCGAGTTTGGTAACGATAACACAAAAATTGCGACCGCTAGAGCGGCAACAGACGAATATATATATATAATTTTGAACGGACCTCATTTTCGTCTTCTACTAGGTAGGATCGATGGACTTTTAAAGAAGATGAGTACAGTAGCTGATTTCCCCTAGGGGAAATTTGCTAAAACTGCAAACATAGGTCAGACAGTAAAAAGACTCATGACAAGTTACAATGAACATATACGCTCCTTCAGACTGAATAAACGAGACTCAAATTTCGCTAGCCATTTGAACGATAATTGCCATGACTCAACTAAAAGTCCGTCATGCAGGGGCTGCGTAAACTAAGCAGATTTCCCAGATGCTGTCATAGCAAACTACTGATCTCATTTCACCCCATATTCTTTAATTATATGTAAAAAAAACAACGAGTAGAGGGGGGGGGAGTTATTGAAGGCTGAAAACAAGAAAGTACGAATAACTGGCCTAAAACTCGAGTTACAAACAAGTGCATATAATAACAATTGTAGAACATAAATAGTTTGACATAATATTTTACGATCCCAGTCATATTAACGGAGATATTTTGAATTTACGAATCCCTACCACCTCTAAATCTCCACCATTCCAAGTCCAATTTCAGTCAATAACAAATATGATCTTTAGCTTTGACTGAAACGGCTGAATATCGAGTATGGTTGGGATTAAATAAATATTTTCGAGTAAAGAACGAAAAATCTTAATTGATGACATCATGCCGTAACGTTTTGCATGTATCCCACTACGTAAAAGTTCAATGAAAAGCCCATGTGGTTTAACCTTAGAATGAAGAGGTTCATGTTATAGCAGCTTTTCATCATTTTGCTTGTTCTTTCTTTATGTATATTATTGTTTTTTTTCTTTTTATTCCACCAAAAATTATGAACTTTACATTTCTAGTATACAAAATCATTATGTTTTATGAACACACATGTTGTATACTACAATAATAGTATGGTACATGTAGTAAATAAAGGCCCTTAAGGGAGATCATCTATTGGGATTGCACTCATGTCGTGATTTTCGAAAACTTTCCCCAATGTCCATTGATCCTACAGGAGATGACAAAAAGTCCATCACGCAGGGGCTGCGTAAACTAAGCAGATTTCCCACGTAAAGCTATACAATAGAGAAATCTCCATACGAGTGCCGAAAGTTACGGAAACGGCCGAACTTGTTTTCGGCGGGAACGATTAGAAGCACCCATAGGTAGTTCGTTACACTTAATAAAAATGCAAATATCTTGGTAAATATTCAAGATAGAGAATAAATGTATATAGCAATATTCATAGTAAATTTAATTTGTAATAAATTATTGTATTGGTTCTATACAATATTTCGATCCGACGTATAGTCCGACGGAGATATTTCGAATTTTCGCCCACTGGTCCGATTTCAGCCCTTAACGAACTTGATCTTTCTTTTTACATAAAACGATTAAATACTGAGTTTGGTGACGATTAAACAAAAAGTCCGACCGCTAGAGCGTTAACAGACGAATATATGAATATATATGGATATATATATATATATATATATATATTTATATCATTTTGAACAGACCTCATTGTCGTCATCTCCTGGGAAGGATCGAAGGATCGTTGGACATTTGAAGAAAATTTTCGAAAATCGCGTCATGAGTATGACCTCAATAGCTGATTTCCCTTAAGGGAAATCTGCTAAAATGGTGTCCCTTCAACAGTTTGTCCTACAATTACAGACTTGGCGACACACGGAGAGCTTAAAAAAACTTTATTGGTAATATATATATATATATATATATATATATATATATATATATATATATATATATATATATATATATATATGTGTGTTATATATATATATGTTCGGACTTTCCGCCGAGAGCTCTGGTGGCCGTTTCCATAACTATTCGTCCCTCGTGACTAGGTTTAGAATATATAATATATATATACTAGTTCAGATACCCGGCTTCGCCTGGGAATTCATTTGAGCCTGGATGGTGATAGTATTTTTTTGGCAAGGCTTTGCACAATATTTTGACTTTACCCTTCCCAGTGTTTAGGGTTAAAACCCGTTGTTTCTCTGGATTTGTTAATAATAAAATTAATTTTTTATGTAAGACTTCACTGTCCTCCATATTGACATATTTCCCGTTTCCTGTGCATTATGCATAGATTTAAATTATTAAGGAAAAAATATTATAATAATATATTATAATTTGAATTAACTTTTCCAGGTGATGTACCTGGTAGTTCATATTGGAAAGAATTGATGAGCAAATTTCTCTAAATAACAAAATAAACAACTTTTGTTATGTGCTTATTTGCCGAAACCCCAATACGAAACGAAATATCACTATTTTTAATTTCAGGCCTCCCTTATAACCCCCACTCCTGCCCGTCCCTAGAAATGTTAGTATGGCTTATTGTAAGTAAGGCATTAGTGCTAATACACATACCGAGTGTTTTATTTAGTTCGGTTGAGTCTTTTGTGCCAAATAAAATTGTTGACTCCCGCTATTATTATAGCGCCTTTATACTTCGGTATACAACGATAGTGTATATAACAAAAGTTACTCCAAATAACAAAATAAACAACTTTTGTTATGTGCATATTTGCCAAAAAACCAATAGGAAACGAAATATTGCTACTTTTAATTTCTGCTTTCCCTTATATGTAACTCCTGTTCGTTTCAGAGAATATTAACATAGCCTAAAGTCTAAGTTGGGTTAGTAGTAATATACATACCAAGTTTCATGAAATTCGATTCAGCCGTTTATGCTTGAAAAGGTAACAAACAAACAAACACGAAAGAAACAAAATCCAGTTATGGTGTCTATGACATGTGAAACGAAAAGTTAGTGTGAAATTTCGCGAAAAAAGTCAATGTACAGACAGAGGTTACAATTTTATATATATATACTAGCTCAGATACCCGGCTTCCCCGGGAATTGATTTGAGGCCGAATGGTGATGGTATTTTTTTGGTTTTACTTTGCACAATATTTTGACATTTACCCGTCCCAGTGTTTAGGGTTAATACCCGTTGTGGGCGTTTGTTATTAATAAAATTAATTTTTTATGTAAGTCGTCACTGTCCTCCAAATTGTCATATTTCCCGTCTCCTGTGCATTATGGATAGATTTCAGTTATTAAGGACAAAATATTAACATATATTTGAATTAATTTTTCCAGGTGAGGTGCCTTATAGTTCAAATTGGAATGAATTGTTGAGCATATCAATATTTCTACGCAAATTACTTGCTCCACACATTGTTCCTGGAGAAATGTATAAAACAAAAGTTAATCTAAATAACAAAGTAAACAACTTTTGTTATGTTCATATTTGCCAAAAAACCAATAGGAAACGAAATATCGCTATTTTTAATTTCTGGCTTCCCTTATAACCCCCACTCCTGCCAGTCCCTAGAAATGTTGGTACGGCTTGTTAAAATGAAAGGGTTAGTGCTAATACATATACCGAGTTTTATTTATTTCGGTTGGGTCTTTTGTCCCAAATAAAATTGTTCACTTCCGCTATAGGTTTTAGCGTATATCTCGTTTATAATTCGGTATACGAAAAAAGTGTATATAACAAAAGTTACCCTAAATAACAAAATAAACAACTTTTGATATGTTCACGTTTGCCGAAAACCCAATAGGAAACGAAATATCGCTATTTTTAATTTCTGGCTTCCCTTATAACCCCCACTCCTGTTCGTCTCAGAGGATATTAATGTAGCCTAAAGTCTAAGTTGGGTTAGTAGTAATATACATACCAAGTTTCATAAAATTCGGTTCAGCCGTTTATGCGTGAAAAGGTAAAAAACAAACAGACACCAAAGAAACAAAATGCAGTGTGTCTGAGATTTTTATTTTTTTTATATCTGAGAGCCAGCTTCAGTAGTAGGATGGTATTTTAGGTAGTATGACTTACTGGGAGTGAGAAGTTATAGTTCCCCTTCTACTGAACTATAGTTCCATTATAAGGGTGGTGGTAATGATGAGTGGGTGTAATGGAACACTGGGGGTGGGGTACCCGGTAGCTGGTGATATCAGGTGGGTTGTGACTGAGGATTTGTTTTTGTTTTTTTTTTTTCCTGAGACCAGCGAATCCTCTAAAATAACAAAAAAGAAAAGAAAGGTTGGTGTAGGTAACACCTGGTTACACCATGAGCCCCCTTGTGCTATATCAGCGATATCATTTGAAGGGGAGGTTGTGATAGAGTAGGTATGGTGAGATTTAGGTGTTGAAGATTTTAGGGTAGCTGGATACCCTCTGGGTTGAGGTAGTCAAGAGATAGGGAAAGAAGAGAGAAAGACGAAAGTGATAGGAGGAGGTGGGAAAGCGAAGGAACAGATGTCAGTCAGCGACTGACTAAAATTTGGATTTGTTCATTTATAGTGGATTGGGGTGGGATATGGGTTGTAGGTGTTTATGTTTGAAAGGGCCTAGGTTATTGACGTGATGTCTATTAGTGGGACACCTCGGCCACGGGTGCCCTGCCAGTTTTCAGGGTAGGATGGCGGGGGGGGGGGTGAGGGAGGAGAATAGGGGATTGGACAGGTACTGCAGTGTACCGAAGAATTTAATGTGCCTTTTCTTTATGGTAGTGGCTATTGTGTCGAGCTGAAGCTCTTCACGTATGTCTGGATGAGATTTTCGTGCTAGCGTGGTAATGACTGAGGAGTAGGAGGGGACAGGGTTTATATAGCAGGAGTGGTGAGGATTGCTGAGTCGGCAGATTGGTGTAGATCCTGGGACTTCAAGTTTTTGAGGTCCTCCGAAAAATTTAAGTTGGGATCGACCATGGCAGGTGGTGATTGTTGGAAGGCTGCATCTCTAGTATATCTTCTCGAGTGTTTCTTGAATCCTGACTAAGTGATGATGGGACTTTGAAGCTAAGTAGGCATAACTTTGTACAGCAGTGTTGTGTGTGTGTGTGTGTGTGTGTGTGCTTGCGTGCGTGCGTACGTGTGTGTGTGTGTGTGTGTGTGTGTGTGTGTGTGTGTGTGTGTGTGTGTGTGTATTGTTAATGCATTGAATATAAAATTATCTAAGTAGTTTTTAGCTTAGTTGGTAATTAACTTATTCCCAGAATATCATATTTCATAAAATAAATTCATATTATTCATAAAGAAATTGTTGCATTATTCATAAAATGGGTAATAAATATAAACTTGACATTTACTTTATATTTCCATAAATGAGAATTATATTTGCCAAAGTCAACTGGAGATTCCTCAGATGAGACTGTCCACTTTCCTTCCTCGTCAAAATTTGGTCTTCTCCAATAATCAACAGAAATACTTGGTGGCATGGCACCATGATCCACTGGATCTTCAAAAACCCAGTTTCTCTAAAATATGAGTAATTTAATACAAAATTGAAACTAACATTTTTAGTACTAAAACTTTAATCATTTCATACCAGATCAACAAATAAAAAAATTAATTTAAGCTTAAATGTTTATAAATGAGTGAAACTTTGTTGAAGTTCTTGTTCTATGCATAAAATAAGATTTCCAGTGGGAAACTAGTGAGTTGGAATGGCAAAGAGTGAGTCAAAGTAGCACAAACAACACACATTGTAATCTACAATTCGTCACTTGTCACATTTTACTAATGAATGATGCAAGAGGGGAAAAAAATACACACGAGCACCAACTCTGGAATGACTCTGAAACAGGGTCAAAATAGTAGGCGAAATTAACATGAATAACCTGATTGTAACCTGTAGAGCTTGGCAGAAAGCTGATCATAGACACCTTACAATTTCACCATCACCAGGAAATACCTGAACAATTGTGAGCCACAGTCCTATGCCAATAGAAAGATGGATTATTGGATAATAAATCTCCAAGGTGTATATTGAGAATCATGAAGTCAATGAGTGAGCCTGAAAAATGTAGAGTACTGAAGGTGGTACTTTTTCCAGTGCAAGCATTAGTCCAAATGTTGGACTAATGCTTGCAAGAGTTGTAAGAAGCAAGATTACTTTCTAAAAGCTGAGGTCCTCTGTAGGTGGTATAATCTATTAAAAGAGACAAGAAAATACAAATGATTATGCCACCTCATAATCTATTCTCTATCTTTCCAGCAATAAGAAACCCATGTAAACAGGGCTTGAAATTATAGCTGAAAATAAGATAGGTAGTACAGTTACTTTAAATAAAAATCGGCATTTTTGGGGGGTTACTGACGACAATAAAATATTCGAGTAAGAGAAAAATGTGTAGAATAAAAGTTGTAGCATGTTTCTTATTTAATAAGTTTTAAGATATCTGCAAATGGGGCTCAGGTTAGCCACATGAGTTAAAGTGTTAGCCTTAATCTCACATAGTAAACCTAGAGTGGCGAGTTCAATTCCCACCTGAGCAATAGGAATTTATTAGGCGACAAACTCATTAAGTTAATCCTTAGTCCCAACCTGGGTAGAAAGCTGTAGATAACCCGACCCACATAGCAGAAACTGGATATTAATAAATAATAATAATATCCGCAAATAACAAGTATTATATAAAGATATCATACCACCAAAAAGCAGACATTATGAATATGGTCCGAACATTCTTATAACATGTACATATAATGAATCTCTGTCTGCCCCTCACTCCCCCCTCCCAAAAAAAATGAAAGGTATGCATTCAAATTTTAAGAATACATTAATTCAATACTTATGTTTACTCTATCAGTGTTGCCTTAGAAATGTAAATTTATTTCAATTTCATAAATTATTTAAACCAATGCTAAAGAGAATTAAAAGTGCTCGGGAGGTGTACCCAGTTATGTCAACTGTTTATTAACATTGCTCTGTTAATATATTACACATATTAAACGCATGTTTCTTCTTCAGACATAAAATATAATTTTTTTAATAATGGTTATTAAATATACAAAATAGATACAGTTGTTTTGCTTGGGACCATTTTTGGGAATAGAAATTGTTAATATTACATAGTTTATAATGCTATCTATGATTATGATTTTTATGACCCAATATTTTTTGAACAATGAACTGGGATTGAATAGATCAATCACTCAATGTTTATTCATCCAGACTCTAATATAGTGCATTGGTTATCCATGTTCCGAGAAAGCTTACATAGATAGGGCTTCTTGTAGTCTTGCAATGAATTCAATTCACCCTTATTCAGTCTAAATATTTCTCGAGGAATAGTACTTAATAATTATGAACGCTATCCATGATTATGATTAATATTATCCATGATACTTTGATTAGTGCAGAGGAATTGACTAGGATATCATTTTTTTTTTTTTATTCCTAAAGACTAAAATATTCTATAAGTTCACTTTAGTTACTAGATATTCAGGTATAAACCCAAAACACAGATGGGAATATGTAAAAATATTGTGCATAGCAAAGCCTTGCTAAAAAAATAGCAATATATATATGTGTGTGTGTGTGTGTGTATATATTTGACGCATCAATTTTTTTGTTTTTTGCAAATATAGTTTCTAAGAGTGAACAGGTGTACAAAACTTGGGAAGTTTATCATTTCAGAAATGAAACTAGTGACTGTTTCTGCTCCAAGCTAGTGTTGGCTTCATTTTATTTTGCAATGATTCTTTCTTTAACAAGAATGTAATACACTTTTTAACACACTTTGTCAGTATCAATATACAAATATGTTACCATAATGCATTAATATAAATAATGAGGTCTTTAAAAGCAGAATCAGGGAATAGAAATACTATTGAAACAGCTATTACAGTTTTAGTCAACATTCCAATAGGTTAATTGAAGATATTAAACGGTAGCTAGTTTACAATTAATGTACTCAATAGTATGTATGCATTTATTATATAAATTATAATAACTGTATATTAATTATATTTTGGCATACAATTATTATTTATTAATCCTAAGATTATTTGCTGTTGACTAGTACAAAAAGAGACTCAAAACTCCTCTAGGTGTTCCAGTGATAACACTATTTTTCTAACTAATTCTTGTAGGCAATATAACATAGCAATACAAGAAAATTTTATTTTCATCTTTTATCCTATTTTTGTTACCTTCACTTTTGGGTCTCCTACCCATTTCATTGAATTGATAACGCTGTCTTCCCAAACAGGCCACGGTGGACGAAAACCATCTTCATCTAAAGAATTATGCATCATACACAATATGTATCAAGGTATGTGTATAATAGTAGCAGAGGTAATGTAAAAATAATGAATATTAACATCTGTTAAATTAATAAATATTTATTTGAAGAATAATTATTAAAAAAAAAGGAATTTTAATAAAATCACTGGTTGTTAGAAATACTTTGTAGTTTTGAGATTAAAGCATTGGCAAATACATGAGGGTAAGATTCACTTATTTGAGATAGCAGAGCATAAGGGGTATCAAAATACTGGTCACTATCAATAATCATACTGTCAAACTGTTTCCCAACAATACGAAAACCAGATGGTGATAACTCAACACAGTATGTGGAATTTTCATTTGTAATAAGATTTAAATAAATTTGATGTTGGTCTGACTTTAACTTCTGAGACACATTAACAAACTTCACTAATGCTTGAATATCATTTATAACAGCTTGAGCTTCATCTTCCCATGATGTTGGTGAATCCATTTTCAAACTTCTCCTACAATTATGAATTGAAATTAATTGATGTAATACATTTTCTTAAATCTCAGCTGAAAAAAAAGAAAAAAAAATGTTATTCATGTCCACTTTAGGCTACTATAGCTAATTGGGAAGGGTTATCTACAGGTTACTCCATTCTAGCCAGGGTGGGACTAAGGATTTTATTTAATGAGTTCATCACTAAGTAAATACCTATTGCCCAGGCGGGAATCAAACTCGCCACTCTAGGTTTACCATATGAGATTAAGACTAATGTCTTAACTAACATGGCTAACCTGAAATATAATAAAAAAAAAATAATATATATATATTAAACAAAAGTAATCGCAGGTTTGGTTATTATAGTGCCATAGTTTTCTTCAGTGTTATAGTGTGATTAGACGAGATCAAAAGTACCTCAGTATACGCTCAGATAATGGGTATCAGTACTTGTTGTTCTGTGGATCAACCTCTCCCTGAAAAGTAGTCACTAAAGCAGTATATTGAAAATGTTTATATATATATATATATATATATATATATATATATATATATTAACCGAGGTCTGCATTTTTTAATTTTCAACCTTCAGTAAACCCTCACTCCTACTCATGTCATATTACTAATAAGCTGTTATATCATGAAACACTTACTTCTAAGCTTAAATAACAAATATTATTTTAAAGATACCTTTATTATGCGAGATATATGAAAATTCTTTGTCTGATGACATCATCAATTAAGATTTTATGTTTCATTTCAAACATAATTATTTGATCTACACCATAATTGATATTCAACTGTTACAATCAACACTAAAGATGATATTTGTTATTGGCTGAAATCGGACTTGGTTTAGAGGAGTAACCCGAAAATTCAAAATATCTTTGTTATGAGTCGGATTGCAAAATGTTATGAGTCATTCATGTTAAACTATTGATGGTCTACAATTGTTGTTCCATTCATTTTTTCATAAATCAGTATTAAGCGAGTTATTCTATGTATGCTTATTTCAATAACCAAGAATAAAGACAAATTGAAACTTTGTCTTTTATTACACTAATGTATAAACATATGCATCAAATTTTACTGAATTTGAATACCTTTATTCAAATATAATTGTTTATCTTTTGTTTGTTTTTTTTTTTTGTGCGGAATGGCCCTAAATTAAAGTTTAAAGATTTAAGAAAATTAAATCAGTTATTCAGGTGCCAGGAAGTAGAACACAACATCCCATTCCCAAAGGATACTCAACACAACTGTCACAAAACTAATTATAATTAAATAACTTGCAAAAGTCTTGAAAAAATATGATTTTTTTTTTTAAAGAGTCAGGTTTATTTGTTAAATATTTATTTAAAAACAAACTCATTAAATTAAATGAATAGAAACGGGTGTTAACCTGTAGATAATCCACCGCAATTGGCCATAATCAAATAAAATAAACTTATTTATTTTTTATTTGTTCAATCTATAGTATTTAAAAATGAATACTATAAATATTTATTATTTATTTCAAATAAAAACATGATACACCCAAAATTAAAAATTACCTCCCAGTCATGTAAACCTAATTAGGTCCCATCCAAATGACATGCAGTTAGGACTATAGCTATAGAAATTTTACTATTTGGATTCCAATCATTCTACTTCAAATTAGAAGTTTTTCAACTGGACCGGTTTATCTGAAAAAATAATCTTATAAAACTTATATGTTTCAATAAATACAATTCCTTTAGAATAAAAAAAATCTCATGAGTATCTCTAAGCTCTGAATAACTTTTTATTGCTTAACTTTTTTGAATGACTTTTTCATAGAACACTACTTATCTGTCTAAAAGAAAGGTAATTGAAGGGTTACCAGCTGTTAAGTCAACATGTACTCAATAGATAGCAGCACTAGCTTCACTGAAATTTGAAGAGGGAGATTTTAAAAATGGTAAAATCTCATGAAATATTTGTTACAGTTCAGTTATTCAAAGCATATTTTTAATAATAAAATCCTAAATTTTTACCAATTAATTAGTTACTAATTCATAATTCCTGCAAAAATGGATGGGAAAATCATATTCATCGAACATATTTATATTGTAATTAGTTAAAAATAACTCAACATTGACAGTTCATCAAAGATAAGATAATGGAATGAGGGTCAATAAATTACAAATAGAAATCAGATAATGGAAATTAACTGGACAATCTCTACTGATTTCTGACAATATTATTTCATATTGTGTCATTAACTGTAATCATGAACTTAGGCTTTATAGGGGCTGGAAAAATGGCCCATGCTCTTGCAAAAGGGTTTATTGCAGCTGGTAGGCTGAATATGCTCTGTCATAATTTGATTTATTAACATTTTTTTTTTTTATAGATTACCTAAAATTTACCATTTTTTAATAATTACCTACAATTGTATGAGTGTGTGTGTGTGTGTGTGTATACCTAAATAAAAATATATCAATAATTTTTATTCCTAAAGTACGTGTTTAAATACATGGTCTATTTTAGGTTTAACTAAAGGAAATAAATTAATTGCAAGCTGTGCTCCAGAAGATAAAATATCTGCAGACAGTTTTAAGGTAAACATTTTTTAATTATTTCATGAAAACGGTTAATGATTACTTCATAATTTTATTTAAAAAAAAAAAAATAATAATAAATGCACATTTATCTTAATGAAGTATTTGTTATTTTTCTAAAAAGATTTTTTTTTTTTTTTTTATATTCCTCTCTTAATGATCATAAGCCAAATAATTTTCAATACATATTTGGTTATTGTTGACTATTGTTCCTTGATTTTACAAAATAACAAATTTTATCCTGAGAATAAGTAATTGTCTAATCTTTTATTTATAATTTTGTTTTGTATAATTATCTAATATTCATGTTTAGGTTTTATTAAAGAGATGATTCCACATAATATTTAAACTAACATAATTAACAATCTAAAATTAAAAATCTAAATGTGGTGTTTGTGTAAATATATTTTCATTTTCCAAGCTTTAATTAAAAAAGCAAAGGATTACATAATCTTTCAAGTACCACAACGAGACTGTATTTTGCTCATTAAATAAACAAACAAGCTCATACAGATAAATGAGAAAATCAATTGCACAAACAGATCTTAAAGTGTATTAGTTAGCAATGCTTTTCACAGTTAATACGCTAAACGTCCTTTGATTTGAAAAAGAAAAAATTGTGCGTTTGATGACAATGTATCACAAATTGTTTTTAAAAATTATATATTAAAATAGACTATAAAATGAAAACACCATTTTGGCAGCAGAATTAACTTTAATTGATTAACTACACATTTTTATAGATGAGATTTACTGTGGTATGAGCAGTTCAAATTTACTTATATTAAGTAATTAATAAAATTACATAAATTTATTAGCAATAATTTTTAAGTACTGGTAATTGGAAAATACACAAATAGATAGAAAATAAAATGGAGCAAAAACAATTTATTGACTGTAGATACAGGTATAGTAACTGAATTTAATACAAAATAAATTGCATTTTTTGCACTGTTATGTGGGTGAAAGTGCATTTTAGTTCCCCCCTTGATGGCGCACGATGATGACGGTGGCCATCTTGTTTTTCTAACACCAAGGGTGGGGGTTGTGTTTTTCTTACTTTATTTTTTTTAACACTTTAAAATTTCCAAAATACGCCATCGACGGTTAAAACCAGGGGGGAGGGGTAATTTTAACTTAAATTTTGTTAACTCATCTAATTTGTTGGATCCTTAGACTGCAGAGGATAGATTTTCGTAGTAGGCGATAAGAATCCCACTTTTATACACCATTCAATAACGGCACGCTTTCCCTGCACTTCCAATTGTGTAAAAAACTTAGTCGTGCACTCACTTTGAGCCATAGCTAAAACGCATACGGTATTAATAGTAAACACTAGCAAAAACAATATGTTGGACGGTAGCAAGAAACAAGATGTCGGACAGTGACGTAACAAGATGGCGGCTAGGGGGGAACTAAAATGTACTTTAGCCTGTTATGTGTCTTATATTATTGAAATGACACTTTTATTGACTTTCCCATGCACTAACAGCTGTCATGATATAGAAACAGGTCAAATAAATACAGCTTTTGGTAGGAGAACGTGTTCTTCATTATGATTTCTTACTGATATTGATCCCTTTAAGGATTTGGTAAATAAAGAGAAAGTGGTTTTTGACTCTAGTACCACTAGATAGGATTTTACCAAAAATTCTTAAACTTGTATTTTGGAGAGAATGTAAAATTAGTTCATTCAAAATTTATGAAAGACTATGTAGCACAATGGGCCATGATTGCCAAAATATAATTTGTTCTGATTAGAAATCTCCGCAATTTCAATAATTGCTGGGAAACATTGGATGCGAAGTAAAACATTGTGAAAGAGGAAATTTTGCGGGTGAGAATGATAATAATAATAAAATTAATATGGGTAGGAGTGTGATTTTTAAAATGTACTGTAATTGGAACACAAAGTTGATTTGATAAAAGCCTGAATATGAGAGATAATTCTGAGAGGCTACCTCTTATAGGGGACTACCCTATTAAATAATTGCGGCATAGTCTCAAAAGTAAGCATCGAGACTTACTTTGTGAGATGTTGGATCGAGAAGTCTAGGCAAATGGTGCATGCACAGTAATGTCCTAGGGCATGCTAACTTGGTTATCAATCTTAAGATGAGAAAAACTTAACATTTTTTTTTTTTTAATATGGAAGTGTTAAACGATGCAATTTGTAATATCTACTTCCTATCCAAAAGTTAACTTATGCCATTTACAAATGAACTACATTGCATTGAAAATGATCACATCGGGCACTACAGCCACCTAATCAATTTCTTTCACTTTAGGCTAGTAAAGCACTTTTAGCAAGTATTCATTTTGGTACCAGTAATGAAAATACCATCCATTCCTTCTCAATTCCAGAGTGCCAAAGATCTGTCATCTATTTCGCCCCTTATAAAAGGACAGAATTAAAATATGAATTTTAATTTGTTTCTCATGGGGAAAAAAGAAAACAAAAAATTCAAGAACTTTGAAATTATCTGCCCAGATAGTTTTTTATTAATATTTCTCTTATTTAAAATTAATAAAATAATTATAACTTTTTCAGGATTTGGGAGCAACAATAAACTATGATAATAAGGAAATAGTAAAAGCAAGTGAAGTGACTATTATAGCTGTTAAACCAAATATTATGCCAAAAGTTTTAACCGATATCAAGGATGTAGTAAAGAAAGAAAGCTTACTGCTGTCAGTGGCAATGGGTGTATCTGTGAAACAGCTGGAGCAAGTACATATCACTATATTCAGGTGAAAAAAAAGTGCAGAATTAAACTACATATTTACAAAAACATAGGCTCTTCCAGGTGGAACCAGAGTAATTCGAGTTATGCCCAATACCCCTGCCCTTGTGAGGCAAGGAGCAACAGTTTATGTTTGTGGAACTAATGCTACAGAAGAAGATGGTGAAACTACTAAAAGACTGTTTCAATCTGTTGGAATCTGTGAACAAGTACCAGAATACATTCTTGATCCAGTGACAGCACTAAGTGGATCTGGTCCAGCCTATGTAAGTTAACATATATGTTTGGTGCTTGTCATAAAGGGGTCAGTATTCTATACCATCTTGGCTTATCTTTATAAAGAATACTATAAACACTAAATGCTATCACAGTCACTTATTTACTATATGGTTTTAGAGGGTCATTATTTTTCTATTGACTAGTTAGTACTTCAGACAATTGTACTTAAAAACAGATTATTAATGCTGGTGTAGATTAAACTCTATAAATCACAGAAATAAACAGAAGAATATATTCTTTAATAATAAATATCTTTTTGCATCATTTTTATGTTGTTCACTACGAAACTTTCCATTTTGAAAAATTTCACAGTTGATTTATTATCATTGTGAAGCTCACAAATATAATTTAGTTTATTATTTTTTTTTAAACAAAAAGTATACATATACTTAAATAAATAAAAAATTGGGCAATCTGTTCAGCTACTTCCTTTTCAGTTGGGTCAGTGTCAGGGCAGGGCCACAGGAAACCAATTTTAACTATGATAGCAATAGCAAGCTGTAATCATAATTTTGACAGCAATCTCACTATTTGACTACTGAGCCACTTGCTGACACAAAACGGTGAAGATTTGTTATTTTTTGAATAATCAGTATTAACATATCTATTTTGTTTGTTGTTATGCCCATGCCATTTTTGAGGACATAGGTTGTTCACTATTAAACTGCAGATATTTGCCAAATTTAAAATTTTAATAATTAAATTTATAAGTTTGCAAATTTTTTGCAAAATTCTATCTTGAGAATTAGATTCTCCCTAACAAATTATAGAGTAAAAAGTTCGTCACGCAGGACCTGCGTAAACTAAGCAGATTTCCCACGTGCTGGTATAACAAACTAGTGGTCTCATCTTTGCCTATTCTAACTGAAATCAAGAAGAAAGTACGAATAACTCGCATAATACTTGATTTGCGAAAAAAACCGCATAGAACAACGATTGTAGAACATTATAGCTTCCCAAGTATGGTACTATAACATTTCACGAAGCAACTCATTATAATGGAGACTTTTGGAATCCCCCCATTAAAGCACTCCTATTCCATGTCCGATTTCAGTCAATAACAAATATGATATTTAGTATCGACTGAAACAGCTAAATATTGAGTAAGGTATAGATTAAATAAACATTAAAATAAACGAGTTAAGAACATAACATCTTAAATGATGTCGTCGTCACACGAGGTATTCGCATGTATCTCACACAATATAATTTCAATGAAAACAATATTTAGTATTTACACTTAGAATAATATGGTTCACATTATAACACCCTATTGCTAATATGACATAACTAGAAGTGGGGGTTTACTGAAGGTTGAAAACTATAAAATCCAAATATTTCAGTTAATATTCATGATGGAGAAAATATGTATATAACATTTATAGGACATTAATTTTTAATAACATTGGTTATATACATGTTTTTGATCTGAGTATAATAACGAAGATATTTTGAAATTCCTCCCCCCTTCCCATAGTCCGATTTCAGCCGTTAACGAACTTGATTTTTCTTTTTACATAAAACACTTATAGCGGTAACAGAGAAATATATATATATATATATATATATATATATATATATATATATATATATATATATATACATACACACACACACACACACACACACATATATATACATACAATTTTGAACGTACCTCATTTTTGTCATCTACTATGTAGGATCAATAGACATTTGAGGAAATTTTTCAAAAATCGCGACATGAGAACAACCTCAATAGTTGATTTCCCTTACGGGAAACCTGCTAAATTATATAATTCCATCAAATTGGTGTATAATTATTTTATGAATAACATGGTGCTCCTTTAGGCAGTTGGTTTCAAAAATAAGGCCTGAAAATGCCAGCAACTTTTGTATTGCTACTCAGCTAGAATAATTCCACTGCTACAAACATATAAAATATTTAATGACAAGCTCAGTAAATAAAACCCATATTCTCACCCAGGTTAGAAAAGGGTGGCAACCTGCAGATAGCCCACCTCATTAACTATAAAGTGGACATTAATAAGTAACATAATCTTTATATCAGTATTCATTTAGCATTGGCCTCCTTGTGAACTTTGTGTAGAGGAGTGAACTGATTCATAGGGGAATTTACATGATAATAGACTCACCAAATAAAATCCTTAGTTCCACCCCTGCTTCTAGAAAAGGAGATGTAACTGCATGCAATTTGTTCCATGCCCCTGAATATCATAAAGCGTATACACATAAAATTAACAACTAACTTAATATTTTATTCTATCTCCCATTAGACTTAGAAGTTTAAATCCTACTAACTATGTTTTGTAATCAAATATTTTTAAATGTAGATATACACTGTCATTGAAGCATTATCTGACGGGGCAGTAAGAATGGGAATGGCACGGGACCTTGCTTACAAATTAGCAGCACAAACTGTCATTGGTGCAGGGCAGATGGTATTAGAAACTTCAACTCATCCAGGAGTTCTTAAAGATAATGTTACTTCACCAGCAGGTAAGATTTTAAGTTGTTTGAAAAACAAATTTCAGGTTCCTATGAATTCGATTATATTTTTTTCTTTTCTTTTCTTAATTTTCAAATATTTTTCATAAAGGACTCTCATAAGCAATATAAAAATGTGATTGGTATATAAAAAAAAATTACTGAATTCGTATTTTTTTTTTTGTTGTCACCTTTTATATGCACGAGAGATTTATTTCTATGTACATTGAAATAACTGATTTATTGAAAATAAAAAACTGAATAATGAAAATATGTGACCTGTGATGCTTCATTTACTGTAATGCTTCATTTGCAAGACAACTATCATCTGGAAATGAAGCAGCTATTCATCAGTCATTCATTTCCCTAAGACTAGATTACTCAAAAAACCATCCCAAGTGAAGAGAATGAAGTAGATAACACTTTGTTTAACAAGTAACATGAGTATGGTGATATGTTAATTATGGTGTAGAGATTTTTATTCCATTGGAACTATTTGGGGATTGGTCAAACAACTGAAAGGTTTTGAAACCAGCATTAAGGTATGAGTTAGCAGTGCAGATCTAAGGTAAAAAAGGCCTGCAGTTATTAAAATAAACCTCTAGGTAAGTTCACCTGTAGTCCACAATTAGGATCCAATGTGGGAATAGAAAACTACAATGTGAATCAGGATGTACACAGCAGGCATGTTTTCCTCTACAATATGTCTATTTTGCCTGAGAACACTTTCAGAGGAACAGCTCCATCTTCGGTGCCTTTTTTGAAGAGTGTTAGAGAGCACTAGCTTACACCACGGCTGTCGGGCGTCCATGGTGCTAGCTAGTGCTCTCAATGCTCTTCAAAAAAGGCACCGAAGATGGAGCTGTTGCTCTGAAAGTGCACTCTGTCAAAATAAACGTATTGTAGAGGAAAACAGGCCTACTGTGTACATTCAGATTATTTTGTTCCTCTAGCTCCCAGCTTCCCTAGAAAAATACACAATGTGAGCTAAAAAGACATATAATTACCTTATTTCAAAGCATTTTATTTTGTATGCTATGCCCCTTTAACCAAGCAGTTGTTTTTTTAGGGTCAACGTGTGAAGGACTCCATTACTTAGAAGAGAATAGGGTACGATATGCTTTTATCAAAGCAATAGAAGAAGCAACAAAAAGATGCAGAGAAGTCTCAAGTGGTAACAAATCTTAAAATAATAGAAAGATTATTAAGTTGAATTAAATAACTTATTAATGTTTATAATGCATTTGTCAACTTCATTTAGTATACTTATTGTACCTTAGAAATACATTTGTCTAAAGAAACAGATATTTCTACCCTCAGAAATCAAAATATTTTACAAATTAATGTTTTCATCTTTGGACAAAAAAACTAGGTGTTATTGTCTTCAATCAACCATCTTTCTTGGTTGCTAGGAAATTTTCTTGCACATCACTAAACATGAACAGTAGTTCACTTTACTCTTAAAACTCTTTTCACTTTTCCATTCAATCTTTAGGATATATAAATTGAACTTACAGTTTCTTTATGTTTCTCCTATTTTTTAAAAATCATTTTCTATTTCTCAATGCTTCACTACAAACACTACCTTACCAATTATAACATATTAAATCAATCTGCATTCCTTCATTCACAACATCAAATTATTATTAACTAATCTATTTCCATCAATTCTAATAAAGGACTAATAGCTACTAATTGTAAGTCTAAGAAGAAAATATGCTATTATGTGCATTCATGCTCATGTTTACTAATCACTAAAATGTTTTTAAGTATCAATTAATATGCGTACAAATAGACATTCTAATAAAAAATAGACATTATTTAATTTAAAAAAAATATTGAATGAAGATCTCTTATTGAAATTAACTATGGGCTTCTATACTCCATGATCATGAGGATTTATTTGGAAAGGAATTATTCATTACATTAAGGATTTATTTGTAATTGAGAATCTATAGTACAACCTCACCAAGAAAACACTGTTTGAAAACATGCCTTGCACGTCTTACTTACATATAGTAAATTAAACGCCCAAAATCAAATCAATTACTAATGAATATATACTAACATAAATCAACAAATGATTAAAGTATGAACAAGATCTTGTTCATATCTTTTGTTTACCTGATGTGTGCTGCTCCATAAATAAGAGGAGTTCTGAAGCTTTTCCTGAGGTGACATAATTCCTTGCATTAAAATGAAAAATCCAATGATGTGTATTTACTTTCATTTTATTGCAATGAACCATATAACTTTAATTTGATTACTACTGATTATATTTTTCTATAGAGAAAAATAATAGTAAATACAGATGTATTCTCTCCTTTAGCATACATACAATTAACACTTTGTAGACTGAACCTACATTATCTAATGGAACAACTCTCCTTAGCAAGGCACTTTGACACTTAGGCAGCATGGAGAAAACTATTGTAACTAGGCGGGAACAGGTGTCTGCATACACATCTAGAATCTAACAGCAGTGTGTTTGAGACCCCGGTAATTCCACACATATTTGCTCTAATATAAAAAATAGTTAAAAAAAAAACATTCTAAACTCACTGAGGATGTCTTAAAGAGTTTGGCTTAATTAATACTATTAGCAAAGTCCTATTAAGCTTCTTTATGTTGTCTTCTTTACCATTGATGCATTCTTACATTGAATGCAACACAAAAACAATATCTCAGTCTGGGTAATTAAGTGTCTTAAGTTTAATAAATAATGAAACTAGGGGTTGTATATTTTGTCTTTTTAACATCCAAAGGAAATTTCATTTCTTTTTTAAGTTAAAAATTGAATTACCTTACAAAGTGTTAACAGACAAATATATATTGGAATATATTCATTCCTTAATGTCAGCTACTTAGTAGGAGCAATTGGCATTTGAAGTAATGTTTAAGAAATCATATCATCAATAACTCAATAGATTTTTTCTCTTAAAACTGGGAAACTTACTAAAACAATAAAAGAAACTAGTTAATCTCGTTCATCTAAAGATTGACTCGATATAAGAAACAATTCAACACCTAGTTGCACTGTGTCTAATTGATGGCTGCAAGGCATTGTACAATTTCACTATCCTCCACTCTGGTCTCTACCTGTTTTAGCAGATTACCCTTAAGGGAAATCAGCTATTGAGGTCCTACCCAGGAAATGATGAAAATAAGGTTCATTCAAAATTATATATATATATATATATATATATATTTGTCTGTTAACACTCTAGTGGTCACAATTTTTGTTTGATCGTTGCCAAACTTGATATGTTTTATGTAAAAAGACAGATCAAAATCGTTAATGGCTGAAATCAGACAAGCGGGAGGGGGGGGGGGATTTTTGAAAATTCAAAGTATCTATGTTACTATACACCGCATCAAAAAATTGTATAGAACCACTCTTATTGCAAATTAAATGTACTTAAATTAAATATTGTTATATGCCTTTGTTCTCTTATCTTGAATATTAACCAAGATATTTGCATTTTTCAGTTTTCAGCAAACCCCCACTTCTACTCAAGTTACATAAACAATACTCAGTTATGTAATAAACCACATAATTTGAAGCTTAAATACCAAATATTGTTTTCAAGAGACATTTATTATACGATACATGCAAATATGTTCTGGTAACCCCCCCCCTTCTTAAGTTTTTGGACTACTTAAATTTGAATGATTGAGAAAATTACTCCGATTCATTATAAATTACAGTACTAGATATAGAAATAGTTTTCAATCAAATTAATACGTTATATTCAGATATATTACAGCAATTGTTTTTCTTTCCGGTAAGAAGTTGGCAGAACTGTTGTTTACATTTCAGATGCTTTCCGTTGGGAGGTTTCTTATTATCATTTGTATTTAATCACTTTAATTCTTGGTGGTGTTGTGTTACCGGTATGTAGATTTATCTATTGTTATACTTCATGCGGGAAATTCCTTAGTTTATGCAGCCCCTGCGTGACGGACTTTTTTTTTTCAATCTTTTGAAAGAATCCTTACACACGCTTTAAGAGCACAAATCTTTTTGACATAATGATAAAAGATTTAAATTGAAGTCTGGCAGAATGATATAAGTGAAAAATAACTTTAGTATTCAAACACATTTTAATGCTATTAGCAGATTTCCAGATTCTTCAGATATTGAAGTTGTACTCATGACATGATTTTCAAAACATTTCATCAAATGTCCATTAATCCTACCTAGATGACAAAAATTCTATTAACATTTAATGCAAAACTAAAGATCAACTTCGTTAATGGTTGAAATTGTACTTGTGGGAGGAGTGGTTTTGAGGTGGGAATTTCAAAAAATCTCCGCTATTATGAATCAGATCATAAAACACTAAAGGACCAACCTCACTGAAAATTTAATTTCCTATGCATGCTTTGTTATATGAATTTTTTGTCTTCTTGAATATTAATTGATATTTCTGCACTTTTTAATGTCCAGCCTTCAGTAAACCCTCACTCCAACTCATGTCTTATTAATCTTAATATATTTAATGATGAACCACTTAATCTGAAGCTAAAATACCAAATATATTTTTCAACAAATTGTTACCAGATGATATACATGTAAATAAGTTGTTTGATGTCATAATCAATTAGGATTTTTATGTTCTTGAGTCAAAAATATTTATTTGAACTATACCATACTCAGTTCCATTCAAGAATAAAAATTATATAACAGAATGGCTGAAAACAGCCTTTGGGAGAGGGGGGGGATTAGAGTAGGAATAATTGAAAACTCAAAATATCTCTGTTATTAAGAGTCATAAAGAACAAATGTTGTTAAACTATTAATTCTCTACAATCGTTCTTCGCATTTTTTTGTGTCTCAAATATTAAGCGAGTCATGCATACTTTGTTTTCAGCTTTCAGTAAACCCCCCACTTCTACTCATCGGATTTTTACTTAGAAATAGAAAATATATGTTGTAAGAGATTAAAACTCGTAGTGTGTCATACCAGCACGTGGGTAATCTGTTTAGTTCACACAACACCTGTCTGACAGACTTTTATAACCCGCCCTGATTAGCATTGGTAGCACAAAGTGGACAGTAACAAATAACAAGAATTTTTCTTTCTTCTAGTTATCTCAAGAACATGTCATCTTATATATATATATATATATATATATATATATATATATATATATATATATATATATATTAAAAAAAAAAAAAAAAAAACCCAAAAGCATATTAATATTAATTGGAATAAGAGGGCATATCAGAAGAGTGTAATATAAAAATTAAAATCCTATAAATATAACACTTTATTTGTCTAACTTATACAATATATTTATGCCATACTTAATTATAGCTACATTACAGTGAATACACAGTTTATACGAGACAGGATACTTTTTCAAAAATTGCCAGATTTGTATGCATAAAAATATGCATTACAAATATTAAGTAAATGCTCATTTATAAGGAAAAGAATATACAGACCAAATGCATATGTTACTAGAACCTTAACAGTTCCTTTCACAAAATATACTTCCTTTCCTGCATACCTGTAAGATTCATTGTGGGACGGACATACACCAAGTGATTAAATTCATTATAAAATAAAAATACAATGAAATAAAAATGTCACTGATTTGTATTAATACGGCCAACCCTCATACAAAAAATAAAATAAATAATTAATGCTATCATGTCGGACTAATTACTGCTGTGCTTTAAGTAAACCATATGCTGTTTAATAAGTAAAACACTGTATATAAATTTATTATTGTGTAAACTGGAGTGGTTCATTTCTTTTATATAATTTTAAGTAATAATCAAATAAATTTAATTTGCTTAATCTCGTAAGAAAATAGAACCAAAAGACTAGAAATGTGTGAATGAATAGTTTAGTTTATTTTACAGAACTACAAATATCTTCAATTTAAAAAAAAATAAAAATTTGGTATTTGGCACTGCTGTCATTCATAAAAACAAGAAGATTATATCACATATAACTGGCAACTATTTTTCATTTAAAAGGCTGAACAATCCATTTTTAAATCTCATCATCATTTTAATAAGTTTACAGAGAAATTATCTACTAACGGAAATTGTAACATGAGATATTGGCTCATAAGGAATAGTCTCCATTAATTTAAGTTGCAAAACAAGTTAATTTTATACAAAAATGCTGAAACTGAAGATAATACTGTATTTACACACTTATAGCTTTTAATAACTAGGGAGCATAAATTACAAATGGAATTATAACTACAAGTACTAAATGTTTATATATTACAAATTTTTACTTCATTTTATACACATACAGTTTTTACTGATCACTCAAAAATACAAGCCTACAGAAAAACAAGAAATCAGAAATCTAAGAATACTTCCAAAATTAAAACATGTAAATACAGTATTAGCATGAGAATTTCGTGTTAAAATATACTTTTTTGAACCGCTATACATACAGAATACATACTGCCTTATAGGAGGGTTGACTGTTGGAAATAAACATGGCCTCAACAAAAAATTCATACCAACTCAATAAAATTACATTTAGGGTTTCTCATTCATAAAACAGGCTAAACAATCCATAAATTCTACGTGACTTTTTTTTCATAATATCACATAAAGAATAAACTTATCACATGAAAAACAATGTAAAAGGGAACTCAATCTGTACAGCCCCTAAAATGCCCGGTCTTTCACTTTAGCCTTAACCCCCAAAAATTCGACTACTTATTTTTGTATAGAAAATTGACTAATGAAAAGCGCACAGTCATAATATAAACTACAATAATTATCACAATTTTTTAAACTAGTTATTAACAGAAAATACACAGAGGGTCTTGAAAGTTATTTATATGAGTCAGACTTTTGCTAAAATATTAACACTTAGGCCTGAGAATGAAAAGCTTGAAGTAAAAAATATTCAAATGCACAAATGTAAAAACAATTCAATAAATGCTTACATACACATGAGCAGAGGTTTAATATGGTTGAGGGTATTCAACAAGCAGAAAATAAAGGGTCAATTTTTACAAGACAATTTAGCTAATTGTAACGAGTCAAAATGCTACTTTACCATAAATATAAGGTAATTGAATTAAATCAGGGTGGGCACACAAAGAAACCTATATTTCAAGAAGTAAATGCCAAAGATGGAATATCTAATACATTTTTAAGAATAATTTTATATTATTGCTTTGTTTTCGTTTGAAAGTATAAAAACAATAATTGCATTTAAATATAGCTCTTATAGATCATCTATTAATAATTTCCCTAATTTAATTTACATGTAAGTGTATAATAAATATGTTTTATCACATGCAGAGGTAATACACAATAACTTCAAAATTTTTACTTTCATAAAATAGTATACTTTATAAAATGATATTAACAATATTGTCAAAAAAGAAATATAGTCACATTTAATGTTTCACCAGCTAAAAATCACAAATTTATTTTTTTCTGCAATTAGAAAACTAATAAAGCTACAAAAGCTAATAGATACAGAATAAATATAAATATTGTATTACAATTCATAAAAGAAAACATATTAGCCAGTATAAAAACTTGGCAAGATCATCTAATTAATATGCTTGAGAGCTATTTAAAAATTAAATATTAAGATAAAATTTGTGCTGACTTTCCTTTGCTTACATGCCTATGTAGAGAATAAAATTTAAACAAAATATACATTAGAAAAATTGAGGAATGAGCATAATTCAGTTTATATATTTATAAATAAAATTATGGATGCAATTTATCATTGATTATGACATTTTAATTATAACGAATGTAGAATACAACAAAACAAATTTCAGTAAGAAAATGTGCATTTATTTCAGTCAGACCTTTAAAGTAGTTTTTAAGCACAGTTCCTTAAATGGGTGCTAAAAATACATACTCATGTAAAAAAAATATAGATATAAATAAATAAAAATTAAAAAATAACATTTTAAATCATTCAGTTTTACTTGATCAAGTATCTTGTATGGGTGACGGACATATCTGGGATATGTGGATGACAAACCGGGGGGCAGAGCAGCTGATACTGTAATGTTTGATTTGTCCTTTACAATGCTCATGCCAGATAGGTGAGGCAACAAACACAAAGTGAAACAGAAAACTGAGATGATTGCATATATTCAAAGATGGTTTTGCAGGGGGCAAAAATGACCCCCACCCCTTCCTCCCATTGTTAAGAGAACTTCCTATCTTTAATTAATAACAGCCTTTTTTATTTGAGTCATTTAAGTACAGCAAAAAGGAAACGTACGACTCAAGAGCCAAACAACAATAAAGTCTTCATTTAAACCAAATGGAATATTATTGTTAGTATGCCTGAAGATCCATCCATACTGAAACAGTAGCTATATTGTATTTGTAATTTAAGCGCCTGATCTTTGTACATCATAATTCCTTTTTCTACATTACAAAAAAAATTTTGAAAAAGTTTTTGTCTTCAATCTAAATTTTTGGAAGGGCTTATGGCCGCTTCCACAATAATTATGTTACTATAACTAGTTCTTTTCTTATTCCCAAAGATAGCCACACCTCAGAGTATGAATCTGGCTTACAAGAAAGTGTTGAATGGCAAGTACATATAAAGATTACTCTGCTGTAAAATAATAAGTATTCTGTAATTTTTATATAAAATTGCCATACCTCATTTAATTGAATAAAAATAAATCTCTCAATGGTCATGGTTGCTTCAAATCATTTTTTTTCTCATATGAAATATATTTTTAAAAAGTCCCCCATGTAGAGAGACACAATAAAGTAAGCAGATTTTCGATATACTGAATATATATCTCACATTCTAATGGCTGATTTCTCTAAAGAAGAATAGGCTAAAAATGGCAAAGAAAAATTGTATTTTATTACAAGTTAATCTCATTATAAATTCAACCAAACCATTGTGAAGGAAACTGTATGATGGACAGAAGTTGGCAACCTAGATGATGCCTACAGTTGAGGCTACATGATTTTTAAAGTTACAATTTTAAATAATATTTTGGAAATATTAATTTCTAGCAGCACCTGTTGAAATAGCAGGTGGTATAGTCATCTCTCATGCCATTTTTTAGAAATTTATAATTAATTTTTTTAAAAGAATATTCATTTCCAACAAAAATTATGGAGCCCTTCAACAAAATATTTCTTAGCTAATCTAAATGGGAGACATACCAAATCATGAAAACAATTCAGATGTCAAAAATACAGATCATTTAATGCCAGCCAAATTTCATAATTATACAGCATATAGTATTAAGCCTGATATGAAGCAGCCTAGAGATTCGTGGAGACAATGGGCATAAGAAAGAGGCATATAACACTGTAGGGGGATGGCAAGAAAGACACTTAGTTTTACAAAATTTATATGAGTAGCAAATTTAGCATTAATATTTTCAAGGTCTCAGTAATTTAGTTCTCATTGATGTTCACAATAAAAGTTTGAATCTCATGAGAAACAATTAAACGATGAATATAAAGAGACCAGTGAAACCAACTGCTCCATATTTAATAGCCTAGGTTCAAAGGCTAAGGGAGTTGGAAATGCATTTTAATAATGATGTTAATACAATCAGTACTAAAATGATTTTCTGTGCAATAAATGGGAAAAAACTGATTAATTTATGCCATTAACATAAAATAGAAAACTACTATATCCATTTTAGTTTATATTTATTTACCCCTATAGCCAGCCAAAAACACTGAATTCAAACCGTTTTTCTGAAAATGAAAATGGTATTTGTATATCTTACAAGTAAACCGTGCATTATTTATTAAAAATATATATTGTTCATTAAATTATATTTTAAAAACCAAAACTGAGAGATGTTTAATCATTTATTTTCTGAGTAATACAAAATTAAATTCAAGGAATAATTCTGACTGTTTTTTCCAAGCTTCCAAATTGAAATAACAAATAGAAATTTCAAAAGTAATGAGAAAAAATACAAGAAAGTTCTGGCAATGAGCAGAAAGTTCATTTCTACAGATGAATTTTCTAATTTACTGATGTTTTCTAAATGCAGAACTGCTTTATGCCATTAAGGCTAGCCAATCGGAGATATGGTTTCCACAAGTCGCCAGTAATGAGGATATTTAATTTATATAGAAAAGAATAAATTATCAATTTGCATTTTTAATCTCCTTCAGAAAATGAAATATCAGAGCAACAACAAATTGTTTTCAATAACAACAGAGCTCAGACTAAACCTAATAATCTAAATATTGGAGAATATTGTCATAATTGTAAAAACAAAGTACTGCCATATCCATATCCAGTTATAACCATTGTCAAGAAGCTAAAATCCAATAAATATAAAGCAAGATCAATTAAAGCAACTATTTATAACAAATTCTTTCTCTAAAATAGCAGAGAATAAGGATGCCTGTAGTTAACTATTGTATTATTCATCAGGACACCTGATCCATAAGAAAATATTATTTCAAATTGATAAGAAATGAAAATAATTTTACTTTCTCAATGTACTGATAAGCTAATAATTGTTAGAATTAGATAAAATATTTCGAATTAATCAAAAGTATGAGTTACAAAACTAAGTGACCTGTAAACTAGTTTTAGTTTATGAATCATGACTAAACCAAAGCACACTGTGTAAATTGAGAATGTTAAATGAGAACTTCTTCATTAAGCAGTACATTCTAATTACAAATACTAAAACTATAACATTGAAAAGTAAATATTTTAAACAATGATAGATCAACTAAAGCAGGACTACAAAAATTAATAACACAATACAATAACTTAAAAACAAGACTACCAGTCCTTAAATATGAAAAATTAAATTGTATAGTTCAGCAGTTTAAAGAATAAAAGTCCGTCACGCAGGGGCTGCGTAAACTAAGCAGATTTCCCACGTGAAGTTTTACAATAGAGAAATCTGCCTAGTAATAACCTATTCTCACAAGGACGAATAGTTAGTGAAACGGCCACACTAGCGCTAGTGCGCTCGGCGGAAACTTTCCACACTCACAATACAAATACAAATATCTCAGTTAATATTAAAGATACAGAATAAATGTATAGAACAACATTTATAGTAAATTTAATTTGCAATAAGATTGGTTCTATACAATTTTTTGATCTGACGTATGGTAACGGAGATATTTCGAATTTTCGAAAAACCTCCCCACTAAAACCCCCCTCCCACTGGTCCGATTTTAGCCATTAACGAACTTGATCTTCCTTTTTACATAAAACGATTAAATTCCGAGTTTGGTAACGATCAAACAAAAATTGCGACCGCTAGAGCGTTAACAGACAAATATATATATATATATATATATATATATATATATATATATATATATATATATATATAATTTTGAACGGACCTCCTTTTCGTCATCTCCTGGGTAGGATCGATGGACATTTGAAGAAATTTTTCGAAACTCGCGTCATGAGTACGACCTCAATAGCTGATTTCCCTTAAGGGAAATCTGCTAAAATTGATTGAGTCTTCAATTGATTCAGATAAATGTATAACACACTGCTAACAAAAGATATGCATGTCAAAACTTAAAACTAACTACTCAATAAGAACAAAAAATATAAACCCTGTAATGGGCTAGGAACAAATAAGGTATGTTTCAAACAATGCATCATCGATACAAAAAAGTCATTTAAAACTAACATTAAATATCTAAAGTATAAACTTTTTCTTCCAAAGAGAGCCAATCAGAAACCAATAGATTACATTTCTGCCCTACCTCCATCTAAACCTTAAAGAGAGCCTATTTTCATAAGTATATATTATTTTAGTTAAAAATCAAAGGCATCATATTTTACCAACATATTATATCTGTAAAAAAAAAATCAACTTGAAAAATGACTGACAATAGATACAATAGATTTCTTTCCTTTAATGATTTGCTCTTTATTTATTTATTACTTTTATTTAAGTTTTCTACCCTTTTTGTTGTGGATTTTTATCTATAACTGCAGAACTTCTTTTTCTTTTTTCTCCCTAATCAAGAGAAACATAAAGAACTCACCCTATTTATTTCCTTTCTAATTATTACCAAGAGTATTGGTACATCTGTTAATGTTGGATGTCTACTGTAGTGAAACTATTCAAGTTTGTATTAAACTAGCACTTCATATTTTGATACTCGAGTCCCTAAAAATACTGATCAAGGCATCGAAACAGCATTTACCGGCTTGGCACCTATACAGTACTATATTAAAATAAGAGGCATATCGATCTCATCCTTTTTTTCTAAACTGTGAAACCAGTAAAAGAGACAATAAAAATTTACAAGGAGGTTGGATTTTTCAATTGTTTTCTCATAGTAATAGTCAACTCTCATGAACGAATCTCAACAAAAGTTTTAAGAATATGCTCATTATAACTACAATTATAAAGTGTATTAATAGAAAAAGGTTACAAAAGATCTCTTAGATATATGTTCAAAAATAAGAGTTTAACAGAATATTAGTTCTGAAAATGTTTAAACAATTAGTCACATGAGATATTCAGAGAACTTTAAAAAAGAAGGAACTTTCAATGTACCGAGACAATAAAGAAAACAAAACCTAACTTACAGATTATGCATTAACTTATGGACACAATCATTCAAATTTAGAAGTACTTTTTAAGAAAAAATGTATGCAATGAATTTTTGAATTTGTACAATGAAAAATAAAATATAGTTATAGGGAAAAATTCTAATAAAAAAATAAACTATTGTTTTGATGCTAAGAACATTATGAATAATGTTACATTTTTTAATCAAATTCCCATATAAATTTTAAATCAGTTGATTATTTAGAAGCCCTAATTGAGAATGCAGCATAAAAGTACTAGTCAATTCCAAACAAGGTCTCCAAAAGACATCTGAGTTTTAATCTAATTTTTCAATTTTCGATTACTTTGAACAATTTTTAAGAGTTGCATATAATAAAAAACAGTTATTTATTAAAGACTATTTCAAGTTAACGCTAAAAATTTAGGAACACCCAATCCAAAATTCTGGAAATGGGGCAGTCCCTAAATGTAGTCAAGTAAATGATAAAAATTATAAATGACTACTAAAATATGGTGGTAAAAACAAAAGAAAAGTGGGAGCTAAAATATTATTTGCCCTAGAAATTATTAAGCTGAAAAAACACCACTTCAGGTTAAAAATACCAACTCATAAGTGTACAGAAAAGTATATATGCCGCCAATTTTCATACTAGATGGATTCCCCCCCCCCCAAAAAAAACTAATTTTTCTTAAGAAAATTGTCTAAAATAAAATTCTCATCACATGGAAAGGTTGGCCATCCAAAGCCACAAAATTTAAAAACAAATTACTAAATTTATTGTACTTGATAGGCATAATACTTCGAGTTACGTAAAGCATTGAAGTGCATATTTCATTGCAATGCAAAGTTGAAGTAATGCCAACCAATTGGCACACTTAAATTATGAAAGATAAAATGAAACTTATTCCTTCATTAAATATAAATTATTAGAGATAAAATGAAACTTATTCCTTCATTAAATATATTTAATGTCAACTAATACAGATAGAAGAATAGGTCCATGAGTAAATAATTATTATTTCTATAACAGCTGCCAGAGACTACCTACACTTTTGAAGTAATCAGATACAACTAGAAAATTCTTCAGCACAATTAACCAATCTTATTCTACTTATCTTGAGTACTGGTGAAAGATGGCGCTCTTCCATTAAAAGTTTTACTAGAGATTAGTCAGTTACAATAAACTCTCCTGATAACTATGGCAGTAGCCAGATAAATAGTCTTAACATAAGACTATGTATTATTATAGCCTTTAAAATAATCAATAATTTAAGCACATTTACTTTGTTTAAAGGAAAGCTGATAAAAGAGTATAACAGAAAATGAAAATAATTATAAACCCTTTCTACCATGAAGAAAATAATAATATTATAATACGACATACATACATACATGCATATATATATATATATATATATATATATATATATATTGCATTCGAAAAGCATACTCTATTAGTATGAATAATAGTAAATATTGTTTAATCAAACTTTCTATTGGAGATTTGATTCTTGCATGGGCAAATAAATTTATTAGGTAGTCAGCTTGAATGAATTTTTAAGAAAATTCTTGGTCTTGACCTGTTAGAAAGGGTGGTAGTTTGGCCTGGATAAGTCAAAAATAGAGATAACTTGACCTGATACTGATTAATTTTAGCAGTAAGACATGGATTTTAGAGAAATAAGAATGAAAATAAAATATTACAACACAGATAAAAACATAGACTATCAGAGAGCTTTACATTTAAATTAACACGATTAGTCAAGAACTTTCATAACAAAGTTTCAAATTTTTAGTCCAAATGCTAGCTTTATTCATTTAAACAACTCCTGTGGAAAGAAGGTTTTTTAATCCTTTATATGTTGGTATTTTTAGATTTCAGTTCCTCAATAGTTTCTCTCTTAATACAGCAGCAGATAATTTAGTGTTCAATTATCTAGTTATATTAAAAGACATTTTTAAAATATAGATTTGAACTACAGCAATATAACATGAACAAACCAGTTAATATTGCATTACTCAGAATATAAAATGAACAGATGAGCATTTGAAAATAATAATAAAACTGCATTGTTGTTTTTGAGAAAGAATGCATAATCGTGACATAGTTATAGAACCAACTAGGCCACAATACTGAGACTTCAAAAAAAAAAAAAAAGTACAATTTATAAGCTAAGGTAAAATTGAGCCCCAAAGTAATCTAATCAAACCACAACATTCTTGTAATTGATTGAACTTGTGCAAAGAAAATAGTTATTTATAATTAAAATATCAAATTTTTATAATAATAATCTATTAAATAAAAATTGATCACACCTTTCTTATTATTTAATATAGATTCTTATATTTCTCCATTAGCAGTTAAAGTTACTCATTAAGATATCAACAATAGAATATCTCTGTAGACCAAACTATGTTCAGAAAGACAATTTTCATAGTCCTAAGCTTAAGCTCAGAGAATCAACACCAATAGGGGTGGAATAATGCCACTGAAGAAGGATGGGTACAAATATGGTCCCATATATTTAAAAATGAAAACAATCTGTTTAACTAGTTTTGTTTACACAATATCCTTTTTCAAAACATTCTATTATGGATGATATCATTATAGGAGAATGGTTTTTATTTTGTTCTGGCCTTCAGTTATTCCATGTAATTAGTTGATACTGAGTTGACTCAATTAAATTATTAGAATAAAAGATTATATAAATGTGGTCTTGTTTTCTCACGCCTCAAAACCTAACTGTTCCATAAACTAAAAATTTTGAGTAAAAGAAGTTTTCATTAATACAAGAATTCCTGAATTTATAAATGCCAGTACGGTCCTACATAAGGTAACTCCATCTAAAAAGAACCAATAAGACGAGAAATTAAGAGGAATCACAAAAGCAAAAAAATAACTGAAGTAAATGGCATTATAAGCAGAGTTAGAAAAGGTAAAACAAAAAGAAAATGAAACAACATAGCTTATAAATAATAAAAAAAAAAAATTAATTCTATTCATATGAGGTGTAAATACATTAATCACTCCTTGAGTTTTAAACGATTTTTCAACATCCTCAATTTTTTTGGTTTCCAAAAATACTGTATACAAATTTAAATATATGTTTTTATTTATAAATAATTGGCATGTGCAAAACACACAATGTACAAAGATTAAGCATTTATATAAATTAATAATATAAAATAATCCTCAATTTACTTAATCGGTACATACTGTGCAAAAAATATACATTTATTTAGAGAGAATTATATAAATTAAGTTTTAAATTAGTTGGTAATGATACTCACATCACTTTGTTTATACAATACTAGCTCTCTTTTGAAAGTCTCTATATTTTGTTTGGCGTTATAGTAAATGAGTGTCATCTCACCACATTATAGACTTTAATTTCCTAATAAATAATATTACATAATATATTTCATCCAATTGTTATGTTTGATGCAAGCATGAATTCCGGAGGACTCCTCAGTCTTATAGCATACTAGCTCATTTTTTTGAACCTTAACAAAAATAATTTAACCAAATTTTGTTGGTTTAACCTTTCAGAACTGAACTCTTATTCTCCTAATAATAAGGAATCCAAATAGAGAGGGGAAAAACAGACAATTTTTTATATTTGAGACACTGATATCATTTAAAATATAATGGAATGTTCAAGATGAAGTCGAATATGAAAAGGCGGTAAAGTTTTGGATACTGAAGCTATTTTTCTATCCATTGAAAAATTGTTTAAAATTAGCTAGAACAAAAAATAACAATTAATTTAACTATGAATAATTTAATCCTCAGTGAAAGCTAAATTCACATCAAGGTAAATTCTAGTAATATTATCAAAGCTACAAATGGTCATTTTGCTATGCTATATTCTTTTATGTACACCAATTTACATATTTAAATATATTTATATAGGATCCAACAAATAACATTTAAAAAAGATAAGATGAAACATAATCCCTCATCCATTAATTCATTCCTAAAATATAGCTATATACACAAGAGCGGCCTAAAAATATAAAATAAAACCCGATCGCATATTAATAAGGTTCTTTTATCGTGATGTCACTCATTTTGGATATAGTGAAACATCCACAGTATGAATTAGTACTAGAAAAATTATCACATTTATTGGGCCAGATGCGACAGTCCTTCGTCAGCACATAAGTTCATATTGCACAAGTTGAAGGGCACTTGAGAAAAGAGAGCTGATTTGCCTCCATGAGATCAACTGAAACAAGGATGCCACGTCCTACAAAACCCTTTTGCACAATCTAAAAAATAAAAAAAAATGCACGTCAATTAGATTTAAATGGGTTACAATTTCAAGTTCATTTAGCTAAATAATATATATTACTCTTCCTGCCAAAATGTTTCATGTGTAAGAAGAACTTAATTAATGCTGTATATGAACTCCTTCCCCCTTATACACGTGAACATTTATTCCTTAGGGCTATTTAAATATGTACATACTTAATAGGACAGATTTATACCCCCCCCCCCACCATATAGATTTGTTGTTCATAGGAGACAAGTCTTAAGGACGAAACTTAAAAAAGGATTTGGGCTAACAATAGGCTTAAGAAAGGGCATAGATCAACAGTTTCTAGACAGACATCTTATAGAGCAATTCCTGAGACATACTAGTAATTATTACCTTAAGAACTCTCTTTCTTGAGGGTGCTACCTACACTAAAACATGATTTTTTTTTTGATTTTTTATTTTATGTAATTTGAAATTGTGTTCAATGGATTTAATCCTAAGAAGCTATGCTGGTGCAATATACCTTAGATATAGTGGCTCTACAAGAAATCTGCTAGGTGGAAACTGACAGTCAGTGAATCAATTATATATTAATAAATAGTGGTACTAAGTGAGACAGGTAAGGCACCAGGTTTATGATTATTAAGTCTTTAGCATGCTCTATTTAGATATACCACATCAATGGCACGATCTGCAGAATCACACTAAAGGAAAGGCTCCCCAATAGATTGTTGATGAATGAGCAAGCCTCTTGTGGGGAAGATAATAAAGAAAGAACCCTAAACTTCTGTCTACCCAAGATGTAAAATGCCAAACTGCTATTAAGCAGTTTCAATTGTGCAGGTACGTAAGGAAGAAAACTGTAGACCAACAACCGGGCAAGAGATTTCCAAAGAAAAATGGATAAGCTCAGATATCCAAGCCCGGACCATACTTGTTGAGCACCCCTATCACTCTTTTATATTGTTACGAAAATTAAATAGATGAATAATCCTTCAAAGAGAGAGAGAGAGAGTCGCGTATTTGGAAAGGCGGCGTAGATCAAAGAGATCGAGACGCTACTGGGCTCGCCCCGCCTAGCCTGGAATGAACTAGAACATTCCCCTTTGATCTATGCCGACCACCTATATATAAGGCACCAGCAAGCTGCGAGTCAGTCAGTTTTATTCTCACCTGTCTTGATGTTCACATCAGTGCTACAGTGCGACTTAGTACAGTGCGGTAAAGTGTTTTTATAAGAAGAACAGTGTTGTGCCGTGACTGTAAGTAACAGTTTAGTGCCGCGTTTAAGACAGTGCAGTGCCGCGAAGTAAAGGACAGTGCAGTGCCGCGAAGTAGAAGACAGTGCAGTGCCGCGAAGCAAAGGACAGTGCAGTGCCGTCTTTCTGTGAATTTCAGTGCATTATTGGACTGTGACTCATTGAAGAACAGTAACGCTATCAGTGTATACTGTGAGTAGTAATTAAGAATAATCACCAAGTTTATTGTGCATTGTGAAATAAATTTTGCAGTGATAAAAACTGTGAAACTTGCGAGTATTTAATTTTGCAATCCAAAAGAACTCTTATTAAAAACGTTTATTACTGGTTTTGGTAATACAAAAACGTAACAACTGGTGTCAGAAGTGGGATTGCAAAATTAAAATCAACGAAAATGAAGTTTGAGGAACTAAAAGTTGAACAACTGAAGAAGGAGCTGGCTAAACTGGATATGCCAACAACAGGAAATAAGGCTGAATTACAAAGGCGGTTGACAGATGAATTCCAAAGTCGAGGAATCGATATAAGTACACACGAGTTTGACGATAAAGAAGACATTGCTGTAAGTAATCCTATCTCAAGTAGCAATTTGGACTTGAATGCAATCTTAGCCGCTATGATGGAAAATAACCAGAAACTCTTAGCGGGAGTCAGACAAGAATTCCAGGAAGCTTCTAAGAGTAACAGTGAGAAAATATTAGCGGAAGTCAGACAAGAATTCCAGGAAGCTTCTAGAGCTAATTGTGAGAGACTCGAGGAAATTCAGGAAGCTTCTAGAACAACAAACCAAAAACTTCACGAAATATCAGAAGTATTGGGCAAACGAGTGGAAGCCATTGAGCAGAGAGTCAGCGAGTTTGATGAAAAACTCTGCGGCATTTCTGCGGCACAGAAGAAGGTTGAAGAGGACGTGTCCAACCTAGGAAGAAAGTTAGACGATGAAATACGTGAGCTACAATTCCAAATGGATAATCTACATGTTCGAGAGGGTCCGGTGAGGCTCATTTCAGAACAATCCAGCAAGATAAAGACTCCGACTTTTGACGGTAATGTACCATTTAACGTTTTTAAATTCCAATTTGAGACGGTGGCCAGTAGAAATGGATGGAATAATGAAGAGAAAGCGGTAGAATTGATTTTGGCACTGAAAGGAACCGCTGCAGAAGTCCTGGAGAGTTTACCGGCCGCTTGCAGAAATAATTATGAGGACATCATGGTGACCTTACAGCGCAAGTTTGGCGGTGAGCATAAGCGAGAACTGTACAGGATGGAGTTACGGGGCAGAGTGCAAAAACCGAATGAGACGCTCCAAGATTTTGCCATGGAAATTGAACGTCTGGTCCAACTGACTTACCCAGGTGAAAATCATCCGTTTCTAGATCAGTTCAAGATTGAAGCATTTGTGAATGGTATTCGAGATCCAGATGTTAAATTTGCGGTATGCGCCATGCAGAAATCATCTTTTGCTGAAACCATCTCTTATGCGCTAGCCCAGGAGACTGCTAAAGTCATTTCAAAGACACAAGTCTACAATGTGCGACGTCTTGTTGCTGAAACACGCAGTGGCGGTGACGAAAGGAGTGACATAGAAGCAGTGGTCATGCGGATACTGGAGGAGCAAAGGAATAGATCACGCGCCGAATGCTTCAACTGCGGTATGGTTGGCCATTTTCAGCGAAACTGTAAAGCACCAAAGAAAGGGTTGAGATCTTTTACACCATGGAGGGACCACTATCGGGTGAACAACGTCCATATCTCAAGGAGTGAAATAGAAGACGTGGTCAAGCAAGTACTGGAGGAGCAGATGAATAGATCGCGCGCTAAATGCTTCAACTGCGGCGAGGTCGGCCACATTCAGCGTAATTGTAAAGTGCCAAGGAAAAGGTCGAGATCTATTTCGCCATGGAGGGACAACAAACAGGCGACTGACGTCGAAATCTCAAGAGCCAATGTTAAAGTAGAACGAGCTCGCACTGAGGGGCAAGAACTTGCTCCTACAACCGATGGCGCCACCATCTCCATTTCCATCATACGACAGAAGAACAGCAACCTTACTGCTCGTGGACTGATCAACGGGAGGAAGCAGGTCCTCACCATGGACACGGGAGCGACACACTCCATCATTCGGCCCGATTTGGTAAAAGGGGCAGTAGAACCGTTGGAGAACGTACGACTGCGAACTGCTACAGGGGAGTCAGCCACAGTCTACGGAAGAGCCAAGATGAGAGTGACTATCGCCAACATCAGCACTGAACATGTCTTTGTTGTCGCTGACATAATGGATGAAGTGATCATCGGTGTAGACTTCATGATAGCCCACGGTATTGACCTGCACATGGGTAAGCAAATTATGATTTGGCGAAACACCGAAATACCTTTGGATGTCGGACATGAGAGCAAGACCACAAAGGAGCTACGTACCGACGGGCGCCAGAAATTGTCACGTCAAGCAGAAGCCTCTTCTATTGTCCATAAGAAAGGGAGAAAACACGATGACGCCCCAGTCCACTCAAGGCGGCCATGCAACGTAGAGTACAAGGATTGTACAAAAGCCGAGGAAGAGGAGTGCGTCATTGATGTACGACTTAGCCATGTTAACTCAGGGGGAGCCAGGTCGACGGCGCAGAAGGGTGGCACTATTCTGGCTAAGGAGGACAATGGAAGGTCGACCCGTCATGAAATATTGGACCGCATTAAAGTGACCAGTAACCAGATGGGTGGCGTGTGTGGTCGAGCAGTGAATACGGAGGAACTTACGGAAGGACAAATGGGTCTACTATTCAACCCACAACGCAAGAAAGGACTTTCGCCTAGCCAAGTGTGGCAGCGGCGATATTGAGCCTGTTCGGGACGAAAAGGCTTAAGTGGGCGGCAGTGTTACGAAAATTAAATAGATGAATAATCCTTCAAAGAGAGAGAGAGAGAGTCGCGTATTTGGAAAGGCGGCGTAGATCAAAGAGATCGAGACGCTACTGGGCTCGCCCCGCCTAGCCTGGAATGAACTAGAACATTCCCCTTTGATCTATGCCGACCACCTATATATAAGGCACCAGCAAGCTGCGAGTCAGTCAGTTTTATTCTCACCTGTCTTGATGTTCACATCAGTGCTACAGTGCGACTTAGTACAGTGCGGTAAAGTGTTTTTATAAGAAGAACAGTGTTGTGCCGTGACTGTAAGTAACAGTTTAGTGCCGTGTTTAAGACAGTGCAGTGCCGCGAAGTAAAGGACAGTGCAGTGCCGCGAAGTAGAAGACAGTGCAGTGCCGCGAAGCAAAGGACAGTGCAGTGCCGTCTTTCTGTGAATTTCAGTGCATTATTGGACTGTGACTCATTGAAGAACAGTAACGCTATCAGTGTATACTGTGAGTAGTAATTAAGAATAATCACCAAGTTTATTGTGCATTGTGAAATAAATTTTGCAGTGATAAAAACTGTGAAACTTGCGAGTATTTAATTTTGCAATCCAAAAGAACTCTTATTAAAAACGTTTATTACTGGTTTTGGTAATACAAAAACGTAACAATATTCTTGAAGCTCTAATCTATTAGGGAGTTGAGTGTGACTCGGACCAATACTTGGTGGGAAGGAACAGAACAAACCTGGCACAGAGAAAAATACACAAACCCATTCAGTTTTGGAACCAAAAGTTTTCCAGATGAGTATATAAAGAATAGTTATAGGAAAAGGCTTAATATCAGTGCCAGCAAGGGATCATGGAGACTTGAGTGCAAAGGAAAGATGAGAAAGAAGGTTTGAGGAAAGCTGGGTCAGAAAATGGTGGACAAGTGTGTCCTTGGCTTGATAATGAATGTGAGGAGTCAGTGAAGGAAAGGAACAAGGTGGCACAGAATGCTCGAGAGGAAAACACTAATAACATACAAAGCATAAACCAAAAACTGGACGGCAAAAAGATTTTGTTATATTAAAAATGGAACTAATGAATCTAAAAAATCTTTAAGATACAAGATAATATTCAGACAATGAAAGCTTGTCAATGAAAGTTTCTCATTGACTACGACCAATTAATACGTTTCTAGGGTAAGGTAAGGTTAGAAAGGACACGTAAGGTTAGAAGAAGCCTAATCCGAACTATACCCGACCACAGACTTCATAAAAATGCAAATATCTCGATTAATATTCAAAATAGAGAATAAATGTATATAACAATATTTATAGTAAATTTAATTTGCAATGAGATTCATTCTATACAATTTTTCGATCCGATGCATATTAACGGAGATATTTCGAATTTTTCGAAAATCCCTCCCTCTAACCCCCCCCCTCCCTCTAGTCCGATTTCAGCCATTAACGAACTTGATCTGTCTTTCAGCACAACAAAACTTGAAAACGGTTAAATATCGAGTTTCGTAACAATCAAACAAAAATTGTGACCGCTAGAGCGTTAACAGACAAATATATATATTTGTCTGTTAACGCTCTAGCGGTCACAATTTTTGTTTGATCGTTACGAAACTCAATATTTAAACCGTTTTATGTAAAAAGACAGATCAACCAATCAATGGTTAAAGCATAATTGGGCTAAGAGATAAAGAGAAGTACAAAGTGAAGACTATATAATCCTATACAAGTGCATTAATATTAGAAAATAAATTCAGATATAAAATTGTCACAACATTGTCAATATTTTCCCTGTACACCCACTACATGTTCATATACCAGAAATGTATAACTCAGTATCCAATCCATTTGATTGTAATATTTTTATTGCTGTAAATAAAGTTGCATATGCATTTTACAAAAATAATTAAAATACATTAGAATAAAATATTACCAATGGCTAAGCTTGAGAAAATATCCTAAATCGAGAAGTAATGTGTGTTGATAATTCAATTAATTCTTGCCACTGCTTCATAACAATAACAAAAACAAGGACTAATATAGCTGTGGTGAGTATATGTAACCTGAAAACACATATTTACATACACATTAAACATATATGATTATAATTATAAATGTGAGACAATATTAAGCAATTCTATCCTAATAAATAAAAAGAGGTGGTCATAATAAAAAAATAAATAAATTCAGCTGCTCAGGAAAACCACCTCTTTTTATTTTACTTCAATATTATGGGGGAAAAAAAAAACGTTTCTCTTGACAATTGTTAATACTCTCTCGCACATGCACACGCACACAACACACACACACACACGTACTTACGTACATATATATATGTATATATGTGTGTGTGTGTGTGTGTGTGGGTGTGTGTATATATATATATATATATATATATGGTGTTGTTTTTTTTTTGGAGGTTTGGTCAATGTTTGTGAAAAAATCCCAGCCCACGCCGATATTTCCACTCTTCAAGGCAAGACCAAAGACACCCAAAAACAAACTACTGTACATATTGGTCACTGGTTACATTAACCAAACCTCCAAAAAAACTGCAATATATAAATAGCTCTTCCCACCATTTTGAATCCAAAACTAACCTTGTTCGTAGAAATGGCATAATGATTCCAGCAGCAGTAGCCACCACAAGTAAAATAACTTGAAGAACAGTTAAAACCACATTGATCAATTTAACTAGAAACGCACGAGCATAAGAATTATCAATGCCTTCGAGTGTTAAATACTGCTGATGTTGAGCCTGTTGATGTTCCATCTTGGATATCTAAATAGACATTAATATTTTTTTACAAAATATTATTACCAGAACATGGGGCATAATACAATGGGGAATTTGGGGGAAAAAAAAGAAGACAAATCCAATCACTCATGATTAGTACAATATTCTAAAAGTGTAAAATTCTTGTAAAAGCTTTTTAAAAAAGCAATTAAACTCTATATGATAATTAAAATTAACTGAAAAGTATTTCAATAGTGGTGTATCCTATTTAAATAGATGAGGAAAAAGAAAACTTTGGAATTTTTAATAGATACAGGATTAGTATAAGTTGACAATTAAGAAGAAACATTACTTTCCTTCTAACTACCATATTCAATAAAGAATAAAACATTTTTATGCATTTACCTTTGTTTGGCAAGATTCTAGCATATCATGGATATCTCTTAACCGCTCCTCACTTTGATATTGTACTTTTTCCTCCATGTCTGATATCGCAGTTTTTAGATTTTCTACTTCATTTTGGTGTAGTTCAGTAAGGTCATTAACTTGCTCTTCAAGCCTCTCACACCTGAATCTTTCTTCAGTTAAGGCTTGAGTTAAATAAGAAATTTCTTTTTGCAGCATTTCCTAGACATAAATTAAAACTATTTAAAATAAATTCGAATTATTGACTCTATAACTTTTGAAAACCTGAACCCTAACCACTAATTTAAACCAGCATCAATGCATTAGTTATCATATTAAAACCAAAGAGTCATGAAAAAAAGATAAGGTAAATACATACTAAATAGTTCAGCTAAGTATGATAAATGTGATATTTTCTTTACTTTGATAATAAAAAAAAAATAATAAAAATAAAGATACGTAAAAAATGATCAAAATGAACATACAATGATCAATGAATTAAAAAAAAAAATACTTAAAAAACAGGGCAAGAATGTAAAGACAGGACATTTTGAGTAATAATTTGGCTTAGAATAACTAAATAAGTTCCCTAGCCCTCTGATATTTCATGCTTAGTTTGTCATAGTCCTTGAAGAAGAAAACAACTCCAAAAATATTACTTTTGTAATAATTGTAGTTATTTCACAGTACTTTAAATAATTGTCAGCAAATTAAAATATTATCTAAGGCAGGCAAGATACTATCAAAAGTCCTTATAACTTTGATCATCCTAATACGAAAGCTTGGTAAAGAGCTTGGAATTGGAAAGTTTAAGGATAGTTAGACCCTCAGCTTTATACTGGGAACCTAAGTTTTATTAACCACAGAATGGAGATAATGATAATGGAGATAATGGGAAAATATTATACCAATACCAAATGCATCAGACACCACTACTACAATTACTATACCTGTATTACAACTAGGAAAGCAAATTTAGTAGGAGAATGTTATTTAAAAAATAATATGCTATCACAAATATAAATTCCTCAAATGAGATTTTAAACAACTTTTAAGCAAGAAGCCAAAAGAAATATTATGTGTATTGCTTTATTATAAATGCTTAAAAATCAAATTATGAAACCAACCAATCTATTAAAGCAAAGTTGCACATATTGTGTTTTGGTGGAGGTGGAAGGGGGGGGGAGGCAATAAGCCTTGGAAAAATGAAAATACATTATTTGAAGGAGAAATCTATTACAGTGTTTAATAGTTCACAAGCTATCACCACTTATATTCAATACAAGTTTATCATTGATAATGGGGTCAAATTTATTCAATTTTATACTCCCAAATAAAATACTAATATATTATGTATATTAATATTATATGTGTCCTGTGAAAATTTTAATTGTATAAAATTAAATATATATACCTTCATTGAATCCATCTTTTCTTTCAGTCTCTCTGTTTCATGTTTCCTCACACGTATTTCTGCTAGTAAAGATTCAATATTAGGCGGATTCCCATGAGGGTGGGTAGTTGAGGATGGAGGTGATGTAGTCTGGGCACCTCCAGGCATACTTTCACTTGTTACAGAACTGCACTCAGATCCCTCCTAAAAAGTAGAATAGTAAGGTTGCTGCACATATTGTAAATCCCTAATGAGTTTATTTATTTTGTATATCTGTAATCATGGGAAATAAAATTCGGTTGCAACATTCAGTTTTAAATGGAAACAGAGTGAACATTTTCATCATATTGTCCTTTTTTACTTCCGTAAAGGAAAAATGCTTCACAAGCACACAATAAGTTATGGGCTGTACATGGTACTAATACCATAAAAGAAATACAGTGACAGAATTGGTCTGCGAAATTTCGTGAGTGAGATTTTTCATTGAAAGATGAACAACGCTCTGGCCAACCAATTCAACTTGAAGACGACCAAATCAAGGAAATTATCAACAAAGATCATCATAGTTCCACTTGTGAGATTGCAGAGAAACTATGTGCATTGAAAAGTGCTAGAAACAACTTGGGTCAACACTATAGTAGTTATAATTAGAAAACTTTAACATTAAAAGTTTTATTTCTAAATATATATCAAATCAGACTGATGAGGAATAAAAGTTCTAATCATTAAATGTAATAAATCTTAACTTGCATATAGTTTTTATATCAACAAGAATTGTTTTTATTACTTTTAATGAATAGAAAATGAGAAAGATTTTGACAAATCCTGTTTTAACCCCTTGAAAAGAGCTAACTTGAAATGCATAAAGGATTTCAAAATCAAATAAATAGCACTTGTCGATATAACTAAAGTGTATCTTTTGACTTGAATGGCTAACCTCTTGATTATGCATATGTGTATGAACGTATGTATATCTACATCAATTTAAATTTGATAGGGCTACATAGTTTTCATTTTTCATGTCATTGTAAGAACAATGGCATCAATTTGGGGTAAGCCCAGTGATAAATACAAGTAAAACTATTACCTCAGAAGTAAATTTGAGCCCAGAATTTAAGCTACATCCACCAGGTAGTGTGGCACTACCATGATGTGTTTTTTCTTCTTCAAAAGAGTCGGATTCTCCATTTCCTACAGGCAGATAAAACGCTATAAGCAGATTGCTGTTAGTACAATACATTAACAAATTCCTACATTTCTATTACTTCATACTTCCTTCAAAAACTCTTTAGTTTAGAAAATAACAATTACTCTTACTTGACAAAGAATTAATATTGTCAGCACTTCCAAATTTATTCCGTATCAAATGAGCAAACTCACGTGGTTTAGACATCACAGACCTAAAAAAGAAGAAAAGAAAACATTTAGATCATAGTTAATAGTAAAGAAAGTTTTAAAGGAAATCTTATTACATTTTTGCTGTTTAACAATCAAGCATAAATCATGAAATTCTGAGGGAATTCGTACCTCATTTTGGGTAATATTCTCCCAAAGTCGTATATACTAAATTAGTATTACCTTTAATTTATGGGGGTAAAGAAAAGAGTGTAAGAAGTGCAAATTAATTTTATGTGAATAACCGCTAAACTGTGAAACATCTGGGTAGCACTCTAAAATATCAGTAATTGAATTTTTAATGATCAAAATGACTGGCATATATATTGCCCAAACTGGTATTTTGCTGGGCCCTTCTCACACTTTCCTATAACAACATATTCACTCAAACTATAAGAGGTTTCTCTAGAGATTACACAGCATAGGAAGCATAAGTTTACTTAACGAAAAATTGATGAGTTCCTTTCAACTTATTCAGTTATTTAATTTGTTGTTATTTATTAACATCCATTTTGTGCTACTAAGGCTAATTTTGTTCAGTTATCATTCTCCTGCCTCCCAATGATTTCCAACCTTCCAGTTTTTGCTTAGTTGATTATAATAATCAAATTCATAATTAATGTTTTAATTCAATAGATCAATATTCTAAAACAAGGTTAGGAGCATTTTTGGAATGTTCATACAATGGACCCTTCACCTTGAGTGTATTAGCACTTGATACTAGACCAATTATTTTATTAGAAAATATAAATTCAAAGAAATATTTATATGTGCCTTATTTTTATGTTACAAAATGACCAATTACTACATATAAGAAATAACCAAGTATACAGCTCTCCACCCTAATATAATTTTTATTAAGTTCATTATAACGTTTCGGCCTTTTAGGCCATCTTCAGATAATTCTAAAAAATAATTATTCATTGTCAACATAAAATTATACAATCTATGAAAATTGTGACATACAACATTTTAGTGAGGTTGTCAAAGAGCAGATCATGCTTCTCATAAAGAAGAAAGTTGTTTTAGGACTATAATATAAAGTAAAATTATATAAAAAGTCCATTATGCAGAGGCTGCGTAAACTAAGCAGATTTTCCATGTGAAGTTTTACAACAGAGAAATTTCACGAGAACCAAACAGTTACGGAAACGGCGAAACTAGCTTTTAAAAATGCAAATATCTTGGTTAGTATTCAAGATAGAGAATAAATGTGTATAACAATATTTATCGTAAATTTAATTTGCAATAAGATTGATTATATACATTTTTTTTATCCAACGTATAGTATAGTAACAGAGATATTTCGAAAATCCTAAACCCTCTAAACCCCCCCTCCCACTGGTCGAAATTTTTTTTTTTTGAAAATCGCATCATGAGTACGACCTCAATACCTCATTTCCCTTCAGGAAAATCTGCTAAAACAATGGCAGCAAGTAATTGTTATGATATGTCACAATTTTCATAGATAATATAATTGTATATTGACAATGAATAATTATTTTATAGGATTATCTGAAGATGGCCAAAAAGGCCGAAACGTTATAATGAACTAAATAAATATTATATTGGACTGAAAAGCTGTATACTTGGTTATTTCTTATATGGATTTATGTGAACAAACTTATACTTCACAATTAATAACTCGAGAGAAAAAATACTCTTGAACACCATTGTGTTAGAGAATTTATTTTGAATGAGAGTAAAACAATCGTAATAACTGCAATAGCAGTTCCATATACAACTCAAAAAACTCAATACATTTATAGTTAAAAAGGAAAGAAAATGGGAAATAGCGAATGTAGACCTTAAAGAATAAATGAAAATGAGCCAAATCAATCACTATTCAAGATGTCGTGAATAACATAACCCTATATAAATATACATATAAAACTTTCTTTTATTCATTTATTTTAATTTACTGAGAAAATGCACATCTAAGCCCCTATTCTCCTTAATGCAAAATAAAAATTAAAAAAATGATCCTATTTTGAAGTATAGTTAAATTTTTTTTCTTTACTCAAGAACGCACAATGCTTTCCCAGGCACCAGTAAAAAGAGACCAAATTTTAATTCTTATACAAGCATAAAGTACTTATAATACAACAAACTGCACCTATATTATATGTATAATATAATTATTTAATTTGAATAGAAATCATCAAAACCAGATATTTAAAAAAAAAAAAAAGCCAAGCAAATATAAATTGAAATTATACATACAAAACCATGAAAGGAAACATGCATAATGAATGAGATCCTTGCAAATAAAATTTATTATAATATGTGTTTGAACATGCATATGAATAGATTATAAAAAAAAACAAAATAATAAGAAAATCAACTTACCCAGACAAACCAGTAATACCATCTCGAATATTACCGCCTACATGTCTGGAGGCATCAAAAATCATAATCAATAAATAAAAATACATAAACAAAAAAAACATAGTTAAAAAAAGGGCACAATAATAAATTAAGCTTTATAAATCAATTTAATGAATAATAAGATAAAATGAATTATAATTTGCTATAAAGAATGACTTTTGTTTCTTTGTTGAAGGTTAAAGAATAAGGAGACTATTTTAATAACAGTTAATTAATTATTTATATTAACACAAAATAAACAAATTTTAAAAAATAAACATGAAACTATATTTATTACTACTAAAACTATTACCTTATCTTTGGCTCCATGAATCACAAAGGTCAATATTAAAAAAGATTCATTAATAAATTGAGTATGAAATCACTTGAATACAAGCAATCAAAACTACCTGTGTACTTAGGTCCTGCTACATATTATTGAGTTTGAAGGTACTTCATCTATAAATTTTATTGAAAATTCTAACAAAGGGAATAAGTGGTCAACTTTATACAATTTACTTATTTTCACACAGGTTTACTACTGGATCAAATAAAGTTGTGAGCAAACAAATTCAAAATCACAAACCGGTCATAAGAACAAAAAGTCTGATAATTTCCCAAGTGCTGATATAACACACTAGTAATTCTTTATTTCTCACTAAATTATTCTCTATTTCTAAATCAAAATTTGATGAGTAGTAGTGGGGGTTTATAGACAGCTGAAAACAAAAATTACTAATAACTCGCTTAATATTTGAATTATGAAAAAAATGTATAGAATAACAATTGTGGAGCATCAATAGTTTAACAAGATTGGTTCGATAACATTTTTCAATCCGACTCATCATAATGGAGATATTTTGAATTTTCTAATTCTCCCTCTTATCCACCCCCTCCTATTGCTTGCCCGGTTTCAGCAATAAACTTAGTGTTGAATGAAAAAAACTTGAAATATTCAGTATGGTAAGGATGAAAATTTTTAGGTCAAAATCATATAATTCATTGATGGCATCATTACACTATACAATACAATATTTAGTATTAAATTTCATGATATATTGTCTTATTGTTAATAAGCGTTAACTAAAATGGGGGTTTACTGAAGGCAGAAAATTACAAATATTATTCAAAAATCTTGTTACTATTCAAGATAGAGAAAAATGTATATAACTCAGGGACTGCGACCTCTGAGAGGGCACTGCCTTTGACTAAAGAAAGGGTGTGCCAGCCTTAGGACCTGCGGGCCAGTAAACAACAACAGCTAAAATAAAAGCAATTGAACAAATCCAAATGTGCTTTTATAGATCAAATAATGTTTGATGAGTATTTCAAATTAACTGAAGTGCCCTTTGGAAAATCTGAACCTGTACCCTGCCAGCACACTTCTCCAAAAAGCACAAAGGGCTGGTCAGCTTACAGGCCAGTCCGGGCCTGGTATAACTTCATTTATAGAAAATTAAATTTACAATAATATTGGTATTATACAATTTTTCGATCCAACGTATAATAAAGGAGATATTTGAAAATGATCAAAATTTCTCCCTTCTAAGCCACCCCCCCCCCACCCAGTTTGATTTCAGCAGTTAATAAACTTTATGTTTAGTTTTACATAAATCCCTTACATATATATATATATATATATATATATATATATATATATATATATATATATATATATAAATACACACACACACAATACATCGAGTTTGGTAACGAAAGAACAAAAATTGCCACTGCTTGAGTGGTACAGACAAAAGGTAAGAAAGACCTGGTGTATTTAATAACAGTGAAAAGCCAAAATGCTTCAATATTTTCAGCAAAAATGTATTTTTATTTTTTTAATTAAATGCTCACTAATCTATGACATTCAAAATTAAATAATGCATATTTACAATGTAACTACAGAATTTCAATTACATTAAAACTGAGTATATCTCATAACTTTCAAGCTAATAGAAAAAAAAACTGTCTTTGCAAGCAAACAACATGCATAATAAAACTCAAGTAAAAGAATCTAATGAATATATATACATACTAGCTAAGGTACTCAGCTTCGCTCGGAAATCATTAGAATCTGAATATGACAGTATTGCCAAGGCTCTACTATAGACAATATTTTTATAATTGTCCGAATTTTAAAAATTGTAACGAGTTATTCTAAAAATTAAACCATCAGTACATTACAATGATTCACATCAGTGGAAAAAATAAAACTTTGATAAATGTTATCTAACCATGAATTATTTTAGATTAAGAAAGTGAATAGGAGGGGGGGGGTGTCAGAGATTCATTATCTCTTCACGGACCCAAATCGTACTCAGAACTATCAAGTATGTTTAGAACGTTATGTCATTTGTCATACTATGCCAGAATAAAGTTAGGTTTAATCATTAAATTAATTAATTTAAATTCCTATAAATAAAAATTGTTGTAGGTGCATTTTAGCATAAATCCCAATACGTAACAAAATATGACAATTTTTCATTTCATGCCTCCCTTATACCCCCCCTCTCCTGCCCGTCCCTAGAAATGTTAATAAAGCTTACAATAATGTATGAGTTGATACTAATTCAGAAACCGAACATTGTTAAGTTTGATTCCATCATTTGTGCCCTATAAAATTGTTGACCCTTGCTATTGTTTTTAACAGATATTTCATTTATACTTCGGTATACGACAAAAAAGCATATAACAAAAGTTAATTTAAATTACAAAATAAACAATTTTGTTATTTGTATCTGTCGAAAAATTAATAAGAAACGAAATATCGCGATTTATTTTTATTTTCAGAGCTACCTTATAACCCCTACTCCTGTACATTTCTGAGAATATTATTATAGCCTATAGTCCAAGTTTGGTTAGTAGTAATATACGTATAGAGTTTGATACAGTTTGGGTATGAAAAGGTAATAATCAAACCAAAGTCAAAAATTGTTCATATAATTTCAATTCCATGTGAAACGAAAAGGTATCATGAAATTTTCAAGCTGATTTGATACATTATTTCAATAAAAACCCCGTAACAATATAATCAAAAAAAAAAAAAAAAAGGAAGTTTACTTTGCTAAATACTTTCTTTCTCCCCCCACACCATCAAATATTTGAGCGACACAATATTGAAAAGAGATTTGTGTGTGTGTGTACAATATGGTTAATATGGAACCTTTACAAAAACCATAGTAGACAAACCATAATAAACAAAATGAAAGGGAAGCTAGAATGAAGAATGCTGTAAAAAAAGGACATCCTCTTCCACCTTATCTGACCGATATCATTATTGTATATCATTATTATAAGGCAATATAGAAAATTAAAGAAAGATGCGATGGTATAAAGTTTATCGCATCAGATTTGCAGGTGGCATTACAGTGGTGTAAAAATGAATAGAATGCTGCAAGTGCTAAAGGATTCCGTAGATTAATTTAAGATGAACATAAGCTTTTAAGAAGTTTTAATTTTAGAAAAGAAAAAAAAAAGGAAAATATAAAACATCAAAACACCATAATCATTAAAGATAAGTAGTTTTGTTGCCGAGGAAGCATTTTCAAGAGAATAATAATTGAAATACACTAGCTAAGCATGCCTTTCAATGCAAAAGTGTTATTTCAAATAGTAATTATATAAGTTATAGACGATAAAATGAGGTTTGCTGAGTCGGTCAGTACAAGAGCACTGTCTTATGAAAGCAATATTAGGAGGGATGGAAATGTAGTTTTAACATTGAAGAACCAATTGAATTCAAAATAAATCAAACGTGGTGGTACTAAGAAAATAAAGTGACCTTAAAAATCTTTTCATGGCCATAGAAAAAAAATAAGGTAAAAATTATTGCACATATCTAATGGCAAAATGATTTATTAAGTTACAAATACGGCAAGTAACATTTTTGGCCATGGGGGAAGAGGACACCTTAGGTAGTTGCTTTTCATAGCAGGTAAACATCAAATATCTCATGGATTTCAGTTGGTTAAATGTTATAAAAAGAGTAGCTTCTAACATATTACTATAAAAGTGTACCAAACATTGAAAATAGTCTACAAGTAACTGGGACTTCATTAAACTTATCTAACACTAACATTTTAAGGTTCATAAATAACAAAAAGCAGATGCATTAGAAGCAAAATGCCAGAAAATATGAAAACATTAAACTCCTATAAGCAAGCTTTTTAATATTAACTCACTTCAATCCTTGGCCCATATCACGCAGGACTTCTCTCGGTTGCCTATGGTGGTGCCCATGAACTCCTTTTGTTTCAAGCTCCTTCAGGCGTTTATTGTAGCTTTCCAATTTCTTCTGCAACTGCTGAATGGATTGTGCAGACTTTTGATTTTTTTTCTCAAAAACTGCCTTAATTCGTTGTACTTGTGCTTTGTCAGCATTTGAAGCTAATTTTAAGTATTCATTCACATTATCTGAAATAAGTATATGACAATTTAATAGCACAAATAGATTTAATATAATATGTTTTTGCTCATAAGATGATTCTATAACAACTATGTATATAAAGAAGTTTTATAATTATACCCCCTAAAATGGCTCCAAATTCACTTGTCAATACAAAAAAAATGTCTATAGCATACAACTGGTTAAAGGAGGCTTTACCGTAACTCTACTCAGGATACTGGTAACCTATCTCAACAGGTCTTTGAATTCCCATAGGATTAGAAGGTATGTGACAATATTTCCCGATATCACTAATCTCATGCAGTATCCATAATGGGGGAGAGTATATTGGGATTAAGAGTGTGGTCAAGTCAACATTTACCATACTGTATTAGCAGATTTCCCTTAAGGGAAATTAGCTTTTGAGGTTGTACTCATGAGGGAATTTTCGAATTTTTTCTTCAAATGTCCATCAATCCTAACTAGGGGATGACGAAAATGAGGTCCGTTCAAAACTGTATATATATATCAATCTATCTATATATTTGTCTGTTACCGCTCTAGCGGTCACAATTTTTGTGTAATCGTTACCAAACTCGATATTTAATCGTTTTATGTAAAAAGAAAGATAAAGTCCATTAACGGCTGAAATCGGACCAGGGGGAGGGTGGGTTTAGAGGGGGAGAATTTTGAAAATTCGAAATATTTCCGTTACTATAAGTCAGGTCGAAAAAGTGTATAGAATCAATCTTATTGAAAATTAAATACACTATAAATGATGTTATATACATTTATTCTCGAATATTAATCTTGAATATTAACCGAGATATTTGCATTTTTCAGTTTTCAGCCTTCAGTAAACCCCCACTTCTACTAGTGTTACATAAATAATGCTATGTTATAAAATAAAAGATATTAATTGAAGCCTAAATACCAAATATTGTTTTCATTGAACTTTTACTTTGTGAGATATATGCAAATACGTTCTATTGACCCCCCCCCCTTCTTTTGTTTTTGGATTACTAAAATTTGAGTGATTGAGATAAAACTGATTCTGATTCATTACAAATTACACCACTAGCTTTAGTAAATTGTTTTCAATAAAATTAATATGTTATATTCAAATATATTTCATTAATTGTTTGTCTTTCTGGTCTATCTATGCAGCGCTGCGAGGTTGGCTTGCCTGTTTGTTTACAATTCAGCCTTGTATTGTACATTTACTGAGCATTCACGGCTGTGTTACCTGTATGTATATTTATCTATTATAAACCTTCACGTGGGAAATCTGCTTAGTTTACACAGCACCTGCGTGACAGACTTTTTTAGTATACAAATTGATGGGTAGATAGAAATACTTCTACTTGAGAGTAACCAAATTTATTGTTACTTGTCAAATCTTGATAAAAGCTTGTTTAAGTTTAATTTAATTTTCTTATTTCATATTTTACCAACCACATTATCTTTGTTCTCAATCATTTGCACGCTTCCTATAACTTTTCTCTTTATGAATATTATTCTTCCATCTAATACCTTTCATTCATCAAAATCAAATATATGGCTATTTTTCCAAGGGATATTTTATTATAAGCAGTATTAATATTTTTAACATGTTATTTTACTTGTTTTTCAAGTGAGTGCAATAATTTTCCTCCAACCTACACTTGTTTCTCAGTTAATGCACTATATTTCATATTACATTGTTTCCTTGATTTTAACTGCCTGTAATTATATTAGAGCTATGAGATAATCTCCAACCCATTCTTTGTGTAGTATGGGTGCTGAACATGAGCTACCGATAAACATTTAGCTTTTATAAGTACATTTTCCCTCTTTAAAAATATTTTATCTTATTCTCTGTTATACTAATTTCATTGATCATCATCATTAAGGCTTTTCTACATATATAATGTAGTAAATTTTTCATCTTTCAATGTGGTAAAAGTTTGCTATTCTATTCCACTTCTGCCAAAACTTATAAATTGTACCAATCAATTGGCTTCAGCAGTCTCCTTTCTATTATTTCAATAATGATTCCTCTTTGCTGAAGAAATGTTTTATAAACTGATTAATATCATTAATCATAATATTCTTAACTAACATAGTAGAGCACAGCTTTTTATTTAATCTAATTTTCAAATGGGACTCAAGTTAGCCATGTGAGTTAAAGTGTTGACCTTAATCTGACATGGTAAACCTAGAGTGGCGAGTTTGATTCCCGCCTGGACAGGCAATAGGAATTTATTTAGTGACGGAATTCATTAAGTAAAATCCTTAGTCCCACCCTGGCAAGAAAAGGGTGGTAACCTGTAGAGGACCCGTCTCAAAAAGCCTTAGTTACAGAAAGGGGATGTTAATAAATAATTTAAATTTAATTTAAACTAATTGCTTAAAGGATAATGAATGTTGAACAAGAGATCAGGTAAATAAAACAGCTTTCACCAATAACTGGGAGTAATTTCCAGCCTTTCAAGAATGTTCGCAAAATCAGTTTTTAAGATGAAGGAAGCTCTAATGAAGTGATGTGCATACCATTTATTTTGTTTATTATTATTGGCGGGTTTATTCTTAGTTTCCTGGTAATCCTGGAATTTTTACCGGGGATATATTTTTCCAAACCAATAAAAGACTTGATATTTTCTCAATTTATCAGCAATTGCTTTTTGTACATCTCATTGTTTGGTACCAAAATATCAATTACATCAGATGATTTATTTTCTTTATTAATGATGAGAATTTCCAGTTTGTTATGGTCTATTATCATTAGAATAAATTTTAATATTATTATTTTCAATTAATTTTTTAGGGTTATCGTGATAATATGGAACTTCCCTATGCAGTTATTTATGGTTATTATTATTATGGGAGAGTTTCTTTTTTTAATCACATAACTGGGAGGGAAAAAATTCACATCATGGGAAAATCCAACCAATATGAATCATCTTTAGATTTAGAGGGAATTTAAAAATTCTGTACCTTATGGTCACTTTTTTCTTTGAAAAATTGCCAAATTCAGATTACTCACACTCCCAACAAGATAAACCCTACTGAACTCTTTTATTCCAAACTTCCCGACACGAACTTAGCGACAAATTAAATTTGGTATTTCTCTTTTGCCACAGTATGGTGTTTTTTTAAGTATTTGGACCTAGCTAGGGATTAAAAATCAGGATGTAAAATGGTGAAAAGACTTTTTATTGCATACTCTACATTTGCCTGTCATTAAGAATATGATGTCTACATTTTTTGGTGGTAATCACTGGGTCGTGGATAGTAGTAACGAAACCTTCAGTTTCTGAAAACAGCTTTCCAAATGTAAACCATACAATGGAATAAGTCAAATCTACCTTAGAGTAGTAAAGACTAATAATGACCGTGAAGCTCACTTTAAAAAAAATATCTTGATTTTCTTAAAATTTCCATTTAAATGAAGAGTTGATGTTAATGCATTAATTACTTATTTACTTTTATTATAAATTTGCTGTCACATTTACTGCAGTTAGGGCTTAAGGATTACTTGTTTTATTTACTTCCCCATTAAAAAATTCTTGTCACTTAGGTACTGTGTAAACTAAACAAATTTCCCATCATCTGGACCCACTGCTGACATCATTCCACATCCTATACTCAAATTCTCTCATAATAAGAAGTCAGTGTAAACAGGACTTGAAATTTAAGCTGAACAAGTGAGATGCTCAATAATACAGTTGCTTTAATTGAAAATCGGGTGAGTAGAAGTTACTGAAAACTAATATTCCAGTTAGAGAACAAAGTATAGGTCAACAATTGACGTACATTACATTTCCAACAAGAATGAATAATTTTGAATTTTTAATACATTTTACAAATAGTTTTAGACTAATGAATACTCTTACCATCTCTAGCAGTTTGTTCCCCTTTAATAAGATCCTTCGTTCGTGCTATCTTTGAATACATGTGCTCAATGGCGGCTCGTGTTTTACTCCCATCCCCATCATCTCCCAAATCCATGGATCCATTTAGAACACTTCCATCCTGCAAATAAAATTCTCTGATATAGGCATGACAAGTATTTTATCTAGCTGCAATGACAAACATCTCCCATAACTTCAAAAATATAAAACAAAAATTTTGAAAATTGTAATTTTTTTTATCTGTGATTAGAATATACAATAAAATTTAATATTCATGGTTTTTCCAATCTAGTCTCACAAAAGATTTGTTGTCAATGTTTGTAAAGAATTGTAGTTTATGGGTGTAATTTAATACAACATATTTTTGTGGAAAGAATTTAGGATAATTTAGAAAGAACGACAATGGATACATTTTTTCCAATGTAAAAGATGTCTTTTCAAGACTAGAAAGTAGGAATTACTTAATGATGCACAACAGCAAAATATGAAATGAGTTGAACTTGGAAAATGAATATTCTTCATAATACAGTCTATTCACTTTAGACACCTCCTTAATTACATGGAAGAATTTTTAGGGACAGATGTAACATTAGGAAAGTAATGAGCTGCTTCTATACTAAGTTAAGAACCATTTTAGAGAAAAATATAGTTTAGATATATTTATGTTATCAAAATAATTAGTTTAAAAAATGCAAGTTTATCACAATAAATAAGGTTCTTAGCAAGTAATGAAACTAACATTTAATTTTCTCAGCAAATAACGGCTACCAAGTTTTATTTTCCAATTAAAGAATTTTATTTTCAATTAAAATCTACTAAAAGTAACAGAAATAACCAAAACATGTGAAACATCACCTGTAATATAGTAAATCATTAGTCAAATCTTAACAGGGAGTATGAATATTCAAAATATCCTTCAAACAAGCAAAATTATTTCTTAACTAATTTAAAATAATACTTATTTCATTTTTATAGATTATCCATAATACTGAGGTCTGTAATTAATACAAATATTTAATTATTTATATTTACTTACTTTAACTGAAAGAATTAATTACAGTAACAACATAATAAATTATAACAAATTAGCACAGCAGAAATATTATTGTGGTTTAAGGCCAATGAACCAAGAAAGACGTATAACTAGAAAGAAACAGATATGACTCATTATTAAAGTGTGATAAGACAAAATAAAAACTGTCAAGAAAAACTCTTTGAGAAGTTGTACACATATTTTAATTTAATTTTTTAAAAAGACTTACTATATGACAGTGATTTGTAAAATATGATATTGGGTATTTTATTTGAGTATTTGAAACCTTCAATAAGTAATGTATATTTTTAAAACGTTAGGTTTAAAATAATAACAGCTTACCGAAATTAAACAAACTGAAGGTTTATCACCAAACAAAAATAATGCTTTGGCATCATTAACAAAAATTAAAGTATCACCTAATTTCATTTGATAAATACAAATTAAAATATTAAATAATTAAGAAGAAATAAGAGAGGCAAGGATTCATTACAAGGAATATATCAAACTAGTCATAGTGTCTTGTCCATAGAACAAAACCTTGGAGATAATAGATGAGATAAAGTATTCACTAAATCAGCCCATACCCTGATACCATTGTTAACACATGAAACTAATGTCTCAAAGCAAATAATAACATATCACGACAGTAAATCAAATAATTGCATGCACTTAACTACTGGGATTTTCCTAACAACACAGTAAATAAATACAGTAAAATATTCTCAATTTAAAATCTCAGACTACAATACTTTACGGAGAGCATCAAAGTTACCCACACTATTTTAAAGGACGAATACTAAAAATTGAAAATTCATAATAATCATTATCAGTATAATAATGATAATAGTAATACCTCATGGTTGTAGAGATAATTAACATCAACAATAATTAAGTATATTTGCATAAATATAGAAATGCAAACGATTCTGGAGAAGAGACTCATGCCTCCCAATATAAAGGTAAATATACTTGATAATTAAAAAATGTAGGACCCCAAATGTATAAAGTGAGCCTAACACCTTAATTAAGGAACCAGCCAACATCCATAATGGTTATAACAGATCAATGTTAACATTTTAGTCATTTTTTAAGGTCAAATAGAAACAATATGATGGAATTGCTAATTAGAGCCAATAAATATATTTAAAAAATAAATATACATGTATAATATCCTTGACAACATTTGGAATACAAAGCATTTAACTCAATCCCTTCATTCAAAAAACATATTGTATTGTACCTTTTTTTGCAATTAGTTGATAGAGCAAGATATCAATATATAGGTAAAGAAAAATGAAAATAGTACAACAATAAATAAAATATTTGGAATACTAAATCCAAAGTCAAAATGAGAATTTCATTTGATAATACTTTCATAAGAAAGTACAAAGAAAAAGAAATATACATTCAATTAAATATTACATTTAATTTTTATTTATATTAAAAAACAATAAAAATTTGTGCTTTTTACCGGTTCATCATCTTGAGTAGTATTTAAGAAAGCCTCTTCATGTGACGGGTGAGAGAAGGCTTCATTCCTTTGTATAGCTGCATCAATTGAACTACATCGTTCATGCCGACTGCTAACAGGTGATTTACATCTACTCATCCTAGGTTCACGCAAAGACCTGTGAGGAAACAAATCTTAACATTAACATGTTAGTGAATTAACAGTGGATATAAAAATGAAGATCCAAAATGCATTTTCCTTTACTTAACATCACAAGGTCAAAACCAGCTTCAATAATGAATATTCATGATCATACTTTTTTCTTATTAAAATACAATAGAATCACAGAGTACTGAGAACATAAAATATAAAAGATAAACAAATTTATAAAATATTCCTGCAAGTGTTAACCTTCAAATGAATTGAAAAAAATGTGGAGGTATAATTATTGGCAAGCATCCTTTTACCCATTGGGTATTTAGTAAAATCTGCTAATAGTAATAAAATAACAATCCTCAACTTAATTCTAGCTGAGTCTAATACTGTTCCCAGGAATAAGTGGTTCTTTATTTTATCTACAATATCAAAACCGAGGTCATATACCTGCTATTTTAATTATGGACCAAATGTGAATTAAAATAACATAATACTGTATTGTACAATTTTCTATTTGAATTTAAACGTTTCATTTTATCGTCTTTACTGAAGGGAGAAAAATATGTTTTTAAATTTTTTTAAGGTGAATTAACAAAGAATAAAAAAAGACTTAAAAGGCGGGGAAAAAACTTATATGAAAACAATATGATTGGAAAAATGTTGAGTATATAAGCTTACAAAATATGAACAAGAGCTAAAGAAATATTATAATAAATTTCTTATAAAAAACTTATTAAACTATAACTTAATAAATATTTTTAAATAGGTAGATATTATTTAAATATTAAATATTTAATTAAAATGTTACAAAAAATTAAAACAATTAAACTATTAATGAAAAAATGCATTACTTATTGATTTCGCAGGGAAACTTTATACAGACTTCAGCAGAAGGTGCATCAGATATACAAATCTCAGCATGTTTCCCAGTTATTTAAATACTCCATTTAGTTTTTTAAATTTTTAATACAACAAAAAAAACTCCATTTTCTAAGGAGTCTGATTCCCATTTATTGATCCTGCATAACATATAATAAATTATATGTTTTCTTTAATTGGAGTGAATAAAATACTCAATGAAGTCATTAGGCTTCTAAAATCTCTCTCTCTCTCTCTCTCTCTCTCTCTCTCTATATATATACTAGCTCAGATACCCGGCTTCGCCCGGGAATTCATTTGAGGCTGAATGGTGATGGTATTTTTTATCAGGCTTTACATTGCACAATATTTTGACATTTACCCGTCCCAGTGTTTAGGATTGATACCCGTCGTTGCCGGTGATTTGCTAATAATAGAATTATTTGTTCGATAATTCTTCACAGTCTTCGATATTTTTATATTTCCCGTTTCTTATACATGTAAATATGGTGAATTTTTATTTCAGGCCTCCCTTATAACTCCCCTCCCGTTCGAACCTAAAAATTTTAATATAACTTATAATAATGGAAGAATTAATGCTAATTGACATACCGAGTTTTGTTAAGTTCGGTTCAGGCGTTAGTGCCCGCTATAGTTTTTAGCGTATAACGCATTTATACTTCCGTATACGGCAAAAGTGTATATAACAAAAGTTACTCTAAATAACAAAATAAACCACTTTTGTTATGTGCATATTTGCTGAAAAAGCAATAGAAAACGAAATATCACTATTTTTAATTTCAGGCCTCCCTTATAACCCCCACTCCTGCCCGTCCATAGAAATGTTGGTATGGCTTATTATAATGAAGGCCTCACTGCTAATACACATACCGAGTTTTATTTAGTTCGGTTGAGTCTTTTTTGGCAAATAATATTGTTGACTCCCGCTATAATTTTTAGCGTATAACGCATTTAAACTTCGGTATACGACAAAAGTGTATATAACAAAAGTTACTCTAAATAACAAAATAAACAACTTTTGTTATGTGCATATTTGACGAAAAACCAATAGAAAACGAAATATCGCTATTTTTAATTTCAGGCTTCCCTTATAACCCCCACTCCTGTTCGTCTCAGAGAAAATTAATATAGCCTAAAGTCTAAGTTGGGTTAGTAGTAATATACATACCAAGTTTCATAAAATTCGGTTCAGCCGTTTATGCGTGAAAAGGTAACAAACAAACAAACAAACAAACAAACAAACAAACAAACAAACAAACAAACATACACGAAAGAAACAAAATGCAGATATGGTGTCTATGACATGTGAAACGAAAAGTTATCGTGAAATTTCACGAAAAAAATCAATGTACAGACAGAGGTTACAATTTTATATATATATAGATATATATATATATATATATATATATATATATATATATATATATATAATTGTAACATATGTCTGTATTTTTTTTCCCCAAAATTTTACAATATTTTTTCATTTCACGTGGAATTGAAACTATACAACAATTTTTGGTTTTGGTGTCTGTTTATTTGATTTTTTATTTGCTACCTTTTCACAGCCAAAATACTGAACCGAATTTTTTGAAACTTGGTACATATGTTACTACTAATCCAATTTTAGGCTATACTAATATACTCCAAGACAAACAGGAGTCGGGGTTATAAGGGAGGCTTGAAATAATTGAGTCGAACTAAACAGAAATCAGTATGTGAATTAGCATTAACTCTTCCATGATTATAAGCTATATTAACATTTGCGAGGACGACCAGGGGTGGGGGTTATAAGGAGGGTTAGTATTATTGGAATTCCTTTCTACTCACAACATACTCTTTCTAAACAATGTGTGCTTGGAGCAATTTTTGACATGAAATATATAGATTATAGATATTTAATTATAATGAAAGCTATCCATGATTACGACATAAATTATTCACAGTGTATCTAACACTGTGGGGATATTGGGGAGAGTTTGATTAGGAACCCATTTTTATTTATTCTTCAGAACTAAAATTTCTATTCTATGACCCTAACGGAAAAATAATACAGGAAGTCTAATTGTACACATTGAAGCCTTGCTATAAAAATACCATCATTATTCAATCAATAATGATTTCCCGGGGAATGGTGGGTACCTTAGCTCGTAAATTAATAAAGCACTTTTTTTCATTATTCCAAAACACATATTTTATCACTTTGTACTGCAACTGATTGAACATGTTGTTTAGAGCAGGCATTGTTACTCTTGAGTTTCACCAATCAATTCACTTTATTTACTTCCCCTGAAATTACAAGTACACTTGATACAAGCACACATTCAAAATGACAAATGTCCCCAGTATAATTAGTAGTATTGGAAGCTGAAAGAAGAATATTTGGCTACTCCAAATAAATATTTACATCTCTAGTATTTGTGTATATTTGGTAACTCACAATTTTAGATTTTCTATTATTAAAGAAAAATGGAGATATGGAGAGAACAAGACAATGGCACAAAACAGCATATAATATCATTCCTGATATCACTCTCCTCTTTTTATAACTTCATGAAGAAGACTATCAGGTTGAAGTATACTCATTAAATACTATTTTATATAAATGTATTAGTTGTAATCTATATCAGCCAACCAATCTCAGTAATCTTCCTAGCTAGTACTACTAAAGAACAGTCTTAAGTCAGTTTTTATAATGAAACTTTGTTTTTTTTATTTCATAAAAATATATTGACTGGGTATATTCCTAAATTCACTGATGAGCTCATTGATGGCACTGTAAATCAATTGGAACATCTAAAAATTAATGAAAAACTTCAGGCTGCCTCTGATTACTCCTCAGATTCATCAGCTAGGAACAGGCTCAGTGCACCGATGGATTTAACTTCAAGACAACCTAATATATACCTAATATTTGTTTACAAATACTTTTCATCTGAAAATGCAATGCTATATCAAATAGTAATGATATAACAAAAACTCAAATGACAAAACTATCAGTTTTATCAAAGTGGCCTTCCACATTGATCCAAGTGCATTTTATTTTCTCAAAATACATAGACATCCATCCCTGAACAAATCAACCCATTGTAGCTTTCCACCGTTGGAATTAGTTAGAGTTTAAAAAGTATACTTATTTTAACTAAAAGCATTTGAGAAATTGACAAATTTAAGTAACGGTTTCTAAATAAATCCCACTAAAGGAATTCGTTTATACCCTTTTAAAAAAAAGAAATGTATAAATATTCAGTATTGGAAGGCCTCTCATTTAAAGACGATTATTAATTCATAATTAAAAGAAAATCACTTTATTATTTAAAATAACACTTTTAGAATTTATAAATGACAAAATGGTTAAAGAGAGGCCACTCATTATTTACAGATAAATATTTACTGGTACAAAGCCGCTTATCGGTATTATATGATGGTGATGGTGTATATGGTGGTCCTCCCGATAACGATAAGTACCGAACATTGTTTTAAGGCTACCCAGTCCCACAACAATTAGTCTCATCCAAGCAAGGTTTACTCTGTCAAAATAACTTTGAGTTTTCCTTTTAATACCAATTAAAATCAAAAGAAACAAAAACACAAAAAATGGAAACTATGCAGTGCATCAATTTTCTATTTAAACTGATGAAACTATTTACTTGAAATGTCAAAAATATTATATCTTCATTGATTGTAGTTGCTGTTGTCGGTATGTGTAATACGTTCAATGGTTGCACCAAATCTGTGATCCACTATTAAATGTTATATTACTGAAAATTGTCATGTTCTATTATACATATATTTTAACCACTCTATTGTAATAAAAATGATTCTATAATAAAAGGTTGCAGGAGAAGAAAAGAGGAGCAAGGTCAAAAGAGTAAACCCACAAACAAATTACATTAAGGGTGACTTTCTACAGGGGGTGGAAGAAACATAGAAAATGTTACAACAAAATGAAAAAATAAATAAATTTAAAAAATAAATCAAACCAATGCTGTGTTCTGTGCAAATTTAATTTAATTTACTAGACACATTTTACTAGCAGTTTTAAACATAAAAAACAGGTAAATCGATCTACTCAACATTATTCTGTAATATTAATCAAGTAATATTAAGTTAATACTCAGTAAATAAAATCCTTAGTCCCACACTGGCTAGAAAGGGTGGTAACCTGTAGATAACCCGCCCCAATTAGCAACACTAGCAAAAAAGTGGACATTAATAAATAATAATAATTAATACAAACACCTGGGCAAATCAACTTGAATAATAGCACTATTACTAAATATACATTAAGAAAAAAGGGACATCATTACTGAAGCCAAGAAATTCTATAGATTTGTGAGGATGTTAAAATTCTGCGCTCAACACTAACAATGTATTGGGTTGTAACACATGAAGTGTCCGATTTTTTAAACCCTAATCTTTATAAAATATTATAAAGCAAAATATTTACCATCTATAATAAACATTTGTTAATCCTCTAGTCGCAAGCTATGTTTGTTTTTGTCCCAAGTAGGCTTACATATTTTAGTTTAATATCAATCGGGAACATGGAAAAATGCGATTTCCGGATAATTTTCTTTTACGAGTATAAACTTGGTCATTCCGCGGCCCAGTCAGCAAGGAATATTAATCATGCGTTTGGCGAAGGAAGTGCTAATGAAAGAACTATTCGTCGTTGGTTTTCAAAATTTTCTTCAGGAGATACGACTTTAGAAAATCAGCCCCGTGGACGACCTCACTAATCAGTGGAGGACGAAGATCTTAAAAAAGCTGTTGAAGAAGACCCTCATAAAACAGTCAGAGAACTTCGTCAGAGCTAGGCACAAGTCATATGACGGTCTCCAGGCATTTAAAAACGATTGGAAAGGTGAAAAAGCTCGATTCCTGGGTCCCGCACGAGCTCAACGAACGTCAGCAGTTAAAACGCCAAGAGACGTGTGTTTCTTTGCTTGCTCGTCAAAGAACCACCAACCACATGTTTCAATACAGACAGTGAACAAATTAAAGGAGTTGGGCTATGAAGTCCTACCACACCCCCCATATTCCCCTGATCTATCTCCTACAGACTACCACTTTTTTCGGAGTTTGGACAACTTTTTGCGAGGAAATTTTTTTACATATGATTTAGACAATAAAAATGCATTTTCTGAATTTCTTTCAACACGTGACACAAACTTTTTCAAAAGTGGGATAGAAAACTTGGTAAGTCGTTGGCAGAAGTGTATTGAAAATGATGGTAAATACTTTGAATGAATAATATTTCAGATTCGATCTCAATTTTTCATTTTTTTCCTGATTCTACAAACGGTCATTTCATATGTTACAACCCAATATTAAAAAAATAATTAAATACACCTAACATTTCTAATAGCACAAAATACACAAAGGTATCTGTTAAGATGAATTTATTATCCCTAAGATAAAAGGAGATATTATTCAGAAAACATATTCAATAAGTTTTCAGTACAAGTACAATTTTAAATGAAATTGGCCATAAAAACTTCAGACATGACCCTCAAATGCCCATACATCAACAAAGAAAACAAAATGTGAGCATCATCATAAAAGAAAACTATGAGCATCATCACATCTGTTTTATAGATTTTAAATATTCAAGAGGTGGCATTTGTAAACAGCACAGTCAAAGAACTTCCTAGTAATGTGTTATAATATGGACAATATTATGTCAGGTGCTTCAAATGAGATTCCTATGCTTAATGTTTTTGGAGTTAAGTATCATACCAAAATACAACTATAAGTCAAAGAGAAAGCAAAAACCTCCTCAACAAAGATGAGACTCTTAAAAAAAAAAAAAAAAAAAAAATGTGTAAAACAAAATTAATAATAAGATTGTGTCTAAAATTATTCCAACCAATTCTGAATATACAGTCAAACACCAAAGCTAATAACTCGATTCATATAAAAGGGGGCTTTTAAAATTACCACTGAAAATATTTGTACCAGAAATCAGAACTTCCTGCAAATAAATATTTATTTCAATGTTTAAATATTTAAAAAATGAATTTAATCACATTCACTAGTAAAAATTTAAAAGAAATTGGTCATCAGTTCAAACTATAAACCAGGAGCCAAGGGAGATCTATTCAAAACTAGAGATGAAAATATATCAATGAACATTGGATATTTCTTAATTCCATAAAAATAAGAGATGACAAAGTTGTCCCCAAATTGTATAAAAATAACTAACCCATATATAGGATGACAGTACATCATTATAATGAAAATAAGCCATTGGCTGGCCATAGGTACACATTAGATAAAAAAAAAGAGAAAAAAAAGGGTACTTATAGATTAGGAAATTTCCTAAAATACCATGTCAACCAAATCACAATCAAAAATAACTATGTTGAAGATCCATGAATACACATCAGAATGGAATAAATTAAATAAGATGAATCATTCCATGCCAATTAACAATATATTGGGTTGATCACTAGAAATCTCCTCGAACACAGACTCTATTAAAATGAGTCATCATTTTTAAGTCACTTGGTAAACCAACTTATACACACAGAGAACATTATTAGAGAACTCAATATGGAAATATGCTAAAAATACAAATGTGATGGAACACAATTTTTAATTTCAACTAATGCAGTTCTGAAAATGCTGTTTTCATAAGATTTGTCATAATTTACAACTGAATATCTTTCTGAGCTTCACGATTAACTGCCACAGTCATTCTCACAGTTAAGAATTGTTGCAAATGCATTGCTTGTAATATAAAATGTATAACTTACCCAGCATTACCAGATTTTGGAGTAGATGACTGAAAGCGGCTGGGAGATGGGCTTCGACTTTTAGAGTAAACATTCAAACTATCCATTGCTCAAAGTAAAAAACTGCATATTTCAAAAAGATACAGCACCTCCCTCCCATAACTAAAAATCCAATAGAGTGAAATGACTATAATTCAAAGATGCAGCTAAGTAACTAAAAATAACTAGGAGTATATTTAGTAATTACCAATGTAATTAATGAATTAGGTTGTGAATATAAACGCTTGATCATTTGTAAGCCAAAAGAGCCATAATATAAAAGGTTGAACGACAGCACTAAAATAAATAAAAAACAAAACAAGAAAAATGTAAACAATGAATAAAGAAAAAGGTCTTAACTACAACTTTTAAGGAATTGACACTTCATAGAAACTCAATAACAGAAATTTAATTCAGAAAAAAAAGTCATAGGCAGAAAACAGTATTAGAGGTACATTAAAATCCACGAAACCATAAAAAATTGCAAATCACCTGAACAGTCGGCCATTTGTGGCAACTGATTCAATCACTAGAAATGTTTTCTGAATAGAGAGTGCAAAGCACAGAATAACATAACGAGTGATAACACTGACAAGTTGCCAAGAGAGCACTCAAAACTCAATAACAATGTAGCCTCGGTAACAACATAAATTTATAACACAGCAATTTAAAATGTAAAATTTATTATCAATAAAATTCTAGTTACGCGTTACCCATTCAAAAATTGTTAAATAATACCGAACAAAAAATGAATATAAAAATAATTCTTGAGGTTGGTTCAGATGAATACTAAATTGATCACAAATCATAAATATAAGGTTAAAGAAGAGGGCGAATGGGGGGGGGGGTACAAGAATAGTAAAACTTATCCTTTCTCACGTCTACGAAGGTCAACTAATCGCCTTCAACACGAGGCGGTAATCATATCAATGGGCTGACTCATCTCACCTCAAGAGTTAAATGAATGATTCATAATGCACGTTTTCAAGATGCCTTTACTTTTTATTTCTTTTTTTCTATGTCGAAGGCAAATAATTAGACAAAAATAAATATAACTCAGGCGCATTAGATGTCGTCTTCGCTAGCACTGCTATTAGCAGGGATTATTGAGAAATGTGAGTGTGGAATGCGATGTGATGATGGATTAATTAATTCTTCACTTTCAGTCAACCCTACAAAAAAGACCGTCACGCAGGGGCTGCGTAAACTAGGCAGATTTCCCACATATTCACTATTTCTATGTAAAAAGCCGGTGAGTGGAGGTGCGGATTTACTTAAGGATGAAAAAAAGAAAATACTAATAACTTGCTTAATATTTTTGTTACAAAAAAAAAAATACATAGAACAACAATTGTCGACCATCAATAGTTTAACAAGATTGGTTCTATAATATTTTGTCATCCAACTCATAATAGTGAAGTGTGTTATACAAGAACGTGGGAGATCAGCTTCAGAAATCAAAGTTTGATTTCCCACACCTTGCACAAATTCAACATGAATTTCTTACAAAATATATCCTGAAAATTAATGTTGGGAATGTTCTAATAGCTTAAATTTCTATTGGAAATAAATGACAATGTTTTTATAGTGAACATAAATAACAAATGAAGTAGGGGGGGGGGGATTTGTAACCTTCTCAGTAATCTAAATCATACTTACAACTATCACATAAGTCGAAAACAGAACATCATTTGTCATTATCTAATAAATTTGTATGAGTACTTATCAATTGGTTTATATGGGTATCACCATTTAGTAGCTCCACCTAAGAAACTAATTTTCGTGATTTTTATTTCTAATCACCCTTACAATGCACTTCGTGTTGATTGAAATATTAATGCAGTCTAAAGACCAATTAAGGTTTCTTAAAATACAAATATTAAAGTCATTTAATTTTACTAAATTAGAAAAGCAACTTTTAAGTGGTGGCTCCATTTAATTTATGAGCATTATGTTTGGTACATTCTAGTTATACAAACAAATAGACATAACAATGGTTTGAGTGATTTATGAATTAAAAAAAAAACAAAACACGTTTACTAAACGAGTAAACTTTAAATGACGTGTAAATATTATTATGTACAGTTTAATTAATACATACTTTCTATTTGTTTTAACATAGGACACCATTTAATGTTTATTGGTTAATTTAAAGCCCATATCATCATATCAAGCGATTAAAGTGTATCTGAGAAAAAATGCTGTAAATTGTGTGTTGCACCATTAGCTTTCTAGCAATTGATGCAAGATCTAAACCAGGACTGGCTAGATCGGCAAATGTCGAGGGCCCACGGCCAGAAAAAGACCTAAAAAAAAAAACCTAAATTTAAAAAGACACTAAATTTGTTATTAATTAAAACCCCAAATAATATTTATTTAAATTTGTATGTAAAGCTCTGATACATATTTCTACTAGCACATGTTATGATTGTATTTTGCACTGTTATGATGTTCTTACATTTTTTTTGTTTGTTTTTTTTTAAATCGGTAATGTTTTGTAAGGAACTAATGTTCTGAATTATTATTACAGGTAAATCTAGATTTATTAATTTTTGTAATAGCCTACGCTCCTACAATAAATATTTGTATGAATTATCTATCCGTATTTTATAACATCAAAGTCATCAGGTACATATTTTCTTAATTTTAATTAAAAATATTCTTATAAAAACATGCTAGTAAAGGTATTATGATATATATATATATATATATATATATATATATATATATATATATATATATCATAAAAAATAAAAATTGTTTTTATTATATTTGGCATATAAATTTCCGATGAGGGGGGGGGGGGGTCACCGCTAATTTTATTAGAAATTTTTTAATGTGCGTGTGTGTGTGTGACGTGTTTAAAGTTGAATGATGCCTGTTTTAGCAGATTTCCCTTAAGGGAAATCAGCTATTGAGGTTTTTATGAATAGCTTTTGTCTCAAAGTTACCAAGTTTTCTTTATGCTTATTTATTTACCACCTGTTTTAGCAGATTTCCCTTAAGGAAAATCAGCTATTGAGGTTGTACTCATGATGGAATTTTCGATATTTTTCTTCAAATGTCCATCGATCCTAACTAGTAGATGACAAAAATGAGGTCCGTTCAAAACTGTATATATCTATATATATATATATAAAATTGTAACCTCTGTCTGTACATTGATTTTTTTCGCGAAATTTCACGATAACTTTTCGTTTCACATGTCATAGACACCTTATCTGCATTTTGTTTCTTTCGTGTATGTTTGTTTGTTACCTTTTCACGCATAAACGGCTGAACCGAATTTTATGAAACTTGGTATGTATATTACTACTAACCCAACTTAGACTTAGGCTATATTAATTTTCTCTGAGACGAACAGGAGTGGGGGTTATAAGGGAAGCCTGAAATTAAAAATAGCGATATTTCGTTTTCTATTGGTTTTTTTGGTAAATATGCACATACCAAAAGTTGTTTATTTTGTAATTTAGAGTAACTTTTGTTATATACACTTTTGTCGTATACCAAAGTTTAAATGCGTTATACGCTAAAAATTATAGCGGGAGTCAACAATATTATTTGCCAAAAAAGACTCAACCGAACTAAATAAAACTCGGTATGTGTATTAGCAATGAGGCCTTCATTATAATAAGCCATACCAACATTTCTATGGATGGGCAGGAGTGGGGGTTATAAGAGAAGCCTGAAATTAAAAATAGCGATATTTCGTTTCCAATTGGTTTTTCCGCAAATATAAACATAACAAAAGTTGTTTATTTTGTTATTTGGAGTAACTTTTGCTATATACACTTTTGTCGTATACCTAAGTATAAATGAGTTATACGTTAAAACTTTAGCGGGCTCTAACGGCCGAACTGAACTTAACAAAACTCGGTATGTCAATTAGCATTAATTCTTCCATGATTATAAATTATATTAAAATTTTTAGGTTCGAACGGGAGGGGGGTTAAAACAGAGGCCTGAAATAAAAATTCACCATATTTACATGTATAAGAGACGGGAAATATAAAAATATCGAAGACTGTGAAGCCTTATCGAACAAATAATTCTATTATTAGCAAATCCACGGCAAAGATGGGTATCAATCCTAAACACTGGGACGGGTAAATGTCAAAATATTGTGCAATGTAAAGCCTGCTAAAAAATACTATCACCATTCAGTCTGAAATGAATTCCCGGGCGAAGCCGGGTATCTGAGCTAGTATATATATATATATATATATATATATATATATATATATATATATATATATATATATATATATATATATATATTTGTCTGTTACCACTCTAGCGGTCGCAATTTTTGTTTAATCGTTACCAAACTCGATATTTAGTCGTTTTATGTAAAAAATCAAGATCAAGTTCGTTATCAGCTAAAATCGGACCAGTGGGAGGGGGGGTTTAGAGGAGAGGATTTTCGAAAATTCGAAATATCTCCGTTACTATACGTCGGATCGAAAAATTGTACAGAATCAATCTTATTGAAAATTAAATTTACTATAAATATTCTTATATTTATTTATTCCCTATCTTGAATATTAACCGAGATATTTTCATTTTTATTAAATTTGGGCCGATAACGGATTTTTGAATTTCCCGCCAAAAGCTAGTTTGGCCCTTTGCCGTAACTGTTCGGCTCTCGTATGGAGGTTCCTCTATTGTATAACTTCACGTGGGAAATCTGCTTAGTTTACGCAGCCCCTGCGTGACGGACTTTTTTAGTTCTATGCTGTGTTCGTGTTTCTTTTGTGTTCCGTTCCCTTAGTTTTGTTCTTTATATTATTTCGTGTTCCATTTTAGCAGATTTCCCTTAAGGGAAATCAGCTATTGAGGTCGTACTCATGACGCGAGTTTTGCCAAATTTCCTCAAATGTCCATCGATCCTACCCAGGAGATGACGAAAATGAGGTCCGTTCAAAATTATATATATATATATATATATATATATGTGTGTGTGTGTGTGTGTGTGTGTGTGTGTGTGTGTGTGTGTCTGTTAACGCTCTAGCGGTCGCAATTTTTGTTTGATCGTTACCAAACTTCATATTTAAGCGTTTTATGTAAAAAGAAAGATCAAGTTCGTTAATGGCTGAAATCGGACTAGTGGGAGGGGGGTTTAGAGGGGGGATTTTTAAAAATTCGAAATATCTCCGTTTTTATGCATCGGTTCGAATAAGTGCATAGATGCAATCTTATTACAAATTATATTTCCTATAAATATTGTTCTATACATTTATTCTGTATCTTGAATATTAACCGAGATATTTGCATTTGTATTGTGAGTGTGGTAGGCACTATCCGCCGAGAGCTCTGGCGGCCGTTTTGGTAACTATTCCTCCCTCGTGAATAGGTCTAGAGATACCTTCCTACTACTGTTATTATTAGGCAGATTTCTCTATTGTAAACCTTCACGTAGGAAATCTGCTTAGTTTACGCAGCCTCTGCGTGACGGACTTTTTGTTTTCCCCCATGTTTAAGAAGAGTCAAGTCGTCATCGTTGCGGAGCTCTACATAATAAATTAAGTTTTGTTATGTTTATATTTGCGGAAAAACCAATTGGAAACGAAATATTGCTATTTTTAATTTCAGGCTTCTCTTATAACCCCCACTCCTGCCCATCCATAGAAATGTTGGTATGGCTTATTATAATGAAGGCCTCATTGCTAATACACATACCGAGTTATATTTAGTTCGGTTGAGTCTTTTTTGGCAAATAATATTGTTGACTCCCGCTATAATTTTTAGCGTGTAACGCATTTAAACTTTGGTATACGACAAAAGTGTATATAACAAAAGTTACTCTAAATTACAAAATAAACAACTTTTGGTATGTGCATATTTACCAAAAAAACCAATAGAAAACGAAATATCGCTATTTTTAATTTCAGGCTTCCCTTATAACCCCCACTCCTGTTCGTCTCAGAGAAAATTAATATAGCCTAAGTCTAAGTTGGGTTAGTAGTAATATACATACCAAGTTTCATAAAATTCGGTTCTGCCGTTTATGTGTGAAAAGGTAACAAACAAACATACACGAAAGAAACAAAATGCAGATATGGTGTCTATGACATGTGAAACGAAAAGTTATCGTGAAATTTCGCGAAAAAAATCAATGTACAGACAGAGGTTACAATTTTATATATATATAGATATATACAGTTTTGAACGGACCTCATTTTTGTCATCTACTAGTTAGGATCGATGGACATTTGAAGAAAAATATCGAAAATTCCATCATGAGTACAACCTCAATAGCTGATTTTCCTTAAGGGAAATCTGCTAAAACAGGTGGTAAATAAATAAGCATAAAGAAAACTTGGTAACTTTGAGACAAAAGCTATCCATAAAAACCTCAATAGCTGATTTCCCTTAAGGGAAATCTGCTAAAACAGGCATCATTCAACTTTAAACACGTCACACACACACACACACACGCACATTAAAACATTTTAAAGCATGTAATTATATATTCTCAAACTGCCCAATTGTTTTTAAATATGTCAGAATCGTGGCAATATGTGGGCTACCCTCAGTCAGTAGTTCGTAATCTGCATTCTGTTGGTAAGTGTTTTAACAGATTTCCCTTAAGGGAAATCAGCTATTGAGGTCGTACTCTTGACGCGATTTTAGTAAAACGTCTTCAAATGTCCATCGATCCTACCCAGGAGACTATATATATATATATATATATATATATATATATCTATATCTATATATACATATATATATATATATATTTGTCTGTTAATACTCTAGCAGTCATAATTTTGTTTGATCGTTACCAAACTCAATATTTAATCGTTTTATATAAAAAGAAAGGTCGAGTTCATTAATGGCTGAAATCGGACTAGTGGGAGGGGGGGATTAGAGGGGATTTTCAAAATTCGAAATATCTCCGTTATTATGCATCAGATCGAAAAATCGTATAGAACCAATCGTATTGCAAATTAAATTTACTATAAATATTGATATACATTTATTCTCTATCTTGAATATTAACCGAGATATTTGCATTTTTATGAAGGCTGTGGTCGGGTATTGTTCGGATTAGTTCGGCCGTTTTCGTAACTTCTCGGCTCAGGTGGATGCTTCTTCTAACCTTACCTGTCGTTTCTAACCTTACCATACCTTCGTTACTTTGTGTGATTAATGGACATACGGTCTGTTCATCCGCCGCCCCCCCCCCCCGTTTTCTTTAGTTCTTGTACTACTAAAATTTGAGTATTAAAATATAAATTATTTTTACAATTCAGAAGCCGTTTCAGTTGGGAATTTATTAAAATTAACTGAAAGATTTCTTATTAACGTTTGTATTTACTCATGGTGGGCTTGTATTACCAGTATGCAGATTTCTCTATTGTAAAACTTCACATGGGAAATCTGCTTAGTTTACGCAGCCCCTGCGTGACGGACGCAGGGATATATATATATATATATATATATATAATTCGGTATATACCGCATATAAATATTGTTATATGCGTTTATTCTCTATCTTGAATATTAACCAAGATATTTGCATTTGTCAGTTTTCAGCAAACCGCCACTTCTACTCATGTTACGTAAACAATACTCTGCTACATAATAAATCACATTATTGGATGTTTAAATACCAAAAATTGTATTAAGAGACCTTTATTATACGAGATACATCCAAATATGTCCTGGTGACTCCCCCCCCCCTTCTTAAAGTTTTGGATTACTAAAATTTTATTGATTGAGATATCAATTATTCTGACTCATTATTAATTACAGTACTAGATATAGTAAATAGTTCTCAATAAAATTAATGTGTTATATTCTGATATATTTCATTTATTGTTTTTCTTTCCGGCGTGAGGCGGGCCGACCCGTTTGTTTACATTTCTAACCTAACGCTTCCTGTCGGCAGGTTATTGATATTGGATGAAACATTTCTTATTTCCGTTTGAATTTATTCACGGTGTTGTTATGTTACCAGTATGTATATTTATCTATTACTAAATTTCACGAGGGAAATCTGCTTAGTTTACGCAGCCCCTGTGTGACGGACTTTTTTGTTCTATATACTTGCTCACCTCGAAATTAAGCAAGTTATTTGTATGTTTACTATCCTAGCCTTCGCTAGACCCCCTCACTCCTAATCGTCTGATTTTTGCTTAAAATAACAGTAAAAATTTTATTTCCAGTGTACATTTCAATTTATGTTTACATAAAGTGTGGGTCTTTCAGCAGTACAAATGTTTCTTTTATTTCCCCAAACTAATCAGTGCGCTATGGTACAATGATGTTGTATTGGTTGTTTTTGTTTGGAACTGGACTTCTGATAAAAATTAATTTTCTGGGAGAAGAATGATAATCCCACATGATCCTGTTTATAAACAGGAAAAAGACTTTGCACCATGCCTAATAAATACACAGGGGCTCGGGTTAGCCATGTGAGTTAAAGCGTTAGCTTTAATCTCATATGGTAAACCTAGAGTGGCGAGTTCGATTCTCGGCTGGGTAAATAGATATTTATGTAGTGACGAAATTCATTAAATATAATCCTTAGCCCCACCCTCGCTAAAAAGTGTGGTAACCTGTAGATAACCCGTCCCAATTAGCCTTAGTTACAAAAAGTGGACGTTAATAAATAATTTAATTTAATTTTGTTTTACTTTTATTTAAAGCTCTATATATGAGAAAGAAAGAAAAGTTCGCAGGTTTTAAATGACCGTTTTTACTGAGAGAAAAAAACAAAAAAAATTGTGTGAACATTAAAATTATAACTTCTTTCCGCAACGTTAATTACGTAATAAAATAAATAGAGCCATACATTAAGACGTTTTTATAAAGAAACAAATTATATTTTTCTTCGGTATAAAAAAAAATTAGCACTTTATGAACATGAGATAATAATATATGAAACAAAATAAACTAGAGTCCACCATACTTTTTCCACTGCTTCCAACAGAACTCACAAAAATATATGTTTTTACGAGAAGAAGAATCCCAAACTCCTACATCGTTTTGAGTAAGCTTCTTACGGGAATCACATATTACTTCAGACAGCATACCCCCTTCTTTCCTCTGGTTTAGATCTGATATCGAACCAGGCTCATTTACTTTAACACAATTAACTTTTTTAAATGCTATCTTTTTTTCTTTGTGTAGAACGTAACGGTCGGTTGTTTTCCAATGGTAATAAAATTCAATAACATTATGAGTGGATTTCCAAGGTAGATAAAATATCCTGATTTGATTGAAATCTTTCCCGTACTTTTTGAGGCCTGCTTCAAATAGCAGCCCTTCATGAAGAGTCCATTCTTCCATTTCATCTCTATAGATGAACCTTCCTGTTTCGCTGAGGGATTGGAGTGATGGCTGAAGAGCGTAATTGTTGTTATGCAGCGTGTCCATTGCGTAAAACACCGTAGCATCTCGAGACGCAGCTGAGGCACAGCTTAATAAAGAACCCTGTTCGGATGAATCCAACATTCTGGCTAATGTTCCTATAGATTTCACTGATGTAATAAAACCATTGATCTGATCATCCGTCAACCCGTTCTGAGGAGTCCATAGCAATGTTTCAAACGTTTTCTCCCTCGCACATCTTTTCTTCTTAAGTGGAGGAATCGCTGCTTGAAATTCTTTTCCGATGCGAATTTCTTTTCTCTCCGCAGAGAAACTCTTATCTTTTTGGTCGAATACAACGCAGTAAAAAAAAGCATCGTCTCTGTTTATATAACTCAAAAGTGACTCCGATTCGTTAAGCAAATCTACATAGCACTTTCCTTTAATACGATTAATCGGTAATGTTTCAATATCATTGCACAGGAATAATTCCCGTAGTTGTAATTTGTATTTCTGCTCTTGTGAAAGATCTTTAAAATCGTGATTCCTACCATAATTTTGAAGTACATGCTTTTCTCCGTTAACAGCTGACACAGATGCAGTTGGTATGTCTCTTCTGCGTAAAAATGACGTTCCTTTAACTACAATCTTACCACCAGGTGTTTTAATAAATTCCTCGATCCGCTTAATTTGATATGGACGCGTAGCTGATGTTTCAAAGTAAACACATTCACCAACTCTGTAAAGAGAAACGCTCATATTGAAGAAGCTCCTCGAACAAAAGTACTGAACCTATAGGACTGCTGTTTATAACGCGGGACAATAATACCTTACACGCTAATCCACAAATATATATCAAGATGGCATTGGCTGCAAGGAGATTAAACTGGGCTTAATTCAGTCAAAGTGCTTAAAGTATTTAAGATAATGATATTAACTATTTTTCAGTTGTTAAGTTTTTAATGAATAATAAGTGTTTGTGTGAACAGAAATATGATTTCTGATGTCCTCATTGATACATTCTTTATTTGATATTACCCTTAGTTAATAAAGGCTTAGTTAGTCATGAGTGCTAGTACAATGTATGTACATCCTTGGTAACCTGAATTCAGATTAAAATGTGTATTTGTTTGTTATTTATTAGCCTCTGTAGTACTAAGGCTAATTAGGACGGGTTATCTACAGGTTACCACCATTTGGTTGCCAGAGTGCGTCTAAGGTTTTTATTAGCAGATTTCCTTTAAGGGAAATCAGCTATTGAGGTTGTACTTATGACGGAATTTTCGAAATTCTTCTTCAAATGTCCATCGATCCTACCTAGTAGATGACGACAATGAGGTCCGTTCAAAACTGTGTATATATATATATATATATATATATATATATATATATATATATATATTTGTCTGTTACCACTCTAGCGGTCGCAATTTTTGTTTGATCGTTACCAAACTCGATATTTAGTCTTTTTATGTAAAAAGAAAGATCAAGTTCGTTAACGGCTGAAATCAGACCACGGGGAGGGGGGGGGTTTAGAGGGGAGGATTTTCGAAAATTTAAAATATCTCCGTTACTATTTATCGGATCAAAAAATTGTACAGAATCAATCTTATTACAAATTAAATTTACTATAAATATTGTTATATACATTTATTCTCTATCTTGAATATTAACCGAGATATTTACATTATTATTAAATCTGAGCGGCTAACGGACGGTGTCTTTCCCACCAAAATCTAGTTCGGTCATTTCATTAACTGCTCGGTTCTCGTGAAATTTCTCTATTGTAAAATTTCACGTGGGAAATCTGCTTAGTTTACGCAGCCCCTACGTGAAGGACTTTTTTGATACAATAAAGTCCAAGTACATATTTGAATTTGTTTAGAAAATAGAAGTCAAGTTAGCCTAGTCAGTCAAAGCGTTCGTCTTAATCTCATTTGGTAAAACTAGAGTGGGTTCGATTCGCGCCTGGTCAAAAGGAATTTATTTAATGATTAACCCGTTGAATACAATCCTTAGTCTTACCCTGACTAGAAAATAGTAGTGGCTTGTAAACAGCCCATCCCGATTAGCCATACTACCATAAACTCCAGATTAATAAAAACATAGATAGCATAGAATAATTTGGCATTATCGATTTTGTGCAATTAAAATGATGAAGGTTATGGCATCCTGCGAAATACACATGGCGAGCATGAGTGTATGTTTCTTGGATTTGTTGTAAAAAGTGAGTACCAGATTTTCCACATGCTGATAATGTCAGCTCAAATTCGATTAATATTTACTTAAATTTTAATATATATATATATATATATATATATATATATATATATATATATATATATATATATATCTGTCTGTTAACGCTCTAGCGGTCGCAATTTTGGTTTGATCGTTACCAAACTCGATATTTAGTCGTTTGGGGCTCAGGTTAGCCATGTGAGTTAAAGCGTTAACCTAAATCTCACATGATAAACCAAGAGTGGCGAGTTCTCGCCTGTACAATAGAAATTTATGTAGTGATGGAATTCATTAAATAAAATCCTTAGTCCCACCCTGGATAGAAAAGGGTGGTAACCTGTAGATAACCCGTCCTAATTAGCCATAGTTGTAAATAGTGGACGTTAATAAATAATATATATATTTAATCGTTATGCATAAATAAAGGTCAAGTTCGTTAATGGCAGCAATTGGAAAAGTGGGAGAGGGGGTTTTGAGAGGGGAATTTTGAAAATTCGAAATATCTCCGTTACTATACGTCGGATCGAAATATTGTATAGCACCAATCATATTGCAAATTAATTTTTTTATAGATATTGTTCTACACATAATTTCTGTATCATGAATATTAACCGAGATATTTGGATTTTATATCCTACTCATGTTATATTAATAAAAAGCTGTTATATCATGAACCACGTTATTACAAAGTTAAATACGGAATATTGTTTTCATTAAACTCTTACTTTGTGAGATATATGCAAATGCGTTTTGTTGATCCACCACCACCTTCTTTTGTTCTTGGATTACTAAAATTTAAGTAATTGAGATTAAAATTATTCTGATTCATTACCAATTACAGCATTAGCTATAGTAAATAGTTTTCAATAAAATTAATGTGTTGTACTCAGATATATTTCATTAATGGTTTTCCTTTCCTGCCTAGAATTCAGGTTGGCTAACCTGTTTCTTTACAATTAAGCCGCGCTTTCCGTTGTAGAGTTATTAACTTGTAACTGAAAGATTTCTCATTACCGTTTGTATTTATTCACTTAATATTTGCAGTGGTTCTACCAGAATGTATATTTATCTATTGTAAACCTCGCTTGTGAAATCTGCTTAGTTTACGCAGCCCCTGCGTGACGGACGTTTTAAGTTTGTAAATTACATGAGAGATAACACATCAGTACTGTGATATATATCAATTAGTTAAATTAAACATGTGATTGGTACTAACCTTTATAAAATAGCCCGTACGCAGGTGTTGCGTTAACTCAGCAGATTTTCCACGTGCTTTACGTACTTGCATTTATCTCAAAACGAAAAAGTTCAATGAGAACAATATTTGGTATTTAGGCTTTAAATAAAGTGCTTCAGAACATACTAGAATTTTGTTAATATGAGTTGGATAGGATAAGGGGTTTACTGAAGATCGAAAACTTAATAACGCAAATATCACAGTTAATAATCAAGAGAGTGAAAAAATGTAGATAGAAACATTTATGGAACATTACATTTGCAATAAGATTTGTTCTATACAAGTTTTCGATCCGACGCATAATAACAGAGATATTAAGAATTTTCAAAATTTTCCCTCTCTAAACCCCCATCACCCTGGTCTGATTTCAGCCGTTAACGAACGCGATCTTTCTTGTATAAAACGATTATATATCAAGTTTGGTAACGAAATGTCAAATTTTGCGACCGCTAGAGCGGTAACAGACATATATATATATATATATATATATATATATATATATATATATATATATATATATATACATATATATATATATATAATTTTGAACGGAGCTCATTTTCGTAATCTACTAGGTAGGATTTTTGAAAAAAAACTAGGATGGACATTTGAAGAAAAAATCAGAAACATTGACAGAGATTAACATCTCGGCATTTTTCAGTCTTCAGCCTTCATGAAACCCCCACTCCTACGCATGTCATATTAATAATAAGCTGTTATATTATGAACCACTTCATTCCAATGTCCAACCGAATATTGTTTTCATTGAACTTCTACTTTGTGAGATATAAGCAAATACGTTCTGTTGATTTCCACTTCTTCTGTTCTTGGACTACCCCACTCATCGGTTTTAGCAGATTTCCCCTAAGGGAAATAAGCTATTGAGGTCGTACTCATGACGAATATACACTCCTACTCATGTCATATTGATAGCAAGGTGTTATGTTATGAAGCACATTATTTGAAGCCTAAATACCAAATATTGTTCTCATTGAACTTTTAGCAGATTTCCCTTAAGGGAAATCAGCTATTGAGGTCGTACTCATGACGCCATTATTGAAAATTTTCTTCAAATGTCCATCGATCCTACTCAGGAGATGACGAAAATGAGGTCCGTTCAAATTTTTATATATATATACTAGCTCAGATACCCGGCTTCGCCCGGGAATTGATTTGAGGCTTAATGGTGATGGTATTTTTTGGCAAGGCTTTACTTTCCTCAATACTTTGACATTTACCCGTCCCAGTGTTTAGGGTTTATACCAATCGTTGGTGTTGATTTTTTAATAATAAAATTAATTTTTTTATGTAAGACTTCATTGTCCCCCATATGGTCATATTTCCCGTCTCCTGTGCATTATGCATAGATTTGAATTATTAAGAAGAAAATATTAACATAGAATTTTTCCAGGTGAGGTACCTCGTAATGTATATTGGAAAGAGTTTTTGAGCAAATCAATATTTCTACGCAAATTACTTGCTCCAGACAGGAGAAATGTATAAAACAAAAGTTAATCAAATATCAAAGTAAACAACTTCTGTTATGTGCATGTTTGTCGAAAAACAATGAAATATCGCGAATTTTTATTTCAGGTCTCCCTTATAACCCCCACTCCCATTCTAACCTAAATATTTTAATATAGCTTATAACCATGGAAGAATCAATGCTAATTGACATACCAAGTTTTTTTAAGTTCGATTTAATCGTTAGCGCCCAATGAAATATTTGACCCCCGCTTTAGTTTATAGTCTATATCTCGTTTATACTTTGTTAAAAGACAAAAATGAATATGACAAAAGTTACTCTAAATAACAAAATAAACAACTTTTGTTATGTTCATATTTGCCGAAAAACGAATAGAAAACGAAATACCGCTATATTTAAACTCAGGCCTCCCCTACAACCCCCAGTCCTGCCCGTCCCTAGAAATGTTGGTATGATTTGTTATAATGAAAGCATTAGTGCTAATACACATACCGAGTTTTATTCATTTCGGTTGGGTCTTTTGTCCCAAATAAAATTGTTCTCTTCCTCTGTAGGTTTTAGCGTATATCTCGTTTATAATTCGGAATACGAAAAACGTCTATATAACAAAAGTTACTCTAAATAATAAAATAAACAACTTTTATTATGCTCATATTTGCCGATAAACCAACAGGAAACGAAATATCGCTATTTTTAATTTCTGGCATCCCTTATAACCCCCACTCCTGCCCGTCCCTAGAAATGTTGGTATGGCTTGTTATAATGAAAGCGTTAGTTCTAATACACATACCGAGTTTTATTTATTTCGGTGGGGTCTTTTGCCCATAATAAAATTGTTCACTTCCGCTCGGGAAATCATAAGAGGGAATGTTGGTTTTTATTTTTGACAGTGCTTCAATGTGAACAACTACACTTCCCGTCTGGGCTTATAGTTTTCCCGTGAGGGTTAGGCAGGGGGACTTATGGAGTAGAATTTATAGTTTTGAAGAATAAATGAAAATAAGTCCATAGGCAATCCCCTGTCCATTGTTTGGCACACAATTCAAATCATAATCATGGTTAGCGTTTATTAGAATTAAATATTACCTATAATGTACATATTTCCTATCAGAAATCAATCCAAGATTGTGAGCTTAGTTGTACACGTAGTAGTAACTTTGAGTAGCATGCAATTCTATCACTTGACAGGAAATATGTTAACACAATTAACTGTGCTAGTCTCCCGACAACTTCCGCCCCCGCTTCAGCATCAACATTCCTTTACTTAAGTTATTCATTTAAAACATTGAATAAAATATTTTCTAGTAATTTGTATACCTATTGTAAATAAATAACAGTGATACCCTAAAAATAATTTAATTTATATTCTAAAAGCAACTTGAGGAAAAGATATTGTAGCCCTCCCTGCAAACTCAAATCATCTAGAGTTAAAACGTAAATTGCATTTTGTTATAATGACATTACCAAGTAGCGTTTAATAGTTATAGATAGTACATAGACATTTCAATATCGTCAACATATCGGAGGAAAAGAGATAATATAAACAGCAATTAAACAATTAGATTCCATACAACTTCCGCAATCACACAATGTTCGAATTCAAAATGACTTTTAAATAACGCACTATAAAAATTAAATAACCGACATGCTCTTATAGTTTGAATTTATATTGGAAATAAATAATGATATATTTTTTTAACTCACTAATAATATACTTACTGCTGATTTAATAACTACTAATATACTTACAACTAATATAATTACTACTGATTTTCTTATTACTAAAATACCTACTTTCTGCTTATATTATTCAATAAGCGGACTTAAAAATAAAAATTAAGACGAAGATTATGAAAAAAAAACCCAATATTTTATGAAACCCAGTATAAAAAATAACTACAACGTATCAGTTTAATTTCCAAAATTAACTCCTTTCACATTAAATTACTAAATAGAGAAATTAAATTTTTTATGAAAGTTTTCACTGTCCTCCAAATTGTCATATTTCCCGTTTCCAGTGCATTATGCATAGATTTAAATTATTAAGCACAAAATATTAACATACATTTGAATTAATTTTTCCCGGTGAGGTACCTGGTAGTTCCAAAGAATTGTTGAGCAAATTTCTCTAAATAACAAAATAAACAACTTTTGTTATGTAAATATTTGCCGAAAATGTAATAGGAAACGAAATATCACTATTATTAATTTCAGGCCTTCCTTATAACCCCCACTCCTGCCTGTCCCTAGAAATGTTAGTATAGCTTATTATAATGAAGGCGTTAGTACTAATTCACATACCGAGTTAGGTTTAATTCGGTTGAGTCTTTAGTGCCAAATAAAATTGTGGACTCCCGCTATAGTTTATAGCGTATAACTCATTTATGCTTCCGTATATGGCAAAAGTGCATATAACAAAAGTTACTCTAAATAACAAAATAAACAACTTTTGTTAAAAAACGAATAGAAAACGAAATATCACTATATTTAATATCAGGCCCCCCTATAACCCCCTCTCCTTCCCGTCCCTAGAAATGTCGGTATGGCTTATTATAATGAAAGCGTTAGTGCTAATACATAAACCGAATTTTATTTATTTCGGTTGGGTCTTTTGTCCCAAATAAAATTCTTCAATTCCGCTATAGGTTTTAGCGTATATATCGTTTATAATTGGGTATACAAAAAAAATGTATATAACAAAAGTTACTTTAAATAACAAAATAAACAACTTTTGTTATGTTTATATTTGCCGATAAACCAATAGAAAACGAAATATCGCTATTTTGAATTTCAGGCCTCTCTTATAACCCCCACTCCTGCCCGTCCCTAGAAATGTTGGTACCGCTTATTATAATGGAGGCATTAGTGCTAATACGCATACCGAGTTTTATATATTTTGGTTGAGTCTTTTGTGTCAAATTAAACTGTTCACTTCCGCTATAGGTTTTAGCGTATATCTCGTTTATAATACGTTATACGAAAAAAGTGTATATAACAAAAGTTACTCTAAATAACAAAATAAACAACTTTTGTTATGTTCATACTTCCCGAAAAACCAAGAGGAAACGAAATATCGCTATTTTTAATTTCAGGCCTCCCTTATAACCCCCACTCCTGTTCGTCTCAGAGAATATTAGTATAGCCTAAAGTCTAAGTTGGGCTAGTAGTAATATACATACCAAGTTTCAAAAAATTCGGTTCAGCCGTTTATGCGTGAAAAGGTAACAAACAAACCAAATAAACAAACAAACAGACACCAAAGAAACAAAATGCAGTTATGGTGTCTATTACTTGTGAAACGAAAAGTTATCGTGAAATTTCGCGAAAAAAATCAATGTACAGACCGAGGTTACAATTTTATATATATACTAGCTCAGATACCCGGCTTCGCCCGGGAATTCATTTGAGGCTGGATAGTATTCTTTTGGCAAGGCTTTACTTTGCACAATAGTTTGACATTTACCGTTCCCAATGTTTAGGGTTAATACCCGTTGTTTCTGTGGATTTGTTAATAATAAAATTAATTTTTTATGTAAGCCTTCACTGTCCTCCATATTGTCATATTTCCCGTTTCCTGTGCATTATGCATCGATTTAAATTATTAAGGACAAAATATTATAATTTGAATTAATTTTTCCAGGTGAGGTACCTGGTAGTTCATATTGAAAAGAATTGTTGAGCAAATTTCTCTAAAGAACAAAATAAACAACTTTTGTTATGTGCATATTTGCCGAAACCTCAATAGGAAACGAAATATCACTATTTTTAATTCCAGGCCTCCCTTATAACCCCCACTCCTGCCCATCCCTAGAAATGTTAGTATGGCTTATTATAAGGAAGGCGTTAGTGCTAATACACATACCGAGTGTTTTATTTAGTTCGGTTGAGTCTTTTGTGCCAAATAAACTTGACTCCCAGTATACTTTTTAGCGTATAACGCCTTTATGCTTCGGTATACGGAAAAAGTGTATATAACAAAAGTTACTCTAAATAACTCAATAAACAACTTTTATCCTGTACATGTTTGCAGAAAACCAATGGAAAACGAAATATCGCTATTTTTAATTTCAGGCTTCCCTTATAACCCCCACTCCTGCCCATCGCTAGAAATGTTGGTATAGCTTATTCTAAAGAAGGCGTTAGTTTTATTTAGTTCGGTTGAGTCTTTTGAGCCCAATAAAATTGTTGACCCCCGCTATAGTTTTTAACTTATAACTCATTTATACTTCGGTATACGACAAAAGTGTATATAACAAAAGTTACTCTAAAATTCAAAATAAACAACGTTTGATATGTTCATATTTGGCGAAAACCCAATAGGAAACGAAATATCGCTATTTTTAATTTCAGGCCTCCCTTATAACCCCCACTCCTGTTTGTCTTAGAGAATATTAATATAGCCTCAAGTCTAAGTTGGGCTAGTAGTAATATACGTACCAAGTTTCATAAAATTCGGTTCAGCCGTTTATGCGTGAAAAGGTAACAAACAAACAAACATACACGAAAGAAACAAAATGCAGTTATGGTGTCTATGGCATGTGAAACGAAAAGTTATCGTGAAATTTCGCGAAAAAAATCAATGTACAGACAGAGGTTACAATTTTATATATATACTAGCTCAGATACCCGGCTTCGCCCGGGAATTGATTTGAGGCTGAATGGTGATGGTATTTTTTTGGCAATGCTTTCCTTTACACAATATTTTAACATTTACCCGTCCCAGTGTTTAGGGCTAATACCCGTCGTTTCTGTTGTTTGATAATAAAAAAATTTGTAAATTCAGGCCTCCCTTATAACCCCCACTCCTGCCCGTCCCTAGAAATGTTGGTAAGACTTATTATTAGGAAGTCGTTAATACTAATTCACATACCAAGTTTGGTTTAGTTCGGTTGAGTCTTTTGTGCCAAATAAAATTGTGGACTCCCGCTATAGTTTTTAGCGTATAGCTCATTTATACATCCGTATACGGCAAAAGTGCATATAACAAAAGTTACTCTAAATTACAAAATAAACAACTTTTGTTATAAGCATATTTGCTGAAAAAGCAATAGGAAACGAAATATCACTATATTTAATTTCAGACCACCCTTATACTTCACTTCCGCTATAGGTTTTAGCGTATATCTCGTTTATAATTCAGTATACGAAAAAAGTGTATATAACAAAAGTTACTCTAAATAACAAAATAAACAAATTTTGTTATGTTTATATTTGCCGAAAAACCAATAGGAAACGAAATATCACTATTTTTAATTTTTGGCTTTCCTTATAACCCCCACTCCTGTCCATCCCTAGAAATGTTGGTATGGCTTGTTATAATGAAAGCGTTAGTGCTAATACATATACCGAGTTTTATTTATTTCGCTTGGGTCTATTGTCCCAAATAAAATTGTTCACTTCCGCTATAGGTTTTAGTTTATATCTCGTTTATAATTCGGTATACGAAAAAAGTGTATATAACAAAAGTTACTCTAAATAATAAAATAAATAACTTTTGTAATGAACATATTTGCCGAAACCCCAATAGGAAACGAAATATCGCTATTTTGAATTTCAGGCCTCTCTTATAACCCCCACTCCTGCCCGTCCCTAGAAATGTTGGTACCGCTTATTATAATGGAGGCATTAGTGCTAATACGCATACCGAGTTTTATTTATTTTGGTTGAGTCTTTTGTGTCAAATTAAACTGTTCACTTCCGCTATAGGTTTTAGCGTATATCTCGTTTATAAATCAGTATTCGAAAAAAATGTACATAATAAAAGTTACTCTAAATAACAAAATAAACAACTTTTGTTATATTCATATTTGCCGAAAAACCAATAGGAAACGAAATATCGCTATTTTTAATTTCAGGCCTCCCTTATAACCCCCACTTCTGTTCATCTCAGAGAATTTTAATATAGCCTAAAGTCTAAGTTGGGTTAGTAGTAATATACATACCAAGTTTCAAAAAATTCGGTTCAGCCGTTTATGCGTGAAAAGGTAACAAACAAACAAACATACACGAAAGAAACAACAACCTCAATAGCTGATTTCCCTTAAGGGAAATCTGCTAAAATGCAGATATGGTGTCTATGATATGTGAAACGAAAAGTTATCGTGAAATTTCGCGAAAAAAATCAATGTACAGACAGAGGTTACAATTTTTAGCAGATTTCCCTTAAGGGAAATCAGCTATTGAGGTTGTACTCATGACGGAATTTTCGACATTTTTCTTCAAATGTCCATCGATCCTACCTAGTAGATGACGAAAATGAGGTCCGTTCAAAACTGTATATATATATCTATCTATCTATCTATCTATCTATCTATATATTTGTCTGTTACCGCTCTAGCGGTCGCAATTTTTGTTTGATCCTTACCAAACTTCATATTTAAGCGTTTTATGTAAAAAGAAAGATCAAGTTCGTTAACGGCTGAAATCGGACCAGTGGGAGGGGGGGTTTAGAGGGGAGGATTTTCGAAAATTCGAAATATCTCCGTTACTATACGTCGGATCAAAAGATTGTATAGAACCAATCTTATTGCAAATTAAATTTACTATAAATAATGTTCTATACATTAATTCTCTATCTTGAATATTAACCGAGATATTTGCATTTGTATTCTGCGTGTGGTCACATAGGCTATGTTCGGAGTTTCCGACGAGAGCTCTGGCGGCCGTTTCCATAACTATCGTCCCTCGTGAATAGGTTTAGAGGTTAGGTTAATTGTTTTTTGGGCTAGAAACTACTGGGTTATTACGCCCTAAATAATGTTTTTTAGGTTTAGAGGTTTCTTACTACTACAGTTGTTATTAGGCAGATTTCTCTATTGTAAAACTTCACGTGGGAAATCTGCTTAGTTTACGCAGCCCCTGCGTGACGGACTTTTTTATATATATATATATAGATATATTGTCTGTTAACGCTCTAGCGGTCGCAATTTTTATTTGATCGTTACCAAACTCGATATTTAAACGTTTTATGGAAAAAGACAGATCAAGTTCGTTAATGGCTGAAATCGGACCAGTGGGAGGGGGGGTTTAGAGGGGGGATTTTCGAAAATTTGAAATATCTCCGTTACTATACGTTGGATCAAAAAAGTGTATAGAACTAATCTTATTGCAAATTAAATTTATTATAACTATTGTTCTATACATTTATTCTCTAGCTTGAATATTAACCGAGATATTTACTTTTTTATTAAATTTGGCCCGATAACGGATGACTGTTTCCCGCCAAAAGCTAGTTTGACCCTTTGTCACAATTGTTCAACTCTCGTATGGAAATTTCTCTATTATATAACTTCACGTGGGAAATCTGCTTAGTTTACGCAGCTGCGGCGTGGCGGTTTTTTTTTACATATAAACTGAGAACATATACGTGGTCATATGAGATCTCAAGTATTATACCAACACTTGAGAAATCTGCTTAGTTCGCGGAGCCCCTCGTGTCTGACTTTTGTCTGTAGCCATACACCTATATCCTTACCCCCCCCCCCCGGAAACACAAAAATTCGAACAACCTGACGACTTGTAAATTTATCCTAAAGATTAAAGGTGAACATTAAAAAATGTTTTTTCCTAAAAAGCCGGAGCTCCTTTAGTTTAAAAACTTAGACTAGCTTAGAAATTAAGTCTGTGAATAGATAACAATATTTTAAAAATAATTTGTGGATTCAAACTCAGAATTTTATTATTTATTGAAATAAACAGATTGCTGTTTATTTTAAATGTCACATTTCGCTATATATTTTATTATAACATTACAGTTTTCAGGCAACTATCATTAGTAGGATGTTCTAAACAAAAGAATTTTCCCGGCATTTGATCTGGAACCTCCTTCTTGGTTAACAGCTTGTTCTTGTCGCCTTGGTTTCTGCTTTTTTTACTGAATTTAGTCAACATCTAAATTTAACTACCCGATGGATTCAGGTAAATATCTTTTAATAGGATGCCATAACACGGTTATTTGTAATTTTTTGTTACAACAGTACCCTTTTCAATTGGTTGAGTATTTGTTTAATACTTTGCCTAAGAGCAGGCAATATCTCGAAGAACACCCATTTACTTGTTAATCAAAAGTTGTATATTTAAATATTTTCCTAAGTTAAAGAATTTGTTTAATGATAAGGAAACCAATAACCATATTCTACTTAATAATGTAGCCTTGAATTTTTTTTATCATTTTACACTGGATTATATTTACAATGTGGCCCATTTCCTGATTTCTTTTTGTTTTAATCAGATTTTTCTGTTCTTTTTTTTACACATTCATTTCTTTAACAAAAAACAGGTGATGAGTGACAATGTTGATTTCATAATTATATCTTTAGGGGTCATAATTTTTACAGTTGTTAACATGGGTTATTCTAATAGATAATAAACTTAAAAGGGAGAACATTTTGACATTACAGATAGTGTATTTTTTAAAGCTAAATGATGTCATTTAATAATATTTTAAAAACGCATAAATATTATTATTAAAAATATAAATCTTTATATCAATAAGACAGGCTAGAGACTGATTTACTAGTCATAACCTGTTGCATTTTCTAAGTGATTCTATTTTATATTTATTATTTAAAATGTCATTACTTTTATTATTGCAAACTGTTTCTTTTTTTTATCCATTATCAATTTTTATGAAAGAAACAAATAGAAAACATTGGGTTAACCTATGTCTTCTATAAGATATTTCAAACCTGGTTTTTGAAAAATAACATTTGATTATTTCAGGTTTTTAGCATCAAGATTGAATAATGTAAATAATTTGAACTTGCAGTAAGTCCTCCTTTTTTCTACGCAGAGTATCCCTCTAATGCGGGAGTTTATTTAAATTGTGTGTGCCCCATCCTTTGTATACAATAATTATAAATATTAGAAAAACAATAAAAAAAATAAATAAAACATGTAAACATTAAATATGTGTATGAACAGTAGGTGTAGATCTATAAAATGGTGTCCAAGTCTTGTATAAATGCGTTAAATCCCTTGTTGAATGCAAGTAAAAGATTTGGTTTGTCCGTCAGCCAAGTTCTGTTCTGTAAGGCAATGTACTTGATGAGTTTTGTTCTTCGTCCGTCAAGTAATGTACAGTCATATATGAAGTGGTCACTGTCTATTCAGTCTCATTGTCATATTTGCTTGTATTTGTGTTTATTAGTTTAAATTTGTACCTTAGCTTTTAACCAACAGGTCCAAGTCCTAATATAAATTGTATTTGTTAAGAATTGCTAATTGTTATTTTTTTCTTTCAGATATATAGTTGGTATAAATATGTAATTGTCGTCCTTTAGGAGTGTTTGTCCATCTTTCGCCCTATTTTTTATAAGATTCGTGTATCAAAAGAGTTTTAATTTTAGTCAGCTTAGAGTATGTAATAGGTATTGATTCGTCTCTTCAAGCTGTCTTTTGCAAGTTTGTCTGCTGTATCATTTCCTAAATTTCCCGGGTGTCCTTTAATCGATGCAATTGCAACTACATATTACATTTTTCTGTCTACATAGTGTAATCTTCTGATTGCTTCAGTCGGTTCATTATGATTTTCGTTATTGTAAATGTGGTCTGTTTTAATTTTGCTGTCCATGAAGATTATACTAGTCTCTGTGTCACTTGAAATGTTGTGCAGTGTTTTGAGTGCCTCAGTAATTGCAAGGTTTTCTGCTTGATTGTTTTTATATAGTGGTGATAATCTGTATTGTCGTCTCTGTATATTATTGCCGTCCTTTAAAATGGTTACACCCAATGCCATCCTTGTTTCAGTAGTAAGTGTTGTGAGTTTATACTGAGTATAAGTTTCATTTACAAATGCTGAAAAAACTAAACATGTCAAATATGCAAAGTTGTATAGTACATATGTACTTTTTTTATAACATTATTTTTTATAAATTAACTGGGTAATTATATTATTATGAATTTATTCTTTGCTTTAAATAAAGTTATTAAAATACAGGTGTGTGTGCGTGCGCGCGCGTGTGTGTGTGTGTGTGTGTGTGTGTGTGTGTGTGTGTGTGTGTGTGTACAACGAGTCCCCGCCTAAGATGCGCACACAAAAAAAAGCTCTAATTTTTTGGCAAAAGTTCAATTTATTTATTTTACTCACAATAAAATTAAAAATATAATTTTAAAAAACTATATTATATTTAAAATGCTGGTACATTCCGGTAATACAGTAAAGATACATAGATATACTAGTTATATTTGTATTTGTTTAAGTTCTATATCGTGTAATATGAATACACATTACCACTTAGAAATCTCTGCGTATTACGTGCACCCATAGATTTCATGTTTATTTTTTTGAAAATAGGTGTGCGTTGTACCTGAGCAAATACGGTATATATATAAATGTATACCCTGATGGTTTTCAATTCATTCCAGGCTACGTTATTTACTTCTTTTGGTACTTATCAGTTATCGGAAGGCCACCCATTTAACGAGGATTATTGTCATATTAAAAAAAAAACACCTTATTATTTAAAATAACACTTCTAAAATTTATTTGAATGACAAAGTGTAATCATAAATTAGAGTTAGCCCAAAATAAGACGATGTCGTGAAGTTGCAGCATAAAGCAGTCGTCCCTGGCCGTCGTCTGCCACATGAACTCTACAAGTTAGCTGTCCAAGTGGTGTAATAATAAATGATCATCAAGTGGTGTCAATGAACAATCACTCATTTTCTGATTACAAAAGATCAGAATGACTAAGGTAACCTAGTGAAGTATGAACAGTCTATAGCGATAGAGTGATAGCAATAACTGCGAATAGCGTTAATCAGTTTTGAACCAGTAAATATTTTATCTGTAAATAATGAATGGTCTCCCATTAACTATTATGTTATTTAAGTGTTATTTTAAATAATAAAGTGATTTTCTTTTATGATTTAATAATCCTCTTTAAATGGGTGGTCTCCCTATAACCAAAAAGTACACTTATTTTTTTATAAATTCATGGAAATCAGTATGTATTGATTTTATAATGTAAAACAAGAATAAATGTTAGTTTTGAATTTACTATTCCATTTTCATGTTGTTATTTTTTTATTGCTAATTTGTTTATAATCATGTGAGGACAAAAAAAAAATTAAAGACAATTTACCAAATTGGACTAAAGTATAGATAAATAGAATAAGAAAAAGTCCGTCACGCAGGGGCTGCGTAAACTAAGCAGATTTCCCACGTGAAGTTATACAATAGAGAAATCTCCATAGCAGAGCCAAACGGTTACGGCAAAGGGCGGAAATAGCTTTTCGCGGGAAATTCAAAAATCCGTTATCGGCCCAATTTCATAAAAATGCAAATATCTCGGTTAATATTCAAAATAGGGAATACATGTATATAACAATATTTATAGTAACTTTAATTTGCAATAAGATTTATTCTGTACCATTTTTCGATCCGACGCATAATAACGGAGATATTTTGAATTTTCAAAAAATCCCCCCCTCCCACTGGTCCGATTTCAGCCATTAACGAACTTGATCTTCCTTTTTACATAAAACGATCAAATTCCGAGTTTGGTAACGATCAAACAAAAATTGCGACCGCTAGAGCGTTAACAGACAAATATATATATAGATATATATATATATATATATATATATAGATATATATATATATATAATTTTGAACGGACCTCATTTTCGTCATCTCCTGGGTAGGATCGATGGACATTTGAAGAAATTTTTCGAAACTCGCATCATGAGTACGACCTCAATAGCTGATTTCCCTTAAGGGAAATCTGCTAAAATTGTTTTATTTAGTAATAAAACTTAGGGCTGCCCACTTACATTGGGTTGCTGAAGATACAGCAAAATAATCCATGTGGCCAATATTTATTTAAAAAAAAAAATTGACAGCTGTTTAAATTAATAGTGGGGGGCTCAGGTTAGCCATGTGAGTTAAAGCGGTAACCTTAATCTCACATGGTAAACCTAGAGTGGAGATTTCGATTTCCGCTTGGGCAAGAGGAATTTATTTAGTCACGGAATTCATTAAGTAAAATCCTTAGGCCCACCCTGGCTAGAAAAGGGTGGTAACCTGCAGAGAACCCGTTCCAATTAGCCTTAGTTGCAAAAAGTGGATGTTAATAAATAACATAAATTAATAATGGGATAAATTCAGAATAATAACAAATTGTTTCAAAAACATTGAAATATTTAGCAAATTTTGTTTCAAAACAAATCACACCACAAGTTCATTAAAACATATTCACTAAAACCTTTTTTTTTAAATAATTTTTTAAGTATTCAATGCACTTCTTCAAGGCAAGCAAGCTGTATTGTCCAAATACACCTCAATATAGTTTAAAACAAGGGCTTGAGGACATGAAACCTGGAGATCCATGAATATTTTGTTTTTTTTATTCCTTGGTATTCACTATGTGAATTAAAATGATGTAAAGTGAATAGTTTTGTGTTGGGATCAAATTGAGAACCCCTATTATTCTGAGATGGGTTGAAAAACTTTAGTAACCAAACTGTTGATAATGTACAATTATTGTCGTATGCCTCTTTCTCTAACTCAAAAGTTAACTGAGGTCTGTGTTTTTATGGCCTTCAATAATTATTCACTCCTACTCATTTCATTTTAATTATTAGATAATTGTTCACAAATCACTTAAGTATAAACTTATATACCGCATGTTTTTAGCATATTTCTCGTAAAAGAATTATTGACATATTGAGGTTGTACTCGACACAATTTTCAAATAATGTCTAAAAAGGCCCATTGATCCTATACACATACACATGTCTCTTATCTTATTCTACATTTTGTTGTTTCATGTTAAACTGAGATCATCTTTTAATGGCTGAAATTGGACTAGGGAAATTTTCGACATCTGGGTAGGATTGATGGACATTTAAAGAAATGTTTTTGAAAATCATATGAGTAGAACCTCAATAGCTGATTCCTGAAGGGAAATATGTTAAAATGTTGTATTCAGAAAAGATCACAATTTTTTCTGATTTTCGGTGAAAAAAATGAAAACTGTGAACAAAGCTTTATTTTCAGTGAAATTCAAGAAAAGTGGGGACTCGAAAATATATTCACTCAAAGACTAAATAATATTAATGATAATTTGGTTGTATAAATATTATGCAATTATCTTTGTAATTTACATATTTTATTACTTGATTATTTTTCTAGGGGGTCTCTGTTGTGATTTGATCGCTACAGAACTCTGTTTTATATAATTTATTTAGGACTTTCTAAAAGTAATTATTATTATCAATATTAATTTTTAAGTACAGTAACCCTTATTGCTTGTTTTATTTTCCAGATAATGATGGTTGGGTTGAAGAACCAAGAGAATACAAGCCTCCCCCGCCTTCAAGTAATGACAGAAGAGGAGGTGGCGGTCGTGGTAGAGGAGGAGGTTACAGGGGAAGAGGTGGCCAAGGAAGACCAGCTGATGGGGATCGGAATAATAGTGATGGATATCGCAATAATAGTGGTGGATTTCGGAATAATAGTGATTGGGAAGAAAACAAACCTTCCAATGATTGGGAAGATAGTTATGCTGCCCCTGAGTACAGTGGGGGTAGAAGTAGTGGCAGAGGGGGTGGAAGAGCCCGGGGAGGCCGAGGAAGATTTAATAGACCAGACACAGAAGGTGATTTTGATGGAGAAAGGAATAGTGAGCGTGGTAGAGGAGGCTGGAAATCGGGTGGGGGAGATAGTGATTTTCATGAGCAGGACGGCTATGAGAGGCCAAGGCGAAATGATTTTGACCATAATTTTAGGGGTGGCCGAGGTGGAGGAAGAGGGAGAAGAGATTTTGACAATGATTGTGATAACAACAGAGGAGCTCATGAGAGAGATGGCGAGAAAGGTGAACAGGATGAAAAGCCTAGAGAAAGGTACATTCCTCCCGAACCCACTGATGATGAAAATGTAATGTTTGGTTCAACAATATCATCTGGCATAAATTTTGACAAATATGATTCTATTCAAGTGAAGGTTTGTTAATTTAATTTTATATAAATAAAATAAATAGAGGCTCAGATTAGTCAGGTTCGATTCCCACTAGGCAATAGGAATTTATTTAGTTGCTGATTAAATTAAATACTTAGTTACTTACTTTGGTTATAAAAGGATGGTGTAGTAACCTGTATATAACTTGCCCCAATTAGGCAAAGTAATAAGTAATTAAGTGAATGTTAATAAATAAACATTATCTAATGACTGATGATTAATTACAACTATTTTTTTTTATTGTGTGTTTAAAAACTGAACACTATTTAAATGTTTAGAGAATATATTGCTGATTGTAAGAAATCAGATAAATTCTGCAACTTTTTTTAAAACTTGGTTTACTTGTAGTGTGCCCCTATTAAAATGGATGTTTGTATATCTGACAACATGATTTAACTTTTATTCCTATAGATAACAAATTTAATAATGGCTGATTTATATCTTAGCTTCTAAACAGAAAGTACATTTCCTTTCGTCTCTGAATTTGATGATTATGATCTCCAAATATGCTAAGTAATTAGTGTGGAAGGACTGGTTATATTAATTATTGCAGCCCATCTTAATGAGTTTTTTTGGGGTTTTTTCGTTTGTAAAGTGTTATCAATTGATTTATTTCATATCAGTTTCAAAGTTATAAAAGCTGTGTTAAACAGATATAATGAAGATATGATTAGCATTGTTGAAAACATCAACTCTTCCTTCCCTCTTTCCTAACAATGAAATTACTGAAAAAATGTTAATCTTAATTGCTTTTCAGGTTAGTGGTGAAAATGTACCTCTGCCAGTTTCATCATTTGAAGAATGCCAACTAAGAAGGCTTTTGCTTGATAATGTGAAGAAATCTGGGTATACAAAGCCTACTCCAGTTCAAAAGCATGCCCTTCCCATTATTTGCGATGGAAGGGATCTTATGGCCTGTGCTCAAACTGGCTCTGGTAAAACGGTAAGCTGTGAAGTGTCAAATTTCCTTTCTTTTATAATTATAATTCTGAAACTAGTTTAAAATATTTCTTTTTGGTGGGAATACCAACTACTAAGCTTATCAGATTGACAAAAGCGATGTAAATAAAGTCACAACCAGCGTGGATGTCCGTGACAACAGGCTACCAAGGATTTAAAGTGAGACCATTTTCATGAGGGTGGTTTAAAGGTGTAAAATACAAAATTCGAAATATCTCCATTATTGACAGTTGGATCCAAAAATGTTATAATCAATCTTGAAATTTTATTAATTTGCAGTTGTTCTCTGTTTATTTGTATAACTTAGAAATGAACCGTTTAGCAGGCTTCTGCAATACTCCTGTCCCTATCTATCATCCCATGCTAACAAATGCCCAATGTATCTCAAAATGTCTTATTCCAAGCTTCTTAAACATAAAATATTGTTTCCATTGGAAAAACTAAACATGTTTTTTTTTTTTAAAAAGCCATACACAATAGTTTCAAAGAATATGGAATATGCCAATGACACATTGATTGCAGGCAAATCCATCATGACATTGTTCAGTGTAATGAAAAATGTGTGAAAAGAGCTCTCAATTTATGCTTCTGTACAAATAATGGTAATACAAAGTACACGAGAACATTCAGGCAGGCAGAGGATTATTTTTGTGAGCGCACATTTCTTACTTGTGCTTTATTTAATTATCTGGGCAGTGATAATCTACAAAGAGGTTGACATTAAAGGTAGAATTGTAGTAGTGACCAAATACCATGCAAAAAAGACTCTCTGATTCATGAGGTTCTCTTAAAACCTAAATATAGTTTATTTAAATAGTTAAATATATCAAACTGGCAACAAATCTCTAGGATATAAATACAATTTGAAGAAACCTCTACAATATTTTCCCTTGAGTACCAACTCAACTGTTGATTTTCTATTAGGGAAATGTGCTAAGAAGGAATTATATTTTTAGAACATAACATTTTTAATTTGTATATTTTTTAAACTGTGTTTTGATTTTTTTTTTAAGGCTGCATTTCTCTTACCTATTATTAATACTCTCCTGGTTGCATCACCTGAAGCCACTCCTGGTAGGCCAGTTGGTCCTCAAGTGATAATATGTTCACCTACAAGAGAGTTGTCTATTCAGATTTTTCAAGAGGCACGTAAATTTGCTCATGGGTCAAGTCTAAAAATTTGTATCGCTTATGGTGGTACAGTTTCATTCCATCAGTCAAGAACTATTTCGGTAACACATTATTATTATTATTATATTTAATTTAAATTATATGTGTGTCTAGTAGTCACCTGTATTTTTGGGGTGGGGGCGGGGTATACAAATATGTCCTGTAGAATTCACTGTGAAAATATGCTACAAGATTGATTAAAGCAGGAATGAGCAACCTGCGGCCCTTTCAACATGTTTATGCGGCCCGCCAAGCATTTCTAAAATTGAATTTATTTTATCGACTTTCACCACTGAATATATTGTTAGAAGATGTATCTATATACGTAAATATTTTTTTCTGTGCAGCTCACCAAATTTTAAATTTAAATTGGCCCGTTAATTAAAAAGGTTGCTCACCCCTGGATTAAAGTATTGCATATAATAAATATAAACTTAACTTAAGTTTTTTTACTTCTGTTATCAATAGAAGAATTGCTATATCTATATATCTTCAACATCGTCAGTAGGACTAGCTAGTTTTAGAAAATATTTCCTTAACTGAAGCAATGAATGAAATGCAGTAATAGTACACATAATTTACAGGAAAAGTATGTTGTAGGAGTACAGCTTATGTTGAAATGGAGAGTAGCTTTCCAGGTCTTTGTGTTAGGGAGACCTCCTTTTCTTATAGCTCTCAACATTTCTTATAACAACATTAGAAAGATATTTAGGTGAATTATCTGAAGTAATATGGGTTTTAATATTGATGGGAGAAAACTAAATTTGAAATTTGCTGATATTTCATCTCGGGAAAATTACCAAATTGAGTGTTATGATAAAAAAATGTCTTAAACCATGTCAAGATAGTAGGACTAATTCCAAATTGCCTCGACACTGCTGATGACAGCAGAAGAAAGAGGTAGTTTCTTAACCCTTTAATTGTGCAAAGTCACTATAGTGGCTTTTGCGCAATGAAAGGGTTAAAGTAACCCTGAAATATGTAGAAGAATCCGTTCCCTTGGGTCAGCTTATATCTATATATATATAAAATTGTAACCTCTGTCTGTACATTGATTTTTTTCGCGAAATTGCACGATAAGTTTTCGTTTCACATGTCATAGACAACATAACTGCATTTTGTTTCTTTGGTGTCTGTTTGTTTGTTTGTTTGTTTGTTTGTTTGTTTATTTGTTTGTTTGTTTGTTACCTTTTCACGCATAAACGGCTGAACCGAATTTTATGAAACTAGGTATGTATATTACAACTAACCCAACTTAGACTTTAGGCTATATTAATATCCTCTGAGACAAACAGGAGTGGGGGTTATAAGGGAGGCCTGAAATTAAAAATAGCGATATTTCGTTTCCTATTGCTTTTTCAGCAAATATGCTCATAACAAAAGTTGTTTATTTCGTAATTTAGAGTAACTTTTATTATATGCACTTTTGCCGTATACGGAAGTATAAATGAGTTATACGCTAAAAACTATAGCGGAAGTCCACAATTTTACTTGGCACAAAAGACTCAACCGAACTAAATCAAACTCGGTATGTGAATTAGTATTAACGACTTCCTTATAATAAGCCATACTAACATTTCTAGGGAAGGGCAGGAGTGGGGGTTGTAAGGGATGCCTGAAACAAAAAATAGCGATATTTCGTTTCTTATTGCTTTTTCAGCAAATATGTACATGACAAAAGTTGTTTATTTTGTTATTTAGAGAAACTTTTTATATATACACTATCGTCGTATACCGAAGTATAAAGGCGTTATACGCTAAAAATTATACCGGGAGTCAACAATTTTATTTGGCACAAAAGACTCAACTGAACTAAATAAAACACTCGGTATGTGTATTAGCACTAATACCATCCTTATAATAAACCCTATTAACATTTCTAGGAACGGGCAAGAGTGGGGGTTATAATGGAGGCCTGAATTTACAAATTTTTTTATTAACAAATCCACAGAAACGACGGGTATTAGCCCTAAACACTGGGACGGGTAAATGTTAAAATATTGTGTAAAGGAAAGCCTTGCCAAAAAAATACAATCACCATTCAGCCTCAAATCAATTCCCGGGCGAAGCCGGGTATCTGAGCTAGTGTTTTAATAATTGGGCTTCAAGGGAAATGTAATGGAGAATCACCAAAGGTTGGCAGAAATACTGGTACCTATAAGAATTATAAGGGTAACTTTTAGTTTGCTTAAGTTATGATTGAAAGCTGTGTTCTTCGTACAGTCAGAGTTGCCAAACTTGAGCACTTACAAAGAAGCCAGGTTTGCCAAGTTTCTTGCATGAAAGAGCTATAAGAAAAAGGAAAATTCTGGTGTAGAAATTCAGATTTAAATTTAAATATAAGTTTTTTCATTTTTATTTTTTAGTAACTTACATCACTTAAACACTAAAAAGCTTTCACAATTACTACCGGGTATATTTCTTCAAATAAACCAAAAATCAAGGACATAGTTCTAAGGACTAATCTCAATATAAACACGATTTAAGAAAAAACTTAATATTACTTTCTTGATACAAAAAATTCTTTTATGAAAAATTAATCTACTTTTTGTGTATACTTCCATTTAAATTTTCTCTCTTAAATACAATGTGTGTGTTTGCGTATGTTGTGGTCTGTTAATTCATTACATAATTATTGTAATTTATTTCATTGAAAAAAATAAAAATTGAGTTAATAAAAGTTTTTCAAATAGTTGTTTATTTGTACTTTTAGAATCACCCTTTGAAAAGGCTTTGCAAAAACTGAAAAATATAGAGGAAAATAAACTGGTTCAAAAACATGATGTAATCAATTAATTTGAATATGTGACACCTTTGGTTACAAATAAAAACTATATTGTCATTCTAACATTTGTTACATACAAACCTTTTTTATTTTTATAATAGGCAGGATGTAATATACTTGTTGCTACTCCTGGAAGGCTAAATGATTTTGTGAACAAAGGCGTTATAACATTTTCTGGAGTACAGTTTTTTGTACTGGATGAAGCTGATAGAATGCTTGATATGGGATTTCTTCCAGCTATAGAGCAAATGCTGCAGCATGAATCAATGACGTCTTCTGTAAGTTGCCTTGAAGTTTTTCAGAATATTTAAATAGAGCAATGTGTTTTAGTTAATAACTGGTTACAAAAATGATACAGGAAGGCACCCATTTTATAGTTCTATAGTCTCTATGATCATTAGAGGATGATAGCTAAAGATATACCTAATAGATAATTACACTAAAAGGACATTCATTGATTACATTATAAATCCGTTGTTTTGTATTACATCCTTCCCAGTGGTATGATTTTCCTTTATAAATCTATCAAAGTCTAAAAAAGTCAGTGAAACAGGACGCATGCACGATTGAAATACAGATATCATCATAGGGTGTCAAATTAGCACAGATGATGCTATTTATATATTCACTCTAATTATTCCTTTCTATGATTTGAAACACACGCTTGGATGCAGAGTGCAGAGGGATGTAATAGCTTTTGGTGGAAATAAAAAAAAAAACATGACTAGGAGTGATAGAGTGTTTCCTGAAAATCAAATAAAAAGTCTGTCATGCAGGGGCTGCGTTAACTAAGGAGATTTCCCACGTGCATTACATATTTTCATTTATCTCAAAATATAAAAGTCCCTCACACAGGGGCTGCGTAAACTAAGCAGATTTCCCACGTGATGTTTTACAATAGAGAGATCCGCCGAATAACAGCTGTAGTAGGAAGGGATCTCTAAACCTATTCAGGAGGGACGAATAGTTCTGGAAACGGCCACCAGAGCTCTCGGCGGAGAGTTCGGAACATGGCGGGGTTCCGTCGACCACACACACAATACAAATGCAAATATCTCGGTTAATATTCAAGATACAGAATAAATGTATAGAACAATATTTATAGTCAATTTAATTTACAATAAGATTGATTTTATACAATTTTTCGATCCGACGCATAATAACGGAGATATTTTGAATTTTCGAAAATCCCCCGCTCTAAACCCCCCCTCCCACTGGTCCGATTTCAGCCATTAACGAACTTGATCTCTCATTTTACGTAAAACGCTTAAATATGAAGTTTGGTAACGATCAAACAAAAATTGCGACCGCTAGAGCGTTAACAGACAAATATATATATATATATATATATATATATATATATATATAATTTTGAACGGACCACATTTTCGTCATCTCCTGGGTAGGATCGATGGACATTTGAGGAAATTTTTCAAAACTCGCGTCATGAGTACGACCTCAATAGCTGATTTCCCTTAAGGGAAATCTGCTAAAAGTCCATTGAGAACAATATTTGGTATTTGGGCTTCAAATAAAGTGCTTAATATGAGATTAGTAGGAGTGGGGTTTACTTAAGACCAAAAACTAAAAAATGCAAATATCTCGGTAAATAATCAAGATAGTGACACTTTTAGCAGATTTCAATTGAGGGAAATCAGCTATTGAGGTCGTACTCATGATGCGAGTTTCGAAAACTTTCTTCAAATGTCCATCAATCCTACCCAGGTGATGACGAAAATGAGGTCCGTTCAAAATTACAGATATATATATATATATATATATATATATATATATATATATATATATATATATGTCTGTTAATGCTCTAGCGGTCGAAATTTTCGTTTGATCGTTACCAAACTCGATATTTAAACGTTTTATGTAAAAATAAAGATCAAGTTTGTTAATGGCTGAAATTGGACCAGTGGGAGGGGGGGTTAAAAATGATATAGAATCAATCTTATTGCAAATTAAATTTACTATAAATAATGTTATATACATTTATTCTGTATCTTGAATATTAACCGAGATCTTTGCATTTTTCTGATTTCAGCTTCTGAGATGAGATCGGCTAACTTTGGGTCTAGTCGTGAGTTTCCATCAAGAGCTAGTTCGGGCCGTTCCCGTAACTGTTCGACTCTCTATTCTGAAATTTCTCTATTGTAAAACTACACTTGGGAAATCTGCTTAGTTTACGCAGCCCCTGCATGACGGACTTTTTAATTGTTAGATACATCTTTCCCCTTAAAAAGATTTTCAGGAAATTGAACATCAAACCCCAAAATAATAATCTTAAATAATGTTCTTTAATTATTCCTACAAAATAATGTAATAAAATAGTTCTGGATATTTGCAAGAATTAAAAAACAAATTTAAACAAACTATAGTTAAAAACTAATGCTCTATATTTTAAGGAGCGCTTATTCTAATTGAAGTATAAAATAAGCAAATACATTAATTTATGTCATTTTCTTAATTTAAATATAAATGTAGTTTACAAATATATGGTTGTATATTGTTTTGTTTATCTTACAGGATGACAGACAAACTCTAATGTTCTCTGCTACCTTTCCTGATGATATACAACGATTAGCATCTCAATATTTACAAAATTATTTGTTTCTTGCTGTTGGGATTGTTGGTGGAGCTTGTTCGGACGTTGAGCAAATATTTTATGAAGTAAATAGATTTGACAAAAGGCAGAAATTAATGGATGTACTCTCTAATAATACAAGCAGTGGTAAGTTAATTATTTTAAATTTTATTAATTTACTTTTCTTTTTTTTTTATTTAAGACTATGATTTTTGATTACCCATTTTTTATTCCCTTCAGAGAGAGAATTAACACTTGTATTTGTGGAAAAGAAGCGCACTGCCGACTTCATAGCTGCTTTTTTGTCTGAAAATAATTTCCCTACCACATCCATTCATGGTGACAGACTGCAAAGCCAACGTGAGGAAGCTCTAGCAGATTTCAAGAGTGGAAGAATGCCTGTACTTGTTGCCACTGCAGTAGCTGCTAGAGGACTTGGTTTGTATTATTTTTTTTTTATTAGACTTTCATAAGATACTTTCAGTCAGGTGCTATACTCCTACAACGACCCGCATCTATGCCATTACATTTAGTAGTTAAAAGTGATTTGGCAGCTATGATCCTTCAATTAGAGGCTCATAGCCTCAGCAAGCCATGTCTCAGGTTGTCAAGCCAACAGTAGCTGGGCCTGCCTGCCGCACCACATCTGGCGAGACATATAACAGTCTTTTAAATAACCTGTCTAACTCACCTGTCAGGTTCTCTCACATTGCTTAAAACATCGACATGTTCCTTGGACGCCACACCAGGTATCCTCAGCTACTCTCAATGGGAGTGAAAGACAAGTTTTGTTAGTATTACCATGGTTGATTTTTTAAGAGTCATTTAACATTAAATTTTGTAACCAACCTTTTTTATTGGACCTCTATAAATTTGTTCCTTACTAGACTATTTTAATAAGAGAATGGTTGAGGTAGTTATCATAGGAGAAAACATTGCAATAGATGAGTTCATATTATGGAGTGGGGTCAGTTATATTTCCGTTAATCTATAAATGGAAAAACCTATGGTGCCTGAACTGCCTGAAATTAAATATACTTAACAGAGTCTTCTGAGTTAATTTATAAAATTTCATTGTATTGTGGGGTAAAAGATCTAGATTTAGGGGGACAAAAACCCATCGATAAAATTATTCATCATTTGCTTGAGGCAGAATAGGGCTTGGACATATGATATTTATGGATAATTATTATAATAGTATATCCCTTACAAACAATTTATTCACATGAAAATGTTATGTAATGGGAACTCGTATGTTCAAATATGATCCTCAAGATGTTATGGACAACAAAGTAAAAAAGAAGACTGAAATTTAGGTCAAGCATGGCATTATTTGGGTAAACAAGTGGAAAGACAATAGGGATTTATCAATGATCTGGAAACAATTTACAATAACTAGAAATAATTTGTTTTTTGAAAATATATGGAATCAATTGCAGGTTTCCTTTGCCCCCACCAAAAAAATAATATAAATAAGAAGGCCATCAATTTCTGACATTTCTAATGACTCTCATTTCCCTAAAGCTTTTCCACCAAGAATGAGAGGAGAATGATGAAAACAGAGAAAGTATCGTGTAATCACAAATGTAAAAAAAAAAAATTACACGGCAAATTATTGTTCATACTGTGAAGGGGAACACCATGCCATGAGAACAGTTTTCAAGACTCCATAGACAGTGAATATAAGATCTCCAATAGTACCAATACCAGTATCTTGTGCATACTTTCTTCTGTTACAAATAAAACTAACAAGTTTTTAAATTTCATGTATATTAAAGTAAGTTATAAATTTTTGATTTTAATTAGACTTATGATTTAAAAATTTTTGGTGCAATTTTAAAAATAATTTATTTAATTTTTTGGTGAAATTTTAAAAATTATTTAGTCACTAAAGTTTAATTTAAAAATAATTATTATATACTTTTTATTATTCATTAATTACTAGGTTTTTTAGTTTTAACAAGATATTATTAAATTATTAAAAGTTATATAAATATTTGTATATTTTCTTTTTAAAATTAGTTGTATAATATAATAAACTGAAAATTTTTGTGATAATAATTTGAAAATGTGATACATACACTGTTTTTAATAGTAACCCCTATAATTTCTCATAGGACCATTGCTAATTTATTTGTTTCTTGTTCAGATTAGTTTGCTGAATAAAACAAAAATATTTGCTCTCTTACTTATTGAAAAACTGTTAAAACTCTTGAAAAGCCAGGGTAGCAGGCTAAAAATTAAAGATGAAAAACTAAAAGTTATGAGTCAATAGCAGACAAGATGACAGTGCATCACCGTTAGGTTCATATGCATTAGTTTGGCTTTGCTTGTAATCCTCTGTGCTGCACACTCATGGCTCCATGTTTTTACCATGGTGTATGATGGAGTTTATGATGTATAGGTCTTTTAATCTAGGATTATAGTGAAAATGAAGATTCAGGATGTGGTAAGATTAAAATAATAAGTGATTCTTTGACCGTGTTTATAATTACACATGGGCTATGGGAGCCTTTGAGAACATTATTTAATAAAGTTTCTTTTCACAGATATCAAGAATGTTGCACATGTGGTAAACTATGACCTGCCATCTTCTATAGAAGAATATGTTCATCGTATTGGAAGGACTGGGAGAGTTGGAAATAGAGGAAGGGCGACTTCTTTTTTTGAGCCCAATGATGATCAGTCATTAGCCTCGCCTCTTGTACGGATTCTCCAACAGGTATGTCATCAGTTATAGTTATGATAGATTTCATGTCCTACTTCTCACTGGCAATCTAATTTTTAGACCTTGATAGACCATTTTAATAGAAAAGAAAATGTAATAAAATTCACTAGTAACATAAATTTGGGAGGAATTGTGATGTAGTGGGCACACTACGTCTCCATACTAGAGGTGCTAGTTGGGTTCAAGAGTGGAGTCTGCACATGTCACTTTATACATCTGTGTAATTACCAGACTTTGAGGTTGGGCTCCTAACCATTCCCCAGTGCTCACATGGCATAGTGAGGTAGTTGAGTAGCTACATGAATAAAGAAGTAGCTATCTTTAATCATTAATGCCTCCTCAATGCAGCAGTGAATTTACTGACCACAAGGGTCATGTCCCTTACATATAAAGGGGCCTTGGTCCTTGGTGGGATTTAAACCAAAGATTATCTTTTCACAAGAACATATAATCAATTTTCTTTTATTAACAGTATTGATCACTGTTAGAATTGTCATTGGCTTCAGCTCTGAAAGAGTTGTGAAATACCTAGGGTTCAAAATTAGTTTAAAAATGATCAATTTATGAGTTCAAGTTATGTTTGAGAATTGTATTTATATCTCTGTAACCAAGCCAATTTTTTTATCCTTGACAAGTTTTACCCATTTGTCGACGCTAAGTACTTAATGCAACCAAATTCATGACAGAAATCCTCTTCAGCCTGATAAGCCCAGCAAATAAGTAACGCCAGGCAGTATCTATGGTAACGGGTCTGATATATATATTTATTTGTCTTTTGCCACTCTATCGTTCACAATTATTGTTTTATCATTAACCAAAATTGACATATAAGAGTTTCAAGTAAAATTAAAGATAAAGTTTGTTAACGGCTAAAATCGGACCAGGGGGAGTGGGGATTTTCGAAAATTCAAAATATCTGTTACTATATGTCGGATCAAAAAATTGTTTAGAACCAATCTTATTGCCAGTTAAATATACTATAAATATTGTTGTATAAATTTAGTCTCTATCTTGAATATTAACCGAGATATTTGCATTTTTCAATTTTCAGCCTTCAGCAAACCCCCTACTCCTACTCATTCCTTATAAATAATATTCTGTTATATAATAACACTCTTTATTCAAAAGACCTTTATTGTACGAGATACATATATGTGTAAAATATGTTCTGTTGATTCCCCCCCCCCCTAATTCTTTGACTACTAAAGTTTAAGTGATTGAGATAAAAAAAATTCTAATTCATAATAAATTACTGTACTAGACATAGTAAATAGTTTTCAATAACATTAATATGTTATATTCAGATATATTTCAGTAATTGTTTTTCTTTCCGGTGAAAAATATTTCTATCTATGTGTTCAGCTCTGAGAGACTTGTTTGTTTACAATTCAGATGCTTTCCTTTGGGAGGTTTTTAAAATTGACTGAAAGATTTTACTGTTTGTATTTATTCACTTAATATTCACAGTAGTTTTAAGCGTTTGTTACTAATTTGGAGATTTATCTATTGTAAAACTTCACTTTGGAAATCTGCTTAGTTTACGCAGCCCTGGGTGACGGACGTTTTACAAATCTAAATATCTTATTAAATTATTGATTTGTTAAAGGTTGTTTAATTTTTTATGTATTTTGTTTTTAGACAGGACAAGAAATTCCATCATTTCTGCAAGCTAAAGGAAGTGGGGACTTCAGTGGATTTTCTGGTGGCCAAACAGATTTTGGAGGTCAGGACTTGCGTGGAAAGGTAATATTTCAGAATACATTTTTTTAAATTTTTCTTAAACGTAGCTTTGTGTTTCTATTGTATTCAGACAAGTGGTGTATCGGTTTGCATTTATCTATACTATGCATTTTCTTCAATCTAATTTATTAGAAAACATCCCCTCCCCCAGTATATTTCATATCTTCTTTATTATAATAAGGTGGTAGAAATGGTTATTAAACCTTTCTATTACTTAATGTCATGATACATTCTTATATTTATAAACATTTTTTCTTTTAGGAGTCAACCCAGCAGTTTGTGGTTGGTGCTCAAGCTTTAGAAGAGGAAGAAGTTTGGTGATAATACTTAATCATTGTTGTTTTGTAATTACTTTGTTTACCAAATAAGACTTCCATATTGGAAGCAGTTCCTCTCAGGATTAACCTGCATTTCATTAAGTTTCTATCTTTCTTTTATTTTTTTTGTTGTGCAATGTGCATTTATTTGTAATTTGACTACGATAAGAGATTAGATTAAGGATTTTAGTTAGTCTTTCCATATCTTTTTTTTTTTTTTTTTGGTATATTTGACTACTTAAAGTTAAAGACATTTATTTTCCTATGAGAATGTTGCTGTGATCATGAAGAGCTGTGAGCAGTCTCATAGTTATATTTTTGTAACTAGATTTACTTGTAGATGTTTTAAGTGCAGTACAAATTATTTGCCACTGATAAGAGGCATTCCTATAAAAGTATTTTGATTTATTAAATATTATGTTTATTTTATTAAGACTTTTATACTTTGTTTTAAAAAGACAATTTTTAATAAATTTATCAAATAAAAGGTATTTTTCATTCTCTCTTATGTTTAATTTTCTGTTACATTCCTCCTAGTCCCATATATATTAGATTGATACATTTCAGTAACTTAGTTTGCTTGTTAGTAATGGTAAAACAATAATGGTAAAGCTAATGGAAACACTGAGGATGTCCTTAGCAACAGAATATCTTTATGAAATCGAGGGCTTAGTGCAATTAAATATATATGCAATAAATACATATGTGGAAATTTTTCAAAAATCGTGTCACGAGTACGACCTCAGGAGCTGATTTACCTTAAGAGAAATCTGCCAATAGACATGACATACTGGTTGTCTCAAATCTTTTCTTGTTTTACAAAGCCAATGCAAACAGAAATTGAAATGTACGCTGAAAATTTTCAGATTTATTAGTGACTCGAGAGAGTTATTATTGTCCTAGGCATAGGTAATAATTTTTCCTAAAGAAAGGAAATACACTAAAAGCATATTACCTATTAAGCCTCTAAGAACCTTTCAACCATTGTTTTCAGATTACCCGACAAGGTCCTTGTCTTGCACCCATTCCTCCCTGCAGATCTTTAGGTTTATCTGAAGTGCCTGGCTCATCAATTGCTCACCCCCATCTTTGAACAGATCACCAGGCAAACCATCAATCGAAGCAGATTTTTGTCTTCTGAACTTGTCGAATGTCTTCTCCGCATCTAAGACATCTAGCACTTCCTCCTTTACTGCCAGTTTTAGTATATTCTTTTAACGTTCTTTCTTTCTTTTAACTGTTTTTTATGTTGATATTTTTTTTGAGGTAAACATTTATTTTGTTTAAAATTTCAATATCCATCCCTTCCCACATAGAATTGTTTCAACGATATTTTTGTTGAATACAACTTCTATGTCGCAGCATTTTTCAATAAAATATACCATTTCTGGATGGTTTGTGCATTTTATGGCTAGATGATGCGTCAAATCGAAAAAACTCACCGATATAAACTCTTTTGAGAATTGGATTTTCTACAAGAGTCCTCCATAAAGAGTAGGACATTCCATTGGAAATTCCAAAGTTATGGTCGCTGGAGAAGGTTGAATATGGACTGAAAGGATTCTTCAGAGGTCCCAATTATGGCACACCAAATCTCAACCTTGTATTAAAAAATTGGAGATTTTAAGGGGGGTTGGACGGGAACTTGGGTCACCCTGTGTGTATGTGTATATATATATATATATATATATATATATATATATATATATATAGGAGCATGTGTGTGTGTATGTATGTATGTATATATTTGTTTGTTACCGCTCTAGCAGTCGCAATTATTGTTGAATCATTACCATACTCGATATTTAGTCGTTTTATGTAAAAAGAAAGATCAAGTTCGTACCGCTGAAATCAGACCAGGGGAATGGGGGTTGTTTAGAGGGAAGGAATTTCAAAATATATCTGATACTTTTCGTTGATTCGAAAAATTGTTAATTAACTATAATATGAAAAATTAAATTTACTATAAATATTGTTCCGTATAATGATTATCAACCAAGATATTTGGATTTTATAGTTTTACGCTTACTAGTATCATATTATTAATAAGCTGTTATAACATGAACCACTTCATTACAAGGTTAAATACTAAATATTGTTTTCAACAAAGCTTTATTATACGAGATACAAACAAAAACATTCTGTTAACCCCCCCCCCACCCCTTCTTTTGTTCTTGGATTACTAAAATCTGAGTGATTGAGACAGAAATTATTCTGATTCATTTCAAATTATTCCACTAGCTATAGTAAATAGTTTTCAATAAAATTAATATGTTATATTCAAATATATTCTATTAATTGTTGTTCTTTCCTGTCTACTATCTATTCAGCGCTGCGAAGTTGGCTGCCCTGTCTGTTTACAATTCAGATGCTTTCTGTTGTAGATATTATTAACATGTAAATTGACTGAATGATTTCTTATTACCTTTTGTATTTATCTGTTGTAAACCTTCACGAGGGAATCTGCTTAGTTTACACAGCCCCTGTGTGACCGACTTTTTTAAATAAGATTTGTGTCTCAAATGAGTTTTAATGGTTTGTTTAGTCAGTTTAGAGTATGTAATAGGCATTGCTTTGTCTCTTGAACTGCTTATTATACAGTACCGCGTAACGGAATTTTTAACATTTTTTGATCGGACCCAAAATAACATGAAACTTTTTATATAAAGGAAGATATATAACCTCCTGTAATACCCGTCTCGCTAGGATTACAGCTATTAATAAATTTTAACTTATATAAGATTCATTTATGTATTAATATGTTATCAATCTAGTAAGTATTGAGGGATCTCACATAGTAAGGTCCCTTGGAAATCATATACAATGTTTCGATCCTCCTTACAATAATCAGGATAGGTATATTGAATTTTCAAATCATGTCCTTTTTAAACCCCCCTCCCCTGTCAGATTTCTGCTGTTAAAAAACTTGATCAGTATGACATCAATACCTGACTACCTTTAAGGGAAATCTGCTATTAAAAATGTACGTTACAAAACTAATGAGATGCAAAAAATATTTTGATTAGGACATTTCTATCATTGATTAGAATGCCTATTATTGCAGTATATCTTTTTCTTCTGCTGGTTGGGGGTAATGCACAGAGCCAACTGGAAAAAAAGATCTCAAAACCCTTCTGCAAAGTTCATGAGTAAATATGTGGCCAAGTCTAACTGCAAACACTTTATTCAGAAGGTTCACAATTATAGAGGATATGGATATTGTTATCTTCCGGGTACCATAGTCCTTGACATTATCTTGTCTAGCATAGTAATCCTGAGCCTAGGCAATTCAGAAAGCATCCAACACCACGAGCAAAATTAATCCAAGACTAATGTCCTAGCCTTCCATGATACCTCTCTCTAAGAATTGTGAGAGACCACATCCTCTCCCTGATGAAAGCCCAAGAGCCTCTTCAGGATTTACAGGAGAATAGAGTACATTAATTGCTAGGGGCCACAACGTCCATTCGTGAACTAGGACCCTGCTTCCACATGTTGTAAATTGAAAGGATAATTAGAAACATAGGTTTCATTTGATATAAATTTTAAAACTAAGATCTCTTGGACAATAACAATTGAACTACAAAGTTTAATATATGCTAAAAATAAAATAAATAGTAAATTAAACCATATTACACCACCTCACCAAGGAGATGAGTGGGTGGTTACTAAATAAGAAGTGTCCATTATTCTCAAAAAGAGATACAGGACTTGGTAAGCAGTAAAGTTTCTTAGGACTTCTTTAGCAACCACCTTCTTGTCCCTTTTCTTCAATTCCTGAAGGCTCCCTTATAGAGCTCTCCCACCAATCTGCTTCATCCCCACCCTTCGTACTGTAAGTATTGCAAGAGCAGAATGCACAAAGAACCTTCTAAAACATATTATGCAAAGCTAACAAACTGCAGGACATTTGCACACTGACAATGAGATGAGGTACAGTGGGGGAATCAGAACAACTTTGCTATATGCTTTAACATCTGTCTTAGCATATTTCCCAGAAGGGAAATTAGCTATTGAGGTCATATTCCTCAAATGTACATCATCCTAACTAGTAGTTGACTGAAACGAGGTCCTTCAAAGTTATATCTATCTCTGTATATATATATATATATATATATATATATATATATATATATATATACAAATTATTAAAATAATATTTTGAATCAGTAATTTAAGGAGAAGAATGTTGATAGCTCTAATGCATGAGCGGAATGTAACCGGAGGCTAAAACAGTTGAGCGAACTTATTTCCTGTGAAATGCTGGCATCCACTGAGATTTACACTTAGGAATATAATCAAATGAACAAAACTATGCTTACACTATATGTGCTCGGATTAATTTTTGACAGGAAATAAGTTTCATTATAGATGGTATTTAATTGTAATAAATGCTATCCATGATTATGGTTTGAAGTATTCAAAAAGTGGTGAGGGATAGACTAGGAACACATTTTTATCTATTCTTCAAAACTAAAATTTTTATTCCACTACTCCCCAAAAGATACCCTTTAGGATTGGCTATTTCGGATAAACAATGGGTCGTGGAGGGAAGTGTAATTGTACACATTCAAGTCTTGCTCAGTGGCGGATTGTAGCTAAAATTAGTGGGGGTACTGCTCCAGAAAAGTTTTACCCTTAGCACTCCAGGGTCGGCACTGTGGGAACGGCAGTGCTCTCTCTCCCTTGCAGTCTCGCCTGAAGCTTCCTGTGTGACTACAGTCAACACCTCGCCGCTGGAACTGTGACCATACAAAGATTTTTGAATCTTTTTTCATAAACTGGTGGATGGTTACTGCATTAAGCTTAAGGATTATATGTTATACAAGTATAAAGAAAGAAGGCTCATTATATTAAATGTTAAAGATAATATCAAGTGGAAATTGGGGGTGCTGCAATTCCACAGTGCCTATACGCGAGCCGCCACTGGTCTTGCTATAAAAATACCATCATTAGTCAGTCAACAATCGCCGGGTACCTTAGCTAGTATGTATGTATATATAAATATATATATATATATATATACACACACACTTGTCTGTTACCGCTCTAGCGGTCGCAATTTTAGTTTGATCGTTACCAAACTCGACTTGTAAGCGGTTCATGCAAAATTAAAGATCAAGCTCGTTAATGGGTAAAATTGGACCAGCGGGAGGGGGGGGGGTTAGTGGGGGGAAATTTCGAAATTCCGTTCCCGAGATGGTACTCCCGGTAGGGTGAAGGAAGAAGGTCTACACGGGCGGAGGTTGCTTGATAACCTGAAGGTTTACTTGCGGAAGCTGAAGATATTGAGTTGGACGATCTTTAGGTTGTATACTACTCATTGGGCTGCTCTTAATAAAAACCCACTTTATGCATTTATGGCTAACCAGGACGTGTTATCACACTTTTATAGCCAAGGTGGAGTAAGGATTCATTAATAAAGGTTTATGGTTGTGTCAAATAATCAGACCTAACAAGGACTGTCGAAACTAATAATATTACATATTTAATAATATTCCCACATTTATTATTATTATTTTTGAAAAGTCCAGAGTATTTGCAAGTTTATACAGAAATGTTGACCTAGCTTTGGAGGGGTCAGTATCCTTTTAGCAGATTTCCCTTAAGGGAAATCAGCTATTGAGGTCGTACTCATGATGCGAGATCCGAAAAATTTCTTCAAATGTCCATCGATCCTACCCAGGAGATGACGAAAATGAGGTCCGTTCAAAATTATATATATATATATATATATATATATATATATATATATATATATATATATATATATATATATACTAGCACAGATACCCGGCTTCGCCCGGGAATTGATTTGAGGCTGAATGGTGATGGTATATTTTTGGCAAGGCTTTACTTTGCACAATATTTTGACATTTACCCGTCCCAGTGTTTAGGGTTAATACCCGTCGTTGCTGTGGATATGTTAATAATAAAATTATTTTTTTATGTAAGACTTCACTGTCCTCCATATTGTCATATTTCCCGTCTCCTGTGCATTACTCCCACTATAATTTTTAGCGTATAACGCCTTTATACTTTGGTATACGGCGATAGTGCATATAAAAGAAGTTTCTCTAAATAACAAAATAAACAACTTTCGTTATGTGCATATTTGCCGAAAATGCAATAGGAAACGAAATATCACTATTATTAATTTTAGGCCTGCCTTACAACCCCCACTCCTGCCCGTCTTAGAAATGTTCGTATGGCTTATTATAAGGAAGGCTTTAGTGCTAATTCACATACCGAGTTTGGTTTAGTTCGGTTGAGTCTTTTGTGCCAAATAAAATTGTGGACTCCCGCTATAGTTTTTAGCGTATAACTCATTTATACTTCCGTATACGGCAAAAGTGCACAAAACAAAAGTTACTCTAAATTACAAAATAAACAACTTTTGTTATGAGCATATTTGCTGAAAAAGCAATAGGAAACGAAATATCGCTATTTTTAATTTCAGGCCTCCATTATAACCCCCACTCCTGTTTGTCCTAGAGAATATTAATATAGCCTAAAGTCTAAGTTGGGCTAGTAGTAATATACATACCAAGTTTCATAAAATTCGGCTCAGCCGTTTATGCGTGAAAAGGTAACAAACAAACAAACAAATAAACAAACAAACAAACAGACACGAAAGAAACAAAATGCAGTTATGGTGTCTATGACATGTGAAACGAAAAGTTATCGTGAAATTTCGTGAAAAAAATCAATGTACAGACAGAGGTTACAATTATATATATCTACTAGCTCAGATACCCGGCTTCGCCCGGGAATTCATTTGAAGCTGAATGGTGATGGTATATTTTTGGCAAGGCTTTACTTTGCACAATATTTTGACATTTACCCGTCCCAGTGTTTAGGGTTAACACCCGTCGTTTCTGTGGATTTGTTAATAATAAAATTATTTTTTTATGTAAGACTTCACTGTCCTGCATATTGTCATATTTCCCGTTTCCTGTGCATTATGCATAGATTTGAATTATTAATGAGAAAATATTGACATATATTTGAATCAATTTTTTCATTTGAGGTACCTGGTAGTTCATATTGAAAAGAAGTGTTGAGCAAATTTCTCTAAATAACAAAATAAACAACTTTTGTTATGTGCATATTTGCCGAAACCCCAATAAGAAATCACTATTTTTAATTTCAGGCCTCCCTTATAACCCCCACTCCTGCCCGTCCCTAGAAATAGTATGGCTTATTATAAGGAAGGCGTTAGTGCTTAATACACATACTGAGTGTTTTATTTAGTTCGGTTGAGTCTTTTGTGCCTAATAAAATTGTTGACTCCCGCTTTAGTTTATAGTGTATATCTCGTTTATACATTGTTAAAAGACAAAAAAAGTCCTCACATACCGAGTTTGGTTTAGTTCGGTTGAGTCATTTGTGCCAAAAAAAATTGTTGACTTCTGCTATCACTTTCTGGCGTATAACGCCTTTATAATTAGGTATACGACAAAATTATATATGACAAAGGTTTCTCTAAATACCAAAATAAACAACTTTTGTTATGTGCATATTTGCCAAAACCCCAGTAGGAAACGAAATATCACTATTTTTAATTTCAGGCCTCCCTTATAACCCCCACTCCTGTCCGTCCCTAGAAATGTTAGTATGACTTATTATAAGGAAAATGTTAGTGCTAATTCACGTACCGAGTTTGGTTTAGTTCGGTTGAGTCTTTTGTGCCAAATAAAATTGTTGAATTCTGCTATCACTTTTTGGCGTATAACGCCTTTATAATTAGGTATACGACAAAAGTGTATATGACAAAAGTTTCTCTAAATAACAAAATAAACAACTTTTGTTATATGCATATTTGCCAAAACCCCAATAGGAAACGAAATATCACTATTTTTAATTTCAGGCCTCCCTTATAACCCCCACTCCTGCCCGTCCCTAGAAATGTTAGAATTGCTTATTATAAGGAAGACGTTAGTGCTAATTCACATACCGAGTTTGGTTTAGTTCGGTTGAGTCTTTTGTGCCAAATAAAATTGTTGACTTCCCCTATAATTTTTAGCGTATAACGCCTTTATACTTAGGTATGCGACAAAAGTATATATAACAAAAGTTACTCTAAATAACAAATTAAACAACTTTCGTTATGTGCATAATTGCCGAAAATGCAATAGGAAACGAAATATCAGTATTTTTAATTTCAGGCCTCCCTTATAACCCCCACTCCTGCCCGTCCCTAGAAATGTTAGAATTGCTTATTATAAGGAAGACGTTAGTGCTAATTCACATACCGAGTTTGGTTTAGTTCGGTTGAGTCTTTTGTGCCAAATAAAATTGTTGAATTCTGCTATCAACGAAATATCAGTATTTTTAATTCCAGGCCTCCCTTATAACCCCCACTCCTATTCGTCCCAGAGGATATTAACCCTCCAAAGCCTAGAATTTTTTTCTGTTGAAATTTTTGATTATTTTGGCATTTTTAAGTTTATTGGAATATAATATATACATTTATACCAAATACTGAAATTTAGTACTGATGGATTATGAGATAAGCCCTGTTGCCGTATGGCAACAGTAGGCTCCTGAAGACAAAAAACCTGTAAATATTGAAAATTGGAATTCCATAATAAAACACTATAATATATACATTTAAATTTATTTACATATAATACAGACTAATGTAAATGCATATTCTAAAAAAATTACATATTTTTATATTATTTTTTATGGTAGGCGGCAAAGTGAGGTATACAAAGTCCAACGTCACACTTTATGCATTTTGTTCTGATTATGGATTTGCATGAAGTAAACCCACATCGTCTTTTCTTCTCAATCGGTCCAACTAAGTGATCAAGCCTGTCATACTTTATTTCTTCGTTTTGACGTCCTGGTTGAACAAGGGAAAATCTGGATGCTGTCGGACCTGGGGTTCGCCTCTCTGTCTTGTATTTTATTAGGTAGGTCTGTGCTAATTCCCGTCGAAATTGTAATTTTGTCATTTTTTTTCCTGATGCCTTACAAATGTTCCAAGCATTGTTGACGGCAGCGTCTAACAAGGCCTCCATCATCTTCATCAGCTGAATCCTCATCCGTTAGAACCCCAGGATCAGGTGGTGCTATGAAGAGTTTCACTTCTTCATCTGTGTCTGAGAAACTCCCAGATTCTAAAATGTCTAATGCCTCCTTCACAGTACAGTCTGTTAAGATCACTTTGTTACTGAAAAATCAATAAAAAAAAAAATCAACAGAAGAAAAATAAATAAAACTCTTAAAAATTTTAAAAGTAAATAAAGACTGCTAAAAAAAAATATTGATGAAAGCCTACTGTTGCCATATGGCAACAGCAACATATACATGAATACTATACGTACATAGAAACTGATATAGATCTAAAACAAATTTATTCACTTTCTAAAAACATCTCACTAACAACTATTTATAAAACTGCACTTAGAAAATGATTAATTATATATATGATGTACTTACAAGATTGAAGAGTCCATATCTGTCCTGATTTTCAATGAAGTGTTAAATAAACTTAAGTACCACCTCCAAATCAGCAGCTAATCTCTTCAGCTATGAACACTGTGAAGTAGAATGCTAGACTGAGGAACTGATGAGGGTTCGGGCCTTCCCAGACCTGTCCAAGCCTGTCAGGATGCCTGTCAAAACATGACTCCATGCGTTGCCAAGTGGCAACTGTAGGACTTGGAGGGTTAATATAGCCTAAAGTCTAAGTTGGGTTAGTAGTAATATATATACCAAGTTTCATAAAATTCGGTTCAGCCGTTTATGCGTGAAAGGTAACAAACAAACAAACAAACAAACAAATAAACAAACAAACAAACAGACACCAAAGAAACAAAATGCAGTTATGGTGTCTATGACATGTGAAACGAAAAGTTATCGTGAAATTTCGCGAAAAAAATCAATGTACAGACAGAGGTTACAATTTTATATATATATAGATATATATATATAAAATTGTGTTTTTCGGCAAATATGCACATAACAAAAGTTGTTTATTTTGTTATTTAGAGTAACTTTTGTTATATACACTTTTGTCGTATACCGAAGTTTAAATGCGTTATACGCTAAAAATTATAGCGGGAGTCAACAATATTATTTGCCAAAAAAGACTCAACCGAACTAAATAAAACTCGGTATGTGCATTAGCACTAACGCCTTCATTGTAATAAGCCATACCAACATTTCTAGGGACGGGCAGGAGTGGGGGTTATAAGGGAGGCCTGAAATTAAAAATAGTGATATTTCGTTTCCTATTGGTTTTTCCGCAAATATAAACATAACAAAAGTTGTTTATTTTGTTATTTGAAGTAACTTTTGTTATATACACTTTTGTCGTATACGGGAAATATAAAAATATCGAAGACAGTGAAGTTTTATCGAACAAATATTCTATTATTAGCAAATCCAAGGCAACGACGGGTATCAATCCTAAACACTGGGACTGGTAAATGTCAAAATATTGTGCAATGTAAAGCCTGCTAAAAAGTACCATCACCATTCAGCCTCAAATGAATTCCCGGGCGAAGCCGGGTATCTGAGCTAGTATATATATATATGTATATATATATATATATATATATATATATATATATATATATATATTTGTCTGTTAACGCTCTAGCGGTCGCAATTTTTGTTTGATCGTTTCCAAACTCGGAATTTAATCGTTTTATGTAAAAAGGAAGATCAAGTTCGTTAATGGCTGAAATCGGACCAGTGGGAGGGGGGGATTTTTGAAAATTCAAAATATCTCCGTTATTATGCGTCGGATCGAAGAATTGTATAGAATAAATCTTATTGCAAATTCGATTTACTATAAATATTGTTCTATACATGTATTCTGTATCTTGAATATTAACCGAGATATTTGCATTTGTATTCTGCGTGTGGTCGCCAGTAGGCTATGTTCGGACTTTCCGACGAGAGCTCTGGCGGCCGTTTCCATAAGTATTCGTCTCTCGTGAATAGGCTTAGAGGTTAGGTTAACTGTTTTTTTGGGGCTAGAAACTTCTGGGTTATTACGCCCTAAATAATGTTTTAGATTTAGAGGTTTCTTACTACTACAGTTGTTATTAGGCAGATTTCTCTATTGTAAAAGTTCACGTGGGAAATCTGCTTAGTTTACGCAGCCCCTGCGTGACAGACTTTTGGTTCTGTTATTGCTCATCAGAAAAGAGTACGCCAAATTTTAGAATAAAATATATAATTGGATGCTGAGTGAGAGGTAAAGAAGCAGTATTGGAAAAGGTTGCCGCATGTGTAAAATGAAATAAGGCTGGAGTGTCAGCTTCGGATTGACTAGATCTGCACTTGGAAAATCTCTAAGTCTAATAGTATAAAAAGTGATATGACGCCATAACATAAAAGCAAATTACATTTTAGCAGATTTCCCTTAAGGGAAATCAGCTATTGAGGTTGTACTCATGACGGAATTTTCGACATTTTTCTTCAAATGTCCATCGATCCTACCTAGTAGATGACGAAAATGAGGTCCGTTCAAAACTGTATATATATATCTATATATATATATATATATATATATATATATATATATATATATATATATATATCTATATATTTGTCTGTTACCGCTCTAGCGGTCGCAATTTTTGTTTAATCCTTACCAAACTTCATATTTAAGCGTTTTATGTAAAAAGAAAGATCAAGTTCGTTAACGGCTGAAATCGGACCAGTGGGAGGGGGGTTTAGAGGGGAGGATTTTCGAAAATTCAAAATATCTCCGTTACTATACGTCGGATCGAAAAATTATACAGAATCAATCTTATTACAAATTAAATTTACTATAAATATTGTTATATACATTTATTCTCTATCTTGAATATTAACCGAGATATTTGCATTTTTCAGTTTTCACCAAACCGCCACTTCTACTCATGTTACGTAAACAATACTCTGATACATAATAAATCACATTATTGGAAGTTTAAATACCAAAAATTGTATTCAAGAGACCTTTATTATACGAGATACATGCAAATATGTACTGGTGACTCCCCCCCCCCATCTTAAAGTTTTGGACTACTAAAATTTTATTGATTGAGATAACAATTATTCTGACTCATTATTAATTACAGTACTAGATATAGTAAATAGTTCTCAATAAAATTAATGTGTTATATTCTGATATATTTCAGTAATTGTTTTTCTTTCCGGTGTGAGGCGGGACCCGTTTTTTTACATTTCTAACCTAACGCTTCCTGTCGGCAGGCTATTGAAATTGGATGAAACATTTCTTATTTCCGTTTGTATTTATTCACTGTGTTGTGTTAGCAGTATGTATATTTATCTATTACTAAACTTCACGAGGGAAATCTGCTTAGTTTACGCAGCCCCTGCGTGACGGACTTTTATTAATTTAATTTTAATTAATTAATTTTACGTCCATTTCTGCTACTATGGCTAATTGGTACGGGCTATCTACAGGTCGCCACCCTTTTACAGCCAAGGTGGGACTAAGGAATCTAATGAGTCCGTCACCAAATAAATCCCTACTGCCCACGACGGGAATCGAACTCTAGGTTTACCATATGAGATCAAAACCAAAGCAAGTTACATTTAAAAGAAATACTAGAAATAGGAACTTTTAAAACTGAGAAAACAAGGATGCCTAAAAGGTGTTTTTGGGTAGTTAGCCAGAAGATGCCAGCTTAGAAAAGAGCATATCTTAGCAGAAAATAAGGAAATACTTTCATTCAATGTTAATTTTCAACAGCTTTTACGTTGCATAAAGTATATTTTTCCCAGTCATTTTTTATTAAATACTTCAAAATCGATTATTGGTCTTAAATAATGATTAGTAACGGAATAGTATGGGAGGTTTCAAATACTGAGGTTATATCTGATACATTGTTTCTTAGAGTCATCTTTGAAAACTATCGGTATAAAGATGGTATGTTGTTATATGCTTTATATTTTATTTCTACTTTCTCCCATTAGTATTTTTATATTTACTTTTCATAGTTTCATATTTTTTCCTTCATGTTTTTTGCACTCTGTTTTACTATCATTTGCTATACTTTCTATGCAATAAGTGATTCATATCTTATATGTTACTATTGCAATTTTATATTTTATCACGAGGCATCTGTTTGGTTTACCTTATTATATTGTATCTTGAAATGCTGCTGAAAAATAAATTAACTTACATATTATTCACATGGGGCCTTTTAAATCATGTTTTGGTTACATCCTAATAACAGTAGTTATTTTGTGCAATATAAGTGATTTGGCCCGCCTCATATTAGTAAAAGCACAATTTTTAGTTCTGGAGTATTTTTTATTTTTTTTAAACATTGTTAATAAATGTGTAGATCTATTTTTATTGTATACCTTGTGAATCTTTCTTGCATTAATGTTTTTGTTTGAAATCTACAGTAGTCATTATTGAAATCTACACCCATCATAATTATTTATTTTAGTTTTACCTATCATTAGATTTGCTGATATGTAATTTGCAAAGTTATATATTAGGGCAATAGTGTATAGTGATGAATTTATGTGATTGTCTGACAGCGGGAAGTGAATATGATACCAGACTTAAGAAAATCTCTATTATTGATGCATCATTTGCAAAACTAATGTAAATACAAGTCATATCTAAAAGATGCCACAACTGATTCTCTTGATAATGTTGTATTTCCGAAGTCAGGAAATTAAAATTAGAAATGTATCACTAAACCTAGGAAGAGTGTGTCATCACTACACTGAGTGTTGGTAGCAATTTGAGCCATACAATCCTTGAGTCAACTGGTAATATCCTATTTTATTACTAGTTTAACGAAAAGAAAAATTGCATGTCCAAACATATGGTGGAATTCTCAACCAGTTGAAAAGTGGTTTTATCAGATGGTTAGTAGTAACAAAATAGTTTTTGTGCAATATGTGTCTAATCTGTGATAGAGGGGATGGAGGCAGTTGCAATGCAGCATAGACTTCTTTAATTTCTTTATTCTTTAATGAAGAAGATTTTGCTATTGAAAACAAAATCTTAGTAGAAGTCAAGGATCTCTCTCTCAGAATATTTGTAGAAAAAGATTTTTGCACAAGGATGTGGAAACATTTGTCAGTACCAGGAGTATCACAAAGTACAGTTGTCAGTCATTGGATGAAAATTGGTCTCAGTTCTAGAAGCTATGGAAGTGCAGAGAAGGGTGGAAATTTGCACAAAAAATTCTGAAAACCCCAATTGACATCCATTTTATCCAACAAATGTTGATGTCATGAAAAATGGGTTTATTTAAAAAACCCTAATAATTAAAAACTGTGTGTTGAATCAGGATAATTAGCTCTCCCTGTCCCAAGAAGAGTGATTTGAAAAAGATAAGATCAGTTTGTGATGAATTTTTGAGGGTATTAATGAGTTAGTCCCTGAAGGCCGACCAATGTCCTCTGAGTTTTATTCTACCTAACTTGAGAGAGTACGCTTAGCTCTATGTGTTCATTTAGCACATTATAACCAGAATTACTTACTGGGTCCATATACCTAAAAAGGTACAAAAAAAGTGGCAAAATTATACCATGAGGCAGGCTCTACCAGAGAACTTTGGCATGGTAGACAGGAAGGTTACTTACTACCTCTGTATTCCCCAAAAATGATTAGAAAAAGATAATGTAAAATTGTGTTTGGGTGAAGCGATGAAAGCTGGGCATACTGTGTCTCATAACTATCGAGGCATTCTTATTATTGACAAGAATAATAAAAGAAGATTTTATTAAAGATGAATTAGAGCAGGCCAACTGAAAAAATAAATATAAAGAAAATCCAGGATCAAGGCGTGAGGATATTCAGGTCTTCTTATTGGAACACCAGTTATGGATTAGATGGTTTCCTCTAGAAATATAGAAGCAATTGACTCTTAAGTGGCGAATCTCTCACTTTTTTTTTCCTTTTCTTTTTAATATAAGATTTAGTCAGAATTTAAAGTTAAGCATTCTAATCATAAAATTTGTTTCAGTCCATTTTATCATACAACGGGAGTGCTGTGGTAGCCATGAAAGGGAAAAACTGTGTAGCTATAGCTTCAGATCGCCGATTTGGTATTCAAGGACAAACAATATCCACAGATTTTGAAGTAATTTTATTTCATTATTAAATATTCTTTTGATGCTCTGGGATAGGGAAGATCAGTTAATATTTGAAAAAAAATATTAAATCAATTTTGTGGATTATTAATTTTCTCTTCTTCTTGTTATAATCAATCACCTTTCTTGAGAAATATGGGGCTGATATAGAAAAGTTTTCCCTTAGTAACATTAGAATTAGTTTAACGTATACATGAAATTCCTGTCATATTAGCCATATATCACAAATGTCCAGTAACATATACAATATATGTGCATAGGGTATAGTCATTGAATTCTTATGCCATTGAGTTAATGAGTTCCAGTTAAAATATAAAGGTTGGATTAAAGTAAGCACTAAATAGAGCCTTAACTGTCAATAAATTACAGCCATATTATTGTTTTAAGTGTGAAACGCGGAATTGAATATTGACAAACTTATTATTGTTCATGGAGTCAAATAAATCTAGTTTAGTATTATATCTGTATGTGTGTGTGTGTTTGTATATGTATGTATACATGTATATGTGTGCCCCCCCCCCATCCACAGTTTCAACCTCAATATTAGTTCGTTTCCCTTAAGAAAGAAGAGCTAAAAGGAATGGGTAGTTCATTTTTATATTTCTTATTCTATTCTGCTACATAGCATCAAGAATTGAATTTTGTGATAACTTACTAATATGTTATATTTCTTTTAGAAAATTTTCGAAATGGGACCTCATCTATATTGTGGTCTCCCTGGGTTGACTACAGACACCTATACTGTTGTTAACAAGCTTAAATTCCGTCTTAACATGTATGAATTGAAGGAAGACCGAAAAATTAGTCCTGATGTTTTTCTCTCTATGCTATCTAATCTTCTGTATGAAAGGAGGTAAATGATGATTATCTATGATAATGTAATTGATATTTAAGTTATTATTATTAAGTTATCTTAACTTATACATAAGTTTATTTTATATATTTGTATAACTTTCTAATAAATAGTTGATGAAATGATAACATCCTTTGAAATTTACTTTGAATCTATCAAAGGGGCATAGCCAAGGAGGGGGATATCAAATTGAAATTGGGGGAGTACATTCCTTCCTCCCACAGTTTAAGAAAAAAAAAAAAAGAATACAAGAATAATAAAAGAAGATTTTATTAAAGATGAATTAGAGCAGGCCAACTGAAAAAATAAATATAAAGAAAATCCAGGATCAAGGCGTGAGGATATTCAGGTCTTCTTATTGGAATACCAGTTATGGAATAGATGGTTTCCTCTAGAAATATAGAAGCAATTGACTCTTAGGTGGCGAATCTCTCACTTTTTTGAATGAAAAGGCTTCATTACCTTTTAGCTGCCTGAAGACAATTTCTTGACCCCAAAAGATATCCCTTCAAAATTGAATCCTGACAAGATAACTGGATCACATACTTCTGTCATTGAACTACAAGAAACGTCTGAACCTCCATAGACTTTTGTTGCCTACCGCCTTGTGTTAGATAAAAAAAAATACTGAACGCAAACGGGATATTAATAATTTTGTTTAATATATGTGTTCGGCCCAACTTCGTTCATGTCATATTAACAATAGGTTGTTATATTATGAAGCACTTTATTTGAAGCGTTATTACGAAATATTGTTCTCATAGAACCTTTATGTTTTGAGATAAATGCATATATGCGATGCACAAGGAAAATCTGTTTTAGCATTACACATCAGCCTAAAGCAGGAGTTAAGGTTGTAAGGGCCTAAAATTAAAAATAGCGATATTTTGTTTCCTATTGGCTTTTCGGCAAATATGCACAGGTTAAAAGTTGTTTATGTTGTTATTTAGAGTAATTTTTCTTCTCTTCATTTTTGTAATATAATAAAGTATAATCAAGATATAGTAAAGTAGCTTTTGTTTTAAACATAATATTATTAAATTTAATATCCTAACCGCTTGAAATATCATGCGGGACAATGTCTGTCATCAATGCATGGTAAAATAAAGGGTATTTTTTTATAAGTCCTTTATATTTCACGGTCATTCAAGTTTTAAGTCTTTCTGTATATAGGCTTGAAATCTATTCCATTCATTTATAATTTTAAAGATGCTGATCCTGTCAGCTTCTCCTTGCGAATGACTGGTAGAGGTAATTAAATATATTTTTATTTATATTAACTTTCATCACACAGTGCCTTAAATAATAGTGCGTCTACTATAGACGCTGAAATCAGAAAGTGGACGAATTGGGTGAAGGGTATATGAAAAATACAAATCTTATTTCTTTAATACAATATATAATAAGTTTATTCATAGAGAATTCTTGTTTAATAATGTTACATTTAATTTTAGCCTTAGAGGGTGGAATTTTAGTTTTTGATTATCAGATTAAGAAAAAAGAGATAGTGAAATGTAATTTTAGAGTGAACTCTTTCTTCAAGAGAGTTGGGGTGGGAGGATAATGGATTATTCTAATTTGTTTGTTTTGTTTTTCATTATTTTAGATTTGGGCCATATTTTGTAGAACCAATTGTGGCTGGATTAGATACCAAAACGAATGAGCCCTTCATTGCCTCGCTAGATTTGATTGGGTGCCCGAATAAGCCAGAAGATTTTGTAGTAGGTGGTACCTGTTCAGAACAACTTTATGGTATGTGTGAATCTCTCTGGGAGCCTGATCTTAGCCCAGATGATCTATTTGAGACTATTTCCCAAGCACTTGTAAATGCCTGTGATAGAGATGCATTATCAGGATGGGGTGCTTCTGTTTATATCATGTAAGTATTCGAGCCTTTATGGTATAGTACAATTTTTTTTTTTTTTTTGCATTTTGAAATATGTACAAAACCACTTTTGTTTTAGAAGTATTAAACTGGTAAGCAATTTTACTCTTTTAAAAACAGAGGAGTTATTCAATTTAAAATGTTTCTTATTACACAAAGAATTTGTGTTCTATATCTGTAACAGATATACCAAATATATTTATGCTTTTTGTAGCCCCTTGTGACTGTGCCTACCCCTCTCCTTGCTCGATCTGATGTGCATACAAAATCTATACTGTCATATACTCATTGAAAAGCCAATACAGAGAATATGCAAATCAACATCATTCTCATTTTCAAGCATTTGACTAATAGAAGAGGTGGGCTATAACGATCGTCGGGCGAAACCCACAAAGGTGCTCTCGAGTTTTGCCTCTCCTCTCTCCATTTAGCACTGATAATAACATTGATAGGAGGAAAGAAAATATAATTTTCATTTTTATATTTGTTTATAATTTTTATTTAGGGACAATATTTACTTGCAACAAAAGAGCAAACAATAATGAAATTTTGCCCTCTTCATAATTTCCTTATCTTTAGTGGTTTTTGAGAAAATTGACATTGGGTCATTAAGATACAAAGTAACTAACTATTTGTTTATATTCTAATTGTTCTGGCTTCATTAATATATTGATTTTGTTTCAGTGAGAAGGACAAAGTCACCCACAAAAGAGTAAAAACTCGAATGGACTGAGGCTTCGTTAATTACTTAAACGTTACATTAATTTCCTTTTCATATTTTAAAATATAAATAAAAGATTCACGAGAAACAACTTTATACAATTTTTAAAATAAAGTTCAATTACTATTTATATTGTATAGTTATTTATTAGTAATACCTTGAGTCCATTTATATATTTATCATATTTTATTTAATATGAGCATGAGGTAGTTACAACTACACTCGAAAATGCTTTCACACTCCTCAGAAAAAGAAATGCTGAATCTCAGCATTTTTATCAAAGTGATCATTGAAGATGGCAATTGAATAGTCGTAACTTGTTCCACCACTTCCAGTCCTTTGAAGGTTTGCGTATAGGATTTTAAGTTTCCTTGATGAAGCCCAACAATTCCCCCAATTTATGAGTTCAAAATCCACTCCTCCAAATACAACATTGCCCAAGGATTCCCATTTACACCCTTGCATCAATATTACCTAGGAAACAATACATCAGTAAAAACGTGATCTATTGATTGCTGCTTTTTAGCACATTTCCCATGAGGGAAATCAGCTATTGAGGTGGTACTCATGATACAATTTAAGAAAAATTTCTTCAAATGTTCATCAAGCCTACCTAGGAGATGATGAAACTGAGATCCTTACAAAACTATATATATATATATATATATATATATATATATATATATATATATATATATATATATATATATATTGTAGCATGTACAATTTCTGTAGCTATAGCATTTAGTGAAAAGTGCATAATACATTTTTAAAAGTCACGGAAAATTAAGCAGTGAGAGTCGCTGTTAGGAATGTGTCACTGGCAGTACGGTGTGTTTATACTTATTGAATGCAGACTGAAAGATTTAAAGAAGAAAAAAAAGTCTGTCATGCAGGGGCTGCATAAACTAAGCAGATTTTCCTAGTTAAGTTTAACAATAGATGAATCTACATAGTTGTAACACAACAGCACCGTCCATATTGTCAATAAATAGAAACGATAATAAGAAACCTCAGACAGGAAGCGTCTGAAATGTAAACAAACAGGTCTGGCAAACCCTTATCAGAATAAAAAAGAAAGAAAAACAATTACTGAAATATATCAGAATATTATAACTTAATTTTATTGAAAACTATTTACTACATCTATTTACTATTTATAATGAATCAGGATAATTTTTATCTCAATGAATCAAATTTTATTAGTTGAAGAACTTAAGACAGGGAGGGGGCACCAGAATATATTTGCTTGGATCTCCTATAATAAATGTTTCTTGAAAACAATATCTGTTATTTACGTTTCGAATAATGTGGTTCATTACATAACAGAGTATTGTTTTTATAACATGAGTAGAAGTGGGGGTTTGCTGAAGGCTGAAAAATGCAAATATCTCAATTAATATTCAAGATAGAGAATAAATGTATATAACAATATTTATAGTACATTTAATTTGCAATAAGATTGGCTCTATACAATTTTTCGATCGGACTCACACTGTACAATTGGACCAATCTAGGTGGACGAAAGGCATTTAATGAATTCATTGAAATTTCATTTTAACATTCTTATAGTACTTTTGGATAGATACTTCACCTGTTTCAGACAAAGGAACCCCCCCTCCCCAGAGGTGGCAGTTTTTTTTAAACAAAAGGGAAAGTACCTGAACCAAAGCAGGTAGGTTGTAGTCAACCATGTCACTGTTAACCCTGACTCTTGTACACGTTTATTAGAGCCCTATGAGATTTTAAGTGCTTGTGATTTGAGCCTGAAACTAGAGGTATTTTTAATTTTATTAAATAACAAAAAAATATGTTTGGCATTCCATTCTGGCAAAAGGTCGATTAAACAAATTTATCAGCTTCCTGAAGATGAATTTCGGTGATTTCGTCATTTACAAACAAGAGGTGCATTCTTTTTTGAAAAAAGAATATGAGAAAATTAGAGTTAAATGAGTTCTTAAATAAAGTCGATTAGACTCGTTTTTACAAGATTGATGTCAGTGGTTATAGGAAAATTTAACGTTTTCTTTGCTCGTGGACTACTAGTGTCTGTAGACCGCAGAAACAAAAGTTTGCAATGTTTTAAGCGAAAATATATCAAGTTAAAGAAGTTTTGTCTTCAAGGCCACATTTAATGAGATGAATTTAACATCTATGCTTAAAGAGCTTGACACCAATAATTACCAATTTGATATCTTCAGTTTGCATGGCAACATTCGCACAATGGAATGTTTTAGCAGATTTCCCTTAAGGGAAATCAGCTATTGAGGTTGTACTCACGACGCGATTTTCAAAATTTTTCTTCAAATGTCCATCGATCCTACCCAGGAGATGACGAAAATGAGGTCCGTTCAAAACTGTATATATATATATATATATATATATATATATATATATATATATATATATATATTTATTTGTCTGTTACCGCTCTAGCGGTCGCAATTATTGTTTAATCGTTTCCAAACTCGATATTTAGTCGTTTTATGTAAAAAGAAAGATCAAGTTCGTTAACGGCTGAAATCGGGCCAGGCGGAGGGGGGGGGGTTTAGAGGGGAGGATTTTCGAAAATTCGAAATATCTCCGTTACCATAGGTCGGGTCGAAAAATTATATAGAATCAATCTTATTGCAAATAAAATTTACTATAAATATTGTTATATACGTTTATTCAATATCTTGAATATTAACCGAGATATTTGCATTTTTTAGTTTTCAGCCATCAGCAAACCGCCACTTCTACTCATGTTACATAAACAATACTCTGCTACATAATAAATTTCAATATTCGAAGTTTAAATACCAAAAATTGTATTGAAGAGACCTTTATTATACGAGATACATGCAAGTATGTTCTGGTGACCCCCCCCCCCGTCTTAAGGTTTTGGACTACTAAAATTTGATTGATTGAGATAACAGTTATGCTGACTCATTTTTAAGGTCTCTAGTACAGTACTAGACGTAGTAAATAGTTCTCAATAAAATTAATATGTTAAATTCTGATATATTTCAGTAATTGTTTTTCTTTCCGGTGTGAGGCGGGCAGACCCGTTTGTTTACATTTCTAACCTAACGCTCCCTGTCGGCAGTTTATTGAAATTGGATGAAACATTTCTTATTTCCGTTTGTATTTATTCTCGGTGGTGTTGTGTTACCAGAATGTATATTTATCTATTACTAAACTTCACGTGGGAAATCTGCTTAGTTTACGCAGCCCCTGCGTGACGGACTTTTTTTAAAATATAAGTTACCACCTGAACATTTGTGAGTGGCGAATCAGAAGAAAATAAAATAAAGATATTTTGAAGTAAAACAAAGAAGAAATTAAGAAAAAAATCAAAGAAGTGGTCTCATCATGGATAAAGTTTTACCAGGATTCGGTACAAGTAATGAATGGAATACTGCAAGATCATTCTTTTATAATTATGGAATAACGGCGTGCGTTACTGGTCTAAATGAAAAACTTTTGCATAAGTTTGGAACACTCTTGCCGCCATAGCTTCTGGCTATAAAATTGACCCCAAAACATTTCACAACTACTTTGAGGAGACTAGAAAACTGTATATAAGTCTGTGTCCATAGTACAACATGCCAGTGACTGTCCACGAAATTTTGATGCACGAGCAGATATAATAAAAAACTCAATAATACCAGTAGTTAAAAAAAAAAAAAATTAGAAAAATAAGATTGGGACATAGCGTGAAAACCTCAATGCACAGAACTAATTTTGATTTTTTTAAATATTTGTTAGTATCATGAGACCCCTACATATCTTTGTTAAGAAAATTTCCTCGAAAACAGATATCTAAACATGACAGAGATATAAAATTGTTAAAAGATAAATAAAAACAATTATGTATATAGTTTTATCTTTTATTTACTAAAACATAAGAATATGTGTATTTTATAACCCATAAAATATGGGCCAGAATTTCGTCCACCTAGATTAGTCCAATCGTACACTGTGCGACATATAGTAAAGGAGAAATTTCGAAAATCCCCCCTCTCAATGGTCTGATTTCAGCCATTAACAAACTTGATCTTTCTTTTTGCATAAAACGATTAAATATCGAGTTTGGTAACGATCAAACCAAAATTGTGACCGCTAGAGCGTTAAATACATATACATATATATATATATATACATTTTTCTGTTAATGCTCTAGAGGTCACAATTTTGGTTTGTCTGTTAACGCTCTCTCTCTCTCTCTCTCTCTCTCTGTCTCTGTCTCTCTCTCTGTCTGTCTCTCTCTCTCTCTGTCTGTCTCTCTCTCTCTCTCTCTCTCTCTGCGTGTGTGTACACATGGACAATCTACAAGTTCGAGAAGGTCCGGTGAGAGTTATTTCAGAACAGTTCAGCAGGATAAAGACCCCAACTTTTGATGGGATCGTACCATCTGATGTTTTTAAATTCCAATTTGAGACGGTGGCCAGTAGAAACGGATGGAATAATGAAGAGAAAGCGGTAGAACTGATTTTGGCACTGAAGGGAACCGCTGCAGAAATCCTGGAGAGTTTACCGGCCGCTTGCAGGAATAATTATGAGGACATTGTGGTGACCTTACAGCGCAAGTTTGGCGGTGAGCATAAGCGAGAACTGTACAGGATGGAGTTACGCGGCAGAGTACAAAAACCGAATGAGACGCTCCAAGATTTTGCCATGGACATCGAACGTCTGGTGCAGCTGACTTACCCAGGTGAGAATCATCCGTTCTTGGATCAGTTCAAAATTGAAGCATTTGTTAATGGTATACGAGACCCAGATGTTAAATTCGCGGTGTGTGCTATGCAAAAATCATCCTTTGCTGAAACTGTCTCTTATACGCTGACCCAGGAGACTGCTAAAGTCATTTCAAAGCCACAAGTCTACAATGTGCGACGTCTTGTTGCTGAAACAAGAAGTGGCGGCGACGAAAGGAGTGGCATAGAAGCAGTGGTCAAGCGAATACTGGAGGAGCAAAGAAATAGATCACGCGCCGAATGCTTCAACTGCGGTATGGTTGGCCACTTTCAGCGTAACTGTAAAGCACCAAAGAAAGGATTGAGATCTTTTACACCATGGAGGGACCATCATCGGGCGAGTAATGTCCATATCTCAAGGAGTAACATAGAAGACGTAGTCAAGCAAGTACTGGAGGAGCAAATGAATAGATCGCGCGCCAAATGCTTCAACTGCGGTGAGGTCGGCCACTTTCAGCGTAATTGTAAAGCGCCAAGGAAAAGGTCGAGATCTATTTCTCCATGGAGGGACACAGTGATAAACTGTGAAACTTGTGTGTGTTTAATTTTTGCAATCCAAAAGAACTCATATTAAAAACGTTTATTACTGGTTTTGTAATAAAACTTAACAATATATATATATACACACATACACTTGTCTGTTTCCCCTCAAGTGGCCGCAATTTTTGTTTGTTACAAAACTGGAAATATAAGCGTTAATATACGTTGATCGAAAAATCGTATAGAAACAATTGTACTGGAAAGATAATTGTCTATAAATGTTATTTACAAAGATATTCTTATTTTTCAATTATCAGTTCAATTCGAAAATTCAAAATATTTCCTTTATTTTGAGTTCATTGAAATATGTTATAGAACCAATCTTGTTAAACAATTGATTTTCTACAATTGTTACCCTATATGTTTTCTTAGAATTTAAATATTAAGCACATTATTCGTACTTTCTTATTTTGGACCTTCAATTTACCCCCACTTCTATTCATTGGATTTTTATTACAAAATAGGGAAAAGAGATAAGATCAGTTATGCGTCATACCAGCTCGTGGGAAATCTGCTCCAAATCTCAGTATCCTTACTCCTTCTAATCTAATGCCCTAGTTTTACTTTCTTAAAACTACTACCACAAAAAAAACTTTTGCTTGAATACCTCAGGGGCAGTTTCTGTTCAGGTACTGATTTTAACTGCTACCTCACCTTCTCCATGCATACCTTCCGCAACCTTCTCTGGCTCATACATCTAAACCTGAAGAAGTTCAGTACTCCTATGTGGATTTACTCTCTCTTCATACTAAATTCCAATCGTTTAATTGTTGCTTGTGTGTTTCTTTCTTTCTTCTTAAGGACAAAACATATTTATAAGTTAAACCTGAAGAAAAAGTCAAGACAGTTTCCCCATAAATCTTAGGTAATGTGTGGTTTCAAATAAAATAATAGAAAGCCATATAGTTTTATTTCTCTATTTAAATTTAAATAAAATATTTAACAATATCTTAAAAATATTAGACTATTAATAATTATTTAGAATGTAATTATTTTACAACTAGGCAAATATCTTTTCTTCTCTCCTCTTTTTAGCAACAACAACAGTGCCTGGTTTGTGTTGAGCATCAGGATGGTTCAGCAATTCTGGAGGACAGACTGAGACAGGTGATGCAAGTATTACTTGTTTCAAATCATAGAATAGAACTGAATCATCCTTGGTGAGGAATGAAATAGCAACACCAGTTTTACCCGCACGACCTGTTCTACCAATCCTGTGGGTATAGTCTGAAAAGTAAAAATTGTAATTTAATTAAATGAAGTTCTTTTGGAAATCAGATAATATAATATTAATATATATTTGATATTGGGGTTTCAAAAGTTAAAAACAAACCCACATATATGCCACTAATATATAACATTTAAATTTTCAAATAGTATACAATTTAGATTCAAAATAAATTTCAGATGTTACACAATGTTATTTTAAGTAGCATTAATAAACATTACTTCAGCAAATCAAAATACCAATTATTACAGAGTCTTCATGTCTATTTCAATAATAAACTTCAAAATAAAATAATAAACACGTCAATGATATCAATGCTAAGTGAAATATGAATTGGTGTTTTTGAGGCACTTACTTGAATTTATAACAAAAGAAACTGAAAGCTTGAATGAACTAATGAAAAATACATAAATTCTGCAAGTTCTTTATTCTGTTAATTCTATGAATTTTAAATATTCATAATATTTTTGTTCCCCTCACTAAATTTTGAGTTTGGATTGACTCAAATTTTAAATTATTATTGTTTTGGTAAAACAAGACTATAAAAATTAGTTGGATCTTATTTAAAAAAAGAACAATGTACAACAAAAATATTGGTTTATAAAGCTCTGGCATTCCTAAGTAGTAGTATAAAATATTCTTTGAAGTAGTTCTTCAAATAAGAAATAAATATACTAGAAACATTGTCAATTACAAAAAATTGAATGTGACAATAGTATGCAGGTAAAAGAAAAAAAATTTACCTTCAATAGATTTAGCCATATCGTAGTTGATAACCAGTGAGACATCCTTGATATCAATACCACGACCAGCAACATCAGTTGCAACAAGAATATCTTTTGTACCTGATTTCAAGCTTGCCAAAGCATACTCTCTCTGTTCTTGACCTTTACCACCATGCAAAGTACAAGCATTGTACTAAAACAGAAAAACAATATACCAATTAAAAACATTATTTTTAAAAGAATCAATTTTTAAATAATGAACTTGCCATTTTCAAGAAAGTCAGTGTAAATGGCTAGTGTTGATATAATGTTCAATAATTCCTTTTAAAATACTCTTTTTTTTTTTTTTAATGACCTGTGTATTTGATGCCCTTACTTTGCGGCATGAGTTATGAATTACAGACACAAGTTTTTACTAGTGAATTTGGATTTGTATTCCTTTTTGGTACCAACAATTTCATCCCCCCCCCCCCCGGTCTCTTACATTTAATAGTGCCTTCCATTTACATATTGTCTAACATGTTTAACACTTAGAACGGAACATCCATCTGGCAGGCGGGTATAGTTATTCTTTAGTCCGGTCGTGGGGCTTTAATCGGTCGTAAAAGGCTGGGGGCCTAAGGGAGTCTTCAGTTGTCACCCCGGAGTGGAGCCGAGCGGTTCAAGTGTTGATACGACCTGAGTCACCTTGACAGGAGACGTTTTGCTGTGAACCACCCCGTCCCACAGACTGGTGTTCCTCTAAGAGGTAAGTCTCTCCTCCGTCCCACAGGCGGATGTTCCTGTATGTGGCCTGTTCAAATGCCTACGTCTTAGACGGACACTACAAAAATAAAAAAAATTCACGATTCGACTGCATGAAAAAGCTTGGAATGCAACTTATTCAGGAGTCATTGAAAGCTCGCCTTACTATTCCAAATCTGCCGTCGAACTTGAAGGCCTTGATAATGAAGTCTCTTGGGGACGAACCTGCAACTCAGTCTTCAAGGTTACGGGGACCATCAACATCGAGAGCAGAAGAACCTTCATCGACAACGAAAACTGATAAATTGGACAAAAAGAAGACCTGCAGATACTGTCCTTATCAAAAGAACAGAATGACAGCATATAAATGTGTGAATTGTGGGACCCCTAATTGCCTTGAATGTTCAAAAAAACTGTGCAATACTTATGTAAACTCTTTGTTGGAGTGATGTAGCCATATAGAAATTTTTTCTCTATTTACTAATGTGGAAGAAAACATTTCTATACTTGGCTATATCACTGATTTGACATGGGATTTTCGTACAATGTATAGTTTTTCTTAACATTTGGATTTTGGTGGGTTCCTATTGATGAATGTATTATTTTTGAAACGTATTTTCCTCTTTGTATATATATGACTATACTGTTTAGTATTTTACATTTTATTACGTAATAAACTGTATTTTTTGTTTGATTTTTAATACTTGGCACTTTTCCTGAAATGAAGTAAAAAAACATGCTCTTTTCCAATAAAAAATGGAAGAAATAATGAAATTATATGTATATATACGTGTCTGAGTGAGTGTGTGTATATGTGATTTGTATTATTACACACTTACAAGTAGTGTTTAAAGATCATTTATATTATTCTATAAGGTGAACATATAAAAACCTGTAAAATTAACAATAATTTCTGAGATTTCAGTGCACACCGTCTGTCAGACGGATGATCTCCTTAACGTGGTAAAAACGGATGTTCCATTCTAAGTGTTACGGATGAATCCGGTAGTGGTATCTCAAATAAATAATAATAAAAATATTTACATATTGGGCAAAACAACAAATAAGATTTGGTCTGGACGAGAAGAGCAACTATAGGTGTTGATAATTGCTAGAAGTTAGGTAGACATGACCATCAAATCAATCAAGTAAAACACAAGACAACAGGCAGAAGATTAATAACACATTAATTAGGAGCACTAAATGCACGTGTGCATGTTTGAAATAATTCCTCTTTTTGTAAATAAATTCCTGTAATTGTTTAAAATGCAAAAATTAAATAGGGGAGGCAATGCAGTTTATATTTTTATGAGCTGAGCAATTAAAGGGTGTGTTGCAGGTAACTCTTCATTCCTCTAGTGTTATTTCATCACTGTGTTGAAGTCACTGAGTAAAGAAGTGGCGAAGCTAGACTAAGAATGCTTCAAAGAACAGTGGTAATGAACCAATTAAAAAAAAAAAAAAGCAAATCAAATTCAACGTTAAAAAAAGGTAAACTTACTCCAAGTTTTTCCAGTCCTTTCGCAAGAACATCTGCACCCTTCTTTTGGTTTACAAATATAATGACTGGAGGCTCCACACCTCTGCTCAGGATTTCCATTAATTTCTTCCTCTTGTCCTGTTCGGACATAATGTATACTATTTGTTCGGTACGCTCTGTTGGTTTTCCAGCTGAACCAATATAGACAACAGCTGGACGTCTCAAATAAGTCCGTGCCAATCTTTCAACAGCGGGGGGCATAGTAGCCGTAAACATAACAGTCTGGAATACAGGAAAATTTAATTTAAGAGTACATTATGATATTATAATAGTCACCAGAAAAAAATAATACATAATTTACCATTTACTCATGTAGTTTACAACAATGCTTACAAGTAATTTAAACAAATTATTTGAATAAAAACAACCAAATTTTTATTACTTTATGCCTGAGATAAACTCGCAAGATTAGCATTTAAATAATAATTGAATTTAATCATTACCAAACAGAATTTCAAGTAATTGTAAGAACAAATAAAAAGGGTAATGTGCAAAAAATGATTTGATAATCTATTTTTAAAAAAAAAACATTCAGAACACTAGGCAAACAAGAAGTAAGAAGGCTTTTTAAACAAAACGAATTGTCTTAAGTGAACAACAAAACATGATAATGGTAATACTTTATAAGACTCCAAAACTTATTTACACATTTCATTTTAGCAAGTAGGATCTTTTATTTTAGTTGAAAATATTCTGTTATGAGATTTCAACCCAACTAGAAGCTCTACTCTTCTAGCCTGAGCTATCGAGATTTGTATGACTCGGTGTACTGAGGTGGGTAAAGAATTTTGTTAAAATGGATTAGAATGTAAGCCCCTAAAAGTAACCTGGACTCTTTTCAGAGTGCATTACGGTAGGGTTGCAGCAATAGACCAAGGCAGCTAATGATGGTCAGAGAAATTAGATAAGTTGTAGAGCCAGTGAGTAAATGTATGTGATTTCAATAATCAGTTGGATAAAGAATGTACACTAGAGAAATCATACGCCAACGAGTAGTTGACAAACCATCCGATTGACTATACTTTAAAAATTTGTATATTTGCACTGGTCTCCTTTGAGCAGTACAAGGATATTAAATTTTTTAATTATCCTCGTAGCTATAAGAAACATTTATTATGTTGATAAAACTGCTAGGCAGAACTTTAAACTCCAGTAGAAATTTTGGCTAATGGGTAGGAAAATGATATTAAATAGATTTATGAGTTACAATTTCATTTTAATGCAAATATGCAATGTATATTTAAAGAAGAAAAAGTATGGAAAGCCAGGAGAGGCAAAAGTATTCAGAACGAGCGAGTAGAAGAGGGCATTTGGCACTCCTGCAGCACTTAGCCTTGGTACCATCCAGCTGCATAAGGATTAAGACTGACTTCTTACTTACTACACAGGGCGTTCTAACAGAGCATTTTAAATCATTCTTTCCAAAGCAGAAATTCATGAATCCATGAACCTTGGCTCCACCAAATGTACAGATATTAATTAAATTTAATATTATAAATATAAAAATAACCTGTCTATATTTCTTTTTTGTATTATAATTAGCCAGAAGTTTCGTTTCATCTTCAGCATCTTCATTATCGGGTTTAAGGTTAGTCACAGGCATATAATCCAAAATTTTCTGCACATCTGCAATTATATAACAAATTTAGCTTAATAAAAATGTTTTAGTTAAAATCTATGAAATTAATTGACAGACCTGTTAACATTCTAGACAATAAATTATTTGTTTGAGTCACTTGAAAAGAAACCTTTAGTACAATAATGTAAACAGCCTAGAAAACTTATATATTAAATGTTAGTTCTAAATCTTAGAAGAAATGGAAACAAAAATGATGAAACTTACTAATAAATCTGTTATATTTAATGATAATAACCAACAGTTAATAGGGGCTCAGGTTAGCCATGTGAGTTAAAACGTTCGTCTTAATCTCACAAGGCATCTTTGATTCCCGCCTGAGCAAATAGGAATTTATTTAGTGACAAACTAATTAAATAAAATCCTTAGTCCCACCTTAGCTAGAGAAGGTTGGTAACCTGTGGATAGCCCGCACTAATTAGCCATAGTAGCAAAAAGTGGATGTTAATAAATAATAATAATAAAAATAATAGTTAATACAGATGAAACCCATTAAACAATTCATAAAATTAATACTTTAACAAAACTACCAGTTAAATATCTTTCCCTTAAGATTATGAGAGATGTCTTAAGTCAAAAGTAGTTCAAAACCATGAACTTAGTAGTATAGTCAACATCAGATGAGAAAAATACAGAAATATTATTAAGGGAGCAAAACTGAAGTAAGCAATACTTTAGTACCTGGTTCGAAACCCATGTCAATCATCCTGTCAGCTTCATCAAGTACAATATAGGTACACTGATTTAGTACTAAATATCTATTTTCTAAAACATCGATGAGACGCCCTGGAGTGGCTATAACAATCTGAAAAAAAAGGGATATTCATTAAGAACTATTTTTTATGAATTATAAAGTTTTAATTTTTGTCTTTTTCACTAGCCTATTAATCTTTTATAAAGTTTTCATTACAACACATCGGTTAGGACAATTTTAATTTAACACTGGAAAGGTGATGGTTTGATTTAAAATGAAGATCTTGGTATGCAGCATCTGGGAGACTTTTTAGTATTATTCTAGCAGAAGACCTCTGTCAATAATTACATATATTGTTGTATTATTTAACATTGATTCAAATTGATCATTTGTTGTTGGTAGGTCTCAGTATTAATGGTTTTAGCAGATTTTAGTATAATATCAAAATATATTAAATATCATCATAATATATTTTTCCTTGCAGCAATTGATGGTTTGTCTGTAGGTATACATGATATTTTATGCTTAGAATTCTCAAAATACATCCTTTTTTCATAAACTGATACAATATGATTTTCTTTTGTACTTTGCTGAGCTGTATTTCACAAGAGGTTTTTTTTTGGATTTCTCATAGTCTTTCATTCAGTTCATTTTCCTTTTTTCTGGATCTTTCTCATGGATTCAAAATGTAAGGGGGGGAGGCTTTCCCACACTGTTCGAGTGGCATTTCAAAATTCAATGCATCTGAATTTATTAAACAGTCCGGAAATTTTAAAACATTCAATATTTATTCAAAGAGATTTAGGCAGTTTTCTTTCAATTGTAAAAGAAAACCCATGCTATAGGTAAATTATAGTTTCTAGGGACACAACTTGGTATGGAGAAAGATGGAGGGAGTTCAGTCAGGGAAGGAATTTTTAAGCATGAGTTTTTATTTTTTTTTTAAATTTGTCAGTTGCGGCTCTAGCTGTTACAATTTTCAATCGATCATTACTAAGCTCAATATTTAAGTATTTCATACAAAACTAAAGGTAAAGTTTGTCAATTGCTGAAATTGGACTAGGGGGAGGGACATAGAGGGGGGAAAAACAAAAATTCAAAATATCTCTGCTATTATGGGTTGGATCAAAATATATTATAGGACCAATATTGTTGAAAATTTAATTTTATATATATATATACATATTGTTCTATACATTTTTTTCCTGTCGGCAATATTAAGTGAGTTATTTGTATTTTGTCCCTTTTAGCCATTATTGAACCCTGACTTCTACTAATCTCACATTAACATACAAGCAAATACATCATGACACCTCTTATTAAACTTAATAACCGAATATTGTTATGAACAGATCTTTATTATAATTGATACATTTTAAACTTTTATTAAGTTCCTGACGGAAGATTAGAAGCTAACCATTTGCCTTGTAGAAACAAATGTTGAACAAACACAGACTGGTATACAAATGAGATAATCACTATATAACATACAGATACTCTTAATATTAAACAGTCAACATAACGTAAAAATGGAGGATAAAGTACCTCACAGCCAAGACGTAACCTGAAACCTTGTTCTTCTCTTGAAAGACCACCTACGACAACCACAGTTCGGATTCCAAGGGGTCCACCAAACTTGTTGGTTTCCTCTTCTATTTGCTGAGCCAATTCTCTTGTGGGTGCGAGAATTATTGCATATGGCCCCTGGAATTCAATAATATTTGTTTAAAAAAATCATCAATCATAAAAAAATCAACTCTAATTCAGGATTTAAGTTAATGATTACTATAAATATTTATTTAAGAAAATTTAATATTTTTATTAATGTTAATGGTGAAAAACTGTTAAATAAAAGTATTAAAAATAAAAATTAATGGTCTTGCTTAGATGGAGGGAATTCAATAGTCTATTGGTGTCATAAAACAGTTGCAAATTTCATTAAACAAACAATTATGGATGGCAAGGAAATAGTTTATTAATGAAACTTAAAATAACTTATTCAGCTATTTCATACTGATTTATCATTTGTAAGAGCCAGTTATTTCAAGTTACATTAAACAAAGAGTGTGTGTACATATGCCTGTTTCTTATACATTTTTAGCCAGGACAGCACTGAGGGTTTCATTTGGCATATTAATCACTAAGTAAATTGCCATAGAACAGCCTGTTCTCATGACTCAAAGTTTACAAAGATGTTGCATCAAATGGAAAACAAAGTAAATTATACTATAACTAATTTGAAAGATTTCACTGAAAAGTATCTATAAGAAAAGAACCTCAAGCAATGAAAGCTTTTAATACAATCTAAAAGATAATGATAGATTTTATATTTGTATTTGAGTTCAATTTTTTTCACATAATTATGTAAGATTATATTTGTTTTTGGAATTTCAAAAGGTCAAGGAAAATGCAAATCCACATATCTAGTATGTATTAAAAATAAATGAAATTTCATAGACACGATTTTTGAACTTACTTGATCAGCATCTTCCAATCTTTCAATTTTTGGTAACGATTGGATCCACATAAGCAAAGGAACAAGGAAGGCAAGTGTCTTACCAGATCCAGTTTCAGCCACGCCAATAATATCTCTGTTCTGAAAATAATAAGTAGTATTAAAAAACTAAAGACATAAGAAACGATGTCATAAGATGTCCCAAACAAGTAAATACTCATTTTTGTTTACTTATAGTAGGGGAAAGCACATCAGTAAAAGTGGAGTGTATTGAGAACATGATCTGAGTTCAAATATTGGTCCTATCTTGTTGTATGCCTAACCATATTATTTACGGTTGTATATGTAACAGAATTCATTATCTGACTTCCATCTAGTCCCCTTTCCCCATCATGTAGAAAATAAGGAGCAAACTTTGTTGGAGAATGGCACAAACACAGGAAGGGCTCAAATATGACCACATATCGACCAAACACCCAAGGAGCAGGGACAGGACCATCATGGGCACATAAAAATAAGCAGATTTCCCAAGTACTGTAATAACACACTTGAAATCATCTCACATTATATTTTCCATTTCTCCCTTAGTAAAACCTTAGCAGTAGAAGGAAGAACTAAAATGTGGAAATTGACACTAGAGAGGACTTCCTCCCAAAGCCTGAACGGAGGGGTTGTCTAAGTTAGGTTTGAGGTTACTAGAGGTCTAAAGCAATGAGACCCATTGTCATCGTAATTCTTTGAGCATTGATAACGCCTAAGTGCTTTAGTTCTTTTTACATTTTGGATTCTTCAATGTTGTCAAAGTCCAGATAATAGATAACACCTTTGATTGCACTAAGGGTTTTATGGGCTTCGGCTTTAATTGTTATTTCATTGTTGAGCATTGTGCAATTCTTTAATTTTTCTGATTGGCTGTTTGATGCTGTTTCTATAAACAGGCATCCTGATTTAAAGTTTTTGATAGTTTGGATCTCACCTATCAGTCCCACTATCGATTTATGAATTAAGAAGAGGGAGACTTTGCTAAAGTCTTTCCCATCTGTTCTACTGACTATAAAAAACTTTGTATAATGTGGAGATTTCGGTACTTTGAGCCTATTGTAATAGGTTCTCTTTCTACTAGTATCAGGTGGTCTCTTCAACTTAAATGAAGTATTATTTAAAAGGGGATGTTTAGTTATTTATTGGTTGAATTTATGCTATTATTATAGAGTTTAAGGAGTATATCTATACTGTCAGTATAGTTTGTGATAGAATTAAATAGCACGTGGGGATTAGCAACTTGAACTTTGATTAGTGCTACTGGTTCCATTCTCCTCCATGTCTAGTACACAACTCCCCCAGTAGATAGCTCCCAAATTCTCTAGGGCCAAAACTGATGATATATAGTATAAATAGTGATACAACCACTAGTCATGTAAGACAGAGAAATGTGGACTCTCATAAAAGAAAACAGGAGGGCACTATTGGCTAAGGAAAAAAAGGCCTAACAAAAAAGTATATATGAATACTTTATGAGTAATTAAAATTATTTTAAGATAAGATAAATTTTATATAAGAACCTGTAACCCAATTGGAATTGCTTGTCTCTGGATAGGTGTAGGATCTTTGTAACCCACTTTATCAACAATTTCCATGATCTCAGGTGAAAAGTTAACTTCCTTCCAGTTTCTGATTGGGTCAGGTATTCTCCCACCTAAAATAAAAAAAATAGTGTGTATATATTTAAACAACTTATTTAAGCATTCTTTAGATCAGAAAAAGATTTATTTGGTTTAGGTCCTTTCATATTTCACAGCAATTTTAAATAAAATAAAATTGATAAACATGAATGAAACTCTTTATCAATGAGAAGACTATCGCACAAGACAGCCCGTCAGGAGAGAGACACTTTGACATTAAATAAATTGTAGAACTTGGTACCTTTAATAGTAATATTGTAATCTTCTCTGAATATTCTCCAATCCCTCTCAGTCATCTCAGTAAGATCCTTTTCTGACCAGTGTCTGTCATCCCATTTTTGCTTGTCTTCCTTCTTTTTGACTTTCTTCAAACGTACCCTAAAAAATTAATAAAGACATTTTGAATAAGCCACTAATATAAACTATACGGTAATAGTAATATTATATTCATCTTCTCCTCAATCAAAAATTAAGACAAAGAGGGGAATAACCCGTCTCCACTATCATGTTAAGCCTTCAGGTATGTGCATCACAGTTTAAATTTTTGAATAGAAATTATAATATGTTTAGCCGTTTTCCACTAATAGAAGAGTGAAGTGCACGTGTTTGCAACAAGTGAAAGCAGGATTGAATAAATACAATCAGTATTGTAAGAGATGTGATAATGTTGAATATGTGTAACATTAAAATTTCAAATATGCCTCCAATGAGCCAACAATTCCATAACAGGCAATTGTTTTTTCCTCACAATAACACCCATCTCCTATCAGACGTACCAACAATAATTGTAATTTGCCTGTGATTTTCTTCCCTATTCCCAAGGATATTGGCCTAACAATCTTCAAAGATTCTAGTCTCTGCAGAATTCCCTTAATGGAAAATACTTTGATTTGCTCAAAAAGTGAAGACGATCATTGCTTACAAATTTTAAAACATAACCTGAGAGGTATGGAACATGTAAAAGATAATAATGGGTTATATATAGTTCTTTAAATATATTTATAAGTATTTAAAGTTTTTATTTAAGATGACCTTAAAAAATCCTAAAACTTATTTTATAACTTGATACATCAATACTGCAATACTAAAAGAAAAAAAAATAAGTCATACTTTTCTTGCTCCTTTTCAGCTTCTGTTCTTCTTTTTTCTAATAAGTCTCCATAGAATTTAGACTGATCTCTTTTCTGAGCCTTTATATCAATACCAGCAATATTACCACGTCCAAAAAATTGAACCTGAAAATTGTAAAATATTCGTGTTTCCATCATTTAAAAAAATATTAAAATTCAATATAGAAGAGTCTGCCCATAATTTTCTTTGGATTTCATTTAAAGTTTTTGATTGCTTATGGATTTAACTTTTTACTTGAAGGACGTTCTTAGACTGTTGTGCTAAATAATTCCATTTTTCAATAAAAAAGATCCAAGAGAAGGTATACACACTACCACATACCAAAAGTGTCCCAATCTTTGCCAGTTTCTCTCAGTGGTTAATGTAATGCTATACCTTCAGTTCATTTTAGGTCTTTGGGATTCATATAAGGTCTACACTATTTCAAGAAGTTGAAAACACAATCATTGGAAAGACATATTTTAATATACCAGTACACAAAATAGACAATGAAACTAACAATTCGGCCAGATCATTCAAACAAGCTAAAATTCAAGTCTGCTTTTGAGATAGTATGTGGAAAGTTTCTCTAAAATATATAAGAAATTATGGTACCTGTAAACATTCAGGAGGAGCTGAATGCTCAAGAGATATATTTCCTAATGCCTCAAGTAAATGACAGGTTTATGTGAATGTGGATGTTGGACGTATTCCTTTAAAAATGAAGCTCGATACTGGAGCAGCCTGCAGTTCAATGACTTACAGAGATATTACAAATTTAATAAAAATGTATTTATGACTAATTTTTAGTTAAAAAATGAACACCGGAGAATTCATATAGAGGGGCCTAGTTTTCATTATTTTAAATATAACCACCAGAGCATCTATAGAAAACTATTCACAATTAATAAAAATTTCATTACCATTTTGTATTCGAGTGAATTAGAGAAATACAGATTGACTAGGCAGATTTGAAACAAGTAGGACCGTGATTCAATTCAAACAAATTAGAATGCATACCTAGGTACACTTATAAATGCTTTAACAAGGCTTTATGTTTATGAAACATGAATAAGGACCTTGTGATATGACTGATGATGGCCATTAGTAGTCGTCATCGCTCATACCAATACCAATTATTATAAACCTCTGGCAATACAATTATGTTTAGGAGTTTCTCAAGGTTTACTTAATTGACCAAAATATTAAGTTTATAATTTATTGAATATGTGCTATTGATCAAATCTTTTTCTAAAAAATAAAAGTCCGTCACGCAGGGGCTGCGTAAACTGAGCAGATTTCCTTCGTGAAGTTTAGTAATAGATAAATCTACATACTGGTAACACAACACCACCGTGAATAAATAGAAACGGAAACAAGAAATGTTTCAGCCAATTTCAATACCTGCCGACAGGAAGCATTAGAAATGTAAACAGGTCTGCCCGCCTCACACCGGAAAGAAAAACAATTACTGAAATATATCAGAATATAACATATTAATTTTATTGAGAACTATTTACTATATCTACTACTGTAATTAATAATGAGTCAGAATAATTGTTATCTCAATTAATCAAATTTTAGTAGTCCAAAACCTAAAGACAGGGGGGGGGGGAAATCACGAAGACATATTTGCATGTATCTCGTATAATAAAGGTCTCTTCAAAGCAATGTTGGTATTTAAGCTTCGAATAATGTGATTTATTATGTAGCAAAGTATTGTTTATGTAACATGAGTATAAGTGGTGGTTTGCTGAAGGCTGAAATCTGAAAAATTCAAATATCTCGGTTAATATTCAAGATAGAGAATAAATGTATATAACAATATTTATAGTAAATCTAATTTGCAATAAGATTGATTCTATACAATTTTTCAATCCGACGTATAGTAACGGAAATATTTCGAATTTTCGAAAATCGTCCCCTCTAAACCCCCCCCCTCCCACTGTTCCGATTTCAGCCGTTAACAAACTTGATCTTTCTTTTTACATAAAACAACTAAATATCGAGTTTGGTAACAATCAAACAAAAATTGCGACCGCTAGAGCGGTAACAGACAATTATATACAGGGTGCCCCAAACCAAACGGCCAAACTTTAGGGATCGATAGAGGGTCGAAAAACTAAAACAAAAAGTCCTCTGGCATATGCCTCGTTTTCGCGAAAATCACAAAAAACTAAAAATAGTTGTGCAAAAACTAGTTAAGACCAATGGAAGAGCGGATTTTATTCCTTGAATGAATTTTAGCAATAAATGTTATTCCAATACAATTATTGTATTCTAATCTTATACTAACAGAAAGGTAATTGAAAAAAAAAATTATTTTTATTATTATTAAGAAAAAATAATAAATACTTTTTTATTCAAATATTCATAGTATAAAAAAAATTACCTATTTAAAGTAGATAACATTATGAACAATAACTGAAGATTAAAACATAAAAAAATATTAAAAATTTAGAAAATTAATAAAATATTTAAATATTCTTACTTGGAAAACATAAATGCTTCAGTTTTTATATGGGTCTACCATAGTGCGAAAAAAAACCCTGAAAATTTTGAAGGTTTTACCTTCTCTAAAATTACATCGTTAATTTCTAAAGCGTCTAAATGTTGTTCGAAGTGCTGGCCTCTCGCTGCAATACACGCATCACATCGCGTACTCACAGATCGCACTGCATCTAAACATTGTTCTGCGGTGAGCTGGTTGCAAACCATTCTGATGCGCTCGATGAGGTCATCCCTTGTGCGGACGGGCTCTCGGTAGACATTTTCTTTCACGTATCCCCACACGAAGAAATCTAGTGGCGTGAGGTCTGGAGACCGGGGAGGCCAAGGCACCGGCCCACCTCGTCCTATCCAGCGACCTGGGTAGTTGATGTCCAACCAGTCTCGTACGGCCCTTCCGTAATGTGCAGGACAACCATCGAGTTGAAACCAGCTCTCAAGCCTTGTTCCCAAAGGGATATCTTCCAAAAGTGCCCGTAAGTCATTCTCCAGGAATAGATGATAACTTTCAGCGTGAAGTCGAGCAGGCAAAAATACGGGACCTATTATGCGATTATAACAAAGACCGACCCACACGTTTACAGAAAACTCATGCTGGTAGTGAAATTCTCTAACAGCGCGGGGATTTTCATGTACCCAAAGGTGGTAGTTTCTTTGATTGAATATGCCCGCACGTGTAAAAGTCGCTTCGTCCGTCCAGATTACTTTCGAACTTAAGTTTACATCGTTTTGCAATTGTTCTTTGTACCAATTACAAAAATTTAATCGGCGGGGATAATCAGCGGGTATTAAATTTTGTACCTTTTGTACATGGTAAGCATGCCTGCGGTCAGCCCTTAATGTGCGCCAAATGGTTGTCTTTGGTATGCTTAGAACTGAAGCAGCTCTCTGGACGCTTGTGCCAGGGTTGGTATTGAAGTGCCTCAGTATCCTCTCCCTCCGCCTCAGGTCGGCTTCCATCGGAGCCTGCATACGGTTTCCACAACGATTACATGAGAAGGGCCCAGTCTCTCGAAGCCTTCTGAAGATGCTGGTAAAAACACCAAAGTGTGGGGTTTCTCGGTCAGGAAACCGTCTGCGATATTCCCGAACTGCCTGACGTGCATTGCCATCGCAGAATCCGTAGATGTAGACTATGTCCGCGTATTCAGCGTTGGTAAATCTAGCCATATTTGTTGACTTCACTGAACAGTACTAGCAACACCACTAATGTGAGAATGCGAGGCTGGATTCCCCCCAAAAAGGATTAAAATGATAGTAAACATTTTAATCCTTTCTTTTTAAGTTTAAACACTCAACCTAGACGTTTTATTGATAAGGAAAGCGTGAGAATATTCATGTTTTCTAAATTTACTCCTCGTAAATTAAAAAATTAAGCTTACTCAAAAAGCCAATAGTTTTTTGTAATTTAAATACATTATTAAAAAAAAAATACACTTTTTGCACAACTATTTTCAGTTTTTTGTGATTTTCTCAAAAACGAAGAGAAAACGAGGCATATGCCAGAGGACTTTTTTTCTTAGTTTTTCGATCCTCTATCGATCCCTGAAGTTTGGCCGTTTGGTTTGGGGACACCCATATATATATATATATATATATATATACAATTTTGAACAGACCTCATTTTCGTCATCTCCTGGGTAGGATCAATGGACATTTGAAGAAAAATTTCGAAAATTCCGTCATGAGTACGACCTTAATAGCTGATTTCCCTTAAGGAAAATCTGCTAAAAAAAAATACAGGTTTAAAAACTCACCTCCAGAATTATCTATATCCAAAATATTTCTCCGGTGTTCTGACCAGTGTCTTCAGGTGTCTGTTGTGATGCTTAAAGGGCTCTTGGCAGTCTTTTATGACATTTTTTTTTTTTTTTGAATGTATGTATTGGAATATGGAAGTGACTTCTGAAGTCCAATACGTACATATCAGACTATAATGTTTATCCCAATAAGGAATCTATATTTTTAGTTGGTTATTTAGTGTTATGGTAAGATTATATAATAAATACTATTTTTCTTTTGAAATGAAAAAAATTAATAAGTTAAACAGAAATAATAGGTGTCATTCTTAAATGACTTTTATTTAAAATGAGAAATGACCCAAAATGCCTAGCTGATTAAGCATCAAAAGAAATATCGAGTCAAAAATTATACCTATTTGAGGAGGTCTTAAAATATTTCAATCACATTTGTCATAAAAATTCTTTCTATGAATGAAATAGAGAATAGAACATGAGATATTTGATTTGGGAGTCATACAAGCTTATTTTATGTAGCCTGTAGATGATGGACATTATTTTTTAAACTTCTGGTACAAGAACATTCAACGTAAGCGCTCACGATGAAGGCTGCATCCCTCTTCACGATGTTTTATGGAAAATCATGCCATTAAAACTAACAAAATTATGGGAAAGGTATGACAGGATATCCCAACTCCTTAACTTTCATCATTCACAACAGGGGAAAAAAATATATATATATATCCATTATTTTTTGAACTTAAAACTGCTAACAGCCACGTAGGCATTTACCTTATAAAGCTGGTTGAAATACCAGAGAAATATTAAGGATAACTCACACGACACCACTGGAGTTAAGTCAAGTTCTAAAACCCATCATGAATTCCCAATGAAGGAGTCTAAACACACATACACTCACAAAAACAGAAAAATATGTTTCTCTCTGTATTTAAAAATGCACACCTACAATGTAAACAGTAATTGAGGAAAATCTAAGTACCTGATGTCTCTCTTTGTAAAGAGGATTATAATCAACTGAAGTGTCTTCGGATGTATCCCAATCAAAAACAAATTTGCGGTCATTAAGACGACGGACCCTCCTTTTCTTCTTAATGAGACCAAGATACCTTTCTTTAATAGCTTCATTTTCCTTTTCTTTGTCTTTTACTACTTCCTTGTCTTCAACTCTCACTTCTCTGGGACGATCACGTCTGTAACAGGAGTATTAAAATCAAAATATATATAATGGATATTCATTCAGAGACTGGCAACAGCAATCATATACCTCTAAGCAAAATACTTAAACTTACTGATCGTAAATGACAGAATGTTAAATATACACATCTTAATGTACTAATCATAAAACAAATAAATAAATAAAGGGTCTTATGGCAGTCACTTGTGAAAAGATAGCTGATTCCCATTAACAGAAATCTTCAAATATAATACTTGGACAGCATGAATGAAAAGGGGGGGGAGTAGGATTTTCATGTGAATAACGTTATTAAAGAAAATTTCTTGTCCACTTTGGTGCAAAATAAATTTTATTCAAACTTCTCCAATGAGCTGAAGTTATTAAATTAAATAAACAAAATGTTTGGTCGCACTTCATTTAAAATTATTTCACTTGAAAGTGGTATGTTATCCCTGTTCCAATACATAAGAGGAAAAAAAGGTTATAGAACATAATTTATAGATCTTTTTATGATAAACAAAATAAAGTCCGTCACGCAGGGGCTGCGTAAACTAAGCAGATTTCCCACGTGAAGCTTTACAATAGAGAAATTTTACAAGAGCCGAGCAGTCAAGGAAAAGGCCGAACTAGCTTTTGGCGGGAAAGTCAATCTCGTCCGTTAGCCGCCAAGATTTAATAAAAATGCAAATACAGTCAACTCTCGCTAACACGAACCTCGATAACACGAAATCCTTGATATAACGAATTATTTTTAATCCCCTTGGAAAAACCTGTCTAACACGAAGAAATTACCATTTGTAACACGAACTAATTTTCCGGTTATAATTTACCTCTATAACACGAAGAGAAACAAAAATTACTTCTGTAACTCGAAGTTCAGTAGATAAGACGAATTTTATTAGCGCATTACCTTTATATCACGATGTTCTCAGAATGGATTTGTTTAACACGAAATCCCGGCGTTCAGGTTGCAACCTGTCGGTGAGACATAACCGGGGACAAGAGCCTTTAGTCTGTTTGAAGTCTCGTCTCGGGTATTTTTTTATTATACTGTACCAAGTAAAATGTTTAATTTTGAAGCTGTAAGGGATACAGCAAAGTTTTTTTTATTTTAATCAACATTATGACTGATAGTGTTTTTCATTTTTAAGCAAAGGATGATTAAGGACTTATTAATCAGTGGAATTAATATTATATTTTCTGTTTTCTGTGTTTTACCGGTTTTTTTTAAATTATGTATATATACATATTTTAATTCATTTAAATATTCGTAAAATATTAAGATTATGCAGATTTGTAAAAGATGTAGGGAATAAATCTCAGTGCATTTTTTTACCTCTGTAACACGAGTTTTCATTTAGTTCACCTCTATAACTCGAAAGATGCCTAAGACGAACTATACATAACACGAACAAAAATGGCAGTCCCGTGGAATTTCGTGATAGCGAGAGTCGACTGTATCTCGGTTAATATTCAAGATAGAGAATAAATGTATATAAGAATATTTATAGTAAATTTAATTTGCAATAAGATTGATTCTGTACAATTTTTTGATCGGACGTATAGTAACGGAGATATTTCTAATTTTCGAAAATCCTCCCCTCTAAACCACCCCTCCCACTGGTCCGATTTCAGCCGTTGATCTTTCTTTTTACAGAACTTGATCTTTCTTTTTACATAAAACGACTAAATATCGAGTTTGGTAACGGTCAAACAAAAGTTGCGACTGTTAGAGCGGTAACAGACAAATATATATATATATATATATATATATATATATATATATATATATATATATATACAGTTTTGAATGGACCTCATTTTCGTCATCTACTAGGTATGATCGATGAACATTTGAAGAAAAATTTCAAAAATTCCGTCATGAGTACAACTTCAATAGCTGATTTCCCTTAAGGAAAATCTGCTAAAATGCACTATAGAAATTTGTTGTATCTATAATAAATACAGAAAAAATTGCTATTTTTTTATTTTTCCCTATTTCAAAACCAATCAAAAGATGAGGTGCATAGCTATAGACAGTATAACACTCCTAAACATCATGATTCAATGTTCAAAGTGCTTTTTAAGAAGCTATGCGAGATACATATGTACATAAAGACATCATGCCAAAACTAGTCAAATTGTGGTCCCAGAAGGTCACAATGGATAATTCTTTTGAAATTTGAAAACCAAAAATTTTCACAATTACAATACTTCCTTTACTTCATACAAGTAAGTATAAACAAAACTACCTGAGCCAAATAACAAATGAGGTTTTAGTCTGCAATGAAAAAATATCTATTTATCCAAATATAATGGGACCTAAATGAAAATATTTTTCTTTCAATGGAATTTATTGAATAATTACGTGCATAAATAAATGGATTAATAAAAAAAAACAGAAATGTATTACTGATTAATGTATTTTTTTTTGGAGGAAAATCATTTTTTTAACAAAATAAATAAAAAAACAAGTTGGAAGCAGAAAAGTAGAATTGATTGTTTTTAATTAAAAGAAAATTTTGTTTTGTTTGATTTCTATATGAATTTAAACAAAGATTATAAATCACAGCATATACTGGAGTATATAAACTCTGGTTACCTTTCATGGTCCCGAGATGATCTACTGTCTGGTGGCTCTGGAGCTCGGAATGCTTCAAAACGCTTTCGTTGATCTTCTATGGCTCGCTTTTGAGCTTCAACCTCTTCTCTCCTCCTGCGGATAGCCTCAGCTGCTCTCTCTTCTTTTGTCAAAAATTTTGGCTGTATAGAAAAACATCATAATAAAACTATAAATACAGAATTAAAAAAAAAAAAAGTTTTCAAATAATATAAATAAGCAATGTTAATCTCTTTGTTATTTTGGGAAGAGTCAATTATACTAAAAAAAAAAAATTTATTTTTTTAATAAGGGCATTATGAAATAAGCTATGTGTCAGGTATAAAAACACAAGACTGATGTGGCTGCTATCAAAAAGAATAATCATTTACTGGGGAAAAGAGTAATTATAATATATCAATGCTGCCATAATCTATGAAGCATAAATTTTTTATAACTCAATTTTGGACTCATTTATAACAGGTTGTTAAGCAAGTACATAGTATAAGCCCTTAAAAAGTCCTCGCAGTAAAACAAGAATTCAGAATAAAGGACCTCAGTTTCAGTCTAGATTACGTTGATAATATATAGGTTGGGTGAGTAAAACAAAAGTATTTGCATAGTTACCTTGCTTTTGGCAGCTTCTTCAGCTTTCTTTTTCGCCAATAGTTCTTCTAATGAAAGTGGTTCCTTCTTTGTAGCTAGACCATTATCTTCCTCTTCTTCTTCCTTTTTTATTTCTTCCTTCTTAACCTCAGCCTTCACTGGAGGAGGTCTGTAAAGAAATATATAATGAAAAATGCATATTACTTTCAAACCTTAGAATAAAGCTCCATTATGTGTTAGAGTAATATATGCTCTCTCTACTTAAAATATGCTTTGTTATTTAATTAATGCGTGTATTAATAGCTAAACTGGTACAGTTGAGTTATTCCGACTGCATATATTATCTTGTGATCCCTCAAAAGAAATGTAATTATCACCATTATATCAGACTAGGGAAATTATAATCTGCCTGTTTTAGAATTAGAAACTTCTAAATATTCCTTATACCAACCAAAATTCAAAACTAAAGCACTAATTCTGAAAATTGCTGAAGCAATAATATAGTTTTCTACAATTGTTACATAAAAAAAAACATATTTTTTTTTTTGTGGGAAGGGAAACATAAAAAGCCATTTCCACTTACTTTAACAACAAACTCTCAAATTACAATAAGTACTAGGAAGCATACTACATTATTTTAAAACACTGCTCCAAATCCGAAATATAGAAACAAGTGTCAAGATATTATTTATTATATTAATAATCACAAGAATCAGGATTCAAGATCATGTGAATTTTTCAATAGGTTTATCACTTACGGTGATTTTTCCTTTTTAATTTTCTCCTTCTCCCGCTCCTTTTCGCGTTCTCTGCTTTTACTTCTAGAACGCGAACGCTCTCGAATTTTTTCTTTCTTCCTTTCTTTAGATCTACTACGGGACCTTCTTCTTTCTCTTCTATCCTTTTCTCTACTACGGCTGCGACGGCCACTTTTCCTTTCAACGCCCATAGCTTTGACTACTAAAGTAAAATATTAATAATTCAATTAATTACAGTAAGCAATGATCAAAAATGTAAAAAAAAAACTAAATTCAAATTGACCACCACAGCAAGTTTATAAACAAACTCTTTTGAAACCTTTTAGAGGGTTCTTCCTCTTTTCAGTCCATAGAAGTAGAATATGTCTATGAATGCAATATGTCCAATGATATAGAAGTGGCCCTTGGAGATGACCCCAAAGAGCTAGAGAAATTGTTTAATTTTGTGAAAATTACGAATGTATACAAAGAAATTTAAACTACAAGTTTTTTTTTGTATCCTCTTTTATATAGTTAAAATGGCGATATGGGTCAGGATACTAAAACGTGAGTTATATAATATTACAGGGCGATGATAACATGGTAGTTTTTCGTCCTAAAACCTTCGAAACAAACAAGAACTAAGCTAGTACTGTCTCCTTTACAGGAATAGTAAAGGCCGCTGGTATTATGTCGTCAGGGACCATTTCAATAAATTCAATATCAATTGACTTACCAAATGGCGCTACAGTCTTTGAAAGAAATGGGCCTTTTTGGTAAGTGGCAAAAAAAAAACAACGGTTAAAGGTCAGACCATTCAATTTACAACTCGAGATGGAACTACTACTCCATCTTTGTTTACTCCAACTCCGCTCATTAACACCATTGGCGCGAAAGATTATCCGGAGGCTACTTACTAATATGCAACTTAGGGAACTGGACTTGGACGCTTTTCCTATGGTTCATAAAGTCAAAACTTGAGACCTTAAAAAACTTCACATTTGTCATTCTGTAGTTTCTCCTTTAGTACTAGATTGTTACAGAATTTTTGTTGCAGAAGAAAACAAGAAGTTTCCTAAAATAATTGCCCCAAAAGAAGATGAAGAATCCCCGTAAATCAAGCATCAGTATACTCTAGACACCAGCGTCACGGATATCACTGTCAACTTATGGACAGTTCCTTTCTGTAGTAACAGCCCATAATGAGGGGATTCGTGGTTTAAATACGAAAACCCCTGCTATAATTTTTGGTACAAAGTATCCTGACAGGCCCTCAGGTAATGCGTCTCAGTTGCCCCCAAGTTGCTATCACATCATAAGGTCCTATAACACGGCCTAACAAACACAACAATCTATCCAATGTCCTCTATAAACGCAACTACCATTAAGCAGTGCAGCCGAGCTTGTACTTGCTCTTCATCATCTAGGTCCAACATCTACTAAAATATAGACCCCCCCCCCGCTCTTCTCTGTGCAACACTATCCAGGTTGGGAGAGATCTGTTTCCTAAGGTCTTTCACAGGTGCACCCAAGGGTCTCCATTTATTCATTGAGTATTACAACTCTTCTCAGAACGAAGTATTCTGGAGGTTGATTAGGCTCAGTGACCTCCTTCATAAAGGAGACGTATGGAGCCTTCATTTATGTTCGTCTTATATTGGATTCTGGAAGTCTGGGTATATTCATCTCGAAGAATATACCAACAAAATACGGAGGAGCACCTGATAATAATTTTCCTAAGCCCAATCACAGAACAAGATGGCAACTCATTTGAGAAACCATCCGGTTCCATCAAGTACATCACCTCAAACGTTTCTATACTCATAAATTGATCACTCAGTGTATTGTTTTTGTCACATATAGACAGATCATCACTTCTTACCACTACTTTTTCAACAGCACATGCGAACTATGATAATCGCTACTATTACGAAAGATTATGATTAACCAAAAAAAAGTTCACATCTCATTGTTTTGCTCACTCTGCCAATAGAAATTATTCCTTTTAGTATCAAAGGAACAGTGGTTCGCTCTAGTACAGTTCTTTGTGTCAGAGTCTGCAGGTAGCCGATTGTCGGTGATCTCATCACTCAATTTGTGATTATGTTTGTTTGTTTACTATATTTACGTCCACTTTATGCTACTATGGCTTATCTACAGGTTACCACCCTTTTCTAATTTCCTTTCTTCCTTTTCTTCTAATTTGTGATTAATATGGGAATCATTCGTTCACTCAATTTGTGACGAGATCACTCAATTTGAGTGATTGAGATAAACATTATTCATTATAAATTATAGTACTAGATATAGTAAATAGAATTCAGTAAAATTAATATGTAATATTCAGATATACTTCAGTCATTTGTTTTTCCATTCCGGTGAAGAATATTTCTATCTATCTGTTTAGCTCTGAGAGGTTGACCGACATGTTTGTTTACAATTCAGACGGTTTCAGTTGGGAAGTTATTAAAATTGACTGAAAGATTTCTCATTACCATTTCTATTTATTCACTTAATATTCACGGTGGTGATACGTGTCAGAAGTATGCTAATTTATTTATTGTAGAACGTCACGTAGGAAATCTGCTTAGTTACGCAGCCCTGGACATTTTCTATTGTGTCTTCAGCTTAGTGCTAATTGGGAACGTGCCAGGTAACACTCCTTATGAGTAGACAGTTCTTTTTGTAGAAATTCAGCACAATGTTGAAGAGCAACTACATTAAATGTGTTCCGGAAGCTGAATGAAAGTATCGCCGACCCAGTATAAGATGCCTCTCGGTATAACCCTCGTGTTAAAACACACCAGCCTTTTTGCTCTTAATTTCCTTTAATTTATTTTTAAGATTTGCTGTGCATCAGACAACTTACTCGAATACATTAACCAACTCGGCACCACCCGTTACCGGGTAACCCTGATGCTCTATGGTGGCTGCAAACCAAACTTAAATGAATGAATAACAATACTGAACGAAGTTATGAGGGGGGCAAGATAAAGGTTGTGCATTGTATGTGCACGATATGTAGTCAAAGAGAGATCGCAAAAGGCCATGACAGCAAAAGATTGTTGTGAAGAAACGGTGTTTAATAACAGAGACAAAATAAGGACAAATCTCACTTCGGTCACGATCACACATATAAAAAAAAAGCCCGTTACGCAAAAGCTACGTAAACTAAAACCCCCCTCTAAACTCCCCTGATTCCTGGTGCGATTTCTGCCAATAACATGTATGATCTTCAGTGTTGACTAAAACAGTTAATTGTCGAGTATGGTATAGACCAATAAGCAATTTCTAGACAAACCAAAAAGAGACTATTGCATAGTACTCGTATTCCTCGACGTTTCTAAGGCGTTTGATAGGGTTGGCCATATAACAAAAACATTATCAACATATAAATTCTTCTTAAGCTGCAAAATACGGTCGACAGCCTACTTACAGGCAACCAAATATCTATTTCGCTGGCTAAAAGAAAGAAATTCGAGCCTCTACTGATTAAGAAAGGAGTAGCCCTGGACACCCCAACATCTCCTTTTCTTTTTAATATAGGAATCGATTTTATATCCCACGAATTAAGCTAAAACGATATTACTAATGCTTTTGGATATCGATTAATTGAAAATTTACCTAGTCTATCATGTTACGGATTTGCCGACGATATTGCCCTCATTGCTAAAGACAAGGAATCGGCTGAACTTCTCGTAGAACTTGTCATAGACAATTTTCAAAAAATCGGATTAAAGGTAAATGCTGAAAAAAGTATATCGATACAATTAGAAAAGGGGGAGCTAATTTCGACAGAACTAAGGACTATGGATGGCCAAATAATTTATAGTATTGATGCAGATGAAAGAATCCGATAGCTGGGAGTCTCGTTTAAGGAAGAAATCTGACTGAATAAAGTTATAAGCTTATGGACACCCTAGAGGAAAAATTGAATAAATTAACGTCACCGCTCTTATTAAAACCAGACCAGAAGCTAAATGGCTTGAACCAATCAATATGTATGTCACCTCCAACCTTCCTTTTTGAAGAAAATAGACAAACTAGTCAGACGTTGTGACAAAGCAATATTAAATATCCCATCTCCTGACAGCATGTTTTATTCAACCCGCAATGTTAGATGTTTGGGAATGTTCAATGCATATTGGGAATTTTTTTTACAGCATTTAAATGTACGTTCTGCACTCAAGTGAGACGGGAATCCATATGTACTGTCAACTAGATGAGCTCTGAAATAACAGATAGTTTGTCTGCACTCAAGTTATGTGCCGATGAAAATGAAAATACTCAGTCAAGAGTTTTCGACAAGAATTGCGCCAAATTTTCTTCAATGAGTGGTGATGCCTACCTGTTAAATTGGAATTGTTAATTGGAAATAATTAACTTAAATAAGGCAGATAAGGAGGCTGACTTTGATGGGAACCCCAAAAAGATGGTTGAGCTTAATTTACTTTGCTTTGTAAAATCTTGACCGGACCTCATTTTCATCATCTACTAGGTAGGATCGATGGACATTTGAAGAAAGTTTTCGAAAATCGCGTCATGAGTACAATATCAATAGCTGATTTCCCTTAAGGCAAATCTGCTAATAAATATTGACTCATCTGTTACCGCTCTAGCGTCCGCAATTCTTATTTGATCTTAACCAAACTCGATATATAAGCTTTTCATACAAAACTGAAGGTCGAGTTCGTCAATGGCTGAAACCGAAGGAGTGGGAGGGGGGTTTAGAGGGGGAGAATTCCGAAATAACTCCTTTACTATAGTCAGATCATATAATTGTACAGAACCAATTTTATTGAAAATAAAATTTACTATAAATATAGTTATATGCATGTATTCTCTGCTTAGTTAAGGCAGCCCCTGCGTGATGGATTTTTGATATTGAAATCATTGACTATTATTCCCGCCTGACTGAGAATCCCTAAATTATCATATCTAATTTTTACACCATACAGAAATGTTTAAAGTTTTGGAGGAGATGGAGCTAATTGGAAAAAAACAACAACCGCATACCAACAATAGAATACACTTGAGATGGACCTTCCACAGCTCTAATCAAAGAAGTTATCAGATTAAATATATCTTCTTGGCTTCCATATTTTCTGGTTTCAATAACACACTGTCTATACAGGTGTGTTGTTCGTTCATGGCTGAAATTTTAGAGTGGGAGGGGAAATTTCAAAAATTCAAAATATCTCCACTTTTATACCTCTGATTGAGAAATTGTATAAAAGTTGTTATATACATTTTTTCTTTATCTTGAATATTAACTGGATTGTTTAGTTTTCAACATTCAGCAAACCACTGTTACTCATGCCATTTTAACAATACAATTACATGAAACAAGTTATTCAAATGTTAAATACCAAATATTGTTTTCATTGATTTTTACTAAATGAGATACATGCAAAATGTTTATTTTATCTTACCGTTTAATTCAACACTAAAGTTCATAGTCGTTAATGGCTTGGATTTGGAACCGGTGGTGGGGGGGGGGAGGGGCAGGAATTCGGAAAGTCAAAGCATCTCTGTTATGTGTCTTATCTAAAAATGTTATAGAGTCGATATTGTTGTACTATTGATGCTCTATACCTTTTTTTTGCAGCAGTGTACTCTTCTCTTCAGCCTTGAATAAATCCCACTTCTGGTCATCGGATTTTATTTAGAAAATGAAAATATATGGGTAGGAGGGATCAATAGTTTGTCATACCAGACTAACTGCCTATTGTGTAAACTGATTCATAAGGCCTCAACCAGTCGTAATTATATTAAAGACAAAGGTTGAGTGCGAGGCATGGTCAACTTCACCTCTATAAAAACTAAGCTCTAATCTGTTTAGATTCTTTAAGAGGAACACCCTTAATAATACCAAATGTCAAACACACATCTATGTGAGCTCACACACATCGGGATTATGTTTCTGTCAGAGGCAATTATATTATTCAACTTATATTTTGTTGGAAAGGATAAAGGATGAACACGTAATAAAAATTACCAATATGAACAGTATATTTTATACATATTCTATATGAATATCATATATATATATTTTTTTCTTTCTAAATGGTAAACTACACAGTACCTATCAAACCAAAGTATACTAAACTACAATTTCCTCTAAGTGCAGTCTTCATAATTTTAATAAATTCTTGAATATTTTTAATAGTTATATAAATTTAATTTTTAAAATATTTTTATAACAATATGCAGGCACGCCTACAGATATTATGTTCATTGCACTCTTCCAAATGGCAGACAAACCCTTCAATTATATTTTATTCAATACAAATGTATTTATTGTATAAACTTTTCCCTCTTATTTTCTAATAAATGCACCTTCATTAAAACTGCAGATAATATAAAGAATATATGTATATATACTTATGTATTAATATGCTCAGATAAAACATTTAGCAAACCATAAAAAAAACGGATAATCTTGCTTAATTTGATCTAATAAGCACATAACAACATTTATTTTAAACATGGTGTTGCTTTATCATACACACTTTAAGAAGGGACATATATATACTTGCAGTTTTAAAAATATAGACATGTTTTGGGCATTATTATTTGCCATACAAATATATGTACAAATATAAATAACTTCTTAACAAAAAAAAAAAATAAAAAAGGTAAATTAGAAGGCCAAATGGAATACCCTTAGCTTTGTTGCAATTTAAAATGTATTCATGCATGTCTGAATATGGTTTGGTCGTAAATTTGTAATAATTGTAAAATTTGCAAACAAAAACTCATAAAAAATTATGAAGCAATATGATTTTAGCTTTATTATAAATTGAAATAATATTGGTGGGTGACCGTAGCTCTATTTTACTAAAGTAAGGATACATAGGAATAAATGCCAACGAGGAATACTTGAAAAGTTATTTAACTTTGGGGGGGGGGAGGCAAATAAAACGAAATAACAATAGTAAACAAACAAACCATATTCATAATTCTGAGGTGCATGTTTAAAATAACCAAAAACTTATTATGTCTCAGAGGTTCAGAACTTGTTCTTACAATGAGCTATTACTCAATTCAAAACAAAGCTAATTGACATGGAACAAACGTATACACTAGTGATTAAACACACTGGAAATTAGTTGGAGCTTATGAGTACATTAAAAATCATCCTGTATATTGAGATTGAGAGGACATTTCCAAGTTTCAATTTACACTCATATGGTTTTCAGTAAAAAAAAATGACAAACCCAAATCACACTTGAATAACAGGCCCAGAAGGAAATGTTTCAATAATAATATATATATATATATATATATATATATATATATAATTTAGGAATTGATAAATATAAATACACAGTAAGAAATGTTCTATTTTTTGCTATATAGTTCAATGTGAGCATGTGCCTCTGAGTATATATATATATATATATATATATATATATATATATATATATATATATATATATATATATACTCACTATAATAATACCTTCTTTAATAAAATAATAGGAAAGATAACATTAAACCTCTGAAATGATTTAGAGGTTAAATAATTAAGACTGGGGAGTGAGAAAAGAAATAGTATACACTCATGTATAAAATAAAAAAAAATACCTCTGAGACAAGAATAACAATAATAATATTATGTGTAACATTACCACTTTAGGACTTATCATACACAATAAAATGGCACTTAATACAAATCATAGGACCATTTTCATTAAATATGTATAAATATTTATAAACAAAACAGAATACTATATAAAAATCTACATCACAAAGTGTTAGGATAAAAAGGGAGCCTGAGATCATTTGAAATATATTTCTCATATGACCTACTATTCTGCTAAATGCAGCAATATTGATCTACTAAAATAAAACGTGACAAATGTTCTATTTTATTAAATAGTAGATAAAAATGAGCAATTTTTAAGTTATACTTTCAAGTATAACATTTTGGAAGACCTAATTTACTAAGCAAGTTTTGTTTTTTTGGAGTTGCATTATATAAGAATAAAACACTTCTCTTCCCATAAGTCAATTTTTATCTAATAAGATGCACCAGTTTAATGTGAGAAGTCATAAATGCTATAAAAACTTTAGCAACTGATCATTTTTTTTCATAACAATTATCAGTGAAAATTAACTTACTGCTGGAGCTGTTCGAAATAATAACTGGAAATGTATAGTTTGTTTTAATTTCATTCATATGTTATTAAATTATCAGTCCTAAAAACGTTTTGATCTTTCATCACATTGAATTAAAAAATAAAAACAAACCAAATGTTTAATTGTAAACAGAATATTCCTGTTCAATAATAATAGGACTTAAAAGGAAGAACAAAGAAATACCAAGGCAATAGAATTAAAAATAACATAGATAAAGTAAATGTTTTGAATGGTGAAGATAGTTCTACTGTCCAGTCAGGAGATTTAATAAGAAGAATAAATAAGAGCATCATAAGAATACTGATGATTCTAATAATTAAACTTTATTGACTGTGATATTCTATTTAAATCAAGAAGAAATTCAAGTTAGTTGTGTGAAGGCCGAAAAATCATTATTGATGATTTCATGACACTACATATTTGCATGTATCTCCCGTAATAAAGGGGTCTTGGAAACAATACTTGGGTTTTAAACTTAGAATAATGTGGTTCATGATATAACAGCTTATTCCTAACATGATATGAGTAGGAGTGGGGTTTATTGAAGGCTGAAAACTAAAAAATCAAAACATCTCAGTTAATATTCTCGATAAAGAAAAAAATGTATATTACAGCTTTTATGCAAAATTACATTTTAAATAAGATTGCATCTTACAATTTTTTGATAACAAAAATATTTCTATTTTCAAAATCACTCCTCTCTAGACTACCCCTCCGACTTAAAAACATTATCAATAACTCCCTGCGCTTCTTTTCACACTACATATTTTTGACTATCAGTAAGTTTCTAAGCATTTTTCTAAAGCATCTAATTAACACTATTGGTAATGAAATTACATCAATGTCAAGTTTGTACCGCTAAATAATTTTTTTTTTCTACAGTTAAAAGATAAATTGCTGAATTATTAGTGTGTGTGTTTTTTGTTTGTAAGAATAAACAAATAATCAATTTTCAATAGAAATTTACTTAATATAATTTTTTTTAAAATATGTAACAACTCCATTGTGTTAAATATTAGTAACTTTCAATAAATTTTAAATGTAACTGAGACTTATGTTTCTATATAAAAATATAATCATTGCACATTTATCACATATTGCTGCATTCAGAGATTTATTTTCATACACTCCCATATAATAACTCAACACAACAACAAGCTAAATATTATACAAATTATATACATTGTACACCAAATTATTTGAGTAAATAATATTAGCCGAAATTCTGCTTAAGGTCTGAGCCCTCCTACCGTATGGCTTTCACATTTCATTAAAATTTCTATTCAAGTGTGTTATTGTCATATCTATCACTATTATTACAATATATATATTATTAACTATATAAAGCTTTGGCTAAATAAACTTTTAAGGTATTTTTCATTCTTTTTTTCCACATTTTTATACATTTATAAGTCAGTACGTCCTTTTCAATGTTAGGCACAAGTTTTTTCAGAGTAAAAAATCAACATTAATGAAAGTATTTCATTTAAAACTATAAAGTATCAATGTTAACTTGAAAGTTTCTTTGTAATGCAAATAATTGTTCTTAATTTAACTGGTGAGTGGAGCAGAATTCAAGATGAGATTGATGTTTTCACAGAAAAATGACAAATCTAAAAAAAAAGAGAGAGAGAGAAATAAGTAAATCAATGTAATAAAATCTATCAGAAATGTGTGTGCATATAAAAGAATGTATATACATATATTTATGTGTATGTATATATATATATATATATATATATATATATATATATATATATATATACACACACACATATACAGGGTGTCCCCAAACCAAACGGCCAAACTTCAGGGATCGATAGAGGATCGAAAAACTAAGAAAAAAAGTCCTCTGGCATATGCCTCGTTTTCTCTTCGTTTTTGAGAAAATCACAAAAAACTGAAAATAGTTGTGCAAAAAGTGTATTTTTTTTTTAATAATGTATTTAAATTACAAAAACTATTGGCTTTTTGAGTAAGCTTAATTTTTTTATTTATGAGGAGTAAATTTAGAAAACATGAATATTCTCACGCTTTCCTTATCAATAAAACGTCTAGGTTGAGTGTTTAAACTTAAAAAGAAAGGATTAAAATGTTTACTATCATTTTAATCCTTTTTGGGGGGAATCCAGCCTCGCATTCTCACATTAGTGGTGTTACTAGTACTGTTCAGTGAAGTCAACAAATATGGCTAGATTTACCAACGCTGAATACGCGGACATAGTCTACGTCTAAGGATTCTGTGATGGCAATGCACGTCAGGCAGTTCGGGAATATCGCAGACGGTTTCCTGACCGAGAAACCCCACACAGAGGTGTTTTTACTAGCACTTTCAGAAGGCTTCGAGAGACTGGGTCCTTCTCATGTAATCGTCGTGGGTACCGTATGCAGGCTCCGATGGAAGCCGACCTGAGGCGGAGGGAGAGGATACTGAGGCACTTCAATACCAACTCTGGCACAAGCGTCCGGAGAGCTGCTTCAGTTTTAAGCATACCAAAGACAACCATTTGGCGCACATTAAGGGCTGACCGCAGGCATGCTTACCATGTACAAAAGGTACAAAATCTGTGAGTACGCGATGTGATGCCTGTATGCAGCGAGAGGCCAGCACTTCCAACAACATTTACCTTGACGCTTTAGAAATTAAACGATTAAATTAACGATGTAATTTTAGAGAAGGTAAAACCTTCAAAATTTTCAGGGTTTTTTTTCTCACTAAGGTAGACCCATATAAAAACTGAAACATTTATGTTTTCCAAGTAAGAATATTTAATTATTTTATTAATTTTCTAAATTTTTAATCTTTTTTATAAATAAATTGTGTATAATTATTAGAATAAACAGACTTACTCAATCCATAACATAAATTTTTGTTGACTTAGATGGTGTTTCAAAATTACTCTTCTATCTGGGTGAAGTTGTTAGATACTTACAGAGGGGGTGAAGTATTTTCTATGCCTTTCTTCTCCTCCCTTCCCCCCCTGCCATCATCCTTCACCCAATCTATAGCTTATTCTTCAGTATTATTTGCATTGCTCTAGTTATATCTTTTTGATATTATTCGCAAAATTTGTAATACAAAGAAAGGGAAGCTACAGAGAGAAAACATACAGGCATGTGCAGTAAATGGTAATAAAATTTGTTTTGCCTCTCCTACTCATAATGTGCCCTCATTATGTAATCAAGATTTTTATTACAATTGGAGTGTATCTATTTCATACCATTAAAAAAAGCATTATGTGTACAACTTCAATAGCAGATTTCCTTAAGAGAAAACAACAAATAAATGTTGAAATTTTCCACAATCATTTAAGTTGGACCAAATATCAAATCACACTAATATTTATAAAGCATTATATAAGTATAGGCAGTGCCGGACTGGCCTAGTCGGCAGGTTGGCAAATACCGAGGGCCCATGGGTCTCAAATAAAAAGAGAAGGAACCTAAATTTAAAAAGACATTAATTTTATTATTAATTAGCACCCAGAATAATATTAATTTACATTTGTAAATACGTTGCTGATACATATTTCCATTAGCAAATGTTACAATTGTATTTTGCACTTTAACATGGTATTTTGCTATTCTTAAATAAAGTTTTTTTTTTTTTTTTAAAATGGGTAATGCTTTGTAAGGAACTTATGTCCTGAATTATTATTACAGGTAAATCTAAATTTATTACTTTTTTTAATAGCCTACAACACTACAATAAATATTTGTATGAATTATGTATATATGTGCATTTTATAACCTGAAAGTCATCAGATACATATTTTATTAATTTCAATTAAAACCATTTTTATAGAAAACATTATAGTAAGGGTATTATGATATGTAAAAATTGTTTCTATTATAATTGGCATCAAACATTCCGCTAGGGAGGATGGAGGTACGGCTAATTTTGCCGAGAACCCACAGAGTTGCCAGTCTGGTGCTTAGTATAGGTATAAAAAGAAATGCACATATTGATAGCCACATACTCAGCTAAATGTAGGAAATAGGTCTTGGAATGTCAGTAGATATGACTATTTCAGATTCTGACTCAGTAGCAGTTTCATATCTTATTGTTTTAAGGTAAGAAGCTTCAATTCCTTTTTGCAGAACTCCGATCAGATCAATACCTAAAAATTAATTTAATTTAATGATAGAAACAAAGGATTCCAATAAACATGCTTTTAAATTCTAAAGAATACTTGAAAGCTAACCTGTCTCCTGAGAAATTTTTAAAGATTCCTGTGTAGGACCACATACTTGAGGTTGGCCTCGATCTACCTGTGACAGGACAAGCTCTACAATCCTCCCACAATTTTGAATCAGTCGTAAAACTTCCAAATAAGATAAGCCAAGAACACATCTGCCATTCACAGCTTGGATTTGGTCCCCTGCAAGTTAATGAACAATGAATGAAAAATTTGACTTTGTTCTCAATTCAAAAAGTGTTTATTGTTTTAATGTTTTATATTTAACTTTTTAGTTTAGAAATCCTAGAAAATTCACTTGTAAAACCATTATGTTTTCAATATTATTTTAGACCAAGTTATAAAAGAAGATTAAGGAACATCAAAGCTTATTTCATACTAAAAGTATATAATGGCAGTTAAAAAGGAAAGAAAATTGGTTTTTTTCATAGTATAAGTGACTGTCAAAAATAAGATGAAAACATCACAACATGGGAGGGTAACATTATAAAAACCTTCCAATTGTAACTAAAAAAAAAATTACTGATTAATTTATGACCCAATCTCATCCATTAAGAGACAGATATGGTAGGCCAGATAATAATATCAAAACATTCTTTTCAGTTCAGTTTATTGTCTAATTTATGAGGTCTTGCTGTTCTATATAGACTCTTCAGGAGAATAGGGGCTTATACTAACCAAAGTTGAACTTCCTGCTTAATGTTGGGGAAGTAATTATTGAAGAAATATTTTGCCAGCCGTGGTTGGTCATAATTGGTCTATATGACCCCCACTTCCTCAGTCTGTTATGTGCGTCCCTCGTGAATGGTCCCGTGTGTCATTAAAGTTGATATGACAAAGATCAGTTTGTTCTCTATTTAACTATCCAAACCCCATGCACCAACACTCAGAGAGCCAAACCAAGATTGATTGGAGATACTGGATACAATTTGCATCCAATATTTTGAAATGAATGCAAACTATTAACCTAAAGTAAGTTGGGCTGTACTGCCTAAAGTCATTGCTGGTTGCCACTATCGGGGAAGACAGTTGACAATCCCTTCACTGCCTTTTTTTTAGTATTCACCGATTAGGGTTGGTGGCAGTTTCTTTCTGAGCTCTCTGGCCAGATTTAGTGCCTACCCACATCAGGATACATATCCCACCCTATCTACAGGAACGAATTTAATGAGTTTTTTCTCGTCTCCTCAAAATTGTGTATTTCCAGTGTATACAATTAACCAAGTATATTGGCTTTACTTCCAAACTATCTGTATTTTTCCTTCCTGTCTTGTTCTATCTCGGCCTGTTATCTACCTTTTCTATATTGAAATCTGCACTCAGGCAATATTTTTTATTTTATTTTTCCATTCTCCATTGCTCTCAGGTCGAACAGAACATTAATTATTTTCTTTATTCCCCCTATAATTGTTTTGAATCCTTTTATTTTTAATTTAATATCTTTTATTTTCAATTAATTATTCCACAATTAGTATCACTTTAAACCAAGGCTATTCTTGGAAAGACCATGTAATGTATAATATGTTATTTATTATCATCTACTTTGTGCTACTAATGCTAATTGGGATGAGTTATCTAAACGTTACCACTATATTCTAGGCAGGGTGGGACTAAGGATTTTATTTAATTAATTTATCTAAATAAATTCCTATTGCCCAGGTGAGGACCAAACTAACAACTCTAGATTTAGCAAGTAAGATTAAGACCAGCGCATAACTCACACGGCTAACCTGAGCCCTCTATATTGCAAAATAAATTGAATGAGTTAAAATATATATATATATATATTATTTTATGGCCTACAGCCAGTATCTCTGCCTTATTTACAACTTACTATATGAATATTAAACTTTACCTGTCCAACAGTTGTAACTAATTATTATTATCAGTAATTAAAATTAACAAGTGAATATGTTACTTATGATTTTTGAGATGTTATCCTGAACTTGTAATGGTCAAAATATGAATTCGAAAAGGAAGGAGAGAAAAAATTTACCTGAATATATACGCCCACATTCAGCAGCTGGAGTTCCTTTCGTTGTTGAAAGAACATAAACATGACCATCTTTGCCTTCTGTTACATGGAGACCAAGACTTCCATCAGCTGATCTCTCAAGTCTGAAAAACATTAAAAATCAAGTCCTTCTTTTTTGTCTATAATGACATTTACTAGCTCTAGGACACAATAAAATACATTAACCCATAAAGGGAAACAATATCTATTATTTATCACTACAACATTTAAAAGACATTAACATATATACACAAAAATTTAACTAATATAATCCATTTAAAATTAATGTTTGCATTTTAAAATAAATGTTATAATGTTGTGTGTGTGTGTGTGTGTGTGTGTGTGTGTGTGTGTGTGTGTGTGTGTGTGTGTGTGTTGTGTGGGTGTATGAGTTTTCACTCACCCCAGTGTGTTTTAGGGAGTACAGAGTTTTATGTAAATAGTCACTAGTAAAAACTTATGTTTTATGTAAACCTTAATCATTTTAAATTTCTTTTATTCATTTTATACACCAATTTTTTTTTTTAATTATTGATTTATTTAATTAATATTTAAATATTTTATTAATGATTTCTTTATTGTCCAATATCAATAGTTTTGATTTGCAGTTTTCACCTAGCTTTGAATTTTGTCTTTATTTGTTCTCTTGCTCATTTATTTTTTATCTTTGCTGTGTTCAATACTTGTTTTTTGATTCCCATTCATGCTTTTTGAGTTCCATTTTGTTTTTGAGTTCCATTTACATTTTGAGTTCTAGTTCCGTTTTTGTGTTTCATTCAGTTTTAGTGTTTAATTTCGCCTTTTGTGTTCTATTTTTTTTATTCCAATTCTGTTTTGAGTTGCGTTCCTATTTCTTTCCCATTTCTGTTTTGATATCATCTCTGTTTTTTGTGTTTTCTCTCTGTGTTTTGATCCTTTTATGTTTTGTAAATCCTTTGTTTGTTTTGTGTTCCTTTTGTGTTATGTGTTCCTTTTGCGTTTTGTGTTCCTTATCTGTTTTGTTTTCCTTTTGTGCTTTGTGTTCCATTTCTGGTTTGTTTAATTTTTTTTTGTTTGTATTGTTTTTTTTTGTTTGTATTGTTTTTTTTTTGTTTGTATTTTTTTATTTTATTTTGTTTTTTAAAGTTACAAATCCTTTAGTTTAGAGCAACATCGCCGAAGCTGCGAAGCTCCAATAAATAAATAAATAAATCATATATATATATATATATATATATATATATATATATATTTAATTTTTTCCATTTTATTACAATATATACATAAAATTTAAATAGAAGTGTCTTTGTTTTAATAAGTTCTCATTATTTTTAAAAAGTCTGCCACGCAGATAAGTAAGTAGATTTCCAGCCTGTTGGAATATGACATACTGGTGATCTCATCCCAATATCTATTCTCCATTCCACACCTAATAAGATACCTATGTAAGCAGGAATTAAAATGCAATCATTACATTTTCAATTCCTCCCTCCCTTTCTTCCCAGGTAGATTTCAAAAATTATCTAATATAATCTTCAGTTTTACATCAAATAGTTAAATATTGAGTATAACATTGATCAAATAAAAATCTTATAGTTTAGAATTGATAATCTCAAATGATAATTTAACATCAAACGTAAATCTCATATAGTAAAAGTTCAATGAAAACAATATTTTGTATTTAAGCTTTGAATAAAATGTTTCATGATATAACAGCTTAGTGTTAATATGACATGAGTAGGAGTAGGGGCTAATTAAAAGGCTGAAAACTATAAAAAATAAAAATATCTCGGTTAGTATTAAAAATAGAACACAACCTGATAGCTGATTTCTCTTAAGGAAAATCTACTAAAAATGAATATTATGTAGGTCATGAAAGGATGGGATGCATATCTTACTGTTAAGAGGCAAGTGCTTCAGCTTGATTATTTGTACATGAAAGTCCTAGTCTATATGTACATATGTCATTGAGTATATTGTTATGGAAGACAATAAAAGAGAACCCTACATGTTCTCTGTCCTTAGTTCCATCTGTGTAGATTTGAAAGTCTGCTATTTGAGATGGAATCAGTTCTAAGTATGGGTATAGGACTTTAATTGCACACATACACACACACAAAGCATATGTGTTCACAATAGAACACATAGGTTCAAAACAATGTTGTAATATTGGTTACATATCAAAAGCTGTTTATATCTATACAAATATTGTTTTTGTGGTTTAGAACATGTATTAATTTATTATTAAGGAGTGGCTCAAATAGAGAACTTAAGTCACATTTATTTATTTTTAAACATTTTAAAGCAGTTAATATAGGATATGTACTTATTAAAACTGTATTATGTTCTTATGTCATGGATGGACAGGATGGGTTTGTTGAACAAGGTTATCTGTGAGGTGTCAAAATTAATCAGTAAAGTTAAGATAAAAGAAAATAATACATGAAAAATTATAAGGGTTTTACCTGACTATAGTTAAAAGACGTTCATTAAAAAATGCAGCTTTATCAAACTTTTCTGCAAGAGATTCACTTATAGTTTCTTGAAGATTAGCACTGAATTTGTTATCTGCACACTTGATATTGGTAGCTGTTAATAACAAATAAAAGTAATTATTTAGTTCAAAGGATTAAATATAATAATTTACAATTTAAATATAATTTATATGACCATATAAAATTATATATTTTAAATTTGAAGTTACTTAATGTAGAGGGTCATTCAGGAATGAGAATATTTATTGTTATATTTATTAACTTTAAAAAATTAAGTACTTTTTGGGATTCTTGGGTATCGGCCAATAAAGTGCTCACTAAAAACAAAAGAGCATATTTTGGTGCCAACACCAAGAGCAACACAGAATAGTTTAGAGTAATTTCGAGTTTGTTTTACAGCACTAGCTTTATTCAGCAAAATATGAACCATGTCTTTTGGTAAGTAAACTGACATGCCAATACAATAATACTAAACCAACAAGTTCTTAAGCGAAACAGTGATTAGCAAATTCACTTGGTGAGATCAACTGATAAACATTTATCACTGTTTTGGTATTAATTGACCAAGGCTTCATTACTGGATTAACTCCTAGCATGAAAGGAAAAAAGAAATGTCTTTAAATTAAAACTTTATGGAAGCAACAGTATGAACTGTATGAGCACATTATGAAAATCCTGTACTATAGGCATAGACATGGTTCAAATAAAGGAATCTATTATTTTCCAAAGTTTGATTTCAAAATGCCAAAATATCAACACTATTATCTCAGTAGTTTCTGTCGGACTGAATGATAAAGAGCACCTTCTGAAGGAACCCAATGGTTACAACAACTAGTCCTAGCCTTTATATCTTAATGATGAATCGGAACTAGATCTAATAATGGAGAATTGATTTTCTTTGATCATTTTTCTAAATTAAGTTCAAAACCAATCATTGGTGATGTTTATAAAATAATCCCAACATATTTTACTTAATAAATTATTCTAAATAGTTAAAAATTACATACCAAGTAATTGAAGATAACAATAAAATAAAAATTATGAAAATTTTAACAAAGTGAAAGATATCATTACGTTTTCTTACTTAAAAGGTATGGCTCTGAAGCTATAGGTGAAGGAAAATCGAGAGATCCTTGGGAGGAGAAGGAACGGAGGTCATGTTGTGAATTTGAAAATATGGCTCTTGTTCCCATGAGTGGCCTTCTCCTAGTTCTAGGTGGACAACCATCACTTACATCTGAAAAGCATCAATATAATAAAAATGTGAATTCTATTTCTTTCATTTGTATGGCTGCTTTATCAAACTAAGGCTCTTTAGAGAAGGAAATAACCAGATTACAACTGGTTTATAATCAGAATCAGATTCAATATTAGTTTCATTACAAGTTTCCAGGGTACATGTTAAATATTTTGTATTGGAATACAGTAATGTAATATATTAAATTTCTTAGTAAATATTCAAAGAACAAGAAATAAATCTAAAACACCATAGTTGCAGTAGTTGGTCACAAAGTAATTTATGATATGCTATGTTGCCTCTTGGGACTGGGCGTTTCTCATAGTGTAAGCTTAAGTATTAAAATGTTGATTAAATTAAAAATCCATGTTTTAAATTTAAAGAATTGTAAAAACCAATTTAATTAATAATAATAATTTTTGAACTGACAAAATAATGATAACATTTTTAATAAATACTTAAGATGTATTAACAATAGTTTAGGTATTATTTAAACGTTTAAGTAAGAAATACTGTAGTATAGTAGTTAAGTAATTAGTTGTAGTATAGTTAATATCCTTTTACGAGTCTTAATAAAATAGATTTCTCCTAGTATTTATAAGTTTTGTCTAAGTAGACCAAAACGAAAAGTTATGTCATATTCTGTTATTCTTTTAACATTTAACAGATGTTCACCAGGAAGAGCAAAGAATTTAATTATCTGTAATTCATATAGGCAAAACAAATTTTCCTTATTTCTTACACACTGTATGCATTTACTTTATATTTTTTTTAAATCAATGAAGGATGTTCGAAACAAGTTATCTTTACTTTATTTTACAAACTCTTTACATAGATCGATTTAACATTAAAGACATTTGAATAATATAATACCTGATACTCTGCTGGATGAGACATGGGTCAGAGGAGTACTTGTACTAGATGGTGGGATAACCCTGCATTCTCTATAACTTTCACTTCTCAGACCTTTTCTAAAAAAAGAAAAAAATATATCATAAGTGAACTAATATTTCCTAAATTATTAATGCTTATAAAACTATTCCACTATTACCATAGCCATATAAGAAGAAACATACTTATTTTATATTGAAAAATAGATTATTGACATAAAGAATAATAAGAGACTATTTTCATACCTGTTGGTAGATGCTGTCATTACTGGTTGATCGCCAAGTACATGGGGCAAGCAGTTTCATTGCAATGGCACCATCTTCAAGCCTTTCGCTAATTGAACAACTAACAGGCTTGAGGATGGTGCTATTGCAATGAAAGTTCTTGCCGTATCTACTTGGTGATCAACCAGTAATGGTGGCATCAACCGATAGGAATGACAATAGGATTATATATACTGGCAGAACAACCCACTATGTGATATACAAATACTACGAGAGGTTGACATAAGTAGAAAACTGCAAAATATTTGTTCTGTATATAATTTAACAAAGATGGTTAAGGTAATTTAACATGGCAAGGTTACAGGCTCTTGAATAGAAGTGATCTAAAGGTATCTTCTTGAACATATAACTTTAGATCTCCAAACAGTTTTATTGACCACCATTCTCTGGCTATAATAGCAGAGTAAGCCCTCGAGGTACAAGTAAAGGGGTACCCATTCCACTGAAGTAGCCTAAGGACAGTGATCACTCATGAAACCAGTCAGAGATAATGAAGTCATATGACAAAGGGTAAAATAACTTTCTTGACTATAATTACATATATATGAATTTTTATTCAAAAATGACATGCCATTTAATTAATAATTTTCAGAAATATATTCTAAAAAATAGACCAACACGTTATATTATATTGCCATATAAATAATATAAATGTTCCAAAAATTTGATGTGGACACCACTTGACTACCTTGTCCTCCTATTAAATAAAATAAAAAAAATGTTTTGCTGCAAGTCATTTAAAATGGCTTCATTTGAAAAGCATATCTGTCTGTCCCATGACTACCAATAATTGTCATGAGGGAGAAAATACGGTCATGTGTCTGGCAGTGGGATCTAAATGCAGTCTACTTTTCCTCCAACTCACATTCAACAATTTCTCTGAGTTTCCTTTCTAAAATAGAGGTATTTTCTTGAACAGAGGAGGGGCTCAGGTTGGCCGTGTGAGTTAAGGTGTTGGTCTTGATCTCATATAGTAGACCTAGAGTGGCGGGCTCGATTCCCGCCCTGGGCAGTAGACATTTATTTGATGACGGACTCATTAAATAAATTCCTGGGTTCCACCCTGGCAAGAAAAGGGTGGTTCCCTGTGGATAACCCGCCCCAATCAGCCGAATTAGTATAAAGTGGACATAAATAAATAAATAAAAATAAAATAAAGGAGTGCAGCTTATGTACCAAAAAATGTCAAAGAACATAATTTATAGATATTTTTAAGACAAACAAAAAAGGTCCTATACAAATCTTTAGCATCTAATAGGTACATCAAAAGGTGTGCACAACTAGATGTTGCAAAAGTCTTTATATGAAATTTCAACATTCTAAGGCTTGTTGTTTTTGTGTTATAGGAGAGACGAATGTACAGACATCATGCCAACACTAGCCAAAATGAATAATTCCATTTAATCGGAAAAATGAAGTTTTTCCTGAGTACAATATTTCCTTTACTTCATAAAAGGAAGCAAAAATATAGCCAGGCAACCGCCCAGCTGCTTTTCTACAGGCTACACATCAGCAGGCAATGAAGATGAAGCTTGTTATCTGAAAGTACACTCTGCATATATTAAAGTACTTGTAGAGGACAAGGCGTTTTTATTGATCCTGATCAATTGGTTCCTTTACCATCCAGCATCTCGAGAGAAAGCAAAAATAAGTAATATGAATTTATAATGCAAAATGAATACTAGAAATTTGTATTCTATCTGTGTGCAGAAATACTTTTTAATGACTTAAGAAGAAAAAATTATTTAAAAAATAAATGTTAGTAAATTTTTTAATAATTTAAAATAGGAGAACAAATAAAAGAAGAGAGATCTGTAAATTATGATTTCTATCTGGTTTCTACAAAAAAGGTTAACTGTTGAAATGGAGGTGAAACTAAATTACATGTTTAGAGAGCATCGTCAAATAAATCCTTTGCCCCTGAGGGGATCAAAATATTGCTTCATTAACACCATAATAAAAGTTTCAAAACAACTTTGAAAACTGAGTATAGATGACTTACAGGCAGTGGGATGATGTTTTCCCTCTGAAAATAGCTCTGTCAGGGCTCAACAAGCTTGCAGCTCTCCGCAGTGCTCCCAATTCTGTAGCACGCTTAGCATTTGGGCTGACATGCAATACACCCTTTTTGACAGGTTTTAGATAATCCCCAAATTCTAAAAAAAAGAAAAGATAAAATACAGTATCTATTTTACAAACAAGTAGTAAAAAAAAAAAAAAAAAAATAATTGGCTCAATAACAGAAACCTAATTTACCTCAAATTTACATAATTAAAATATTATTATTTTCAAAGCAATCAAAGATGGGGGCATGTCTACTTTATATTTTAATTCCACATCCTTTTTTATTAATTTGAGGAAATCAAAATTGTTGGAATACAAAATGATTATTAGACCCAAGATCATGTACAAAAATGTATTACTGTTAAATAAAGAAAGAATTTTATAGTCAAACATAAGAGTAACATACAAGTTCTTGTGAGTAAAATAAAGTTTGGAAGCAAAATAGTAAGTGCCAGATTTAGCAAATTCAAATCTAACCAATACCTTCAAATGCAAGACTTTCTCAACATTTATGGGAGGGGAGGGAGGAGTTTGATTTGTTTATTAACCTGATATATTTAGGAAATGTTTCTTCTAACAGAGCTCAGGAATAATAATATAAAATACATATGGAATAAATTGACATTGATGACATCAAGAAAATTTGAATATTTCTTTCTCTCTTCTATGATATAATTTAAACTGTATAACCTAAGAAACATACTTGTAAGAAAATTAATAATATAGATCCACAGTTGAGTATAAACTTTCCCTACTGAAAAATAAAACTTTATCATCTACAAAATCATGGGACATCTTACATCTTTAGAAATCACTCGATTTCACTTGAGTATGCTTTACATTTGTAAGAGATACAAGTCTATTGAATGTTCAAGTAGACACACATTATAAAAGATTTATTAATTTTTCTATACCCAATGATGAATATGAACAAATTTTAATAAGCCCTGTCTGAATTTCGGTTGTTATAACCTTTAAAAAAAATAATACAAATTAATAAACAATTAGATGTTGATAATATTGAAAAATAAGAACAGAACCATTACTCACCTTCAGATATAGCTTGGAGTGTTGTGAACTCATTTGTAAGCTTCATAAAGAATTTGTGATGGAGCCAAGCCAAATGAAACAAATAGCAACTCCTGGAATAAAACAGTCATTCAAAATATTAGAAAAGTCACTCACTTATTCAAGATATAATTGTAATGTGGAAATATTATTCTCTCAAGGGATGGCACAATGGAGTGAAGTAGTACATCATACTCAACTCCTCAAATACCTGATTGTCCACATAGTCTCTAATGTTCCATTAACCTAGGGCTTAGTGTATTTCTAGTCAGATCTTTAGAACCAAGAAATTGAATTATTTGCTTTTAATTGAAGTAACTAAAATTGAAATTTGTTCAATACACTTTTATGTTATCTTAAAGTGTGGCTTTGCAAGGAGGACCCCAAAGAACGATTATGTAGTGACATGTGAGAATGCTCAGATGGTGAGGCATCAGATGATATGGAACAGATAGAATAATAAAGAATTGAGAGTTTCTAGTTTTTACTTTCTTGTGTGAAATAAAGGAATTACTGTAGTCGCAAACATTTTTGTTTATCAGATTTTAACAGAATTGTCCGTATGTATATATATCTTGGATGACTCAAAAACAACAAGCCTTAGAATGTTGAAAGTTTATATTTTGGACCATTGTAACTCTAGTTGCGTGCACCTCCTGCACAAAGCCCTTAAGAAATATTGGGTTAGAGGCCACACATTTCAACAATTTTTATAATAGGTGAAGATCAACTAAAATATTGGATTGCCAACTAAGGTCAATTTATTTGTGAGGGACGAGTGCTTTTTTTTGGTGGGGGGGAGAGGTCCCCTAAAATGCTGAGGTGCATTTTAGTTTAAAATAATGGCATTCGTTTTAAATGATCTATCTATTTATTTTGATAAGGTGTCCTATATAAATATGCACAAACTTCTTAGGACTGCTGAGGGTGTATTAAATGATGTCTTGAGGTTTTCTGATGCAAATAAAGCACATGGTTTCCCTTTAAAAAGTATTTTTAAAGCCCATTGTGTTGAAAAATTGAATATTCAGGGGAGTGGTTTTTAAATGCAGATACAAGAAAGTGGTACTTCTCATGGGAACCACCACTTAGGAGAATAATAATCACAGAAGGATTATATAAATGAAAATATAATGTAAACTTACTTATTAGAGTCTAACTTCAATTTGAACTTAAAATTAGTTGAAGTAATCTCAAAGTAATGTTTTGAATATGATAATTTTTTAATATCTGGCCAGTTGAATGAGTAGTGAGGTTCTCGTACAACACCTGAAGCAAAGTCTCTTTTGTAAGCCATTAGGAGTCCCTTTGAATTTACTCCAACCCAAACATCACTCGAATTTCCTTCCTTATTGACCTATTAAGAAACCAGTGAAGAACAATGAATTAAAATAAAAATATATGTTTTTAAATAGCCATTTTACATACATATTGATTGACAGTTAGGACTAACAGAAACTATGCAAGTAGTACATGATTAAATAACATGAATATTCTGTGGGACATGTATGAGCGAGTCACCAATGTATTATGTGCAAATAGAAAAACACTTAAAGAAGACAAAGTATAACAATAAAATTGTCTCTTTAATAAAGTGAACTAATGTGTTTATACAACTTAATTAATAGGATCTTTATTGTTGAATAAAACAGCTGAATGCCAAAAGTGATATTTATTTTTTTTAAATTAAAAATTAAAAACAATAAAAAAACTAGCTCTAGGTCAATGTAATCTCTTTTTTTACTTCTACAATTTTTATTATTATAATGTTTATTCTGACGGTTTAAATAATACTTCTGTAAAGAAGAGCATCATACTATATAGAATCTAGCCACATATCATATGCTCATGAGTGTATAACAATGTGCAGTAAACTTACCACAAGGGCAGAAATGAAGTGAGTTCCATACTCAGCCAGAGAAGAACAGTGAGTGATAAACATCTCTTCAGCCCGACCAGGGTCTAATCCAGCCCTCCGTTTATGAAGTGCCTCCAGTTCCCTCTCCCCTACTTCATTCTCAGGAAGGTAGTGCTCAGTCAGGAAATAAGCACCATTTGATCTATCCTGTGGATTAAATATAGAATAAAAGTTTTAAAAAACTATATATATATATATATATATATATATAAGGATGACATGCATATATGTATATATATGGATGCAATATAAGAGATTTGTGGAACATAAAGAACAAAATTGATCACTTATTGAGATTATTGTTTTCTTATTTGTGATTACTATGCATAATACGTTTGTTTTGTTGAAAGGTTTAGAATTTATTATTTATTCAAAGCTAGAGAAATGTCTTGTATGCCTATTTCCTTCTTCACAAACAGTCTATTAGATTGCATGACACCCAATCCTTGTTTTAGTAGAGTTATAACAAAATATCTATACAAACTATTAATTCAAAATATCTCAAATCTATAGCTTTCTTAAACACTATATATATATATATATATATATATATATATATATATATATATATATATATATATATATATACTCAGATGCACTCATGCACGGGCACACTGTGTGTCCATGATAAACAGGATCAAATGCTTTTCACGACTAAACGGATGATTTAACCTAAAAATTCCAAAGGTGTATGTCTCTATCTCTAGTTTCAACATAGAGAATTTTTTTTTTCAACTTTGATGTATCATGGACAGTTGACAAGCGCCCAAATGTTGTGTTCTCCAGATGACACCTATTTTTTATTAAGCTCTTTCAATGTCCTTAAAAAGTTTTAAGTGGGTTTGTGGGTAGTATTTTTTAGTTTCCCTCAGAGATATTTGTCCTTCCTCCAATAAGGTTGGCAAATCCTCCCTCAAAAAGTTTCTGTAACTATACGTGAGGGTTCGTTCTGGAGCAATAATTGATATTACGTCTATTCAAAGCACAATCACTCACAAATGATGCACCAGTAAAAAGAACACTAAAGAAGAAGTCCTGATCTTCTTGATCTTGTTTCACTTGATGAGGAAGGCACACAAAAGATGTTAGCAGAAGAGATGAAAAACCAGAAATAAATGTAAACATGAATCCCTTAGACTTCTTAAGGATTTAGGTTATTCTCTTAAGAATTATAGCTAATTCTCTTAGTGGTGGGGGCGAGGAAATATATATATATTTAAAACAATGTTTTTAAGGATACCAGACTTTACAATTTTGATGTTAATTGCCTAAATTTAAGGAAATATTGTAAAATTAGTTTTTCAGTTTAAAAATTCTCAAAAAAGCTATTATAAAGATGCTTTGTATTTTTCTTGTTTATTTTTATGAAGCACCTACTCATTTTTAAATGAAAGAGCAGAAAGAATACATAAGAATGAAGCATTAGAGCTCCAAGATTCCAATTCATAAGTTGCCTGAAAAATCATAATGTCCAGATTTTACAATGCCGCAGATCCTTTAATTTCGAAGATATCGAAATGCTCTTTGCTGGTTCTTCAATAAGATTTTAAGGCCTTTGAAAGAGCTAAATAAAAATAGGTGTCATCTGGAGATGGCAACATTTGGGTTCTTGTCAACCGTCAATGGAGCATTAAAGTCGAAAAATAATGCTCTATGGTGAAACTAGAGATTAAGACCTACAACTTTTCCCTCTGGCATTTTTTTTATTTAATCACCTATTTTCGAAAGCATCTATCCCATTATATAAAATATTTGATTCCCCACCCACCCATGTACATATATACATAATACAAAAACCAAGTGTAGCCACTTGTAAGGGGAAGTTGATCAGAAGAAGTTATCGATTCCTCTCAGGCGAAACTATAAGAAGTTTTGGCATGCAGATGAATACTGGTTGGGTAGCAAAATATGTCAAGTGTGAAAACCTTTCTTTCTCATGTTCAAAGTCAGTTACAGAATAATAGAAAAATAGATTAAATTACCACAGTAGCATGATCTCCAAACTCAGCCTGAAGAGCTAGCCCAGCAAGGGCTAATAGTTGAGATCGTCCAGCCCGCAGTTGTCTTTCAAGTAAACTCCGACGAAGCTGTAGATATAATAGATGCTTCCACTTCCATGACCTAAAAGTTAATATTATTAGAAAGTGTAACTTCATTGGTAAACTATAGGAATAATTAAACTTTGTGAACTATATCTAGTGAAATAAACCTATTTTCCTTTATTTATATGTTTTGTTTCATTTCTCCATGGAAGTAAATTCTTCCTAGGCAATGGAATTAAAACATAGATTTCACACACTAAATTAGTCAGAGACCCGTCTTATAGAAGTCAACATAACTTAATTAAATGTTTTTATTAATATTTTGAAATGACAACGTAAATTGTAATTAGCATTTTGCTTCTAGTACTAATTTCTAATACTAATCTTTTATATTCATTTGTATGAGAAATATAAATTTATTTGGAGATTTATTAAACTTTAGCCTAAGGGTTAATATATCCCAAAATTAATTTTCCCCAGCCCTTGATATTCTGTTCAAATCAAATTTCATTCAACTCTAATTTTTATTAAAAAGATTTAGAACCCAAAGAAGTTTAAGGAAATATGTAAAGAGAAACCTCAAATAAAAGATGACTAAAAACAACAAATTTTTCTTCAACAATGCTTCATGCCTATTTTTAAAAATTAACTCAGGTCTATGAGTGGGGGAGGGGGGGGGGTCAAATGATGAATAACAGTAAACCAAATTAAAAAAGCTTAATAGTGTGCACAGAATTGGAGAATATTTTCTTTTAATTTATCCTTCATTTGTATAGAATTTCATAATTTGTATGGTATTGGAAGTGGGAGTACAAATCTGGGAAACAGATTTCATAAACAGGAACCTAGTTATTTATTTAATCACAAAATGGTTTTATAGAATTTCAACTCATGATTTTCAAATTGACATTTGGAGTTTTTAAGTATAAAAAATTAGTAAACTTTTAGAGTGTTCTGAAGCAATCAATAGAAAAATCTCTTTAAATGAGGCTACTACTCACCTTGTACCTCGCAGAGAAGGAAGGTAGAGCTGAAACCTGAGGTAAACAGTGAATGGAGACTTTGGCCAGGGCTGAGGAGCTACTTTCACCAATTTCTTATCAGCTGGGGGAAACACAAAATCACCTGAAACTAGGCAGGACAGCCCAAGGGTTACAGGGTAGTCTAGTTGCTCTCTTCGGACAATAATCTAAACCAAACAATAAAAATAAACAACCATGAAGTAAAAAAATAAATGAATTCCAAAAAAAAAACAACATCATAAAAGTCCTAATTATGTTAAAGATTAGGTGGTCCCCAAATATCTTATATAGTCATGTTTTTCAATAAAGGTAATAATTGTGGCCTAACAATCATCAGAAATATTAAAGTGTTTGGTGATGGAATAACTATTCTGATTTTTTTTAAAAAAAAAGTTTATTCACAAATATTCACTTTATGCACTAAGTTAATTTGGGGTGGGTTATTTACAGGTTCCCACAATTTTCTGGCAAGATGGGACTAATCAGGTTTTATATAGTGTGTTCAATACCACTGTGTCTGGTCATTCAAGAAATTGAGCCCACGACTCAGTTAACATCATCACCTCAACTCACATGCTTAACCTGAGCCCCGATTTAAAATAGATTAGGATTAACTTTAAAGACTACAATTGAAATAAATTTCAAAATGTTTTCAATATAACATCTCTGATATAATTATATCTAATTAATTAAAATGTTAGCCAGGCATGAGATGTGTAGCGAGTGAGGTAGTCATTCGAAAAGTGAAAATGGGATGAGTAGAAGTGGAGGTTATCAGAATGCTGAAACCAAAAAAAAACTCAGTTAATATTTGAGCCGGAGAAAACATGTATAAAACAATATTTGTGGAAAATTAAAGTATCGACAAGATTGGTTATATAACATTTTTCAACCTAACTCATAGTAACCAAGATATTTCAAATTTCAAGTAGTCCTTCCCTCTAGACTTCTCCCCCCTCCCAAGGCTGATTTCAGCCACTACCATATAGAATCTTTAGTTATCCATGAAATGGTTAAATAGAGAGTCTGGTGTTGATTAAATAAAAATCTTAGATAATCATGTCACACATAAAGGGCTCAGGTTGGCCATGTGAGTTAAAGCATTGGCCTTAATCTCACATGGTAAACCTCGAGTGGAGAGTACGATTCTCGCCTGGGCAATTGGACTTTATTTAGTGACAAATTCATTAAATAAAATCCTTAGTCCCATTCTGCCTAAAAAAGAGTGGTAACCTGTAAATAACACTTCCCAATTAGCATTGGTGATAACTGAAAAAGTGGGCATTAATAAATAATAATAACAATAATAAAATATTTGCATATACGGGTATCTCGCATAGTAAAAATTCAATGAAAACAATATTTTGTGTTTCAGCTTTGAATGAAGTGGTTCATGATATATCAGCTTAGTGGTATGTCATGAGTAGGTTTATAAGAGGGGGTTTACTAAAAGGGTGAAAACTAAAGAATACAATTATTCAAGATAGAGGGGGGGATGAATAGAACAAAATTTATAGGAAATTAAATTTACAAAAAGATTGGTTATAAAAATTTCTGACCCCCTTCCTGTCAGATTACAAGGAAATTATATCATGCCCGAGTCAGATTTTTTACATTTTAATATTATTAGAATGTGTTGTCTTAAAAGTTTTTTAAAATAAGAAATTGGAAGATCCTTAACTTTTAAAATTATGTTCAACTTTCAATTGCCTAAACATTGGATGAAAAAAGGGAGCATCTGTAACATTAAGTAGAATATGTTTTTAAATGGAAAAATAACTGAAAATGCAACCCACATACCTGAAAAATATCTCCAATTGTTGTAGATGAGGGATCACATGTGAATTCCAATTTTTGCCCATTGAGAAGTACGACTAATAGTCTCTTCCGAATGGAGGCCTATAATTATATGTTTTATGTAATTCGTAATATAAGCAAATGCATAACAGAATGTTTATTTAAGACATTCAAAAGTATTTATCAATATTATAAGTATCATATATAATAGTGTCAAAGCCACAATCATTTATTTTAATATTTAAACAACTCCTTTCTATGAATGCATTTATTTTGATGAAGCCAAGGAAGCAGTTTTTTGTATACCTTAATAAGCCAGTTTGTAATATAAAATAATATAATCATAAAACAAAATTTATTGAATATTTCAATTATTATAGTACTTATTTAAAATTTATTTCTATCATAAGCAACTTGTAGATTCAAATATCCTCAACTTTTTTTAGTTGTTTTACATATTTCTAATGAATGAAAAAGTGTGGCAAATTTAATTGTTTTAGAGGCATCGGGAACACCCTTCCTCGACCAAAACTTTTTTTTTAATAGGTACTACAAAAAAATAAATAAATCATAGAAATAATAAAGTTTGCCACGAATTGATATTGCAAATTTCTTCAAGTAAACAAAAAATCTTATCACAGAGTAGTAAATTTTTAAAGTTAAAAATATAAATTAACTTGAAATATACAAACATCTGTTATAAAGTAATTGTCTTTTAATAAACCAGAAAATATTGGGGATAACTGAATAAGGAGAATAATTGACTCTTGGAGTAATGGATAATGAAATTGACTATAAAAACTTCAAAAAGGACATCTGAAGTGAGTATCACGTGTGTGTGTGACATCCTTCTTCAGTGTTAAGAACATTTACACACATACACTGATTTTTCTTATATGTAATGGCTAGACCAATTATATTGTGGCGAAAATTACGTACTTGTAAATTACGCATAGTTAATCAAGTATTTAAGAAGTACGAAGAAAGTGAAGGCGTCCTTTGTGGGGAGCTGAGACACCAGGGTCGTCTAGAATTTTTTAGGCGATGGCGACGGAAAGTCTGGACCCTTCTTGAACTAGTCGCTGGACTGTATAAATGTTGGCCAGCTCTCCCAACAGTTAGTTCTCAGTTTTCTTACTAGTGAATAACAGTGCGTCCAGTGCAGCTTTAGTGAACAGTGCTTTTTAGATTCAGTGAAGTGTAGTGTTTAAAGAAGATCATGCAGTGCCGTGTCTTGTGATCTTCAGTGATTCGCGTGATTGTGAGCTATTGTACTGTGCAATAAGAAGTGAAGTCATAAGTGCATATTGTGATTTGTAATGAAGAATAATTTACCAAGTGTGTAGAGTATTGTCAAATAATACGTGCAGTGATAAAAATGCTAAAGTTTGTGTGTTTAATTTTCCAATCCAAAAGAACCCTAATAATCAACATTTTTTTTTTTTTGTAATAAACCTAACAATATGTACCTTAGCGTCTCCAAGATGTATAATTGGAGTAGGCTCTGATGTTCTTAAAATGAATTCTGGTCCTATTATCGTAGTGGGACCAAAGTATTTTCCACCATTAGTAGATTGCTGGTAAAGTCTGTGTTGTGCCCTGAAAAATCAACAGAGTTAGAATTAATCAAACATAAATCATTAGTTTATTGCTCTACCTGAGAAACAAACTAAATAAGAATTTCTCTTAATGATATGGTTGTATTTTGAGAACCCACTTTAAATTACGAGTCAATTATTAACCCTAGTATAACCGACCTCTCCCAGGTCGCATGGATTACCAAGGGGGGGGGCTCCTCGAGCCCACAACCTTAAAACCTTTTATTTTGGTTCTATAATTTTTTTAAAATTTTTATTTCTATTGGATTATGTTTAATGAACGTTTCTTATGACACCTGTGAAAAAAAAAAAAATTAAAAAAAAAATTAAATACAAAAATAAAAAATAATTAAAAAAAAAAGTTCGGATGGGGAAAAAAGGATGACTTTAAATTAAATGTAATTTTATTCTACTAGAGGAACATATCTAAACATTGTTAGAATAAAAAGTTATCTATATCTAAGTTATTATAACATTATAATAGAATAATAATTTAAGAAAATCTAATTATCAGATTCGTAATTGCAATTATCGGTGCTTTTGCACAATAATTTTTTTCCCGAGTGTTTGTTATACACTGAACGTTTACATTTGAAGCAATGCTGCTTAGATTTTGATAGGTTGTTGTATTTTTCTTTTTTTGATTTGGCTTCTCTAACACAAGTGTAACACCTTAGCCTTCCACTTGATGAACCTTGTTCCTCCAATTGGGGATAAATCAGTTCTCGCCCTAGAGCATGCTCCATGGCCTTCACTGAAGATCTAGGAATGCCCACAAGATTTTCACTCCTTTCAGCAACACACAATTTTACTAAACTCTCAGATAGTTCAAATAAAATGTACATCTTCGGCCAGCACTATTTCTTCTCCATGTTGTGTCCAGGATGCGGCATGGACTAACTGTTCCCCTAGTTGGGAACAACCTAGAAAATCTTCTCTTTTCTAAAAAAGTACCTATCAGGAGCAATAATTATAACCATCTCAGTAATATATTTTTTATATGAAAAAAAATTATATGGGGAGAATATATATATTTTTTTATTGGGGAAAAAAAAAACTTGAGAAGGTTTGTGTATGTTAAAATTACATCAAAGTAATTATTATTTGAGCAATATAATTAATAACACTTGAATTACTAGTTAAAAGTAGTATTAAATATCAGTGGGCTCGAGGAGCCCCCCCCTTGGTACTTAAGTGTATAACTACCCCTTGTATTACCAAGGGGGGGGGGCTCCTCGAGCCCATACGTCAAAAAAACTTTTTTTTCTCAACATAGAAATTTTTTTATTTAATTTTGTTGTTATGCCCTCATTCTAGGATGTTTTTCTGAGGAATACATAAAATATCAAAAATATCCCATTAAAATTGGGTGATAGGGAACAAAAACAAAAAGTTGTGGGCTCAAGGAGCCCCCCCCCCTTGGTACTTCTAGGGTTAATATATTTACCCTACCTTGGTCAGATTCCCAACTTTATAATCTAAATATTTAATTTAATGAGAGCCACAGCTTCAAAATGATTTTTTTGTTTTCACCTAATGCAACTAAAGCTAATCGGTAGGGATATCTACAGGTTACCACCCTTTTCTAGCTAGTTTGGGAATAAGGATTTAGCTATTGAGATCGTACTCATGACACGATTTTCAAAGAGTTTCCTCCATGCCCATGAATCTTACTCAGGAGAGGACGGACCATTCAAAATTATATATATATATATTTATATATATATATATATATATATATATATATATATATATATATATATATATATATATATTAACCCTCTAGTAGTGGTTGCGATTTTCGTCTGATCGTTACCAAACTTGATATTTAAACGTTTTATGTAAAAATAAAGATCAAGTTCGTTAAAGGCTGAAATCGGACCAGTAGAATAGGGAGTGCGGTTAGGGGGAGAATTTCGAAAATTCCAAATATCTCCGTTATTATACGTCGCATCAACAGTGTACGGAACACTTCTTATTGCAAATTAAATGCTCTATAAATATTGCTGTATAAGTTTTTTCACTATCTTGGTTATTAATCGAGATTGCATTTTTTAGTTTTCGGCCTTCAGTAAAGCCCCACTCCTACTCGTGCCATATAAACAATAAGCTGTTATATCATGAAGCACTTTATTTGGAGCCTAAATACAAAATATTGTTCTCATTGAACTTTTACTTTTAGCAAATTTCCCTTACGGGAAATCAGCTATTGAGGTCGTACTCATGACGCGATTTTCGAAAAATGTCTTCAAATGTCCATCGATCCTATCCACGAGATGACGAAAATGAGGTCCGTTTAAAATTTGATATATATATATATATATATATATATATATACATATATATATATATATATGTATGTATATATACTAGCTCAGATACTTCGCCCGGGAATTCATTCGAGGGTGGATGGTGATGGTATTTTTTTGGCAAGGCTTTACTTTGCACAATATTTTGACATTTGCCATTCCCAGTGTTTAGGGTTAATACCCGTCGTTTCTGTGGATTTGTTAATAATAAAATTACTTTTTTATGTAAGACTTCATTGTCCTCCATATTGTCATATTTCCTGTTTCCTGTGCATTATGCATAGATTTAAATTATTAAGGACAAAATATTATAATAATATATTATAATTTGAATTAATTTTTCCAGGTGAGGTACCTGGTAGTTCATATTGAAAAGAATTGTTAAGCAACAAACAAAGGTTTGTTTGTTTGTTACCTTTTCACTCATAAAGTAACCAAATGAACAACTTTTGCTATGTGCATATTTGCCGAAACCCCAATAGGAAATGAAGTATCACTATATTTAATTTCAGGCCTCCCTTATAACCCCCACTCCTGCCCGTCCCTAGAAATGTTAGTATGGCTTATTATAAGGAAGGTGTTAGTGATAGTTCACATACCGAGTTTGGTTTAGTTCGGTTGAGTTTTTTGTGCCAAATAAATATTCTGACTTCCGCAGTACTTTTTAACGTATAACTCATTTATACTTAGGTATACGACAAAAGTGTATATAACAAAAGTTACTCCAAATAACAAAATAAACAACTTTTGTTATGAGCATAATTGCCGAAAATGAAACGAAAAATTGCTATTTTTAATTTCAGGCCTCCCTTATAACCCCCACACCTGTTCGTCTCAGAGAATGTTAACATAGCCTAAAGTCTAAGTTGGGTTAGTAGTAATATACATACTAAGTTTCATAAAATTCGGTTCAGCCGTTTATGCGTGAAAAGGTAACAAACAAACAACCAGACACCAAACAAACAAAATGCAGTTATGGTGTCTATGACATGTGAAACGAAAAGTTATCGTGAAATTTCGCGTAAAAAATCAATGCACAGACCGAGGTTACAATTTTATATATATATATATATATACATATATTTGTCTGTTAACGCTCTAAATCGTTGTATAGAACCAATCTTATTGCAAATTAAATTTACTATACATATTGTTCTATACATTTATTCTCTATCTTGAATATTAACCGAGATATTTGCATTTGTATTGTGTGTGTGGTCAGCAGGAGTCGTCTAAGTTCGGGACTTTCCGCCGAGAGCTAGGGCGGCCGTTTCAGTAACTGTTAGTCCCTCGTGAATAGGTTTAGATATTCCTTACTTCTACTGTTGTTATTAGGCGGATTTCTCTATTGTAAAACTTCACGTGGGAAATCTGCTTAGTTTACACAGCCCCTGCATGACGGACTTTTATTAATTGTAACGGACGAAATGAGATCGGCTAACTTGGGGTCTGCTCGTGAGTTTCCGTCAAAAGCTAGTTTGCCGTTTCCGTAACCGTTCGACTTTCATGAAATTTCTCTATTGAAAATCTTCACGTGGGAAATCTGCTTAGTTTACGTAGCCCCTGCGTGACGGACGTTTTCAACTTGTGCCATTTGTACTAACCAGACTTCGTTTGTAGAGAATTTTTTTAAATTATGTTAACCTTGACATTCAAATATTCAGTGGCAATGTATCCACACCTTAAAGGAAAGGCATTCTATTAGTATTAGTCCAGTGCAACTCCGTTCCCTTATTAGAATGAGTAATAAATAATTTCCCTTAAGGGAAATCTGCTAATTCCACGTGGAAATGAAAGGATTTAAAGAGTTTCTTGCTTTGGCGCCCATTTGTTTATTTGCTGTTTTTTCGCGCCTAAATGACCGAATTGAATGGAAGTAGGAATGTATGTAACCGATAGCCCAACTTAGGCAATAGGTGATTTTAATATTTTAACGTACTAAATGGTTTGGAGGTTGTAAGGAAGGTTTGAAAACTAAATAAAAAATTACAATATTTCATTTCCTGATCGTTTTTCGGCAATTGAAAACACAAGAGAGGTTGTTTATTTTATTTGAGTAATCTTGGTTTTAAAAGTTTTAATGGAATAGTCATACATAAACAATATATGTACATGCAATTGTAGCATAAGTCAACAATATAATGGTGGTTAAACGAATAATCTAAAATCAATGAAATAATGAGGTTTATTGGTATCCCTACGTAGAGTATATAATAAATATTAACGGACTAGCAAAGGTACCTGGGGTTTCTCGGGATATTTTTATATAAAAGAGTTTTCATTTAAATTTATTTAAGCCTTACATAACGCTTCACTGTTCTTAATATTTTAGCAGATTTCCCTTAAGGGAAATCTGCTATTGAGGTCGTACTTATGATGCGAGTTTTGAAAAATTTCCTCAAAAGTCCATCGATCCTACCCAGGAGATGACGAAAATGAGGTCCGTTCAAAACTGTGTGTATATATATATATATATATATATATATATATATATATATATATATATATATATATATATATATCTATATATATATAAAATTGTAACCTCTGTCTGTACATTGATTTTTTTCGCGAAATTTCACGATAACTTTTCGTTTCACATGTCATAGACACCATAACTGCATTTTGTTTCTTTGGTGTCTGTTTGTTTGTTTATTTGTTTGTTACCTTTTCACGCATAAACGGCTGAACCGAATTTTATGAAACTTGGTATGTGTATTACTACTAACCCAACTTAGACTTTAGGCTATATTAATATTCTCTGAGACGAACAGGAGTGGGGGTTATAAGGGAGGCCTGAAATTAAAAATAGCGATATTTCGTTTCCTATTGGTTTCTTGGCAAATATGCATATAACAAAAGTTGTTTATATTGTTATTTAGAGTAACTTTTGTTATGTACACTTTTTTCGTATACCGAACTATAAAGGTGTTATACGCTAAACATTATAGAGGGAGTCAACAATTTTATTTGGCACAAAGACTCAACCGAACTAAATAAAACTCGGTATGTGTATTAGCACTAACGCCTTCCTTATAATAAGCCATACTAACATTTCTAGGGACGGGCAGGAGTGGGGGTTATAAGGGAGGCTTGAAATTAAAAATAGCGATATTTCGTTTCCTATTGCTTTTTCAGCAAATATGCACTAAAAATAGTTGTTTATTTTGTTATTTAGAGTAACTTTTGTAATATGCACTTTTGCCGTATACGGAAGCATAAATGAGTTATACGCTATAAAATATAGCGGGAGTCCATAATTTTATTTGGCACTAAAGACTCAACCGAATTAAACCTAACTCGGTATGTGAATTAGTACTAACGCCTTCATTATAATAAGCTATACTAACATTTCTAGGGACGGGCAGGAGTGGGGGTTATAAGGAAGACCTGGAATTAATAATAGTGATATTTCGTTTCCTAATGCATTTTCGGCAAATATGCACATAACAAAAGTTGTTTATTTTGTTATTTAGAGATACTTTTTTTTTATATACACTATCATCGTATACCGAAGTATAAAGGCGTTATACGCTAAAAATTATAGCGGGAGACAACATAATAATAAGCCATAATAACATATCTAGGGATGGGCAGGAGTGGGGGTTATAAGGGAGGCCTGAAATTAATAATAATGATTTCCTATTGGGGTTTCGGCAAATATGCACATAACAAAAGTTTTTTATTTAGTTATTTAGAGAAATTTGCTCAACACTTCTTTTCAATATGAACTACCAGGTACCTCACCTGAAAAAATTAATTCAAATGTATGTCAATATTTTCTCATTAATAATTCAAATCTATGCATAATGCACAGGAAACGGGAAATATGACAATATGCAGAAAAGTGAAGTCTTGCATAAAAAAATAATTTTATTATTAACAAATCCACATAAACGACGGGTGTTAACCCTAAACACTGGGACGGGTAAATGTCATAATATTGTGCAAAGTAAAGCCTTGCCAAAGATATACCACCAACATTCAGCCCCAAATGAATTCCCGAGCGAAGCCGGGTATCTGAGCTAGTATATATATATATATATATATATATATATATATATATATATATATATATATTTGTCTGTTACCACTCTAGCGGTCGCAATTTTTGTCTTATCGTTACCAAACTTGATATATAATCGTTTTATACAAAAAGAAAGATCAAGTTCATTAATGGCTGAAATCGGACGAGGGGGAGGGGGGGGGGAGTTAGAGGTGGAGAATTTCAAAAATTCTTAATATCTCCGTTATTATGCGTCGGATCGAAAAATTGTATAGAACTAATCTTATTGAAAATGTAATGTTCTATAAATGCTGTCATGTACATTTTTTCACTATCTTGATTATTTACTGAGATATTTGAATTTTTTTCGGTCTTCAGTAAAGCCCCACTCCTACTCATCTCATATTTTCAATGTTCTATTATGTTATGAAGCACTTTATTTGAAACTTAAATACCAAATATTGTTCTCATTGAACTTTTAAGTTTTGAGATAAATGCAAATACGTGGCGCACGTGGGAAATCTGCTTAGTTGACGCATCCCCTGCGTAACGGACTTTTTTAGGATGTGTTGTGAATTGATAAGGATGTAATAGAACTAAGGTTGTAGGTTACCCGGCAACTGGAAGTACCGGGTGTCACTAAAGATTGGATTCGGTAGTAGCTGAAACGGGCCAGGAAGGGGAGGGGGATAGCGGGAGGGAATTAGAAAATTCAAAATAATTCCTTTATTGTGAGTCAGATCGAAAAACTTTATAGAGCCAAAATTCCTAAACTATTAACGCTCTACAATTGTTGTTCTATGGAATTTGCAGCAGCTCAAATATTAAGCGAGCTGTCCCTACTCTCTTGATTTCAGTCCAGCAAATCCCCAATTCTACTTATTGGATTTTTATTTCGAAATAAACAATATACTGTGAGATGAGATCAGTAGTAACTGATACCATAACACGGGAAATCTGCTTATTCGGATTTTTTTTTTATTTAAACATCATTTTTCCTTACTAGAATTATAAACGCACATACAATATAGTTAAGATTAAAAAATTAGGGGATGCCTTCAATTTATTTCTGTTAGAATTTATGCAAATAATTATTTAATGATGATGATTTATTATCAAGACAAGCATAAACTTTTCTAAAGCAGTTTATAATTTTAAAGCGCGAAACAGGTTGCTGTTAAATAACTCTCCTAAGCTTTGTTTTACTCAAGTCAGCCATTTATTTGTTGATTAAACTTTCAGAAAAGTAATTTATTTCCTTCTCTTATGTTATATATTATTAAAACTGTTTAATTTTTAGAATTGAATTACCAGAACAAAACAGTGTGACCTTGTATCTTCCCTGGGGCGTGATTCTATCCTTAAATCCGGCTTTTATCGCCTGAGGTGTCAAGATTCATTTGAGTAACTTTCGGACTTGTATTTTCTCAGCGTTTCACCAGAGCACAGAGTAGCCATATTTTAAAATAAAAACTGTCCGTCACGCAGGGGCTGCGTAAACTAAGCAGATTTCCTATGTGAAGTTTAACAATAGAGAAATCTGCATACTGGTAACACAACACCACCGTGATTAAATACAAACGGTAATGAGAAACCTTTCAGTTAATTAAAATAAATGCCCAACTGAAACTGCTTCTGAATTGTAAGAATAATTTATATTTTAATAACTCAAATTTTAGTAGTTCAAGAACTAAAGAAAGGGGGGGCGGATGAACAGAACGTATTTGCATAAATCCCACGAAGGTAAGGTAAGGTTAGAAACGACCGGTAGAAGAAGCTTCCATCTGAGCCGAACAGTTACGGAAACGGCCGACCTAATCCGAACTATGCCCGACCACAGACTTCATAAAAATACAAATATCTCGGTTAATATTCAAGATAGAGAATAAATGTATATAACAATATTTATAGCAAATTTAATTTGCAATAAGATTGGTTCTATACATTCTTTCGATCCGTTGCATAATAACGGAGATATTTCGAATTTATGAAAATCCCTCTCCCTCTGGTCCGATTTCAGCCATTAACGAACTTGATCTGTCTTTTTACATAAAACGGTTAAATATCGAGTTTCGTAACGATCAAACAAACAGGCTCTCAAAAATGCAATTTCCTTGTATTATAAAGGACTTTTTGTTCGGTGCATTTGACGTTTAATAGTAGTTAGAAGACTTATCCAATACTAATACCTACAAGTTTTTAAATCTCAATTTAAAACTTTCAAAACTAACCCATTTACAATCGGTCTTAATTCTCCCATTCCTTTGCCTACACGAAAAAGTGGCAGAGCAATTATTTATCTGTCACGATAAAGGGAGTTGTCGAAAAAGGTTCTCATAAATGCAATTTCCTTGTTTTACAGTGGATTTTTTTGTTCGGTGCATTTGCCATTGAAAAGTTAGCAGAGTTTTCCAGTTCTAATACCTACCGAATTTTTAAATCTCAATTTATTCTTTCAAAACTTACCCATTTCTTATTTCCCCCATCCCTTGGTGTACAAGAAAAGAAGATAGAGCAATTATTTATGTAGAAAAGGAGTTGTCGAAGCAGGCTCTCATACATTCAATTTCCTTGTTTCACAAAGGATTTAACGGTTCCGTTAATATTTAACATTCATTAGTTAACAGACATTTGCAATGCTGAATATACAAAGGAGAATGTATAAAAAAAAAAAAATTTCATCTCATTCTCATCAAAAATCTTCATTTCATTCACATAATGGTCCTTTAACTACTTTCTAATGGCGTGAAGATACAAGAGTGAAACTCACAAAAAACATGAATTTTCTTGCGTGATGTCGGAAGATAACTGAAGGTAAGTTTAACGAGAATGGTGAGTGAAAGCAGATCATATGAAACATTTAAATGGGACCTTGATTCTAGTGCATTATTCTAATGGTACTCAGTGACCCTTCTATTCAGCAGATATAACACTGATTTCACCATAACTTTCTCCATTGAATAATCATATGTTGAAGTATCTAGTGATCAATCTCGAATTCAGTTTTATTCGGGGAGAAGCCCCCTTTCTCCGCCCCTCTCAGAGCTTTAAACGGGCTAATCCTTCAAGAAATAGTCATATAATGGTTTCTCAAAAGTCAGAAAATTGTATTTTCATATTCTTAAGATACTGAAGAAAATTTAATAAATGAAAAACGCAACTAACTGAGTTCGTTCACAAAACAACATTCTGCGAATCGTAATATAGGCTTGTCAAAAGCAAGTTAAGCTTGAATTTGAAAATGTTCTCTACGCAGGGGATGCATTAACTAAGCAGGTTTTCCACGTACTGGTCCGCCACACTACCGATCTCTATTTCTAAATAAAACTTAATGAATACAAGTGGGGGTTCAATGAAGGCTGTAAGTAAAAAAGGAGGAATAACTCTTAACATTTAAATTACGAAATAATGTATTGAGCAACAATTGTAGAACATCATTAGATTAACAAAATTGTTTCTATAACATTTTTCAATTTGACTCATAATAACAGAAATATTTTGAATTCCCCCCTTCATGGTCCGATTTCAGCCATTAACGAATCTGATCTTTAGTGTTCAATGAAACGGCATAGATCAAATAAACATTTTCGAGTTAATGATTTAAATTTTAATTGTTGATGTAATCTCATGATGTATTTGCATGTATCTCACAAAGTAAAAGTTCAATGAAAACAATATTTGGTATTTAACCTTTGAATAAAGTGTTTCATGACATAACAGTTTATTGTTAATATGACTGACAACTAAAAAATGAAAATATCACGGTAATTATTCAAGATAATAAAAAAATGTTTATAACAGCAATTCTAGAACATTAAATTTTTAAGAAGATTGGTTAAATACAATTTTTCGATCTGACATATAATAACGGATATATTTTAAATTTTTGAAATTCTTCCCATCCACTGTTCAATTTCAGCCGTTAACGAACTTAATCTTCAGAAATACATTAAACGGTTATATATCGAGTTTGGAAAAGATCAAACAAAAATTGCGAAATTGTGAGCCGTAGCAGACAGATATAAATAAATAAATATATATAAAATTTTGAACGGATATCATTTTCGTCATCTCCTGGGTTGAATCGATGGACTTTTGTCCTAATTTTTCGAAAACCGCGTCATGAGCACAGCCTCAATAGCTGATTTACCTTAAGAAAAATCTGCTAAAAGTGAAAGCTAACATGAGATTGTTTGTTCACTCTCAGTACATACAAATAAAATCTCATATTTAAGCTTCATATTACTGAAAAGAAACCAAGAAGAAGAGAAGAAAAAAGAAAATATAAATAATAAAATAGGAAGCATTATAATTGTAATAATGAAGGAGTTTTGCTACCTAAAATGCATCTTCACTCAAGACAATGTTGGCAGAAGAATATCAATTGCTAAGCAAGGCTTTCAAAGCAGAAGGAATATTTTTATACTATGGATACCAAAAAAAAAAGATTCTTAAGTCATTCATTTCCTGTGCTTATATGCGAGCGAAAATTTGATTCAGGACAAAAGGGGATATGATCGGTTAGAAGCAATGGAAATGTTGATTTGGCGTAGTATCATTGGTCTCAAAAGGCATCCAACGCTGTGGGAAAAAAGAGTAAACCTCTTGAGCACATCCTAACACTCAAGGATTTCACCAGAAATGTAGTTGAAGGAATTATTGGGCACAGTGGAAGAGGGAGCCCTATCAAACATCACATGGATTTCTGAGGGTGTAGTAATATGAGAAGAGTAACTTCCAAAATAACCTAATGGTTGCGAAGCATTTTCATCAAGGTGGTTGAATTAAAAGCTCATTAATAACCAGAATAGGATCTTGAGTATATCTCGCGTAATAACCATTATACGTAAAGATATACGTTTTCGCAAAAATGGACATAATCGGCTGTAAATTAAATTTGGAACATCTTTCCTTCCAACCAATTCTTTTAACAGATTTCCCCCTAATGTAAATCAGCTATTGAGGTTGTACTCATGACGCGATTTTCGAGATTTTTCTTCAAATGTCCACCGATCCTACCTAGGAGATGACGAAAATGAGGTAGTTCAAAATTTTATATATGTACATATATACAAGACTAAACTGAAGCTAAACATATTCGAAGAGTTTACCCGGTCCATCTTTCAGAACTCTTCTTCATCTGACTAAGATTAGAATTTTCTGGGATAAAAATGATTCATTTACTGATTGTGAGTAATATTACTATTTTTATATTACGGTTTTTCACTCAAGCTAACTTGATGGTAAAAAGTCCGTCACGCAGGGGCTGCGTTAACTAAGCAGATTTCCCACGTGCGTCACGTTTTTGCATTTATCTCAAAAAATAAAAGTTCAATGAGAACAATATTTGGTATTTAAGCTTCAAATAAAATGTTTCATAACATAATAGAATATTGTTAATATGAGATGAGTAGGAGTGGGGGTTTACTGGAGATCAAAAACTAAAAAATGCAAATATCTCAGTTAACAGTCAAGATAGTGAAAAAATGTACTTAACCACATTTATAGAACATTACGATTGTAATAAGAATGGTTCTATACAATTTTTCGATCCGTCGGATAATAGCGGAGATATTAAGAATTTTCGAAATTCTCCCCCTCTAAACCCCCTCGCTCTGGTCCGATTTCAGCCGTTAACAAACTTGATCTATCTCGATTATATATCAAGTTTGGTAAAGATAAAACAAAAATTGCGACCGCTAGAGCGGTAACAGGCATATATATATATATATATATATATATATATATATATATATATTTATATATATATAAAATTTTGAACGGAACTCATTGTCGTCATTTCCTGGGTAGGATCGATGGACATTTGAAGAAACTTTTCGAAAATCACGTCATGAGTACGACCTCAATAGCTGATTTCCTTTGAGGGAAATCTGCTAAAAAAATACCAAAGAATCTATTCAAATTTAAGGAAAGGCCATTCATTTTTAAGAAATGTTTGATTTGATTTTTACCCGTTAAGTTCTATTTTAAGGATTAGAATACAATTATTTTCATTTCCATGAAACTATCTTGAACGTTTCATTATTTAATTAATTCAATAATAATCCAAATTGAATAAGATAAGTCACTTCCCTAAACTTAATGTTACTAAATTCCCTGAATGAATGCTGCGGCACTTCAAACATTCATTAAAATCTCAGCAAAAGTACCTTCTATCTTGAGTGTAATTTATACTCAACGACGTGTATATTTTTACAAAAGAAAATATCCTAACATACGTTTTGCACACGAATCAATGTCCCTGTCCTTGACTAGCACATGTTGAAGAATGGAGAAAGAGAGTTTTATTACGAGACAAGCTCAGTCATTTATCATAACTGATCATGATCGACTTCGTTAGCGCGAAGGTGAGACGAACCTACGTCAAGGATTCAACCTCCCGTTTAAAAATAAAATCACGTCAGTTGTTATCACACATATACATATATTTATAGTTTATAAAGGTCGGCCTTCAGAGTTTTATGTGTCACATGTATACTACTTAAACATAAATATAACGTACATAAATCCAAAATAAATAAATAAAAATACACCAAAACGTAATAAATATAACGTGCATCCAATCCTGGCATTCATTACAAAATCCAATATCGCAGGTTGTATAAATACATTACACACACATTATTTTTTAAGGGCATTCATCAGTGCTGCTATCATATTGCTACGAAAAATTAATACGTGGAAGATTGCCTGAAGGAGAGGGAGCCGTGCGTTTGATCTATTAGGGCCGCCGAGAATCTAATTATGGCCTTCCAAGAAGTTCTGGAACTTCTAGTCTAGACCTTTCCTTGGCTAGACCCTTCTACAGGCATTTATAAGAGACCCTGCCAGTACCTCAGTTCAGTTGACGCTCGACGGTCTTCGAGGGATGTTCAGCGCTACAGTGCGACTTAGTGCAGTGCGGTAAAGTGGGGTGCCGTGAAGAAAAGTGTTGTGCTGGACTGTAAGGAACAGTTTAGTGCCGTGTTTAAGACAGTGCAGTGCCGCGAAGTAAAGGAAAGTGCAGTGCCGTTGTTTTATGTGAATTTCAGTGACCGTGAGTGAATTATTGGACTGTGTAATCTGAAGGACAGTGACACCATCAGGGTAATATTGTGAGTAGTAATAATTAACCAAGAGTATTAAATAAGAGTGAAATAAATTGTGCAGTGATAAACTGTGAAACTTGTGTGTGTTTAATAAAAGAACTCTTATTATCAACGTTTATTACTGGTTTTGTAATAAAAACGTAACAATATTTACATATTTTCTCATGAATTTGAATTGAATGAACTTCTAAAGAATTTTTCAGATATAATAATAAGTAAAATAATGAGTTAGGTAATTAATAGCCATAATATAGTAAATAAATCGCAGTGGCAGTTGCAGAGAGTAAATGAAATTATTAAAATTCTCTTATGGCGGTTTAAGACGAACTGAATGATTATCTAATAAAAATATATCAGGCGCTAAACAGACAACCCATTACACGGATGAAAAAGAAAGAAGGGAACCATGAGCACAAGCCAGCTTTCTCTTCAGACTTTATATTTTCTATGAAATAAAAGATTTTGAAGTATTTAATATTTGATGTTTCATAAAAGCTGCCTTAGATCCGGATCTTTAGAGGCGCCCTCTGTGAAAGCACTAAGTAATTACATTTCCCATATGAGAAAAAAAGGATTTATGAATATACATTTTATCTCTTCCATTTAACGGTGAGGCGAGATACTTCACTCTTTCTTTAATTCATTCACGCTACCATTCATTATAATTTCAATTTGTTATGAAAAAAAAAAGTACGTAAAGCTACTTATCCCATCAACAATCTCAGATTCCATTATCTATGTCTCCTTTCACAGTAAAAACCTTATATAGCAAAGAATTTAAATTTAAGAGATATTAATATCATAGTTTAATCACAGGAATGGGGGTTCACAGACAGCGAAACGAAAAAACCCATTACTAAGTCATGACAAGCATAACTATGGCAGTTAAACTGCAGTTTTTGGCAAAAGGTCAACAACAATTCACACTAAAATATTCTTGATTGTCTTTGTTAGCCGTACATGATTCAAGTCATAGGACGCCTCTTCATGGAATGTGGGGCAAAGAAAATCGAGATTTTAGTGTTTTTCCTTTTGCTACCCGCAATAAAAACACAGTTGGTATTCATGTTAACCAAGTGAGGCAAAGCATTGGCCTTAATCTCACATAGGAAACCTAGAGAGGCGAGTTCGATTCCCGTCCTAGAAATTGGAATTTATTTTATTACAAACTCATTAAATAAAACCCTTAATCTCACCCTGGCTAGAAAAGGGTGTTAACCTCTATATTAGCCGTCCCAATTAGCCTTAGTAGCAAAAATTGGACGTTACCAAATATTTTAATTTAATTTAGAAAAAAAAAAGACACAGTAGCTATCTTGTAATGGTGGTTATGCTGCTTTAGTACTGTTACACCATGCATATGTTTCAGGGCTCTCCCAGACCATGAGGGCTTGCCAATTTACCTTGATGAGAGAAAATACTGCTGCATCCACCCTCGTTGTAGCTTTTTAATAGAAAAATATAGAAAGTAATTTTTTAATAGAAGCAGTCTATTTGGGTTTCTCCTCTGTTTGGAATGGGAATTATGCATTATTCGTGATTTTCATTACTTCTTTCTGCCACCAGGCTTTCATTATCAAACAAGGGGTACTTCATGTTAGAAAAATAACATGATTACACAACAACTAGAGTTCAACATCGGTCCGAGCAGAACCTTGGAGGCTGCACTACGGCAGTAGGTATAAAATTAATAAATATAATTAAGAATAGTCTCCGGGGTGTACTATTGGGATACACTTTATCAATGGCAGGATCTGTAGAATCAGACTAAAGAAATTCTAAATTCTGCAATGCAGATAGATGAACAGAAATAATCCTTCTATACCACAACGGTTTGTTATGTTCCCTGCGGTTATGGTTACACTCTGACTTTGAACCCAAAACGTGTTGAACTGTAATCTGAGCTAATAACTTACTTGCTATCAAATGCTTTGGAGAACTTCTTTTCAGGCGGCCATGGTGAAACTTGAAGTTCTGTTTTCAGCGAGGCCTAAAAACAAGAAAGAAAGAAAAATACTTAGGTATCCAAACATTTTTTATATTACTTAAGTTCTATAGTATAAGAAGAAACAACTGCCAAAACTCTAGTTTCAGCAATTTTTAAGTATACCAACTTACTTGCATACACTTTACATAAGCATTGTACTTTTTATGAATATTATTGCCAGGGTAAAAATTTTGTCAAATTTGTGGAGAAATGATATTGATATTAAAGCTCCAGATTTTAGAGCAAAGGTATATCTCGAAGAGTAGGACCCAGAAAGCACTACAAAGGGAGTTCGAATTTTTCAAATTATTATTTGAAAATATAAAATATACAGTGCGTGCCAATCACCATGATCAATATTTACTCTAAATAAGTTCCATAAAACTTACTAAAATTGTTCTTTAAGGCTTAAACATTTTTCAAGAAACTACAACCCCACCAGGAATACTCCAATGACAGAGTCGTAACCTCTATTCGGAGTGACAGCTTATTAATATGTGAAATGGGAAAGCCATAACTTTACCTGCAGACTAAAGATAGCGGTAATAGAAACATTTGAGGATTTAAAAGAAGGAAAAATGTAGGGAGCTGAATGTTTAATGTTCCATGTTGGGTAAATAATTTGAGGTGGAATCCCTCAAAACCCATGTTTTTTTTATTGTTTGGTACATTTCTGAACATTCTCACTCGCCGAAATGGTCTCCACTGAAATAAGTAATTTGGAAGTAAAACCCAGTAGAGCTATTGTGATGCAGTAATATAAAAAAATAATAATATATTTATTGAGACACAGCCTCAAGCCATGCTCAAGTTCTTCATGGCCATAAGAGGAAACTTTAAATTGTATCAAATAAGCTATCAAGACTTCTTCTCTCCACATAGGTTGCTTTCGTATGAAATAAATTGGCTGGCTCAGTAGTTCCACTGGAATTTTCAAAAATCTCTTATTTTTACTGTTGATGGCTCTATGATCAAGTTTTATGAGTTCATTTGGTTAATTAAAAGAAAAGTGCGTCTAATAAAATAACGTTTTGTGTTTGAATGAAATCAGCCTTTTGTAATTTTTAAATTAATCAAATGTAAATTCTCTAGGTAATCTCACTTGGTAAACTTGTTTCCGATTCTCAACTCGGCAATAGGAATTTATTTAGTGACAAACTCATTAAATAAAATCCTTAGTCAGGGTAGAAACAGGTCGTAACCGGGCTTAAGTAGCCTAAGTAGAAAAAAGTGGACGTTCATAAATAAATCTGCTTAACGGGCTTATGTGTATACACAATATTGTTCCGAAAAAACTGCGTACATGACAAATTACACAGACTTAATCATGTATTTAAGAAGTACGAAGTAGATGAAAGCAACCGACCGATGGGAGGACCGTTGGCGCCAGGAATGTTCTTAGCGATACCCGTCTGGGAACTAGGCCAGCCTGGGCCATTTCTTTTGATCTCGCCGGCTGACTATAAAAGCGGCCCAGCTCGCCTGACAGTTAGTTTGTTCTTAGTTCTCTTCTAGTGAACGACAGTGCATTCAGCGCAGCTTCAGTGAATAGTACATTTTAGTTTCAGTGCGGCACAGTTTTTTATGTGAAGATCAGTATAGTGTCGTGTTTATGTGAAAAACAGTGCATAGCCATTTCCTTTGTGAAGATCAGTGCAGTACCGTGTTTCGTGATCTTCAGTGATTCGGGTGATCATGAGTTATTGTACTGTTCAATAAGAAATGAAGTTATGAGTGCATACTGTGAGTAATAGTTACGAATAATTTACCAAGTGGGTAGCGCATTGTCAAATAAATTGTGGAGTGATAAAAGCTCTAAAGCTCGTGTGTTTAATTTGGCAACACAAAAGAACTTTAATAATCAACGTTTATTATTTTTGTAATAAACGTAACAATATGTTAAAAGGTTATTATTGTTTGTCCTATTCCTTCAAAATTTATCTGGTTCCATTTCGAGTTGTTCATTTATGTTAGGATATTGTACATTAAGAGATCTTAAGAGTCAGGAAGGAAGAGTGAAACAGGAGTCGCGGTGGTTGAGCAGAACTAGAGGCACTCGAGTGAAAAGGGCCACGCGCCTTCCAGCTGGTACTACACCACTCCCGCTATTAGGAACACCACTCGCTTTCGACTCTAATCACTTACCATTTACTTTTATAATTCTAAAAAAGAATATGAAAGAAGAACAGTAATGGCGGTAATTCATGTTCTACGATATATATTTTGGAATTTTATATTTTGACAGATAAAATCAACCATATGGTCGCGAAGTGAGACTTAATGATTCATTATTAAATTACTTTATTAACTTGTTTGTATTTATTATTACACTTATTTTAATTGCTTCATACTATTTTTTTTTGTACTGATAATTTTACTATTTCTCAAATTTGAAGAGAGGATATGTTCAAGCAAAATTACTAGAATGTCCGTCACGCAGGGGCAGCACCAAGCAGATTTCCCTCGTGAAGTTTAACAATAGATAAAACTGCATACTAATAATGCAACACCACCGTGAATATTAAATGAGTAAATACAACGGTGATAAGAAATCTTTCAGTCAATTTCAATAATATCCCGATGGAAGCGTCTGAAATGTACACAAACAGGTCAGCCAACCTGAACGGAAAGAAAAACAATTACTGAAATATATCAGAATATAATATTTTAATTTTATTGAAAATTATTTACTATATCTAGTAATGTAATTTATAATGAATCAGAATAATTTTAAACATATTTGCATGTATTCAAGTAAAGGTCACTTGAAAACAATATTTGGCATTTAGGCTTTAAATAATGTGGTTTATTATATTACAGAGTATTGTTTATGTAACATGAGTAATAAATGGGGGTTTGCTGAAGGCTGAAAACTGAAAAATTAAATTATCTCACTTAATATTCAAGATAGACAATATATGTATATAACAATATTATAGTACATTTAATTTTCAATATGGTTGGTTCTATACATTTTTATGATCTGACGTATAGTAACGGAGATATAACGTATTTTCGCAAAAGAAAAAAAAAACCGTCCCACTGGTCCGAATAGAGAAAATATGTATGTAACAACATTAATAAGTAATTTAATTTTCAATAAGATTGGTTATATGCAAATTATTGATCCGACTTATAATAACAGTGATATTTAAATTTTTCGAATTTCCTCGATATTTCTTTTTACATAAAACGATTAAATATCGATTTTGGTAACGAGCAAACTAAAATTGCGATCAACAGTCAGCGTTAATATATATATATATTTGACATTTGAAAAACTTTTTCGAAAATCGCTTCATGAGCACGACCTCAATAGATGATTTGCCTTAAGGGAAATCTGCTAAAAACTATTTTCCACGTATTAACCTATTAAATAATAGGAACGAGTCTTGCAAATTATGTTAAAAATTGTCTAATGTAATTGGGTCATTTCCTAATATTTCCCCCAGAGAAAGCGATGGATGGTATTATTCTCTGAGCGGCGACACAGTTAACACAGGTGCATCCATGAATTTCATTACAGAAGAATGAGCGAAATCGGTTCACCACTAGAGCTAAAGGCTGCACGGGTTTCTTCTCCTGTTCCTCTTTTATTAACTTAAATTCTCCAAGGTAAGATATTTATTATTATTATCTTATTTAAGATTATTATCTTGAATTTATTCTCTCAGAGAAATTTCCAATATTTACCTCTCAGATTTTTTTTTTTTTTTTGTTTCCCCCAATTGTGTTTGGTATTTCAGCGGTTGGGAATTAAAGTAAAGACATCGGACATTTTTATTTTCGAAAATGATCAAGGACAGTTTACATCTATAATAGGGGAAATGAAATTTGAAAAACTAACAAGATATTTTCATATGGTACAATTAGACTAAAGTTTTGCTAGGAGCAAAACATTAAGAAGTAAAATAATACAGTTTTGAATGAATTTGTTGGCTTTGAATCCTTCTGTTTAGACTCAAAAAATGAGGAAGTTATTTGGGCTATTTAATAACGTTTTACCTGAAATACTCATTCATGGGTGTTAGCATTGCGTGTTGTTACATTTATACAATATGATTTTATTGGATTAGTAAACAAATAAAAGTCCGTCACGCAGGGGCTGCGTAAACTAAGCAGACTTCCCACGTGAAGTTTTACCATAGAGAAATCCGCATACTGCTAACACTTAACACCACATTGTTAAGTTAATTTTAATAAGCTCCCAACGGAAACGGCTTATGAATTTTAAACAAATAGGTCTGCCAATCACAGATAGCTGAACAGATAAATGTATTCTTCAGTGGAATGAACAACAATTACTGATATACATCTGAATATAACACATTAACTTTATTGCAAACTATTTGCTATATCTAGTACTGCAATTTATAATGAATAATCTCCTTATAATGGATCCCTTAAGGGAAATCTGCTAAAAACACATAATGAAACCTAAGTGAAATACAAGATTAGAAATAAATAAATTTAGGAAGTTTTATTCATTGATAACAATTACTGTATTTATATATGTATTTTTGATTCCCCCATCCAGCGATAGAAGATTATTTGCTATTTGTTTGACTAGTAAATAAGGTACGTAAAACATTATTCCTTTTAGTAGCAATGTTACTGATTTTTTAGAAGGTTTGTAGTCATTAAACACTAATCTTAATACACATAACGCTAACATTTTACACTACTATAGCTAATGGTGATGAGTTCTCAAAATGTTACTAACCAATCCTAGCCAAGGTGGGTGAAAGGATGTTATTTCAATAATTATGATATAACTCACAGTCCTTGCGCGAGTGAAGACAAGCATTTAATGAACAATGTGCTTGAATTTAAAGACAATAAAAATAAATTGGGGGAAAAATTATTGTTCAAATCTGGTACATTTGTTTTTTCTTCCTTATTTTTTTACTAATTTTCTAATCTCTGAATGTTAAAGTGAAAGCAGGAACACTACTTCTTTAGTCATGGTAAGAAAAATGAATAGCAAATTGAAAAAGAATTTCGTCGGGAGGGAATGGATAGAGGTGAGAATGACGAAGTAGAAGAAGTAGAGCGAGCCGTTCCGGATTGGGTAGAGCTGAAGGATAATAGATTAGTTCAGGATCGTCAACAGGGAATGGAGGAACCAGAGAGGCAAGCAAAGAAAGTTCTCAGCCGTTGGTGACCTTGCGTCATGGCAGATCACAGCTCAGCACTCTCTTGCCCGCAGTAATCTCTAGAAACACTTTTCATTTTATGTTTATTAAGAGGTTTCCTCTCAGTAAGCCTACAAACGGAAAACTTTTAAGGGGTTCGATTCTAGGATAGTTTATTAGCGCGAAGACCTAAATATAAGGTCTAAGGTTAGCCCTGGAACTACCAAATCCATACCACAACCAACACACAAGGTAGGACTTCTCGTTCAGTATTTATAAGAGCTAATTTATATACGGACCAATGACATCCGTGGAAAGAGGTGGTTGACTAGTGCAAATACTATACCCGAGGATTGGATTGGCTATCAGAGGAAGCCAGAAATATTAGATGGCCAGCAGATATATCTGGGCTCTGAGAACACCACCTGAGACTTCCTTCGACAAGCCATAATATGATGGCCAGAGGTAATGAATGAAAAGAAAGTTCACAACTATCCACAGTAAATTTTGCTTTGAAGCATTGATGTCAATGGACCCTAAGGCAAATTCAAAGGTGGTTATATCAAAACTATTTAACATAAAAACCGAATAAAATACTTTTGATACAATATATTTACCATTTTATAAAAGTAATGAGGTTTTAAAACCAATTATTATCTACTGAAGCTGAGATTTTTGGTAGGTCATTATGTAAGAGATCAAATTTGGGAGATTTGATATTGGAAACCTTAAATTGTCCCGGAATATTTCATAATAATGATTGAATCAATATTTTTATTGCTTTTAAAATTATACCATTTTATATCAAGGGTACATCGATTGACATATTTTTATGATTACATTATTCTTTTCTCTTTTATTTTTTCAAAATAAACAGAGAATTAATTTTAAAATACTGTATACAATGATTACTGAAACGAATAAAAGAAACATAAAACATTTACTTTATTTTAATAATTATATTATTTGCATTTTTTTCTTTCTGAGGTAAACATTTCTAAGTAGGAAATCATATATGCAGCTTATCTTATTAGTTTCCACATGGTCAAAAATGTTACCCATGGATATTATATCTTCTTGCTGTGCAATTTTGAGGATTTTCAAGAGATTGTTTCTTCTTTCTTTTAAGACGAGACATTTAAGAATGAAGTGAGTAAGTGTATCTTGTCTATTTTCGCAAAGGAGGCATGGTTTTTCAGGATTAAATGTGTAAAATGTCTCCCCAACTATTAAACCTTGATTTTTAGTGCCTAATAAGCAGACTTGAACAATAACCTAAGTCTTATAAAATGACATTCTTAGGTTTAGGTACTACTCGCCTCTGCCAAGAGAGCTAATTCTTCTAAAGTAATGACTAAATAGGCTGTTTATAACTTTTTCGATATCTGAAGAAATTAAATGGTTTTCGAAAACCTCTAAATAATTCATTATTTTTTCTTTAGTGTTTTCTCCCCTTTCCAATTCTATTATGTTTCTTCCTTTGCATTCAAGGTAGTCTTCTAATTCATTCACGTAGTTAATTGGCATTGAATAATTGGTGATAATTCCTTCAGGCATGTACCACAGTCTTGACAGGTCGTCTGCTCACTTCTCTTCTAGAGCTTTCCACCAATTCAACATCCTCTTGAAAATGTTCAGTCGTGTATATAATATACGCATTAGGAGTGTTTTTAGGAAGACATATAAGCCATTTAAAGAAGTTCATTTGAGCTTTCTCAATCACATCCGAATAAGCAGAACCCCATATTTCAGATACATCATACAAGAGTACACATTCACTAAGTGCATCAAACAGCACACATTTGGTTACCCAGGTTTCAGCTTTGCTTTTATTAAGTATGCTTAAGATGGCAGCATTGGTAAAGTAACCTTTTGCCAAGAAGTGACTACTGGCTTGACAGAATTTTCCTGAGGATGAGAAAGGTGCTCCCCAAATATGTAAATGAATTTGCGAACTGGATTGGGATATTATTATAAAAGACGGTTTTAGTTTTCCCAAGCCAGCCTCCTTTGTGAAATGGTAAAATCATTGTTTTCTGAATGTTTACTCAGAGTAACATTGCGTCGCAGGATTTCTTTGATAAATTAATTTACGTTTAATTATAAAATTAAATTTTTTCTTTTAATTATAGGTATACCCTCTGCCCCATACTCTTCGAACAATTGGACTACGGGTATATCGGATATATATAGCAAGAATAGAAGAGGGCTTAAGTTTTCCCCTTGTAGAACACCTTCAGGTATGTCAATGTTATGTGAGTACTGATTTCCTTCTTCAATAATAAACGACGCTTAGTCATGCAGACATTTTATCACTCTTAGAATTTTTCCACCTATTCCAAGCCTGTATAGTTTTCCCATAATTTAGAATGGTTTATAGAGTCAAACGCTCTTTTGATGTTTACAAAGGTAGCAAATAGTTTTGTTTTAATCTGAGTGCTATATTTACAGCTGCTGATAAACAAAATATGCTATCCTTACATCCTTTACCTTTTCGGAAACCCATTTGTTCGTCCGGGATAATTTTCCTTTCTGCAACCCATGTAAGCAATCTTCGATTAAGGATGGAAGTGAAAATCTTTAGGGTTGAGTTGAGAATGGCGATGGCTCTATAATTGTTTGGGCCATTTTTATCTCCCTTCTTATGGATTAGCCTCATTCTCATTTTTTTCCTAGATAATGGCATAGTTTCTTCAGTCCAAACTTTATTACAGATGTGTACAAAGTGGATTAGTCATACTTTCATTCATTATTTTGTAATATTCGTTGAGAACCAAATCTAAGCCAGGAGATTTATTGTTTTTTGCTCGTTTTAGGCTGTCTTATTTTTTCGAAAGTATTTTCTCCATCAAGTTAGTTCTGGGTCATAATAATTAAAATAATTGGTGTCATAATAATTTTTTGAGGAAAATTACTTTTATAGTATTGCTATCACTGAGTAATGTTTATCTGGTTTCTGGAAATGGCTTAAATTTAATTTTTTTTTTTTAAAGCTGGCTTAAGTTAAGTCTTAATTTCGGAAAGTAATGGTCCTTTTTAAAAAAGTGATTTTATAATTAATGATTAAAATTTCTTGGAACGCAGGAAATCAGTATTTGATTCACCTTTAAATGAAGCTTTACAACATCTCTTGTATGTAGATTTAAGTTTTATTTCTCAATAAAGGGAAAGTTCCATATGTAAAATTTTTCCCATTGTACGCTGTCAACGAAGAATTAACTCAGTAACAGACTGACAGGCGAGTGAAATTTAAAAGTCGTCTAATGAAATGAAAGGAAGCAGAGTTGCACTGGACTAATACTAATAGAATGCCTTTCCTTTAAGGTGTGGATACATTGCGACTACATATGTGAATGTCAAGGCTACCATAATTATAAGAAATACTCTACAAATGAAAGCTAGTTTGTATAAATGCCACGAGTTGAAAAAGCTCTGTGTTCTTAACATTTTCTAATATGAATATATCGGGAGAAGGTAATTTTGTAGACATACACACACCTCAATACACTTTTGTATGAAATTACTTTTTGAAATAAAAAAAAAAATAATTCTTCTATATGAATAATAATGTAGGCTGCGAAAAATAAACAGGTTTCCCACGTGCTGATATGACAAACTAGTAATCTTATCTCGCCACATATTCTGACCGAAAAATGGAATGTATGAATTACTCGCTAGACATATGAGTTTCACAAAAATGCATAGAGAAACAATTGTATATCATCAATATTTCTAAAACATTTTTTGATCCGACTCATCATACCACAGATATTTTGAATTTTCGACCCCCCCCCCTATTCCAGGTCCGATTTCGGCCAATAAAAAATAAGATCTTTATTGTTGACTGAAAGGGTTAAATATGGAGTATGGTATATATAAAATGATCATTATCACAAGAACGTAAAACCTTAATTGATACCTTCACCACACAACTCGCATGTATAATAATAGAATAAAGAGGTTTATGTTACAACAGCTTATTGTTATTATGACATGAGTTGGAGTGGGCGGTTTACTAAAAGCTGAAAACTAAATATTCCAAATACCTCGGTTAATATTCATGTGAGAGAAACTTTGTTTATAACAACATTTTTAGGCAATTAAATTTAAAATAAGAGAGGTTCTATACAATTTTTCGATCCAACATATAATAACGGAGATATTTCGAAATTCTCCTCCTCCATACCTCCCTCTCTCCCAGGTCAGAATTTAGCCATTAACAAACTTGACCTTTAATTTTGCATGGAACGCTTATATACCGAGTTTGGTAACGATTAAATCAAAATTTCGACTGCTAGAGAGGTAACAGAAACACACACGCAACCCACACACATACATATATGTAATTTTGAACGGTCCTCCTTTTAGTCATCTACTAGGTAAAATCGATGGACATTTGAGGACATTTTTCAAAAATCGCGTTATGAGTACGACCTCAATAACTGATTTCCCTTAAGTGAAATCTGCTAAAAGAGAACTGAACCAATCCCCAGTATATTTACACCATGGTCCAGTGACTAGACACTTTCTATTCGGGCAAACGAAATACAACGATCATTAATTTACTTACTCATTAATTAATTTACTCTTCATTTCCCAATTAGCCTGAGTTGCAAAAAGTGGACGTTAATAATAATAAATAAATTTACTTCAACAAGAAACCTACATATTTGGAAAAGGTAGTTTATATTAAGTTCTTATAAAATTCGGGAAACATTGGCGTTTTCTTAAAAGTTATTTAGTCTTCTTGTTAATAACGTTGCCTCATATTTTCTTAAGACTGATCTTCCAATAATGGGGAATTTAATATTGCAAAACAACGTTGTACTTCATAAAGCAACGATTAAAAAAACGAGGGCATTTATTATTTTTCTTGGTAACTATCATGAATTCTATCCAAAACCCAATCTTTCTTATCTAAATAGAAATCCGTAACAATTAAACTGAGGTCACTCCGTGCTTTTGTGAATGAGACATTCAGTTCCGTTCAAACCTCTCCCAGACAACTTTTTTTCAAAAGCGTTTAATACTGAGCAATTTTTGGTGATTCAACTTCCTTGAGGAAGCATATAAAGAATACTTAAATGGTCAATAAAAAATTACAAAAATTGCAATATTGGCTCTCAAAATGCAGGCACTTAACCAAAACGAGAGTAATATATATTACAGGGCCATGATAACCTAGTAGTCTTTCACCCTGAAACCTCATGAAACATACAGTAAATGATTTAAACATAACTCTTCGGTTGTGATTGATATTAGAACTAGGATGCACCATTCTGTTACTCTTAAGATTTGTAAATGAATGAAGGACGTCTATTGCACAATTTCAGGAGAGAAATATGCTTAATTTACGAATTATTTTTCAATAGACAATGAAAGCCAAGGTAACAGGTTGAAGAAATTCTTTCGAAAATGAGAACGGGGAAAAACAAATCTTTTTTGTTTAAGAATTGAATTACTGTATAAAAGCAGCGGGACTGCAATAAAAAAAATGGGAACCACGTCTCGTTTAAAGAACTTCGAGGTTTTTATAGGATGTCGACGAGAAATGTTCTCTGCCTAGAGGCAGGTTGGAGGAACATACAGTCGAGCCAGGTGTGTGCCACCTAGCAACTTCCGGTAGATGGGCTGCAACTAGAGCAGGTGCTCAAACACAGATCGAATTTCAAATAAACTTTCTGCTCTCTATCTCCGCCTACAACATCCTCTAGCAAAAATTTCCATTAATATTGTATTTTTATTATTATTTTTTAATTATTTGAATATATAATTGAAGTCCCTTTAAGTTTTATTTTTATGATTGCCTCTAAGCCGTAGTATTTCGGATCAGAATATGAATTGTACATTTGAGTGTATTACTGAAAATTGTCATATTTTACTTATGTTAGTTTTGGCGACTCAAAATAGCCGAAGTAAAATAATTTGACGAAAACCAACAAAATTGTCCAGAGTTGCTTAGGGGTTAGGAAGGAGAACTCGCAATCCAGAAGAATATTTCCCTCCTTTGCTTTGACATTGGCCTCAAGTTTCATGATTATCTTGTTTTTAGGACAAACGTGAAATTATATTTAATTTATGTTTTATATATTTATTCAAATAATGACGTTAAATTTTGTACTGTAGGTGTAAATAAAGCCGTTTTTTGCAAATTTCTCTTAAGAAAAATCAGCTGTTGAAGTCGTACTCATGACGTGATTTTCGAAATATTTTGTCAGATATCTAATCCTAAACAGGAGATGACGAAAATGAGGTCTGTTCAAAATTTTATATATGTATATATTTAACTGTTAGTGCTCTAGCGGTCGTAATTTTTGTTTGATCGTTACCAAACTCGATATTTACTCGTTTTATGCAAAAAGAAAGATCAATTCCGTTAATGGCTGAAATTGGAAATTGGTGAGCCGTGGGATTAAATGGGGGATTTTCGACAATTGGCAATATCTCAGTTACTATACGTCGGATCGAAAACTTGTATAGAACCAATCTTATTGAAAATTAAATTTACTATAAATATTATTATATACATTTATTCTCTATCTTGAATATTAACCGAGATATTTGAGTTTTTATTAAGTGTTTGCGGATAGCGGACGAGATAAGATCGGCTGATGTCGGTTCTATTCGTGAGTTTCCGCCGAAAGCTTGTTCGGCTCTGGTGAAATCGGTTTAAAGCCTCGCTACTACTACTGTTACTAGTATGCAGTTTTCTCTATTGTAAAACTTCACGCGGGAAATCTGCTTATATTACGCAGCCCTAGCGTGACGGACTTTTTTCCTAATGGAAAAGCTACGATTGTTGGAGTTCGTCCACAAAAAAATCTTAAATAAACAGGCCTGAGAAAGAAGAACCTTGCGGTAGCAGCTTGTGGCCGTTAATGAGCAGCACAGATGGCGCATGAGCAGCAACGCTGAGGCGCTTGTATTATACGTTGAACCTTACTTAACTGGACTATCTGAAAATGCGAAGAAGGGTTTTTAAGACGTGCTGACAGAATGGGACTCGAAGGTGCTATGAGATACGCCAGAACGAAATAAGAAAAGAAGTAGCTCTAGGCAATAGGGGGGAGGGGGGGTTAATGACCTGGAGGAGGTCTTGAGGAAATAGGCATCCATAGTCCAGTGGAGGTTGGGGTTGGTCTACAATTGTTGTGCCTAAACTAGAGGCAGCCGACTCTTGTGAGAGGAATCGGTAGTATTAAATATTAAGTTAAAAACCTAACAGTTAAAGATCTGCATTTTGAATCAATGGTACATTGAAAAGAATCTTGGAGAAATGTTAACGCTAGGCTAATGTGGTCAAACCTTGTCTTGATAAGAACCTACTCCATTACAACATCAAATGAAACGTAAATCCATTTATTCCTCTACTGAAGAATGGCATCCAGTGGGTTTCTTAAGAAATTAGCATTGTAATTCATCGTTTTTGTAACTTTTGACTTGCATGTAGTGTCGAAGGTTACGAGCTGGACTGCCGCACTATGTCTACAGCGGAAATGGGTGCTCTACTGTAAGGGGTGAATAAAATTAATCCTACATATACCACATATAATAATCTATACATACACGTTTAGATAACATAAAGACATTGACTCAACACATCGTTTAGTATCACGAATATTGGACAAAGTACACTAATGGAAGAAACGCATTTATTGCTACCCTGTCAAGAGGTGGCCCAAAAATGAGGAAATTTGCAATAGGACAATGACTTAATCGTATACTTACTGACTTTAAAGTTACAATTTTTACTGTCCATGAATTCGATTGAATAACCCATTTACTTGTTTAAGAATTTTAAAAACATTTGGTCAATTTAGTCAAGATATATAATCCTAAAATTTTATTTATTTATTAAAATGTTTATGATTTGTAGGGGAAAATAAATTAAAAAATTAAGAGATTATTAGAATAATTTTTTAAAAGTTTCTAAACAAAATAAGGAATTTAACGTATTAAACTGTAGGCTGGAGGGGGGGAAAACAATCCAAACAATGTGCCTCATGTTTGGCTTTTCTGTTATTAAAGAAAGCGAGAAGAGTAAAGTATTCGGCCTCATAATATTGAAAAGGAGACCTGTCTTCCTGAATTGTGAAAGATGTTCCTGAAGGATAAAAGAGTAGAGGAAAATTAAAGGCCAGTAGGAGATATATTTTTAAAGAATTCTTAGAGGTGAACGTCGAATATCATTATTTCCTTGATATATTATTTCTATTCAACCGTATTTTCTTTCCCCTTACCAAGCTTCCTTCTCGCCCAAAAGAAGGGGAAGCCGATAATGAGAATGATCTCATAAATCAAAACAGCCAAGCCTCATATCCAAATAACAGTAAATATATTCAAGTTATGGTAAAGATAAACAAATATGATGTTGACACTGCTTTTAAGATGATTTCAATTGAAATATGTGGATAGCTACAATGCATAGAGGTACAAACCTACTCTAGACAAGCTATATCTCAACTGGTAAGAGCCTTAAGATGGAGTAATAATCAGTTGCTTATGCAAGGCCATTTAATTAAATTTCCGTAGAAAGTAGTCAAATTTATACATATATACACATATTCTCCTGTTATTTTATTGTAATTACCTATTTTCGAACACATTTACCAATATACTGTCAACTTTTTGATTTAAGCATTTATAATGTGTGTGTTCAATCACTCCAGTATGTATTAGGTAGGTATAGAGTTTTATGTAAATAGTCTCCTGTAACAGCATATATTTATCTAAACCTTAATAATTTTAAATTTCTTTTACTCATTTTAGATACGTATTTTAATTTAATTATTGATTTATTTATTTATCTATTTATTTATTGTTTCATTATTTAAATATATTATGAATGATATCTCTATTGTCCAACGTGACTCAATGTTTCGATTTCTAGTTTTGTACGTAGTTCTGAATTTTATCTTCGTTTGTTCCATTGATATGCATTTTGTTCTTTTTAGTGAACTCAATTTCTGTTTCTGAGTTTCATTTCCATTTTTGTGTTCCATTTCTTTCCAGTTGTGTGTTCCGTTTCTATTTGTCCAACATTCCTGTTTTTGGTTCCTTTTCTGTTTTTGTTGTCTTATTCTGTTTTGTGTTCCACTTCTCTTTGTTAAATTTCGTTGTTATTTTTTGTTTTTTTCCGGTGTATTTTACCAAAATTATAACTATGCTGCTTTATTCTCTGTTTTAGTCATTTTAGATTTCAGGATCATTAAAAAGGCCTTCTCCTCTACAAGTATTTTTGGATTTCCCTATATACCATCATACAGAGTTTATACAATCAATTTGGTAAATATTATATTTCGTTTCCCAATCCTGCAATACAGAGAGCCGATTATCATCATACTTCATCTTGATTATCTCATGAGTTGAGACAAAACTTGCCTCGAGAAAGGTGCACTTCTATGAACTATCTTGACGAAAAATTAAAATGTAACAAGATTTCTTGATTAGGACTCAAGTCTCAGAATATCACAAAAATACCCCAAAATAGTTTATAGGATTAGGGTTCTCTTGATGAAGTATAAAAAAAAATATCCCTTCGACTTAACTAGGAAATTACGTTTAAGTATTGATACTATAAGACATGATTTACAGATTCATTAGATGATCGATAGACAGGCATTAATACAATAATTTAAAATAACCAAAACTCTTTTAAATTTGATAACTGGATGTTTTTATACGAGAAAAGTTATGGAACACAGTTTTCTTATTTAATTATTTTTTATAAAAGAAAATCACCACTCTTAATTGCTTTGAATAATTATAATAAAGACAAAAAAATTAAATTATTTTTTGATCCGACGTATGGTAACGGAAATATTTCGAATTTTCGACCCCCCCCCTCCCACTGGTCCGATTTCAGCCATTAACGAACCTGATCTGTCTTTTTGCATAAAACGTTTAAATATCGAGTTTGGTAACGATCAAACCAAAATTGCGACCGCAAGAGCGTTAACAGATATATACATATACATATATAATTTTGAACGGACCTCATTTTCGTCATCTCCTGGGTAGGATAGATGGACATTTGAAGAAAATTTTCGAAAATCGCGTCATGAGTACGACCTCAATAGCTGATTTCTCCTAAGGGAAATCTGCTAAAAATAAAAATAAATAATAAAATAGTTATAATAAAATTATTAATTCTATGTGGCGTATTTCGTCCTTAAGATTTATGATATAATTATGAAAATTATTTTTAAGACGTTGCCTTGGATTAACGAAAGTTTAAAGCGATTTTTTTAGCTATGAATGTTACTGATAAAATTATATTATTAACTTAATCTGTCCTGAAAGTTGTTATTATCATTAGGCATTATGGGGAAGTGGGATGCAAATCAAGTGCCATTTCAAGTTATTTCTCATGTTTACATATTCTAATTACTAACACCAACGGTTAGAATAATAGTGAATTAATGTAGCACTCTACTACAGTTATATAAATAGAAGGATGCAACAAGGTTGAATAAAACTCGGCCAACGTGGTTGTGTATGGCTTCACTCAAGGTCTTACGTCATGAATGGCCAAATATTTTTAGAAGCAAAACAACAGACATGAAGGACGTACGATGTATTGTTTATGCTTACATTTTACGCCATCAATCATTAGAATACTTTTAATTATATTTACATCGGCAGATAGAAAAGTCCGTCACGCAGGAGTTGCGTAAACTAAGCAGATGTCCCACGTATAATAGAGAAATCTCTATACGAGAGCCGAACAGTTAGGGCCGAACTAGTTTTTGGCCTGAAACGTTAGTTATCGGCCCACATTTAATAAAAAGTCCGTCACGCAGGGGCTGCGTAAACTAAGCAGATTTCCCACGTGAAGTTTTACAATAGAGAAATCTGCCTAATAACAACTATAGTAGTAAGAAACCTCTAAACCTAAAACATTATTTAGGGCGTAATAACCCAGTAGTTTCTAGCCCCAAAACACAGTTAACCTAACGTCTAAACCTATTCACGAGGGACGAATATTTATGGAAACGGCCGCCAGAGCTCTCGGCGGAAAGTCCGAACATAGCCTACTGGTGACCACACGCAGAATACAAATGCAAATATCTCGGTTAATATTCAAGATACAGAATAAATGTATAGAACAATATTGATAGTAAATTTCATTTGCAATAAGATTTATTCTATACAATTTTTCGATCCGATCCATAATAACGGAGATATTTTGAATTTTCAAAAATCCCCCCCTCTAAACCCCCTCTCCTACTGGTCCGATTTCAGCCATTAACGAACTTGATCTTTCTTTTTACATAAAACGATTAAATTCCGAGTTTGGTAAAGATCAAACAAAAATTTCGACCGCTAGAGCGTTAACAGACAAATAGATATATATATATATATATATATATATATATATATATATATATATATAATTTTGAACGGACCTCATTTTCGTATCTCCTGGGTAGGATCGATGGACATTTGAAGAAATTTTTCGAAACTCGCATCATGAGTACGACCTCAATAGCTGGTTTCCCTCAAGGGAAATCTGCTAAAATGCAAATATCTCAGTTAATATTGAAGATAGGGAATAAATGTATAGAACAATATTTATAGTAAATTTAATTTGCAATAAGATTGGTTCTATACAATTTTTTGATCCCACGTATGGTAACGGGGATATTACGAATTAACAAAAAACCTCCCCTCTAAACCCCCCCACACATTGGTCAGATTTCATCCGTTAACGAACTTGAACTTTCTTTGTTCATAAAACGACTAAATATAGAGTTTGGTAACGATTAACTAATAATTGCGACCGCTAGAGCCGTAACAGACAAATATATATATATATATATATATATATATATATATATATATATATATATATATACAGTTGTGACCGGACCCCATTTTCGTCATCTCCTGGGAGGGATCGATGGACATTTGAAGACAAATTTCGAAAATCGCGTCATGAGTACAACCTCAATAGCTGATTTCCCTTAAGGGAAAACTGCTAAAAGGGAAAGTGTTATTAATTTCAATCATGCGAGCCTGATATCGTATATCCTATTGGGTAGGGCAGATCGCGCGGGCGGAGAGGAGAGGAGCAGATCCAAGCTGAGATGGTTAGACGGTCTTAGGGAGGACTTACGGAGGCGGGGGTACGGACCTAGAAGATCGTCGCTACAGATATCATGGAATGAATACTTTAGGAAAGCGGTAAGGGTCCAAGTCCTACAAGGACTGTAGTGCATATCAGATTTCTAGTTTCAGCAGATTTGGGAAATCAGCTATTGAGGTCGTACTCATGACGCGAGTTTCAAAAGACTTCCTCAAATGTCCATCGATCCTACCCAGGGGTTGACGAAAATGAGGTCCGTTCAAAATTGTATATATATTATCTGTTAACGCTCTAGTGGTCGCAATTTTTCTTCGATCGTTACCAAACTCCATATTTAATCGTTTTATGTAAAAAGAGACATGAAGTTCGTTAATGGCTGAAATCGGACCTGTGGGAGAGGGGGCGGGGTTTAGAGGAAGGGATTTTAGAAAATATATCCGTTATTATGCGTCGGTTCGAAAAATTTTATAGGATATATCTTATTGCAAATTAAATTTACTATAAATATTGTTCAATACATTTATTCTGTATCTTGAATATTAACCGAGATATTTGCATTTGTGTAAGTGGTCGGCAGAAGTCGGCCATTTCCGTGACTGTTCGTCCCTCGTGAATTGGTTTAGAGGTGCGTTACTACTACTTTTATCAGAAAGCAGATTTCTCTATTGTAAAACTTCACGTGGGAGATCTGGTTAGTTTACGCCGCCCCTGCGTGACTGACTTTTATTTACACACATACACACACAAACATACATACATACATACATATATATATATATATATATATATATATATATATATATATATATATATAGTGTTGCGAAAATTAAATACATGAATAATCCTTCAGAGAGAGAGTCGCGTATTTAGGAAGTGCGATATACATCAAAGAAGCCGACAGAATGTCCTAGGTCCTACCAGTACCTTCCAGCCAGACAATTCCCCTTTGATGTATGCCGACGACTTATATAAAGAACGGCCAGCCACGAGCAAGTCAGTTTTTTTCTCACTTGTCTTGATGTTCACATCAGTGCTACAGTGCGACTTAGTGGAGTGCGGTAAAGTGTTTTTATAAGAAGAACAGTGTTGTGCCGTGACTGTAAGTAACAGTTTAGTGCCGTGTTTAAGACAGTGCAGTGCCGCCTTTCTGTGAATTTCAGTGACCGTGAGTGAATTATTGGACTGTGTAATCTGAAGAACAGTGACGCTATCAGTGTATACTGTGAGTAGTAATTAAAAATAATTACCAAGTGTATTGTGCATTGTGAAATAAATTGTGCAGTGATAAAAACTGTGAAACTTGCGAGTATTTAATTTTGCAATCCAAAAGAACTCTTATTAAAAACGGTTTTGGTAATAAAAACGTAACTATATATATATATATATATATATATATATATAATTACATTACATTCAATGTTTAGTGTCTGCGATGACACTAAATGTACGGGATTGGGAATGAAAGTAATAACACAGTTGTTGCCTAAACTAAGCATTTTTCTCCACGATACGTTGGCAAGTGGCAAGCACATATAGGGAAATGAAGTAACCTCACTAACACGAATCATGGATCTTGTCAGATACACATAAATGCGGCGATAGTTACAAAATATGTAGGAAATAACTTTATCAATAAAATTGGTAATATATTGTATCACTTCTGAATCCTACGATTTGCATTTTAGTATTTTTTTTTTATTTATTTTTTTTTAAATCCCTCATTGTTTGAAGATATTTACAATACTACCGAGTGCAATTACAATACGCTGTTGAGAACGTATGAGAAGATCTATTCTTGTAAGAGAAGGCACCTCTGGAATGTAACAGAAAATGTTATATCGAACGGAAAATGGAATTGAACATGGAACGTACCAAACAGAGAATGATGGTGAAAATAATGACGATTTATATATTTCTCGAAACTAAGAGTTGATGTTCTCTAATCCCAGTTAATCTTTTTAATAAAATCAAGACCATTAAATCCTGAGGCTCTAAACACTTTATTTTTAGCCATGTTTTTATGAAAGAGACACATAGGTTGTCAAACAATACATTCCCTTTAGAGGCGAGACTGAAACACATTTACATTAAATAAGTTATGTAGCAATGAGATACACGGACTTGGGGGTTTGACAGGGTTTTATCGACTGGCCAAATTTCGTGGCAACGGGAACATAGGAAAAAACTAACCTCATCCCTGATTTTATATTTAGATCATTATAACTGCTCAAACGGAATAGGAAACTGAAAAATTGCCATCTACTTGAATATGGAGAGGCTAAGGAACTAAGAACTTCCATAGAATAATAGTTTATACCTGCGTAGACCCAACCCTCTTTGTCACAAGAAGGTCTAACAAGCAGTGGGCCAGCATTTATAGCTAGGTCTGCCTGTTATTTTTCCTATAGTTTGTGGAAGTCTTGACGGGATTACAAATCCTTAAGGATTAAAAAGATGTTTATTTTTGATTTAGTGTTATTACAAACATGATATAAAAGAACAGCATCTCAGGTAAGAAAGGAAAGGTCTCGCTACTTCACAATTATTTCTTCTGTATGACAGAGCGCATGCTCCATCAACAGTGCTCTCCTCACAGAGAAGAAAGGCCCCGATCACACTTGCTGGAATCAAGGACTCCTACTGAAGGAGGCATATCTAACATGTGATCAGCTTCTTTCACTATCCAGCATCTCAAAAATGGGGAAACAGCATATTTAAAGTCTCATTTAAATATTTAGATTGCTAAATAAATAATACACTAAACATTTAAATCATGATTCCTAAATGTCCATTTCCAAACAACCCCCTCCCCTCCTTTTTCTATTGACTTCAGAGTGGTCTAGCTTCTTATCTAATGAGGACATTTGTGTCTAGAATAGTATATTAGAGAAACGAAAATAACAACCTTTTAATCCAATATTCAACAGACTAAACACTGTACTCTATAAATCCTTGTCTACTGGTAAATCGAAGGAGCTGTGTTGGCATTCTATGAAACGCATTAGACGTCAAAATAACAAGCGAATAGCATTTATGCTAGAAATATACTTTCATGAAAAATATAAAATGACACCTTTTCAAAAAAAATTTCACTGAGACCAAACCCATAAAATTATTTGTAAAAAGAAACAAAACGATCTCTAGGCCTCACAAACTCTTTATTATTTAAGAGCAAACACTTCTCCCTCCTGGGCGTTTATAAGCTGAGTTTAAAATTATTTTCCTAAGTCAATATACAAATTTATGATTTCAAACTTAACAATTGGTGGTAATATGTCGACAATAGCTAATCTAAAATGTAGCTGCTGTCGACTACTTACCAGATTGCTTAAGGCAGACAATCATAAGTCTTTATTTTCCTGCAAGTTTTATATAGGCAGAAGAATAATTTCAAAATTAGCACTATAAATGCCTCGGAGTGCGAAGCGTTCGCTCTAAAATAAAAAAAAATGTTTCGATGAGACCTGAAGATCCTTTCTTCTAGTGTCTTAAAATATATAATTTCAGTTGTCTTCATATATATTAGGGATGTCTATATAATGAAATAAACACTGCACAGCAAGGAGAGGGAGTGGCATTTTTGTTGTTTTCATAGCGATGATATTTATGAAAGATAGCTATTGGTAAAATAGAGCTTACTGGCTGTAGAATAACGCCGCCCGATGGAGTGGACATAGAATCCTGTGGCATAGACACATGACACAACAAACAGAATCGCGAGGAGAGCAACACAGCTGCCCAATAGCCGGTGAGGTGCTTACTAACGGCCGGCAGAGCAGGTACCGCAGATGCTCTTCCCCTCCCTTTCTCTCTGCCTCTCCCCTCCCTCTCTATGTCCTACCCGCCTCCCACAAAGAGGTCAGAGAGTACCTGAGCTGTAAAATAATCCCCTGGAGCACAGGGATATCCGTGACGTCATCGGTAGGCTCAGTAACAACGCCTTTCTTCTTGCAGACAGAGGGGTCAGTGACACAAGAAAGTGAATGTCCGCCGACTCCTTAGGAAATAATCAATTACTAATTAGATTAATTATCCAAGTGAAGTATTAGAACTTGTTTTACAACCAGAAAGCTTGTCCTATTTTATAATTTACAGTGGGGGAAAAAGTATTTGCACACCAGGTTTTTAATTATTAAATTAGGCATTTAGGTAATCATTTTTTTAATAAATCAGAAGTATATTTAAAACGGAATTAATACATATATAATTAAAATGATAAACTTCTTGCATAGTAAATAAAACTTAAATCTCACAACAATTTCGGGAAAAAAGTATTTGCACATCACACTTTTTCTTCATTTTTTAACATTTCATTTTTTTAAGGTAGTTGTTATTATTAGTTATTGTTAAGGTATTTGTTATTGTTACTTTTGAAAGGGGAAATCACCTTCGATTTGGTGTCCATGAATAAATAAATTTGTTAGCATTTAATATTTTCTATGCAATCTGTTAGCGTTAATTGCCGCTTGCAAAGGACTTGCTGTTTAGTGTACAAGGTTTTTAATTAAATCTGGATTGATTTTTTTTCCATTCTCATAATAAGGAATTCATGGTGTTTTGAAACATTTTGGTCTAACGCATGGCAAAAATTTTCAATTATATTCAAGTCTGGTGACTGTGGAGGGGTGTACAGATGTTGACAAGGATTAAATATTAACCATTCATTAGTTTTATTGGCTGTATTCTTGAGTTTCATTGGTTGCATGTTTCGGATCCAAAAAATTTAAACTTTCTTTCCTCAGAGAACAGCACATTTCCACAAACACTGGTGGGCTTGTTAATGTATTGTCTAGCTAAAGAAACTATTCTTTTTGGTGATCGGTCTCACTAACAAAAGGTTTTTCTCGAGACCCTGCCATAAAGACTTTTAGAATTGAAAGCATTCCATACTGTTTTCGTGCTGGCAGAAGTGATTCGAACATATTAGCTTGGGCACCCCCACTTACAGCTGGATTTTTAAATGCTTCAATTTTTATTTTTCTCTTCATTCTTTCAATTAGTATCCTGAGACGACCTTTGCGTCGTTTATTTGCAGATGAATCTCATTCGTCATAACTCTTAATTACCTATCTTACTTTAGAAAAATGAAGACCATAGAAATGTGATATTTCACAATACGATTTTTGTTGGTTGCGCAACAAAATCACTTTTTCCTAAGAGGCAGCACTCATTTCACTTGTTTTTTTGGATTATTAAGCAGTTAAAATTATGTAGATCTTACAAGTTTACTCTAGGAAGTAAACAAACAGACTTTTGTACTTATGTACAAAGAAAGTGTCCAAATACTTTTTTCCTGGTGTTGATGTTATTTTAAAATATTTGTTTTATTATGATCAAGTCTTTCAATTGAATGTTTACTGATATAACTAATTTTAGTTGTAATTTTTATTGGGTAAACTCAAATGAATTGATTTCAATTTATTAATTGAAGAAAAAACGGGGTGTATAAATACTTCCCCCCCCCACTGTAGTTCTCCTTGCAATTGCAAGTGATGTTTTACTTCACATTTCATTTACAGCTCAATTTCATATCTTGGTTACATACGATTACTAAGGGAGGAATATAGAACAGATTACAGGATGATGTCAACTGTTTCGGATTTCAGCTCATGATAAATCTGCTTACCACCACGCGTAAGATAGAGTGAGATAGTTATACTCGTTATAGGACACCACGTTAATAGGAAAAGTGATTATATAACTATAGAAACACTATAAATTGTGTAACGACCATGGTGTAATGGTGATACCATATAAAACAACGCATCAGTTTCATTTATTTTATCTCAGGAGAGTCCATCTGAACTCACAAATGTGCCTACTAAATATCGATATGCTAATAGAACCATTTTTACATTAATATCCAAATAGTTTTCCTTTTTATCATCAAACAATATGAACTAATTTTATACATATTTGATTAATTTGAAAGGATCAGAAGAAGCTCTAATCAAGCCGTTTCTTGTCACTAAATGTGTAAAATGAGTGTGAAACTGTAATTTCTATCGTCTGAGGCAATGATAAAATCGTCACAGTTTGATTTATAGTCTATTTTTCTTTTAATAAATCCGCCAACGGTCCATCAGCTTTTGGAATGTCAATTCAATTGGAATTGCTTTACATTATTCGGATTCTTGTTTCGGAGGTCATAACAGTACCAAGGCATTTCCCCAACATAAATACTGTCCGAATCCCAATGCAAACCTGGGTTGCAACCTGGGTTGATGGGATTTCATGAATGATAAATTATGATAATGCTCTAAATTTTCAAAAATAGGAATTACGTTTCATCAACATTATGTTTTTTTTTTTTAATTTCATTTTATATAACTATTAATGTTGGTTACCACATATGACGTGTGTAATGCACACGTCTAATTTAAATGGTTGTATATTAAAAATAATACGATTATGAATTCGCCATGTAGTTTACTGAAATGCCGATTGATGAAATAAATGTACTAGAATGTTTAATATTTATCAAAAGTAAAAATAATAAATAAAATTATGTTACCTGTGAAGAGTTCTCCCAGGAATTTTTATTCCTATGAAATGTGAGATTATTCCCCCAATTAATAATTGTTGGATGTACATTGTTTTCTATTGATACATGGGCGAATTTGCGGTCGTCAATGAACATCCTCTGAGCACAGGTGTCATATTTTTTTAACGGATTTCCCTTCAGAGTCGTACTCATGACGCGATTTTAGAAATTTTTCTTCAAATGTCCACCGGTCCTTTCTAGGAGATGACGATAATGAGTACCGTTCAAAAGTTTATATATATATATATATATATATATATATATATATATATATATGTATGGCGGTCGTTAACAAACTCAATAAATTGAGTTTCATGCAAAACAAAAGATCAAGTCCGATAATTGCTGAAATCGGACCAGGGGTGGGGGGGGGTTTAGAGGGGATAATTTTGAAAATTCGAAATACCACTGTTACTATACGTCAGATCAAAAATTTTATAGAACCAATCTTATTGCAAATTAAATGTACTATAAAATATTTCTCTATATATATATATATATATATATATATATATAATATTCTTTATTCTGAGTTGGTATTCTGGCAGGTGGAAGTGACTTCAAATGTAGGTAGGATGAAAAAATGTAGGCTACGCTTCCACTATAATAATTTAATAACACGGCAAAGCGCTTTCGATGCTGTGCATCATCGTCAGTGCCCGAAGGTTTTCGATGTTGACCTGTCGGCTCTTGGAGCTAGACTGCTCCAAGAGCTCCAGTCTAGCTCCAAGAGCCGACAGGTCAACATCGAAAACCTTCGGGCACTGACGATGATGCACAGCATCGAAAGCGCTTTGCCGTGTTATTAAATTATTATAGTGGAAGCGTGGCCTACATTTTTTCATCCTACAAATATTCTTTATCTTGAATATTAACCGAGATATTTGCATTTTGCAGTTTTCAGCCTTCAGTAAACCCCCACTTCTACTCATGCCACATAAACAATACTCTGTTATATAATAAACCACTTTATTTGAAGCTCCAAATATTGTATTCAAGAGACTTTTATTATACGAGATACATGCCAATATGCTCTGTTGATCCTCCCCCTCCACCTTAAGTTCTTGGAATACTAAAACTTAAGTGATTGGGATAAACATTATTCTGATTCATTATAAATTACAGTAGTAGATATAGTAAATAGTTGTCAATAAAATTAATATGTTATATTGAGATATATTTTAGTAATTGTTTTTCTTTTCGGTGAGGAATATTTCTATCTATGGGTTCAGCTGTGAGAGGTTGGTCAATATTTAAACTTGCCACGTAAAACTAAATATCAAATTCCTTAATAACTGAAATCAGATTTAATCGGAATAAGGGGAGGAGTAAGATATAAAATCGTGATTGTCTCAGTTAGTAGATATGAGGCTGATCGAAAAATGTTACATAAGAAATCTTTAATACCTTATTAATATTATAGTGTTTTACAATTGTTGTTCTTCAATACATTTTCTATACCTTTTTAGCTTTCTGTCATACGTAAATACCTACACCTATTCAACTCACTTATACTAATGTACCACGAGCCGTATTATTCTAAGCTTAAATACCACCTACTGTTCATAAAAGTACATTGAGAAAACTATGTAGAACAGCAACTAAAGTTTCAAAGAAATGGATCCCATTTGTCTAGGGCTTCTTCATCCTAATCTCTTCAATGGAAATCAGCCAACCTCAATTCAGTTGTTTTGGCAAGATTAAGACTGGGCCACACCTTGATTAGCCTTTCTTATCTGCTCCACCTCTACCACCGGACGTTTGAGCTATGCTAAGTGAAAATCACGGTAGGATGAACTAATTCCGGCAAAATATATGCGGAAGAAAGACGAATAAAAAAAAAAAAAACTGTAAACCTTTCGGATGCTCTTACTGAAGATGAAGTTCATATGAATAGAATTTTACATTTTTGAAAAACATGAACCTTTATCGTTTCATATAATGCACGCAAAGTAATTAAATTAAATTGTATTTTTTAATAATAATTTCAAAGTATCCTTGGTAAAATGTTAATAATTGGTTTACCAATAACCCCTCCCCTCCCCCAGCGATCCACCTGTAAAAAAAATAACATTTGAACGCTGACATTAATATCATTTCTTATATCTAACTTTTGACGGTTAGAATGCTAAGTCAAATCCCACTAGAGTTCTTTACATGCGAAAACGGCTTATGGTAAATGCAAACTACAGTTCCTAACAGTTACTCGAAACTGAATATGTCTTGAGAATAAAGTTGACTTTCCAAATAAAGCTTCGTATTCAATTAACATATTTTTTAACCATAACTGAGTCGAGTCCTAAAACAATAGACATTAAATTGGTTGTCTACGCCCATTTTCACATTCAATCGGCGGAGTAGACCTATACTTTCTAACCAATTCAGAATTGCGGACGTCTGTTCTGTTACAAGTAGAAGAAATATTATCAGCTTCAAGTTAGCTTCTTTGATTCAATCTTGCCTGACGTTCAAGGGGCAGTCATGACGTGAATCCTTCATGTCTTTTTTGCGTTTCATCAATGGTCAGTGAAGAGTGGGCGGGACCCTCCGCCTTCACAACGTGGGACGTACTTCAATTACTCCACATTTCCTTCTCTACGAGCTCTGCAATAAGGTTCTTGAAAATTCTTACTTCGTTTTTGTCATAAAGGCAAAACACTTTATTTCTAAATTAGATTGCAGATCTACTTTTGAGAAAGCCCGTCGGAATAATAATAACGGAGATACTCCTCCTGGTTTGATTTAATTAATACAGAGTGAAATATTTAATTTGTACATGAAATGGTTAAATATGGAGTATCGTATTGATCATATACAATTACGGCATTTATATAATATAATGCTCATTCTTCACACCACGCAGCGAATTCATTAATACTTCTTACATAGAAAAGGCCCGATAAAAGCCATAATTTTTATTTAAGCATGAAATAAGGCGTTTTGGGAGATATAAATATATTACGAATTGGAGGTAAGTAGGGGTGGGGTTTATTAAAGATTGATACCTAAAAACACAATTACCTCGGTTGAAAGAGCTAGTGAATAATGTGTTGAAAACTATTATAGAATATTATGGGCTCAGGATAGCTATCCTCAAGACGAAATCAGACTCACATAGCTATGTTGCACATGTAGATGTTGCTCTCAAGCTCATATGGTAAACCTAGAGTGGCTAGTTCGATTACCGCAGGGCAATAGGAATTTATTTAGTGACGGACTCATTAAGTAACATCCTTAGTCCCACTCTGGCTAGAAAAGGGTTGTAGCCTGTAGATAACCCGTCCCAATTAGCCATAGTAGCGTAAAGTGGACGTAAATAAAGAAAATAAATTTTTTATAGAATATTACCTTTACAGTAAGATTGAATATATAGTGTTTTTCATAATAAATGAGATATTTCGATATTTATATTTAGCTTTTCTCTACTAAATCTCCAGTCGTGAGGGTCTGACTTCAGCTATTAACGAGCTTAACCTTTTCTTTCACATAGAACGCTTAAATATCGAGTGTGAGGAACGATCAAACAAAAATTCTATAAACATAAATACATTTGAACGGACACCATGGACATTTAATGAAATTATTCGAAAATCGCTTCGTTCGATCTACACCAATAGGAGATTTGCCATGAGGAAACCAGAGGCCGGAGCGAGTAACTTCGCCGATTTATAGAGAGCTATGGTGATGAGGCTAGGAAGGTGGCTCTCTGTAATGAAGATTTTAATCTAGTGGAGGTATTAGCAGATTTCCCTTAAGGGAAATCAGCTATTGAGGACGTACTCATGACGCGATTTTCGAAATATTTCTTCAAATGTCCATAGATCCTACCTAGGAGATGACGAAAATGAGGCCCATTCAAAATTATATATATATATATATATATATATATATATATATATATATATATATTTGTCTGTTAACACTCTAGCGGTCGCAGTTTTTGTTTAATCGTAACCAAACTCGGTATTTAATCGTTTTATGTAAAAAGGAAGACCAAGGTCGTTAACGGCTGAAATCAGACCAGTGGGAGGGGGGGGATTTAGAGTGGGGATTTTTGAAAATTCAAAATATCTCCGTTACTGTACGTCGGATCGAAAAATTCTATAGAACTAAAATCTTATTGCAAATTAAATTTATAGACAATATACATTTATTGTCTATCTTGAATATTAACCGAAATATTTGCATTTTTAATAAGTGTGTGTGCGGCTATAAGTCAGTGTTATAGGATATTAGTCGGATTAGTACGGCCATTTCCGTAACTGTTCGGCACTCGTGTAACCTAACCTCTCTCTGTTCTTGCCTTCTAGCCTTTTACTTTGTGAGATATATGCAAATACGTTTTGTTGATGCACCCCCCCCCCCATATTCAAGATGGTATGTAGATTTCTCTATTGTAAAACTTCACGTGGGAAATCTGCTTAGTTTACGCAGCCCTTGCATGACGGACTTTTCAAACTTTTCTTTCAACCTTGGATATTTACCCTTAGCCAGGAGATTCAAGTAGGAAACTAAAACTTTTGACAAACCATTGAATTGTTGCTTATATTAACAGAGACAGCTTCAGTAGGTTTAAATGAGAAAATAAAATATGAATATATGTTACAAAAATTGTATAGAGAAAAGTAATTACTGTAACGAGTCAATGTATGGCACAACTTGGGATCTGCTATCTCTTGTAATTCTTCGCTATGCTTAGGATGGTTAGGCATCGATTTTTCGTCCAGGAATTCACTGTTGTTAAGTATAAGTGTTCCTATTGAGTTGTTAAGTATTTTCTTTACTTTAAAAGAATCGTAATTCCAAGAAAACTGCAACTACAATTGAAGGGTTGCTAGCAAAAACCCCACTAGTCAAAAAAACTGAAAAATGAGTTTGAGGTGCCATTATGTAGTGTACAGTATTACTCATATACTGATACAATCGAAATCGTCAAAAACACCTCTCGTCGGACTGTTTCGGGAGTTAATAATGCAGCCACAATAACCCGACTAGTCAGGAACGCTTCGACTAAGGACGTCCTACAACTTGCTGACTACCTGCAACATGCTGCAAGCAAGGAGTTTTACACGAGACTGCCTCAGCTGCAGCAGCCGATTCACCTTATCTTGACTACCAAACTGACAACCATGACAATAGTGTTGGATGTGAAGACTGATTTTTCCAAAGTTATTGTACACGTTGTTCAACATTTTGCTTCATAATGATTCTTAAATTGTTCATTTTTCTTCTTACAATAAATAAACAAGTGACTCAATATGCCGAATACTATTTCTTCTACCTGATCATGTTATCTCTATGATATTTGACTTTTAGGTTTTTGTTGATATCCACCAAAAACCCCATTAGTCCAGAACGTTATTCTTCCCCATTGAAAGAGGATATATTTGACCATCTGTAAATTATTATAGATAACATTCTTGACCCCCAAGGAGTTTATTAAAAAAATATCAAAATTTTATTCCCTCTTGGAAAGAATATAAACGGTTTTTTTTTAATTTACCAAAAAAGAGATTTTTTGGCTAGTGGGGTTTTTGCTAGCAACCCTTCAATAAAATTGAGATAAACTTGCTACAAAGTAGGTATAGAAGAGACGTTGTACTGACATTCTTAATAGCATAATGTAGTACGGCGAACATGAAACATGCTAGGAAGTTGCTTCCCTCTATATACTTGCCTTTTATATATTTTATTCAGAGGAATTTGAAATTTTATGATATATGCTCACCTATTCTAGACAGAGTAATTTCTCATTGTGCCTCACTTTCCTCAAACGCCCCGCTGTGGGTAAAATTAAACTTGCTCGGTTTGGAAGGGAAGTAGTTTAACCACAAGGGGATATGGCTGACGTCACCAAGGTTTGCCTTCTAATCAGTGATTCGGTAAAAGCTGTGGGCGAGGGACCAGAGCAATATGTGGGAGGTGTTTGATTACTCGTCGTCCCCAACACCATTCATATTTCTTCACCCATGGGAATACAAAAATAGCTTTCCATATTTGTTAACTATTTACGGTTATATAACCTTATACACTAAACTAAAAAGCCCGCCACGCAGGGGCTGCGTTGACTAATTAGATTTACCGTAACGTATTTGCATTTATCTCAAAACCTAAAAGTTCAATAAAAACAGTATTTGGTGATTAGGCATCAAATAAAGTGGTTCATTGTATAACAGCTTATTATTAATATGACATGAGTAGGTGTGGGGGTTTACTAATGGCCGAAAACTAAAAATAGCAAATATCTTGGTTAACGAACTTTATCTTCATTAGTCATAAAAAGTTTAAATATCAAGTTTGGTTACGATCAGACAAAAATTGTGACCTCTAGAGCGTTAACAGACAAATATGTATATGTATATATATATATATATATATATATATATATATATATATGTATATATAATTTTGAACGGACCTCATTTTCGGCATCAACAGATTAGAAGTTATGGACAATTGAAGGAGTTTTTTCGAAAATCCCCTAAGGAAATCTGCTAATAAAAACAAAAATAAGATTTCTAACGTGAAGTTTTGCAATAGACAAATCAACATACTGGTAACACAACACCACAGTGAATATTAAGTGAATAAATACAAACGGTAAAGAGGCCTTGGAATGAATAAGTTCATGATATAACAGCATATGATTAATAGGACATGAATAGGAGCGGGGGTTTGCGAAGGCTGAAAACTGAAAAATGTAATTATTTTGGTTAATATTCAAGATAGAGAATAAATGAATATAACAATATTTATAGTACATTTAATTTGCAACAAAATTTTTTCTATACAATTTTTCGATCCGACTTACCATACCGGAGATAATCTCAATTTTCGGAAATCCCCCCTCTAAACCTCTCCTCTGACTTGTCCAATTTTAGCCATTAACGAACATGATCTTTCTTTTTACACACACACACACACACACACACACACACATTCCCCTGTACTTCGTTACGTCAATATTTTGCTGTTTACTTCGTTGGAGGAACGATTTATCATTATCGCAAGTGGGTTTAAAATATTTGAAGTGAAATCAGCTATTGATAACACTGGTCGACAAGGTTTTTTTCACAAGAAATCTGAATAGTGAATCTAGTGCATTTTTCATCCTGAATTCAGATATGTAGTCAGAATTTTATTTTCCCATCAGGCATAGTTTTTCTGTGAAAGCTACTTTTCAAAATATGATTTTAGCGTTTTCTTTGACCTGTCATAGGAACCTTTACCTCATATGTAGCTATTTTACTCAAGCCGTATTTATTGAAATTATTTGTAATATCACGCTGAAGCATCACAAAACAAGACTGTGCAGGTTCATTCATGTTTAGACATGCTCAGACCTGTTTGGCATTATGATGTGTCAGTATTGAGCTGACTGTGACACTGTTCACTAGTGAAATATTTCCTTCCTTTCTGTTTAGAAGTGTATTGTGTATGTTGTGCATGTTGTATTTCAGTGCTTCATTTTTTCATCATGCCAAGAAAGTGTGTAAATCATGCAGATAATTTCTGCTATATTTGTGGTGAGCTGACTTCAAGTCTCAGAGGCGAATATGAAATATGACCCCACTTGTAAAGAAGTGTTATCAACTTTACTTTGGCTGTCAAGTTGGTGATTTTGATAAGAGCTGGGCCCCAAATACATGCTGTGTTTCGTGTGTTCTGACGAGTTAACTGCTGACTGGGTGGAAAAATGGTACACATCATATGCCATTTGCAATTCCCATGATTTGGAGGGAACCGAAGGATCATTCAACTGACTGTTATTTTTGTTTGACAAATATTAAAGGAATCACATCTAAAACCAAATATACAGTTAAGTATCCGAATTTGCAATCTGCATTGAGACCTGTCTTACACAGTGAAGAGTTCCCCGTACCAGTATATGTAGATACAACCTTAAGTGATAACTCTGATTGTGACCTAAGTGAAACACAAAATGATTCAGATGAAAATAAAAATGATCTTACATATGAAGCCAGTAGCTGTTCATCAGAACCATACTTTCCCAATCAGCAAGACCTTAATGACCTGATTCGGGATTTAAATCTGTCTAAACTACAAGCTGAAGTTTTAACTTCCAGACTCAAAGGGTGGAATTTACTCCAAAAAGATGTAAGAATAAGTAGTTATCGTAGCCGCCATAGTGTTTTCAAAGAATACTTCTCTGAAGAATGTGGTGTTGTGTTTTGTAATAATATTTGTTCAGTTATGGAAACTCTTGGGCATCAACACCGACCAGGTGAGTGGCGATTGTTCATAGACTCCTCTAAAGTAAGTTTGAAGGCTGTGCTGCTACATATTGGCAATGAACTTCCATCAATACCGGTAGCGCATGCCACTATGAAAGAGACATATCAAAATATGAAACTAATTTTAGAGAAAATACAATATGGAAAATATGAATGGAATATCTGTGGTGATTTAAAGGTCATTGCTTTATTGCTTGGTTTGCAACTTGGGTTCACCAAATTTTGCTGTTTTTTGTGCGAGTGGGACAGCAGAGATAAGAAGTCTCACTACGTTAGAAAGTCATGGCCAAAACGTGAATCTCTTATCCCTGGCCAGAAAAATGTGGCATGTGTCCCTTTAGTGAATCCTGAAAAAATATTTTTACCTCCATTGCATATTAAGTTAGGAGTTATGAAAAATTTCGTCAAAGCTATGGATAAACTTTCTGATGGATTCTTGTACTTAAAATCGAAATTCCCCAAAGTCAGTGATGCTAAATTGAAAGAAGGAGTTTTTATAGGACCACAAATCCGATCATTAATGGCTGATGAACATTTCGAGGGACTGTTAAATCCACTGGAGAGAGCAGCCTGGCAGTCTTTCAAAAGTTTATGTTGCAATTTTCTTGGAAACCATAAAGCAGAAAACTATCGTGACATAGTGGCTGATCTTCTGCATTCTTATAAAGCTATGGGATGCAACATGTCTTTAAAAATTCACTTCTTGGACTTCTTCCCCGAAAACCTTGGAGCTGTCAGCGATGAACACGGTGAGCGTTTTCATCAGCAAATTTCTACGATAGAGAAGAGGTACCAAGGCAAGTAGAGTTCCAATATGCTGGCTGACTACTTTTGGACTAAAAAGAGAGACGTTCCAGATGCAAAATATACCCGAAAATCACTATCTACCACTTTCTAGGTAAGTCAGAATCAGTAGTTATAATTTTGAGTTAGATAGCTAGTTACGGATTTTTTAGAATATTATAAAAATTCAAATGAATATCACACAAAACTCCTGCCCGATGCGGACAAACTGTAATTATATTTGAATTCAGCACGAAAAATACTTTTAGAATCTATTATTTTAATTCTTGTGTAAGAAAAAAAGTTAATTTTTGTAGACCAGTGTAATTAATTGTACCTTTTTTGATAACTAAAATTTTGTTGTCCCTACCTATTAGATGCCGAAAATGAGGTACAGTCTCTATGGAGGAGTTTACAGCTCTTCTTGCCTGAAGATGTCTCGCAAGGACACGGAAGTCAATGTTCCCAATAAATTCTTACATGACGAAATTTTGCCATTTCTTTTATTCTTCAATAAGAGAGTCTTTTAGCAAAAAAATGTTATGTATATCAATAAATACCAAACGGCTCTATAGACTACCTAGGGAAAAATAGAGAATTGAGTGGTGACATCTGTGTCCTATTTTAGCATATGGAAAATTTAATAATTTATACAGTATTTGATTCTTTTTTGAGAACGGTACTTTTCTTTTATTTGAGTTTGTGCTCCGGAATGTGTTCAACCTGCACCAATATTTTAATGTATCCTAACCCAAGTACACATATCTGTGGATCTACTATTAATAACAATCACACAGGCAAGCTATAGTGGATTAAATTTAGTTTTTCGGTACAGAATACTCTTTGCACTCATGATTTAATGGTTTCAGCAGATTTCCCTTAAGGGAAATCAGCTATTGAGGTCGTACTCATGACGCAATTTTCGAAAAATTTCTTCAAATGTCCGTCGATCCTACCCAGGAGTTGACGAAAATGAGGTCCGTTCAAAACTATATATACACACACACACACATATATATATATATATATATATATATATATATATATATATATATATATATATATATATATATATTTGTCTGTTAACACTCTAGCGGTCGCAATTTTTGTTTAATCGTCACCAAATTCGGCATTTAATCGTTTTATATAAAAAGGAAGATCAAGTTCGTTAAAGGCTGAAATCGGACCAGTGGGAGGGGGGAATTTTGAAAATTCGAAATATCTCCGTTGCCATACGTCGGATCGAAAATTTGTATAGAACCAATCTTATTGCAGATTAAATTTACTATAAATATTACAACTACAAATAATATACACCTTCCAATGAATCTAGCTCGTTGAAAGGTATTAAAAATTACCTTGTTAGTTGCGTAATAGAAGTGTTGTTCACTTACAGACGTGAAACACTAAAGTGGTTACAAACATGGGTACATGAATGTTTATGTTAACGATGCTTCTATCTATATGCTTATGATATAATATATAAGTACATTATCTAGTTGAGAAGAATGTTATGGGAAGATGGCGGTCTCAGGTACACAAAGGACACCGAGATATGGCGGGCATCAAATATCACTTAGGGAGGGAATTTCACAACCCATTCTGCTTGCAAATTGCTAACTACAGGCCATACTTACCTAGCTTGGATAGTTACAATCTGATAAGCAGCATCACAAGACAAATTTTGTATAACTATGTAAAAAATATCGGTGACAACAATTTCATTAGAGATTTATACGTCCCTTATAATTACATTAAATGTAGTGAACTATATGGGGAACCTATTTTTCAAGAGGTAAGCTTTCTACCGTTTGTAATGTGATTAGACAGTTTGGGTTTTATAAGACTATTGCCATACAATGCTATTAATGTAAACGAACGAAATGTCTCATTATATAAATAAATAAAGATCAAACAATAATTTATACGTCTGTAAAGAGGAAAACGTATAAAATAAAAGTAATATCTTTATATATATATAATTCTACTATACGTGTGTATGTCTCTGAACTCCTCCTAAACGGCTGGACCGATTTGAATGAATTTTTTCGTATGCGTATGGGTGACCCTCTGGATGGGTTAGCGTCACAAATCAGCCCGGCAGATGGAGCAGGAGTGGGGGTCGTAAGGGAGGCTTAAAATTAAAAATAGCCATATTTCGTTTCGTATTGGGTTTTCGGCAAATATGCACAGGTTAAGAGTTGTTTATATTGTTATTTAGAGTAACTTTTGTTATATTCGCTTTTGTCGTATAACAAAGTATAAACGAGATATACACTAAAATAGTAAAGTGGGACCCAACAATTTTATTAGGCACCAAGGATTGAACCGAACTTAACAAAACTCTGTATGCCAATTAGCATTAATTCTTCCATGATTATAAGCTATATTAATTTTTTTAGGTTCGCCTGAATAAAATATTCGCGATATTTCATTTTTTTGTGCACATAACAAAAGTTGTTTTTTGTGATGTTAAAAGTAGTTTTTGTTTTAAGCATAATATTATTAAATTTAATATTCTAATCGCTTGAAATATCATCCAGGACAAAGTCTGCCGGGTCCGCTAGTACATTATATAACTTTGTACATAAAATTGCTTTAAATAATTCGCTTTTTTCTTCAACTTATAGGGATAACCCGTCCCAATTAGCCGTAACTTCAAAGCGTGGACGTTAATAAATAATTTAAATTATTTCTTCAACACAACTTCAGGTTTCTAAATTTAAAACGACACTCCACCAATAGCGTAAGGAAGTATCCATCTTTTAGCCAGAAAACCGATAGTTCTGCAGACCAAGTGACAATCCAAAACCAAAATTATAATTTAATTACTTTAAATAATACCATTGTTAATTAAGGCGTTGGTCTTAAACTCACATGGTAAACGTAGGGACGTGAGTTCGATTCTCACCTGAGCAAAAGGATTTATTTAGTGACGAGCCCATTAAAATCCTTAGTCGCAGCCAGACTAGAAAAGGGCGGTCCTATAAAAATTCTGCCAATTAGCCTTGGAACACACAAAGTGGGCGTTAATAAATTACATAACATTCCAATGATTACATAATAAAATTGAATTTAAATCATGATGATTTTAATTTACATTATTTATATTTGTTTTTTATGGTATTCGAAAATTTTCATGACCAAGGTATGTCCGGAAGGGCCCTGGACCAGAACGTTTTATTTTATGTACTACAAGGAGAGAATGCACTATTAGTTCAAATTTCATTCCAAGTTTTCGTACTTAAATGCGCACACCATGGACACACACATATATGATGGGTAAGTGCGGTAGGAAGTTTGATGAAAAGGCAGGTTTGATAAAACGTTCAAGAGTCAAAAGAAAGAAAAAAATTGTCCTATGAGGCAAAATATGCCTGGGATGAATGGAAAAAAAAAATCATTTTTCATAGTGTTGGTAAAATGATATAGTAGGAATCTGGTCTAATTCTGAAGCAAGGAGGAAGAGAGAGGCAAACTTATAATGGTGTAAACGTTGATTACACCGCTGGAAACGGTAGGTCACTGACCATAAAAATAACTTAAAAATACAAACATTGATAAAAGATTACACGGAGCCAGCTAATTATCAGCCTGGCCACGATCCAACACCTCCAGCCAGATATCTCTAAAAACAATCCTCTCCGACAGTCTCTTCCACCTTTTATAAAACACTATTTAATTGCCTTTTCCATTTCTTCTTCTCGCCTTTTAATTAAGTTTCATTAAGTCTCATTTAATTAATAAATGGCTTTCAAGCCGGAAATACTCACTTAGCAGCCTTAGTCTGGCCTGTTTAAACAGTTTAAGGAAAACCAGATTTCACGCTTGGAACAAAATAAAGCTCGGTTTTAACTAAGTGTTCCTACATCAATTCTCAGCCGCAGTTTATATTTGCAAAATATTCAGAGGAATGCTGTGATTTTCAATATTCCCACCACTATATTTGTATAAGAACTGATAAAATCCTCATAATAAATTTTAAAGGTCAAGGAACCATGGTACTTGATGAGCTAAAAAAATCCAATGATTGCGGTCTGAACGGTTCCCACAAGTCTGGACAGAAAACTATTTAAAGTGCCCAAGTCTTGGAATAAGGCAGATTACGACATCCGTGTGTCACCAAACACATTTCAACACTTAATTTTGCCAATTATTTGGCCGGATAGATAGGCATTCGAAGAATTATTTCAAAAGCGCCATGAATACAACCTTTACTGCTCATTTCCTTCCTTAAGGCAGATCTTAAAAAAAAATAAAAATAATAATAATAATAAAATTTAAATTATTTATTAACGTCCACTTTTTGCAACTAAGGCTAATTGGGACGGGTTCTCTACAGGTTACCACCCTCTTCTAGCCAGGATGGGACTAAGGATAATAATAATTTCTTACTAACTTTACAAAATTAGGCTAACACCATTTTTACGAACAATATTTTTAACTTATGTGAAGAAAACTTAGGTTTTAACCCTTTTGAAGAAGAAATTAAATACCAGTCAGAAGTGCCCATGATAGAGAGAGGGGGGGGGGTGGAGTTGTTAGGATTGTTAAGTAACAAAATAGCAATATATGAGTTTCGATACATACGATTGGAAAGTATTATAAAAGAAGGTTTTTGGCGCTCTGACGATAATCAACTCCAGATGCATTGTTCTATACAATAAATTGAAATATTTACGATTTTGTATTTACGTTCCCTCAAGCCCCTCATCATCCTCATAACCGATCATGCTTCTTAACGACATACACATTTCAGAAAAAAAGTTTATATTCCGTGCTCCATGGTCAAGGTACATTATGCTAAAGGGCTTGTCACTCAAACAAGTTTTTATTTATTTATTTTTTTTTTTACGTAAGAGTGATAAATATTTTCCATTTTTATAAAGGGGATATATTTCTTTTAATATCTAGAAGCATAAAAGAGAGTTATATATGATGCAATTATTTCAGAATATCGGATAAAATTAAAAGTTCTTTAAAAGGCCACTAAATGGGATAATATCTGTTAAGGGTTGAGAGATCTTCAGAAAATTATTTTCATTAGTGGTCTGCAGAAAAATGTTCGGGCATTAATATATTTGGCTTTTTGGATTTCTGAAGCCCTCATATTTTTTAAGGCGTAGCCAACGTGTGTTACAGGATAAGGCTCATTTGCAAGACGCTAAATAATCCATTTTAGCAGATTTCCCTCCAGGGAAATCAGCTATTGAGGTCGTACTCATGACGTGATTTTCGAAAATTTTCTTCAAATGTCCATCGATCCTACCCAGGAGATGACGAAAATGAGGTCCGTTCAAAATTATATATATATATATATATATATATATATATTTGTCTGTTAACGCTCTGTTAGCGGTCGCAATTTTTGTTTGATCGTTACGAAACTCGATATTTAATTGTTTTATGTAAAAAGACAGATCAAGTTCGTTAATGGCTGAAATCGGACCAGAGGGAGGGGGGGTTTAGAGGGGGGATTTTCGAAAATTCGAAATATCTCCGCTATTGTGCATCGGATCGAAAACTTGTATATAACCAATCTTATTGCAAATTAAATTTACTATAAATATTGTTATATGCGTTTATTCTCTATCTTGAATATTAACCGAGATATTTGCATATTTCAGTTTTCAGCAAACCGCCACTTCTACTCATGTTACGTAAACAATACTCTGCTACATAATAAATCACATTATTGGAAGTTTAAATACCAAAAATTGTATTCAAGAGATCTTTATTATACGAGATACATGCAAATATGTCCTGGTGACTCCCCCCCCATCTTAAAGTTTTGGACTATTAAAATTTTATTGATTGAGATAAAAATTATTCTGATTCATTATTAATTACAGTACTAGATATAGTAAATAGTTCTCAATAAAATTAATGTGTTATATTCTGATATATTTCATTAATTGTTTTTCTTTCCGGCGTGAGGCGGCCGACACGTTTGTTTACATTTCTAACCTAACTCTTCCTGTCGGCAGGTTATTGAAATTGGATGAAACATTTCTTATTTCCGTTTGTATTTATTCACGGTGTTGTTGTGTTACCAGTATGTATATTTACCTATTACTAAACTTCACGAGGGAAATCTGCTTAGTTTACGCAGCCCCTGCGTGACGGACTTTTATTCTTTCTTGATTAGTCGTAAGAATACAGAAATCAAGGCAGGAACACCTGATGTTTTGTGTAAAAAAGGAGGCGAGACTAGGACTCTCGACTGGCCTCCAGGCACATTATGAAAACCATAACGACAAACTCACAAGGAGAGGAGTTTACTGAAAGATGCTATTCATCTTTACTAACACTAAGATGATATACATAAACTTTAACAAAAACGTCTGTCACGCAGGGGCTGCGTAAACTAAGCAGACGTTTTACAATAGAAAAATCTGGCTACTAATATCGGCAGTAGTAACGAATCTCTAAACCATTCACGAGGGACGAACAGTTACGGAAACGATATCTACTAGCTCTCAGCGGAAAGTCCCGAATATGGCCGACTTCTGACGACCACTCACACAATACAAATGCAAATATCTCGGATATTCAAGATATAGAATAAATGTATATGACAATATTTATAGCAAATTTAATTTGCAATAAGATTGATTCTATGCAATCTTTCGATCCGACGCATAATAATGGAGATATTTCGAATTTTCAAATTCCCCCACCTCCCACTGGTCCGATTTCAGCCATTAACGAACTTGATCTTCCTTTTCACATAAAACTATTAAATTCTGGGATTGGTAACGATCAAACAAAAATTGCGACCGCTAGAGCGTTAATAGACAAATAGATCTATCTATCTATCTATCTATCTATCTATCTATCTATCTATCTATCTATCTATCTATATATATATACATGCAGTTTTGAACGGACCTCATTTTCGTCATCTCCAGGGTAGGATCGATGGACATTTGAAGAAATTTTTCGAAACTCGCGTTATGAATACGACCTCAATAGCTGATTTGGAAATCTGCTAAAACTCGGTTATTTTTCGGTAAAGGCAGGAAAATGTAAAGTACAATTACTGCTGCGCACTACATGACGAACACCATTGGTTCTTTAACATTTTCAAACACATAACAACTGAGTTATTTCAAAATTTACATTTTCACCCTCGTCTTAACCCCTCCTAGTCCGATGTAATTAACGATTTTTAATCTTCCATTTTATACGAAACGCTTAAATATGGTTTGGTAGCGACAAAACCAAATTTGCAGTTCCTATAGTTTGATAAATTTGAATGGACTTCATTTTCGTCATCCTAGGTACGGCATTTGAAGAAATTCGTGAAAGATCACACCATGAGTACAACCTCAACAGCTGACAGAAATCTCAGCTGAAATCTTAGAGAACCCAATGAATTTAATTAGCCTGAAATGGTGACCCGCAGAGGCATTAATAAGCAATCGCAGGAGCAGGGTTCTGAATAATTTAATTCCAATTATAAAATGGTTCATTGAGAAGTAGCTACTATGAGAAATAATTGTCCAATAAAATTCATAAAAAGGTAGCAACGTATAAAGTTCGAATGAGTTCAGGGGAACGTTGTAACAGCTTCCTCATCTAAATTTATAATGGAGTATTTATCTAAAAAGTTAAAAAGAGAACAGTATAAAATTTATAAATTTTAAAATAAATGGTACTAAAAAAAAAATGTATTTCTTTTTCTCTTATTTATTAACATCTACTTCATTCTACTATGACGTTACTCGCATTTTAATCAACCTGTTACAACTTTTTTTTAACCGGGATGCTACTTAGGCCCTCATCACTGAATAAATTCCTGAGGAACACACGACACTAGGTTTACCAAGCTTTATTATAATCAACGGTTTAACTCACAACTTATATAAAAATCACGAAGTTGTGTCATTTAAACGAATAAAAATGACGAGCTAACAAAAATTGAACGGAATTTGTGGGCGCCACTTTGATTGGTTTAAGATAGCTTTTAAAATAAAACAGAATTTATTTAAAGAAATATGCTGAGTATAGTTCGCTCTCTGTGTCTGAAAAATGTTAAAGCCTTGCCTTTAATCTCACATGGTAAACATAGAATAACGAGTTCGATTCCCGCTTGGAAAATAGGAATTTAAATAAAATCCTTAATTCCACACTGGTTAGAAAAGGGAGGTAACCTGTAGATAGCCTGTCCCAAATAGTCTTAGCAACAAAAAGTGGAAGTTATTATTATTATTCATTAACGTCCACCTTTTGAAACTCAGGCTAATTGGGACGGGTTATCTACAAGTTACCACCCTTTTCTAGCCAGGGTGGGATTTAGGATGTTATTTAATGAATTTCGTCACTAAATAAATTTCTTGGCCCAGGCAAGAATCGAAATCGCCACTCTAGGTTTACCATGTGAGATTAAGGTAAGTGGACGTTAATAAATAAGAATAAAATAAAACAGCTTTGCTTTAGTTTTGTTAATAAACTATCTGAAAATAAGTATTGTTAGTAAAATGCAGGTGTTGGAAAGCTCATGTGGAACACCTAATCTAAGCCATGATAGAAGGTATTCTGGAGGGAGCCTCTCGCCTTCTTGATCAAATATTGTTTCAGCCAATAGATTAGTCTGCCATATCAATCCCCAACGGACCTTGATAATCATGCCCTCCCCTCAACTGGCATTCGCCATCAGCCGATCAAACATTGACGTACTTTATTATAAGTCAACATCGCAACCGCCGAAAAGGCATGTCCATTATTTGAAATGATTTACTCAACATACATTACATATATAATACCTGTTTCTTGGATGGTATTTTAAATAAAACGAAATATATTCAACTAAAAATATTTTTTATTATAAACTGTGAGATTTAGAGATAGAATAGAAAATTAAATTTGTTATTAATATATATTACCCAAGAGGATTTACAAGGGGCCTCTTGATCATATTTAATATTCAACCAAATGCTGTTTCAAAGAAAAACCTCGTTCCTCTCCGAAAAATTCACTTCCAACGAAACAGGCATTAGCTTTATTGTTTGGATAGTTAGTCAGTGATTGACTAAAGTCATTATAATTTCAAGGGCCTTGAGTAGCTCTGTGGTTTGTTTCTCTATTCTAATAACTTGTGATTGACTAAAATTCTTTCTTTGTGCGATTTACACGGATTTCAATCATTTTTTCTAGCTTGCATTGTAAGGAATCAATCACTTCCTTTTTGGTTCAAATTTTTTCAACGTCAATAACCCTAAATTTCTTGACGTTTGCAACTGCAGAAAATGCCTTTCCCTTGAAAAGTTTAGTTTACTTCATGCCACGGTTCCACCTGTACACAAATTTACAGCCTGAATAAAAATTCGGACATGGGTATTCTTAATGTTTGCAACCAAGGCTAATTGCAGAGAGGGAATTTCATGCCAATTCAGGTTACCACCCTTGGCATGCCAAGGACTCGCCACTCTAGATTACCAATTTGAGATAATTTAATAGTATGATCTCAATCACTATTACAAAAGATTTCTATTTTCTCTAGACTTCCGCTTCTTAGATATACCCACGTTTGGTACAATCCATCTTACTCAAAACTTTTGGATTTTATTCTCAACCAGTCAAGTAGTGATGTACTCCTTTGAAGGCTCAGCCTAAGCCTGCATTGTCTTGACGGGAGATCACCATCCTGAGTCAATCAATCAATTTATTCATGCAAGTGAGGATTATTGTGGCCTTTAAGATGACTGAACCCCTAGTTAATGACTGAATATGCATTATTATCTCCATATCCATCAACGTAATGGATTTAGAAATTCTCTAGCATTGTGCCTTTACTATTTGTTGGTAGCAGAAACCTGTTAGAAAATAAAAGTGTGACGATCAACCATTTCCTTATTAAACAAATCCGCAAAAGCCATTGGTCGGAATACGGATTATTTCACACAAATAACACTAAATATCCAATAAAGTGGACACAGAATAAAATAAATATTTTTTGATGTTATATGAATTCTCTCTCCCTCGTCGATCTCTCTCTCTATGTCAAAGGAACAAAAAAGAAGAAAATTATTAATAACATCTGATATAAACCATATGATCTGTTGTATATATTCTATAAGCGTGTATGTCCATATCACGTTTATTTCTCTTAAAATATAGTCACTTTTCATACCCCCTCCCCGTTTTTTAAAACCGAGTTCCACGAATTAAAAAAAAAATCGATCAATGAATTCAAAAAGTGTTATTTTTGTCTGACATATGAATTCACTCTACATCTCTCTGCGGCTCCTATAAAGGCAGTAAAATAAATATTTCATTTGAAGAGCCGAAAGATTGCGTCTGTTTTTGTGAATATTTTTCAACCGAATAACAACCATTCTAACAACAAACAGTTCGATCCAACTTCACTTTGGGGAAAGACATCTAAATATTCTTCTCCCGAGAAAAAAAAATGCCCAAATCACAAGATGGATGAGGTGCTAAGCGGTTTGGGTGAAAACAAAACCGTTGGTGTGTATATATAAACGGGAGAGCCGGTAGGAGGCAGGTTCCATTCAACAAGTAGTTAATGTATTTTGCCCCCCCCCCATTCTGCGGGGGATGGTTTTTGTTCGCCAGGCTGACTAGTGTGTGTTCCACTGGCTTAACTTGTTCCAACGTGGAACAGATTCAGGCATCCATCAGTACTTGTCTCTCTCCTGTCCATTCCCTTACTCCTCATTCAATTATATATACTATATACTTGGTCAACAATGAGCAAAAACCACAATTGCATCAGTTAAACTATGGAACACGCACTGTAGAATAGTTTAATTGATGTAAGGAACATATTTCTAAAAATAAAAAAAAAAATAAAAAAAAAAAAAACCCTTTGGGTGAATATTTTGGCATCTGTTAATGCCTTAACTTTCCTTAAGGGAAATCTGCTATTGAGGTCGGACTCATGAAACGATTTTCAAAATTTTTCTTCAAATGTCCATCGAACCTACCTAGAAGATGAAAATGTATATATATTTGTTACCGCTCTAGCGGTCGCAATTATTGTTTAATCGTTACGAAACTCAATATTTAGTCGTTTTATGTAAAAAGACAGATCAAGTTCATTAATGGCTGAAATCAGACCAAGGAGAGGGGGGTTTAGAGGTGAGGATTTTCGAAAATTCGAAATATCTCCGTTACTGCACGTCGGATGGAAAAATTGTATAGAACTAATCGTATTGCAAATTAAATGTACTATAATTTTATTTCATACATTTATTTTCTATCTTGAATAATAATCGAAATATTTGCATTTTTCAGCCTTCAGCAAACCCCTTCGTCTACTCATGTTACATAAACAATACTTGGTTTATGTAATAAACTACATCATTGGAAGCTTAAATACCAGATATTGTTTTCAAGAGAAATTTATTATACGAGATACACGCAAATATGTTTTGGTGACCCACCCACCTTCTTATGTTTTTGGTCTACTTAAATTTAGTTGTTTGAGATAAAAATTATTCTGATTCATTATAAATTGTAGTACAAGATATAGTAAATAGTTTCCAATCAAATTAATACGTTATATTCAGATATATTACAGTACAGAACTGCTTGTTTACACATCAGATGCTTTCCGTCGGGAGGTTTCTTATTATCGTTTATACTTATTCACATAATATTCACGGTGGTGTTGTGTTACCGGTTTGTAGATTTATCTATTATTAAACTTCACGCGGGATATATGCTTAGTTTACGCAGCCCCTGCGTGACGGACTTTTTTATTTCGAGACACGTTTGAACCATAAACTGCAGAACAGCAGAGAGCCCACATTTTTCAACCTCACAAGAGAGACAACTCCGTATCAATAAACCTGCTTCTCAGTGAATATTTTATGTCTTAAAAATTCATTCTACCTCGACATTCATAATAAAATTCTCAAACTGCAATGCAAACCCTACAAATTTATACATATTCAACTGAAAATCTAATGGAAATTTAAATTTTTTTGGGACAATACCAATAGATAAACAATTGCAGATTATAGATATACTGATTGCGAGTAGTGAACAAGCAGTTAACTTTTTTTTAAATTTTGAAATTAATATTTCATTACGTTCATAATTACGATTTGAATGGGAAACAAGAAATGTATAATAGAACCTCTAATCCTCCCCTCCCCCCCAACTTACATAATTAAATAAACCATGTTATTCTGACAATCCCAAAGCCATTTCCATATGCCTAATTTACTCATGATTTATTAGAATTCAGATGATTAAAATTTAATGTTGAATTGTTATTTATAATTTATTAACGTCCACTTTTTGCTACTACAGATTATTGGGAGGGGTGTTCTACAGGTCACCACCCATGTCTAACGCCTAATGTTAAATTATGCCAATAATTTGGAATTTATCATACATGGTTAAACTTTGAGGAAAATTGCATTGTTGCGGGTGCTCCCGAATAAATAAATCAAATAGAAATAAATAAATTATGCGAACAATCCAGTTTTGAAGCAATAAATACCGGGATTATTTCCTCTCCAATAAACAGTTTTATTTTTAAAATAACGAAGGATTCAGATTTATTAGCAAATCAACTAAAACTATTTGGTTGCTACGATCTTCAAACGGAGGTCCAAGAATTTGAATTCAAGCGATATTCAATGTTTTTACTCAGCTCTACCCGTATAAGCTTGAAACTTCTTCTTCCTTTTCTTAAGTTTCAGTTCTACTTTGCGGTTTGAAAAATGAATTTTGTTCTTTTAAAATTTGCTTCTGGCAATTGGCAGTTGACTGTATTTATGATTCTGTGCTTAAAATTAGGACCAGTATTAATAAATGTGTGCACTTAGAAAATACAAAGCTAAGATCAAATAACTCATATACATTTTTCTGCTTTGATTTACCTGACATCTCTCGAGGAGATTTTCGCTATCTCGGTCTGTTGAGTTATATACCAAACAATTTCTAAATCAAATGCTGAAGCAGCTGATAAATCAGCTGAACCTTGTCTTCTAAAAAGTTCCTAATAGTTTCGAGGTGGCTTTCAGAACAGGAGTACTGCTTCCTGTAAGTTGGTTTTGAGGTCCTATATATTCCCGAATATTCTATTTACATAGACAAACATGTAGGGTGAATGATAAGGAACATGACCTCCTGCCATTATCTATTCCACAGCCAATGAGTCTGAGGCACGATTTCCTAATTTAAAAATAAATTCAAAACATAATATGAGATGTTGTTCACTTTAATGTAATATTATTTGACATATTGATTTATATATTTTCAAAATAAAGTTGAAATACAAAAATTATAATTCAGATTTATTTACAGTGGTTTTTAATTTTTGAAAAATAGGCGAACAGACTTATAATACAATATAAGTCTGTATCCTACTAGTATTAAAAAACAAACCTATTGAATTGAAGAAGATAAAACACTAGGATTTTTATATTTGAATATACATACTTACTTAGGAGGGGGGCGGTGGACTAACTACTCTTAGTTGGTAAAAATAGGTGCAGGTTCGATCCCCGCCAAAGGAAAACATTATTTCACGAGTTCACTGCCAGAGCGCTCCCGAGTATATACTCGTACAGCTGACAGTCCCTCGGGCGATTAACGATTAATGATCACATCCACTGGAGGCTGATTACAGACGAACTGATAACTGAACCCCTGATTATAATGAGTTTTATTAGTCTAATGAGTCAAATCATTCCAGGTCCTCCTTGGTTGACGGGGCCAATCGAATATATAAATATATAGGTTTGGTGTGAACGAAGGATAATAGAGCTTTAGGATAATAAATAAATTTGCTGTACTTTGATTTATTAAAAATAAAAGTCGTTAACAGTTGTATTTTTTTTTTTTTTTTTTTATGAGCACCGTTGCATTTCACAGGATAAATTATAGTTTAGATTCTAAGAACACTTTGCATTTTAATACTCGAACTTGACACAGCTAATAACGAATGAGGCACACTTACCAAAGCCGGAAAGCCTCCCAGTTTGACATAATAATATAATGTAGATGTAGGGTGAACATGTATTCTGCATAAACATTGGTTACATCATGTAAGGAGTTTCGGAAGGGCGGGGCTTGGGTATGTTAACGCCGGCTGCTACAGGGGCTCACATTTGAAATTCAGATTTCATTAGAAGAGCCAGCGACCTTTAGGATTGTCCAACCCTCATCTAGACCTCGGTTAGCCACGGTCGACAGAATCCTAAAGCCAATCCTTAAATCCTACTAAGTAACCAACCTCCAACTAGATTAAGACGCTACTGAATTTCTAAAACTAAGGAACTAAATAATTTAAAGTTGCGAAATGAAATAAATTCGCATTTAATGTTTAAGCAATAGGATATTTCAAATTAATGAACTTATGGAATATGCACACTAGATGTGTCCTTAGTTGACGATAAAATGGGTGAATCAAACAATATTACAAGAATACTAGATAATGAAAAAGAGTTCCTCGATATTTTACAAAATAAAATATTAGTATAAAAATTCTATCAATAATATTGGGGTTCAGGTGAGCCAAGTGAGTTACAGCGTTGGTTTCCATCTCAGATGTTAAACCAAGAGCGGCGAGTTCGATTCCGCCTGGGCAATAGGAATTTATTTAGTGGCGAACTCATTAAATAAAATCCTTAGTCCCACCCAGGCTAGAATAGGTTGGTAACCTGTAGACAACCCGTCCCGATTCGCTATAGAACCAAAAAGGCGACGCTAATAAATAATAATAATAAGCATATTTTTGGTATAAGAGTAAATGCGAGTGGATCAATTACAGTCCTAAAGGAATATGAAAATAACTACAATGACTCATTCTATTTCTATTTATATCCCTTGAGGGAAATCAGCTATTTGTGGTACAATTTTCAAAATAATGTTTCTATATAAAATAAAATCAATAACACATCATAACAAATTACGGTATCTAAATATATAACATGTAAATAAACGGCTTATTCAAGTTTTTATCTTCATAAATTTGTTATTACGTTAGGATCTTTATTAACGTCCAATTTGTGCTATCAAGGGTAATAGAGACGGGTTATCTTCAGGGTGTCATCATTTTCACTCCAAGTCGGGGCTAAGGATTTTATTTCACGACTAATTAGATTGCTAATGCCCATGTGAGAATTGGACTCACAACTCAGGGTTAACAAGTGAGATTAAAACCAACTCCTTCTGTTAATTATAAATTAATTATCTGCTATGACTATCTTAAGCCCCCTCTTTGTTATTAAATTAATATATATACTAAAATAGGGCATAAGAAGTGCCAATTTCATTTCATTAATGATTTGTTCGACGCGTGACCTTTGTACTCAGCCATTCAATTATTAAATTAAGGAAAATCATCCAAACCAGCGAATCACAATTGTATTTTAATGCAGCTAATACCTGGCAAAATATATTTGTAGGCACATTTGTGCATTTTTTATTATTTATTAATATCCACTTTTGCAACTGCGGCTAATTGGGACGGGTTGTCTACAGGTTACCACCCTTTTATAGCCAAGGTGGGACTAAGGAATCGAACTCGCCACTCTAAGATTACCATAAGAGATTAAGGTCAACGCTTTGACTTACACGGCTAACCTGAGTCCCCTGTGCGTAATTAAAATTAAAAAAATAAATTACCTTGGATACTGCTTGTTGGTAGATGTCCATAAGCACTTGTGACAATGGTTTGGAGTTTTTTCTCCCTCGGCAATAGGCAGAGATAACCTGAAGCAAATAAAAAAAAAACGCTAAAATATTATTTAAAAAACACAGAATAAGCATAATTCAATTCCTGATATCCTATTCTTGTTGTGCTCCCATTATTTAAGGGAAATGTGTACAATGTCCTTTTTGATTTTATAGATTTCATGTCCCCCTTTCCTTGTTTAATTTCCCGAGCAAGACTGGTGAATACAGTAAAGTTGCAATTTCTATGTTCATACTGGCAAATGCCTATAATTAGTTGGCTTAAGCAGGCTACAGGCTACCAAGGATTGGCTATCTAACAACTCAGGCCTCCAGTCTTTATTTGTAGATTGTCTCATGCAGAAGGCAGCGGAAAACCTCTAAATGTCCTTGTGACCCTCTTGTTTCCATGTTCGTTCCGGTGAAAATAAATTACATATCTCCCTGGGTCCACCTCTTCCTCACCAAAGTAGCGCACATTAGATCACTTTTTAAGGAAATTCCAGTACTTCAACCAACCATCGCAGACTGGTGTTTATAACATCACTTCTGGATTGCCACGTTCAATAATTTGGGCTCATAATAAACCCTGAAGTTAACAGCATTCAAATGGTTCAACCTTGACTCGGGCTTTAACGGAGAATTAAACCAAAATCCGGAGGAAATATACATATTACAAGAACTAACCCCCCTTCATAAATTCCTCGGAATGGAGAGATCATTTCTGAATTATGCTAATAGAATTATAATGGAAAATGGTGAATTTAAGCAGCCCCTCTATCTGCTATCCCTCAACGGAACAGGTGGAACGACCTATTTTCAGCTCTTAATACGTTTCTTATAAGAGTTATTTTTTACCCCTTTGACGGTATCTTTTGTCTCTAATAAATATTCCATGTTTTTATATGATACACGAGAAAGAGATATGGACGTCATGATGGACATAAGGTTTTACCGTATAGACACTTATAGGCTAAGGAAATTAGATTCCTTTTGTTCAATATCCCAGAACGTAAGTACAATTGCACGTGTCATTTTTCTTTTACAACGAAAACTCCATATGAGAGGTTAGACACTAAAGATTGGTAGTATCTAATCTAGGGTTATATCATGAATGTTATTTAGTGTGGGACAATGAGCACATTATATATATATATATATGTATATACTAGCCAAGGCACCCGGCTTCGCTCGGGAAATCATTTGAGACGGAGATATTCTATTTTGTTTCTGGCAATGGTTCTACAACTGCTCACCCCGTCTAGACTCATTTCTTCCCGTAAGGGTCCGTTGGGCGACTTATGGAAAAAAAAATTTAGATTTGAAGAATAAATGAAAATAAGTCTCTAATCATTCCCTCTCCACTGTTTGACACACCGTGAATAATTCAAATCATAATCATGGTTAGCATTTATTATTATTAAGTATCATCTATAATGTACGTATTTTCTGTATACAATCTAGCTAATATACCCGACGATGCCCGGGAAATCATAGTTATTGGGGGATCATAGTAATGATGGTATTTTTATAGAAAATCGTTGAAAAACCAATGGGAATCGAAATATCACAATTTTTCATTTCTGGCCGCCCTCATAATCCCCACTCCCGTTTGGACCTAAAATTTTATATCTTATAATCATGGAAGAATTAATGCTAATTCACATTCCGAGTTTTGTTAAGTTCGGTTCAATCTTTAGTGCCCAACAAAATTGTTGGCTCCAGCTCTAGTTTTTAGTGTATATCTGGTTTATACTTTGTTATACGACAAAAATGAATATAATAAAAGTTACTTTAAATAACAAAATAATCGACTTGTCTCATGTGCATATTTGCAGAAAAACCAATAGAAAACGAAATATTTAATTTCAGGCCTCACTTACAACCCCCACTCCTCTCCGTCTCAGAGAATATTAATATAGCCTTATGTCTAAGTTGGGTTAGTAGTAATACTGTTTATGCGTGAAAAGGTAACAAACAAATAAACGAACATACATGAAAGAAACAAAATGCAGTTATGGTGTCTATGTCATGTCAATCGAAAAAGTATCGTGAAAATTCAAGAAAAAGATCAATGTACAGACAGAGGTTACAATTTTATATATATGTATATATATATGTATATATATATGTATATATATATATATATATATATATATATATATGTATATATATATTCCTGAGAGTATCAGGTATATGTATACCTGATACTCTCAGGAAATGCAAAGTTCTTTTAGCGAATTTTCTACTAACACTAGCGGACCCAACAGACGTTGTTTTGCTCGATATTTCAGGCGATTAGGATATTAAATTTAATAATATTAAGTTCATAACAAAAGTTATTTTTAATAATACAAAAAACAACTTTTGTTATGTGCACGTTTGCCAAAAACAAATAGAAAATGAAATAATAGCGATTTTTTTATTCAGGCCTCCCTTGTAACCCCCACTCCCGTTCGAACCTAAAAAAATTAATATAGCTTATAATCATGAAAGAATTAATGCTAATTTAAATTTAGAGTTTCGGTCAGTTCAATCGTTAGTGCCCAATAAATTTGTTGGCTCCCACTTTAATTTTTTAGTTTATATCTCGTTTATACTTTGTTATACGACAAAAGTGAATATAACAAAACTTACTCTAAATAACAAAATAAACAACTTTTATGCTGTGTATATTTGCCGAAAAAACAATAGGAAACGAAATATAGCTATTTTTAATTTTAGGGCACCCTTACAACCCCCCTCCTGCTTCAACTGCCAGGCTGATTTGTGAATCTAAACCATCCAGGGCGACACCCAAACGCATACAGAAAAAATCATTCAAATTGGTCAAGCCGTTTAGGAGGAGTTCAGTGACTTACACACGTACAGTAGAATTATATATATAAAGATTACGCCCAAAATCACCAATCCCTGAATTTCGATAGCCATTAATAAATTAAATTAAAAAAAAGTTCTAGTTTTTATAGATCAAGTAGCCAAAATCCTGATAGTAGAGGATTTTTAGATTTGTAGCCTGTCATGTTTTATATTTGCAACATATATTTGCTAACTGCTAGCTTCCCCAGAGGATTCCAGGCCGATAAGAGAGTCTCTTGGTCCATAAATTTGAAGTCTCTAGTTCAGCTGCCCTGACCTGAGTTCTGTTCCTATATCAGGGAACTCTAATCACAGCCAACTATTCAGCTTATTCCAACTACCTGAGGAGTCTTCGCAGAGTCCCCACAATTTAGTAATTTATAGACGTTATCTCTGGAGATGTGGAGTATACTTCGAGTATTCTATTTATTGCATACAATTAATGTTTTTACTTCGTTGTACGGAGTAAAGGAAGTATTGTAACCCCGAAAAATGTCGGTTTTTGACCCACACTAAACTCATTTTGAATGGTTTCGGCGTGACGTCTGTATATAACTCAAAAACGCTAGCCAAAATGTTGAAATTTTATATTTAGCCGTATTTTAACATCTAGTTGCAATCCTCTCCTTTTGATTGAAATTGATTAAGGAGGGGAGACAGAGGAGCATTTATAAAGGAAGGTGAAAATTTATCAGTACCTCTTAAATATACAAATGATTTGTTTCCTACCTTTTTTGTTTAACATGGAAAGATAAATTATTTTCTGATAAGACATTTTTCGATCAATTGCGTTTGAACATACGCATCTCACTTTCAGGCGAAACAATTTTGAATGAAGTCCAAAAAAACATTTTTTCTATTTAATTTAATATTTGTACAAGGAAATCACGTAGTGCCCAAAACAGATTTTTTAATATGTCATACAATTTAAAACGCAGGCATCACATTAATTTCAGGGACACATTAAAATCAAATAGTCCGAAGATCTTTTCAATTATCATGAATAACTCAAAATTGAAATAAATTGAATTCTCAGTTTTTTTAAAAAAAAAAAAATTGTTCCAAAAACCATAAAATTATTCATTGTTCTTTGTTGGTTTAACAATTTGAATGAGGGCTAAGGACTCCAACCTTCTAAGATGTTTGGGAAACCTAAGTCTGGTTACGCTCAACCAATGTACTTTTGTATCATGTTTGTCTATTGTACGTGTGTAGAATCAACTAAGCACAGACTGAAAATATAAATATAATGACGTATATAAATGCCAATCATATAAAAAACAGCAACAAAGCTAAAATCCCGAGTACTATTTCGGAGTAATAACTATTATTAAGAATCATATTTCGCAATTATTTTCTTTAAAGAACGTAGTTTTTAAAAATTCGTTTAATTCCTTTATTTTATAAACTGCTTCCAGGGTCAAACCAGAGAGACCAGAGGCCGTTAGTCCAACTCTGGTTTAAAATATCAAAGAACCAATTCCCTCTATATTCGAAGTAATCCAATTTGAGATAAAAGTTTAACTTTTTTTTCGTTTTCTGGCGTCATATGAAATATAATATATATGCTATTCAAGAGAAAAACCTGTATAAGTGACTACGTCCTCTGAATGTTACCTTGTTCAAGCGAGGAAGCAAATGTCATAGAAAATATTATTCCATAGACATGAATATTCCGTGTAGTTGTATAAAGATAAAGTTGTGGCACTCGAGTCAGATTTCATCAATATGAGTGCATGGACTGGAATATCAAGGCATCTATAATACAATCTTCAGCCAATTTAGATTGACTGGGGTTAGAGTAATATTGCACTTACTTTAAGTTAGCCAATGTTGAATTTCAAGATACAATATTCTAGATCTGAACGACTCGTTCTTTTATTAAGTACATCTCAGAACACAAGAAGAATACAATTTAAGAAGCATTTTATAAATATAATCATCATAACAAAATCATTCTTCCGAGAATACTCAAGTAAAATATGGGCCTGAATATAATGGCATCACGTTTTCTAAGAGTTTTTGATTTTGTCATTTCTTGGTTTCTCATTTATACAATTTTTTCAAAGTGTAAAATGTTTTTTACAATATTCCATAGCCAGTAAAAATGGTTCATGATGGCGACATAACCCATATGCTCCAAGCTGTTATTATTAACTGCTTTTAAATCCCTTACAGGGTGAATCTCGCGGCAATAGAACTAAACATCTCGAACAACATGTCGGGCTGAGAAAAGACAATGTCAAAATGTTAACATTTCAATCTTGTGGGGCTTTTCTTTCTTTTTTAGCAGATTTTCCTTAAGGAAAATCTGCTATTGAGGTCGTACTCATGACGCGAGTTTTGAAAAATTTCCTTAAAAGTCCATCAATCCTACCCAGGAGATGACGAAAATGAAGTCCGTTCAAAATTATCCATCTATCTATCTATATCTATATCTATATATATATTTGTCTGTTAACGCTCTTGCGGTCGCAATTTTTGTTTGATCGTTACCAAACTTCATATTTAAGCGTTTTATGTAAAAAGAATGATCAAGTTCGTTAATGGCTGAAATCGGACCAGTGTGAGGTGGGTTTAGAAGGGGGATTTTTGAAAATTCGAAATATCTCCGTTATTAGGAATGGATCGAAAAATTGTACAGAATCAATCTTATTGCAAATTAAATTTACTATAAATATTGATCTATACATTTATTCTGTATCATGAATATTAACCGAGATATTTGCATTTGTATTGTGTGTGTGGTCGGCAGGAGTTGGCTATGTTCGGGACTATCCGCTGAGAGCTAGTGCGGCCGTTTCCGTAGCAATTCGTCCCTCGTGAATAGGTCTAGAGACACGTTCCTACTACTGATATTATTAGGCAGATTTCTCTATTGTAAAACTTCACGTGGGAAATCTTCTTAGTTTACGCAGCTCCTGCGTGACGGACTTTTTTTTTTATCTTTCTTCATCTGTCGGACCACATATTTCTTAAGATACACAATTTTTTTTTTAATGTTGATTGAGAGGTTTTATTATTATTTTTATTGTCAGTAATTATAATTCATTCATAATGTATATATATATATACACATATACACACATACTTATGTATTATACCCAAGTCGCCTTCAAGAAATACCTTCAAGATATTTTATTTATTTATTTGGTTTGTGCCCCACAGCGATGGTGATTGGCATAATTAGAATAATATATTTACTCCTTCATTTCGAGATCTGAATATAAAGACTGAAGAAATAAGACAAATGGCAACTACTATTCTAATAGCGTCCATCAGAATATTGAATTACCATTTATACAATAATAAAGTTTAACTTAAGCTGGTCCCTTAGCAGCATCCCCAAGAAAAAAAGATATTTATTTAATACTCAAAATGGAATTAATTACCTTAAATAAGGCTGACCTTGATAGATACCCCCAAAAAAGGGGACACCTTAATTTGTTGGTTTGTGTATGTATATATATATATATATATATATATATATACGCGCACACACACACACAAGAGTATACAATAGTTTTCCTATTTTTATATATTTCGATTTTAATAACACTTGACTGTTAAGCGTACAAAAAAAAGTGAATACATTATTATTTTTATTTCAGAGAAAAACTTTATACCTGCTTGGAGTCGAACCGGGAATCCTAGTCTAGCCAACAAGTACCCTACAATTTGAGCTTCACTCACCCTTAGGAAGAATTAAATAAAATTGGATGTCGTAGTGTGTATTATATTTCTAAAAACCGTATGATCATTATGATAACCGAAATTTCGTAGCCAGCACACAAGGGCTTCGTATTTAATCAGAGTAGATACAATCCTTTATAATTTCAACATAAAATATTGGCTGTTCTATAGTTTGTATTGAAAAAGATATAATATTTATATACTGTACATAAGTGTTTTATTAATGTATTGATACAAATATTATTTAAAAATAAATTATTGTTAATTAGCCCTTCAAAGAAAATGAATTCATAATCCCTAATATAGTTTTGTTTGAATTAATAAATTAAAAGCTAAATGTTCCAAGTTAAAGTCTTCATGGGATAAAATTAAAAATTTCCTTGTAAAGGAAGATCTTTAAGAAGTCATGTTTCATAATGATCCTTTCTTTAATGGGTTTTAGACTAATTAAAACTTCCCCAACTTTAGTTTTTCTTAATAGGATTCCCAGTAGAAATGTCAGCAGCGAGAATATAAACAATAATGTGCTTGCTAAGTGCTATTTAGATTTCTAAGGGAAGTAATTTGTACTTCGGATTTTCCTAGTTAACCTTTTAAAACAATATTGCCATTTGAAATAAAGCAAGCTTCATTTTACAGTCACCTCTACTCCTGTTTTAAATATGTACCTTCTATTAAAATCTCATAAAAACACTATTTTTATTAGCTTTGGACCTTTACAAAAATAATTCTCACTGGATGATTAACTATTTGATGTAGCGAGGGAGTCCGAAAAATATTTTCAAAATTACATATCTAAATTTAACATAATTTATTAGGAAATCAACGTCTACTTCATGCTACAAACGCTAATCGAGAATAATTGTGGATTGTGCCCACTATATCTATTGTTAACAAATTTTAAACTTGTGTGTTCACTATATCTATTGTTAACAAATTTATGTTATGTGCTGACTATATCTATTGTGTCCACTATATATTTTGCTAACAAATTTTTGTTGTCTGTTCACTACATCTATTGTGTCCACTATATCTATTGTTAACAAATTTATGTTGTGTGATCACTATATCTATTGTTAACAAATTTAACACTTGTGTGTTCACTATATTTTTTGTGTCCACTATATCTATTGTTAACAAATTTAACACTTGTGTGTTCACTATATTTTTTGTGTCCACTATATCTATTGTTAACAAATTTAACACTTGTGTGTTCACTATATCTATTGTTAACAATTTTATGTTGTGTGTTCACTATATCTATTGTTAACAAATTTAACACTTGTGTGTTCACTATATCTATTGTTAACAATTTTATGTTGTGTGTTCACTATATCTATTGTTAACAAATTTATGTTGTGTGTTGACTGTATCTATTCAGTCCACTATATATTTTGTTAACAAATTTTTGTTGTGTGTTCACTACATCTATTGTGTCCACTATATCTATTGTTAACAAATTTATGTTGTGTGTTCACTATATCTATTGTGTCCACATATCTATTGTTAACAAATTTACAACTTGTTTGGAATTTCTAATGGATTAGTTTTCTTTGTTTTATTTCATTGTGCCATCTTTCGTGTAGCGCTCCACATTTTGTCGTTTTCACACACGTTTTCTAAGTTTGTTTCTTTCTTTTAAGGAAATTTTTAAAAAATTTCTCCCTTATACAGTTTTTGCTCTTTTTTTCGTCAGAAGTATGCTTTTATTATTTTTATTAAAACGAAAGTTAAATGTATAATTTTTTTTCTAAGAATGATTTCTCATATTATGTTTAGCAGATTTCTTGATTATGAATATTGTTGAACATATTTCCCTTCAGCAAAATCAGCAACTTAAAGTTTTCTAACGACAAAATCAAAAAGTCTTCAATGTCTTGAAATGTCCATCAATTCAAGGAAATTAGGTTCATTCTAGCTTGTGTGTTTGTGTGCATTAAAAATAAACAGCAAAATTATGCTGTTATTTGGGGGGGGGTATTAAAATGGAATTTTAGAATATTATAATTTAGTTTTATAATAATAATTATTATAAAATATTGTTACTGGGGTCATGTTAAAAAGATAGGAGTTAAGATAAGCTTGATTTGACTATACTTTTTTGGGCATTAATAATGATTACAATGGTTGATAAAGGCCACTTAGGATCAGCTGATTAAAGGAGGCTATCTTATTCTCCTTATTTGCATAGTGACTGACAGAAGTGTGTGATGAGGCATCGAGTTTAATATGAATCATGAAAGCATTTATAAGATGGTTTAAGTATTGTATTCATTGATCTTGGGCCTTTAGACATGAGTGTGTTTGAATTAGTGCTCACTGCCACGAAGAATGAAGTAATCATCAACACAGACTCTATACTTCTAAATAGAAAATCGCCCAAATTTTAGTACCCTTCAAAAGATAAATAATTAAAATACTTATATTCATAATAGAGTATAAAGGCCCCTTTTAATAGAGATCATTGATAAATGAGAAAGTTGTATGTACGGAGTGACAGGAATACTGAGATCAGCAGTACTGGACCAAGCTGCAATGAGATTCTTTCAAGCTTGGTCGGGAGTTAAGAATTGAAGCTGAAAGAGGAAGACTTCCACCATTCTTATTACAATGAATATTACGTGAAAATTAAATTAAAATATCAACATTCAAGAAGTTTGAGACATACTTACTGATAAGTTTTTTTACAAGAAGGGAAAAAAAAACAGCATAAAATATGCAAATGTCGTATTTAAATTCGCTGAGGGAGCCCCTCCGCGGAAAACTAAAGAATAAAGTCAGCATACAGTAGCATTGGAGGTCAAATAAATTAGGGGTGGATGCTAACCCTCTTCGTCTCTAAGCTAAACGGGGCTACATTATCCAGGCAGTAAATAAAGCTTGTCAGCTGATCCAACCTTCTGATACTGTTCACAATCGAGACAGCCCTTTCTTAGTGCTTACTAACTCCACCCCATAAAGGCTTTCTTAATCCAAAGTTTCACTAGAGAAGCACTATCGAAAATCCTAATTAATTGCAGAGGATTAATGTTATTTAATATTTTCTTTATTCTCGATCTGGTAGGCAATTAAAGTAGATCAAAATAAAAAGAGAAATAGTGATGATAAAGACAACCTGATGATTAGTAGTATCTCAAAGAGAAGCTTCTCCAAACCTCAATAAGAGATTTGCTATCTTCGATAAATCACCAACAGATCAGTAACATCTATACACTTAAGGAACAAATTACACTTAACTAGTGAATTACAATTAAAGGAGAATTTAAAAATAAAATTACAACCAAATAATTAATTTAATTATCACCCAAAAATGTCCAGGTAATGTACTCGTTAACACTATATTAGTCATAATACAGAGGATACGACAACGGATGCCTTAACAATTCTCGTATAAGCTAAATTCTCGACAAGCTTCCTTTTGAGTTTATAACTATCCAATATCTTATATTGAATATTGGGTAAATTCATGCATATTTCTTAGAGGATACCCAAATCATACCAGGCTATTCCTGGAAGATGGGGGTCTGTCTTAAAGCTCGTTTACACTCAAACATTTATTTCATCCAAACCAAGGGTTTTCGATGTTCCAACAGCTATTTAAGATAGTTTATATTGAAAACCAACCAGACCTGAGTAAACGATGAATTATAGAATATTTATATATATATATATATATATATATATATATATATATATAAATGAATTAATTAATCATTTCGATTTTAAATTCTTGAATGAGGAATTCCGTCCTTTTATATTTGCGTAATTTTTAAGAGAAATTTGGGACGGTTAAAGTGAAGAAACATCAACAGGAGCAGAAAATAAAAGAAAATGAAGATTACCTGGTAGATCTCAAGACAGGGACAGTAACACATGCAACATTATGTGAAATATGGGATATATCAAAAATTCTGTTACCAGAATGCAGATCGGGAAGTAACATAAGGGTCGAAAGAGGCCACAAAAAGGAAATCTGTCCTATATACATCGCAGAAATACATACAAGAACTCTGGGATCTTGATTTCACTTGGATCTGAATGAGGGAGAATCTCGTGAAATGGCCTAAAAAGGACAGGAAAGCCTAGGCAAGGTTGACTAGACGAGGGCTTAGTGTTAAATAACATCTCTTGGCTGGCCCATTTTTTATATTATATTATATACAGCTGCCACAAGATAGCACAATAATTTGTTAATATTTGGGTTTGAAAAAAGGCATAGAAGAAATTTTAGGAAACAACTTTTTCATGCATGAACATAAAAACGGAGATATTTGCAGTTTTAAACCCTTCCTTCTCTAAACTACCATGTAGAATTCCTTCTCTGTTCGAATGTAGAAAAAAGAAAATTCCATGAAAAAAAGAAGGGAATCGAAATGGTAACGAAAATTAAATTTACTATAAATATTGTTATATAGATTTATTCTCTTCCTTTAATATTAACTGAGATAATACTTTGTAAAACGTATATTCTTTTTGAAAGACTCTATTTTAGCGACGAACAAAGTGCCTCTTCCTAATGAATAGGTGAGTATTAAAAACCGTTGTATACATATATATATATATATATATATATATATATATATATATATTTAAGTGGGCATTTATTTTTCAATTATTACAAATATTAACAAACACAATGAGATTAGGGTGGGCGTGTGGTAAATCGTTGGTCTGCTATGCTAGAGTTCTAAGTTTAAACCCTGGAATCACACTGTAAATTTAATTTAATTGAATTGAAGCTAATTGAATAAAGAAGGAGCGATCTTTGATCTGTAGTGCCACCACAAGATCAATGGCTACTGCTTTAGAGGCTTTGGCGAAGCTGAGTACTGGAGGGAGGGCGGGAGGGAGGGAGAGAGGGAGAGAGAGAGAGAGAGAGGGAAGAGAGAGGGGGGAGAGAGAGGGAAGAGAGAGGGGAGAGAGAGAGAGAGAGAGAGAGAGAGAGAGAGAGAGAGAGAGAGAGAGAGAGAGAGAAGAGAGAGGGGGGAGAGAGAGGGAAGAGAGAGGGGGGAGAGCGAGGGAAGAGCGAGGGGGAAGAGAGAGAGAGAGAGAGAGAGAGAGAGAGAGAGAGAGAGAGAGAGAGAGGGGGGAGAGAGAGAGAGAGAGAGAGTGAGAGAGAGAGAGAGAGAGAGAGAGAGAGAGAGAGAGAGAGAGAGAGAGAGAGAGAGAGAGAGAGAGAGAGAGAGAGAGAGAGAGAGAGAGAGAGAGAGAGAGAGAGAGAGAGAGAGAGAGAGAGAGAGAGAGAGAGAGAGAGAGAGAGAGAGAGAGAGAGAGAGAGAGAGAGAGAGAGAGAGAGAGAGAGAGAGAGAGAGAGAGAGAGAGAGAGAGAGAGAGAGAGAGAGAGAGAGAGAGAGAGAGAGAGAGAGAGAGAGAGAGAGAGAGAGAGAGAGAGAGAGAGAGAGAGAGAGAGAGAGAGAGAGAGAGAGAGAGAGAGAGAGAGAGAGAGAGAGAGAGAGAGAGAGAGAGAGGGGAGAGAGAGAGAGGGGGAGGCTGCAGGGAGGAAGAAGGAGAACGGTAAGATACGAGCCAATCAGACTAATTGATGAATTATCCTCTCACTTATTTATTCTTCGGCCTACGTCCAAGCTGCGTTTCCTTGATACATTCAGGATTAGTTAATTTGTATTCTCATTTGAATTAAATAATTTATTATCCATTAGTGTTAGTATCTATTATTATATTCTTTCGTGGATTGAAGAGGATCTGATTGGTTACGGCTGGATAAGAAACAAGTTTGCTCTAATCAATAAAAGATATTATATATATATGGCAGAAAGGACAAGAGGAGCTGCATTATGGCAATTGACATTTATACAATTATACGATTATACAATAATCCCTAGTTAAACCTGGCGTAGTGTTTAAGCACGGAGTACAAAAGATTAATAAGTAGGATCTGAGCATATGTAGAGAATTTCAATTTCTATTAGGAACTTGAGAGCTAAGCACATACCATGAATCTGCAATAGAAAACTTATTGCATGAAAGGTCGAAATGAAATATCAGAAGCCCTAAAAAGTTCATATTACCAAGAGAACAAAACGTTGAATAGGCCAGAGATTATTAACTCAGATCAAATGAAGAGAAACTAGGATTTTTAATCCTCTTAAGAATCCTTAATCTTTGTGCTCAATAGGAATACGTATTTCATTGTTGAAAAAGGTTTTACTTAAATCAAATAAATCGTGACTCAGAAATTTATTGTCCAAAAGTTTTAGCAGAGAAAACTCGAAAATAAAAAAAATTGGTTCGGAATTAGAGTTAATTTCGTGATAAATATAATAGAGATAAGGAATATGTGGTGGGGTGTTGTATTGTAATTAGGTAGTAAATACAAAGCGGGGATTATTTATTAATAGTATTTATGAATAAAACGCATGGCCTTTTGTTTTGGGGATTATGATGATGATTAATTCTCACCGTCTACCGTATTTCCTGGAGAAAAAAAAATCATTCACCCAAAGAACGGTTAAATAATTTTTTTTCGTAGACTTCCACAGTCCTTGTCGTCAGCACTTACTGGAGAATAACGGCGTTAGACGTGAAGTGTGATCACTGTCTTTCTGGGCCAGATGAGACCAACATTTCAAAATCAGCTAACATTTCAGAAATTTAAGATCACATTCATCATTTATAACTGACCGGGGGAAATTTTAATTGATAGAATTTTTATAGAAAAAAATGTGCATTATAAACTGGGCATATTTTACAAGTACATAAAAAAAAAGAAAACTCCTTATAGCTGAAACATGAATATCGTCCTCGTAACTACAAATAAATTATAGTGCATTTTTAAAGACTGGATTAAAATACAAGCTAAAAATACGTCGACCTATACAATTATTTAGTAAGGGTGTGGGGCTCAGGTTAGCCATGTGAGTTAAAACGTTAGCCTTAATCTCACATGGTAAACCTAGAGTGGCGAGTTCGATTCTTACCTGGGCAAAGGAAATTATTTAGTGAGGGAATTCATTAAATAACAAGTCCCACCCTGGCTAGAAAAGGGTGGTAACCTGTAGATAACCCGTCCCAATTAGCCTAAGTTGCAAAAAATGGACGTTAATAAATAATAATAATAATAGTAAGGGTGTGTTTTTTTTTTTAATAGTTGGTCCGAATAACAACATATGATTGATATGTTTTGTTACTACTAATCATTAAAATGTAATTTTTACGTATTATGTTATTTCTTTCATATAGAGAACCCTTTCAATCCTAACAAAATAAATATAAATCTATTATAAATTTTAAAATTTATAATAGATTTTACAGGAACCTTTTACCGATAACAGTAATTGAATAGACTCAATCCTTAAACATCTAAAAGTCATTAATACGATTCAATACACTATAATCTACAATTTCTACACACTACTCTTCACTTCTTTCCTACATTAGCAGGGTGTATACACTTTAATTTTATTAATTATTATTTTATTTGGTTTCCTTTTTTTTTATTTATTCATTTTTTGGAGTTTTCTCTTTTCCTTACTTTTTTCTTTTTTTTTTATTTATTCATTTCTTTGTTTTTCTCTTTTCCTTATTTTATTATTATTAATATTATTTTTTCCTCCCCCCCCCCTCCCCGTCGATACTTACATTTTCATTTATATTCTTTTGACCACCCTGATGTTTCCATATACAATATTGTTTGTTTCATATAAAACTTGTATTCCAAAGAACCGCATCAAAAACCACTATTGTTCACTCCTTTTCGGTTTCCTTCTTTCTTTTTTTTTTTTTCTATTAGCTTTTTTGTGCACGATTGAATTATGAGTAAATTGCCGGTGTTGCGAAACTCATTTAAATAAATAAAAAATAAGTATTCAAATTAATTATATCTGTGAAAGAACGAATCCTAATTACGCGGATTCATCCAGAGATTTAATGTAAATTTACTTTTCCATTATAAAACCTAAAATTGAGCTAAAAATTCCTGAAAAATCTGGGGTGTGTGTAAAAGGCGTGATGAAAGGATGGCTAATTATAGAGGGTTGTGACGGATAGGAAATTGGGGAGTATTGAGCGATGGGAGGGGCTCCTTTGAACAGAGGTCGGTGATGGACTCCAATCAGGCTAATTGATAAATCGACCATTAATTCATCGTCTAAACTCTAAACCCAAACCAGGCCAGTTAGCATAGTATTAATATATAAACCGCCGGCCATGTACAATTAACAGCACAATGGGACTACAGGATGTGTAGGCAACTCTGCAGGATTTCCAGTCACCTCCCCAGTGGTGTGCATTTCATTAATGTTTTTCAGGAACTATGTGTTACGATTAGCACATACATAGAAGGACTTCTCTGCACTCCTATTAAATTAAATAAACATGTTTTGCTGTATTCAAATACAATTATTATATTTGGAACTCATATGCGATATCTCCGCTAGAATACATCGGATCGAAAAATATTGTAGAACAAAATTTATAGGTCTTCCTACGACAAACAAAAAAGGTACTATACAGTTTTTTGTATCTAAAAGACCTCCCCTTAGTCAATTTCGATTCGAGAAGGAGCACAATTAGAGGGTATAGACCAGGAATGAGCAACACGCGGCCCTTTAAACATGTTTATGCGGCCCGCCAAGCATTTATAAAATTGGATTTATTTTATCGACTTTCTCCACTGAATATATTGTTAAATTATATATGTAAATATTTTTTTCTGTGCGGCCCGCCAAAAAATTTTAAAATTTAAATTGGCCCGTACATAGCCCTCGTCTCCTAGAAAATTTTGATCAAAGGGGGAGGTGCGCTAGACGTTACAACCGTCCTAAATATGAAATTTTAAGGCTACTCATTTTTTAAATGTATGAAGTCCGTTTATATGTCACGTAGTAACTAGTCAAAATGGGTTTGGAAAGGATCACAACGGTTAAATCCGGTGAAATGTAAAATCGTATTTTTTCTCCATTACAATACTTCCTTTTCTTCGTACAAGGAATCTTGATCCATTACCGAACTGAAAGTGGCAAACCGGTTGGAGTACTTGGAATTTCACCTAAAGATATTTGGATGTGCCAGGATGTCGAGCATAAGGGCTCTACCGTGAGGATCCCCTTCATTCACAAGGTAGTAATTGCCATTCTCGGCGAACTCTTAAGTACCCTGAGTGTCACATAGGACCTTAGGATGTGTTGAAGGGTACAGAGAATCTTGTGACATCAAAGATCAAAGTGTCACAAGCAAGATTTCAGGGACACCAACGAAAAAGATGGAGAGAAAAAAGATCAGGCAAAGCAGAACTAATAATTTGCATGACGAACCTGACACTGATATTATGAATGGTCGCTTGTAACATTTGGAATGAATACAAGAGCCTGCCAAGACTATAAGGTGCAGTAGAGATGCGAATCTTTAATCACTAATATTTATGTTACCTTCTTTAAGGCAATTTAATTTCAGCCAAGTAAGCTGTATAATTTTACTCTTTTGGTTACATACCTCCTGCTGGGTATTAGTTGTATTAAATTATATTAATAAATTATTAATTACAATTTCATAAATGTAATAATAATCAAGTTCCTCTATTCTTTAAGATACAATTAAAACCATTACCAGTTAGTTAAAACAGTTTAGTTCGTCCTTCATGTAACATTGATTCTTTTCAAGGACATACAGAGTAGCCAATGTGAGTGGAGAGAACAATGCTGTTTTATTTACAATTTTTAAATTTTTTAAGAGATGTAAACAACTGAATTGTATGTATTGTCTGATATCAGCACTGATGGTTTGGCGCGAGTCCATTCATCCCAGCCATATTTTTGTCGAGTTCAAAATCAATGCCCCAAGCCATCCAGCCTTTTCGTGTGAGCGAATTCTCCAACTCAAATGGAGTGGGAATATACGCAGGTCTCCCTGTTTGCCCATTGCTGGGCCAGGTGGGAATTGCTTTTGACAAAAAAAAAATGTCCAAAGTATGAAACACATTTTAATCGAATTCGTCAAATAAATACACTGCGCAAGTAAAATTATTCAGCTAATATCAAAACCATAAATCCCAACATTTAGAAACAATTATTTGTAATTTTCCCTTGTATTTAATAAAGGACGAAGGAAATTAAGCCATGAAAATTCAACTCACAATCAAACTATCGTGAATTTCATTTTAACTATGAAGTAGGAGCAACATTTTTGAATAGAGTTAAAAATATAAAGGATTTAGGGACTATTTTTGACAAACAGCACGACGTTTTCACACCACTTAAACTACAAATTCTTAAAATGCAATAAACTACTGGGATTTGTTAAAAGAACTTTTAGCGAGTCCGATAATCCGAATCCTCCAATACTTCTGTTTAATTCTCTGATTAGGACGCATATTGAGTAGTTTTATATGGTACCCTAGATCTATTACTGGGAAAACATTTAAAAAAATTATTCTTAAAATATTTATTTTTTTAAAAAATAGAGGTTCTATCCAGGTTGGGATTTTTCTTACGATAAATTAACGAGAGGAATTCACGCACTGCATAAACGTGAAAAGAGATACTTAATATTATCAGTGTCACGCCTGGTTAAATTATTTCAGGACGATCTTGACGACTCCATGATGCTTGGAAAACTTATCTTTGAGCTAGGCAGAGTGAATAGCAGACAAAAGGAGGACTTAATCATATTTACAATGGTCCTCTTGGAAGAATTACCGATGTCTGCAACTCGTATTGCAAAATTCTTACATTGGACTTCAGTTTTGGGTTGGAAAAAATTAAGAGTATTCATTGGAAGCATTATTCGTACATGAGCTGTAGATGACTTATAAACATTGACCAATCAAAGGGATTGTTGAATTACTGTCTATAAAATTAGGTATTTTTCCTTTTTAGTCTATGTATTTTGTTTCATTTTTAATATTAACTGTTTAAGATAATGTTAAATTATTAATTATATTATTTTCATGCATCAAACAGGAATTAAAAAATAACATTTGTTTTGTGTGTATTTAGCGATTGTTTGTGTCGTAATTAGTTGATTTATTTAATGGACTCTGAGCTCTGACCATTTTTTCTTTCTTTCTTTTTGCTATATTAGCATCTGTATTATTTTTGGTTTTGTTTGTATTTTCTTCTACTATTTAGTAGATTTCCCTTAAGGGAAATCAGCTATTGAGGTCGTACTCATGACGCGATTTTCGAAAAATTTCTTCAAATGTCCATCGATCCTACCCAGGAGATGACGAAAATGAGGTCCGTTCAAAATTTTATATATATATATATATATATATATATATATATATATATATATATATATATTTGTCTGTTAACGCTCTAGCGGTCGCAATTTTTGTTTCATCGTTATGAAACTCGATATTTAAGCGTTTTATGTAAAAAGACAGATCAAGTTCGTTAATGCCTGAAATGGGAGTAGAGGGAGGGGGGGTTTAGAGGGAGAATTTTTGAAAATTCAAAATATCTCTGTTATTATGCATCGGATCGAAAAATTGTATAGAACGAATCATATTGGAAATTAAATGTACTATAAATATTGTTATATACATTTATTCTCTATCTTGAATATTAACCGAGATATTTGCATTTTTATGAAGTCTGGGGTCGGGTATAGTTCGGATTAGGTCGGCCATTTTCGTAACTGATCGGCTCAGGTGGAAGCTTCTTCTAACCTTATCTGTCGTTTCTAACCTTACGTTACCTTCGTTACTTTGTGAGATTCATGCAAATACGTTCTGTTCATCCGCCCCCCCCCCCTTCTTTAGTTCTTGGACCACTAAAATTTGAGATATTAAAATATAAATTATTCTTACAATCTGAAGCCGTTTCAGTTGGAAATTCATTTTAATTAACTGAAAGATTTCTCATTACAGTTTGTATTTAATCCTGGTGGTGTTGCGTTACTAGTATGGAGATTTCTCTATTGTAAAATTTCACATGGGAAATCTGCTTAGTTTACGCAGCCCGTGACGGACCTTTTATCTTTCTTTTCCGCTCTTTTTTATCTGGTAACATATGTTTGTAACCTTTACCACCTGAAATCGGGCTCAAAGCCTCTTGGTGGAACATGTAGAAAATAAATACATAAAATAAAACTAAATTAATATTTTTATACGGACAATGAAACATTAAAACGTCAATAATATTGATCAAATAATGAAGAATGTACCATTTGTATACACCGAATCTAACATCTACAAATTAAATTTGATTAATTGTAATGTAATTAATTATTTATAATTGAAATATAAATAAATATTTTAATAAAATGATAGAATTAACTAACGACTAGGTTTTGCATCACTGGTTCATTGGTTTAAGTTTGGAATGATTTTTTTTGTTAGTAGTTTACATATGAATTTTAGTAGTATTTATATACGAAGAAATATATCGATAAAAGAACTAATCCCGTATTTATTAGAATAATGAATTCTAAAAATACTTTAGCTTAACCTACTGGGTAATTCGGCAAGTGTAATGATGAACTTAAATGAACTTAACTGGCTGACTGTAGGAAACGTGTTATGCCATAGACGACATGCCAAATCACATTATAGAACAGCTGACAATGAGTGATCGTAGCCAGTATCAACCCTCATATATTTACAGGAATACATAAGATCATCCGAAGCCACGAAGAACTTTAAACGTTGGGATTAATTGAATTACTAATAGCATATTAATAGAATATTAAATTATTTTATATTATCTCAGCAAAGTTAAAATAGTAACAACTACCGAAATTAGCTAAACTTTAAAATAATATGGCGTTATAGGTGACACATAAGGCGTATATCGCTAGAACAAGAAATAAATAAATTCTATCGATAAATATATTCGGCTAACTATAACGTTACATCTTGTCTGTAGTTTGTAACGTTTTATAATCTTTAACCACAAAATTATGCAAAAGATTAAACAAATAGTTTATGGTCGATTAGTTTTGAGTTCCAAAGGATTTTTATGAAGAGAGAATACAAAATTTTACAATGAGCTAGAACATTCTTCTGAAAGAATTAGCATTTTTAAGATGGATGTAGATAATTTTGCTACTCATGAGGTTAACGTAACACTTGTAAATTGTTGGGTGACTAAAAATGTTTAGGCGTCATTCAGCCCACTCTTGGGGCATTCTTTTTTAATATTTCCACTTGTAGGTAATCTTTATTAAGAAAAAGTCCGTCAAGCAGGGGATACAGATTTTGAGTGAAGTTTTAAAATGGGTACCTGTATAACTACAGTGTTACACTTAACACGACCGTGTATATTAAGTGAACAAATACGAATGATAATGAAAAATCTTTCAGTCAATTAATATTTTAATGACCTCAACAACGGAGAGTCTGAATTGTATAAAAAAAGGGTCAGTCAACCTCTCAGGGAAAGATAGAAATTTCGTAACAGGAAAAAAAAAAACAATTACTGAATACAATATATTAATTGTATTGAAAACTAATAACTAGTGCTGTAATTTATAATGAACCAGAATAATTATCATCCCAATCACACTAATCTTAGTAATCCAAGAACAAAAGACGGGGGGGGGCACCAGAACGTATTTGCTGGTATTTCATCGAGAAACAATTTGATGAACACACTATTTGGCATTTCAGCTCGAAATAAGACGGTTTATGATATGTTGGCTTATTCATGAAGTGCGATATCAAAGAAGGGTTTACTGAAGGCTGAGAATTAAAAAAACAAATATCTCGGTTAATATTTGAGACAGAGAAAGATCGTATATACCAGCATTTATAGGTAATTTAATTTTCAATAAGAATGTTTATGTACAATTTTTCGATTTGAGTTACAGTAACAGAGAAATTTCAAATTTTCGAAATTCCCTCTCAAAACCACCACCATTTAGGATGGTTCCCTGTAGATAACCCGTCCCAATTAGCCAAAGTAGCATAAAGTGGACGTAAATAAAAAAAATAAATAAACCACCCCCTTCCTCTGGTCCGATTTCTGCCATTAACGTACTTGATCTTTCTTCTTACATAAAAACAAACAAAAATTGCGACGGCTAGAGCGTTAAGAGTACAGGTTATTTTAGTAGTGGAGGCAATAATAGCTTCCATAATCATACCAATTTTTCGATTCCACGTATAACAACAGAGATATTTCGAATTTTGGAAATCCTCCCCGTCTAACCCGGGGCTCCCTCCCACTGGTCAGAGTTTGGTAACGATCAGAAAAAAATTCAAGTTTGGTATATATATATATATATATATATATATATATATATACATAAACCTCATTTTCGTTATCTCCTGGGTACGCTCGATGGACATTTGAAGAAATATTTCGAAAATACCATCATGAGTTCAGACTCAATAGCAGATTTTCCCTAGGGGGAACCTACTAAAAGTATAGTTAATAGATCTTATTTTAATGCAGTAGTTACCCCAAAGTTGTTTGAGGTACTCCTTTCTTAATATTGCCTTATCTTATTTTGAGGTCTTCTCAAGAGTCATAATAATAAGACGAACTTAATCTAAATGAAGGAAAAATATGAAATTTCCTTAGCCAGTGCAGTTTGCTCATGCATACTCTAGATATAATCTTCATTCTATAAAAGACGGGCTAGAGTCTGCACTTCTATTTAATTCACTTAATAAGCAGGCTAATCTGTATAAGTGAGCTTCCATCTACTAAGAGTGAACCCACGGGAAACAATTGTCCTGGACTAAGATATAGAGACGGGGAGAATCCGAAACCAGTATTTATGGGCCCTGGATATAAGGGAGTGGGATACTTGTTGATCCCAGCCTCAAATCCATGGGATTCCTTCCAAGCCTAGGGTTGTCTCTAACTCTCTAGCTCCTCCTCAGCAAAATCTCTCAGGCTTATGTCTATCCCGGAGGAGATTCGCAGGTTGTTTATCCTCTTCTCTGAATCAAATGTTGACAAACTCTTCCAGCTCTTCTAATATTTCAACTCAGACCATTCATGTTTAAAACGTGAGACATAGTTGACGCATAACCTGAAGTTGCAATCATTAAACAATCATCATCAGCACTGAATGTGCTATTCAGGAGTAATATTTAGTATTAGTATTATTCGTGGGGATCAGGTTATCCATTAGTGTTAAATCGTTTGCTAACTGCTTTGGAACGTGAGATCCAATTCCCATAAACGTAGAAATTTATTCGGTGTTGGAGATGCCAATTGATATCCTAAGTCCCACTCTCATTAGAGTACCTTCAATACGTTATTTATCGGTTTACTGTCTCACCCATATTAGCAGATTTCCCTTAAGGGGAACTCATATATATATATATATATATATATATATATATATATATATATATATATATATATGTGTGTGTTTGTTAATGCTCTAGCTGTCGCAATTTTTGCTTGATCGTTACTAAACTCCATATTTAAACGTTTGATGCAAAAAGAAAGATCAAGTTCGTTAACGGCTGAAATCGGACCAGTGGGAGGGGGAGGCGTTTAGAGGGAAGGACTTTCGAAAATTCGAAATATCTCTGTAGGATCTAAAATTTGTATAGAACCAATCTTATTGAAAATTAAAGGAAAAATAAATATTGTTGTGTACATTGTTTTCATTATCTTTAATATTAACCGAGATATTTGCGTATTTTAGTTTTCGGCCTTCAGTAAACCCCCACTTCTACTCATGTCATGTCAACAATAAGCTGGTATATTTTGAAGCACTTTATTTTAATCCTAGATAACAAATATTGTTCTCACTGAACTTTTACGTCATGAATGACAAATACAAATACGAAACGCAATGGGGAAATCTGCTTAGTTAACGCAGCCCCTGCGTGACGGACATTTTTATTCCTGTCTTCAAAAAGTGTGATCATCTGTGAATCAAAGTTGTCATATATTTTATCATTCGTTGTCTAATTAATGTTTCACGGCGAATCTGAAATCATCTGTATTATAGAGAAATGGTTTCATAGTTTGCTTGTTGGGTACGGCGCTTGGTGGACCTTAAATTGCAGGCAGAGGTTTAGTGAGTCTTGCCACCTCAACACGGGTCAAACTGTGCTCGGTTTCCTGGCACAACTTAAAACAGGAAAATGCACACAGCTAAAAAGGTTGTTAGATGGCACGCCACGAAAATGTATTCGGTAGCAATAAAAAAATAAATAGAAAAGTCCTGATAGAGTGTTAACAGACCTTATTTTCATCATCTCCTAGGTAGGACCAATGATCATTTGAGAGTACAACCTCAATAGCTGAATCTTGCGGGAAGCCTGTTTAAAAATACTTGTAATTTTACATTTATTCTGGAGTTGTTAAGCTTGTGAACTGAAAAAATTCAGTGCGTATTAATTTCTTGTGAGGACATACTCTAGAAAGTATTAAACAAGTCTGAACTATGGCATAATCAAAATTTAATAAAAGTTGTAAACTCCACCAGGAGGGTTATAACAATATAATTGCCTGGAATATTAAACCACCTTATATTGCATAGCAGTCTTCTTTAACACATTTTTTGTTTGCCTTTCCTTTTATAAGAACTTCCTAATCCTTCAGGTTACGAATAACTGGATATGATTAAATAATACATTTTAATGGGAAATATCATAAAAAGTTAGAAGGATTAAAAAGTCGACAGAGAAACAATTTTTTGAATGCATTGAAACAGAAAAATTAAAAAAAAAAAAAAAAAGTAATATTCATTAAGTGGAATAATTACTAGATAAATTTGCACAATTGTCTGCCTAGAGAAACTCTTAAAGTAAAAAGGAAGAAAAAAAAAAAAAGAACCTGGTTTCAGGAAGTATTCTTCTGTCTCTACATCTAGTGCCACAAGAAAAAGTCCGTCACGCAGGGGCTGCGTAAACTAAGCAGATTTGTCATGTGAAGTTTTACAATAGAGAAATCTGCATACTGGTAACACAACACCACCGTGATTAAATAAAAACGGTAATGAGAAATCTTTCAGTTAATTAAAATAAATATCCAACTGGATCCATAAGGTTAGAAACGACTGGTAAGGTTAGAAGAAGCTTCCACCTGAGCCGAGCAGTTACGGAAACGGCCGACCTAATCCGAACTATACCCGATCACAGACTTCATATAAATGCAAATATCTCGGTTAATATTCAAGATAGAGAATAAATATATATAACAATAGTAAATTATAGTAAATTTAATTTAAATTATAGTAAATTTAATTTAATTTGCAATAAGATTGGTTCTATACAATTTTTCGATCCGATGCATAATAACGGAGATATTTTGAATTTTCGAAAACCCCCCTCCCTCTAGTCCGATTTCAGCCATTAACGAACTTGATCGGTCTTTTTACATAAAAAGGTTAAATATCGATAACGATCAAACGAAAATTGCGACTGCTAGAGCGTTAACAGACACACACACACACACACACACACACACACACACACACATATATATATATATATATATATATATATATATATATAATTTTAAACGGGCCTCAGTTTCGTCATCTCCTGGTTAGGATCGATGGGCATTTAAAGACATTTTTCGAAAAAACGACCTCAATAGCTTATTTCCCTTAAGGGAAATCTGCTAAAAGTGTATTCCCAAACTAGAAAGGATAGCCCTGCAAAAAGATATATTGCCTCAATCTACACGACCTGTATCTCGTCCTTTAGTAAGGGGCCAAACTAAGCCACAAGTGCATTTAAACTGGTCATAAGAAGCACAATGATAACATTATTGTGAAATCCCATATGGAAGATAGAGTTAATTACTTTCTTAAGGTTGGCAAGTAATAAGTCTGTTATGGCTAAGAGGCATTATGGAAAAATTCAATAATCACTACTTTTGTTAATATATTTTTCAGAGCTCTACAAGTCTCATTATTTAATATTTAACGCATCTTCAGAATTAATAAACCATAGTCAGCCGAGCCTAGAGAAACATCCTTCCTCTTGACTGGATTAGTCTTTGGAAAAACGCTCTGTGTACTAATAAAGTGACTTTTTCATTAACTTAGACCCATTCCTCTTAGTTGAAATATCAGTATTTTCTTACTTTTCAATCGGCCGGCGTGATGTCTGAACGAATATAACGTAGGTATGTATCTCGCATAACTAAACAAATGTTTCTGGACTCTGGATTTGGGCTGGCTGGTGGAGGTCCATCGTCAACGGAAGGATCAAAAAGGTCAAACACCTCCACTCTTAATATTTCTTTATTACAGGCAAAGTACTTTCGGGGCGAACCGTCCCATCATCAGTGCTCTAGAGTTGGTTCCTATTGAGCCGACATCTCCGGCGAGACATCTCCGGCGAGAGTCTCGCCGGAGATGTCGGCTCAATAGGAACCAACTCTAGAGCACTGATGATGGGACGGTTCGCCCCGAAAGTACTTTGCCTGTAATAAAGAAATATTAAGAGTGGAGGTGTTTGACCTTTTTGATCCTTCCGTTAAACAAATGTTTCTTTGTGCACCTCCTCTTCTGATCAAAATTAACTATTGAGGGCGGAGATAGAGGGGAGCGAAAATTAAAAAAAATGCGAATTTTGTCCGAACGCTTAGAGATACGTTTGTATGGAAAGTTTTGCGCTTATCATAACATAAACTGTAAATTATGTTCTACGGCATCACTTTCAAATGAAATAATTTTATATTAAGTGCAACCAAACATTTATTTTAATAGGAGTACAAGGACGTCATGTTCGCACTCCAGGTTTCTTGTAACGAGGATAGAATAGGTGAAAAGTTTGGACTCAATGGACAACAATGGATTCATTGTTGAAAAATCACTGCACGAAGACAACATAAGTTTCCTTCTGGAAACCTTCCAAAAGACTTCTATTTTGGAAAGGAGTCGTTTTTTAAACTAATTGAGAATTATCAATATCATAAGTGAGCTCATTTAAGAGGAGTATAATTACATAACTTAGAGGAATAACAAATTTCTTTTATTATTTAAGTCAGAGAAAGAATTGAAATTACTTTTCCTCATTAGTTATGTTGGGACGTTAATAAGACGAAGGAACATCATTTTCTCATAATTATTTTTCAGCGTTCTAAAACTCGAAAAGAAAGAAAATAAATAGTGGTTGAGAGAACGAAAAAGTAATCCTTATATTAAAAACTTGAAGGAGAAACTAGAACGATTTTTCTGTTTGAATGGGTTCTTTGTAAAATCACAAGCAATTTTTAATGCAGAGATTCCTTGATTCAATGGCCTCTTGGAACAGATAAATGGAAGTGGACTAATATAATTTTCTTATCTTAAAAGTTATTGAATTGTTTGCATTTGGAAAATTATTTTAAGAGTAATGAGAGTAAGCCTCTTTGCTGATAACTCCCTTGAAAGCCTCGACGAACAAAGATGGCTCACATTCGTTTATAATTTGCTTAAGTCGACTAAAGTACTTAAATATAAAACTTATTTTATTTATGATTAAAAAAAAACTAAGTTTTTATCAATCTAAAAGTGACGTTCTTTTAGACTTACATAAACTCTTTTGTCTGTGTTCAACTCAGATCAATTCTAGACACACCAAGAACAAACTAAATTCATCATCATCATTCAGCGATTTCTCATTAAATGGGAGAAAGATCAAACAAAAGAGTACCAATTCAGATGTATGAAGGTCAGAAATGTTATGTAGGAAAAAGAATCAAACTACCCAATTAAAACTCTAATTAGTGTTTGTATAGCATAGAACATAAGGAAAATGAAACTGGACAGATATAGTTATATTATATTGAAATATAAATAACTATTCTAATATCACACGAAGGCACAGGGTCATATTTTATATCAATACAATCCCTCTTACATTAATACACTACATGTTTCACGTTATTTAATTCAACGCCTCATCAGGAGTATAAACTTTACACCTAAAACTTAAGTCAGCACACGCCCTAGAGAGACATACTTTCTCTAGACCGGTTTCTAGTTAGTTCTGTATCATAGACGTTGAAGTAAAGAGCGCGAAAAATGTAGTGTATTATTATAAGGAGACTTGTGTTGATACAATTTCTGATATTGTGACTACGAGTAATATTAGATCCCTTAGTTGTTGTATTATATGTAAATATATTTTATTTATGTATTTATTTTGCCAAAACTTTGGTGTAGCACTCTTTTCATGAGTATGATTAATCAAATGGTTAAATATTTTAGTTATTTCTTAGTAGAAATTACTAAATTACTTTTGATTTTTAAATTATTATAGTATAGAACATTGTGTAAGCCCCCAAATATCTATATTTCCTCTTATAAAAAATTGTATTCAGCTGATCCTTGTTGCTATAACCTGGTGATAAAACAACAATACAACATGCGATAATTCCTGAGCTAAAGAAATCACATTTGACTTTAAAGAATTCCGTCACGCATGGGCTGCATAAACTAAGCAGATTCCCCACGTGTTGGAATTTTTCCAATAGATAAATCTACGTACCTGTAAAACCAAACACCACCGTGAATATTAAATGAAAAACAATTCAGGACAAGACTGTTTCTCTCATTTTTTCCTTGAATGCTAAATAAATAATTACTTTAGAACATATTTTATTCAAAAATATTTGTTTAATTCTATTGATATCGTAATATTATTATGTATTCGTACAGAAGACTAATTACATATTATATATGTATAAGAATATATTATGTTTAATTGTTTAAAAATTAGAAAATGTATTATTTAGTTTGTAATTCCTACTTTGCTATATTAAAATATAAGTACATGGTTTGGCTTCGTTCTAATTTTTGTTTCTGAGTTGGATACTGTAAGATTATTTTATTCCTATGTTGTCTTTCTTTATTGTTGTTTATTGGTCTTTTATTTTATCCTTATTTGTTTTGTAAAACAATTAATTTTACTTCATTCTCAATTTCTACCTTAGTTTATTGCTGCTATTTCTGTATTATTTCTAATGTGTTTTGTTTGCACCTCAAGAAATAGGATCATATTTTGTAATGCATTATGTAACCGACACCCCATCAGTAGGGTTTTATCCTGTAAACTGATGTATTATAAATAAATAATTAAATGAAAAAATACAAATGATAACGAGACATCTTTCAGTCAAATACATTTTAATAATCTACGAAAGCGTCAGAACTGTAAAAAAACAGGTCAGCAACCTCTCAGAGCTGTATAGATAGAAATATTCTAGACAGGAAAGAAAAACAATTACTGAAATATATCTGAATATAACATATTAATTTTATTTAAAACTATTTACTGTAGCTACTGCTGTAATTTATAATGAATCAGAATAATTTTCATCTCAATCACTCAAATTTTAGTAATCCAAAAACAAATAAGGGGGCTGGGGTTACTGAAACTTTATAATTTTGAACAGACCTCATTTTCGTCATCTCCTAGGTACGATCGTTGGATATTTGATGCCATTTTTTGAAAATCGTGTTATGAGTACGACCTTAATAGCTGATTTCCCTTAAGGGAAATCTGCTAATGCACTACCATAATATGTAATACATAGTTTTAAAATAGTTGTTTCGTAAAAAAAAAAAAATAATAAAAAAAAAATATATGATTGCTTAATGTTTACAGAATGTCAAGCATCTATATGAGTATTGATGGCAAATAAATAAATTATAACTACAGACATGACGAGGGAACAAGAATAAATAATAATTGAAAAGTAAATTTTATTTAGTGATGGACGATAAGTGTAGGGAATAAGTTAAGTAGAACATACGATACCGGTATGAGGGATCTTTGTTCTACTGGATGCTGCGAGTAGCAGATAGGTATGGCTATTTAGTATACAGGCTTTTTCTAACCTCTAATTTACATTTTTATGATTATCAAAGTCCTTCAACCCTTAGAAGTGAAAGTTAGTTCATGATAAAGTAAGATGTAGTATCATAAAACGAAAAAAAAACTTGAAAATTGAAATTTAACGGGGCGGTTGATGAGAATTCGTAAAGGTTTTACAGATCTATGCCATGAGCGTTTAAATTCCAACTGAATGCATAAATGCCAAGCACCGTTCTGGGGCCATCGTGGTCTCTCCCGAGAAGGATACGCGAAATTTCTGGATATGGATTGACCTCTTTCCCCAGCACTCCTCCAGACATTTTAGCAGATTTCTCTTAATGCTAAAATTAATTGCAGATTCTCTTCATGTTAATAAAAGATGAATCGGCATTGTAGCGGCATCTCAAATAAATAATAATAAAAATCGTAATGGTAATCAGCTATTGAGCTAGAATCCATTACGCGATTTTCGAAATTATTCAAATGACCATCAATCCTACATAGGAGATGGTACATAATGTACATGTTATAACGTAAATGAGGTCCATTGTAAATTTATTTATATATATATATATATATATACATATACATATACATATACTTGTCTGATGCTGCTCTAGAATCTCGAAAATTCAATGTATTTAATAAGTCTGATCAAAACATTTTATAGAACCAATCTTTTTGAAGACTTTATGTACTATAAATGCTGTTATATACAATTTTTTTCTATCCTGGGGATAAATTTCAGTTTTAAGTTTCCAGCCATCAGTAAACCTGCTCATGTCATATTAAAAGTAAGCTGTTATATCATGAAGTACATTATTTGAAGCATAAATACCAAATATAGTGTACTTTGTTAGATACATGCAAATACGTTGGTTGATGGGGTCGTCAGTTAAAAATTTACGTTCAACACACGAAAATGTTCATTGATATATACCACAATTCATGTTTAACCATTTAATTCAGCATTTATGTTCATGCTAAATCGGAACAAGAATAGACGGGGGTTGTAAAATTCAAAATATCTCCGTTATTATGAGTCAGATCGAGAACTCTTATAGATAGACAGTGATAGAGATGTTATAGATCTTGTTAAAATATTGATACTCTATAGTTTGCTCTCTCTCTCTCTCTCTCTCTCTCTCTATATATATATCCAGTGAATAAGTGGTTAAGTCGAATTTTGGCCATAATGATTTAAGTGGCTTAAGAGAAGCAGGGTGTTGTTTTCTTAGTAGTGTATAAGTGGCTACGCCAGATTGAAGCTATTAATGAAGTTATGGCGATGTGCATTTTTATCCATCTTCACTTTCGCAAACCATAAACAGTCAAGTCGAATAAATAAAATAGGTACAATTAATTCAATCGAAGAACAACTGTTTAAAAACAGCTAATCAACTATTCACGCTCAGTGAAATGTAGTTAACTAAAGTTAACCATTTATACACCTGGTTCTTATATGGGTGTTCTACCATTCAATTCAAGTTACCCAATCATGCACACTAAATGGGACCAAGTTAAATGCAGTTAACTACTTATGCTCCATAGAAATTATTGATTGTACATGGCTAACTATGAGTTATTATTTACGTATTGTTTTTTAGCAGATTTTCCTTAAGGGGAATCAGCTATTGAGGTGGTAATCATGACGTGATTTTTGAAATTTTTTTTCAAATGTCCAGCGATCCTACCCAGGAGATGACGAAAATGAGGTCCGTTCAAATATATATATATATATATATATATATATATATATATATATATATATATATATATATATATATTTGTCTGTTACCGCTCTAGCGGTCGCAATTTTTATCTTTTCGTTACCAAACTTGATATATAATCGTTTTATGTAAAAAGAAAGATTATGTTCGTTAATGGCTAAAATCGGTCAAGGGGGAGAGGGAGTTTAAAGGGGGAGAATTTCGAAAATTGTTAATATCTCCGTTATTATGCGTCGGATCGAAAAATTGTATAGAACCAATCTTATTGCAAATGTAATGTTCTATAAATGTTGTTATGTACATTTTTTCACTATCTTGATTATTTACTGAGATATTTGCCATTTTTAGTTTTCAGTCTTCAATAAAGCCCCACATCTACTCATCTCATATTTTCAATATTCTATTATGTTTTAAAGCACTTTATTTAAAGCTTAAATACCAAATATTGTTCTCATTGAACTTTTACGTTTTGAAATAAATGCAAAAATGTGGCGCACATGGGAAATCTGCTTAGTTAACGCAGCCCCTGCGTGACGGACGTTTTTTCTTTTACAGTAAAAAATTTGTATTAACTATTTTTAATATTCTTTTCTAGTAAATTGTATCACATTTAATACTTTCTATTAAATTTGAGAAACGCCCAAATTTTAAATAAAAAGTTTGTTTATTATAATGATTATTTTATCGTTTTATTTCTGGTTTATATTCTTCTTTTTATGTAGTGCATTGTAATAATTATTACTAATGTTGCCTTCTTACTTATTTTGCATCGTATTCTTCTTTTCTTATTGTACCTCTTTCTTTTCTTTTAAAAATAAAAAATTATGACTACTAAATTATTCATGTGTTTTTTTATTGAAAATACATAAATTTTAATTATTTTCTTCGCCTTTTTTTAATCTCTGCCTTCTAATGTAAAATTATTATAACAGAAAGCAAGTCAAAATTTGTTTTAGATGAATTTTGTAACGTGCGTAATTGGTTAACTCTCTGTCAAATTGTCGGTGAATAAATGATCAACTCTATTATCTCAGTACTGATAAGGGTAATTGCATTGACCTAATAGTGGTAAAAAGTAAACAATATTTAAGTATTTTTTACAAATTTTTAATGCTCAATTTCAAATACCCGAAATTACATGACAATTCAAATTTTGAAATCCATGCCCTTTGAAAAGTAGTGAACATAGACTTAACCACTTATTCACTGGTATTATATAGGACGTTAAGGGAGTTATTTGTACATCCTTGTTTTCAGCCTTCGGTAAACCCTTACTCATTGGAGTTTTACTAAGAACTAGAGAATATATGGTGAGATGAGATTACAAGAGGACGATCATGCACGTGGGAAATCTGCATAGTTTACGGAGCCACTGCGTTACAGATTATTAGCAGTAGAGTCATATTCCTATCTCATCGGCCATGATGTAAGCAATTGCCCCAGTCTTCCATTTAAGTGAACACACTCCAGGATCTAGTCCAATCATTCCCAAACTTCTACTCTTGTGATTGACTATATCCAACAAAAGTATCTTGCAGCTTTTTTTTTATTTTACGTCCACTTTATGCAACTAGGCTAATCGGGACGGGTTACCATCCTTTTCCAGCCAGGGTGGGCCTAAGGAGTTTATTTAATGAGGCCGTCACTAAATAAATTTCTACTGCCCAGGGCGGGATTCGAACCCACCACTCTAGGTCTGCCATGGGAGATTAAGACCAACGCCCTAACTCGCACGGCCAACTCGAGCCCCAAACTTGCAGCTTTCTTGTGAACTTAGGCGACTCAAAAGAAACCTGTTCCTTATCGTTAACTCTGAATTATGGTTGTCCATGGTAATGAAATCCCGTGTCCCCCGGAGGTTGCATATCAATCCGTAATTATCCTTTTGATCGTTGGTCAGTCGTGATTATAAATTATCTGATGGCAACTGCCCCTGTGTCAAGAAGGTAATATAGGGCTCTTGTATTTACTTGGTGTGGGACATTAAACCGAACTCTAGCCAGAAGTAATGATTCACCCAACTCCGATATGCTCATGGCTTAATAAAAGGTTTATCTTATATTAAATTCGTCAAGCAGAAGAAATAATGAGAGATTGGTTTGAAAGGTCATGAATTCGTTGAAAAGATTTCCTCTATATGACTTTTGGAGTCTGAAAATTTTCTAATAAGCTAATCTTCCTCTCTTTAGAGAGATTTTTTGGGGAATTTAATATAATTTGTATATCTAGGCTCTAGTATTGTTAGGGAACTAAGTGAAGTATTTACAATACCATGACTACAGCTGGGTTATCACGACACTTACCAATTGTCGCAAGAGAGCAACGATACAATCAATTTCTATCTGACAGAACACTGAAAAGTGCGTCACGCAGGGGCTGCGTAAACTAAGCAGATTTCCCACGTGAAGTTTTACAATAGAGATATTTCATGAGAGTCGAGCAGTTAAGGACACGGCCGAACTAGCTTTTGGCGGGAAAGTCACCCGTCCGTTAGCCGCCCAGATTTAATAAAAATGCAAATATCTCGGTTAATATTCAAGATAGAGAATACAACAATATTTATAGTAAATTTAATTTGCAATAAGATTGATTCTGTACAAATTTTCGATCCGACGTATAGTAACGGAAATATTTCGAATTTTCGAAAATCCTCTAACCCCCCCCCCCTCCCACTGGTCCGATTTCAGCCGTTAACGAACTTGATCTTTCTTTTTACATAGAATGACTAAATATCGAGTTTGGTAACCATCAATCAAAAATTGCGACCGCTAGAGCGGTAACAGACAAATATATATATAGAGATATATATATATATATATATATATATACAGTTTTGAACGAACTTCATTTTCGTCATCTACTAGGTAGGATCGATGGACATTTGAAGAAAAATTTGGAAAATTCCGTCATGAGTACAACCTCAATAGCTGATTTCCCTTAAGGTAAATCTGCTAAAAATGGAGCTCCGAAGATATATGTGGAGGGAAAATAGGCCTTATCCACAGATCCATGTTTCATATAAATGACAGTAATAATGATAAAATGAGTTATAACGCCCATCTTAACTACAATGTTTTGCAATTCCAAGTTTACTTTACGATTATATTTATTGCTATGCCTTTTTATGGAATTTCCTGAATTAATTTTCTTTATCGATAATAAAATTTGAATGAGATATCCTCCTGTCCACAAGGACCTAATACTGACGTGTTATAGAGATTCAAGATATTTTTATTGTGAAGGAGACCCTCATCAAAACCCGTTCAACCTGTCAGGCGTCCAGGGTCGGCAAACCTGTCATACCTATGAGAAAATCTGTATTGAGGATCATGTGGCTACACAAGATATATACAAGAACTAGCTCAGATACCCGGCTTCGCTCGGGAATTGATTTGAGGCTGAAAGTTGATGGTATTTTTTTGGCAAGGCTTTACTGTGCACAATATTTGACATTTACCCGTCCCAGTGTTTAGGAGTTATACCCATTGTTGGCATCTGTTAACAATAAAATTATTTTTTTATGTAAGTCTTCACTGTCCTCCATATTGTCATATTTCCCGTCTCCTGTGAAATATGCATAGATTTCAGTTATTAAGGACAAAATATTAACATAGATTTGAATTAATTTTTCCAGGTGACGTACCTGATAGTTCAAATTGGAATGAATTGTTGAGCATATCAATATTTCTACTCAAATTACTTGCTCCACCCTTTGTTCCTGGAGAAATGTATAAAACAAAAGTTAATCTAAAGAACAAATTGACATACCGAGTTTTTTTAAGTTCGGTTTAATCGTTAGTGCCCAATGAATGAGCTGACTCCCGCTTAAGTTTATAGTGTATATCTCGTTTATACTTTGTTTAAAGACAAAAATGAATATGACAAAAGTTACTCTAAATAACAAAATAAACAACTTTTGTTATGTTCATATTTGCCGAAAAACGAATAGAAAACGAAATACAGCTATTATTAAATTCCGGCCTCTCTTACAACCCCCACTCCTGCCCGTCCCTAGAAATGTTGGTATGGCTTGTTATAATGAAAACGTTAGTGCTAATACATATACCAGGTTTTATTTATTTCGGTTGAGTTTATTGTGCCAAATAAAATGGTTGACTTCCGCTATAGGTTTTAGCGTATATCTCGTTTATAATTCAGTATACGAAAAAAGTGTATATAACAAAAGTTACACTAAATAACAAAATAAACAACTTTTGTTATGGGCATAATTGTCGAAAATGCAATAGGAAACGAAATACCGCTATTTTTATTTCAGGCTTCCCTTATAACCCCCACTCCTATTCGTCTCAGAGAATATTAACATAGCCTAAAGTCTAAGTTGGGTTAGTAGTAATATACATACCAAGTTTCATAAAATTCGGTTCAGCCGTTTATGCGTGAAAAGGTAACAAACAAACAAACAAACAAACAAATAAACAAACAAACAGACACCAAAGAAACAAAATGCAGTTATGGTGTCTATGACATGTGAAACGAAAAGTTATCGTGAAATTTCGCGAAAAAAATCAATGTACAGACAGAGGTTACAATTTTATATATATATATATATATATAGATTAGTAAACTTCATGTCTCTAGGCTAATCAAGTAAGCAGGCACTTTTATAAATGTGGTCATGAGCTTTGGCAACTTGGCTACTTTAGCCTTTATTTGTTGTATGATGTATACAACTTCGCTGGGATTTCTTAATTGATATATTTATATCTCTGGAATATGCTGGATGGTAGAGGAACAAATGTATAAGGATCAATAAGAAGGCCAAGTCCTCTACTGGTTTTTAATATTATGCAGAGTGCACTTTCGGAGTCAACGCTCCATCCTCAGTGCCTGCTGATTAAAGCTGCGTTGCCTGGACCACGACCGGCCGTCAAAGCAGCTTTAATCAGCAGGCACTGAGGATGGAGCGTTGACTCCGAAAGTGCACTCTGCATTATATTAAAATCCAGTAGAGGACTTGGCCTTCTTATTGATCCTTATGATCTATTTATGGTAAAAAACCATCGGTTTCATCCACATTATTTCGTTCCAACCTGCCGCAAACTGCATTTAGTTAAGACGTGAAGAAGACGTTTCAAAAAGTGGGGTAATTTTGTGAGTGGAAGCCGAACACCCTTGACAAAAGATAGAAATCAACCAGTTGAAGATTTTTCGGCTTTCAGAAGAAAATATTGTAATTTTGGTATAGAATAACTAATTCTTATCTTATTTCTTAAAGGCATATTTTTATTCTTATATATCTCATCTTATAAAATGAAAATGAACGTGTTGGAAGATTTAAAAATCTTCTTTATTTACACGAAAGCAACAGCTAACTTCAATAGGTGTTTATTTGTCGTAATGTATATTATTATCACGTCTTTAGCTTACATCGTTTATTAATTGAGGTTTACATTCAAGTTCGAGTAAAGGGAGGTGCGGAAAATTATTCTCTCAAATAAAAAAAAAAAATTAGATATAAACTATATAGGCATTAAAAATAGTCGTACTTAGACTCAACATCAATACACATGAAGATGAATAAATTTCAGTATTTAAAAAAGAAACATTGAGTAAAACATAATCAAATGATGATTTTGATCTGCACTGATATTGCTTGAGCATAATTATCTATTTATTTTTGTTATTTATCTCCCAGAATAAACATATATTTCAAATTTTAGCAGATTTCCCTTAAGGGAAATCAGCTATTGAGGTTGTACTCATGACGGAATTTTCGAAATATTTCTTCAAATGTCCATCAATCCTACCTAGTAGATGACGAAAATGAGGTCCGTTCAAAACTGTATATATATATATATATATATATATATATATATATATATTTGTCTGTTACCGTTTATATATTTAGTCGTTTTATGTAAAAATAAAGATCAAGTTCGTAAACGGCTGAAATCGGACCAGTTGGAGGGGGGGTTTAGAGGGGAGGATTTTCGAAAATTCAAAATATCTCCGTTACTATACGTCGGATCAAAAATATTACAGAATCAATCTTATTGCAAATTAAATGTACTATAAATATTGTTCTATACATTTATTCTGTGTCTTGAATATTAACTGAGAAATTTGCATTTGTATTCTGCATGTGCTCGGCAGGAGTGGCTGTTCGGACTTTCCGCCGTGAGCTCTGGCGGCCGTTTTCGTAACTATTCGTCCCTCGTGAATAGGTTTAGAGGTTTCTTACTACTACAGCTGTTAATAAACTAAATGTAGTACTACAAATGCTGGATATGAAACATTAATAATCTCTGAATCATGGAATAATCCTGCAGAAATTTAACAATAATTAATGACGTTTTATTGGAATATAATATGTTAGGGAATATATGATGATTTTAATTAAACCCATCATAAGTTATTTTTATAAAAAGAGTTATGTCATCAACGGTTAATAGTACGGGTTGATTCATTGTAAAACGATTTTTCTTTAACACTATTCATTTTATGAGTCGTTGAAGTGTGATAAATGGTGGTTTTCAGTAGTAAGGTAACGAGCGGAATGGATATTATTATTATTAATTAACGTCCACTTTTTGCTACTATGGCTAATTGGGATGGGTATTCTACAGGTTACCACCCTTTTCTAGCCAGGGTGGGACTAAGGAATTGCATTTAATGAGATCATCTCTCTCTCTCTCTCTCTCTCTCTCTCTCTCTCTCTATATATATATATATATATATATATATATATATATATATATATATATAAAGTTGTAACCTCTGTCTGTACATTGATTTTTTTCGCGAAATTTCACGATAACTTTTCGTTTCACATGTCATAGACACCATAACTTCATTTTGTTTCTTTCGTGTGTGTTTGTTTATTTGTTTGTTTGTTATCTTTTCAAGCATAAACGGCTGAATCGAATTTTATGAAACTTGGTATGTATATTACTACTAGCCCAACTTAGACTTTAGGCTATATTAATATTCTCTAAGACAAACAGGAGTGGGGGTTATAAGGGAGGCCTGAAATTAAAAATAGCGATATTTCGTTTCCTATTGGGTTTTCGGCAAATAAGCACATAAAAAAGTTATTTATTTTGTTATTTAGAGTAACTTTTGTTATATACACTTTCGTCGTATACCGAAGTATAAATGAGTAATACGCTCAAAATTATAGCGGGAGTCAACAATTTTATTTGGCACAAAACACTCAACTGAACTAAGTAAAACTCGGTATGTGTATTAGCACTATCACCTTCATTATAAAAAGCCATACTAACATTTCTGGGGACGGGCAGGAGTGGGGGTTGTAAGAAAGGCCTGAAATTAAAAAAAAGGCGTATTTCGTTTTCTATTGGTTTTTCTGCAAATTTGCACATGACACAAGTTGTTTATTTTGTTATTTAAAGTAATTTTGTCATATTCATTTTTGTCGTATAACAAAGTATAAAGGAGATATACACTAAAAACTAGAGCGGGAGCCAACAAGATTGTTGGGCACTAACGATTGAACAGAACTTAACAAAACTCGGAATGTGAATTAGCATTAATTCTTCCATGATTATAAGATATATTAAAATTTTTAGGTTAGAACGGAGGTGGGGGTTATAAGGGAGGCCTGAAATAAAAATTCGTGATATTTCATTTTCTATTTGTTTTTCGACAAACGTGCACATGACAAAAGTTGTTTACTTTGTTTTTTAGAGTAACTTTTGTTTTATACACTTCTCCAGGAGCAGTGTGTGGAGCAAGTAATTTGCGTAGAAATATTGAAATGCTCAACAATTCTTTCCAATTTGAACTACCTGGTACCTCACCTGGAAAAATTAATTAAAATCTATGTTAATATTTTGTCCTTAATAACTGAAATCTATACATAATGCACAGGAGACGGGAAATATGACAATATGGTGGACAATGAAGTCTTAAATAAAAAATTAATTTTATTATTAACAAATGCCAACAACGGGTATATACCCTAAACACTGGGACGGGTAAATGTCAAAATATTGTGCAAGGTAAAGCCTTACCAAAAAAATACCATTACCATTCAGCCTCAAATCAATTCCCGGGCGAAGCCGGGTATCTGAGCTAGTCAGTTAATAAATTCCTATTACCCAGGCGGAAATCGAAGTCGCCACTCTAGGTTTACCATGTGTGATTAAGGCCAACGCTTTAACTCACATGGATATTACCCCATCATTTTCATCTCATAACACAGAATTACTGCTTAGTAAAAACTTACTTTTATCCAAAAGGACCAATTACATGAATATTGTTTTCTAGCGATGACGGCTGAAAAAAAAAAAAAGTTTTCCCTTTGAAATCGAAAGATTGGATTGACTAAAGCTTTAAATTCTACTCTCATTTTCATCAAAAAATGAAAATAGTGTTTATGCACAGTCATTGTCTTGATTCTCGTTAAAATCCTTAGTCATTGTAGAAAACCCGCCCCAATTAGAAATAGTAGCAAAAAGTGATCGTTAATGAATAAATAAATATTGGCAAGCATATTACTTCATTTATGCTCGATCGTGTGTAGAATAATAATTATCGTTTCTAATCAAAATATAATTAGAAACGTTTGTATCATCTTAATACTTATAGATATGTTAATGAAGACATTCACGAAAATATTCAATTAGATTAAAGGATAATATGGCATATCTTAACATGATTAATTCCTTAACAATTATGAGAAATTTTCTATTTTATTGAGACATTCTTATACACTAATAAAATCTATTTGGTACCTACAAGTCAAATTTGATTCGAGATTGAGTTGAATTTCGTCAATTTGATTTACATATCTTTAATTGAAATATATGCATATATATATATATATATATATATATATATATATATATATATATATAAAACCTGTTTTAAGAAAGATATTGAAGAATATATGTCTTAACTTCCAAGTAATCCCCCCCCACCAGTCATATCCATATTTTTTGAGTAACGAGGTTAAGACTACGCTGCTATGGAATGTTTATAAGTCAACTAGCAAACCCGGCGAACTCCGTTTCGCGACCAGATGGCTTCGTTTTATGTAACATTTCGTTTGGTGATTAAAAGATGAAGAAAAATTTTTTTTTTGTTTTATATTTGAAAAGGAAAAATTTTATTTCATTTCACAACATTAATGAATTCATTTCGATTACAAAAATGAAGTGTTATTTAGTTGAACTTCTCTAAGTAAATGAAAGTGAATCCAAAGTAAATACTGAATCGAAGCGTTATACGTGTCCGCAAATTACCCTTTTCATTGAAGTGCTCTTTGGTAAACCACATGGTTTTTTGTTTTTTGGTCTGACGTTAACACAAACAAAGCGGATGGTTTCCCAACTCGTGAACACGCAACGTATAACTGCCCATGTGAAAAACAATGATGTTCTAAATTTATCCCGCAAACACTAAGCGATTGGCCTTGCGACTTGTTAATTGTCATTGCGAACGCAAGGCGAACTGGAAATTGCAATCGTAAACGGAAGATCAGTCGGAATCATTGGTATTCGAGGAATACATACATTTTCACCTGCGTACATTCCTTAATAATGTTGACTCAATCAAATTCGGCTTTTACCGAAAGTCGAGTACCGTTGCAAAGTCGCGGTAGATTCAAATTACGCAATATCATAATAACTGTACCAACTTTGAGTTGCAAGTTATGTGGTGGAAATCCTGGTAACTCCAGAGAGTTCAAAAACTCCGTTGGATAATTTACTACATCATCGGGATTTGTTATGGAATCAACGGATTTGTATGTCACCAAATGGCCAGCAATTTTTGATTGAATGGTGAAATTCAGTGCTACATCATTATTCTTTGCGGCAAGAATTGCTCGTTGACTTAACCAAGCATAATTCTGATTATTCTCACTAATGTTTGGGGAAAACATTTTCAATAAGAGCTAATTGAGAGTCTACAAATCGGCAAAAGTCGTTGGTAAGAGTAACTAATCCAGATGTCGCATCAACTGGGACTTTTCCATTTCCAACAGCTAACATTGTTTGGAAAATTGTGCAGCACTTTGATCATTTTGAAGTTGAACTCTCATATTAGTGGTTAGCGATAATGTTTTTACGTTATTCCATAAAGGTGATGCCTTCAGGCAAGCATTCAATTCATCTGCGTTCCACGGGGAATTACTGGCAACGTCTGCCTGAAATCGCCTGCCAACAATATCATCAAGCCGCCAAAGATGTTGTTATTTCGCCGAAGATCCTTCAGTGTGAAGTTAAGTGCTTCAAGTGATCTCTTATGTGCCATTGTGCACTCATCCCAAACAATGAGCTTGCATTGCATCAACAATTTTCCCATTGCACTGGATCGGGAAATATTGCATGTTGGAGTATCAATTGTGTTTAAATTGAGTGGCAACTTAAGCGCAGAATATGTAGTACGACCGCCATCTAGAAGAGTTGCCGCAATTCCAGATGATGCTAACGCCAAAGCTATATCACATCTTGATCGAATACTGGCCAAAATCAATGAAATGACAAATGTTTTCCCTGTTCCTCCAGGTGCGTCCAGGTAGAATAGACCACCAGTATTATTGTCCACCGCTTGCATTAATGTTTCGTATACTTGTTTTTGCTGTTCATTCAGCAACGGCACATTATTTCGAACGAATTCCTCCAATGTATCAACATTGTATTGCAGCTCTCGATTTAATTCTTGGTTGAATGCATCGTGCATCGATCGATTTGGCGCAATCATTCCTACTTCAATCAGTAGCTTGTTTGCAATAGTCAAGCATTGATCCTCAATCAGAATCAATCCTTCATTGTAGATTTCATCGGTTATTTGGATGTCAGGATTATTCGTTTGAATGTGCAAGCGATGCAAGATATCTTCACATATGTCGTCTTTGTATTTGTTCCATAACTGAATTGGTTGAGTAGGAAAACATGTGGTGATGATAATTGCGAACAGCGTTCGTATTTGGTACGCATTTGATGAAACAACTGAATCCGCAAGTGTTAAATCCCAATGAGAACAATAGTTGACATGCATCTCGATATGTTTGGCATTGGTGGCCATTCACAGTTTTCAAATGCGCAAATGATTTTGGTCCACGTACATTTACCTCGCAAATAAAAACATTCATCATTTCTAGGATGAACAGTATACATGCGACCTAGTGCATCAGTGGAAAACACCTGTGGCCAATCTGGAACTGGGGTTCCTTGTTTGGGAAGTTGGAATTTCTTTGTTGATTGATTCCAAGTGTAATACTTGGGCATTTCAACGTACATTAGTGCCGCTGCGAATGGATCTGCTTCACACATTGCAAAGAAGCTAGTCAATGTTCTCGATGGTGGTCTCTCAGCTCGTTGTGCCACATTAGCCTCAGTGAAGTAAACTTTTGGCCATTTTCCAAAGGCACTGCTAAATGTACAACTGTGGGATATCTTTCATGAATTTGAAATGACAATAATCGCCACAGTGCTTCATTAGTACTGACGTATCTGCCCATTTGGAAGTTGCTGATTTCGTCATTCGCATGTTCCGACGCAATACCAAACACAGCCATGTCGCTGCCTTTTGTGACGTACTTGCACAAATATTTGATTGATTTGGCCGAATGACAACTCTCAACGTTTGCATGTGTTTCGAAAATTCGTGATAGCAGCGGGCAATATGGTACAATGAATTCATTTCCGATCTCAATCTCTTGATTTTGAACTTTAACTTTGATAGTTCGACCATTATCTTCTTTTGAACGCCGACGATAAACTGGATATCCATCGTTCCCTGTGACTTTTTCAGCAACTAACGGTCGCGGATATCGTTTTGTGCACTTTCCATCAGCCATGCAAGGCGATAATGGATTTAATGCACCGCACGGTCCATGCACCATCTGTGTCGTCACAAAGTCGTGTAGATGGGGATCAGTGACTGGATCAGGAATTTCAGCTGATATGATGTCATCCACTTCATTTGAATGTAATTTGTTCAGCAACCAAATTAGGATATGAGCATGTGGTAGTCCACGCTTCTGCCATTCCACCGAGTACATATAACAACGTGTGTCACCAAAAACTCGATACTTAATAAGCACATCCATCATAACCTTGAGTTTTTGCTGAAATACTCTGGCGATTATGTCATGGCGATCTTGCGGTTTTTGGCCCGGTTCCAACTCACGTTCAATTTCCGTCCACTTCGGATTGCATGTGAACGTAATAAATAAATCCGGAGTTCCATAATTTCGCACGTACGTCATAGCGTCTTGAGCGTATTCGTGCATGTGGCGTGGGCTTCCGATATAAGATGATGACAAATTTGTGCGTATCGGATGGCATTCGTTCCAATGTTGTTTTGAACATATTAACCACAGCATTATTAGTGTGAAAACATGCTTGCAACTGTTCAATAATTCGTCTCTTTAACTTTTGTGTTCCCTGTATATTGCACCGCACATTCAGCTGATCCACCATCGACGAAATGAAATATATTTGCTGAAATTGATGCGGTTCTTCTGGTGTTGGCACCATTGAACCATGCAAATGATATATTTGTCCTTGTATCTGTAATTGCAAACAATCATTTGTTGAAGGATACGGTGTAACTTCTGATCGTGTGATGGTGTAGTGTGTGGTGTATATGTAGTTGTTATGTGTTGCAATTCATTGTGTTGGTGTGAGTGATTGGTTATGTGTGTTGTATCTTTTACCTTGCAAGTCGGCATGAAGCCGCCTTCTCGAATAATATTAGCACAAAGGAAGTCATGCGAAAGCAGTTATTGTATTCAAGGATGTGTTGAAGAAAATGGCTGGAATCGGGATCACTTCCATCGAACAATGGTTTCAGTGGCTGTGGTGGTGTAAGTAATGGATCCAGTTTGACTTTTCCACTTGCGCTGCACAATCCAGCCGTTTCTCTTTTGAACTTTAACGCATTGCAATATCGGCATATAGTCGTCATTGGTCCAATATGTAAATTTTCAGCATCACTGTAGTTCGCAGTGGGATCATATTGGAATGCCAAGCGATTGTATGATGCCAATGATCTTCGTGTGCTCACGCGTTGTCTCAATCGGGCATTTTCTCTTATTATATTTTGTCTTTCTTCGCTTAAGTTCTGTGAATACACTTGTTGCTGGCTTGCATGTCTTGTGTGGCGGCCGATGTTCGCACGTCGTCCTCTAGGCATTTTGGACTATGGACAGAGTGGTGAATTTAACCTCAAATGCACGATCCACATAATTTACACAGTTCAACTTACCACCTTAAAGACGAATGCCTGCTGTTGAAATTGAATAAAAATTTGCACAATACACGTGAGTGATTTGATGGTTTCCAATTGAAATGTTAGGAAACGAATAACTTATGTTTTTTACTTTCACTGAAATTAACTGAGCAGAGAACAATGAGTAGCTGTCAAACAATGTATCACGCACCGGCGCCAACTACTTAAAATATTGGTTTGTAGTACATGCTATGTATCAGAGATGGCGCTGTATGTGAAAGAAGATTTTCCCGCTTTTCTGTTGAAATTTTTCCTGAATTTTCATTGCTATAAACCTCACGGAGCCCGAGACCTTTCCAACGAATGCAAAACCGTGGAAATCGGTTCGTGCGTTCTGGAGTTATAGCGTCAGGAAGGAAAGCCCGACTTATTTTTATATAGTAGATTTTCACTTATAGTATAGACATAGAATAATTTCAATAAGTACAGAATCACACAATCCATTTTTTACTGTAGGCACCAACCGAGAGATACAGCTCAATAGAATAATTTGAGACACTTCATATATTAGTTAAACTTTGTATGTTAAATTATTCCTGTTTGGAACATTTTATACTTCACTGAATTATTCTGAGTTGGTATTCTGGCAGGTGGAAGTGACTTCTAATGTAGGTAGGATGAAATAGTGGCCTACGCTTCCACTGTAACAATTTATTAAAACGGCAGAGCGCTTTCAGTATCTGACGAAGATACACTGCATCGAAAGCGCACTGCCGATTTAATAAATTGTTACAGTGGAAGCGTAGCCATTTCTTTCATCCTACCTACATTCACTGAAATAGATCTTATGAGCAGATCTGTTAGGCTAAAGGAGCTAAGCCCTTAGAATAAGAAATGTGAAGGAATGTTGGTTCTATTTTCCATTTCAACGAACAAAAATCTTATCAATCGCTCATACTGAAAAAAAAAGTTCATGATAGTAGTCATTAAACCCGAGGTAAAGTCTGTTCACCCACCTTTTCCCAATTCTACAATAACTGGAAATGCTAACAATAGAGTTATTCCTGAGTGCAAGTTATCAAACTAAAATCTATAACAGATTAGACATGGTCCTGTTCTTATAAAACCAAAGAAACTTTAAGATAATAACACAAAACGTTTGAAAGTGAACATCTACAAAAGAGTATAAAGAATGCAAAAAGGCTGAATTTTAGGCAGCAGAGGAAGAATTAAAGAAAGAATATTGGGCGTTGTATATTCGTATTATGAGACTGAATGATGTCATGACGACCAATGCGTGCTTTGTATTCAAATCGTGACACTAAATGCTGGAGGAATAAATTATTTTTATTTATTTCCTTTCTACCCGTCTAGAAGAATTACCAACATTTTTTTCTCCCATAATCGCAGTTCTTCAATTCCTTTAAGCACCATTCCCCGTACCCGAAGTAGTATTTTTATTCCTAATTATACTTTTTGAAATACTTTAATACTCATAAATTAGTCATGGTATGTATGTATGCATATATATATATATATATATATATATATATATATATATATGTGTGTGTGTGTGTGTGTGTATTTAATTTATATATGTACATATTCGGTTGGCTTTCCAGACGTTGAAGATATCACACACAATACCAATAAAATAATAATGATTTGGGTAAGTTAAATCCATTTTCTTGGAGTTGTTAATGGAGATTTGTGGGAGATAAAGAAAGAACAAAATTTTTTCCCCATAAGAACCTGTCATTATAATTTCAGTTCCTTCGGTAAACCGGCAAGATGTGACAAGTTTTTCAAGATCAAGGCATAATTATAGACTGGAAATTCAAACCTTATCATCTCCCTTAATACTTAAAATTTTTAACAGCTCCTCATTTTTAATATAATTTTACCCTTCAATAGGTGTTTAACTGCTTCTTTCTTAATGAAACTAATAACATGTTTGAAAAAGTGTGGTTTATTGGCAATTTACGCCGTCATTCAGAATGTATCAGATCAAAAAACCGATATAAGACAGTTTTAAAATTTTATTTTCTCTTGATACCATTTATTTTAAAACTTTTGAAAGAAATAGGTGTGAGCAGGCAGGTCTAAACACCCTTTATGAAGGCATAGTTCCTCCAGTGGTGCTCATTCCTTCTTTGGTAGAATATTGTGTATCCATCAATGTTTCAAAAACCATAATACTAAATCAATGGACAAGTAAGTGAACCTCAAAAATATATTGATAAAAATACAGGAATACAATAACGGAAAATAACATTGGAGGAAAAAGATAACAACTGGCAGCTTTTGATATTTGATATACTTGTATGATTAAATCGAACCTATCAACAGTATAAATTCCACCAGACTGAACGGGCTATGCTTTTTTATGCATTTCAAAGGATTTAATGATTTAATTATTTTTTTTTCGAAAGCAATAATTCAGTCGTAAATGGTTTAGGAGAAAACCACAAAACCTGATAATTTTATTGCAGTAAAAAATTACATATCTGGTAATAGAGTAAATATTTATATTTAACGGATCTCATTTCCATCATCTCCTAGGTAGGATCCATGGACATTTGCAAATACTTTTTGAAGATGAGTCTTTTTGAGAACTGAAGAATATAGTTGCATAATGCGACTTTAATGTGATGTCCAACTTTCGCCTCCAGTATTTGAAAAGGGCTTTCGGATTGCAGAGGAAACTGTAAGATCTCTATGGTGTCCATTTTCTCCTATATGATGGATTTCATAAAGTTTGTAAGTGGCTTTTGCATTAAAATTGTTTAGAGTTTACATAGGGAATTAGAAAGGTGATGAATGAGAATTCGGTTCATCCTTGACAAATTTTTATTACAAAGCTTATCTGCTTTCAGCTGCTTAACCAATCATCTTCAGAGCGTAGCTATGTGGATAGCAGGAGCCAAACCAGCTAGCAAGCTCTCTACACCGCGCGACTCTGAATATGGTGGTACGAACTATTGAAAGCAGATAAGCTTTGTAATAAAAAGTGATGCATTGACAGAATTCTCTTTCATCCCTCGATTATCCTTCACGCCCAGATATAACCATCTATTACAGGTAATTAGTGTTTCTTATCAAATCGACGGCGGACAAGCTGTCCTGCCTAGACTCAACATCACTCTGATTTAAAATGCACTTTGTTAGGACCAGACCATATAAGAGGGTCTATAAATTTGTGTGGAATATTAACTTTCTCGTGAACAGGTAAACATAATTTTCACGGATAAGAGGATTACAAGGGCATGCAGTGGTTTCCCGTTGCTTTCTGCATCAGACCATCCAGCAATAAAGGCGTCATGCTTGAAAATTCCATTCCCACCAGTAAAGATATGAGTTTAGAAAATTCTATTCAAGACCAGAGTGGTTCGATAGCCATCCCATGATAGCCTGTAAACTGCATAAGCTGACTAATGATAGACTATTAGCCAGTATGATTATGCAGACTACAACTTTCATCTACCCTCCAGTCTTGCTCCACTGACATGTTGTAAGTGAAAATTTAGACAGGGAGGGGAATGTGTAGTATTCCACTAGAATCCCAGTGTTCTTTAGCCATTTTTAAGGGTATGTGTCTGTGACATCTTGTTATATGAATTGGACAGTTCTACCTACACGAGAGAGTCTGCCATTTCGTCACCATCTATACCTTCATTATAAATGAGTTATATAAAGCAAAAACAGTCGATGATTTAACAAAAATAAAACAACTTTGAGGTTATAGGGTTTCATACACATTATTGTTGACAGCCAACAAGCTTGAGGACAAGAAGCCTAAGCATGACGGATAACTGGCGAATAACAGAGATATAGGTGATTGAGAGGGTGGCATCTTGAAATGAACCGTGAAATGAAGCTGATAAAGACATAACTTCATCGCTTCCCCATGAATACTAACTGGAACTCAACGATACTGAGTTAGATTCACCTGAGTATAGGGTCACTCCATCAACCAGCAAGTATGTACTTTCCAAAAACACTTTCACCCATTTCCAAAGAAAGTAAACAAGTATTGACAGTATTCATGAAATTATTTAGTATAACATTCTTTATTATAGTTTATCCTATTATTTAATAACCTTTTCTTGTTAGCAAATTTCCCTTGAGGGAAATCAGCTATTGAGGTCGTACTCATGACGCGATTTTCGAAAAATTTCTTCTAATATCCATCGATCCTACTCAGGAGATGACGAAAATGAGGTCCGTTCAAAACTATATATATATATATATATATATATATATATATATATTTATATATGTTTATATTTGTCTGTTAACACTCTAGCGGTCGCAATTTTTGTTTAATCGTCACCAAACTCGGTATTTAATCGTTTAATGTAAAAAGGAAGATCAAGTTCGTTAACGGCTGAAATCGGACCAGTGGGAGGGGGGGGGGTTAGAGGGGGGATTTTCGAAAATTCTAAATATCTCCGTTAATATAAGTCGGATCGAAAAATTGTATAGAACCAATCTTATTGCAAATTAAATTTACTACAAATATTGTTATGTACATTTATTCTCTATTTTGAATATTAACATTGCATTTTTATCAATGTAACGGACGAGCTATGGTTCCCGCCAAAAGCTAGTTCGGCCGTTTCAGTAACTGATCGGCACTCGTGTGGAGATTTCCCTATCGTATAAATTTACGTGGGAAATCTTCTTAGTTTACGCAGCCCCTGCGTGACGGACTTTTTTATTTTTAATCTTCTCCACTATACTTTAGGGAATAGCACTTTTTTAAAACTAAAGTTTTTTTCAATTAAAGTTTAAATATAATAGAAATGGCTCGAATCAGTCTCTCTTCACTTAAAGGCAATTCAATTTCCAAAGATCTAAGTTCCAAAGCTCAAATAAGTCTCATTTTTGAAACTATTTAAATAAGCTTTCTTATTTTATAATAAATTCCACATTTTATATTAAATATTCTCACAATATTTCTGATACGTTTGTTAAATATAGAAATACTCTGGTGAATATTTTATCATGGGGCGGCAATGGGATCATATAACAATTGAATTTTCAGGGTAGAAAAGACCTTTTGTTGCCTTCTAATCAGGGCGGAATCCAATTTGTATTTGGGGGAAAACATAATCAGACCGTTAATTATAGAAATATTTATTATTCTAACGATTATTATAATATAATAAATCACAGAATCTTGGATATGAAAAGCTTAAAAAAACCGTGAGAGAGTATACTTTATTTTTCGATTATATATATATATATATATATATATATATATATATATATATATATATATATATATAATTTTATTTAAAGGCCTAAGGAAGTTGTTTTTATCAAAAGCAAGTCTCTAATATCCTTGGAAACAAACAAGATAAAAGTAGATATGACTTGGGCAGGGCATGATACAAGACGTTAGTAGGAGCGTTGTCCTTTTCTGAAATGACAAATTCCTTTTAGATAAGTTTATCTGCGCAATGACAAACTTAAACTTTGTTTTTTTTTTGGTATATATAAATTACATAGGTAAAACGGGTATCTGGTTATTACAGTGCTATCAGTGCATAGTGTGAGTAGGAGTTAAGAATAGCTTACCAAGTGTGTAGTGCATTATTAAATACACCGTGCAGTGATAAAAAACAATAACAAAAACAAAAAGAGCTATAATAATCAACGTTTATTATTTTTTTAATAAACGTTAAGTCCGGAAGAGCCTATATTTTTATCCCCAAAAATGAGGTTGATGATGATATACCCATATACAATATTGCTGAGGCAATCAAAATTCATGTTAGTACTTGAAATAAGTACGTTCTAGTACGAAGTATTTAAAAAAAGATAATAACCTTATATTTGATAACCTAATTATTGTAGCCATTCTTTTTATCAAGTTTATTTATTTAGGAGGAATGAAAGTTATTTATTCTAATATTTTAATATAACATTAGGCCTTGGTGAGGAAGTGTTGTTGACACCTACCCCCTCACGAAGAACAAAACGGACAAATTTTACTACTTCTAGTAATTTCAACAAATGAAAATTTAAGTTTCATTATGTTAAGTTTAAAATCAGAGGTGTTACATTGAAACGAGAAAATTTACTGTGTATGGTAAATGCAATGTGAAGATTTGCTATGCAAACTGCTTTGAAGGATGTTTTTGCTTAATAATATAAATTTGAATTATGTTATTCAATTAATTTAGATCTCCTTTAGAATGTCTTACCGACAGAACAGCAATCCGTCTTAAGGTTTCCCATTTAAAATGCAAATTTCCAAGGATTTATACAGGTTTAGGCTTTGCAAAACCTTAATTTCAATATTTCAAGAAGATTAGTAGACAAGCCCGTCTCCTGGAGCATTGTTATATATATTAGGGTTGAGCTCTTAAACAATGTCATATTCTATGTAAGAGAATATACATTCATTTCGTATTCCTTAACATCATTTAGAGAATTAACTTTCATAAAAGGTTGATATGTTGCACCGAAACACAATCCATTCCAAATATATATATAAACACACACACATAAAATATGCTTGTGACTGTTCGCACTTGGGTGTGTATGTGCTTTAGGTTTCCCTTGCAAACGCAAAACGATGATAACCCATAAATCCCATATGAAATGGAACAAAACGCTAATTTCTCACTATTATTTCAGACTATTTATTTCTGGTAGGAACATTGCATTGCTTGTCTATCAAATGCTTGAATACATAGATAGTCCCTTCCGTATGAATTAAGGGTCGTGTAGAAGCGCTTCAACGAAAGGTACTCCCATTCAGCCTCTTGTCAATGTTTTCCGAGTATCACCTTTAGGCTGTAAGAAATCGTGCTATTACCTTCTCCATTCCAAGACCTTTTTCCCGAAGCACCAAGGAACTTTTTATGTTTGTCGTCGTGCCTCTATTTTGAGATTTTTCTGTCCTTTATTGTGGAATCCGGCAGTATATTCTGTTGTACAGATAATTAAATATTACTTCAAATTTATTCCACAATTTTTTTATTTCTGAGAATGAAAAAAACAAACAATTAAGTATAAAACAAATTTGTATTCTAAGAAAGAATCCAAGTTTTAAAAATCTGATAGAATCACGACTTACCTGTACTCCTATAAAATTAAATTAACAAAATGTTAGTTTGCACTTAATTTCAAATTATTTCATTTCAAAGTGATGATATAAGATATCTCTTTTCAAAAGCACCGGATCGATAATTGTAAAATACCATAATTTATGTAAGTTTTTACGATAAACAAAAAGAATTCCATTCTATTTTTTGGTTTTTCCAATATTCAAGTAGAAATTTGATTTTTTATTTTAGCCCTCATTTAATCATTCCCTCCCACTTAGCTGATTTTCATTGAAAAGGGGTGTGCACAACTAGACGTACATCAATCTCAACTATTAAACTAAGGCTAGTCGTTTTAAGATGCGCGAGATACGTACTGAGGACAGGCGGAAATTAAAACAAAATGAATTCAGTGATGGACATAACGGATATTTAAACGCCCCTCTCTTTATCGGGAGAGTGCAGCTAAAGTTATTATACGTGCAGTTAAAGTTAATATGTGCAGTTATGTTAAATCTTTCTCTGATAGTGTTGTCACAAAATGACACTATAAGAGTAATGGTAATTAATAGGAGGTGCCGACTGAGATAAAGTGAGCAGTGATATAGTAAGACGGGTTATTATGTTTGCAGTGGCTAGTGGGGCGGGGGTAGATTTAAGTGGGAGCGGGAAGGTAATGGACAACATCGATTTCCCAGAGGCTAGTCGACATCCAACAACTATTGTGACCGCTTTCCAGGAAATAGCAGTCAGGGATGCTCACATTTCTCTACCTCTGTTGAGGGTTGAAGCCTTCTAGCCCCACTATCTTCAGATGTAATTTGTTTTACCGTTTTCACCAGTTTCCAGGTACTATCATTTAAGAGTAATAACTTGATAATTGCGAATGATGAAGAGCATAGCCAGAGGGAGAGGGAGAGAGAGAGAGAGAGAGAGAGAGAGAGAGAGGGAGAGGGAGAGGGAGAGAGAGAGAGAGAGAGAGAGAGAGAGAGAGAGAGAGAGAGAGAGAGAGAGAGAGAGAGAGAGAGAGAGAGAGAGAGAGAGAGAGAGAGAGAGAGAGAGAGAGAGAGAGTGAGAGAGAGAGAGAGGAGAGAGAGAGAGAGAGAGAGAGAGAGAGAGAGAGAGAGAGAGAGAGAGAGAGAGAGAGAGAGAGAGAGAGAGAGAGAGAGAGAGAGAGAGAGAGAGAGAGAGAGAGAGAGGGAGTTTGTTTTGTGTATTTGTCCAATATAGTTTCCTCCGAAGAAAAAACCAATTATCTGCAAGTTGTCTCTGATGAAGCGTGGTTGCTATAAACATTGCCAAGCAAATGGCCCATTTCCGCAGCACTTTTCTTCGAAGGATTGTAGAGGAGAACTTCCCGCGAACGCTGTATTTCGATGTGATATGAATAGCTGCTGTTTGACTCCAAACAAAAGTCTGAAACTGTGTTTAGCAGCATACATACACACCACCTTTTAAATTCATGTATCGAAAGGTTAGATGAAATGTATGTGATGCCATCAATACTGTGTATGGAAAAACAATTAAAACTTATTCCCATGCCCAATATTACTCGGTCCAAGAAAAGTTTAGATATTTATTGATGTTGTCTCAGTAATGATAATGAGTCGTTAAATATCTACTCTTTAAATAAAAAGTTACTGGAGCATTTCAATCACTTCAAATGGTTTTCAACCCACAATCTCAAGAAATTGAAAATATTATTCATTTTAGCCGTTTCTTTGTGATTTACATTTAAGCATTCATAGTGGCATTTTTTATAATGTTGTATTAAAAGTATTATGTTGTTATTGTGGAGAATAATTAATATGAAGTAAATGTTACATTATATTACTAAACTTTTTAATAGAACATGCAGGGGAAGAAATAAATAACTAAGTTACGGTGAAGCTATCTAAGTTACATTTGTAGGAAATTGAAATAAAATGGTCACAGTTACTAAAGCTGTACTAGGTGGATATTGGGTTAGAAAGTTACGAGTAGAGGAGTTCGATCCAAGGAGTCGAGTAGGCAATTAACAGACACAAAGGCCTTTAATGTCTAGCTCTGTACCACCTACTTCCCTTAACTATTGGCAGTAAATAATTACCTGAATTCCTATTGCCCTTATAAAAAAAAAATAATCATTTTATAATATTTAATAAAATAATATAACCAGTAGGTATAATATTCATGACAAAGTTCACACTACGATCAATTCGGAGTGCACTACAATGGTTTATATGAAAATTTATTTGTTATTTTATATGTTTTTTTAAAATCCATTAATTAAGTTAATAGAACCTATTTTATTGTGTTGAAATTATACTGAGGGACATTTGGCAACAGCCAAAATCCTTAATTATTGATCAAATATTTAAAATACATTTATATACCTTGGGAAATTGCCAGCTAGAAATCTAATAAGTCAATATTTTAACGCGAAATAACGTAAAAGAATTATTAAAAAATGTCGTGAAATAAAGATGCGTAAATTTATAGTGAAGACGGAATAAATATTAAGTACATCTTTACCTGTAAATTAATGATAACTCTTCGAATAAAGCAATTTTTGATTATACTTTCTCTCTCTCACTCTCCCATAAAAAAAAAACATTTTTTCTGATTTAGACATAAATAGAATAGGAGTACCACAAGGATCTGTACTAGGGCCACTGCTTTTCTCAATCTACATCAATGCCATAACATCCTGTGTCCAACATGTTAACATTCCCTTGTACGCAGACGACGTTGGCATATGGCTTCAGGTTCTCCGGAAAACACAGAAGAAATTTTGCAAAGAATATACGAAGACTTAAAGTGGATCACTGAGTGAGGTGCTAATAATGCGTTAACTTTGAACACAAAAAAAAAACGAAGTAGCTCCTGCTTGGGACTCAAAAATTATTAAAAAAATGTAAACAACCCGAACTTTCAAAGTGAAAAAATCAGTATCCTTGGTGTAATATTTAATAGTAACTTTACATGACATGATTCAGCAGCTTCAACAGCTAATAAAATTCGAAAATCCTTATATCCTCTAATAAAATATAAAAATGATTTCCCCTTTGAAGTTAAGTTAAAACTTGTCTCCAGCCTAATTTTGCCACTTATGTGGTACTGCAATTCAGTATACATAGACATCACATCTACAGATGAAACTAAAATACAGAGAGCATATAATTCAGCTGTTCGGTACATATTTAATGCAAAGAGAGATGAGCACATTTCTTCGTACATAAAAGCTCTTGGATGGCTCACTCCTAAGGTATATAGGCGCCTTAATAAAGAATGCCTTGCAAAGAAGATTCTGGGTCTTGGAGTGCCTAGAAGTATTTATGAAGCCTTCATTCCTGTGCATAGTGAAAGACTGGTAAATAATTTCCAACTGACAGCCTGCAGAACCAACATATATCGCCAGCCTATCTGTGAAGTTGTTGCAAGAGAGTTAAACGCTTTACATAAAGAAATAAAAACATCATCATCGATTCTAAGGGCCTGCATTAATCATTTTCTAACGACCAGAATACATACTCATATTGTTTTAGGGGATATGACAAAACAATTTTTATATTAGTTTCCAGTTATTATATGTTTAGAAATAAATAATTTGTTCATCATTTCTATGTAGTCTTTAGAGATAATGTGTAAATAGTATAGTAATAAGCATGTATTTCTATTGTCTGTAAGAGAGGACCAGTGGTCCAATGACAATAAAGTTTATCTCTCACTCTCTCTCTCTCTCTCTCTCTCTCTCTCTCTCTCTCTCTCTATATATATATATATATATATATATATATATATATATATATATCAAGAACTTCTTAAACGGGCTTTTTCTACTAGATATGTAATATTTAGTTTGAATAGGATTATATTTGTTCGGGTAATTAACTATATGGTTATTATATCATATAACACATTTTATCGAATGTGGTGACATTGAATGTATGATTTGATGAACTTAATGAAACTTTCGATTATTGTTATTATTTATAAACGCCCACTTCATCCTACTATGGCTAATTGGAACGGGTTAACTACAGGTTAGGTTTTGGCAAAAATCTTTCCATGCTACATCCATATATGCATAAGTCGCTTTGTAAACATATGGAACGGTAAACTTAGAAATTGTTTTTCATTGTTGAGGCATCTGTTTTAATGGGTCTAATCTCATTTCGCTATCCATTGCATGAGAACCCGCGAAAACTTTGCCTAAGCATTACATAAAGTATTTTGTTTATTTTATAAGACACTTGATTAAGAAGGAATACATTTATCGTATCGAAAAGTACTATAAGAAACGATTAAATTAAATTATTTAATAACGTCCACTTTTTTCCAACTGGACGGGTTATCTAAAGGCTTTCACCCATTTCTAGCAAGGGTGATCCAAAGGATTTTATTTAATGACTTCCGTCTCTAAATAAATTCCTTTGCCCACGCAGGTATCGAACTCGCCACTCGAAGTTTACCATGTGAAATTTAGGTCAACTCTTTACTCACATCTCTTCTCGGCCTATTGGCTAAGATCAAAGAAAAGATTATGCAATAATAATAACTTTTCCCCCATAGTAACCGTAGATTTTTAATTTACAACCACTAAAAATGCTTTTTTTCTCATGTTTTACATATACTCTATGTGTGCGGTACCTAAAGAAAATGCATTCCCATATGGCATGCTCCAGGGGCTAAGGGAGATGGAGGGAGGGAATTTTTAGTTTTATGCCTTGCAAAATAGTAGTAACACATACATGTTCCTAGAGTATAGTCTACGTACTTGAGATTGGCAAAATAATTCGATTGCAATTAAATGATACTCGAAATCAAAATCGCCTCGTTGTGAAGCTAACCAAAATAAATAGATAAACCAATAATGATAAGACCTTTAAAAATATTGTTAAAATCTTTATATATAAAAATGAATGTTTGTCTGTATGTCCTTTATAGACTCGTCAACGGCTGAACCGAATTTTATGAAACTTGGTATGTATATTACTACTAAAACAAGTTAGGTTTCTGGCTATATTAATATTCTCTGAGACGAACAGGAGTGGGGGTTATAAGGGAGGCCTGAAATTAAAAATAGCGATATTTCGTCTCCTATTGGGGTTTCGGCAAATATGCACATAACAAAAGTTGTTTATTTTGTTATTTAGAGTATCTTTTGTAATAAATCCTTTTGTCATATACCGAAGTATAAATGGGTTATACGCTAAAAACAATAGAAGGAGTCACTATTTTATATGGCACAAAAGACTCAACCGAATTAAATGAAACTTCGTATGTGATTTGGCATTAACACGTCCCTGATTATAAGCTATATTAACATTTGGAGGTATGAACAGGAGTGAGGTTGTAAGTGAGGTTTTAAATTAAAAATCGCGATATTTCGTTTCCTATTGGTTTTTCGGTAATTATGCACATAACAAAAGTTGTTTATTTTATTATTTAAAGCAACTTTTGATATAGGAACTTTTTCCGAATAATGAAGTATAAATGATGTATACAAGAAAAACTATAGAAGGGGTCAACAATGTTATGGGACTCGAAAGACTAAATCGAAATAACGAAACTCCCTATTTTTGACAATAAGCACTATTATCATTTTTAGGAAAGAACACGAGTGGGAGTTGTTAGGGAGGCATGAAATGAAAAATTGTCAAATTTCGTTTCCTATTGTTTTCATGGCAAAAGTTGTTTAATTTGATATTTAGAGTAACTTATATTCTATATATCTTTATCATGATTTAGTACTTTAGTTGGTGGCGTAGCAACGCGCGCAGGGTACTGCTAGTAATGAATAAAAATATGCGTGGCTTAACAGTAAAGGTTGTACCGTTTCCCTGAAGCAGCAAACATTTATAATCCAAATCAGACCAGGAAGAGTCAGTGTTTAGAAAAAAAAGGAAAAGCCTTGAATGTGTTGTAGGTACCCCGCGAATGTGAAATATGTTTAGTCTACGCAGTTCATGCGTTCTGGACGTTTTATACAGGGCACAGTGTAGGCAGCGTTACGATCGAATGACACAAGAACACATTGCAAAGACACCTGGTCAAAAAATGAACAAAACCGTAAAAAAATATCTTTGAATTCATTATATGCTCTGGATTTTACGTTTAGGTAGGGGTAATTTCAGTCAATGAGGAAAGAGAGAGAAGGAGAGTAAGATTGATGAGGGGCCTGGAATCTTTGGCGAATTAGGCCAGCAAGAAGGGCTTGTGACTCCCAGGTTGGACATAGAGATATATTATTCGGCCTGATGAATGGTTCGGGAGTGGAATGCTGTGACGTAGCCAGCTCTTATGTTATACCCCACCTCAACATATGTTACATTATCTCCATGGCAAATACTTCATCTCCACCTGCCCCCGGTTATAGGTCCCTTTCTCTCGCCTTGTCACATTTGAAGGATAGCTCCGAATATATTCTAAACTAAAATGGTATATTCACCAAAGCAATAAATGTAAATATTCTCTAGTAGGTATATGCAAAAAATTCCGCCACACAGGTGCTATGCAATCTAGAGAGGTTTCTAACGTGAATTTACAACGGGGAATCTTATCTTGGACGAGTACTGCGTAGGCTTAACACACATCCCCGTTGGTGGAATGTCACAAAGAGTACGTTTCCCCCAATTCCAAAAATCCTGTAAATTGAATTGTTTCTATGACAGGAGTTGAATTTGGAACTTGGGAAAAAGTACTCGAAATTTATTTTAGACATAACGAGCTTAGTTGTATTTTAGCTTAATAGGAAAATGCCATGAGGAAAAGTGGGGAATTTATTGAACATCCCAATACCATTTGATAGGCAAAATGTGTAAAATAACAATTGTAGAAAAAACTTTATTAGAAAAATTGGTTATAAATCCTTCTTCTTAATACTACAGAGGCAGTGGGTAATTTAAAAAACAATTCAATTTGGAAGTGATTGCTGAGCCTTTCATAGAAAACGATTTACTTGACAAAAAAATTCACTATTTCAGAGCTACTGCTAGTGTTAAATAAGACTAAATAACAAAGATCCGGGGGTAAGACAGAATCCTATATGAACATTTTAATATACAACAACTGAGTTTCTTGAAACTCATATGCATACATGTATTAATACATTTAATAAAGTGTTTGAATCTGGAAAATTCCCTAAAGCTTTAAAGAAATCTACAATTATTCCAATATTTAAAAAAAAGAAACATTTCTGATATTGTTAACTATAGAGGAATATGGAGGATTAAATCCAGATCCTAAAAGAGTATAATTCACACATTAAATATACTAGATCATTTTCTTGTGAAAATATAACCTATTTACCTTTACTTAACTAATCTATGGCGTAAGGTCAACAAAAGACCGAAAACTTTAAATGATTATTAAAATTATTTTTATTTCTCTACTATTTTCGCGTCCATATAACACCTATAGAACCTTCCACTAGCCGTGCCAGTCGGAGAATAGCTTACAAATACAATATGTCGATTATCTCTAATGAAGTGTAGTCTAATTAGTAAATGAGAAATTTATAATTGATCATATATCACTTTAAAGTTTCTAATAAATTCTAAATTATAATTAACATTTTTTATCTCTGTTTTTTTATTGATCACCTTTTTTCTATTTTTATGGTGTGAATATTCTCTTTAATCCTCTTCTTGCTTATATTTCTTTCCTTTTCTATTATAAATCAAAGTTATGGGTGTATTTAGTCGCGTGGTTGACTTGGGACGTTTTATTGTCCTCATGATTAACGTTTATCATGTATTGTCTGATTCTTCTTTTGAGTAATTGTGTTGATTCCACTATATAACTTTTATTGCAATCTATACAATTTATTCTGTATACATTATATTTGGTATCTGTTGATTTTAGTTTATATTTTATATGGCTAAAGCAATTAGTTAAGTAAATCATTTTCTTATTTTCGAATCCTTAATTACACAAAAATAGTGAGGAAAAGAAGAAGAGGGTCATTTTTCAAGTAGAAACAGATATTTAAGAGACCAATATTATCGACGAGTAGCCTCAGACTGAAATGGAATGAGCATGGCCATACCATTGGCACAGTGTTAGGAATGTAAATATATCATTGTTGTTCCAACAAATAGACATGCGCACTCACGTCAAGTAAATCCATAAGCGATGCCCTAGCTCTGATATCGTTGGACAGCATTCGGGCCAGCACTGCTCGGAGCCCCACCGATATCTCTCCCCAGGTAACGAGGTCCCTGATAGTGTTGCCCAGAGATTGAATCAGCATCTGAAATAGAGTATATACACGTAATATAAAACTATATTATATAACATCTGAAATAAAGAATATAAATATAATATAATACTATAGATTAGATCACCATCTGAAATAAGAGTATATATATATATATATATATATATATATATATATATATATATATATCAAATAAAGGGTTGGAACCGCAAGTATAAATGGTACTGTTGTCATTCCTGCCGGTGAAGACCGTCGTCACTGGCAGATGATTGAGTACAGCTGCAAATAACATACTAGAAACGTAAGAGACCTAATACTGATACGGACAACGACCTATCACACGAAAACAATTTACCTGGATACTAGCTAAGAACCCCTTGTTTGTAAGATCTAAGAGGTAAGTAAACAGATCTGGACAAAAACGGAAACAACCTAATACAGGGAACATACGCATAAAACCTATTGACTGACGGATAATAACAACATTTGACGGACTTGAAGATGGGGCCTTCGCATCGAAAGCGCTTGCCAGCAAAATACTCGTCCAGCCCTGTACTCGACCATCAGCCAGTGACGACGGTCTCCACCGACAGGTATGCCATCAGTATATACATATATATATATATATATATATATATATATATATATATATATATATAATATACAACTATAGATAGGATCAGCATTTGACATAGAAATATACAGAATTTATTGAGAATATACAGAAATTACTAGGCTTTGGCTGGGATGTGATCCCAGCCACCCACCGTATACATTAGACATGGCCCCAAAAGATTTTCACTTATTTAGGGCCCTTCAAAACTCAACGGGAAACACTTTAATTCGTACAAGGACTGCAAAATGCACATAGTGGAGCTCATTGCGCGAAAATCTGCGACGTTCTGGAGGACGGAATTAAATAAAATTCTGAAAGATGACAACATGTAATAGTTCAAAATGGGTCATAAATAACTGTCTAAAAATATATACAAGAATCTGAAGTTTTTAGAGAAATCACTAGTAAAAAACTACGAATTATATATTTTGCAACCAATTATATACTTCAGGTGGGCTCAGGATAGCCATGTAAGTTAATGCGTTGGTCTTAATCTCATTTGGCAAACCTAGAGCCGCAAGTTCGATTCTCACCTGGGCAATAGAAATTTATTTATTAACGGTCTCATTAAAATAAAAACCATAGTCCCACCCTGGCTAGAGGTGTGGGGACCCGTATATGACCAGGTTCCAATTAGCCTTAGTAGAACAATGTTGTCGTTGGTAAATAACATTTAGCCTTTGCTTACCTTTTCGAGTAGTGAGTCTGTGGTTGCGTAGTCGAGAGTATTGTGGTTGGAAGGTGTCCGGCCGAGGAGAACCCGGCCGCGTGGTGTCAGCTGCAATCCAGGAAGGCTGCAATCAGCTGATCTCTTATCTTCATCTCCACCTGAAAAACCAAAAATAATTTCCTCTTTGAATCATTTGCACCGCCATGTATGTATTTACACATGAAATAAAGTTGACAGGATTAATTTATACACATTATAAATTTAATATTAGTTTAATATTATACATATTAACAAACCCTATGGAACTAAGGACTAGGTTGATCAGGACAGGAGTGGTGGTTTATAGGAATCAGCAAATGCGAAATCAAATAAATATCCGTTATTTGACAAATCTTCTGCAACGAGTTATTTCCTGCTGCTTCAATACTTTAACACAAATTAAAATATTAATGTAGATGATTGAATTATTTATTAATCTAACGTCTATGGATGTAAGCCCTGTTTGATTCTTCCTGTTATTAACGTTCATCCGCCCATCAGTTATCATTTGATTAACAGTTGTACCATCATTAGATTTATAATATTCGTTTCAATCAATTGATAATTACATTTAAGTCCATCATTTTATTGAAGTTAACCCTTGATAAAGGAGTATATGTATATGTATATATAAATATATTTATTTTCCTTTTTCTTACAGACTCAATAAAATGTGAAGAATCAGGACAGATTACATTAATTGGTCTTAAGTATTTATAGTTTTATGGCCCTCATAAAAAATTATCTTCGTTTAACAATCCCACATGACAAAAAAAAATGCTATTAAAAATATCATACATTAGAAAAAGAAATAAATTAGACAAAAAGGAAAAATTAAAAAAAAAAGAACCACGGGGGGGGGGAATAGGGAAAATCCTGACACGAATATTTTTTGTTATGTATCCATGCTCAAGTAAAACTAATTACCTCAATAAATTAAAGCAATCAATTTTTTTTTATTTTTAAAGGGAAGAGAATAATGGCTCTTAAGACAAAGTATTCACACGATTTTGAAATTAAAAGCCTAAGATAAAATAGAGGTTGTCAGAGAGCTAATAACAAGTCGCAATGCATGTTGTAGTAAAAGCAGGAGGAAAGGTTCTACTGGAAAAAGTGCTACCATTTGTCTTTCGGACAAAGATAAATTTATTACGAGCCGGTTCAGAGCAGCTTAGTTTTAAAGGGGCTCATTTACTATAGTCACCCAAAACCTAATATTGTTCTTCTCTCTAGAGTTCTTTAAAGGAATTTTCACTTCAAGAGCAAGTAAAGAAATAAATTGGCCTTGACTAATTATAGTACTTTAATGCACTAAATCAATAACAAATAGCTTAGAAATATTTCTTAGAAAGTTTTGTATTTTTCAAAAATAGTTTCAATTTCAATTTTACTGAGAAAAGATAAGGGATGATTGCCATATTTGAGATATGTGTGTATGTGGAGAGGGGAGAGGGGTGGCTCAAGCACTGGAAGGTGGGCAACCACTGACTTTAAAAAAAAAATCAATCAAGCAGGAGCGGTGTAAACTAGGTCGATTTTCCTCCTGCTGGAACGACACCCTACTCATCATATCTCACCATATATTCTCTATTTCTAAATAAAAATACGATAATAGGGGTTGGAAAACAAGAAAACGACTAATTCGCTCAATATTATTGTTAAGAAAAAATGTATACTAACTACAATATGTAGAGTATCAATAATTAAACAAGATTTGCACTATAACACGTTCCGTCCGGCTCAAAAAGATGGAGACAATGGAAATATTCGGACTCCCAAATATCCTCCTATATTCCTTGTCCGATTTCAGTCATTCACAAACTTGATCTCTAGTTTGTCAAAAAACCTTTAAATATCGAGTTTCGTAACAATCACTAAAAAGTCCGTCACGCAGGGGCTGCGTAAACTAAACAGATTTCCCATGTGAAATTTTACAATAGAGAAATCTGCCCAATAACAACTGTAGTAGTAAGAAACCTCTAAACCTAAAACATTATTTAGGGCGTAATAACCCAGTAGTTTCTAGCCCCAAAAAACAGTTAACCTAACCTCTAAACCTATTCACGAGGGACGAATAGTTATGGAAACGGCCGCTAGAGCTCTCGGCAGAAAGTCCGAACATAGCCTACTGGCGACCACACGCAGAATACAAATGCAAATATCTCGGTTAATATTCAAGATACAGAATAAATGTATAGAACAATATTTATAGTAAATTGAATTTGCAATAAGATTTAGTCTATTCAAATCATCGATCCGACGCATAATAACGGAGATATTTTGAGTTTTCAAAACCCCCCCCCCTAAACCCCCCCTCCCAAGAAATTTTTCGAAACTCGCATCATGAGTACCCTTAAGGGAAATCTGCTAAAACTTACGACTTCTAGAGCGTTAAGAGATAAATATATGTCTCTCTCTCTCTCTCTCTCTCTCTCTATCTCTCTCTATATATATATATATATATATATATATATATATATATATATATATATATATATATATATATATATATATATTGAAAGTAGTTGAATGCCAATTTTTATGTGGGGAAAGAAATCATGATATCAAATTATGAGTTCAAGTTCATAAAACCTTATTTCCTGAAAAAGCACCAGTTTTAGGGTTCAGTTATTTCATTCTTTCATAATAGCACTGAGTAAAGAAATTAATAAGATTTTTAAAAGGCTTCCATGACTCCAATACGTTGAATTGAAGAGTTGAGAATAGTTTTGAAACATATACAAAATAGTTTCTGTTTAGAAGCAAGATCAATAAATACTACAGACAATTAAAAAAAAAAAAAAGAAAAAAAAGAAGAGGTTATACTTGAAACTACTAAATTTCTTGATAATGCGTAAGTTTGATTCTTCAATAAACTAAAATTTCTCTCATTATAAACAAGGATAAGAATTAGTTAAGATTTTTCGCTGTTACGAGCTTAATATCATATTTATAAAAAATTCCATTTCAAGAATAAAGTACATGATTTCCATTATCAACATTAACAATTATTAATAATAAAAGACATTTAATTAAATTGAATGAGTTATCTTTTTTAAATCATTAACATTTTTCGGAGTCATGGTTTATGTAAATAAGCCGAATAAGTATGCATATTTATAGGTCTCTATGACTTCCCCAATTGAGTTCAGTTATTTAAAGCATTCAATTAGCATTGTTTACAATAATTGTCATGTACAGCTATCATAAACAAATTCGCATTATTTATAATCCATGAGCTAATGTGAAGCAATATAGTTAAGCAATTAAGAGATTTTTAATATATTTCAAAACATTCCACAGGACAAAATAACTAATTACTGTTATTACTACAATCTTTTTAGTTTTACTGTACTCCAATCATATAGAAATATTAAAGGAGGAATTAAAAATATAAAAGTCCGTCACGCAGGGGCTGCGTAAACTAAGCAGATTTCCCTCGTGAAGTTTAACAATAGAGAAATCTACATACTGGTAACACAACACCACCCTGAATAAATACAAACGGAAATAAGAAATGGTTCATCCAATTTCAATAACCTGCCGACAGGAAGCGTTAGTTTAGAAATGTAAACAAACGAGTCTGCCCGCTTCACACCGGAAAGAAAAACTATTACTGAAATATATCAGAAAATAACACATTAATTTTATTGAGAACTATTTAATATATCGAGTAATGTAATTAATAATGAGTCAGAATAATTATTATCCCTATCAATCAAATTTTAGTAGTCGAAAACCTTAAGGCGGGGGGAGAGGAATCTCCAAGACATATTTGCATGTATCTCGTATAATAAAGGTCTGTTGAATACAATTTTTGGTATTTAAACATCGAATAATGTGATTTATTATGTAGCAGAGTATTGTTTATGTAACATGAGTAGAAGTGGCGTTTGCTGGTGGCTGAAAACTGAAAAATGCCAATATCTCGGTTAATATTCAAGATAGTGAATAAATGTATATAACAATATTTATAGTAAATTTAATCTACAATAAGATTGGCGTTATACAATGATTCGATCCGTCGTACAGTAACGGAGATATTTCGAATTTTCAAAAATCCCTCCTCTAAACCCCCCTCCGACTGGTCCGATTTCAGCTGTTAACGAACTTGATCTTTCTTTTTACATAAAATGATTAATTAAAGAGTTTGGTGACTATTAAACAAAAATTTCGACCGCTAGAGTGTTAACAGACAAATATATATATATATATATATATATATATATATATATATATAATTTTGAACGGACCTCATTTTCGTCATCTCCAGGGTAGGATCGATGGACATTTGAAGAAATGTTTTGAACATCGCGTCATGAGTACGACCTCAATAGCTGATTTCCCTCAAGGGAAATCTGCTAAAACTCCTTAGTATATCATTAGGGCGTTCATACGCTTTACTTTGGCGAATTACTCATTACTCTCTTCAATATTTCGTCTAATATCTTTGAAACAACATGATTTTATAGTATATTAATTCAATTACAATTTAAAAGAGTCATGACCCATGACATTGGTGGTCTTCAGGTTGAAGTAATTAATGGGGACGCATATAAAGTCATAGAATATTGGGGTATAAAGCACTTCTGCAGTAAATGAATTAATTGGTTTGTACTTATGGTATATGAAATGGCCAGAGCAGTTGAGCCATCCAAGAGCTCACCAATAATCGACTACCTAAATGATTAAAGAGAACGCTCCAGCAGAGGCATGTTTGGCTTTATCACACTTCAGAAGACACGAGCAACACATAACTGGATTAATTGAATTTATGTTTTCCTGGAAAAGGTAATACAAATTGATGCAAACTCACACGAGCGTGAAATCCTGTTCTCTCCCCCCCCCATAAGTATTAATTTTTGGTCAGAGTAACTATAATTATATTTTAGGAGCCGACATTTAAACATATAAGGAGCTCGCATTGAAAACGTCAGTTCGACAATTTAGATGACAGTGGCATCCTTCAGAAACTAAGTTGATCTGACGTTGAAATCTGGAGTCGTGAGTTCGATCCTGAACTGGACAATAGGAATTTATTTATTGAAAACCTCAGTAAACTAAAACCTTGGTCCCGTCCTGGCGAGAAAAGCATTAGTAATTAAGGTTAATAAATAACATTTAACATTCATTTACGTAATTTAATTTTAAAAAAAATTAACATCATAATAAAAATATGCAGTTCTTGCCAATGCTCAATAAAAAAAATATAACACATATAACCACACGCATGCGAGCTCTCTCTCATAAACACAAAAACACACACACACATGTGCAATCTTAAAAATAATGAATAACTGCGGGATATTTTTTAAAATCCAATCAATTTCTTGGCAGTATATTCGTTCTGCATTATTCTTTCAAGTCCATTACCTCTTATCATATGTGCTTCTACGTAAATTTCGCAAATATTTTAAATCTTAATACTAGAAGATGAGTTTCAAGGTGAGGAAATTTAAATCTTAATACTAGATGATTTTCAAGGAAATCTATTTAAAAAAAATACTGCTTGACATTACAATTATTACCGCATATTTCATAATGAACAGTCCCAATTATAGGTACTTTTGATATGAATACATACTTTAAACGTAAAAGACGGACACCAGACCAACTGTTAGTTATCACAGCATGTCATTAGGCAACAGATTACTGGCTGTTTACTTCCTTCAGAAGCACTACTATAGTTATTAAGAATTTGTCATGTGTTTCCAGGTTATTTCACAATAAACAACTTAAAGAACAATAATACAGCAGCCTGAATTGACAAAAATTAGTGACATAAGTGCGTAGAAACCTCCAAAGAATGTTATGGTTTAGTGAGAGGATCTTGGAAAATTGCGATAAAAACCTTGAAAGTCCAGTGAATGGCGAGGATTCTAAAGATAGCAGCTCTCTTAGTTCTTAAAAGAACAAAGCGACTAAGATATTATTCTGAGAATATCACCCCATCGACTTTTTTGTGCGTTCAGCCAAATACTTTTAAACGGACAAATTCCTTCTTGTGTCATAGACACCTGACGTACGAGTCTTTATAATAATTTGATTTTTTTCCTGTCCTGCTTCTGAATGGTTAAAATTAATCTTATCCTACCTGCAATATAATACAAATAAATGGTGCGAAGTAAGTGTTGTGTGCGTGGGTTCAAGGTATTCTATCTCGAGTTACCTTTTTTTTCTCTCAATTTTTTGGGGGTATATTAATAAATTCACTGGGATAGGTAAAAATATTTAACAGCAACGATTTACTTCGGATTGTACCCGGAGTGGGGATAAATCCCACTTTCATTGTTTTCAAATTAACCACTAACAATGTTTAGAGAAGAAACTTAAAATCATAGTTATTTAATATATGTGTGTCTGAATGCGAATTTATAAGGCAAGAGTCACTCTCTTTTTTTATTATTATTTTTTATTTTATTTTATGAAATTATAGATTTTCCCTTTTAATTTGTTATGAAGAGTCCATTGGGCAGTAAAAGAGAAGGAAATCACAAATAGGATCACTTATATATTCAAGGAGCCTCAATTATTTTTATACTTAGAGTTTAATTTATAATTAGTTATAATTTGTAATTATGTAGAATTTAATATTCTAAAGAAAATTATTTTGATTTAATTGTAGCAATATTATGCTTTCCTGGTACAATTTACACTGTTCTATTGAATATGTTGTGATCCATTTGTTAGAGGTATTTAATGAGGAATTTAGAAATTATACAAGGGTTGTTGAGTGGTCGAGAGTTTAATGGAGTACCTGTCGAGGTTGATCCGTTATATACTGAGGGAGGGGTGGTTTCCTCCTCTACCAGAGTGCCAGCTAGGGTATACGTTAGCTTCCAAAATACCAATATTCAGCCTTATTCGAAACGCACTGGGGTTCACTTGAATAAATTTACTGTTAATCTACTTATATGGATTTACAATTTACAAGTCAGGCCTTCAAATATAAAAACAGGACTTAAACTCACTACACTAAATTACACTCAAAGTCCACTTAAATGGATGAAAAGCTGGTGAATGATATTTTCTCAATGCAAAAACTTTGTTCTGATTATAATTATTGATATTATAAAATATAAATGGCCAAAAGATTTGAGGAACTTGTATCTGATGTGCAAGGTTGCTCAAAAGTTAAATAGTAAAATGTTTCGAAAAACCAAAAGACATTTCTGCTGAGATGGTGGATGATAGATGAACCAATTAACGAGGATTAATAAAAGGTAAAATATAAAAAGGTCTCGGCCTCTACAAGCACTTTATTATGCAAAGCTTCTTTGTAAAGACCAAGCTCCATCCAGAACCAATAATAATAAAAATAACATCCATAACATCGAGAACAAAGTGTAGAAAGTATTCCTTTAACAACAAAAATAAATAAAAATGACATGCATAAAGATAAAAACCATAATTAATTAAAAGTAATAATTCAGCGAAAATAAAAACATATAAGCTATGTCAGAAGGGAAAAAGTTAAAAACATCATAAAATTGAACTACCTAAATTAAAAAACGGCAAACAAATTCACTTGATAAAAAAAAGTTCGTCACGCAGGGGCTGCGTAAACTAAGCAGATTTCCCATGTGAAGTTTTACAATAGAGAAATTTGCATACTGGTAACACAATACCACCGTGATTAGATAATTAGAAATCTTTCAGTTAATTAAAATAAAGAAACGGCTTCTGAATTGGAATAATAATTTATATTTTAATAACTCAAATTTTAGTAGTCCAAGAACTAAAGAAGGGGGGGGCGGATGAACAGAAAGTATTTGCATAAATCTCACAAAGTAACAAAGGTAAGGTAAGGTTAGGAAGAACCCTCCCACCTGAGCCGACGGAAATGGCCGATCTAATCCGAACTATACCCGACCACAGACTTCATAAAAATGCAAATATCTCCGTTAATATTCAAGATAGAGAATAAATGTATATAACAATATTTATAGTAAATTTAATTTGCAATAAGACTGGTTCCGTATAATGTTTCGAACCAATGCATAATAACGGAGATATTTTGAATTTTCGAAAATCCCCCCCTCTAAACCCCCATCCGATTGCAGCCATTAACGAACATGATCTGTCTTTTTAAATAAAACGTTTAAATATCGAGTTTTGTAACGATCAAACAAAAATTGCGACCGCTAGAGCGTTAACAGCCAAATATATATATATATATATATATATATATATATATATATATATATATATATATATATATAATTTTGAACGGACCTCATTTTCGTCATCTCCTGGGTAGGATCGATGAATATTTGAAGAAATTTTTCGAAAATCGCGTCATGAGTACGACCTCAATAGCTGATTTCCCTTGAGGGAAATCTCCTAAAAACTTACACTACATCACAAAATGCCTAGAATTGGTGCCAGAGTCCCTAGTCCACGAAGGAAAGTTTCACCGACTTGTGCGTTCAGCCAAATGTTTTTAAACGGACAAATTCCTTCTTTTGTCATATACACATGATGTAGGAGTCGTTATAATAATTTGATATATTTCCTGTCCTGCTTCTGAATGGATACAACTAATCTTGTCTTACCTTCAATATAATATCAATAAATGGTGCGAAGTATGTGTTAACTCACACGGTTCAGGGCATTCTACCTCGAGTTACTTTTCTTTCTTTTTTAAAATTTTTGGGGGTATATTAATAAATTCACTGGGACAGGTAAAAATATTTAACAACACCGATTTACTTCGGATTGTACCCGGAGTGGGGATAAATCCCACTTTAATTTCAAATCATTAGTGCCAGACTCAGAACTGGTGCAAGAGTCCCAGGTCCACGAAGGAAAATTTGACCGTTAACAATTTTTCTTAATCGTTAAATATATTTAACCATTTTTTAAATTTGTTACCGATGAATTGTAATTTCTGAATTTAAGAAGTACCTACGAAGCAGGGAACCAGAAGATAAATAATATTTTGGTTCCATTTCTAGTCGAAGCCGATATAACAGGAAAAGGGTGCCTAAGGAGAGGAATTTTCCAGTATAAAAACTAATAAATAATTTCATTTTGTAACACTGCAGTCTATAAGTTAGGAGAATAAGGAGAACGAAAATGAAGTAGTAATACTCTGCACCGGGTACACCAATAGTAACATGAATTCCTCAATGAAACAAATGGTGGGAGGGATTAGATAGCCAATCTTCTTACAGCCAATTCCTCAATTTTAATAGGCCGTTCTGAAAAATAATGTTGCTTGCTTACTCGGCAAGCTTTAGGCGTTAATTAAGAATCATCAAAAGGAAATTTAATCAAAAGAGATGAAAGCCAGAGTAGAATGGGAGGAAGACCTCGTTAAAATTCACTGGGAAACTCTCTCAAGGGGTAGAGACGACATAAATAAAGGCAAGTTCGCGTAGTATCAGGTGACGTAAATAGTAGTCATTAAGTTAAAAAGCACAAATCCTATTTCATTGGAGGCTAAACTGAGACGATAAAAACTTAATAAATGTATATTAATAAATGTAATACGAGGCACAGAGATTGATAAGTAGTTGTGCACTAGACCTCTAGGTTGGAGTCCAGGAGTAGTTAACTCAATTTTCTCCATTCATGGAGCTTCAAGGTTAACCTTCTCTCCGATACCTCGATGTCTAGTCAATATAACGTAATTGAGAAACTCTTGAAAGAAGGAAGAAACTTTGTTCACTTTGACCACAAAGATCACAACAAGGAACATCATATGACCTCAGGTCTTCTTTCGATTTGCCGTTTAGATGGGCCTAGTCCTTCATTGAACCAATAAATAAATAAAATAAATCAGAAGCTTAGGGACATACATAGGAGTTACCTAGCAACAGAACCCAAAGAATGATTTAATGTTGCAGTAAAGGGTAGGTACTGCCTTCTATCGTGAGTAACCTCAAAGATGATCTAAAATATAATAATATTCAAAAGTCAGAACAACATTAAGATTAATAACCAACTATTATTTCTTTTTAGCTATTATTGGTGTACTATGGTTTTGGGTCGTATCAAGCAAGCATAGAGCTTGCTACTAAAACACAGGACCTAGGTGCAGGGATCAATGATTTAAAAGAAAAGAAAAAGTTATGAATTAAAGATTAATTAAGCCAAGCACGAAATTGTTGCGATGTACTTGGAAAATAGCGATTCATAACATTTTTCGTTATGAAGAAGAATGGTATTTTCTTAGTTCATTACATACTCTAATTCGAAAAAAATAAAACTCTCCAAGAGAATATTACAAAACAAACTTTTTTCCAAGTTCTGGCTGAAGTCAGATAAATTCATCACCACTCGGTTTATTTATATTGCTCTAAAAGTTTCTTACGCTCACGATGCCTCATCAAGGGCACTAATAAATTTCAGTTACATCCCTTGGAGATACAGCCACCTCTTAGAGATAGTATGTTCATACCCGTTACAGACATACTAACGTAATTTTGTTGGGCACTAACGATTGAACCGAAATTAACAAAACTCGGTATGTGAATTAGCATTAATTCTTCCATGATTACAAGCTATATTAATTTTTTTAGGTTCAAACGGGAGTAGGGGTTATGAGAGAGGCCTGAAATGAAAAATTGGTATATTCCGTTACTCATTGGCTTTTCAACAGATGCATGTAACAAAAGTTGTTCATTGTGTTATTTAAAGTAACTTTTGTTATATATACTTTTATCTTATACCGAATTATAAACGAGATGTACGCTAAAACCTACAGCGGAAGTCAAAAATTTTATTCGGCGCAAAAGACAACTGAATTAAACAATACTCGGTATGGGAATTAGCATCCACTCGTCCATGAAAATAAACTATGTTAACGTTTCTAAGGACAAAAAAGGAGGTGGGAAGGGTTATCCGGGAAGCCTATTATCTCAAGAACATTACTGAAGGTTTTTAAATTGTTATTTAGAATAAATTTTGCTATAAACACTTTTTGTCGTTTAACAAAGTATAAACGAGATATACGTTCGAACTGTAGCGAAAGTATCCAATTGTATTAGTACTTATGAATGTTTATTTGATGTAGGCGTTACACTTATATGGATTTAGACTTATATGATAGTTCTATGTATAATTGTGATTGGTGAGGCTGTAAATCTCGGCAATTCATTTGCTCTTTTTAATTCTAATTTCTATTCTAAGCCGGAAAATAATACGCCCAAACGGGAAGTGTAATTGTACACTTTAAAGCCTTGCTGTAAAAATACCCTCAATATTCAGCCTTTAATGATTTCTCGAGCGAAGCCGGGTACCTTAGCTAGTATATATATGTATAAAATAATTGGACACATTTTTTCTTGATATTTAGAGAATGAGTAACTCATAAATGTTCTGAACAGTTTTATTTGTATAACGTTTTAATAAAATTTAAAAGAAAAAAAGTTGAATCTGAATTGTATTTGTTAAACTTTAAAATGTTCGCGTTATCTCGATTTGTTTACTGACAAATTAATCGGTCACTCGACACTCTATTTAATAAAAACAAAAAAATAACATTAAAACTGAGAATTCTACTAATCATATTAAATATTCATATGAGCATAAGAGGGCGATTTGGCTGAAAATGATTAAGGATGAGCAATGATCTGCTGGTGACGGATATTGGGTTAGGTTTCCGGCAATAGAGCAAAAATTGGCTTCCATTTGAATAGCAATCAATCAGAGAGACAGTCCTACTAATCTATAGCCGTGTCACCCCTATTGCCAATAATGGCTAACTAGGTTTCGCCGCTTGACAACCCCTCCAATTGGTCATTACGTATGTTAATTGGAATACCACCCTCTCCGACCCAACCCCCTTCCCGAATTTTTAATGACCAAAGCGAAAGACCTGAGCTGATGAGGTGTCTTATCCCGGGTTAATTCGCTTTCCTCGAGAATTTCAATTGCTCAGTTTTGTGAAATCACCAGCGTAACAGACATACAGTTGCTCACAGCCGAGCTGGGAAGGAAGAAGATCGTGATTATCTTCTTTATACCATAATGGCATAATTTGTCATCCCCTTTGGCCGGTCAGCACTTGAAGAAATCTTTTGAACCTCAAGCAATAACTACAACGTCAATGGCTGAGTTCCTTTGAAGGGGAGGGAGCATATGCACATACGAGCACTGAATTCTTCCCGCATTGCGAAAAGGGGATGTCAGTGTACTATAGTCCAAGTTCATAAGAGATAATGAAAAGCTTAGAAAAATATTTATATAATAAATAAGATTATCTAGAAACAAAAATATAACAAAATAATAAAATACTTAAGTTTTGACTTGATAGTAAATTAGTGAATCCATTAATTTATAGGTAGAAGAAATTTTATAGTAAAAATTACTGGTTTTGAATTAGAAATTTGTATTTTAAAAGTGCTAGTACACCTGCATTGACGCTGGGCTAATCTAATAGTATTCTTTAAGTATTTGTACGATTTCTAAATAGTTGTTTTATAACTGGTCTATAATATTTCTAAATCTAGAGTGAAATATTCTGAGTCAAGAGTAAATTATTGTAGATTTTTAGTTTATAGACTAAATTATCAACCTCCACAAACTACCAGGATAGACAGACTACTATAACTCAATTCCCTCAATATAAATGCTTTATGCTTGCTATTATTACTTATTAACAATTAATTTCACTAGCGGACCCGACAGACGTTGTCCTGCATGATATTTCAAGCGATTAGGGTATTAAATTTAATAATATTATGTTTAAAACAAAAGCTACTTTTAATAACACAAAAAACAACTTTTGTTATGTGCACGTTTGCCTAAAAACAAATAGAAAATGAAATATCGCGAATATTTTATTCAGGCCTCCCTTATAACCCCCACTCCCGTTCGAACCTAAAAAAATTAATATAGCTTATAATCATGGAAGAATTAATGCTAATTTACATATAGAGTTTTATTAAGACAAAAGTAAATGTAACAAAAGTTACTCTAAATTAACAAAATAAACAACTTCTATCCTGTGGATATTTGCTGAAAAACCAATAGGAAAGGAAATATCACTATTTTTAATTTTAGGCCTCTCTTACAACCCCCACTCCTGCTCCATCTACCAGGCTGATTTGTGAATCTAAACCATCCAGGCCGTCAACGCATATAAAAAAATTCATTCAAATCGGTCCAACCGCTTAGGAGTTCAGTGACATACACACGTACAGTAGAATTATATATATATATATATATATATATATATATATATATATATATATATATTACTCAAACAGGAAACAAATGTATTATTGTTTAACACTGAAATAAAGCTTATGAGAAGGAGTCAGACTTTTTAATTGCCAGCAGCTGCTGTGTGCAGCCCTTCACACGAAAATAAATTCAGTCGTGTGCAGAGTTTGTTGCTCGACCTAGGACCGGAGTTGGAGAGGGTAGAAATCATTAATGGATATGTAAAATAGTGGGAAAGGAAAATTATGAATTAGGGGAATATGGAGCATGTCGGACAAGCAGTTAGGTTGGGTTGAACATGTATTCGCCTTGTGTTGTAATTTGTAGTCCAATGTGTTTATTATTGTTCCAAGTCCTGTGTCCACGGCTGTTGTTTGTCCTAGATTCGCAATCTATACAGTAGCTGTTTAGCTCCCGGAGGAGATCAGTTGGCTTATTCTAGAATAATAGTTTAAAATCGTCACTACTCATTCTAAAAACACAACGAGATTATTCAGTGATGAACTTTCCTTAGTGATTGTCTGTAATTTTAATTAATTCTAACAACAAAAGACGTACTAACAGACTGCAAAAGACGTGACCATCTAAAGATCCAACATGACTTACACGACTCAGGTAGTCCACCCATTCCTTTAATACTCCAAGAATTAAAAGACATAAACGTATTACATTTTAGAATTGATGATCACTTTTAAAATAAATGTTTTTAACTCCAGCTACAATTGTTGACTACATATACGTGTGTTGTTGACTGCATATTATGTTTGCATCCGTTTGTGTAAAAGTGTGTGCATGTGTGAAAGATAGAGTGTAAACATATGATTGTGAACATTCAAGGTATTAGAAAATTTAATCTAAGCATTTTATTTATGTACATAGTATTTTTTGTCTATTTGTTTTTAGTTTTAACTTTAACCATTGAACTTGTACAATTGTTTTCTTAATTAATTAGTCATTATAGTTTTTAATTATCTGTTTTCTTTATATTTTTTGTTTTCGAATTTAATATTTCGTTTTTTTTCTCTTTTGTCGCGTTCTGTTTTTAGCATTCTTAGTTTGTCGTGTTCTAATAGTATTGTTTAATTTTATCTGTTACTGTTTTTCCATATTTTTATTTTTATCTGTTCTTTTTTGATGAGCCTCACAGCGAACGCTCCCGAATAAATAAATAAATTCATTCTTGTGATGACAAGTGAAATGAAATATGGTTCTTACTATCTATCTTTATTAATGTATTAGCACCTCCTAAACGCCTTCCACAATACACAATACCTAGATTACAAAAATAAAATTGCCATTGTTTTGAAGTGAACCAGGAGTTATATTATTAAAATTGTCTAATTTAGAAAATTGCATTTTTATGTGTATTTTTCTATTTTATAATTTCTAATTGTGCGTAATATACAGTTCAAGCATGGTACGCACAGAAAATATACTCCTCCTTAATAGGTATTGGGGGTAGGTTTAGGGTAGGGAAGGGGTGGCGGAAATACACATATTTCTCTGTCCCTATTAGATAATAATAATGGCCATCAGGTAATAAAATTAGCCCTATATATATATATATATATATATATATATATATATATATACACACTAGCTAAGGTACCCGGCTTCATACGGGAAATCATTTGAGGCTGAATGATGATGGCTTTTTTTTTTGGCAAGACTTCAATGTTTACAACACTTCCCGTCTGGGCACATTGTCAGTTAGGGGACTTATAGAATAGAAATTTTACGTTTGAAGAGTAAATGAAAATAAGGCACTAATCAATCTCTCTCCACTGTTTGAGACACGCCGTGAATTATTTTAATCAAAATCATGGATAGCATTCATTATGCTGAAGAACGGCGTACCTCAAATAAAACAGCTGGTATAAGTTCTTAGAAATGGATGTCATCACATGTCTATTGAAAATGGACGTTACTAAATTACATGAATAGGGTTTTCATGTATTTTTTTTGAGTACCTATACTGATTTGGAGAGAAACGTATTCGCTGTAAACTTGATACATATTTTGAAATGGTTCGGAAGCGGATTTAGTCTTTAACTAAATTGACATAGTAGAGCTGAGGTCTTGACTATCAGTGCAAGATATTGTAGAAGAAAATAGGTAAAACTAACGTTAAAATGTTAAAACTCTCTTAATAGTCTTTGGTAGCTACCTTAAGGTGCTTCATATCGTGCAACGTTCACAAGATGTCATATAAAAGTTAATAAAAACTTTCATATGAAATAATACTAAGATATATGAGAGGTTGAGTAAGGTAAGAGGAAGGTAATACCAGGAGCAATAGAGTGAGAAGGCAATAAATGTGAACTGGCTTAATGAAGGCTTCAAGATAGGGGTAAGGCTGGAGATAAAGCTAACTTGTTGAGCTGATACTATTCATCAGGCCTTGCTTTGTCAGGAGCTGTTCCACGCCCCTTTGATCACAACACCATCAGCCTATATATATATTTCTGTCGGCACTATAGACCTTTGAGATATTTAGCCGCACCCACGCGAGACTCGAGAGATTCGTGATCAGAGTTTTTACATGGTTAGTGATCAACTCGAAGTACAAACCTTATTAACCAAGGAAGATCTAGAACGAGTTGCCTCCAGTAAACTCCCATTGCACCTCTTGTCCGTAGCCAGTTCACTCCACCTGTCTGCTTGTGGACGGGATCTAATCCCTATCTAGATGGCGGTAGATGGACTCGCGTCATAATATATATATATATATATATATATATATATATATATATATATATATATATATATATATATATAGTGCTTCAATAGTTTACATTAAAAAAAAGAGGCTAAAATCGATGTCAGAAAAATTCGCCAAGAACTCAGGGAAAACTCGTTTGTCGAATAGAATTCCCTCCCGTTCAAAGGGAAAGGAACCATCAATTTTAGAGAATGGAGGCCTAGCAATCAATGGGTGTCTGAGAAGAAGGTTCTTTCCTGTTCAGAGTGGGCGGCTACCGACTCGATATTTAAACGTTTTATGTGAAAAGAAAGATCAAGTTCGTTAATGCCTGAAATCGGACCAATGGGAGGGGGTGATTTAGAGGGTTTTTTTATTTTTGAAAATTCGAAATATCTCCGTTATTATGCGTCGCATCGAAAAATAATATAGAATCAGTCTTATTGCAAATTAAATTTACTATAAATATTGTTCTATACATGTATTCTGTATCTTGAATATTAACCGAGATATTTGTATTGTCTGTGTGGTCGGCGGTAGTCGAATGTTCAGGTCTGCCGAGAGCTAGTGCGGCCGTTTCCGTAACTATTCGTCCCTCTAGAGATTCCTTACTACTACTGTTATTATTAGGCAGATATCTCTATTGTAAAACTTCACGAGGGAAATCTGCTTAGTTTACGCAGCCCCTGCGTGAGGGACTTTTTTTGATAAGAACTTTACTCATTCTAATTTATATTTAAAATAAATATATGTACGGCACAATTCGTTTACGTATGATATATAAATAAAACTCTATGTTTTTTTTTGTTTGTTTAGAAGAGTGATGGAATATTGAAATGATTGTTTGTTTGTCTTACCTTTCGTTTTTTATTCAATCATACGGAGTGGCTCGAATTGCAATGCAATTTCATTTACATGTTAGTCGACTGGGTCTAGTAAACAGAATTTGATACCCTAACTCGCAGTTGGATACTACCTTAAGTAATATAATAGGTAGGCCCAGCACTAAGAATTGTAAGGAATTGCAGGACTCCTTGACTACACAAAAAAATCTGCTAATAACAAACTTAATTGAGAATGTTACTAACACCCTCAAAGGTACCGTGTTCAGGGGACACTGAATCGGAATGTGATAGGATCTCCTGTTCCCAAGACGTTCTCATGTGCTTGGTCTACTTGGCGTTTGAGCCTCAAGGGATACCTCATTAGCTGAGTTCCATTAGTGCAGTGATGATCCTCGCTGTGATCAACAAGTGGCGAGTGGGCCTGTTTAGAACGATTCTGGTCTCGATTTATAAGAGTGGGTATTTAAAGATGCTGGCATTTGAATATATGCAAATTACTCACCTCGTTCATTATAACTTAACACAGGGAAAATCTAAACCTAAAATGTTTACAATACAAAGATTCTAATGGCATATGCCAAGACAACAGTATAAAAGATTGTTAAGAGCTTGGACTCCTAATGTAGGTTCTCAAGACAAAGCTGTGCACTAGACAAAGCAGAATTGATGAGGGGTAGTTCCGCAAGCAACAAGTCCCATCATCATCCCCTTCTTTTCTCTGGAGTTCACTTAATCTTCCACCTCTTTCCAACCATTTCTATGTTTAATATTGACTTGAAGGAAGGCTATAACATACTTTAAGGGGTGATCCAAATTCGAACCCACTCTGTGCCAAACTTAGTGAGTGTGTGCGCGCATGTATGTGTGTTGAGTGCCTCATTTGCTCTCATAATCGGCACTAATGCCATCCAGTTGACTTAACCTAAGATGATAACTAGCTTCTTCAGAAGACACAGAGCATAGTTATCCTCCATCTTTCAACATTCCTAGGCTGTCTCTAGTTTTTAGTTGCCGGCCTCCGAATCTACTCACAATGCACTTAATTCTTACTTTTCAAATCCACAAAGTGAGAAGTCGATTTCTGATAAATTGATGAATACGTCCTATAAGTGTGTTTGAAAGGTGTTCTAAGGTTAGTATTTCATTTAAACAGTTAAACGGAAGCATCTGTGTTTTAACAAGTTCGAACTAAGGTTTTGTCCACTACACCCGTATAGTTCTATATTTAGTAGAGGATGTATTACTCACTGGATTTTCGGAAAAATGTCTTGACATGTCTATTGAAAATCAAGGTAACGACCGTAACCGGACCAGGGCGAGTGAAATAAATGGGGTAGATGTGAAATCCAAAAAATAATGTTATTATGTTGGATCTGAAATGTTTCATGACAATTTAGTGCCAAACTAATGCCAACGATGTTTAGGGCACCATGAGTGGGACCCCCACTCATGCTTTTTCCATTTATTGTATATGTTATAGATATAATTATTTTATAACTAAATATCCCATATTTAGTTTATATTTCAAGTCTTTTTGGTTAGGGCTTTTAAGAAGAAATTGATGATTTTTGACATTAACAATGAGGAATTCCAGCTCGTAGGAGAACCGCCTAATTATTGGAGATCGACTCAGCAGACTTCCATTGGTAATTTCAATGTAAGCCATTCGTGATTGACATCCATCAGAACTACTTATAGTCTGTAAATGCTACTGTAACCACTTCAGGGATAAATAAATATCTCTTTGAATTGTAACTAGATTGTCCAATTAAATTAATAATGACAATATATTTTTTAAAGACTGGCTTAACCTCTAACCATTAGCAGATCACTAAAAAGCAAATAAAAAAACCTAGTCCAAAGTAGTTAATTTTCAAAAAAACTTTTATTGGAGGTGTAATTTTTTAATTACCAGCGAAAAACAAAAGTAAACTATTCGAGTTTTTTTTGGATAACAAAACTGAAAGAATTTTAATAACAGATATTAATGTCAGTTTCAGGAACTCGATGTGATTTTGAATCCATAACAAACATAAAATCCCACCTGCGGGAAAAGATGAAAGAAACATTGAGTCCTAATAAATTGATTTTCAATGGCTTTTGAAATGTCGAATCGCTACAAATGAAATTGAGAGAAGCTTTTTCAATAAGCTTGAAAGGAAAAAAAACATCATCGTAATGGATGCGTAGTTCGGGAAGAAGGAATATATTTCTGTTTGTTCATAAATCAAACAAAGATCGTTAAACAAGCCTTACGTTAACTATACATTAAAGATAAAGATCTTAAGGAAATCAATTCTCTGTTTTCCCATTAGGTTTTCTTTCCGTTACGGAAGGGGGGGGTGTGTAAGTATTATTAGTACAAAAGTACTTAAGGTTGAGGCTCCGTGTCATCCCAAAGAGGCGCCCAACTTCCATTAACATAATTGGCTCGCTATATTGGAAACAATTTAACATAATGATTTGTCTCATCGAAATTGCTTGTTTATATAACTTTATTAAGTAACTATAAAGCCGAAGTTCACTAAAGTATCGTTGCACTAGAACCTCAAAGCGAAAGAATGAAAGTCTGATGGCATAATGGACAATGGGAGCTATTTATCTAGTACAGGTTTCGGAACCTAGATCTGTTAAGTATTGCAATCTTCGGATTCAACAATAACATTTCTTTAAGATAGCTCCAATTAAGTCCTGACTCGAAGCTATTAACAGTTACATAAATTTAAATGAGACGAAAATAAAACTTGCAATTGCGACAACTCCACGCAACAAACATATGAGCAATTCTCAAAAAATATAACTAAATAGTCTATGACAGAACTTGTTAAACGTCACACAGAAAACGGATAATTCCTTTGAACAAAACTTTTTGAAATTACACTACATCCTATATTCCGTAAACAGAAGTAAAAATAACAATGTAACTTAATCCTATATAAGTATTATTACAAGTTTATTGTGGTTTTTTCGCCACTATTAAGTAAGTGTATTTATGTTTTTAATTATTTTTAAGCACTGAAAATACAATACAATAATTTTTGTGTAACATAGTATGCCAAGTGAAAGAGACATGCAAAATCTGCCCCTTGTCAGCTGAAAACAGATATTGAGGTCGTACTCATGGCGCGATTTTCGAAAAATTTCTTCAAATGTCCATCGATCCTACCTAGGAGTTGGGGAAAATGAGGGTCGATCAAAATTTTAAATATATATATATATATATATATATATATATATATATATATATACATACATATTTGTCTGTTACCGCTCTAGTAGTCACAATTATTGTTTTATCGTTACGAAACTCAATTTATAAGCGTTTTATATAAAAATAAAGACCAAGTTCATTAGCTGAAATCGGACTGGGGGAGGGGGTTTAGAGGGGAGTAATTTCGAAATATTTTCGTTAATAAAAGTCGGATCGAAAAGAGTATAGAAGCAATATTATTGCAAATTTAATTGCCTATAAATGTTGTAATCCAAATATATTTCATTATCGTGAGCATTAACTGAGATATTTGGATTTTTTACATTTCAGCCTTCAGTAACTCCTACTCAAGTCCTATTAACAATAAGATATTATATCATGAAATGTTTTATTCTAAGCTTAAATACCAAGTATTGGTCCCACTGAACTTTTACTTTTTAAGATAAATGCAAATATATGGCGAACGTGGGAAAACTGCTTAGTTAACGGAGCCCCTACCTGACGGACTTTTTCATTTTCCATAGGACCAATAAGTTAGCAGGGAATGTTTCTATACTCTCTTGTAAGTTCAACATTTGCATCATAACTTAATAGGACTATCTTAGAGATTAAATCTGTACCTGTATTTCTCGAGTAAATCACTCATGGCTCGTAGAATCCGATGCACAATCTTCTATTCTCGTTGTTAACAAAGATAATTTGAGTACATAACGTTGCATCATCAAATAATAAAAATTCGAATGGTGCTAGAACTCATAACCTTAAAAAATTGTAATACTCTAGTAGCGATTGTTACTTTCCAAAAGTGGCAGCCTTCAGTATAAATGCAAGAGCTAAACTCATTTCTCAACAATCATCGATAAACATTTTTGCATTCCTTGGGCGGAAACAGTGCATTAATAAATTAGAAATACACCGATAATGGCCACATATTGGGACAAAATGTACTCAATTCGGAAGATAAATTATTAGAAAATTACATAAATGGACCAACAAAATTAGTGTTATATTGAATGGCTTAACCCAAATAAATGTAAAAGGAGTTAGGCATCAATCAAAAGACAATTAAATCAAAAATATATGTAGAAAACACTTATACCCTGCTACACCATGAAACGATCGGGCAAGAATATAAAGCTCCCTTTGTGGAAGAATAATATTGAATATAGATGGATAAGTCAGAAACTAATTCCTATAAATATTGAAAAGAAAGTCCATAACCTGACAGCGTAAGCCACGTAATAACATCAATCCTATGCCCAATTAATTAAGAATTAATATTTTCTGAAGAGCCTTAAGCCTCTCATTCATAATTTATAGGAGTTCATAAATTCATTAAAAATTACGAACTCCGCTAGATAGTAATTTTAAAGTTCGAAACTATAAATGAATTTGATTGTATTAGTATAGAATCAGTATAATCATAATTGAGAAACATATTTTATTAAGTAGTAAACTTTCTTGGAACGACTTCTAAATTAATTTCCGTCTTATAAAACTTGATGAATAATTAAAGTCAATCACTTTCAATTAAATAACTAAATATGAAGTTAGCTAAAGATATGAAAACATAATTCAATTATACATTGGCTGGCTGAGTAAAGCTAATGAAAACCACAATGTAATGCTGGGGAAAAAGTTAATAAGGACGTCACGCTAATGATGAGTAAACTAAGCAAATATTTCAAAGAGAAGCGAACAAACTAATCTCGCGTACTTTTATTTCTAATGGAGTAAGAAGCTTATGCGAACAGGACATGAAATTTATGACATATTAGAGATTTTTAGAGATACGAGTTACATTAATAGAAAATCATTGGAATGTGAGTTAAGTGGTGGCTGAAATACAAAAAAATAGATATAACTCTGCAACGTATAATTCGGTTAATATTCAAAAAGACTGATTGCATGGCACCTGTCTATAAGGCTTATAAAACCGAAGATAACGTATTTTTAAAATTTTACATTTTGCACTTTACTGTTTGTATCAAGAGACGTTATAGCCAAGTAAACAGCAAAATATATACAAGATCTTGGCATAAAGTCGGATGAAGTAAGGAAGATATCAATTAAGATAATAAAAGCATCTATTAGGATTATGAACTAGGATTCTAAAAGCATCTATCAGGATATTGAACTTTATATCATAATAAAGTTTAATTTAAGTTGCTTTCTTAGTAATATCCCCAAACAAAACTAATACTTAGATAATATAAATTGAAATGGATGTAATTACATTAAATAAGGCAGATAGGGAGGCTGACCTTGATAGGTTCCCCTAAAAAAATGGGGCAGCTTAATTTGTTTATTTTAAATATGTGTGTGTGTGTGTGTGTGTGTGTGTGTGTGTGTGTATAATATCGAAATATAGAAAAAAGAGAATTATTACAATTGGAAATCCAATTATGCGTGGGATTTTAAATGACATGGAGTGTGGTCAGCAAGAACCATGGTGATACCAAATACAGAAGGTTGACAAAGGGTATAGTGTATGCTAACGACATATTCAACACTGGAAAAACCAGCTGATTCTCTGCATGAGTTAGCAAGAGCAATATAATATCTAGGTGTCAGAATTAATACGGGAAGGTACATGGGAAACACTCAATGGACGGAGTGCGTAGTCCTGTTGAACCTGGAGTTTTGGCCTACTCGGTTGTCTAGCCAACAATACTTTATATACTATATATTATAGCACTATAGCGGAGTGGGGACATTTACCGAGAGTAGTAGTGAGGCCGCACTCAGAAAAGCCAGAAATCTCGGAGGAAATAGGTGTTTCTATGTCCTGGAATTGAAAAGTCTATTGGAAAAATCAAATTTATAAAACTGTCCCCAGACCATGGGTTATATGCCACAGTGGAATATGGAGTCCGGCCGATGAAAACAGGTAAGACTAGCTGGGTTGGGAGGAAAGAAGTCTGAGGAAGATATTTTGAAATTTGGGAGAGCAGTTAGAGGATGGAGGATCGAAAACATTGACCAACCCGATTCTTATGGTTTGCTGTGAGTGAGTGTTTTACATTATTTGGTCAAACTTTTAGACCCAAAAGTATGAAAAACATCAGTGAAAAACAATGATTTAGCAATACTTATTATTATTAATCTGGCAGAGGCAGAAAACTTCAGTAAAAATATTGTTACGTTTTTTTACAAAACCAGTAATAAACGTTGTTAATACGTGTTTTTTTTAATTGCAAAATTAAACACAGACAAGTTTCACAGTTTTTATCACTGCACAATTTATTTAACAATGCACAATACACTGGGTTAATTATTCTTAATTACTACTCACAGTATGGACTGATAGCGTCACTGTTCTTGTTATTACACAGTCTAATAATTCACTCACGATCACTGAGCTTCACAAAAAGACAGCACTGCACTGTCTTAAACACGGCACTATAATTACTTAGAGAGTCACGGCACACACTGTTCTTCTTATAAAAACACTTCACCGCACTGCACTAAGTCGCATTGTAGCGCTGAACGCACTGATGGTATCATCAAGACAGCTGAGAATAAACCAAACTGTCGGCTGATTTGCACAAGCGTATATAGAGGGCGGCAACATCAAAGGACGAGGTCTCCAAGGTACAGGACTCTTTAGTCTGGAAGCTACTGGCGCCAGCAGGCCCTCGGTCGGATCCTTTCATCTCCCTAGCCCCTCTCAAATATCTCTGTTAATCCTTCATGTATTTAATTTTCGCAACAATAGATAATCAGCTTGTATGTCTACTCTTTCCCACATTATGATTTTAATATATGGAACAATCAATGTTAACGTATAGTGAATGGAACGAGAACAGCTGGAGAGGATGGGAATAAAGGTAAACACAATATATACACACGGGACATTAAACACAAGGAGAGCATATCGAAAACGCAATTAGCTAAAAAATTGCTGGTTTGCTCTATTTGCAAAAGTCTCTTCTTTTAACGTGGAAATAAAATGTTTAAAAATGATAAGTATTAAAATGTCTTTAAATTGGTCTAACTATTTAGAACACTTGTATAAATCATACTGTGAGGAACCAGCTATTTTAAAAAAAGAAAACTTCATAGTACATGAATTATGAATACGTTGGTAAACTGGAAAAAGGTTAATTTATAATTTAAATTGCTACCCATTCCTGGGAAATCGGAGAAAGGTATTTGCTAAAAGGATAAACAAGGTCAGCCTGGGAGAGAACCGCAGTGGCATAGCGGGTCTTTGCAGCTCTAATTTGTCAGCCAGGATATGCTTTGCCTGCCTCCGGAGATGTATACTGTCAAATAATGTGATAACATAAACAAGAAGGAGAAATTGTCAGGACTGAAAATTTTCCATTTTATTGATAAATCCAAGAAAATAGAGCCTATTGAGGATTTTTAGTAAATATAGCTCCAATAACAATAGACGAATTTATTCTATTTATCTAAGAAACCTAAGAATTTATTTCATTTTCAGCGGATATACTTAAGGTACTTATAATGTTAAGTTGTAGTGTAATTACACAAAACATTACACCCGGCCCACAGTAGTAACTTGTGGTGTTTAGAACTAACCCAGTAGATGCTAATAGACAGATGTTTTATTATTTGTCTAAGGTTTTAAAATTAAAAAAAAAATTTGCTATGATGCACATTAAAACATAATATTAAACCGTATATTAGTGTCATGGATGGTTTGATAACGATTTGTTTATTTATTTTTTAAAGACTGACAACTAAATCATAAATAAAATAGGTTTTTAATTAATTTTTTTAATATTAATAACAATAGCATTTCTATGAACATTAATAAGTCACTTCCTATGTTGTTTAATATTTAAGAAATTGTACTTAAAAATATAAAAGTTTATTTAGGAAGTAGTTACTTTCCAAATCAATTGTTTCCTTCTTGTTCTTATGTTTTTACGCTAAAACTACTGTATGTAGTTCCAGTTTAGTTTGCACAAAAAAATAGACATGGGTATTTACATCCAAAATAATAATCTAAGAAAAAACGACCAACATACCTATAAATTATCAAATAATTCTGTGTAAGCACTTAAAGTTTTAAGATATTTATGTTAAAAAAGGCAAAATAAAAGAACCATATGTCATTTAAACTTTCATAGATTAGCTGAAGGCATGGAGATTTGGAAATTATATAAAATTCAACGGTAATAAGGGTAGTGAAAACATAAATATTTTTGAGAGATATAAAGGTAGGGGTGGCTCCATTGATAAGTGGCTACTTGGCAGTGACTCATAAATATTCATTGGTCCAATATTCCAGGGGTGTAATCCTCCCCCGTTTAACTGTTCACTTACCCAATTTAAATTTTCCTCTCTAATCTGAACTTAAACTTAACCCTCTCGCTTCCCAAACACCTTGTTACTCCGGAAGGGCTTCAAGCAATAAGATCCCATGAGAAAACATTTTTCACATTTTAGGGTCTATTGTCTATCACTAGGGTCTTTAAAGTACTTTCGTCTTAAGCAATTCCCCCATTCTTATCAGAGCTGATTTCAAACTTTCACAAGCTATCCTCCAACTTTGCCTCTTGATGTGACATGTTTTAACACCAACTAGGCCCGGGTATAACCTATAATGCAATAACACAGATAACAGCACCATTATAACTCCAACGCTGTACCAGACCTGAAGTATCCATTTATTTTTTATGAAGTACTGATTTCGCAGGACATGAAGTTCCCCAATAAGCTGATTTTGGAACTCGATATACCATTTTCGAGAAATATCTTCAAATTTCCAGCAATCCTACCTAGAAGTTCATAATCATATTGTCGCTGAAGTAGTCGTAATATTTGTTAAATTGTTTCAAAACTTAAAATTTGACAGTTTGATTTAAAAAGAAATCAAATTCGGTAACGACTGAAATCGAATCCAAGACGGAAGCTAGAAGGGAGGAGATTCTATATATCTCTGTAATTGAGAGTCGGATCAATAAAAGTTATATAACCAATCTTAAAATGAGACCAACAATTGTTTTATATATTTTTTCACCAAATTCTTAACTTGACCGATATATTTGCATATTTTAGTTTTCACCCCTCAGTAAACTCTTGCTTCTACTCATTTCAATTTTTAATTTTAACCAATAAGGATTAAGAAGTCCTTGTTGATGGTTTACATTATCCTAGGACGAACGAATCTTTTGTTACTCTGCTCTGTATTTTTGCTTCTATATGTGTTTACAGACATATATATGCAAATGTGGTTCTTAATTTTTATGGATTTTATTTTATTTACAAATTAACGCCAACTTTGGGGTGAGGATAATTTGGAGACTATATCTCTAACCCTAGTGAATAAGTGGTTAAGTCGACCAGTAAGTGGACTTAACCACTTATTCACTCGTACAACAGATATTATAGATTATCTTTTTTGAAATTAGTTTAGGGCTAATGAATTTGTTGAGTTGGCCCTAGTGCCCTACCATTTCAAAGCTGTTAAAGTGCATTAAGACTAACGACATATACACATCGCTTACCTGGACTATTCTGAGGCCTATATTTTGCACGTCTCAAGGAAAATTTTCAAGAGATAACAAAAAAAAAAAAATTAAAATAGGAAGGTTTCACGTATCCACTCATGTCTGAAAAATATGGGACTATAAAAAGGATGAAAACTTCAGCAGACCCCATAAGGGCTCATTTTAGGAATAGAAGGGCACATCAATATTGGGAGGAAGGAAAACGTCAATAACATTTGATGTGGTTGTTACTAGAGAGTTTGCCTGAGTAAGAGGATACCCTCAGTTCAACTAGCTCACTGATAGCAGCCCACTGATAAGACAACCTATTAGCATAATGCCCTGCAAAGCCCTAACCCTAATTAATGGCAGTGTTAATCCTCAGCTGAGTATGAATACTAATACTGCCAACCCGTCGAGAGACAAGTTTTATTATTTTCCGATAAGCACTATTGATAACAATTTGATACAACAATAACAGTAACTGTGAAATAAGTCAAATAGAACCTTAGAATGTCCTAATAACTACTGACATGAAATGTTGTAAACTATAAATAAAGAAACCCAAAGCTCACGCAAAAATGTAATCAGTAAGTGGCCTGCCATATTGATTACTCTAAAGAAAGCTCAAACGTTCTGTCTGCAAATGACCCTTTAAGTAAGGGATATAGTTGTCAGAAAAATGATTAGAACAAATATTGACTCAGCTGACTCATTTACGGACTCGTTCTCCGACACTCAACGGTTCATTGAGAATTAATCTTATTCTTAGGAAATACTCCCTTGGAAGCAAATAGAAGCAATATTTCATCGGTTTATGTAATATAGAATGTTTGAAAGCTAGAGTGAAAACATAATTACGCAGACGTTGAAATCATTTATAAACGTCACACACACACACACACACACACACACACACACACACACAACATGTATATATATATATATATAAAATATGTGTCACGAATAGCCACTCATTGTTGAATTGCAAGAAGCGCAGATACCGATCTCAAATAAATAAATAATAATTGTGGCGTGATTAAAAGAAATGAATAAAAACTATAATGACGGGGAAAATGAAGGAGAAAATAAAGAAAACACGATTTTCTAGTATTACACAAGAGTCCATGTAAAATAAGGGATATTCAGACAAATAAGTTGTTATTCACTATTCGATAAAATCGTATCAGTAAGCAATTTTATCTAGTTTGTTAGTTACTATTTGCTAAAATTGTATCAGTAACCCATTTTAAGCTATAGTTCAATAGCAGACTGTATTTCAAACTGAATATATAAATTACAAACAAATGGTATTTAAAAAAGATACAATAATAATATTAAATTAAACAGAAGGCTTGGACCTCTAATCCCTCGTAGATTTTTGAGATTAGACAAACAAAGCAGATTTCCTACCTGTTGGTAGAACACACTTGTGATCTCATCATTGAAATATATGGCAATATTATCTATTTTTCAATAAATATCCGATGAGTAAAAGTGGGGTGTTACTGAAGGTAGAAAACCAGAAAGTACGAATAACTCGCTCAATACTAGAGTTAGGAAAACTGTACGGAAGCACAATTGTAGAGCATCTATTTTTCTTAACAAGAATCATTCTATAACATTTTTCGACCCGCCTCATAATAACACAGATATTTTGATCCATTTATCCTTAATCCATTTTTATTTTTTTTCAAACATTACGTCGTCAGCTTAATAGCAGGTTCACCTTGAAAGGCCACGAAGGAGTATTGAACGTTTAGGAAAAATGAACTGGGTGCATGAGAATGAGTACAAATAATCTTGATTACTTTTTAACTAAATTAAACAGAAATTTGAGAGAAAAGGTTTCTTATAAATGATTTGCGGAAAGGCGAGATAATAGTCTAGCCAGACGGCAATAAGTTCAACAGCTGGGAGGTTAACCCTATTAGAGAGATGTCGATATCACATGGAACGGGAAAGCAGTTCCACTAATAAATAGCCAGTGCCCAATCTATCAGCCTGACTTCGAACGCGGGGAATGCATGGTCGGTCTAGCGATTGGCGGTAATTTATTTAATTTCAAAATATTTTCCATTCATATTTAAGATAATTTGGAAGGCCACCGTAGGGGGGGGCGGAGTAGAAAAATGTAAATCCTTCGTGATGGAACAATTGAAAACCAATTATTTTATTTATATTTAGTTATTTGATATTCCTTTTGCAGATTTTGTGCACGGATTACTGTACGCGCACCTAATTTAGTTGTATGTAATACCAACATAAATAATATTCAGTGAACGACCATTCTTAAAAATGCTTTGAACTGAATTCATTTTTATTATTTAAAATCCCTTTTTATTGAAGAATATTTTTTTTTCAAGCACTATTTCAAAGAATTCAGTATCTTATCTTTCGAACGCCCTTACAACCTGAAAACATAACCATAAATGCTAATCTTGTAATGCTGAGATTATTCCAGTCTTTCACAGTTTTAATAGAGTTTTTAAATGGCGTCTAATGGTGGAGACATTTTCAGCCTTTCAGGAGATGAATACATTTTCATACTTAATGAGGTCGAGAGTTAATGGAGATTGAAATTCAGTTTAGCATATTTTTATGAGTCTGATTCAATTTCTTCTAGAATGACATTAAGTATTCAATTTATTTCAGAGTTATATTTTCTACATTATACTTTTTCAAGTGCTTTGCGGTCCGGGCAATATACAAAATATCTTTAAAAAAGAACAAACCAAAATAAATAACATTTAAGACCAGTAATGTTATTATTATTTATTAACGTCCACGTTTTGCTACTATGGCTAATTTAGACCGGTTATCTATAGGTCACCATCCTTTTCTAGCCAGGAAGGGACTAAGGGTTTTATTTAATGAGTTCATCACTAAGCAAATTTCTATTTTCCCAAGCGGGAATTGAACTCGCTACTCTAGGTTTACCATATGAGATTGAGGCCAACGCTTTAACTCACAGCACAGTAATAATCCAAGATATAAATTGGGCTATAAGAAAACAATTAAATAATTAAGTAGGCGTGCTACCTTGTAAAAAGGAGTGAGTAATAGGGAAATTGTTGGGTATCACATTTTCTGAAAAATTCATTTTCATATCATTTATTATTTATTTGAAGAGCTCTCCAACTAGGCGATGTCGCTCAGTATCATTTATTTGAATTCTCTAAATTAAAATGTTAAAATAAAGAAAATATGTTTTCAAAATTATTAAAACATAGTATAAAATATAACGAAATAAAATTAGGGAAGTATTAAAATAAAGCTATGTGAAACTATAAATTTTGAGATAAATCCTAGCATGAGGGTGATGGAAGTCTAAGACACTAGTTTAAAAATGTATTATACAGAGATATAAAACGTAGAGAAATGAGTGGGGGTGGGTGAGGTTTAAATTTAGTTATAAATGTCAGTTGTTTTCAAGTCATTTAAGAGTGTAATTATATGTGGGCTACCTTCTGTAAATATTTCGTACAAGTCGTTCGGTAAGTTCAGATGCTCAGTCATTCAGGAGATGTTTAATGATCAGTGCTCTGCTACAGTGAGTGCATGTAGGTCGGTCTTTACAGTTTATAAGGTATGAATGTGTAAGTAGTGAATGTCCGATTCTAAGCCTAGTCTACACCACTTGATCTCGTGTGGTAAGAATTTTCAGAGATTTTCCTTTGTTTGGGTTGTGTAGGATTTCTCGGAGTTTGTTGTCAGTTTGTAGCTAGTCGGTTGTCCAGTCGTTGAGTACGTCTGTTTTAATTACTCGTTTCATATCTTGTGCAGTAAGCCTCTCGATGTCCACAGTTCTTTTCCTGGCTGCTAATTTAGCTTGTCTGTCGATGTCAGTAATTTGTTTTATGTCTGTATATCCAGGTAGCCACATCATAATTATGTTATAATCATGTTGACTGTCTAGGTATGTGTAGATTTGTGTAATAAGGGAGTGTGAATTGTAAAGATATATATCATTTGTTATTGGTTACAAGTATAGTTTTATTTCGCCTAACTTTTAAGTTTTAACGTAGTATTTTAAAGGATATTTCAACTCTTTGTTTTTAGTGTATTTGGACAACTACGCCAAAGACAGTATTATTTTAATATACTTATTCAAAGGTATAGATCAATGTAATTCTTTGCAATTCCTTTATTGATCTATGAAATTCACTTAATCCGTCACTTCCAGCGACTAATAATGCCTATAATATAGGTATATAAGCTAATTCAACGAATAATGCATTATTTATTATGGAGTTTCCGCTGTGGTGTGATTACTGCGGCATAAATAGCTCCAATTTGAAAGTATTACACACAATCGATTCAAGTATTTTAACTTTCCTCGCCAAGTTTTACCAAATAATCACAAATTCGGTGGATATCATGTTACTCTGTGTTTTTCTCAGCTGACGTGAGATCCGTCACATTGGAATTCATTGACATGTGTAAATCAGCTCGAGTAGGCATTCAGAAGCTTCGGGGCGTCAACAAGCGCCACATCTGTGAGTCAAAAAGCCTTCATCCTTTCGGCCCCAAGCACTCACTTCTGAGAGAATGGAACTCCTGAGGGATCCTTCTTTAGAGAAAATATTCAATTTCTCGAAGGGGGCCGAATAAATAAATAATTAAATGTATTAAAAATGTTAAATATTTATTTCCTAAAACTTTCTCTAGCCTTAGTTGCAAGGATACGTTAATAAATAATTTAATTTAATTCAAAAATTTCTCATATCCCCTTCCTCCATAATTGTATAATTGGAATTGGTGATGATGTCACACTGAGGTAATTCAGGTAAAACAATGTCCGTCAAGCAGGGGATGCGTTAACTAAGCAGATTTTCCACGTGCGTCACGTCTTTGCATTTATCTCAAAACCTAAAAGTTCAATGAGCACAATATTTGGTATTTAAGCTTTAAATAATGTGCTTCATAACATAATAGAACATTATTAATATGAGATAAGTAGGAGTGGGGGTTTACTGAAGCCCGGAAACTAAAAAATGCAAATATCTCTGTTAATAATCAAGATAGTGAAAAAATGTACATAACAACATTTATAGAACATTACATTTGTAATAAGATTGGTTCTATACAATTTTTCGATCCGACGCATAATATTAAGAATTTTCGAAATTCTACTCCTTTAAACCCCCTCTCCTCCTGGTCCGATTACAGCCGTTAACGAACTTGATATTTCATTTTGTGTAAAACGATTATATATCAAGTTTGGTAACGATAAGACAAACATTGCGGCCGCTAGAGCGGTAACAGACATATATATATATACATATACATATATATAAAGTTTTAATAGACTTCATCTCCTGGGTAGGATCGATGGACATTTGAAGAAAAAATTCGAAAATCGCGTCATGAGTACGACCTCAATAGCTGATTTCCCTTAAGGGAAATCTGCTAAAAGTACGTCACGCAGGGAATGCGTAAACTAAGCAGATCTCTTAACTCACAGTCTTTTCTCATGAATGAAAATTAGTCGAAATGACACCGACATATCATTGTAGTTTAATAAAAATTCTGTCTGAACGAAAAAAGGATCTATTAAAACAAGTCAAAGACAGACCGCATTAAGGTTGCCGCCCTCCCAGCAAGAACATGACATCGACAATGACAGATCGTATGTTGACTCGGTATGATATAATGTTCTAGAAGCCCCCCAGTCTCGCTTTTCTTCAGCTCAACTTTCTTATTTTAAACATATTCTAATTTTAAAAGCTTTTAGCTTCACAGAGTCTTTTGCATTTCACTGGTTATCCCTTCTTAATAGATTTGTTTAAATATATATTTTTAGTGATATAATTTATATGGTCTAAAGATACGAAAATAATTATAATTATTAACTATGCTAATTAGTAACAAAAATCAATGTGGAACAACTTATCGGAAAGGGAGAATTAAAATCTTGGAAAATAAAGAAATGGAAATATACAAAAAAGATTAAATCGATCTCAGGGGGAAAATGAAATATACCAGGAAAAGTGACCAAGTAAGGAAAAAGTAATGACTACAATTTTACAAGTATACAACAAGGAAAAGGAAAGTATGGCCTAAACACCTGGCAAACATGCATACAAGAGCGCTAATCATCATGCGTTTTGAGTGCATAAATGGAAACACGTTGACCTAAAACAGGGGGAAATTGTAGCAGAGAATGTGTACGTACAAAAAGTCGGTCACGCAGGGGCTGCGTAAACTAGGCAGCTTTCCCACGAGCTGGTATAAGATAATATTAATCTCATTCCCTGTTTCTATGTAAAAATCGATGAATAAATGCGTTGTGGGGGGGGGATTAATGAAGGCTGAAAAAAAATGTATTGTACAACAATTGTAGACCATCAATAGCTTAACAAGATTGGCTCAATAATATTTTGCGATTTGAATGTTCCAAATTCGTACCTCTATTCCTCCCCCGATTTTAGACATTAACTAATACGATCTTTAGTTAAACGAAAAAGTTAAATATTGAGTATATTTATAGAAAAATAAATATATTCGATTTAAGACATCAAAATGTCATGGCAGACACAACATATTTGCATGTTTTTCATACTGTAAACGGTTAATTAAAACAATATTTAGTATTTAAGGTTGGATTAAAGTGGTTTAAGTTATAACAGCTTATTAACAGCAGGGGTTTAGTGAAGGCTGAAAACTAAAAAAATGATTAATATTGAAGATAGAGAATAAATGTGTGCAACCATATGTATAGTAAATGGTATTTGCAATAAGATTGGTTCTATACAAGTTTTCGATCTGAAGTATAATAACGGAGTTATTTAATGAATTTCGTCACTAAATAATTTCCTTTGTCCAGGCAAGAATCGAACTCGCCACTCTAGGTTTACCATGTGAGATAAAGTTCAACGCTTTAACTCGCATGGCTAACCTGAGCCCCAAAAAACTAAAAAAATGCTAATATCTCCGTTAATACTGAATATAGAGAATAAATGTGTGCAAACATGTGTATAGTAAATTGTATTTGCAATAAGATTGGTTCTATACAAGTTTTCGATCTGGAGTATAATAACGGAGATATTTCTAAATTTTAGGACGTCTACCAACGTTTTTCTATTACTAATAGATGGCAAATAACGGATAAAAGTGTAATATTTCATAATAACTCCAGAATTGAATGCCATCGAAAACCAACTTTTTTTCTCATTCAACGTACTGCATTCAATGTAGAATTCAGTTCCTACACAATTGCAAACCAAGATAACAAAAAAAATTGTTTACACAATGCTTCATTCGACGAGTAGAAAATCCTGGAATAGCTCCATGGAAAAAGTAGAATAACCAATGAATTTCTTCCTGAGGTTAGGGAAAAGTGGACTTGAAGTGTTTGATTTAGACTTCAAGGCAACCAAACTTCCCACAGGACATGGCGATATTAGTTTTAAACTCCACTATTTCAGATTGCAGCAAAGACTAAAATGGCGAAGTGGAAAACAAGAAATTGCTCACTGTGTCATAACTACAGTCGAACTTGAGTCTAATTAGTAAGCGAGTAATTACTCGTTGAATCTTTTCATTGGCTCACAGCCTAAGAAGGACCTATGCCTGCACGACTCACGATTTTGGTTAGAAGTCAAGTAGCTCATGTCGAATAAAGGGACTGAAAGGGAAAGATTATTTTAAGTAGGCTAGGAAATTTAAATTAGGAGTATTGCTTGTATGGATGCAGCCTCAGGAAACGGCTGTGGGGGGGGGGGGCAGAGCCCCATCATGACATTGGAGGACTTAACACTGGAATAAAATTACCTCTATTTTAATGATGAAATGATTTCAAGATGGAAGAGGTTTAAGAATAACAATCCAATGCAGCTTACAATTTTTCTCTTTTTTTTTTTTTTTTAATTCTACCAATATGAATATTTCTGTCTTTTAATCGGTACTACAGATGCATTAAAGGTTTTCTTTAAGCATTTAACTTTCTTTGAAGCAGATATGACCGAAGGTCAATAGATGAAAAACTTGTGAACTATCTCCACTAATTTATTTTCGTCTGTTTCGCGACTTCTATAACGCCTCTTCAGAAGTAATTCACTATTATAACAATATTCGACCTTACTACCTCGGTGGCCACGTCAAGCCTATCAATAATAGAAGTGTACCACACGACTCAGCCGATAATATCGATACATTAAAATGATGAACAATGTAAAAATCGATTACTTAAAAAGCTTTGAAAAATCGATTCCACAAGAAGCATAGCTACAAATACCCCTTAACAGCAAATTTGATAAACATACCATGCAAATTTCTTATCTTGTTCACAACATATTGTTTGTTTTTAATGATGTGGATATTTCCTTTTTATCTTCCGCTAGGTTAAGTTTTTGTAATTATCTCATATTTCTAGGTTTTCGTAATTAAATTTATGTTTGAATATCAAAGAATGATCGGCCAAAAATGTTCTATTTTCTAAATTATTGAAATTTCTGTAATGCTGTTTCAAGCTGTCTGTGACGACTCCCCTATGTACAATTTGTCAAAGACAGAACAGTTTATTTTATAAATATTGTATTTTATTCCCTTGGCTTTTAGTTTATCTTTTGGACTACTGAAACTTTTACTGATTGTATCTCCATATATCCAGGCTATTGTAACGTCCTTACAGATTTTCTTAATGTGCTTTGCTATTGGTGGATTATATTTAAAAGAAGGGGCTCAGGTTGCCGTGCGAGTTAAGGCATTGGTCTTAATCTCGCGTGGTAGACCTAGAGTGGCGGGTTTGATTCCCGCCCTGGGCAGTAGACATTTATTTAGTGACGGCTCATTAAATAAACTCCTTGTGCCCACCCTGGCTAGAAAAGGTTGATAACCTGTAGATAACCCATCCCGATTAGCCATAGTAGCATAAAGTGGACTTAAATAATAATAATAATAATATTTAAAAGAAACATACTTTTTAGTTGGTCTTTTAGCTTTTTGTTTGAGGATTTTCAAATTGAGTGCTCCTTGTTTATTACTTTTTCTTCATTTCTAGTTGCTGTTCGGTTTATCGTTCTTGGGTGAAAAAACTCGTCGATCATCAACAGTGTAAGTTTGCGTTTTTTAAATAGGCTTGTTTTCGCTTTATCGATTTCTGAGTTATTATTCTCCGTTTTCTAGTACTAAGTTTAGTTATAGAGCTGCCATCAACTTTGACGTCTTGAGTTAATTTTCATTTTTTCGTTGTCCTTTTATATCTTCACCGTCGGTCGTCAGGTTGTATTCTTAAAATTTTTTTGGTAGTTTCTTCAAACATATCGTTGAAGAAATAGTTCATAGTGGTCATAGAGCTTGCGAAACATGTAGATGTAAATAAAAAAGTTGAGATAGTTCACGTGTTTTTCATCTATCAACGAAGATTGAATTGAGGTCCCATCTCGACTGTATGTTAAAAATGTAAATAATCATAACTAGAATTGGCTTCATGCTGGTCAATTATCAATATGAACACAAAATTTAGGATTGGAGAATGCATTATTATGACCTATCTATTACTCCGAAAGAAAACGTAATTTTAGTAATTTACACGAAACCTACCATTCATGCAAATTCTCTTGAATACACAAACAAAATTACTCCACTTATATTCTACGTCTACGTAGAACGTACTCAGTTCCTTTAAGGGTAGGCGATTTTATTCTTTTATTGTTAATAAAAATATTAACTGTCTTGTTTCTATTCACCGTGTTGCTTCGTGTAATGAGAAAAAGGGTGTAAGAAAAAGAAAGCTATTAATACAGTAAGAGTAAGCGTTGTAAATTGCTGGGGCGTTGTAAACAGGGGTAGAGACGACTCTTTAAGAGAAGATATATTTCACCAAAAGAAAAAAAAATACCCGATACCTCGTGTTAGACACATCGGATACCAATGGAAACATTCCACTAGTCGAATGATTCGAACAAATCATTCTTCCTCAAGGATGTCCCCATTGTTTCAAAGATAGTAACCCAACTAATGACGCGGCTAACTCTCCGGTTTCTGTATTTACCTTTTGTTAGGACGGAAACGCACACATGGACAACGGGATTGGGCATTGGCGGAAGTACATGCAACGTTAAACTGGATCATTGAATGAAACCTGAATTCGGGGAAATAGTAGCAATTCTACCTCTAATGAAACCTTCCCGTTTCAGACTTCCAAGCCCATTCATTGCGGTAGACCTCTTGATCACCCACAACTACAACATACCCTCCACCAACCACTGCACTGTGGGCTCAAACAGGATATTTCAGGGCATGCCCATCACTTCTGTAGGGGTGATCATGAAATAATCATAGCTAAATAATTTGATGTTAGTAAAAAGTACTTAAAATATGAACTGTATCCAATTCTAGTTCGATATACATTTATATATTCACAGTCAGAACGTTTCCAAAGATTATTGATTTTATGATATAATAGTATTTACATTTGGTAACCTGTCTCGATTATTGTTAACTGAGGCTAAGCGGGATAGGTTATCTATAAGATATGACCTATTTATAGTCAGGGAAAGGTATTTTATTTAGTGAGATTGTTGCTAAATAAAACCCTTTACCTACGTGAGAATTTAATTCACAAATCATGTGTATTCAGACGAGCTTGATTATCAAGGATAACCTGAGGCCCTTAAAATATCATTAATGTATTAATAAGTAAAACTTGCGGGCAAGACGTCTAAACGATTTAAGGATGAAACATCTGCTACCCATCTCCAAACTTAACGCCCTCCCGCCTCGCTTAATGAAACATATATGCCCTACTGTGAACCAAGGAGTTGTAACAATTTCAATATTTACTTCTCTGAGGCAGTCTATATATTTCATTTTTTGAGGAATTGTAACATTTGTATTCGGTAAACAACAGAAACGACATCTTTCGAAGGCAACCTTATTTTAGCAGATTTAAGGGAAATCAGCTATTGAGGTCGTACTCATTTTCGAAATTTTTCTTCAAATGTCCATCGATCCTACCTAGGAGATGACGAATATGAGGTCCGTTCAAAACTTTATATATATATATATATATATATATATATATTTGTCTGTATGCGCTCTAGTGGTCGCAATTATTGTTTAATCGTTACCCAACTCGATATTTGTCGTTTTATGTAAAATGAAAGATCGAGTTCGTTAACGGCTGAAATCGGAACAGGGGAAGGAGGGGGGTTTAAAGGGGAGGATTTTCGAAAATTCGAAATATCTCCGTTACAATACGTCGGATCGAAAAATTGTATAGAATCAATCTTATTGCAAATTAAACTACTATAAATATTGTTATGCACATGTATTCTTTATCTTGAATATTAACCGAGATATATGCATTTTTATTAATTGTAACTGTCAAGGTAAGATCGGCTAATTTCAGGTCTAGTCGTAAGTTTCCGTTAAGAGCTAGAGCGGCCGTTTCCGTAACTGTCCTGCTCTCGAGAAATTTCTCTATTGTAAAACTTCACGTGGGAAATCTGCTTAGTTTACGCAGCACCTGCGAGACGGACTTTTTAATATACAGACCTTTACTATCATATTCAACGCTTTGAAATGGCCTCTCCCACCCTTCGGTCATTAACGTGTGCTACTAAGTCCTGAATATGCCTTGCAAAATTTACATCTAGGCAAGCAACCTATTTTGTAACAAATATGAAACTGTGAAAGTGCTTCAAGAATTTAAGCAAAATGCAAATGAAGTATACATGGAAATGAATACGATGAAGGACGAAATTCAAGGCACTTCGAAAGAGTATAGATGATGTCGCAGGAACAATGTTGGGTTTTTCGTGGTTGTTTAATGTTTACCTTATGAACGGTCGTAACTCAATGATAGCGCAATGGATTTATAAATGAAAGGTAATGGGACTTGGTAACCAAAGAATGGCATTCGAACTTATGCAGCAATGTTAACTAGGATCATTGTCAGACGTCTATCCGTTTTCCTGGTGCTTACTCATCATCAGTGGGTAATTTAGGAGTAACTCGAATAAATTGACAGGGAGAATATCAGAAAAAGACCGTCACGCAGGGGCTGCGTAAACTAAGCAGATTTCCCACGTAAAGTTATACAATAGAGAAATCTCCATACGAGTGCCGATCAGTTACGGAAACGGCCGAACTAGCTTTCGGCGGGAACCATAGCTCGTCCGTTACACTTAATAAAAATGAACATATCTCGGTTAATATTCAAGATTCAGAATTAATGTAACAATATTTATAATAAATTTAATTTGCAATAAGATTGGTTCTATAGGATTTTTCGATCTGCCGTATAGTAACGGAGATATTTCGAAAATCCCCCCTCTAAACCCCCCTCCCACTGGTCCGATTTCAGCCGTGAACGAACTTGTTCTTCCTTTTTACATTAAACGATTAAATACCGAGTTTGGTGACGATTAAACAAAAATTGCGGCCGCTAGAGTGTTAACAGACATATATATATATATATATATATATATATATATATATATATATATATATATATATATATATATATATATAGTTTTGAACGGATCTCATTTTCGTCATCTCCTGGGTAGGATCGATGGCCATTTTAAGAATTTTTTCGAAAATCGCGTCATGAGTACGGCCTCAATAGCTGATTTCCTTTAAGGGAAATCTGCTAAAATTCAACAAACGCTGTGCGTCATGCCTTCCCTCTTTGTAGGCTTTTAGACCAAAGTGTTATATTATTATTACAATGCTACAGTAGTAAACGCTTCTAATTGTTACCAAGTTAATTGATGGGGAAGCACGTTAAGCTGATAAGAGATAAGTAAATTTGTGTGAGTATGACAGCGGATGTTGACATCTCTGACATCCGTTAGTGGTGGCCTAACTTCTCAAGTTTCTGTCCAAACAAATGTCCCTCTGCCTGATGGAGTCACCTTCTATCGATCCGACTTGGAGTAAGTGGTCCTTATTTGGACAGTCAACAAGACATCTTAATCCCCGCTCCGCCCAATTCTATCCACGCTGCTTATAACCACGAAAATCTTTAACCCATCCGTATAATTTGAAATGATCTTACTCTTTTCTCGTTTGCAGCGTTATAAAACTCTCTAAATCAACTTAATGTGTTTTCAAGCGTCTAATTTGTTGCCGAATTTCACTGTGTAAATTCAGAACGTGTATTACAAATTATGATAACAAAACCTATAGGTAAATATGTTTTTCAAAACATATATTTGTATTTATTTAATCTAAAAGTAAAACTTATATTGCCTAAGAAATAAAAGCCGACTCACACAATAACACATACCTCTATAAATGAAAACATGTATCCTAAGCGGTGGTGAACTCGTAAATCTAATAAATCGAATCCTTTAGGGAAATCAGCTATTGAGGTCGAACTCATGACGCTATTTTCGAAAAATTTCTTCAAATGGATCCTACCCAGGAGATGACGAAAATGAGGTCCGTTCAAAACTATATATATATTTGTCTGTTAACACTCTAGCGGTCGCAATTTTTGATTAATCGTCACCATACTCGGTATTTAATCGTTTGATGTAAAAAGGAAGATCAAGTTCGTTAATGGCTGAAATCGGACCAGTGGGAGGGGGGGTTTAGAGGGGGGATTTTCGTAAATTCAAAATATCTCCGTTATTATGCATCGGATGGAAGAATTGTATAGAACCAATCTTATTGCAAATTAAATTTACTATAAATATTGTGTATATACATTTATTCTCTATCTTGAATATTAACCTAGATATTTGCATTTTTATGAAGTCTGTGAGACATGTGGTCGGGTACAGTTCGAATTAGTTCGGCTATATCCGTCATAGGTAAGAGGCTTCTTCTAACCTTGCCTGTCGTTTCTAACCTTACCTTACCTTCGTTACTTTGTGGGATTTATGCAAATACGTTCTGTTCATCCGCCTCCCCCCCTTTTTTTTTGTTCTTGGACTACTAAAATTTGAGTTATTAAAATATAAATTATTCTTACAATTCAGAAACCGTTTCAGTTGGGAATTTATTTTAATTAACTGAAAGATTTCTCATTACCGTTTGTATTTAATCATGGTGGTGTTGTGTTACCAGTATGCGGATTTCTCTACTGTAAAACTTCACAAGGGAAATCTGCTTAGTTTACGCAGCTCCTGCGTGACGGACTTTTATAACATTATTAATACTTACTTTCATAAACAATCAAGTTTAAAGCTTTTTAAATTTGTTCAAACAGTTTTTTTCACAAAGAAATTATATATATTCCGTAAAGACTGAAGCTGTGTTACCCAAAGAATATTTACAGTGTAAGAAGGTAATTATTAATGTAGTAGTGGGTGGAAACCATTGTCATTTTTAGAAATTGAAGTCACATCGTTACGAACACTTATAATAACTAATACAAACACTAAGTAATAATGCTGCTATTGGCAGGCGATATTGTATTTCTTAGGAATTCGTGATACGGCACTCAGAAAAAACTGAGGATATTTGAACAATACTGGACTCACTGACCTTGAATGTTGATAATCGAAAATCTTAAAAATGGGAATCATTTTTAAGATTTTCGATTATCAACATTCATGGTCAGGTTAAAGCACCTTAAGCCCCAAGAATCGGTATAACAAAAGGTTGGACTACACAAAAAGTTACGCCTATTTAGGGGTACCATTCTCTTCCATGGAAAAATTCCATAAAGCCTGAGAGTATTTTATAAAAAGAGCTTCGGTCGCAAGTTGTAAAGTTGTGGAAATCATTCGTACAGGATAGAATTACACTTGGGAGACGCAAACAACCATTTATGAGTCTATGATCACTTCGTTATATGCTGATGAAATATGGGGACTTAGATATTTAGAAGCTTTAGAGACTCTTAAAGTTTTTTAAACATTTGTTTCTTTGGGCCAACTACATTATTCTTCTGGAAACAGGTCGGCACCTCTTATTAACAGGTTGGTCTTCCTAAATAAGAAAAAAGGGAAATTTTGGACAAAACTATCACTGATGCCCGTAGAGAGATTACTACGGCAATGTTTCGACAAATTAAGGCCATTGGATGCAAATCCTGGGAAATCCGACTTGAAGTACAACTGGTTAACTCAAATTAAATATATAGTTCCATCTTTAGGATGTACTGATGAATTCACATACTTCTACTCAATTCGACATACGGAGGATGGAGTGAAAGAAATAAAGAACCATCATGTTTCTTTAGACATCCATAGAACCTTAAATTCAACTAATAACTCAAAATACAGACCAATAAGCAGTTTCATCTATGGCGACCCTGAAAATTATTTAAAATTCATTTAAAAAGTCTGAGAACAGCTAGCATTTTCAGTTACAGTAAATGAAATATTTATGGTCTGTAAACTTTCACATCAGTAACAGCCTTTGTCATCTTCCCCAAAATTTGATTAACCCCGACAGAAATACCTCAAGAAATATATAATGTATTCCAGTGAACAAGACAATATTGAGAGCATCTTAAAAATAGAGAGCGTTGAAAAAGTAAACATTTCACTTTACATTTCAGAAATAAGCGATATTGTGAGTGCTACCAATTTGTGAATTACTATATATATACTTTTAAATTAGTGTTGATCACATGATAACTTTAAAAACAAGTAATGGTTTTTGTGTTTACTTTATTTTTGTAACTCTGTATAATCTTGTTTTTAATTAACATACTAGACTCTGTCATGAAAAACTTATAAGTAATCTAAAAATTCATTTGTACTAAGTTATTCTTTTCCAAATGAAATATCTATGTATCCATTACAAACACTATTGACATATCCAATATTGTTTTATGTTAATTGGACCATCTCTGCCATTTACCAGTATTAGATTAGTAAAAGAAACGAGTTATTGTAGTAGGATAAATAAGTAAATAAAAAGATGAGCATATGAAATATGTGAAACATTTAATAGTTGAGAGTTCATTTCAATTTATAAATTACTTAAAGCTACTGGCAATCCGAGGTCTTATATCTAAGGAAGCTTATTGTTATTAGGTGAATAGAAGGGATTAAACGTGATCCTTACATTTTTGCACGTGCAGAAGCTTTTATTTCATATTACGTAGATTTGTCATGGAATTCCTAATGTAGACAGTACAAGGAAGAAGCTAAAAAACAAGATGCAGGGACAGAGAACAGGTTTTCAGGGAACAGAATATCAATGAGCTTGCTTACAATATTCTCTTTGGCAAGGAATACCATTTTTGTTTTGCTCTACTTTTAGCACTCGACTCATATATGCCTCAGATAACTGAAATAATATTGCATCAACCAGCACAGACCTCTCTAATTAATAGCTTGAGCAAGATTTCTATATTATTTATTGAAGACATTAAAATTTGCCAACTTTAACAGACAATTTTTGTAAGATTTTTATAAAAAATAGATATGTATTCCAAAATTTACATTATTATTAACATATACTCACAAATTTAGAAGTAATGTAAAAAAACTTTTTTTATTATATATATATGTGTGTGTGTGTGTGTGTATTTGTTTGTGTGTTAGAGAAAGTGGGAGCACATGATTGTGAATGTTTAAGATATTAGAAAATTTAATATACTAATTTTATTTATGTACATACTAACTTTTATTTATTCGATTATAGTTTTAATTTTAACCATTGAGAGTATATAATTGTTTTCGTAATTTCATTTGTCTTTTTAGTTTTAAATTATCTAGTTTCTTTATAAGATATTTTTTTGTTAAATTTAATGTTTCATTTTCGTTTTTGTTTATTTTGTTTTTAGTTTATTTGTTGATTCGTGTTTTTTTGTCTCTTTGGTCGAGTTTTGTTATTGTGTTGCTTTCTTAGTTGGTTCTGTTCTAAGTTTATTACCTAAATGTTTTCTGTTAATGTTTTCATTCTTCATTTTGTTTATATTCATTGTTTTTTTTATGAATAATATCGCCTTGCAGGGAACGCTCCACAATAAAAAAATAAAAAATAGGTATTGAAAAAGGAGAGCTATTACCTACCATATAAGTAAGACGTTGAGGTATAATCAAAATTAAAAGGATAACAAATTAAGGTATACAACAAATAAAAATTTGATCTGGGTACCACTTGTCTTCCTAAAATACTTTGCTAAAATTCAAATAACATCATGTAATTTGAAAGTCATGACAGACCACGCCAAAAATAGTCACTAAAAAAACTAAAAAATCAAAATTTTTTATAGATAAAAATAATTCTATATTTTGTTCAAGGGAGTAAAATTGAAATAAATTGAAACATTAAAAATTATGATGCATGAAATGAAGTTTTGTGAGGCTAAGCGGCTGAAGAAGGAGTTTGTATGCGATAACAGTTAGATAAAATTGAGTTGTGTCTTTGCTGTTAGTTTCACTCTTCTCAATTGTCTCCAGAATATGGAAGTACTGGTTGCTTTTATTCCTTCTTGATGTCCTTTGGTTTTAAAGGATTTTAAACCACGAGCCAGATGCTTTCATTGTCTGCACGTCACACATTTAATTTGTACACGCACACACGCGTCTTGGACGTTTCTTCCTGGTCATGCTAATCCCATAGCCCACGGTTTATTGTCTACATAGCCCAACGGTTGTTTATTGTCTACGGTTTATTGTCTAGCCATGAATGAAAAAGATTTTGTAAAACACGACAAAAATTTATCTAACTCCCAAACCTTTTATTTTATAAACCCCAAACACAAAAAGACGCCTAATTAATTCTGAAACTACAATCTATAACTAGTTCTTTCATGAAAATGTTTTAATGCAAATTGTATACAATCTGTACGTCAGACAGACATAAGTCGTCAATCCAAAATTAAATTATTGCATAACAAACCATCATATACACTCACACATAGCTAATAGGAAATTCATTCTCCCCCCCTCGGTACTTCCGGGAGGGAAAATCATAGAAAATGCAAGCTATATTTTTCATTTCAATTATTAGTACTCTACAGCTCTCTCTCTCTCTCTCTCTCTCTCTCTCTCTCTCTCTCTCTCTCTCTCTCTCTCTTTCTTTCTCTCTCTCTCTCTCGCACACACACACACGCATGCACAAAATATGATTTTGAAATGAAGTGGGATATTTCCGGTCAATATTTTTTCATATTCCACATAAGAAATTTACTAAAATCAGAACTAATTGTTATTCTGATTTAAAATTCTGGTTAGAAATTGTGAGCCAATTTTTAAAAATCTTGAGATTTTATTCCGTAAAAAATGACATGATCTCGGTCTAACTGGTAATAAATGGAGAAGAAGACAGCAAAAATAATGAGGGTATAACGACACATTTTTATAAGGAGGGATATATTTTGTTGACAGTAATGGACAGGAATAGACGAGAGTAACACGATAAAGAAGAATATTCCAGGAACTGATAAAAAAAACTATCTGTCTTAAAAAAGTAGTTTATCTTACTCGAAAAATGGCTTTCCTTGCTACAATTTCTAGTTTCCTCCTTACTTGTCGGAGAAATGGAACTTGTAGTATCTGGAAAAATGATTTTCATGTGTTCAATTTCCTAGTAGTCGTATAGTAACGCAGTAATACTTTTTGATTAATATTTTCTACACCTCTTTATCAGTATTTATAGGAACATCTATTAATTACATAGAATTAACAGTACAGTGAATTGGTGGCCTAATTATGTATGCAGCTAGAAATACAAGTTGAAATCATGCTATGATATACACTATTATCCTCCAATAGCGTCGCAACCCTGTTCCTAAAAAAAAACACGATAAAAACTGTGAAATGAACTTTTCAACCTTTTCTTTTGAAAAAAGTTTTATCTTTTCGTCGTTTATATTTTAAGCTCTTAATACCTCAGTCTAATTACTTTAGAAGTACAGAGAACTGACTGAACAATAATTTGGCCCAACAAGGAAAACCAAAAAGACCTTCCTTGGAATAACCTCTATTGGGTATTTCCAAGCACTCTACTAGGTCTAGGTGTTTATTTGCCAATTTCTTTTTGCTTCACTTAATCAATTTGATAATGGACGCTCTATTCTAAACAATTTTCCATCATGCACAGAATGTTTACCTTCAGTGGAGTCTATTATGATGTTTTCTTTAAAAGGACTGATAGTTGTTTTCGGATATAGCAGACACATATGAGTTGTCTTGACTCTTGTTTACGGTCCACTATCCTGTATCGGATATGACATCTTGAAAGTCTCTCTGATGGCTATCACCTATATTCTCAAAAGGAAGGCACGGCCTCTCGAGAATTGGAACCGAAGGCATTGCCAAATAACCCGCCTCGGGCTGGAGAGTCGAAGCGGAAGAAGGAAACAGCTGTAGCGCGAAATCCGATAAACTGGCCGTATTTTTTCTTCTTCTTCTTCCCCTTTTATGGACATACTCATCTGTCGAGGATATTTGCCCTTTATCCTCTTAATGTTTAGAAAAATCCGGCTTTGCCGGACTATTTTTCGCTCTGTAGGATCTCAAAGATAAAACGTATTTTATAAAAGTCCTTTTCATCTAGTGCATGCAACTCTATATGAAGAGCTAACGACGTAATTTCACAAAAAATAAAAATGCACATTATTCGTCAAAAGTAAAGCTTTCAATAAAAAAATAGAATATTCTTTCCAAGTTATTTTGGTGACTTGAAAACAGAATAAAAACTGTTTTCTAGAAATCTTACTTTTAACACTCACTTAAGGGAAATCAGCTACTGAAGTTATATTCATGACACGATTTTCAAAAAATATCTTCAAATGTCCATCGATCCTACCTAGTAGATGACGAAAATGAGGTCCGTTCAAAATTATATATATATATATATATATATATATATATATATATATATATATATATATATATTAATCTGGTAAAGCTCGAGCGGTCGCACCCTCAATAGCTGATTTCCCTTAAGGGAAATCTGCTAAAAAGACCAAGTTCGTTAATGGCTGAAATCCGACCGGTGGGAGGGGGGGGGTTTAAAGGAGGAGAATTTCGAAAATTCTTAATATCTCCGTAATTATGCGTCGGGTCGAAAAATTATATAGAACCAATATTATTACAAATATAATTTTCTATAAATAATGTCGTGTACATTTTTTCACAATATGGTTTATTAACCAAGATACCTGCATTTTATAGTTTTCGGCCTTCAGTAATGCCCCTCCCTCCACTCATTTCACAGTAAGCTGTTATATTATGAGGCTCTTCATTTGAAGCCCAAATACCAAATATTGTTCCCATTAGACATTTGCGTTTTGAGATAAATGCAAATACGTGACGCAAGTGGGAAATCTGCTTAGTTAATGCAGCCCCTGCATGAAGGACTTTTATCTATTTAATCCATGAAGAGTTCGCAATTTATGAAGATTTAATAATAATCCAATATAACGATTTGAAAACGATATTGTCATTTAACTAAGAACTGTGTCGTGTTGAGCATTGCATGATACATCAAGTTCCTTATATACCAGCCGATTGTCGGCACATACAACTACAAACCGATTGACTTTTCTCATCGACTAAAAAACGTAACTCAAGTACAACAGGACGAAATACATATTTTTACTGACTCGTACAGTCCAATACACACAGACCCGTACTCTACATCCACTCACCATACAGATAAAAGAGAACAATAATACATTACAAACTGACTATAAGAAAATAATTAGTGGATACCTGGGCATATGGAAATAAAAGAAAATACTATAATAGGAAACTTACAACAGACAAACCTGACACGATAAACCATGTATGACGCTATTATATGAAATCTTTTATAAACTAAGTCTGAATGGAGTAAGAAAGATAGTGGTTTCTGACCAACACAACATTACAACCAATAAAGCACACAAATGGAGAATGGTCTTCGTGTAGCTCGAGTTCAAGATTGGAAGAAGTGTTGGCAAAGATATAATGATGGCTTGTGTTCTCCGCTTCTTGACTAAATCTAGCAGAAAATGCCCTTTAGGAGTTACAAATACGTATTCGTACCAAATATATATATTTTTTTATATTATTTGATTTGTGCCCCACATCGATGGTGATTGGCAAGAATTGTTAAGGGGTAGTTAGAATAATATATTTATTCCTTCATGTACACCTTGGTTGTACTTTATTTTTATATTATGGAAAATATCCCTTAAATATCTGATTGTTTCTCATGTCCGAGCTTTGTCTAAATGAATATAATAAAAGTTATTCCTTTATATAATAAAAGTTATTTGGAAGACTGCATCCAACGAAAAAACCTTCACATACCCCACGACAGAACTACTAACTGACAGCAGCCAATATATTCCTCAAATACTAACATATCTAAAACATATAAACATTTACAAAAACATATAGTATAAAATAGAATAGTTCTACAGCACACTTAAAAAGATTTATTTAAATATGCTGTAGAACTATTCTATTTTATACTATATGTTTTTGTAAATGTTTATATGTTAGTATTTGAGGAATATATTGGCTGTTGTCAGTTAGTAGTTCTGTCGTGGGGTATGTGAAGGTTTTTTCGTTGGATGCAGTCTCCCAAATATGCCATCCTCGCATTATAAAACTCTGCCTTACCAAGCTAACTACTTCATTATGCCGACGGATTCGAAGACTCCTTGTAGAATTGTTTAGGGTATCTCCTTCAGCAGCTATTATCATAATCATAATCATTTGTAATTACGTGAATATTCTGTTTTCAGCTCTGGATGACAGTTGTGAGGTTTGCTTCCAATTCTATTAATATTCATCGGGGGACAATGTTTTCATGTTTAATATCATTAAAAAGCCAATGGTGTAAAAATTGTTTAGTATCAGAAAGTTACGATTCATTACGAATACAAAATTATTACTTCCAGTCAATGCTTCATACGAATTAGTTCCTTTCCCAAGAGGATGCTTGAAAAGAATTGAATAGTATTTAGTACTAATATTAAGGTAATATTGTTATTTATTACGATTATTCATTGATAAAATAAGTCGGGTAAAAACTATGCTAAACGCAATACTCGTCAAATCCCGAGGATATACACAACGGTTATAAGATGTGAATATAATATAATACGTGGGGCTCAGGTATGTCATGTGAGTTAAAGCGTTGACCTTATCTCACATGGTAAACCTAGAGTGGCGAGTTCGATTCCCGCCTGGGCAAAGGAATTTATTTAGTGACGAAATTCATTAAATGAAATCCTTAGTCCCACCCTGGCTAGAAAAGGGTGGTGACCTGTAGATAACCCGTCCCAATTAGCCTTAGTTGCAAAAAGTGGACGTTAATAAATAATTTAAATTTAATACGTGAATGACTGAATGGAGATGATTTGTTTATGTGATGAAAAGACAGGGATTATTTAGAGCTTAAGTTAATCCAATCTTAATATATGGCGGGGGCCATACTTATTAGAAGCCGTCAACTAACAGGTAGCTAAGCTGATTATTAATATATCTCTTTTACACTTGCTAGGAAGCCACTGTGCCTAATTTAATTTACTTTCCCGGGCTAGTAAGGGCTCGTTACTGCCAAGTGTAACTACACTGTTTACAAGTTTATATATAACGTCGTTAGTCTGGGAGAAAACAACTAGACGGCCATGTAGCGGTTAGTTTGTGATAAAACGCATACTCTACCGTGCTTCCTGCATTTCTAATAACCAATAAATCAAGAAGAAGAGCCTGTCACTACGTAAATTCTACCCACATATAGTTTTGAGCACCATATACTCTCTAATAATTACATTGGCTGAACGTACCGTATGCGTATTTTTAACACGTTGACTGCGGAGATTTTCAACATTTTTCAGTGGGGCGGAAACTTTTTTTTTGTTAATTAGTTTCGTTTTACTTTACTTTAACTGTATATTATAAATTGTATCATCTTTTAATTGTTTTCCGCGAAAAAAACCGCTGAACGACACATTGTCGTCAACCGCACCGGGAAAGCACCATACTCCCTAGCCGTAGTCTAATAATGTAATTCACTAGTGTAAACCGTAAAATTAAACAATAAATGCATATTTCACAATCACTGATTGATGAATTATTATTCAGTAATTTATAATTGATTTTTTATTTATATTTCGTAAAATATAAAACAATTTGGAATTATAAATTCGGTTTAGCCCCCCCCCCCCCCCCACCCCCCCCCCCCCCCCCTTCCCGCCATAATGTAATTCATGGCTTTCGTTTTCAGTAACTCACATTGAGCGTGAAACTCCGCTGATACACGAGTTTCTTATTTACTATCTAAATCTCAATTATTTTAAATTCATTTTAGATACATATTCCATTTTATTCAACAATTTATATATTTTATTATATCTTGTTTAATATTTTTTGTTTTGGATTCTATATTATGTATATCAATTTGTTGTGTTGGATTTCTATTTATTGTTCGATTTCAATTTATTGTTCAATTTCTATTATTTGAGTTCCATTTTTGTTTTCTATTTCTGTTTTGCGTTCCATTTCTGTTTTTGTTTTTCCATTTCTGAATTTTTGTTCCATTTCTGTTTTTGTTCCCCATTTTGGTTTTGTGTTCCATTTCTGTTTTTGTGTTCCATTTCTGTTTTTGTGTTCCATTTCTTTTTTTTTTTGTTGCCCATTTTGGTTTATATTCCATTTCTGTATTTTGTTTTTGTGTTCCATTTCTGTTTTTGTTTTTCCATTTTGTTTTTATGTTTCATTTCTGGTTTTTGTTTTCCATTTTGTTTTTGATTTCCATTTCTGTGTTTTGTTTTTCCATTTGGTATTGTGATCCATTCCAGTCCTGTTTTAGCAGATTTCCCTTGAGGGAAATCAGCTATTGAGGTTGTACTCATGACGGAATTTTCGACATTTTTCTTCAAATGTCCATCGATCCTACCTAGTAGATGACGAAAATGAGGTCCGTTCAAAACTGTATATATATATCTATATATATATCTATATATATCTATATATATATCTATATATATATATATATCTATATATATATATATATATATATATATATATATATATATATCTATATATATTATATATATATATATATCTATATATATATATATATATATAATATATTTGTCTGTTACTGCTCTAGCGGTCGCAATTTTTTTTTAATCCTTACCAAACTTCATATTTAAGCGTTTTAAATGTAAAAAGAAAGATCAAGTTCGTTAACGGCTGAAATCGGACCAGTGGGAGGGGGTTTAGAGGAGGGAGGATTTTCGAAAATTCAAAATATCTCCGTTACTATTCGTCGGAACGGAAAATTATACAGAATCAACTTATTACAAATTAAAATTTACTATAAATATTGTTATATAAACATTTATTCTCTATCTTGAATATTAACCGAGATATTTGCAGTTTTCAGTTTTCACCAAACCGCCACTACTCATGTTACGCAAACAATACTCTGATGCATAATAAATCACATTATTGGAAGTTTAAATACCAAAAATTGTATTCAAGAGACCTTTATTATACGAGATACATGCAAATATGAACTGGTGACTCCCCCCCCCCATCTTAGAGTTTTGGACTACTAAAAAATTTTATTGATTGAGATAACAATTATTCTGACTCATTATTAATTTAAAGTACTAAGATATAGTAAATAGTTCTCAATAAAATTAATGTGTTATATTCTGATATATTTTCAGTAATTGTTTTTCTTTCCGGTGTGACGGCGGGACCCGTTTGTTTACATTTCTAACCTAAACGCTTCCTGTCGGCAGGCTATTGAAATTGGATGAAACATTTCTTATTTCCGTTTGTATTTATTCACGGTGTTGTGTTAGCAGTATGTATATTTATCTATTACTAAACTTCACGCTGGAAATCTGCTTAGTTTACGCAGCCCCTGCGTGACGGACTTTTTCGTTTCAGTTCTGTTTTCTGTTCCATTCCTGTTTTTGTGTTCCATTTCTGTTTCGTGTTACTTTTCTATTTTTCATGTTACATTTCTGTTATGTTCGTTTAAATTAATTTTGTTTCGTTTCGTTTTTTTTTTTTTAATTTTATACAGTTTTTTCCCCCCGAGCTGCGAAGCTCCAAATAAATAAATAAATAAATATAAATTCGGGTTTGAAATAATATTTTTCCAACAAAATAGGCTTGTTTTAATTCATTTAGCTACTTTTTAAATAGATATTTATCATTAGCAATTATTATTAACGATAACTTTAAAAAAAATAATCATTCAAACTTACCTTTTTGTAAAATAGTTGAAAACAATTAACTATTTTACAAAAAGGTGTTTAAAAAAAAACAGGGAATCTTGCAGCGAAGAAGCAATTGTCTCAAGGACCTCTTTCACTGTACTAGAGTCAAATACGGAATGGTTTGGGAAAGTCTGGAGCAATCCCCACCCATTTAACTTTGTCTTATGACCTGACGACAACGTGTCGGGGCCCACCCCTGGGAAGACTCACGAAACCGACGTGTCATTAGCCGCAGTCAATTCTGCAATGGCCCTTAATCCAAATTTCACCATAAGACATTGTCAATTACTCTAATATTCGAGATTTTTTTTCCCCCATCGACCGTACTTACGTCAAATGCCTTCGTGTTCTGGAATGCGGATATATAAATCTAAACTGTACTGAACTCCCGTGAAAAGCGACCTGACTTAAACAGATAATCAAGAGTTAGTCTCAAGGAGATAAAGTATATTCACCTTATGCACAAGAATAACTAAAATGAAGGCTTTAGGGAAATTAAAAATATTCTCTAAAATGAAAGGACTCTATTCTATTGCCTGATAGTTAGCCATCCTTCGTCACATAGTCAAATGATTGACATTAACTAGTAAGAGTTAATAAATTAAGAGAGTTGAGCGAAAATCAATTTTATGAAAGATCCTTCAAGTGTTGTGAATCTATCCATATATGAAAAAAGTCCATCACGCAGGGGCTGCGTAAACTAAGCAGATTTCCCACGTGAAGTTTTACAATAGGGAAATCTGCCTAATAACAACTGTAGTAGTAAGAAACCTCTAAAACTAAAACATTATTTAGGGCGTAATAACCCAGTAGTTTCTAGCCCCAAAAAACAGTTGACCTAACCTCTAAACCTATTCACGAGGGACGAATAGTTATGGAAACGGCCACCAGAGCTCTCGGCGGAAAGTCCGAACATAGCCTGGTGACCACACGCAGAATACAAATGCAAATATCTCGATTAATATTCAAGATACAGAATAAATGTATAGAACAATATTTATAGTAAATTTAGCAATAAGATTATTTACTTCTATACAATTTTTCGATCCGACGCATAATAACGGAGATATTTTGAATTTTCAACGAAATCCCCCCCCTCTAAACCCCCCCTCCCACTGGTCCGATTTCAGCCTGGTTAACGAACTTGAATCTGTCCTTTTTACATTAAAACGAATAAATTCCGAGTTTGGTAAAGAATCAAACAAGAATTGCGACCGCTAGAGCGTTAATAACCCCCCCTCCCAGACAAATATAATATATATATATATATATATATATATATATATATAGATATATATATATATATATATATATATATATATATATATATATATATAGATATATATATATATATATATATATATAGGATCTTAATATATATATATATAGATATATATATATATATATATATATATATATATAATTTTGAACGGACCTCATTTTCGTCACCTAGGTAGGATCAATGGACATTTGAAGAAATTTTTCGAAACTCGCATCATGAGTACGACCTCAATAGCTGATTTCCCTTAAGGGAAATCTGCTAAAACAAATAAAACACATTATTAATACTAGTCTCTATGTATAATTCCCTATGAATAATTCCTAATTTATTATTTCATTAACACTTGCTTTTTGTATATTTGGTTCCATAGGTATATCAATCCTTAATCTTAACAACAATAATGTTAATGTTAACAACAAATGCATTAGTGTTGCCCAGACAATTTATTCTCGACAAATGAATAAGGGAAATATAGAACCACATCATTATACACATTAAATAAAAAAAACACTCGGTAAATGAAATGTTTTATATAGAAGGGGGATGAAATGAATAAAACCCCTACGAAGCTCCGAGTTAGGTACAAACTTTCCAGCCTCACTTTTAAATGCTCTTTTTAATCCTGCTCTTGCAGCGAAAGTCGGCTCTGAAACATTTTTTAAATTCAAAGTGTTCCTCATCGTTTTTATTCATCATTCAAATGTCATTTTGAGTATTTCATTGCTAGAATAAAATGTTTAATATGAATGATTTAGTAGAACTTTTAGTTTAAAATACTCAAGTTTCCTAACTAGCGTGGATTACCCATTATACACTGGACTTGATGAGAACAAAGCGCCAGTACATACTGAATTGCTGAATACCTCGGCTATTATGGAAAATATAACTATTTCCCATAATAGCTAAGGTATCTGGTTGTTTTTTTTAGAGGGGAGGGGCCTAAGATCAATGCATCGCCTTACACAATATTCTTACATTTTTCATCTCTGGGCACTCTACGTCTATAGTATTGAGGTTCAAGTACCGAATAGGTGTTAAATTAGAAAAAATCCGACAAGCAGGGGCAGCGTAAACTAAGCAGATTTTCCACGTAAAGTTATACAATAGAGAAATCTCCACACGAGTGCCGAACAGTTAAGGAAAAAGGCCGAACTAGCTTTCGGCGGGAACAAATAGAAGCGACCATAACTCGTCCGTTACACTTAATAAAAATGGAACTATCTCGGTTAATATTCAAGATAGAGAATAAATGTATCGAACAATATTTATTGTAAATGTAATTTGCCATAAGAATGGTTCTATACAATGTTTCGATCCAACGTATAGTAACGGAGATATTTCGAAAATTCGCCCACTGGTCCGATTTCAGCCCTTAACGAACTTGATCGAAGAAATTAATGTTTTCTGAACATCAGTTGGCCTACACCTATTTCCATAGTTCTGTAAGTGGATGAATGTTTAGAGTTTATTCTATTATAGGTATAGAATTTCATAGCCATGTCTAACAACAATTTAACCGTATCAGACTGGAATCGAACCGACAACCCTCAAATTATAAATGAACAATATCCACTCAAAAGTTAGAGGGGATATAGACTTTAATTTACGAAACAGGCGTCAATATGAACTATATTACAACAAAGTTTTTGGGAATGGGAACTTTTAAGTTACGAACTGCTAACTCCAACATCAAACAATAATACACCTCAAGTTATAATAACAAATGCTGATTTCATGTTTTGAATACCATAAAACGGATGGTAACAAACGTGTAATCATGCTGCTTAATATTTTTTTATGGAAAAGTAAGACCAATATTATGCAGGGAGGCTAGACCATTGTTATCCACAATTATTGGGTAATGAAGCATAACTCACAAAAACACTGTTACACATAAACATTTTAAGAAATGACTCAACACGTAACATACCAAAATGATAAAGAAAATTTGTTAGAATCACTGAAAAAATATATTATTTTCAGAGTGATTATAACGTAAAAAAAACATAAACTCTTTTACTACTGTATACAAAAATGAATAACAAAATGCAGGGTCATTATGAGCAATTTAAAATAAAAAAGTCCGTCACGCAGGGGCTGCGTAAACTAAGCAGATTTCCCTTGTGAAGTTTAGTAAATAGATAAATATACATACTGCTAACACAACACCGTGAATAAATACAAACGGAAATAAGAAATGTTTCATCCAATTTCAATAGCCTGCCGACAGGAAGCGTTAGGTTAGAAATGTAAACAAACGGGTCCCGCCTCACACCGGAAAGAAAAACAATTACTGAAATATATCAGAATATAACACATTAATTTTATTGAGAACTATTTACTATATCTAGTACTGTAATTAATAATGAGTCAGAATAATTGTTATCTCAATCAATAAAATTTTAGTAGTCCAAAACTTCAAGATGGGGAGGGGGGGGGAGTCACCAGTACATATTTGCATGTATCTCGTATAATAAAGGTCTCTTGAATACAATTTTTGGTATTTAAACTTCCAATAATGTGATTTATTATGTATCAGAGTATTGTTTACGTAACATGAGTAGAAGTGGCGGTTTGGTGAAAACTTAAAAATACAGATATCTCGGTTAATATTCAAGATAGAGAATAAATGTATATAACAATATTTATAGTAAATTTAATTTGTAATAAGATTGATTCTGTATAATTTTTCGATCCGACGTATAGTAACGGAGATATTTCGAATTTTCGAAAATCCTCCCCTCTAAACCCCCCCTCCCATTGGTCTGATTTCAGCCGTTAACGAACTTGATCATTCTTTTTACATAAAACGTTTAAATATGAAGTTTGGTAAGGATTAAACAAAAATTGCGACCGCTAGAGCGGTAACAGACAAATATATATATATATATATATATATATATTATATATATATATATATATATATATATATATATATATATATATATGTATACAGTTTTGAACGGACCTCATTTTCGTCATCTACTAGGTAGGATCGATGGACATTTGAAGAAAAATGTCGAAAATTCCGTCATGAGTACAACCTCAATAGCTGATTTCCCTTAAGAGAAATCTGCTAAAATCCATTTTCGTAGAAACAAATATAGATGCTAATAGGAATGACAGAAACAGAATTATTAACTATATATTTTGAGCTGCATTTCCCAGTTTTAGCAGATTTCCCTTAAGGGAAATCAGCTATTAAGGTTGTACTCATGACGCGATTTTCGAAGTTTTTCTTCAAACGTCCATCGATCCTACCCAGGAGATGACGAAAATGAGGTCTGCTAAAAACTGGATATCTATCTATCTATATATTTGTCTGCTACCGCTCTAGCGGTCCTAATTTTTGTTTTATCTTTATCAAACTTGATATATAATCGTTTTATACAAAAAGACAGATCAAGTTCGTTAACGGCTGAAATCGGACCAGGGAGAGGGGGGGTTTAGAGGGGGAGAATTTCAAGCATTCTTAATATCTCCGTTATTATGCGTCGGGTCGAAAAATCGTATAGAACCAATCGTATTGCAAATCTAATGTTCTATAAATGTTGTCATGTACATTTTTTCAGTATCTTTATTATTAACTGAGATATTTTCATTTTTTAGTTTTCGGTCTTCAATAAACCCCCACTCCTACTCATCTCATATTAACAATTGTCTACTACGCTATGAAGCATTGTATTTGAACGTTAAATACCAAATATGGGTCTCATTGACCTTTTAATAAAAGACTGTTCTTTATAATTGTAGATTGATTCGGTAAATCATCTTGTAACTCCAAACGTGATTATGAAGTTCTCACACAAGAAAAATGGTTCGTTTATCACAATATTTTGGAAACATATCTTGGTCATTTTAGAATTGAAATATTGTTCATCGCAGAGTGGTTTAATCTCTCAAAATCTCTTATAATATATATCCTCTCTTGTAGATTTATTGGTAGCGTTGCTATATATCTTTATTTCATGCCCAGGCGGAGTGAAGGCTGGTTTTCCCGATAGCCTATATATTCTGAAGCCGTCATTTTGAACACGATGAAAAACAAAAAAGGTCCAGCGATTTACTCTGATATATTTATTGTAAGTGGTTTTTGAAATACGATCTCTTTGGAATGATTCTTACGTGGCTGAACCCAATCATTAGGTTATTCAGATTGCAGATGGTTTGGTACAGTATTCCTGATTTCAGGTTATGTACTGTTTTCATTCCTGTATTTCAATCGTGTAGCAAAATATACGTTATTGCTCAAAGTAGTGCGTATAACAACGTTTCCATTATAAATAAAACAAAATATACACATAAAATTGAATTGGTAAATAATATGAGAATAGACCTGTTAATGACACATACATATATTTATCAAATAATTAAAATGGCTTTCCTGTTACTGTTTTCCTCGCAGAGTATCCCTCTAACGTGGGAATTTATTTAAATTTTGTGTGCTCCATCCTTTGGACACTACACACATTTCAATGATTACATTATAGTATTTCGTATACAATAATTAATTATAAACATTATAATAACAAAAAAAATAATAAAATGGAAAGGAAAAAAAAACATATGTAAACATTACATACGTGTATATACAGTAGGTGTAGATCTACAAAATGATGTCCAGTTCTTGAAGAAATGCACTAAATCCCTTGTTGAATAAAAGTTTTGGTTTGCCCATCGGCCATGTTCCGTTTTGTAAGGTAATGTACTTGATGAGTTTTGTTCTTGGTCCGTCAAGTAATGTAGAATAAGGTAAGGTACGTGTAATAAGAGTGGGTCACATGTCTGTTCAGTCTCATTGTCATATTTGCATGTATTTGTGTTTGTTAGTTTAAATTTGTAGAAGTACCTTTTTGTAGGTCCATGTCCTGATATAAATTGTATTTGTTTAGAATTGTTGAGAGTTATTTTTTGTCTCTGGTATATAGTTGGTATGTACTTATGTAATTGTCGTCCTTTAGTAGTGTTTGCCCATCCGTCCTTTAGTAGTGTTTGCCCATCTTTCGTTCCATTTTTTATAAGATTCGTTTCTCAAAAGAGTTTTGACGGTCTGCTTAGTCAATTTAGAGTATGTAATAGTTATCGTTTCGTTTCTTGAAGCTGTATTGGCAAGTTGGTCTGCTGTGTCATTTCCTAAATTTCCCTAGTGCCCTTTTATCCATGCTATTGCCACTATTACATTTTTCTGTCTACATAGTGTAATAAATCTTCTCATCTGTTCAGTCTGTTAATTATTGTAACGTCAGGATTTTTGTTATTGTAAATGCGGTCTATGTTAATTTTTCTGTCCGTATGGATTATACTTGTCTCTCTGTCACTTGAAATGACGTGCAGTGTTTTGAGTGCCTCAGTAATTGCAAGGTTTTCTGCTTGATTTTTGTACATACTGGTGATAGTCTGTATTCTCCTCTCTGTATAATATTTAAATATTTAAAATGATGTACGCACACCCAACGCCATCCTTGTTTTTACTTCCGTCAGTGTATATATATGATATGTCCACGTTATGTGTAAGTTGTCTAATGGTGTAATGTAATCCTATGGGAGAAACCAGTAAGTATGTCTCACGTATTTTTCTATTTCGTATGATGTAATATTTTGTAATGTAAAGTCTTGTGGGATTTCATTCAATTTCAATAACATATGTTGCCTAATAATTTACTCAGCTTTGATATAAATTGGCAGTGTCTGCTAATACACATGAAGCCTCATAAGATAAAGTACGATATCCGTTAGCAATTTTTATCGCAATTAGCCTTTGCACTCTTTCTAATTTTTTGGCATTTCTTTTCACCCCCAAGTATATCGTGGTCAGAACGTCGGATTTAAGACCCCAAGATACTCTAGCAGCCATCGAGAGTCCGTTTAAAAAGGCTTGTAAAGATTTGTAACAGCAACCCATTATTAAATTTCCTTTCACTATCTTCTAGGAAGGAACGATCGACATTTGATTTGAATTAAACATTTGCGTGCGAATATTTCGAAAATCGAGACATCAGCACAATTTAATTAACGGATTACTGGGAATCTGGAGAATTTTACCTAAAATGACTTTGTGAGCCCGGTTAAACAATCCGGTTATTTTTAGTTGGAATTATGATACCGCACTTGATTAAGGAAATTCGCTTATTTTATGGAGTTTGTAAATATAAAATGCAAATGCTAGAGAATGTATAAATTTTAAAACAGGACCTTCAAAGCTTTCAGATACAGAGTGCATCAGGATTCCGAGTATTTTACATGCGATAAACTGTTCCTCGGGAAAGGTAGAGTATAGTGTTTCTTTATTTTATGAAAATGTAATATTTTTATAAGAAAATTTTTAAAAAAATGTAGTCTGCCCGTAGAAGAAAAAATAAACCAGGCTCCAAAAGACCCAAGGCAATCAAAAAAGAGTAAGACTTAAGAAAAAAAAGTACCATAAGGACATTCATTAATTAAATTGTTACAGCTGAGATACTGTTAGCTTCATTAGAGCAATATATAGTTATAGAATTAATTAGAGTTACGATTTAGCATTAGAGTTTACGTATTACATCATTATAAAGTTAAGCACTCATTACTTATTCTGTGTGTCTTTCCTTCGCTTTTCAAGGCATAAAGGAAGTTAATCTATGAAAAAAGAAGAGGTGATCCCGTAAATTGAATGAGAAATGTAAGAGGGCGTTCTGTAACGAACCTAAATTGAATGACGGGACTTGAGTAGTAGTGAAAAGCAGAAGAGGAGTGGGAGTGACTGCACGACTCTAGATCATCCCTTGGTGTAATGAATGAAAACACAATTATTGACAATGAAAGGGCTTGATGAAGCCCTATTGTATATTTGGTGCTTAGCTTCCAGACAGCCAATTCACGCTCTCTCCGCTTACTCTAGCTCGATTCCCCACATTTTTTATTAATCGTTTAAGTCAGGAATGGCTGTGATAAAGATTACATAATAAGGAAGGTCTATGAATAATCTCTAACCCACCTAACTAATAAATGTTTCTCGTGAAACACTTAAGCATTTACTTTTTAACAATACATTCGTTCAATAGCAAGGAATTTAATAGCCAATAAGGATCAATAATAATGCCTTGTCCTCTATTGTTTTTAATATTATTCAGAGTGTACTTTCGGAGTCAGTGCTCCATCTTCAGTGCCTCATTGAGAGTCACCTGGCGTTTGTGGTCCAGGCTACACAGCTATAATCAGGCACTGACGACGCGAGCGCTGACTCCGAAAGTTCACTCTGCATAATATTAAAAACAGTAGAGGACAAGGCCTTTTTATTGATCCTTATCAATTGGTTCCTCTACCATCCAGCATATTCCAGAAAATTTAATAGCATTCAATACAAGGTCCTTTAGCATAACAATATTTGACAGAAACTTTGTTGCTGAAAACATTTTACAGGAAAATACAGACAATATATTTGTTCAAACTAATTAATACACAACAATAAAGTAACAGTACGTAGTAACTGAGAAATTAACAAAGTCTCTTAGATGCCTAGAATTAAGGGAATATATTTTGGTTCCAAATTGTAGTCTGTCAAAATGCAGCAGACACCAATCTAAAATAAAACATGTCTGAGTAGAGAAAACGAGCAGAAAGTTAAATAATTCCAGATTATAGTGTAATTATGTTTGATTTATTTATTTTGGAGCGTTCTCAGCGAGGCGATATTGTTTATAAAAAAACAAAGTATATAAACAAAATACAAAAATGAAAACAGTAACAAGAAAAAAGTAAACAACACATTAGAACAGAGCAAACGAAGAACGTAAACAAATAACAAAACGCAACTAAATAACAGAACGCAACTAAATAACAAAACTCAACTAAATGATAGAACTCAACTAAATGACAGAACACAATCAAATAACAAACCGTTACTAAATAGCAAAACGCAACTAAATAACAAAACTCAACTAAATGACAGAAAACAATCAAATAACAAACCGTAACTAAATAACAGAACGCAACCAAATAAGTATATGTTTGATATATAAAATATGTTTACTTTGATATGGGCAAATTGCTAACAGCCGTGAATTAAAAGAATTAATCGCTTAAAAAAATGTCAGACTTATTAATTAAAAGTATTTTGATTTTATTACAAAAGCATATCTAAAGTAGAAATTTCTCACTGTTCTATTCACAAGAGACTATGTATGACATTAATATAAGTCTTTTCTCTTTTAGAAACACCTTACGATAAAGCACATACTGACAGACTGCAACCAACGATAAAACCTTCACATCGTGGGGTATGTGAAAATATGACAGAACTATTAACTGTCAGCAGCAAATATATTCCACAAATACTAACAAATCTAAAACACGTCAACATTTACAAAAATATATAATACAAAATAGAATAGGTCTACAGCAAAAGATTTAAATGGTTAACTTTTATTGTTTTCTTAGACAAAGCACGGATATGAGAAAGAATCAGATATTAAAGAAATATTTTCCATAATACGTATAAAAGTAAAAAAAAGGTAAGCACATGAAGGAGTAAATATATCATCATAATAATGCCAACCACCATCCCTGTGTGGCACAAAACTAAATAAATAAATTAAAAAAAAAATAATATAAATGTACTAGTATAACAACATTTTTTTATTAAAACCATTTTAAATTGTTGTCTTTATTACTAGTCTAATGTTTATTAATTGTCTTTATTACTAGTATTTAATTTTTTATTTGTTGTTTCAGTTTTTGTTATTTTTCTATAATTTTGTTTTCATTTTACATTGTGAAACTTTGAGCCAAATCGCCAAGATGCGGGTGCTCCTGTATAAATAAATAAATAAAATTTTTTTTTAGAAAGTGTAGTAGATAGCATTTAACTCTGTGTAGGTGCAATCCTGATTATAATTGGCTATCGTTGGATGAGACTTTGTCTTTCACCTTTAACATACTACCACTGACAAGGAAATAGAAATGATGGAACACACTTGATCATATTAGCTGATTTCTCTTAAGCTTGAGAACTCATGACGCGATTTTTACAACTTTTTTTGAAATATCCAGAAAATGAGGCTCGTTAATATTTACACATTCAAAACTCCTCAACATTATTTTCATTATGGTATTAAATTGGATATGGCATGTCAATTTACTAATAGTAAAAATTTAATGAAATTAATTAGATGTCACGGTACTTTTTTTTTGTATGAAACAGTCAGATTTTTTTATTATTACACTTTTACATTACTCACCACATATTATCATAGTCTTATAATCATAAGTTTATAAAGTATAAAGGAGGCAATTTTGAAATTTGCTAATTAACCGATCTAAAAGGGCAGCCATGAGGGTTAAGAGATATGAAATAATGGTTTGATAGAACAGGTAGATTAGCCTAGTTGAACTAAGCCTCAATATAGGCACCTATAAAGTTAAATACTGAAAAATATATTACAAATATAAATTGTATTCATACCATCTACCAAACCAGAATTTATGATAATAATTATAAAACTTTTTTTTTATTTGTTAACGACTACGTAATATTTAGTGAGCCTAATCAAGACCGGTCACAACTCTTTTTTTCTAAAGTAAATTTATTCAGCAAACTACATTACAATTATTTCAGACTTGCATAATAATTTACAAAGTGTTTGGAATATACTTTTAGCACAAGTGAAGTATAATACAGTATATAATAAAACTCTCTTCTATATTAACATTATAATAAAACTGTGTGGTGGCATTACATAATAGTAAATTCGGATAAAAAAATCATAGTGACAGTATGTTTCCGTTATATAGGATCATAAAATAACAACTTGAGTTATAAATTAAATTCAAAACAAAGTAGTTTGCGGTATCTTCCAACGCTTTTCCGATATTTATACAAGTTAATGTAATCTCCTCCGTTCAAGATGGATATTACTTGTTCCCTGCTGAGACTAATTCGGCCAAATGCTTTAAGGCGAAACTCCCGGAGAATAGGACAAACAGGGAGGAAGTGACAATTGTCTTCAGGTTTCTGGAAGTTACGCACTGAGCAGTTGGCGGTCTCATTCTAATCCAAGACCTCTCTATTCTAACCAGGATGGGACTAAAGATTTTGAATTCGCCACTAAATAAAGTTTTCTTGTTATCAAGGAAAATGAACCCTTGACTATAGGTTTGTAAGCGTGCATTGCTAACCAGAGCTCCAAGAAAAATATAAAAAAAATACATATTTCGATTTCTCGTACTCTCTCACTCTCTCTCTTTCCTGTCAGTGGTAGTAAAGTATAAAATAGCCAACATTGAGAATATTTCTCCTTTCATAAATGAACCATTTCAAAATTCAATGAAGGAAATCTCATGGAATATTAATACATTCTATTTGACAGAGGGTCTACATTGAAATTCATATAACTAAAAAACGTTTCAGAAATGGAACAAATATTCTAAATACAATTAATTATTTATATTTTAAGATAAATCCAATGTTAACTAAATTATTGACGAATAGATTCGTGTATATTGACAAAAAGATTTATTGTCATAATTGCAGCAGTCTCATGAAACATTAATAAATTCTGTGCGGAGACTGTAAATCGAAATCAGAATTTTGATTTTTGAAACCGAAAAATATATTCTAAAAAAACAGTTCTGAGCAAAAATATTGACATATAAATGTTAAAAATACTGTAAGTGGTAGCTTCGATTTCTATAAGGCTTATGTTGTACAGAGTATATAGTGCACTAGAGACTGAGGTGGAGAAGGTAAGTATAGACTTTAAGGTATTTAAAGCCATGGGACTAAAATGAAAAATCAAAACCATTTCTAAAACTTTTCAGACCACATATATGGTCCAAATATGAAATAAAATATAAGAAAAAGATAGTTTTATTAAGTGACCTTTGTCACAAAAATCTAAAGTGAAAAACCAAAAAAAAACTGGGCTCCATGGCCAATTATTTGATTTGGATTGATGAATAATTGTTGAACGACGGCAGTAACGTAAATAAGTATGTTCTACGTTAATCATTTCAACGCCACACGTATGGAGAGAACGAGCTTAAGAATGTTATTAATAACAGCTTATAATTAGAGAAATAAAGGACTAAAATTTGATCTTAATTAGTAGATTTTTTTTTGTAATGAAGTTAAGATAATCTTCTTTATTAACTTTAATAAGGGGTAATATTACTTTATATCTTATCAGTGGGGGAAAAAGAGCAAGTATATAACGAAGGGTGGTTATAAGGAGTGGGAGCGATAAGGGAGGTTTTTGTCGGAGAGTAGAGACCGCACAGCGGTGGCCACAGCAATAAACTTATTAATTAACTAGCACGCTTTACCGTCCTAAGGGAAATTGCAACAATAAATAGCTGAATATTATAAACGCTATATGCACCACTAACGTGACTTCAAATAAATAATAAAAGATTAAAATAATAATGCGATCAAAGACAGTGAACTACATAATAGGATGTTTGTATTGGAATGTTGTCTTCAATTCTACTATAAAGATTGAAAGACGAAGATAATTTCAGTGACAATTTAAATATAACATAACAAATTTGTTATAGAATTGGACGTCTTTTTCTCTCTCTCTAAGTACACAATATTTTTCACTTCCAACAACACTGCCGTAATATAACATAATTCATTACTGAATGCATTATTAATAAAAACTATTTATCAATTTCCTTTTACAAGAGATCATTTGGAATTATCTCAGCCCGTACCACGTGCTTATTTAGGCCAGTACAATAACCAACTGAACCACTTCTAAGACAAATATAAATTATAAATTATTTTAGGTGAGGCAACCTCAAGGTTACAAGAGAAGTAATTTGTTAGGGAATATAATGAAAGATTGTTATATTTATATCTCTTTGGAATATTTATATCTCTCTTTATAGGTTAGGTGTAAAACATATGGTTTGTAGATTCAGAAGATAGGCTTTTGTTCTTGGGTCATGCGTTGAAAAATAAAGAGATACATACTGATTAAAGATTCTAAATATTATTTTGTGCTTAAGAACATAATTAATTCATAATTAAGTAAGATTCCCCTTCATTCAAACTCCAATTGCTGGAAGGTAAAGAATGCAGATCAGGATTACAGACAAAACCTTTATTTTCAAAATGGTTTATTTTGGTATTTTCAGAGCACTCGTTCCATTTCCAGTGCCCTATCGGCAAACACAACTAAAAAAAGTCCGTCACGCAGGAGCTGCGTAAACTGAACTGTTTTCCCATTTATTGGTATATCTCACTACTTATCATAATACATATAGCATTAATAGCTTAACAATATTCGCTCCATAACATTTTTAGGCCCGACTCATTACAACAGAGATATCATAATTAACAGAATATTTAGAATCCCCCCCCCAATATTCTGTTTAGTGTTAAATGAAAGATTTAAATATGGATATGGTATAGATCAGATAATCATTTTCGAGTCAAGAAATATAATATTCATTGATAACGCCATCTCATAAGGTATTTGCATATATCTCATCTCGTGAAGATCTACTGCAAAGAATTTTCGGTATTTAAGATTAAAATGATACGTTTTATCAAATGCTATCATCTAATTAATGTGCAATGGCTCATAGTAACGCAGATATTTAGAAGTTCGTTACAAATCATAGTAATCAATGTTATACATCAACGTCTAATTTGTGCTGACATGACAATTTGGAATGGGTTATCTACAGGTTATCACCCAACCATGGCGGAATTGCAAATTATTTTTTTTTTAATGAATCTGTCACTACCTGAACCCAAAAATGTTAAAAAACGATGTGAAATTAGATTAAAATGATCATCAGTTATTTTATAAATACCAAACATATTTATTACGTATATATGTATTTACTGATTTGTAAAACATATAATTAGATTTAATGACTGTTTCATCTTATCAAACTTGTTTCACATTATTTTTTTAATCTTTTTTAAGTTAATCCACTTTTAAATTGTTCACATGTTTTCTGGCTTTTGCTCCGTCGAAATAAACTATTCTGAACGATTAAGTGTTTTTCCTGTGATCTTGACTCTCCTCCTAAGGAGTATTATATTAGCAGATTTACAGTAACGGGAATCGGCTATTGAGGTTGTACTCCTGACGATAATTTCGCTTTTATTCATAACAATGATGTTAAAGGCCCATGGAAAATATACCAAAATATCATAATATAAAAATTAACAATCTCGATTCTTTGTGGGAGACAAATTTACTTAAATTTATTACTCACTAAACAATCATTTTAGAGGTCGATTAACAGATAAGTGAGTATTGGACCATAACAGAAGGTCAATGTTTTCCACGCCAGTGATAGTGGACTAATAGTAATAATTTAATTTTATGATAACTATAAAAAAAAATGAATTAAATGATATTCCAAGATGGTTTTAAGGCAGGTGGATGTGAATTGCAGGCTGATTAGAACAGGCACAGTTTCACAATACATTATTATGGGATTGTGGCCGTTTTGAACCAAATAAAGAATAGATGCGAGTAATCGCAACAATCCTGAATAACATATTTACCAGAACAGCTAAATTTATTACACTAAAGGGACATCATTACTGGAAAGGATAATGGCGATAAACTTTTTATCATTTAACCCCTTCAGATCCAACTCAAATATTTTGACTAAACAAATTGTTTTCATGTTCTATATGTTTACAGAAACATGGGAAAAATAGAGAAAAAAATCCTAATTTCCTAATTATAATTTTATTGACAATTTTAAATTGTGTCCAATAAATTGGACATCGGGTCTCAACAGGCATATTTTTTACAAATTATTCTACTGATAAGGATTTGGATAAATAAATAAAATACACTTTAGTAATATTTTTTTAATTGATAATAAACAAATTTACATCATAGAAAGTTACAAATAATAAACATTGAACAAAATTTAACTGTGAAATAATATAAAACATTTTCTTTCTTTTGTAATGCACAAGTGGCATGTGAATTTAACACAATAAAATTTAGTTTTTTTTTTTTTTTTTGCAACCTTTCATTTTGCATCTACCTGCATCTTTTTTATCATCAATATCTGGAAAATGTTCAAATCCATCATTCCTAATATCAGAATTTGGTCTCACTTCAGCTCTTGCTTTTTTTGCAAGGGGTTCTTCACTACTGGATTCTTCAAGACTAGGTCTTCCTCTTTTTTTGCTTTCTATTTCCGAGGTAAGACTTTCAGCAATTTGCATTTTAACATTTAAAAGATCTAAAATATTGTTTCCCTTTATGCCTTTTAATTTACAATCCTTTCGGTACTCTAACCAACTGATCGCAATTGCTAGGTCAGCAGCATGTGCAATCATTCGTAAGGTCCACTTTTTGGAGGGAAATGCAACACTTGAGACCCGATGTCCAATATGTTGGACATCCATATTTATTGGAAAATAGAATAACCAGGAAAAAAAATTATTTTTTCTTAACAAACATGACTTCTAGAGGCTTCTGGCTACTTGGCTACTCATGGCTTTAATAGGCGAAACAGCAACATCAACAATTGGATGTTCAAAGCGCTAGAAATGCCACTACAACAGGTATAAACAAGAAAAAGGCTTCACAATTGAAAGGTTAATACCTAAAATCATTATCAAAATTGATTTTTCTGCCAAAGAAGATCAATCCATGGAGATATAGCATTGAAATAGGCATGTCCAATATATTGGGCAGTGGGTCTGAAGGGGTTAAATTACCTACTATACCTTTATATCACTCTAATGTTCTTCAACTAAATCTAATATGGACATGTTATTACTATTTAAGTGGGGTTTCATACAAAATATATACAATAAACCATTATCTTACTCTCAAGTAATGTTTTGAGGTGCAGAAGAATTTACATAAACTGGGGCACCTATAATCCAAAAATTATCCAAAAAGGGCATTTTTAATAAAGGGGTGGATAGGGATAAAAACATTCTAAGAAGGAGTTCGGGCTGTCTATTGGCCCAAAAAAAATAATATAATTCATTAAAAATAGCATAAATAATCATTAATTTCTCCACACATCATAGCCTTGGAAATTTTTGGAAAGTGGATTTTCTCATGCTGCTCCAGCCAATGCCTTGTCTTCCACCCAATTGTCCATTCTTTATTGCAAACACCGTCCAGGAAACACGAAGAACCAGGTTGCTGATTGCTGAACTCCTCATGCCTAAATCCCGCAACCCGTTACATCAGCACCTTTGTAAGACAGGGTCACTAGGAGTACCAGGACTATGCCTGGCTCAACCTCGGCGAGCTGGGCAACCACCCTCATCAGCTCCATACGGGCGAACTTATCCTTCTTTCTTTGGAAGATGTCCACCAATGGTCTTGCTGCAGTAACGACATGACCATCAATAATTGCCACACTTGTGCTCCACCTCACAACTAAGTCTAGTCGAAAGGATCCAATAGGGGTTACGAATAAACTCCATTCCCGCATTATAAAGCCCTGCCTTACAAAGCGAACCACTTCATTATGCCGACGGATTCGAAGCCTCTTGGAAGTAATACAGTTGCCTAAAACATGAGCAGCCGTTTCCAAAGCTTTACAGCCATATACATTTATTCTCTATCTTGAATATTAACCGAGATATTTGCATTTTTATTAAATCTGGGCGGCTAACGGACGGGTGACTTTCCCGCCAAAAGCTAGTTCGGCCGTGTCCTTAACTGCTCGACTCTCATGAAATTTCTCTATTGTAAAACTTCACGTGGGAAATCTGCTTAGTTTACGCAGCCCCTGCGTGACGCACTTTTCAGTGTTCTGTCAGATAGAAATTGATTGTATCGTTGCTCTCTTGCGACAATTGGTAAGTGTCGTGATAACCCAGCTGTAGCCATGGTATTGTAAATACTTCACTTAGTTCCCTAACAATATTAGAGCATAGATATACAAATTATAATAAATTCCCAAAAAAATCTCTCTAAAGAGAGGAAGATTAGATTATTAGAAAATTTTCAAACTCCAAAAGCCATATAGAGGAAATCTTTTCAACGAATTCATGACCTTTCAAACCAATCTCTCATTATTTCTTCTGCTTGATGAATTTAATATAAGATAAACCTTTTATTAAGCCATGAGCTTATCGGAGTTGGGTGAATCATTACTTTTGGCTAGAGTTCGGTTTAATGTCCCACACCAAGTAAATACAAGAGCCCTATATTACCTTCTTGACACAGGGGCAGTTGCCATCAGATAATTTATAATCACGACTGACCAACGATCAAAAGGATAAGTACGGGTTGATATGCAACTTTCGGGGGACACGGGATTTCATTACCATGGACAACCATAATTCAGAGTTAACGATAAGGAACAGGTTTCTTTTGAGTCGCCTAAGTTCACAAGAAAGCTGCAAGATAGGGGCTCGAGTTGGCCGTGCGAGTTAGGGCGTTGGTCTTAATCTCCCATGGCAGACCTAGAGTGGCGGGTTCGAATCCCGCCCTGGGCAGTAGAAATTTATTTAGTGACGGCCTCATTAAATAAACTCCTTAGGCCCATCCGGGCTAGAAAAGGATAGTAACCTGTAGATAACCTGTACTAAATAAGATGCCCTGGTTATCTGCAAAATATATTGTACGATTAATAAATTAAAGTGTACATAAATAAATTACATCGGGGAACTTATTTAACCGAATTAGAAGTATAATAATCATTTTTGGTAGAGAAGAGGTTCGGGTCTTCTACAGCTCTTCATTTCATGAATATCAGGGAGAATTCTAGATAATGTCCAATTCCTGATCTCTTGAATTCAGCTTGTCTATCTCTAGGCTTATTTCTATCGGAGGAAGATGCCCATCAACTCCTACACGTTAGACACAATAAGGTGCATTTAATAACTATGACTGGCTTTCACATAACTTTTCTTATCTACATGATAAGAAGTAATTTCACATCAAAATTGACACGAAAAACCCGAGCAAATAGAAGCTACGTTGCAAATGGAATGATCTATATGTCTTGTTGAAAAGATATTTTCAGAATCATGAATATTAACCGAGATATTTGGATTTTAAAGTTTTCCGCTGTCCCACTCATGTTATATCATGAACGACTTTAATATATCTTCAAATACCAAATATTCTTTTCATCGAACTTTTACTTTGTGAGATATATGTTAATTCCCCCTCCCTCTTCTTTTGTTCTTGCATTACTGAAGTTTGAGTGATTGAGATAAACATTATTCTAAATCCTTACAAATTTAAGCACTAGGTATAGTAAATAGTTATCAATAAAATTAATATGTTATATTCAGATATATTTTATTAATTGTTTTTCTTTCCGGTCTAGAATATTTCTATCTATCTATTCAGGTTGGATTGTTTACAATTCGGACGCTTTCCATTGTAGAGATTATTAATTTGTAAATGGACTGAAAGATTTCTCATTATCGTTTGTATTTATTCGCTTAACATTGACGGTGGTGTTACCAGTATGTAGATTTATCTATTGTAAACCTTCACATGGGAAATCTCCTTAGTTTACCCAGCCCCTGCGTGACGGGGTTTTTGGCTTTCCTGAACTCGTTTGGCAGTGCAACTCACATCACTGCTTCACTGCTAGCGCTATGAGAATTCACAAGTAACAAAAAAAAATTGACTATTCTCCATGGATGTGGGTCTTCGTATTTGGAATATTTTTCAAGGACAGACATTTTCCGGGTACATGCAGCTCAGTTGGTGGAGTACTAGGCTATACAGCCAGAATACACGGATTCGTGTCCACAAGATGACTTCTTTTTTGTCTCATTTAAATTAATATTTGCAGACGAGAAAGTAATAAAATATAGGGCCCACACATGGTCGGAGTATCCGTTAATTTTCAACTATCATCACTTTTCTAACGACCGACGCAGGGCTTATTATTTGAATAGTTGTGATTAAAGAGAGGAGTCATTCGTATGATTCGAATATTAAGTTGATTCAGACTGGATAAACAGATACACGAATTCCCGTAAACACTTCTAGTGCAGAAAAAATAATTATTGAATGACGGTGAATGTTCGTTCTAATAATAAAAAAAGTAAAGTATTTTATAGCAGATTTCCCTTAAAGGAATTATTTAATGGTCACCAAACTCGGTATTTAATCGTTATATGTAAAAAGAAAGATCAAGTTCGTTAATGGCTGAAATCGGACCAATGAGAGGGGGGTTTAGAGGGGGGAATTTCGAATATTCGAAATATCTCCGTTACTATACGTCGGACCGAAAAATCGTATGGAGATGTCTCTATTGTATAACTTTACGTGGGAAATCTGCTTAGTTTACGCAGCCTCTGCGTGACGGACTTTTATTTTGTTTAGCGCGTGTAATCACAGTAACATGTCATCAAACTTTATGTAAGCCCTCCGGGCATCTAAACCCTTATTATTTGAACGGTACTTTTTTTTTTTATAAATATACATAATAAATGACTTATTATTAAGAAAATGAGAGTAAAGCTAAAAAGAAAGTTGAACGGAGAATAATAAAAGAGAAAAAAAATATGAGTAAAAAATAAAATGAAAAGTAATTAATGAAGTCAATTATTTCACATAATAGATGCGGTGGAGAAAGAGTCAGTGGTTGTAAAGGGGTGGCGGTTGTAAAAGGGGTGGGGGGTTAACTAACGTCTTCCACAGGTTTAATTATCTCCTGTAGATCAGTTTTACAGGCAAACCACAACCAATTAGCGAGCCCACTCAAGTATGGCTCCCCTGCCCTACTTTAAAATGAAGTCCACAATTCTTTCTATTGTAAGAGTGCAAATGACATGCCCTGTATTCAACGCACGCTTTGTCTCTTGTCCCCTAACATAGGACTTTATAGTTTAAAACATTTATTGTTTTAGTGAACGGAAAATATTTATGAACTTTGCTCAATAATAATTGCTTGCAGCTTTCCATTTATTTTGAACAAAGACTATTTTGGATAAAGTATAACTAATTATTCATTCGCGCCACAAACTAGTTCTATATAAAGAGAAAGATACAATGGAACAACATTAGAACTAACGGTGATTGATACTGCTTACACAACACCACCGTGAATATTACGTGAATAAATACAAACGGTAATAAGAGATCTTTCCCCCTCCCGGCGGAAAGCGTCTCAAATGTAAGCAAAGAGATCTACAGTGGCTTTCAGTTGTTGTTTTTCTTTCCGACATCGGAAAGAAATAATATATCAGAATATAACATATTAATTTGATTGAAAACTATTTACTATATCTAGTACAGTAATTTAAAATATAACAGCTTATATGGCTTGAGTAGGAGGGGGAAGGGTTACTGAAAGCCGAAAACTATGAAATGCAAAAATTTCGGTTAATAATCAAAATAGTGGGAAAACGTACATAACAAGATTAATAGAACATTGTATTTGCAATAAGATTGGTCCTATATAACCGAAGCATAATAAAGGAGATATTAAGAAATTCCTCCCCTCTAACCCCCCCCCCTCCCGCTAGTCAGATTTCAGCTATTAACGAACTAGATCTTTCTTTTTTCATTAAACGATTAAATCTTGAGTCCGGTTAACGATTAAACCCAATTTGCTACCACTAGAGCGGTAACAGAAACAAATATATATATATATATATATATATATATATATATATATATATATATATATATATATATATATATATATATATATATATATATATATAAATTTAGAATTAAATTGAAATAATTTTTTTTTTTATTTTTGTCATCTACTAGGCTCGATCGATGGACCTTTGAAGACATTTTTCAAAAATCGCGTCATGAGTACAACCTCAATAGCTGAATTACCTTAAGGGAAATCTACTAAAAGTCAAGGTTCCATCCTCGAAATAGGAGACAAGTGCTTTTTACAAGGACCTCGACTCCTAGGTCCCACTGGTTACTGGTAAGCTGACCAAAGGTCCCAAGAATATATTGGAGGCCGTCAGTTAACTGGACACAACCCATTTCAGGTCCTACTTGATTAATGGTGTTTATATGTTGGGTATATCACTCACTATGTAATATGTCCGATCGTAATAGATCTGAAAAGTCTACAATGGCAACCAAAATATAGGTATATAGATGTGTGTGTGTTTGTGTGTCTGTGTGTTTGTATTTCTATGGGTGGAGGGCCCTTCAAATATTTCAATTTTAGCTTGAGAAATTAAAGGTTATATAATATAAGATATATTTGGGGAATATATTAATGTATAGAAACAAAATTTTATTAACTGAAATGGAATGTTCATTGCTTTGACCCACAATGGGTCACACACACACACACACACACACACACACACATACACACACTCACACACACACACAAACACACACACACACACATATATATATATTTTTTTTTAATTTACCACCGCGGCACGGATAATAGGAATTCATAATAAAACTTAGACAAGCTTCCTCCTAAGGAAGCATACTGCTATGACAGACAGATAAATTTCGGCTTTCAATTTTTTTTTTTTTTTAATTACAACAGTTTATAAAATGCTATTCAATATTTACTGTTGCATTGTATTATGAATTATAAAAGTAGTTATATAAAAACTATTGACTGTCAGGATGAAAGCTTAGAGAACAGTCTCGAACAGCAGTAATGCCGAGATAGTTAATAGTAGATGAATGATAACGAGGGAAAATTTATTATGAATGGAGCAATTGTTCAAACAACTACAAACTACAGGTAGAACAATAACAAATTTATATTCAACTTCATTAATTGATCAGTACCTACTGTCGTCTTGGAAGTGTAAATCAGAGACTTTTTGAGTGGGTATCAATAATAAATGAAATACTACATATTTAAACCTCATAAATAATTGATTAAACCAATTAATTATTAAATTAGTGTTCTACACTATATATATGGGGCCATGGTTACACCATCTAAGCTGGGGGTAAAAAAAGTCCGTCACGCATGGGCTCGTGAAGTTTAACAATCGATAAATCTACACACCGGTAACACAACAGGGCCGCGAATACTAAGTGAACAAATACAAACGGTAATAAGAAAACTCCGGACGGAAAGCATCTGAAATGTAAGCAAACAGTTCTGCCAACTTCTTATCAGAAAGAAAAACAATTACTATATTATGTATCGAATATAACGTATTAATTTGATTGAAAACGATTTACTATATCTAGTACTGTAATTTATAATGATGAGAATAATTTTTATCTCAATCAATCAAATTTAAGTAGTCCAAAAGCTTAAGAAGGAGGCACCTGAACATATTTGCATGTATCTCGTATAATAAATATCTCTTGGAAACAATATTTGGTATTTAAGCTTCGAATGATGTGGTGTATTACATAGCGGAGTATTGTTTATATAACATGAGTAGAAGTGGGGGTTTGCTGAAAGCTGAAAACTCGGTTAATATTCCAGATAGAGAATAAATTTATATAACAATATTTATAGTACATTTAGTTTGCTACAACATTGACTCTATACATGTTTTAGATCCGACGTATAGTAAGGGATATATTTCGAATTTATTTTGAGAATTCCTCCCTCCCAGTGGTCCGATTTCATACATTAATGAACTTGATTTCCTTTTTACATAAAACGATTAAATATGGAGTTTGGTCCATCAACCATCAAACCAAAATTGCGACCGCTAGACCGTTAACAAACACACACACACACACACACACACACACACATATATATATATATATATATAATTTTGAACGGACCTCATTTTCTTCATCTCCTGGGTAGGATCGATGGACATTTGAGGAAATTTTTCAAAAGTCGCGTCATGAGTATGACCTCAATAGCTGATTTCCCTTATCTGCTAAAAGTCAAGGTTCCATCCTCGAAATAAGAGAAAATTAGTCGTCTGAGAAGTGCTTTTTACAAGGACCTCGACTCCTAGGTCCCACTGGTTACTGGCAAGCTGACCAAAGGTCCCAAGAATATATTGGAGGCCGTCAGTTAACTGGAGACAACCCATTTCAGGTCCTACTTGATTAATGGTGTTTATATGTTGGGTATATCACTCACTATGTAATAGTTCCGAACGTAATAGATCTGAAAAGTCTACAATGGCAACCAAAATATAGGTATATTGGTGTGTGTGTGTGTGTGTGTGTGTGTGTGTGTGTGTGTGTGTGTGTGTGTGTGTCTGTCTGTGTGTTTGTATTTCTATGGGTGGAGGGCCCTTCAAATATTTCAATTTTAGCTTGAGAAATTATAGGTTATAAAATATAAGATATATTTGGGGAATATATTAATGTATATAAACCAAAATTTTATTAACTGAAATGGAATGTTCATTGCTTTGACCCACAATGGGTCACACACACACACACTCACACACACACACACACACACACACACACACACATATATATATAATTTACCACGGTCTAAATGTTGAGGGTTTTAGGGGCGTTTTAAGGGTTTCATTTAAAGGTAAAGAGTAATTTCGTTAATGGCTGAAATGGAACCAGGGCCCTCCTGGTTAGTGAGGTTTAGGAAAGAAGGAAAATATAAAATTTGAAATATGTCTGTAATTATGAGTCCACAAATGCTACCTAACCTCTTGTTTAAATTGCAATATTCAACAATTGTTGTTTAATAAATACTTTCTCTTACTCGACTATTAACAGAGTTATTTTTATTTTTTAGTTTACAGTAGTAAACCACTCGTGCAATTTTCACTTAGAACTACTGTCAAAAGAAACCCCTGGCCCAGCTAAAATTTCAAGTCTTGTTTACATAGTCCTCTAACTCTTTAATATCGGCGTTCAGGGTATCCCTAAGTGTTAAGGCGTCAATTTTATTGTACTTGGACTACTTAGAGCTGTGAAAGAGAATTTAATGACTCAATGGATAAGGTCCCGATATCCACCTTAGGCAAGGATGAAATATGTATGTAATATATTAGCCTTAATTGCATAATGTTAAAGCTAATTAATAAATAATTTATTATTCTTTAATAGTTGCGTAGCACAATCAAGAATTCACAGGGTATGACATCAGATATTTCAACACATTTCTAGATGAACATGTTATAATTCCACTAAATAAGGCATTCTTGATTACGTAAGAAAACATTTATACAGAAAATAAAGTCGAAATTCGAATGAAAAAAATTGGATAACAGGAGTGCAATGCATGAAATTAAGACTATACTGGCTTTTATATATTTAGTCCATAACAAGAATTATATCTGATTAGGAAACTGAATTGCTTTGAACACTATTATTAGAGTCCTATATACACAAAGCATATTGAGTACATTAAAGTAAACCAACTTTCGGATTAATGGTAGAACTTATCTTGTTGCACAGATCTAGTTTCTCTAAGACCTTGGTAAATCTATTTAAATAGAGTTTCACAGCTATTATGAGAAGATATGGCTTATACAAGGAGGAAAATTGTTACTCCATACGAATACATAGCCTTAAATATTCAAAGGATGACAATTCATGGAACCCATTTTCTTCTCTTTCCAGAACTTTCCTCATTTCAGAGAAAATGGTCTTTTAGAACTCCTGGTTCTATTTATTCCCAGTGAAGTTTCAAAGGATATGTGGGATACTGTAGCTGTAGCTAAGTACAAATTAGGAACGGAAAATCGTATCTAATTCTAGACTGTTTCAATGTAATAATTCTTGAAAGGCATTGCCCTCATTAATGCGATTCTCAAAACAGGGAATATATTATAATTAGGGAAGTAAAGGAAGCAATCTATTTTGCCAAGGCGCTTCTGAGGATCAGATTAAACATTGTACGTTCATTGCCTGTACATTTCCCAAAAATGGTGCAAAAACATGCAATTTACAATACATGCCCCACGGACAACGCATACAAGATGGTAACATTATATAATGACAAGATATTGATTAGAATAGCCTTCGGGAAGAACTGAATTGATTTTGAGGTAAGGCTGAATATTGAGGGAAAAGTAAAATTCATCTTCCTTTAAAAATCCATTAGGCAGTGGCTGCATGAACTAACAATAAGTAGATTTCCTGCACGCTAGAATGGGCACACTCATCTCACCATATATTTTTAAGTAAAAATCCCATGAGTAGAAGTGGGGGTTTCCTGATGGCTAGAAACAAGGAAATATGAATAAGTCCCTTAATCTTTAAAGTAAAGAAGCAAAGTGTATATAACAACAATTGCAGAACGTCATCAGCAAACCAAGAATGGTTCTATAACATTTTATGATACGACCCAAAAGAATGGAGATATTTTTAGTTTCGAATTCCTCTTGCTCTACCCCATCCTCGTCCGATTCCAGCCATTAACGAAGTTAAAAAAAACAATGTCTACAAATTTTATATATATATATATATATATATATATATATATATATATATATATATATATTAAAACTTAAATTTGTTTTTTTAAATCAAGAGTTATATAAACTATTTGATCAGACGTATAATAACTAGGATATTAACCCCCCCCCCTCCCCCAACCATCCGTCAAGCCGATTTCAGTCGTTCACGAACTTGATCTTTAGTTGTACAAAAACGCTTACCTTGCGAGTGTGGTAATGGTTAAAAAGAAATTGCGACCGCTAGAACGGCCAGATATATATATATATATATATATATATATATATATATATATATATATATCTATATATATATAAAATTGTAACCTCTGTCTGTACATTGATTTTTTTCGCGAAATTTCACGATAACTTTTCGTTTCACATGCCATAGACACCATAACTGCATTTTGTTTCTTTCGTGTCTGTTTGTTTGTTTGTTTGTTTATTTGTTTGTTTGTTTATTTGTTTGTTTGTTTGTTTGTTACCTTTTCACGCATAAACGGCTGAACCGAATTTTATGAAACTTAGTATGTATATTACTACTAGCCCAACTTAGACTTTAGGCTATATTAATATTCTCTAAGACGAACAGGAGTGGGGGTTATAAGGGAGGCCTAAAATTAAAAATAGCGATATTTCATTTCCTATTGCTTTTTCAGCAAATATATACATAACAAAAGTTGTTTATTTTGTAATTTAAAGTAACTTTTGTTATATGCACTTTTGCCGTATACGGAAGTATAAATGAGTTATACGCTAAAAACTATAGCGGGAGTCCACAATTTTATTTGGCACAAAAGACTCAACCGAACTAAACCAAACTCGCTATGTGAATTAGAACTAACGATTTCCTTATAATAAGCCATACTAACATTTCTAGGGACGGGCAGGAGTGGGGGTTATGAGGGAGGCCTGAAATTAAAAATAGCGATATTTCGTTTACTATTGCTTTTTCAGCAAATATGCACATAGCAAAAGTTGTTTATTTTGTTATTTAGAGTAACTTTTGTTATATGCACTTTTGCCGTATACGGAAGCATAAATGAGTTATATGCTATAAACTATAGCGTGAGTCCACAATTTTATTTCATACTAAAGAGTCAACCGAATTAAACCAAACTCGGTATGTGAATTAGTACTAACGCCTTCATTATAATAAGCTATACTAACATTTCTAGGGACGGGCAGGAGTGGGGGTTGTAAGGGAGGCCTGAAATTAAAAATAGCGGTATTTTGTTTTCTATTGGTTTTTCTGCAAATATTCACATGACAAAAGTTGTTTAGTTTGTTATATAAAGTAGCTTTTGTTATATTCACTTTTGTTGTATAAAAAATTATAAACGAGATATACACTAAAAGCTAAAGCGGGAGTCAACTATTTTATTGGACACCAACGGTTGAACCGATTCGAACAACTCAGAATATGAAAATTAGCATTAATTCTTAGATGGTAATAACTTATATTAAAATGTTTAGGTTAGAACGGGAGTGAGGGTTATAAGGGAGGCCTGAAATAAAAATTCGCGATATTTCATTTTCTATTCCAAACCAACTACGGGTACTAACCCTAAACACTGAAACGGGGAAATGTCAAAATATTGTGCAAAGTAAAGTCTTGCCGAAAAAAATACCATCACCATTCAGCCTCAAATGAATTCCCGGGCGAAGCCGGGTACCTTAGCTAGTATATATATATATATATATATATATATATATATAATATAAAATTGTAACCTCTGTCTGTACATTGATTTTTTTTCGCGAAATTTCACGATAACTTTTCGTTTCACATGTCATAGACACCATAACTGCATTTTGTTTCTTTGGTGTCTGTTTGTTTGTTTGTTTGTTTGTTTGTTACCTTTTCATGCATAAACGGCTGAACCGAATTTTATGAAACTTGGTATGTGTATTACTACTAACCCAACTTAGACTTTAGGCTATATTAATATTCTCTGAGGCGAACAGGAGTGGGGGGTTATAAGGGAGGCCTGAAATTAAAAATAGCGATATTTCGTTTCCTATTGGTTTCTTGGCAAATATGCATATAACAAAAGTTGTTTATTTTGTTATTTAGAGTAACTTTTGTTATGTACACTTTTTTCGTATACCGAACTATAAAGGTGTTATACGCTAAACATTATAGAGGGAGTCAACAATTTTATTTGGCACAAAGACTCAACCAAACTAAATAAAACTCGGTATGTGTATTAGCACTAACGCCTTCCTTATAATAAGCCATACAAACATTTCTAGGAACGGGCAGGAGTGGGGGTTATAAGGGACGCCTGAAATTAAAAATAGTGATATTCCGTTTCCTATTGGTGTTTCGGCAAATATGCACATAACAAAAGTTGTTTATTTTGTTATTTAGAGAAACTTTTGTTATATACACTATCGTCGAATACCGAATTATAAAGGCGTTATACGCTAAAAATTATTGTGGGTGTCAAGAATATTATTTGGCATAAAAGAGTCCACCGAACTAAATAAAACTCGGTATGTGTATTATCTCTGACACCTTAATTATCATAAGCCATACCAATATTTCTAGGGACGGGCAAGAGTGGGGGTTATAAGAGAGGCCTGAAATTAAAAATAGCGATATTTCTTTTTCTACTGGTTTTTCTGCAAATATGCACATGACAAAAGTTGTTTATTTTGTTATTTAAAGTAACTTTGGTTATATTCACTTTTGCTGTATAACATAAACGAGATATCCGTTAAAAACTAAAGCGGAAGCCAACAATTTTGTTGAACACAAACGATTGAACCGAATTTAACAAAACTTGGTATGCGAATTAGCATTAATTCTTCCATGATTATAAGCTACATTAAAATGTTTAGGTTCAAACGGGAGTGGGGGTTATAAGACAGGTCTGAGATAAAAATTCGCAATTTTCATTTTCTATTTTTTTTTCGGCTAACGTGCACATAGCAAAAGTTGTTTACTTTGTTATTTAAAGTAACTTTTGTTGTATTCACTTTTGCCGTAAATATAGTTAACACGGCATATACGCTAAATCCATAGCGGGAGTCAATAATTTTATTAGTGCTTATTTAAGTGTTTTTAATAAATGCATATTATAACAAAAGATGTTATGTTTTAGTCTTATATGATAGTTGCAAGTATGATTCGGATTAGTGAGCTTATAAATCTCCGTCGCCTCCTCATTTATTTATTTTCCCTATAACTTTGTTATTTATTTCTAATAGAATATAAACTATAAGAGCATTTCTGGTATTTAATATATACTCGATATGAATGTTTAAAGTATTACTAGGTTGCAGGGGGGCTCTCTTCCCCTCATCTAGCTTTTTGAACATAAATTATGTTTAGGGATCTATTATTTAGTTCCATCAGGGAGATAAATTATTAAAATAATATTCTGAAGCAATATTCTAAGGAAAACAACGATGATAACGCTCCTGCGAGAGCGGAAATGGACGGGAGGTAATTGAGTTTAGTTATTTCCTGTGGAATGCTGCCACGACGGGAAGTGATTTCCAATGAGGCTTACTAATACGAATATAATCTTATGTATAAAACTATGCTAAAACTATATGTGCTTGGTTTGATTTTTGGCAGGAAATATGTTCATTATAGAAGATATTTAATTGTGATAAATGCTACCCATGATTATGGTTTGAATTATTCAAAAACCGTGATTCAAAAAGTTGTGAGGGATAAATTAGGAACCCATTTTCATATATTCTTCAAAACTAAAATTTCTATTCTATTAACCCTGAAAGTTACACTTTAGGATTGGGTGTTTTGAAAAAACAATACATCGTGGAGGGAAGTGCAATTGTACACATTGAAGTCTTGCTATAAAAATACAATCATTAGTCAGTCAGCAATGATTTCCCGGGCATCGCCGGGTACCTTAGCTAGTATATATATATATATATATATATATATATATATATATATATTGTTGTATGGACCTCATTTACGTCTCTGACTCATATTAACGAAGATATTTTCAATTTTCTATTTCATGCCTGTCTAAACCACCACTATTCCAGGTCCGATTTCCGCCAATGACAAATATGATCTTTAGTGTTGAGTTTAACGCCTAAATGTCGAATATGGCATAGATAAAGTGAACGTTTTCGAGTAAAGAACGAAAAATCTTAATTGATACCAACATCACAAGACGTATTTGCATGTGTCTCACAAAGTAATAGTTCAATGAAAACCATATTAGTTATTTAACCTTGGAATGAAGTCGTACATGATATAATTATAACGTGTAGTTATATAATATTATTAGGAGTGGAGTTTTACTGGTGGCCAAAAACTAAAATATGGATATATCTCGAGTAATAATCAATGTAGAGAAAACATGTATATAACAACACTTATAGAACATTACATTTGCAATAAGATGGATTCTGTACCATTTTTCGATCCACCGCATAAAAAAGGAGATATTTCGAATTTTCGAAATTCTCCCACTTTACCCCCTTGATATACCATTTTACATAAAACGTTTAAATGTCGAGTTTGGTCACGATCAGACAAAAATCGTGATCGCTAGAACTTTAACAGACAAATTTATTTATATATAAAATTTTGAACGGATTACGTCATCTCCTGGGTAGGATCGATGGACATTTGAAGACATTTTTCGAGCATCGTGTCATGAGTAAGACCTCAATAGCTTATTTCCCTTGCTAAAACATTCTTTATCTTAAGCACTCTTCAATTCGATTTTATTATAAGCGTTACCTTGATCCTTGTCTCAGATGATACTATGCGATAATAGCAAACTTCCCCAAGGGGAAAACATTTTGGTACCCTAAAAACTATGTGAATTTCAGCTACCGAGCAAGTTACAACAGCTTAACAATTAGTGGGAAAATAAATATAATTTTTAAAATCCTAGCAGAATATATAAAATCTTGGAGAAAAGAATAGAGGTTAGCAGAATAAGTTGGGCCGTATGTGGAGAGATATCACTCCCTATAAACTGACTTACTGCTAGGTCAAGGGGCATCGCTAGAAATACTGCCATAGCCTCTCAACTACAAGCCACCACTTACTCCTCCAGCTGCCCACTCTTTAATTAATTTTATAAATACTTCAGCTATAAAAAATATTCTTTACAAATTAAAGAAGGTTAATCAGAAACACTTTTTTTTGTGGTTCCTAACAATATTATTTAAAAATCCATTTAATTTAGTTACTTAATTAGTTTTGTTCCTACTGTACCAGATAAGATCAGCAGGGTTCAGCCCGGTAGCAACGCCCTACGCTCTTACGGTAATTTGGCTTATGTAATTTTAATGCTTAAATAGTAAATAAGATATTATTAATTTATTATATTTTAATTATAACTTTGTTGTTAAATATATGTGTTATTGTTATAAATTTTATAGTGTTATTGACTGTTTTGTTATATGACCAATTATGCACATTTAAAAAAAAAATAGTTTTTAGACTCCTTAATTATGGTGTTATATTGTTTGTAGCTCTGAGGGTGGGAATTTAATTCCCGAAAGCGCTAAGCGCTTGAAAGAAATAACTTTTGAGGAGCCACAAGAAAGTGTTTCTGATTAACCTGATTCATCACCCTCACCACCACCAGAAAAAATAAATACAAATTAAAGAACTTCATGCCTGAAGGATGTCTATATATACAAGATGAATAGAATCAAAAATGTTCCTTTATTAAATAAAACTACTAAATATTTATTACAGAAATCGGTCGAAAATTATTTGTAAACAGGTATATTCTCTCTTTAAGGTGGGAGAAGTTTCTAATCAACTATAAAACTTGTCATCCTTTCGTAAATTTGCAATTAAATAAATAATAAAATGTATAAAGAGTGGTATTAAAGTTGTTAACGAAATTAATTTAATGTATATAATTATTTAAATTTATGCATTTTATAATTCATAGAATTTGGCCTAATTGTATAATGAATGCATTGTATAAGTATAAATGATATTCAATAATTTGTAAAAAACGTAATTGACATAATATTCGAAAATTGTTTATTGAAAACAGAACTACCTGACGTATACTATAATGTTATGTTTAAATTTAATGGAAATAAACACATTTTATTTCATACCCCTCCTTAATTTTAATATGTGTTTTAAACGTTAATAATTGGACATAATAATGTAGTAACCCCCCCCCCCCAAAAAAAAACAAAACAAAAAAAAACACCACACTAATTACCAATTGATTCTGGATTGTAAAAGAAACAATTATTATTCAGTACACAGATTAACTAGTCAACTCGCAGTTTAACAAATTCTCATTTGAAACCCATATTCCAGAGTTAACTAGGGGTCTTTTTTACTTTACCCCAACCAGTTACTTAGTGAAGAACAGATAATTAAAGTAATCCATTTAACAAGCTTCAAATGTAAACATGATGCAAAATGATAGTTTAATATACAATTCGTTGAATTATTCATTTAGGGGGGCAATATGCTTTAAATGATTTTACATTTAAAATACCACCGATTTCCTCTCTGCAACTTCTAAAAATGCATCTAAATGCTGCAGATCTTCTTTAGTGAAAAGCAAGCTTCGTAAAGTGTCCTCTTCTACATTTTCGTGTTTTTTGCTATATTTCGAACCTTAAATTTCACTTCTGATTTAAGAACAAGACTCAGTTTTATGAGATTCATTATTAACAGAAAGAACTTCAACATTGTTTAAAATTTAGTAGGCGATATGTAGGTAACCTCCTTCATGCATATTCTTTTTTTTCTTTCTTCTGATAAATTTCTAATAATATCAAAAAATAACTGAGGTGGCTTAAGTAAAAAATACCCTTATCTAGAATCATCATGTAGATTAATTCATTATTAATTCAATACAAACGATTTTCTTTAATTTTTTTTTTGTTTTGATAAGAAAGTTATAAATGTCTAGAAAAAAGAACCGTTTCTTTTTTGTTTTTGTTATAATAATTTCATGCTGACTTTGCTCAGCAATCGGATTTCAACAGAGGTTATATACAGGTTATCCACTCATCTCAAGCTTTGGTGGGCAAAATACTCCCCAAGGGCTTATTAATTCATATAATACCTTTAGCCTTAGTAATTATTTTTATTGATTTGCCATTGGGTTTGTTGTCTGATTAAGAATGTCTAAGTATCATTTTTTTTTGGGCTATTATATTGTTACGTTTTTATTACAAAACCAGTAAAAACGTTGTCTATAAGAGTTCTTTTGGATTGCAAAATTAAACACACACAAGCTTCACAGTTTGGTTAATTGTTCTTAATTACTACTCACAGAATGCGCTGATAGCGTCACTGTTCTTGTTATTACACAGTCCAGTAATTCACTCACGGTCACTGAAGTACACAAAAAGACGGCACTGCACTGTCCTTTAACACGGCACTAAACTGTTACAGTCACGGCACGACACTATTCTTCACATAAAAACACTTTACAGCACTGCATTAAGTCGCACTGAGCGCACATATGAGCACTTGAGATCAAACTAAAACTGACTAGGGTCGGCCAGGGTGTCATATAGATTGGCGGCAAAACATCAAAGGGGAGGTTCAGACCCTTCCAAAACAGGACTCGAACGAACTCGATCCTCTGTCGGCTTCCTTGATCCACCTCGCACTTCCCAAATACGTTACTATCTCTGTTTAATTTTTCATGTATTTAATTTTCGTAACAATATGAAAAATATTGATTTAAGGGTTTGTACGGTGATTGAATGAATACTAAATCTTTGCTTTAGGATAATCATTAAGTAAGCTTTAATTAAGTAGAATTTCAAGTGAGGGGTCTTTTCTTCACGACATTTAGCGTAAAGTGAGAATATGAAATAAATAAGGAAGTTAGTCAAGAAATATTCGTAGTCAACTTAAATCAAAATTAACTGCAGACTTGAGATGCTCAGTGAAGAATAGAGAAAAAGTCATTGGAATCACTTCAATACCGTCTCACCCTGGCTAGAAAAGGGTGGTTCTCTGTATATAACCCGTCCCAATTAGCCATAGTAGCATAAAGTGGACGTGAATAAATAAATAATTTAATAATTAAAGTAAATACGAAGGGAATGAATCGTGGTATGTATCTGTGAGTGTATTTATATTCTTATCATGTACTTTACGCAATTTAAATCGCGATATGTGTACAAGCTCAATAGCTGACACCTATTAGAGCAAAAATTATGTACGAAATAATTTTAAATTTTAACATAAAATGAATTATTCTACTCCGTTGTTGTTATTATTCTCTCTGAAATTGTAGTATGAAGCGCGAAAGAGGAAAAGGGAAGAGATATGGTTGAATTTGAGATGTGTTGGTGAGAAAGCGGCGCCTACACTTAATTATCGGGCATCCACCTGCCACTGCAGTGTTGCCCTTAAATTGGAATACGCCTCCATGATTTATAGCACATTTCTGCTTCAGTCGTCCCACTAGTTTTCAGCTCATTGTTATATTCTTTTCAGGGCACGTCAAGAACCCTTACGATCTCGCTATTTCGTCCGTCCATCCATTACAGTCTTCATAGCTTTATAACAGATACAAATAAGGTATTAAACCAAATTTCAGGACAAAGACTAAACTTGTTGGACAAAATAGCCCGACTGACTTCTGTGTTTTTCGTTCATGCTTCATGAAGTGAAACAAAACTTACCGCAAATTTTCCATTTTCGTCATCTCATGGATTAAAGACAGAATGAGATTTTAGATTCAATAAGTTTATAAGCATTTTGGGGGGTACATAAGTTTCTGTGGAAGGTACGGCCTTTTAAATATTTGGCCCCCCCCCCTTCTGTATGTATAATATACGAGACTTTATTAGCCCTTGTTTGACGACATAAAAATGTAGAACTCTATAATGTAGAATCTCCATATGCCAAACCAACATATTGGTTTAATTTGAGACTTGGCCATTCACGGATAACACACGGACACCTCCTGACTAGGACTGATCCACCTTTATATACACTGTGAAATACACAACTGACTATCAAACACTTACAGACTGCAGACAAATAACCGACAAGAACTTACCCACCAACCAATCAGAACTATTACAGGACAACAGCCCATACATCGCGACAATCATGAAACACCTCCAACAGACATCTTTTCAACTACTTTTAAAACTTTTACTAAACCTTAACTTAAAAAATTCGAAACTGCTACCATTAATATACACTGGAGAAAATGTAACCGTGCCAACCAACGACTATAGATATTTTAACATATTTTTCTCTTATTTTAAGATGGCTATAGCAACTCTTAGTTTTATAATATGAGAAGTGTGAATCGCTAAAACTGAGACACACATAAATAAATAAATAATTAGGTTAAGGAATTCTTGCCATTCTAGTAGGCATCTAGAAATCTTTTTCGAGTCATTATTTTCGTCATTGTGACAATTTTACCCCCCCCCCCTCCAATTAGTCAGCTTAGTTATCCGAACATAGTCAGTTTTCTATTAGAAGTCGTATAATTGTTTGTTCGTCCTGCTGTTTCATTTTCCTTCATTTGTGTAGAGAACTATTCCATTGAGGGGACAGTACCTACTTGGTAGGGTTACTTTTAGACTGGACTAGTCAATGTATTTATACTATACAAATAAAAAGTCCGTCACGCAGAGGCTGCGTAAACTAAGCAGATTTCCATCGTGAAGTAATGCAATAGAGAAATCTCCATGCGAGAGCCTAACAATTACGAAAACGGCCCACCTAGCTTTTGGCGGGAAACTCAGTCGTCCGTTATCGGCTCACATTTAATTAAATGTAAATATCTCGGATAATATTCAATATAGAGAATAAATGTAAAGAACAATATTTATAGTAAATTTAATTTGCAATAAGATTGGTTCGATCCGACGTATACGTAACGGAGATATTTCGAATTTTCGAAAATCCCCCTCTAACCCCCCCCCCACTGGTCCGATTTCAGCCATTAACGAACTTGATCTGTCTTTTTGCATAAAACGTTTAAATATCGAGTTTGGTAACGATTAAACAAACATTGCGACCGCTAGAGCGTTAACAGACAAATATATATATATATATATATATATATATATATAAATATATATATAATTTTGAACGGACCTCATTTTCGTCATCTCCAGGGTAGAATCGATGGACATTTGAAGAAATGTTTCGAAAATCGCGTCATGAGTACGACCTTAATAGCTGATTCCCCTTAAGGGAAATCTGCTAAAACTCCTTAGTATATCATTAGGGCGATCATACTCTTTACTTTGGCGAATTACTCATTACTCTCTTCAATATTTCGTCTAATATCTTTGAAACAACATGGTTTCATAGTGTATTAATTCAGTTACAATTTAAAAGAATCATGACCCATGCCATTGGTGGTCTTCAGGTTGAAGTAATTAATGGAGACGCATACATAGTCATAGAATGTTGACAAGATTATTATTCTTCACAACTTTTGTAGCGTGAAAATCATCTTTGCCCAGCCAACAACAAAGATTAAGCTACAAACATTGACCGTTTTACTACGATAACAGCCTCCCTAACGACCTTCCCAGTGTAATAATAATGAATAGGTTATCAAATGAAAACATTGCCTCAGACCCGAATTAAAATTAAATCTATATAGTAGTGAGCCTGTACTCCAACTTTGCACCGTACATCTAACAAGCTTGTCAATCGCGTGTCTCTTCAGTTTGGTCTTTCAGCCAAAATGATGTTAGATACGTTCATGTAGGGCATACCTACGAAGATATACACACAATTTACCCTCATAACCAAGAGCTGGGGACTTCTCTCCCCCGTCAAAACTGAGATGAACAAGTTATGGAACTTTTCACTCCCTCGCTTATAAACTGAAGCGCAAATCTTCACCACGAACTATTTTTTGCTTTATTTACGCAATACTCACTTAAATATCGTGCAAATATGATAGGTCTTATTGGGACAAACAACTCTTGAAAGTGATTATTAGATCTTTGTGGCTAATTTTAATATTAAATGGGCTCTACCAACGTTTTTGTGATAAAAACTTTTACGTTATCAGCTGTTTCTTCTAAATGGAGAGCATAAGAAAGAAACTTATAAATTAAATTATGTATTAACGTCTACTTTTTACAACTAGGACTAATTGGGAGGGGGGATACATTTATATATAACTATTAATTCTCCCTATTCAAACAAAAAAAAAAAAATCTTTGTTCTTAATTATTGAGCTCTTCTACTTTGGACGAGACTTAAAATAAATCCCAAAATAAGGATAATTTGCCCATCGATGAAGCCGACCAATAAAAAGTGAACAAAACGCCTTGTAATTATATTCGAGTGGAAAGGACGTACACAATTATATGAAAAGTCCGTCACGCAGGGGCTGCGTAAACTAAGCAGATTTCCCTTGTGAAGTTTAGTAATAGATAAATTTACATACTAGTAACACAACACCTCCGTGAATAAATACAAACGGAAATAAGAAATGTTTCATTCAATTTCAATAACCTGCCGACAGGAAGCGTTAGGTTAGAAATGTAAACAAACGGGTCTGCCCGCCTCACACCCGAAAGAAAAACAATTAGTGAAATATATCAGAATATAACATATTAATATTATTGAGAACTATTTACTATATCTAGTACTGTAATTAATAATGAGTCAGAATAATTGTTATCTCAATCAAATTTTAGTAGTCCAAAACCTTAAGACGGGGGGGGGGCGTCACCAGGACATATTTGCATGTATCTCGTATAATAAAGGTCTCTTCAATACACTTTTTGGTATATAAACTTCGAATAATGTGATTTATTATGTAGCAGAGTATTGTTTATGTAGCATGAGTAGGGGTTAAGTAACGGTTTGCTGATGGCTGAAAACTGAAAAATGCAAATATCTCAGTTAATATTCAAGATAGTGAATAAATGTACAATATGTACAACAATATGTATAGTACATTTAATTTGCAATAAGATTGGTTCTATACAATTTTTCGATCCGACCTATGGTAACGGAGATATTTCGAATTTTCGAAAATCCTCCCCTCTAAACCCCCCCTCCCCCTTGCCCGAATTCAGCAGTTAACGGACTTGATCTTTCTTTTTACATAAAACGACTAAATATCGAGTTTGGTAACGATTAAACAATAATTGCGACCGCTAGAGCGGTAACAGACAAATATATATATATATATATATATATATATATATATATATATATATATATATATATATACAGTTTTGAAGGACCTCATTTTCGTCATCTCCTGGGTAGGATCGATGGACATTTGAGGAAAAATTTCGAAAGCGCGTCGTGAGTACAACCTCAAAAGCTGATTTCCCTTAAGGGAAATCTGCTAAAAGTCCTTGAGAGGCTACGTAAAATAACGAGATTTACTCATGATGAAATACTGATGAACACATGTGTGCGTCATTTCAGCGTGAATGGCGTCATCTGCCCATTTTGTTCTCTATTTTGCTCAGCACCAGAAATTAAATTTAAACTCTACACGAAATATTTAGTGATGCAGTCCGATAAGAAAATCGGCATTCAGGGAGAGTATTGAGTCCAATGCGAAGTTTTAGAGCTGATCTTTATCAGCTCATCTCGTGGTCAGTTGCACATCATTGTCACATTGTAATTGACAGCTGTATGTATTGTTTGCTCACTGTAACCACTTAGTTGTAATTTGTATAGAATTAGGTTGTTTTTCTCCAATGCCTTTAATCATTATTAATTTTGCTGCTTTTACGCCTCAATAGACATTACACTAGAACCACTTAGATTCTCCTTTAAGAATAGACTTTGGCTCAGTAAGTATTAGTTTAAACAGCTAATCTCTCCATCCCTTTGGGAAATGAAGGAAGAAAGTAAAATGAGTAGCTGCCGTTGAAAAATAGAGGGGAAAGAATAAAGAGCTGAACGTGAGAAAGGAGCTAAATGCAGATTTTCCACGAAGAGATTTATCCGAGACAGAGCCCTTTAATTTGCTCCCAGTTTATCTTCCTTACGAACCATTGCCCCTGACTCTTGCAGGAACCTGGAACGTAAGGAGACAGGCTTGAATCATTGGGGCTACTTAACTAACTCCATGGAATACTTTAGTGCACGTCAATATTTCAGATCTCGGACTAAAAGATTATCATTTATTTTCAAAGGGAAATAAAATTCTCGACAACTATAAATTGTTTCTTTAATTTGATAATTCTAAAGTTTTCAAATATACTACTACTAGTACTAACCACTGCCAATTACTTAGACTATTCATTTCGGTCTTACATTAGAAGAAGTTTTGAAACCAATTTCATTTTAGTTATAAATGCTGAGTCGATGAAGATACCATATTTTCACCATTTCTTTCTTTAATCTATATATAAGGAGCATTCATAATTTGCGATCCTACTAAAACAACTAACTCATTCCACCAACAGTTAAGAAATATCAGAAGTACTATTAAGAAACAATGCAATGCTAAGCGACGTCCATTATATTAAATAATTTTTTTTTAATATGTGTACTTGACGGTTCGAAAGTGTTAAAGGTTTAAATGCATCAAAATTTCAATAACGTGGTACTTTGCAAAGAATATGGTGATCTCCAACATAAATACAGATTTTTTTTTTCCACGGACCTAATAAATAAATCTTTAAAAATCTATTCAAATCAATAAAAATATTATGTTAAACAAATTTTGGTGTATAGTAAGCGCGCCTCATACTCGCATAACCCCACGCACACATCTTTTTACCTTCACCTGTGATGAAGGACTGAAAATGAAGCCGAAACATTGGAAAAATAAACACATTTTGCCTAATTGTGTTTTCTCTGGACGAATCTCTACGATCTCCCTCAATCGATCGTCCAACCAACATTCGTTTTTATCGTTGTTATATTTTGAGAGTAAATTATTATTATTATTTATTAACGTCAACGTTTTGCAACTAAGGCTAACTGGGACGGGGTATCTACAGGTTACCACCCTTTTCTAGCCAGGGTGGGACTTAGGATTTTATTTAATGAATTTCGTCACTAAATAAATTCCTTTGCCCAGGCGGGAATCGAACTCGCCACTCTAGGATTACCATGTGAGATTAAAAGCAACGCTTTAACTCGCATGGCTAACCTGAGCCCCATTGAGAGTAAATTATTACTATCAAACTATGAAACGATCAATGTCAATCATATTATACAGCAAGATATCTAAACCCCCAAAAGGGGAGAGCCATCTAGATTAAAGACAATAATTTATAGGTAGGGAATAGTAGTATTGAAGAGGTATGTCTAGTTGCAATTAGAATCCTATTTAAGAACTATTTAAATCAAATTATAGTAAATAAAAAATAAAAATAAGATTTATAATGAGATGTTAACAAAATTAAGTTAAAACCATGGTAAATTATTAATAAGATTATTTTAGAGGCAAACAGTTTACAGAAATGCATGATAAGATATAACTGTGATAGTCCCATATTCTTCTACAGATAATTCATTTTTATCAATGAATATTACATTTAAGTAATCTCTGGCTGAAGTAAATTATTCGTCGAGCCAACAAGTTACCTGCTTCAAGGTTTTATTTTTTTCTAAAATAATAAAGAGTCATTTGGAAAGGAACACGTGGAATGAAAGGTCAAGAAGACATTTTGGTTTGGTATTTACGGGCAGTCCTATTGAGGTCTCTAGAATTGGCGGACTTTCAGAGAGAAATATAATTTATGGGGCAGTTATTGGCAGAGCTTTTCCTCCAACATCCGGCAAGGCGAATAACTTAAATCTCAAACTTTACCCACCTTTTGCGGTCGCCGCCAGATATTGCTTGCCTCTGTAGATTCGCTCTCAATGAAGTCAAGTAAATTGAACGATGGGTGCAGTAAAATAATATAAAAGTCAGCAAGAAATGCACATTTAGGATTTTTTTTTCTTTCTCGGTAAAAAAGTGAACTATCCTCATATATGTATGTGATTTTAGCAAATTTCGGGTGTCGTCAATATTACTGGGCACAAAGGTCTCAACCGAACTAAACAAAATTCTTTTTGTGAATTAGCATTAATTCCTCCATTATTGCAAGCTGTATTAACATTTCTAAGGGCGAGCAAGAGTGTGGGTTATAAGGGAAGCCTAAAATGAAAAATCCCCATAATTCGTTTCGTATATTTTTTTTTCGGTAACAGTGCACATAACAAAAGTTGTTAATTTTGACATTTAAAGTAACTTTTTTTAATTCCCCTTTGTCGTCTAAGACAGTAGAAACACTATTCTAACATTAGAGCACTATTCTAAGTTTGTTAATGGCAGAACTCGGACGAGTGGCAGGGAGGTTGGTTAGAGGGAGAATTTCGAAAATTTGAAATATCTCCGTTATTATAAGTCGGAACTAAAATTGTACATGACCAATATTATTAAAATTAAATTACCTATAAATGTTTCTATACACATAGTTTTCTTCATCGTGAATATTAAGCGAGTTATTTCGATTTTTAGTTTTCAGCCTTATGTAAACCTCCACTCCTACTCATGACATGTTAACAATAAGCCGTTATACCATGAACTACTTTATTCTTAGCTTATCTACCAAATATTGTTTTCAAGAACTCTTTATTATGCGAGATACATGCAAATTCGTTATTATGACGCCAGCAATTAAGATTTTAGGTTCTAACTCGAAATATTTATTTTACCTATACCGTACTCGATATTTAACATTTTTCGTCAGGACGAAAGATCATATTTGTTATTGGGTAAAATCGGAGATGAAATGGTGGGCGTTTGGAGGTCAAATTCGAAAATTCAAAATATATCCGTTATTATGAGTCGGATCGTAAAATACTATACAACCAATCGTGTTAAACTATTAATGCTCTACAATTGTTGTTCCATGCATTTTTTCGTAACTCAAATACTAATTGAGTTGTTCGTACTTCCCTGTTCACAGCCCTCACTAAACCCCTCCCCCTTGTACTCCTCGGTTTTTTAAATAGAAATAGAGGATTTGTGATGAGATGAGGTCCCAACATGGGAAATCTGCTAAGTTTACACTGCCCCTGAGCGACGGACTACTTTTATACGTATCTCGGATAACTAAAAAATGACTGGTCTTAGAATGGTGAAATTTCATATTTAGCATTGTTGTAAAATCCTAGATGAGCACGTCTCCTTTTGATCGAAATCGACTAGTCGGAGGGAGTTTAGAGAAATACGGAAATAAAATAAAAAAATGTAAATAAATCCGATTAGAGATAAAGAAGATTTATAAAAGGCCTTTTTATGTTTATCATAACAAAATCTATAAATTATGTTCATGGCATTTGTTGACCCGATGCTTCGCACCTTCACATTCAGATAGATAATTTGAAATAAAGCGTATCGAAAGGTCAGTTTTATCTTTTTTAATAGGAGTGACGTGGAGTGGACACTTTGTACTAAGAGCTAGGCGCATTTTTTTAATTTGATGAGTTAAATACTCCTCAAAATCCCAGTCCAAAACGTCTCTTTATTAAAATAACTCTTTAATATGAATGTACATATGATTGAAAGTGGCCATACTGGACGAAAAAGCAAAAATAAAATACTCCTTTCTCTAATATTATAATATAGAAACTTGGGTTTATATATACCTATTTATAACATATTATCTTATCATTATTTTCTAATGTTTATACTGTATATGTTATGTTTTAATAGCATACTCAAAAAACCTTTCTTATCACAAGTTAAATAGATTGAATAGAATTTTTATCATAGCATATGTATATTGGCAGTATTACAACAGGCCGATGATTAAGAAAGGTTGCCAACGTTCATATTCTATAATTTAAAGCCACAAGCCCGTTTTCCACCTGAATTAATCGGGCGGAACCGCTCGGTGGACTTTCGAGATCCGGGTACCGTTTTGTTCGTCATGGTCGCTTTTTGCTTTGAAAAATTGTCGGATTCGAGGTAGCTCCCTCTCCCGGCGAGATAAGCCCCTCCGAAATTTTTTATTCCCAGCCTCCCCCACGACGCCTTAAATTCGCTATTTCTCTCCACGTTCCGAGTAACGCTTTACCGATCGGGGGAAAAACTCTCGGATACATACCCTTTCGTTCGACGCCTCAAACGCGAATAACCGCCTACTCCCGTCCCGACAAATGACGATCGAAGTCGAAAGTATACTTTTTCTTGCGACCCGCCAAACTCCCGTTCTATCGCCTCATTAAGGGCGAGGTTAATGAAAATGTAATGAAATGTTAATATGTTTATCTAATGTATGTCGTTAGAGTTTAAGTATGTCGTCTAAATAATGCTGCTTGCAGTAGCGAGAGGTTTTTCACTTTCAGACACTTTTTTAATATCAAAATTTATTTTAAGCTAATTGAATTTCAAGATTGTTTTATTTTCTTCATTTATAGTTATGTATTTGCATTATTATTGTTGAATGTTTTGACTTTTTTCTATTCTTAGTCTAGAACTATTTGTTTTGTAAAGACGTGTAATGCGCAGCCTACCAGATAATCAAAGAACTAAAACGACTTCTTTTCATTCTCTTATTTTTCCTTTTAATTTCATAACTCTCAATGTTTATTATTTGCAAAAACTTTTAATTCCTTTTTTCACTTATGTTATATGTATTTATTTATTTGGAGCTTCGCAGCTGTGGCGATGTTGCTCGGGGGAAAAGAACTGTATAAAATAAAAAAAAAAAAAATCGAAACGAAACAAAATTAATATTAACGAACATAAAACAACCTAACAGAAATGTAACACGAAAAATAGAAAAGTAACACGAAACAGAAATGGAACACAAAAAACAGGAATGGAACAGAATACAGAAACAGACAAACAGAACTGAAACGAAAAACAGGACTGGAATGGATGGATCACAATACCAAATGGAAAAGCAAAACACAGAAATGGAAATCAAAAACAAAAACCAGAAATGGAACTGTACTTATGTTTACTTAAGGCAATTGTTGACTTTTGAATAGTCTTTTCCTACTTCCCCTTTTTACAAAAGTAAATTAAATGGTTTAATGTAATGGATATTTTTAAACGTAATGTACATGGTAACGATTTCATAATATGTAAATTTAATTATACAATTTAAATCAATTTTTTTCTCTTATTATTAAGGTTTTCGTGAATATAGTCATTTAGTTTTCGCCAGGTAAATAGTGCAACTTTTTTCATCTTCTTTCTTCTTGAATGACACGGAATAAATTATTTCCCAACCGAATAGGGATCATTTCTTTCAGATAAACTTTACAGATGTAACGATAAGAATTACGAATCTAGAAAATACATGTATAATTAAAATTTTGAAATCACGGGGGTGAAGCCTGAGTCAATTTACGGCGAGCCCGAAGGGATCGCTGTACCAGTTGTGGCGCTGCCGAAGGCAGCGCTTTATTTAGGGGGTCAAGGGGGCGTAGCCCCCTTGCTGGCGTGAGCTAGTTCTTCTAAGGGAGCTATTTTGCTCGAAACGCGTTACGGATGAAAATAAATAAGATGTTTGAAACGAACATTTGATGTTATTGACCCACTATGGCTAAACGTCTAAGCACTCTCTCTCTCTCTCTCTCTCTCTCTCTCTCTATATATATATATATATATATATATATATATATATAGCTACGTACAAACTCTACGGGTTGATAGAGCATGAATGAATTCAGTAGCGGGCGGCAGAGTCTCGGCTAGAATTAACACCCGTGTTGGAAAGAGGCTCCTAACAGTTAACATTTTATATATATATATATATATATATATATATATATATATATATATACATGGAAGTATAAATACACAGTCACATTTATATATAAATATATAGAGTAGTCATGAACACATAATCCGTGCCACGATGAGTAACGCGGAATGGAATTCAACCTGAAGAAATTGATTAGATTGAATATTCATCGGATAAATGGAAATGGCTGGCTGGGGAATGGAGGTAGAATAATTGAATACATTCCAGAGTGTTCGGATTATGACGTGATAGAGCGACTTTTCGTCACCAACATATCATCAACCACTAATATCACATGTGTTTTAGATATACCAGTTTTGTATCAATTATACTATTAACTATTTTCAACTAATATAAACATAATAATAATACTGGCGTATCTAATAATAAGTATCTAAATTTCGATTCTCGCCTGGGCGATAGGAATTTAATTAGTGACGAACTCATGAATAAAATCCTTTGTCCCGCCCTGGCTAGAAAAGGGCGGTAACCTTTAGATAAGCCGTCCCAATTAGTCATAGAAGCAAACTTTAATAAATAATAATAATAATTATCAGCATACTCACAATTATTTCACGAATTCCAAAGTTCAGGTAGGCCAAGGACAGTGCGGACAGAAGCCAATAAATCGACAAAATATTAAATCAACTTAAAATTAATTTGTTTACAAAATTCAACATCTCTTCTGTTTGGTATTGTCTAAGAGAAATTTAATATAAATTTAGATAATATAAATGTACTAGTATATAGGAATAATATATATACAATTTTTATTTCTTTTTTAATATTAAAACTATTTTAAATTGCTACCTTTAATACTAACTTAATGTAATATTTGTAGTGTAGTATAGTATAATTCTATTTGTATAGTATAATTATATAATGAGTGTAGTATATAGTGGTGTATAATAGTATAGTATAATTATATAATGATTGTAGTATATAGTAGTGTATAATAGTATGATATAATTATATAATGGTTGTAGTGCATAATAGTATAGTATAATTATATAATGATTGTAGTATATAGTAGTGCATAATAGTATAGTATAATTATATAATGATTGTAGTATATATAGTAGTGTATAATAGTATAGTATAATTATATAATGATTGAAGTATATATAGTAGTGCATAATAGTATAGTATAATTATATAATGATTGCAGTATATAGTAGTGCATAATAGTATAGTATAATTATATAATGATTGCAGTACATAGTAGTGCATAATAGTATAGTATAATTATATAGTTTCTTTTCCTTTTTTTTTATTGTTGATAAAGTTTTTTGTTATTTTTCTATTATATTGATTTTATTACATTGCTAAATGTTGAGAGAAATACCCTAGTTGCGGGTGCTCCTGTATTAATAAATACAAATATAAACGTCTATAAAATTTAAACTATAACTTTAACTGCTATCTCTGCGTTCATTCTGTGGCAGCAATGGTACTTATATTATATTTTTTAGAAAACCTGTTATACATAGAACAGCTGAGGCACTGCTCCCGGAAGCATAATAAAATACATTTGAACAAATCCTTTTTATGAAACACAAATGAATTTAATTGACACTAAAAATTGGGTTCGTCAGAATTAATTGGTTTTCAAAAGCTTGTTATTATTAATATAAAAAGTATATCAAAATTTAAAAATTGTAGAAATAATTCAAAGGAGTATAACCTTTTGAAGTGCATAAATAAAAATAAAATAATGACACAAGTTGTTTCTTTTTTCCTTTAGGTTGGCGAAATTTGGTCCATAAAGAACGACTATTTGCGGTACACAATTTTTACTTTGTACAATATGATTTTGATTCGTTGGGTTCAAAGAGATGATACTGGCCGAATCCAACCGGCATACTCCATACCGTTGCTTTAAAGCGTGCAAAATTGATAAGAAACAATTTAAAAATTACTTCAGTTGAACCGGCATTCTGTCTACACGCGCAAACTTAATCGAAGTAAATTATACTATGCTGTATTGGTTCAATGGTCCAAAGTCGGTTATATTCTCATTAGTAACATCAATTAAAACGAAATATACTTCTTGAAAGAATTGAAAAAGGAGGGAAGATGAAAAATTCACGAGGGTGGAGTTTAGGCCCAAACCAACTATAAAAGTGTATCGTTTATCAAATTTAAGACTTAAAAAGCCAAATTATTCTCTTTAACATCCGCATATTTCATTAGAATTTTCTTTCTTTTAAGAATAATTTTTCACTGTAATTTGAATAAGCGGTTTGTGGTAGTAATCCGCCTAATAACTAATATAAGTGAGCTTTCTTACATAAACAGTCGCCGAGTGCGTATTTCTGAAACACAATTCTGTAAATTATAGACATTGGTGTGTATCATACCGACAGTGAACGATCAGATGATAATAATTTTATTTTAGTAGAAATATTTCCCCTTTCTATCCATTTTCTATAAGAAATGTGTGAATACCGCGTATTTGTTTGGCTTCATTACCCTTGTTTTATGTTTTAGTGTTATTATCGGTGAGGATATAGATATTAAATTTAATTATATTTAAATTCGTTCTTTTAACTAGAAAAAACATGTTTGCTTTCAATTATCATGGGTTTCCAACGATACAAACCTTTTAATATCAATATGTGGCAATATTTTACTCAATAAAGTATTCTAAACAATTTAAAACAATTTGGCTGAAAAAATGTCAGCTCGTCTGTATATCACTGAGCTCGTCTGGAACTTTTATTGAGTAAACAGTTATCTGACATTAGTTTATTTGATTTTACCGATTGAATCTGTATTGGTTGTTAGCAATATTTTTCTATGATTAATAATTTTATAGAATAAGATCTTGAATTACATATTTTTTTTTTTTTTTATAATTTTGTATAGAAATAATGTATGATAGCCGCAATTAACGAACGTTTTTCTAGTCAAATGAATGACCTGAAATTAAATAAATAATTTTACTCAACAGGAATAAAACACTCAAATATAGAAAGAGGTATAACAAAGGAAATGAAAATAAATGAATATGCTTTTTTCAGACATTTCTAATACAAAAAGGTTCATGGGAAAGTATTGGGTGCAAAATAAGATTAAAATCACCTTGCCAACAGATTGTTTATTATTTTGTATAGAAATAACCCCATGAGAAGGAGTCTGGATAATCAAAATAATTTAATAAGTTAGTGTCAAGGTGACAAATTAGGAGAAATCATATTCTCTGGCCTGTAAAGGCTGAAGAAATTATCAGTGATTAGATCAGAATATATATATATATATATCTCTGGATTTGTGCTGGCTGGTGGAGGTCCATCATCAACGGAAGGATCAAAAAGGTCAAACACCTCCACTCTTAATCCTGATTAAGAGTGGAGGTGTTTGACCTTTTTGATCCTTCCGTTGATATATATATATATATATATATATATATATATATATATATATATATATATATATTATTGTGACAAACTCAATAGCTGACTTCTCTTGAGCAAAATAAGGTAGAATCAATACATTATAATCGTTACGAGTGTAGATGAGAAAGGAGGCGCAAAATTCTGGGAAAATTCAGTTACGCAATCTGATTCTACCACCTTATCAGCTGAGTTTTCCAACCTTATCTGAACTTTTTGCTGGCCTTTTCATTTCCTCGCTTCCAGCAGTCACAAGATATAAAAAAAGGCCCTCAACAAACACAAAGCATATTGAGTATGTTGCGGAGAAAAAGAGGGAAAACTTCTTGTGACTTATATTTTGTCGAATAACTGGAACAAATAATACCTCAACCCCCAACCCCATCAAGTACTGACATACATTCTACACGCACACGTGTTACATATGTATCAATGATAAATGGAACGAATTAGTCAAAACCTATGATAAGCTGACCTGTACGGGGAAAAGTATAGTAGACGGGGAGAAGAATTGTAAAAGTAGATTTATACTAGAGCAACTATTGCTCTAGCGAAACATTTTCGCCACACACGAGGAAATTAACTAGCGAATTCACCTTACGGCCCAGTTATACGGTGAAAATATATAGATTTAAGGCAGAGTAACTTTATCTCAATATGTATTTAGAGAGTGGCTGAATAATGCATTTACTTCAGTTTCTTTTATAATTTAAAATGATTAAACTATAATAAATTGTAGAAATAATAAAGGAAGTAACCAGATAGGATAGGCGGAGGTAGGTACAATGGCACACTCCAGGAATTACTCTTTCAATTAAACAATACACAACCAGTAAATAAATCATATAAAAAATATAATAATTATTATTTTTCCTCGTTTAATATACTAATAAAACTACTTAAGTAAAATAATTAAAAAAATATAAAAGGATTGATCATATTTTTATCAAAATACAACTACAATAAACCAATTGTTTACATATTGATGCGAAAATTAAGTATATGTAAAAATTAAACAGAGTTAATCACATATTAAGGAAGTACGAAGGAGATGAAATGAGCCGACCAATGAAGGACTATTGGCCCCCGACTAGTGTCTACTAGGGTCGGGACTGTTCCAGGCAACGTGTCTAGTTCTCGGCATTCTGTTTGATGTTTGACGACAAGCTTTTAGGACCCACCCATCTCGGGTTAGCCAGCTTGTTTTCAGCTCTCTTCAAGTGATCAACAGTGTGTTCAATGCAGCTGTAGTGAACAGTGCGTTTTAGTTCGAGCGCAGTAAAGTGTTTTATGCGAAGAACAGTATAGTGCCGTATTTAACTAAAGGACAGTGCAGTGCCGTGTTTTTGTGAACTTCAGTGATCGTGAGTGAGTTAACGGACAGTGTAACAAGAAGAACAGTGCATGCTGTGACTAGTAGTTAACCAAGTGTGTAGTGCATTGTTAAATAAATTGTGAAGAGATAAACACTCTGAAGCTTGTGTGTGTTTAATTTTGCAATCCAAAAGAACTCTAATAAACAACGTAACAATATTTATATTTACTTTTACACATGATTGTCGTTCAGCCTTTTTTGATGGGCGATGGGTGAGTTAGGACTGATAAGAGATATCCTGAAATTTTAGCGGAAACTCATCATCTGATCGATCTCAACAATAGTGTTTAATTTACTTCAGCTAGTGGTTGGGTGTGTAATATGACTACCATAAAATTTACCTGCTTCAATCCATGTAGATTGAATACCACTAACATACAATACGCTTAATAAAATACAAATTTAAATTGTTGGGAACAGTTAATAGTGAGCCCATTGGCGTTGCAACCACTACCAGAAAGAGCCTTAAATAAGTTGCTGAAGGAGCAAGTGGCTCCCTTTTATCAGCTGTTTTCTCATCACTAGCTCCTTATCTCTCACTTTGCCGCCTTTTTCATTTCCGCTGGTAACCCTCACCTCTGGCTTCAGGAACTGATAGGATCGATATCAGAAGCACCCGATGTCTCTCAACCTAATGCATAATTCATTCCCTGATGCCAACATACGCCTTTTTACTACCTGTATACCTTCTATTACGGAAGGGCTGGAAATTTGTTTCGGGAACATTTTTTCTTCTACTTAAAACGGTATAAAAGTGGAATGTTTGATGGGTAACGTTGAAAATTTTATCAAGCTAGAAGGACTTGGGAGTTTATGGTTCCGGTATGGTATGAAGGGATCTCAAGGCCTAAAAAAATCATGCTTTACATTAAACAATGTTTTTCTCTTTCTTTTTTTTTCGTTTTTCAACCCACATTAGCCTTTTACTTCATCGTGCAATTGGAATCTTTTAGAGACATACCAAATATTGTTTTCAAGAACTCTTTATTATGCGAGATTCATGCAAATTCGTTATTATGACGTCAGCAATTTTATGTTCTAACTCGAAAATATTTATTTTACCTATATCGTACTCGATTAGATTATATTTGTTATACGCTGAAATCGGACTTAGAGTAGTGGGGGTTTGGAGAGTGAATTCGCAAATTCAAAATACATCCCTTATTGTGAGTAGGATCGTAAAATGTTATAGAACCAATTTTGTTAAACTATTGATGCTCTACAATTGTTGCATTCTTTCAAAACTCAAATATCAATTGAGTTATTCGTACTTCCTTGTTTTCAGCCCTCGGTACCCTCCTCCTCTACTCCTCGAGTTTTTACATAGAAATAGAGTATATATGGCCAAATGAGGTCACACGTAAGCTTTACTAGCACGTGGGAAATCTGTTTAGTTTACACAGCCACTTCGTGACGGACTTTTTTTATACGGATCTGGGTTAACTAAAAAACGTCTAGTCTTAGAATGTTGAAATTTAATATTTAGGACTGTTGTAAAACCTAGATGTGCACCTCTTCTTTTGATCGAAATTGACTAATAGGCGGGTGTTTAAGGAAAGGCGAGATTAAATAAATATATTTTGTAATAAATAATAATAATAAAAAAAAAAACACGTTTTTATCATTAAAAAAAATCACTAAATTATTTCCTTTACATTTGTTGATCTGATCCTCCGCGCCCTATGTATACTTATTTCAAATGAAGTAACTTTAAATAAAGTGGAACGAAAGATTTTGTTTATCTAATTGAATAGATGTAACTTGGAATGAATTTGCACATATGAACGTTTACTATTAAGAGGTACACATTACCTTTTACATATTAATAGTCTTATTTTTTTTATTTGATGAGATACTTTTGAATCTCTAAGTCAGTTGCGTCCCACAAGGGCTGCGATTCCGAAGCCGATTTCCCAAACACTACTAATGCTTGACAGAATACACCATCTCATTCCTTTCATCAACTGATGAAAGGAATGCTATTGTGTATTATAGTCTTAGAAAGAATCCTTTGTGAACAATTATTCAAATTTAAGCTATTTAATTGGTCTGAAAAGAAGAACGAATGAGCAGGAGTAGCGGTTTTCAACTTGTGTGAATTCTCACGTAGACTGGAGGACAGAGTAAAAATATTGTTAATTAATTTTAACATATATCCGTACTAATTGCATTACAGGACCTATATTTGAATACATTCATTTATTAGTGGATTAGTTTATTTATTTGACCTGTCCCGCCATTAATATTAAAATTGTGACCTTCATAGTCCGATTGGCTAATGTCAGAGTATGCCCGCATTATGATACATTTATAACTGCAGAACCTCAGTAATCCGAATCATATTTAGAACTAAGTGATGATGTGAAGTCTAAACCATAACATAATATGCCTATATTAAAAACGCTTTAATGAGTACTAGTAAAATTGTTGACTCCCGCAATAGTTTTTAGCGTATATCTCGTTCATATTTAGTTATACGACAAAAGGATATTAAACAAAAGTAATTATAAATATTACAATAAACACACTGCGTTATGTGCATGTTTGCAAAACGCAACTGGAGGATTCCATGTTCTAAGGAGCAAAACCCCGGAAGATACATAGGACTATACGAAAACAGGTTTACTGAAAGATGGAAACGCCAAAGTATAAATGACCCGTATAATATTCCAGTTAGAGAAAATCATACTTTTCAAGAATATCCTGTAGATAAAGGGAAATAGTTCTATCATATTTGTGGCGATAAGGGAAATTTAGATAACCCCTTAAAAGACGATCAAGGCAATTTTACCAATATAAGTGTTTTTATTATTGTCGCACCTGTTAGTTTGTGCCGTCATTACTAGTTGATAGTTAGTACATGTGGCAAGCACTTTCGGTGCGACGATCCTCAACCCTGTCTTTGTACTGTGTAGTCCCTTGAAATTCTCTCTCTCTCTCTCTCTCTCTCTCTCTCTCTCTCTATATATATATATATATATATATATATATATATATATATATATATATATATTTGTACAAAGTCCTTTATTCAGCTGCTGTGTCCTATCTCCTGTGTACAACTTATGACACGCTTGAGGATAGTACCGTTGCCCCGGTAACCTACTTGCTTTAGTTTGGGAAACTGTGGATATAGCTCTGTTATTTATTTGTTATATCTATTATTACTATTATGCTGTATTTTAAGCCTCCAGGTTATAGTTGTAAAATGAAAACATTGCTGTGTAAACGAATTAACTGATTATTAATTTTATGGATAATATATTTATGCCTATTAATTCTTATTATCCTGGACCCACTATTATTAATCTTCAAATTTTATGACAAGGATCTCCAATAAAAAACATTATTTTTCGGCGCAAACTTTAGTGAAACTGCCCTATATGTTTCGTGGCTTATTTTCCACCTCTTCAGGGGCTATCCATTTTAACAGAAAAAATATAAAAATTATTAATAACATTAATTTAACACATCCCTTAATAATTCTTTTGCTAAATATTGTATTATTAGATGCCTACATCCATGATATATTAATTTAATATAATTATAAAAAGCTACTTACATTTCTGAAGTGCTCGTTTACCTTTTACATTACGTTGCGACTGCCCTCACTGAGGAGGTAGATGGTACTGAGAGGTTCCCGAGGTAGGTTATATCAGCTAACTAAAAATCGATCATTTACAAGTCAATCTTGAACTCGATTATTTCGAGTCATAATTTAAAGCCGATTAATTTAAGATAAAATGTTATAGAATATATGATTCAGGTATTTGATTTCTGTTTTTTTTTTGTTTCATGCCGTTTTTTTATTATTTATTACGTGAATGTTCTCTTTTATTTTCCGTTTAGTATTATTTCTTTCTTTTTCAATTATTTGAACTTTTTCAAAATTGAAGGTGTGTTTCCTTGTCCGTCATCGCAGTTTTATTTTCATTATTGTCTATACTTTTTACGTGTTGCTTTTACCTTTTATATTATTAATAAGTTTTATATTTTGTTCTGGTAAAAGAGATAGCCCTTGAAGAGGTGGTAAATAAGCCACGAAACGTGTAGGGCAGTTTCAATAAAGTTTGCACCGAAATAAAATGATTTTTATTGGAGACCCTTGCCATACAATTTGAAGAGTATGTCTTTATAGTTATATAAAAATATAGAAAACTATTGATGGTTACTTTTTTTATTGTTGTTTCTATCTTTCTTGAACAGTTTGTTATATTTATTTGAGCTCTGCAGCTTTTCTTCCTTCAGCCATCTTGTCCTTCCGTCTCTTCCCTGACCGAATGTTGCAGGAGATACTGGCTTGCAGAGTTTATGAAATTGTTGTAACTTCGTAAGCTGTTCAATCGGTCTGATGGGATCACTTCAGCATGTTTGTTCCCTTTGCTACGGATCTCAGAGAAATTGACTAGTGTAATTTATTCCCCCCTGGCTTTATAGGACACATAGGAGCTGATTATGAAAACACAGAGTTGCATAATTTATGTGGCCACGACAGCAAACGTGCTAAATGCTATTACACCCTTGGGTCCTCTTTCAGCCGCCTCGTATTACGCGAGCAGTCGGACGTTTGCACTATATTATTCAGACCGGCAAATGAGGGACCTGTAGAATCCATTCCCGACTGAATACACTCTTTGTTCAACATAAGCAAACTATGTGTATTTTTACTGTATTTGCATCGGTAAGGCAAATCCAGATATTTCAATTACGAAAATAACTCATTCCCAAATCTGGGGCAATGCCTTCAAACCAACTTTTCATTCATGAAGATCTTATAGGATTCTTATAGCATTTCCCTAGAAAATATTTTAGGCAAATAAACACGATAACAAATCTTAAATGAGTTCTTAGAATGTTTTTCAAATTTTTAGAAAGTTTTTGGTATGATTGTACTCCAAATAAGTAGAACAAATGATGTGGCTCCTGTCTCTTGTAGTTCTGTTTAATTAAATAAACAATATTGTAGATTGCTCTTCTTTACCATTTAATTTTAATTGTATATACGATATATCCTTTCGAATGCATGGAATCAAAAAATGTTATAGAGAGCGATTTACGTATATTTTTCTGATAAACAAAAAAATGTCATTTACAATTTGTACATACCTTTATCAGTTTAAGTCTAGCCGTTTTGAGTTATACGAGATACGTAGATATATACGAACAGGCGTCACACCGGAAATAGTCAAAATTGAAAAACGTGAATTAACGAAGAAAACAAAAATGTAAAATTTGATATGTGAAGAATTTATTTAGTGTGTACCGTTCCGTTATTGGTTATAAGAAACACGAGGTTAACTATTTAAAGTGCTGTTATAGGTGGTTTTGAGATCAACAAAATGCATATATATATATATACTAGCTAAGGTACCCGGCTTCGCCCGGGAATTCATTTGAGCCGGAATGATGATGGTATTTTTTCGGCAAGACTTTACTTTGCACAATATTTTGGCATTTCCCCGTTTCAGTGTTTAGGGTTAGTACCCGTGGTTGGTTTGGAATAGAAAATGAAATATCGCGAATTTTTATTTCAGGCCTCCCTTATAACCCCCACTCCCGTTATAACATAAACATTTTAATATAGGTTATTACAATGTAAGAATTAATGCTAATTTATATATTCTGAGTTTTGTTGGAATCGGTTCAACCGTTGGTGTCCAATAAAATAGTTGACTCCCGCTTTAGCTTTTAGTGTATATCTCGTTTATAATTTTTTATACAACAAAAGTGAATATAACAAAAGTTACTTTAAATAACAAACTAAACAACTTTTGTCATGTGAATATTTGCAGAAAAACCAATAGAAAACAAAATACCGCTATTTTTAATTTCAGGCCTCCCTTACAACCCCTACTTCTGCCCATTCCTAGAAATGATGGTATGGCTTATGATAATGAAGGCGTTAGTGCTAATACAAATACCGAGTTTTATTCAGTTCGGTTGAGTCTCTTGTGTGCCAAATAAAATTGTTGACTCCCGCTACCATTTTTAGCGTATAACGCATTTATACGTCGGTATACGGCGAAAGTGTATATAACAAAAATTGATCTAAATAACAAAATAAACAGCTTTTGGTAAGTGCATTTTTGCCGAAAAACCAATAGGAAACAAAATATCACCATTTTTAATTTCAGGCCTCCCTCATAACCCCCACTTCTGCCCGTCCCTAGAAATGTTGGTATGGCTTATTATAATGAAGGCGCTAGTGCTAATACACATACCGAGTTTTATTTAGTTCGGTTGAGTCTTTTGTGCCAAATAAAATTGTTCACTTCCGCTATAGGTTTTAGTCTATATCTCCTTTATAATTCACAATACGAAAAAAGTGTATATAACCAAAGTTACTCCAAATAACAAAATAAACAACGTTTGTTATGTGCATATTTGCCGAAAAACCAATAGGAAACGAAATATCGCTATTTTTAATTTCAGGCCTCCCTTATAACCCCCACTCCTGTTCGTCTCAGAGAATATTAGTATAGCTTAAAGTCTAAGTTGGGCTAGTAGTAATATACATACCAAGTTTCATAAAATTCGGTTCAGCCGTGTATGCGTGAAAAGGTAACAAACAAACAAACATACACGAAAGAAACAAAATGCAGTTATGGTGTCTATGACATGTGAAACGAAAAGTTATCGTGAAATTTCGCGAAAAAAATCAATGTACAGACAGAGGTTACAATTTTATATATATATATATATATATATATATATATATATATATATATATATATATATATAGGTTATGTAAAAATAAGTGACAATAATTATTTTCTGCTAATTTCATAGCAGTACTTTTAGTATAAAGAGTTTTTAAAGAAGGCATGGAATGAGTATGCTTCATTTTTACTGTTTACTTTATTATTATTATTATTTATTAACGTCCACTACTCTTTACTTTAAAATTTATTCTTGTTTGGTTCTATAAATTAACTTCAGACACGCGCACACACTAGAATATAATACTAACATACATAAGGATTTGAATGGGCTTGATTTTCATCATTCACTTGGTATATATGTCCTATATATGTGTGTGTATTTATTATATATGTAAGGTAGTATATTTTGATTTGATCGTTGCTTGATTGTCTTTAAGGGGTTGACTAAATTTCCCTTTTCGCCATAAATATTTCCGTCAATCTACAGGATATTCATGAAATCTACAACATGTGGGCTCCAATGTTTTCCTCTATGCATCTGCATAGTTACCATCACTACTTTCCACAACTGTCGGCGAGATCAAAGGCTAGACTCAGTTCCAACATAACTGGGGAATGAAGTGAATAAATAAACATTGAAAGTCGTGTAGCCAATGGTAATAATACTGAGATCAATATGCTTATTTTATCAATTCGATCAATATGATATGAAATCAATTTGCCATGTGCTTTGTGCAGCTGTGCGTATTCTTGAAACTAGCATATTATGTGAATTAATAACTATTAGATCTATCTTATATTATTCATATGAAATAAATTACTATTTGTAATTTCTGGCTTTGCGAGAATGGAATCCACGACTTTTTCCATGAGAATTCAGACCTATTCTTTAACAAATATGACTATTCTAAAGTAAAAAAATTTGTTGCAATAAAAATAAAATAAATTATATGTAATAATACCTCCCTAATAGCCTGTCCCATATACTTCTCTACTGTGATAAGCTCATCGAAGGCAGAAATAAATATCTATAAATACTTTCCTCAGCAGTCAGTGATGTACATAAAATTGATGAGATACTTAGTTTCCATAGACTCGAAAAACTACACAAGATTTACTTCATCGCGTCAGCATGCCATACTCTGGAATCTGGACGTGCTGATGGACCACACTCCAATTAAATGTTATACTAAGCCGGGAAAGGTTTTATAGAACACTTTCAGTTATCTTTTATGTACTACATTTTACTATTTACACCATATTGCTTATTTTAAATGTCATATTATTGTTGTTCTCATGATTTTGGATATAATTATTTATTTAAAAATACAGAATTGTTATTTGTTTCTTTAATTTGTACAAGACGTAAATCTTTAACAAATAAATATATATTCTATTCTTCTATAAATAATAAAACTACACGATGGAGCTTTTGAAATTAAGAGGCGCTACGTAAATGCAAGGGTGTCCGGCACATTTTCCAAGAAAAACATAAAATTCTTCACCATTTTGAAATATGGAAAATGAGAGTTTTTCTATAACATATCCTCGTTAAAAAAATTATCTGACTTCAATTTGGCAGGTTTACCACTTCTTAAAAATATCAATCATCTCGGACCAAAGTATCACTGATTACTATAAGCTGACCTAAAGATGCAAGAATTTATTTTTCATTTCTCACATATCCGCGTCGCCCTTAGAGCTATAACCTAGACTTGTTGATAGGGAAATTAACACGTAAAATCATTTCAGTTGGCTAGACGGATATAGAATGAATTGTAACACCACTAACAAGTGTCGAATACCCAACAACCTGTTAAGAGAGGAGTTCATTTAGAATGTGCGAGCACTTACTGCTAGAGCCAAGCTCTTCAGTGCAAGCCGGGCCCCCGATTTATGGAAGTCCTCAATGAAACAGCCGATCTGAAGTCGCAGGCACGAAAAAACATTGGTGAAAGATTCATGAGAAGCCGGCAATATAGAATGACCAAGTCAGAAACCAAAGATAGCTGTATCGACTTGTTGAATGGAACTCACTGAGAAGAGAAAAAGAAGCTGACCCGCTTGACTTGATGAAGCTGCAGAACAAATATCGGAAATTGGTGTAGCAGACAATACGAAGAAAAATAATAATGGAGGGAAGTCGTCTTGAGTAGACTCTTGCGAAGCAAAAATTCAGTATTGAGAACGTTAAAGAACGAAAAATAATTATCACCCATTGTTTTTCTTTGGCGTTGCTGAGAATATGAAGACGAGCGAAGTTTTTAAAACATAATTCCAATGTATTATCAAAAAGTTTTTTAGTTAGAAAACAAAATAGATTTTCTTTTTATTATGATATATAATTTTTTAATGTTTCGTGTATGTTTTTTTAACGGTTTGTGATAACACATAAATTGATATAAATATTTCGTAGGTCTAATGAATAAGGCGTTTTTTAAGTTTTCGAATTTTCCTCTTATTAATTAACTTAATTTCAATCTATTCCTATACTGCAGCCATCTGAATTTCAAAAACGTAAAATTAATTTTATTTGTACATATTTTGTGACGAAGTTGTTTGCAAATGTTAGTATTTTGTTCTATTAGAGAAACATTTTCGTACATACTGGTATTCAAGAGCGAGTCTTTTCTAAGAATCTATTCCCAGTAATTTACAAACTAAGCTCTAGGCACGGGGATCCAATAAACTATAAAAACCCTCATTAGAAGCCAAATTCTTCAAATAAATCGTACAGTGTCGATTGTATGAAGAGGGAAATGCCAATTAAAAGCCTGAACTCCTACCACGTATAAACATTAGAAATTTAGCTAAAAACTATCGAGTAATAATATAAATAATTATATTTCATTATGGGTACTTGTTAATAACAAAAAGGGAATAAACATATTCATAACGCAGTTCAAAATGTACTTTGCTCATGAGGTGTGGAGTTTAGAATCAATATGAGAAACAAAACTTCTATCAAAGCTCTAACATCAGAATGCCATTTATAGAAGGCAGGTAGAAACTACATAAAGTTTCCAGACAAGCAAAGTTCAGCAATTCTGGTGTGTATTTTGCGGCCGTTGGCTGATAAGTAAAACCGAAGTTGTTCAGGTTTCCGCACAAATAATTCGGAGAGCAAAAACATTTCAATAGCACAACTTCAAACACATCTCAAGGGGTCTTTTCGCGTATTTCCTAGCTATCTCCAGGTATGTCGTTAGGATTAACATCACGAGTCTTAATGTAGGAGTCCTGCAAAAGGAAACAGCAGAAAAAATGTTTTGCAAGTCTTCGAATCAAATGGAGGTTGAAAAACTACAAAAGTCCGTCACACAGAGGCTGCGTAAACTAAGCAGATTTCCTCGTGATATTTATTAATGGATAAATCTACATACCGGTAACACAATAGCACCGTCAACATAAAGTGAATAAATACTAACGATAATAAGAAACCTTCAGACGTGAAGCACCTGAAAGTAAACAAACAGGTGTGACAATTTCGCACAGGAAAGAAAAACAATTACTGAAATACATGAGAATATAACATATTAATTTTATTGAAAACTATTTACTATATGCAGTACTGTAATTTATAATGGATCAGAATAATTTTTATCTCAATCATTCAAATTTTAGTAGTCCAAGAACTACGAAAGAAGGGGGGGGTCACCATAACATATTTGTATTTGTCTCGAAAAATAAATGTCTCTTTTAAACAATATTTGGCATTTATTACATTTGGCTGTGGTTATATATTATATAACGGAGTATTGTTTATGTAACGTGAGTAGAAGTGGGGGTTTGCTGAAGGCTGAAAGCTGAAAAATGCAAATATCTCGGTTAATATTCAAGATAGAGTATAAATGCATGTTACAATATTTATAGTACATTCAATTTGCTATAAGATTGGTTCTATAAATTTTTCTGATCCGCGTATAGTAACGGAGATATTTCGAATTTTCGAAAATCCCTGTGTATACCCCCCTCCCATTGGTTCGATTTCAGCCATTCACGAACTTGTTCTGACTTTTTTAATAAAACGTTTACTGATGGAGTATGGTAACGATTAAACAAAAATTGCGCCCGCTATAGCGTTAACAGATAAATATATATATATATATATATATATATATATATATATATATATAATTTTGAACGTACCACATTTTCGTCATCTCCTGGGAAGGATTGATGAATATTTGAAGAAATTTTTCGAAAATCGCGTCATGAGTACGACCTCAATAACTAATTTCCGTTAAGGGAAATCTGCTAAAACGCTGCAAACCAACGTAAAAATATAAAATATGTTATTCAAATTGTGTCAGAAGGAAGTTCTAAAAACGTTAAAAAAGGTTATCTGTATTTTTTGCACATTGCTTAATATTTAGCAAAAAAGATACATAGCTTAATAGCGCTGCTAAATTACTTCAACATTTAGAAGGAAATCCACATTAATAACTAATAATTTCATGTTAGAATTAAACCTATAGATTTTTAGTTTTAGGGTGTGGCTGATGTGGGTCATGCTCGGTAACTATTTATAAAAATAAAATTAAAAAGGGTACTAGAATAATATAATACAAGGAAAATAATAACAAAACTAGAACCTCAAAATGAATAAATCAGTAGTAAAAAAGAGACCAGAAGTTGGGAGGAATATTCACGTTTCTATTACACTCATCCAATCATCATCAGCTACATATACCCCTACAAATGTGAGTTGACATCATAATTAGTATTCAAATCGACAAGTAATGACTTTTGGATTCCTTGGTCCAAAAGAAGGAAACCTAAGAAAAACAACAAAAAGGGCTTTTTTAATATCTTGAAAGTTTAACTTGCACAAGTTGCCGCATATTGAACAGCAAAAAACGAGCTCCTGAAACTTCCGGTACCAACCCGCGTTCCATTTTCCGGGTTGATGGCCAAAAATAGAATATTTGCTAACGATTCTCGAGATTTATTTTTAAATAAGAAAAGAATAATTCGTATTAAAATAATTTAATTTTTACCCATTTCCCCTCAAGTAAATAAACAATTTATAAAATGTCAGCAGCAATACTTGTATAGGAGAGATGAATTTCAATCATACAGCGGCAATTATAACTTAAAAATTGCATTATGAAAAAAAGGGTAAACCGACCAAACATATCTTTATGACTTATTTCATTATGAAGATAAATATTTCTAGAGGATTTCTATTCGAGTCAACACTTTGGTGTTAAAACTATTCACTTAGTTCAAACGGCAATTATTGAAAAAAATCTTCAAATCAATGAAGGTAACGATGAAGCCGTTAATTTTTATATTTCATATTGTAGAATCTATGTTTTATATTTTTTCCAGAGGAGGCGTCATGTGGACGCCAAACTAGTAGAGAAATAAAAACTATTTTAATTTTGTTGACCTTCCACCGTCAGAATGATAAGGACATTTTATGTAAGACTCTGGCGTCTTATCTGAATCCTCAAGTAAAATATACTTATTTATTCTTTAATATAAATAATTTTTCATTAAAAGAAATCGTACTCCTATTTTATACTCTGTTAAAACAAGCAGAATTTCCACCCGGGCTTAAATGATTGAATTATGCTATAAGGTATCCCCTTGGTATCTTGGAAAAGTGACATAAGTCGTCAACAATTACCTAGAGACACGTTTCCTTTTATTTTATTTTATTACACAATTAAGATCGTCAAGAACCATTTTAAAGGTACCCTTACAATCTGTCAGATGGCCTCAATATCGTAGGTTTCAGAAATATAAAAGTATTTCTCTCCCCCTCAATAGGTAGGGATAAAAATATAAAAAAAAAGCAGGCGCTGCCTAAACTAAGCAGATTTTTCACGTGCAGGTACACTTTTGATCACATATCACAAAATATTCCCTATTTCATATTAAAACAGTTGGGCAATAGGGGGGGGGGTCTGAAGGCAGAAAAGAAGAAAGTGCGAATAAGTCGCAAATGCTTAGAACATCAATTGAAGACCACCAAGAGTTTAACAAGATTGGACCTATAACATTTGACTCAAAAGAACGAAAATATTTTGCATTCCTGAGATCAGCCTCCCCCCCTCCTTCTATTTCCAGGTTCCACTTGAGCCAATAACAAATATCATCTTTAGTGTTGACTGGCATGGATAAATATCGAGTATGGCATAGATCAAATAATCATTTTCGAAACAAGAACGTAAAATCTTAATTGTTGACGTCATCACGCAACGAATTTGCAAGTATCTGAGAGTAAAAGAGCCAATTAAGGCAATAGTTGTTATTTAAACTTGAAATATAGTGGTTCATGACAAAACAGCTTATTGTAAATATGACATGAGCACGAGTGAGGGTTGACAGAAGCCTCAAAACTAAAACATCCAAATAAATATCTCGGTTAATATTCAAGAGAGAGAAAATTTATTTAGAACGACATTTATAGTCAATTAAATTTGCAATAAGACTGGTTCTAAACGATTTTTCGATCTGAGGAAGGTATTTAGAATTTTCGAAATTCCTCCCCTCTAAACCCAACTCCCCCATCCCCGTCCGATTTCAGCCGTTAACGAACTTGATTATTAGCTTTATATAAAAGGCTTATACATCAAGTTTGGTAACGAATAAAAAAAAATATCGGCCGCTAGAGCGGTAGCAGACAAAAAACACACACACACATATATATATATATATATTGCTCAAAAATGAATAGGGATATTGGTTATTTCTTCTTATCCTATTAATTTTGATTAAATCGACCTTAATTAAATTACTTTTTTATGGGGGAAAAAGACAATAATTTCTAATAAATATTAATGATATTTATAATTAAAAAAAATGCTAGGCCCCATAAATAGCAAAAAACAGCCAATATCCCTATTCACTTTTGAGCAGTATATATATTAAATACTTCGGATGGAAAAAGTTTTAGAACTTAATTTGTAAATATTGGAAAACATTTCATTAGCTACTCTGCCAACGTCTCTCCTTCCAAAAATAGTTTTTGGAAACTAATATTAGCATTTTGAACAAATTCAATATTCGTGCTGAGCTTAGTATAAGTAGCCTTACTCGTATTATTCATGCATTATGTATTTTGCAGTTGTACATTCAGTTACTGACCATAAATGTTAAGTTTCATGACACTGGGTTTTCCTTTTTCAGTTGTGATTGTTATATTTTAATAGATATTTGTTTTTATAGGACACTATACGGCATTGACGTATCTTCAGAAAAGTTTGTTAGGCGGTTTAATTATTAACATGGTTTAGCAAAAATTTAAATAAAGCTCCCTAGAGGAGATCTAGTTGCTTAAATCATACTTCAAAGCCTTTATTTAACTCGGCTTACTTAAAATATTTCGATTTTTAAAATGCTTTGCTACTCTATTCAGAGTAATCAGGATTAAAAAAATCTGTGTTTGGATAGATAGAACATCTGTAGCAAAAATTATGTTCCAATTTTTAACGAGCACATCTCTTACGATAATTATAATTATCGTAAGAGAATTGTACTCTGTTAATTATCAGAGTATATTTCTCTAGATAAATATTCAAGTCATTTAGTAGCAGCAAAATCTAAAATGTTCCGAATCTGAAATAACATAATAATTGGGAAATCAAAATGCAGTTGAGCGAAAACGAATTTACAAAAGTGAAAATGTAGAATTAGCTACTCTATTAGTAATCTTAACTGTTTGGAAATTCTCGGATTATTCAATATTGAAGTTTTACAGCAGATGTAACAATATTATAATTTATTCATTTAATCACAAAAGTTGAATGCTATTCTTTTTTTTAAAGAATTGTGTTCGGATATAATCAAAATCAAGACTTGTCCGACGAGAGTCTGTAAATGATTTATTTTCTATTTTATACAGCATTTCAACTTACTTTCACTTCCGTCCTTGAAGAATTTGCCTGCAGTCTGATATTTAATAGTACACAAGAGTTCTACTAAAAAAAGACTGAAAAATAGTCATGGATTTTGAAGATCAAATTTGTTGGTTAAACTGAATCTAAATACATGTTCCAAGAATTTTGGACGAACAACCCTTATGAAAATTATGATGAGTTATGAAAATTATGATAGGCCAATTAAATTTAGCAAATAATTAGCTAAAGCTTAGCTTTCAATGAAATTCAAAATAGAAAATAGCGAGGTAAATATAAAGCCAGCAAAATCTGAACAACCAAAGTTTAATTTATTCTTATAATCTATGGGTTTATATGCCATTATTCTTAATCCCTCGTGGCTAGGGAGAGAATAAAAATGAAGAAAAATAGCCCTTTACGGAATACAGTGGAACAACCAGCGTGGAGTTTCCCCAGTAAATAACGATTACATTTTAAAAGGGAATGGACAGTGGAAAGCCCTGTATTGAGCTTGATGGGTCTATGAGGGGACTGATGGAGAAGAATAAGCCACGTCACATCCTTTTTTACTACATGTTGAGAACTTCGCAGGCCATTTCTTCGGCGATTGTGTGTGTGGTATTCTTTTGGTTACCTGGTTAGCCCACTTGATCTTGAAAATTATTTACCTCAATAGAGGTTATGGTTCAAGTTGATAACATGGTACAAGATAAAACCCGGAAGGCAGTGCTTAGGCCTTTATGGACTATGGAGCGAAGGATTTTTATTATTACTTAAAGCTTCTTAAGAATTCGAGGACAGATACTTACATATCATACGATTTACAACTCATTATCCTTACGTGTGTTTTATATATATATATATATATATATATATATATATATATATATATATAGAGAGAGAGAGAGAGAGAGAGAGAGAGAGAGAGAGAGCATTACATGTCATATTTAGGAGCAAAAAAAAAGTGAACTGTAATTGTTTTTGTTTGATTATATGAAAAATGAATAATAAAACATATTTTAAGCATAATGAAACTGAAAGCCTAAACCCTTTAATTAGTCTTATTGCATTTCAAAACATTCTACTTGGATTTCAATTCCAGAGAGAGAGCAAAATTCCAATGTTCTGTTATGATACTGATTTATTTTAATTTCTAAAGGGTCGGTAATTACGTTTAATCTCCTTAATTAAGCTGTCCTGAATGACGTATTTATAAAAACTATGTCTTAATAATTGCACTTAGGAATAGAAATTGAATGGGATAATCGAACGAAGTATCTTTTCAAGATTCAAAAAGGTAGGATCCTTTTTTATGAAACTTGAGGTATTGCAGATTAAATGTATAGATAACAAAATACCTGGAAACTAGGAGTGCGTTAGATCGAAATTGAGGGCAGCAGCTGATTTGATGATTTTAATGTCAAAATTACAAGAATACACGACAATGTCCAAAAATAACAAAACAATTTTCAGTAGAAACAGTAAAATTCTAAAGAAGTAATAATTACCTGGCACGGATTATTTATTACATAATATAGTAAAATATTTAATTATTTAATACATATTCTGTAGTTGGACAAATTATTATCGACAGTTAATTCTTAATAGGTCCTACCATTATATGTAATAAATATTCTGTACTTGGGTCAGAGTTCTCCATGATAAGTTCCATGTCTAATAGATAATTAATCCTAAAATTAATTTATATGTTTTCTGTACCTGTACCAAATTTTGTCCGTGATAATTGCCACAGTGAAGAGTTAATAAGCATCTCGGAGTAGGTCGATATCAGTGCTATTGAACGCATAGAAATGGAATACATGTGTGCCAACCTTGTGGTATATTAACGGTTTGGCATTGTTCTACTGGGGGTGGTATATCTGTTGATATGACATTTTAATTTATTTACTTAACTGTGAGAGACCAATGTAGCACTAGCTATGATACGAAGTCCAAAATAATCATTTATTAATCACAGTGCTCTCAATTTATCACCAACAATGAGTTTAAACCAAATAATGAAAAACATAAGGGGCTTTATCAATAGTGCCGTTGTATAATCAGAGCAAATTATTGTTACCCAGCAATGAGTAATATGTTTCACCGGTATCTTTTGAAAACAAAACATAGCAATATTCTCCACTTTCAAATCAAATTTAACAATCATTGTGCGCAACTGATATAACTGAAAAAGCGAAAATAAACGCAGAAGTATGATACATTTCTTCCTCCTATAAATTCAAAGGGATTTAACAGTGAACAGGGAAAACATTGGAAGGAATACGTATATAGAACTAGGTAATTTAGTTTTCATTAAGTCAAAAATAAATTGTTGCCCATTTTGGTTAAGAATGCCTCCAAAAAATAAATAAATAAAGCCATAATGCTGCTAACTATGTCTTTTTATAAGAGGTGAGCAGAATGTGAAAGAACAATTCAAGTAATTTAAAATCACTTAATTCGCTCCAGTAGTTATACGGACTAATTAATGGCCAATCGACATCGAAAATGGAACTTAATCCTGCTGATGTCTAGCGTGGCGGGAAAATGAAATCAAAAGCAACATTGATCTTGCACAAATAAACTTTCAAACAACACTGAAGAGGCTAACTCCTTTATATTTTATTTCCACAGATTAAATCTCTCTCTCTCTCTCTCTCTCTCTCTCTCTCTCTTTCTCATACGTAGGTATTTAGAATTATGTATTATATTTTTTACAATATATTTTATAAACAATCTTGTTAATCAAGGAAGCTTCTGTGTATTATTCCTTAAGACGGATGAATCTGAAATGAGTTATTTTTTGCTTTCGGTCTCAAGAAACCTGAGATTCCAAGTTGAGCTATATTGTCTCTGAATATCTCTCTTTTTTTTTTTTTTGAAATTTGTAGTTTTTTAAATTGGGGTTCTTACCAAGGAAGAGCAAAAGATTAGGGCCATCTATGTGTCATTCATTTAACTAATCCACGTTGTTAAAGGAGTAAGACGGACTTTTTTAATATCCTTCCAGCATTTGGAGTGGATCCCTAAAAAACGAAGACATGAACCAACATTTTAAACATTTCGGGTTACTTAGCATTCGTGCCCTCCAAAACCCGAAACTCGTGAGCATTCTCCATTCATTTTTCAGCTTTTTTGACACGATTCAATCTTGCATATTATGTACGGCAAGTCCCAGGTAGGTTGACGTCTTTTACAAGCAAGATAGTTTGTTGGCTGAGGTTTTATTTGTTTAGCTTGTCACTAAATTACGATACATTTCATTATTTTAATCAAAAGATTACAAAGAAAGAAGTTTTAATAGCATAGCAACGATAACTCAGATGTTTTTACGACATATCTGAAATTCCACGCAGTAATTAAGCGCTTACAGTTAAACTGTATACAATTCAGTAATGTGCTCTAATAACAGGAGACGCGTGTAACTTACCCAGTTGGCGCACTATTCATCCTGAGGAATGTAGAAATTATTCTGTGTAGCACGATTCCACAGTGCTGTTAATTCCAGCAGGGCTGCCAACCTGGACTAGTATACAATTTCCATTAGCATACTCCATGATGACAGAACAACATATGTATAGTTACATTAGACGTAGATTAATATTAGGAAGCCGCTGATTTGATAATACATCTTGGATGCAGTGTAATAAGATATCTCTTGCATATCAATGACAAACTAATTTGTAGACAATTTATCGCTAACGACGGCAGATTAGCGGAGGAACTTGCGAGGGCGGCAGATACAGGCCCCTAACTACTTAACGAAGAAGGGAAGAATATGCCTCGAATAATTTACCCCTTGATCATTTATGAATAACTTAGTTGAAATAATTTTACTAATGATTTTTGATTATTCAATAGTTTATTTATTTATTTATGTACGTGTGTCGCAATTTAAGCGATCCACACATTTTCTTGTTATAATGTTATTGAATAAGATGTTGAACTACTACTCCTGTAATACCAGTGCTTCCATACACTCTGCATATTATATGGAGTAGTAGGAAAGAAATTAAAAACTCCGTCACGCAAGGGGTGCGTAAACTAAGCAGATTTCTCACTTGAAGTTTTACAATAGAAAAATCCTAGGAGTCACACAGTTACGGAAACGGCCGAACTACGGGAATCTCCAGACGGGATGCACCTGAAACGTAAACAAACAGGTGTGACAACTTCTCACAGGAAAGAAAAACAATTACGGAAATATATCAGTATATAACATTAATTTTATTGAAAACTATTCACTATATCTAGTACTGTAATTTATAATGTATCAGAATAATGTTTATCTCAATCCATCAAATTTTACTAGTCCATGGACTTAAGAAGGGGGGTCACAATAACATATTTGCATTTATCTTGTATAATAAAGGTCTCTTGAAATTTATGGTATTTAAGCTTTGAATAATGTGGTTTATTACATAACAGATTATTGTTATGTAACATGAGTAGAAGTGGGGGTTTGCTGAAGGCAGAAAACTGTAAACTGCAAATATCTCGGTTAATATTCAAGAAAGAGAATAAATGTATAGAATAATATATAAAATAAATTTAATTTGCAATAAGATTGGTTCTATACATTTTTTCGATCCGACGTATAATAACGGAGGTATTCCGAATTTTCTTCTTTTTACACAAAATGTTTAAATATCGAGTTTGGTAACTCTCAAACAATAATTGCGACTACTAGAGCGATAACAAATATATATATATATATATATATATATATATATATTTATATATATTTGCCATGGACATTTGAAGAAATTTTTCGAAAATCGCGTCATGAGTACGACCTCACTAGCTGACTTCCCTTAAGGAAAATCTGCTAAAATTTTTAGTCCCACCCTGGCCAGAAACGGGTGGTAAAGAGAAGATATTCCCGTCCCGATAAGCCTTAGTTGCTTAAAGTGGACATAAATAAATAACAGTTTTTTTATTATTTTATTTTTGGATATTCTCATAGAAAATTTAACTGGGAATGAATGCGTATATTTGTGACTCTATTACATTCGTTGTTTAGTTGCATACAAATTAGGAGATAAGTGATTGTGGAAGTAAATATCAGGCCTTACATGCAAGGCCAACAACAAAATACCTTTATAAATCATTTTAGAGCACTCAAAAGATAAGAGAAAAGTTTTAATACATGCTTTGGAGAAGATTTTTTTTAGCAAATACCCTCTCTTAATCATTACAAAACTCAATATTGTTTCATGTAAAACTAATAATAAAGTTCGTTAACAGTTGAAATCGGACGAGGAATAGAGGAGGAGGATAAAAAATTCCAATACACTCCGGATTGAAAAATATTATATAAAAAATGTATTAACAATTTAATGCAATAGATTTTTCGCAGTTCTAGATTTAATACTCTGATATCATCAGAGTTATTATTAATTTTTTCTTGCTTTCAACTTTAGTATTCACATACCTCCACTTTTACTTGTCCGATTTTCACCTAGAGCAGTTGAGTTACTAAATTATACTTCTTATATTACTCGAGAAATACAGATTACAATATAAATAAAATATTATTACAATATAAATAAAATATTACATATAAGATAAAACTACATATTTTAATTCAACTTTGGTCTAAGTATTTCATTGATCGAAATACGACCTCGGACTCAATTGAAAAACAAGGCTAGTGCCTCTTTAATGTTTCTATATGATTTCAGGATGGAAAAGAAAGCAATATAACAATTATTCCATTTATTTGACAAAGGATTAAACCCAAGGACTACAATAGAGAAAGTAAGACCAAAACTGATTGGCTGTTTCCGTTCTTCAACAAACAACTTGGACAAATAACGACTCAGCTACTGTGGGACAGTAGACAAACAGTTTTGATGGAGGTCTGTTTTCATTGAATGAAACCAATTACAGATAGGATAGTCTTCTAAACCATTTCTAAATATGAGAAGTGCTATCTTCCCCGCTACAGAACTGGCGAATGCTTTGATTGAATATTACGAGAGGTTACAAAATGACATAGAGGTTCAATAAATTTGTTGCTAAATAAGGTAACAGGTACGGAAGAAGTAGGCACCACTATTTTATACACACACACGCGCGCGCTTATAACGTATATTCCAAAGGTTACTTCGTGTGTGGGTCTTTAGGTTCTAAGGGTTGCAATTTATTTGATCGCTAGCTAGCAAACTCTATAATTATTTAACATGAAACTATATTGGGTAAGAACTGAAATCCAAGAAGGTGGAATTGGATTTTAGAGATCATCATGAATATTCTATTGCTACATGACTCATAGAAAAGTAACATAACCGCTCTCATTAATAAGTTATTTACCATATTTTTCCGTAAGTCAAATATTAACGGTGTTTTGATTGTATTTATTTTCTCGCCCATAAGCCACCACTTCTGCACGTTTAATGCTTATTGCAAGTAAATTTAACACGAACTGTCTAATGCCCAGCATAAAAATATAAAATATTAGGTATTTTTTACATAGAGCCTCTAACAAGAGGAAAAAGTCCGTCACGCAGGGGCTGCGTAAACTAGGCAGATTTCCCACGTGAAGTTCTACAATAGAGAAATTTCACGATAGTCGAACCGTCACGGAAACTGGCAAACTCGCTTTTGACGGAAACTCACGACTAGACCCGAAGTTAGCCGATCTAATTAAAATTAATAAAAATGCCAATATCTCGGTTAATATTCAAGATAGAGAATAAATGTATAGACAAATATTTATAGTAAATTTAATTTGGAATGAGATTGGTTCTATACAATTATTTGATCCGACGTATGGAAACGGAGATACTCGTATTTCGAAAATCCCCCTCCCACTGGTCCGATTTCAGCCATTAACGAACTTTATCTGTCTTTTTGCATAAAACATTTAAATATCGAGTTTGGTAAGGATCAAACAAAAATTGCGACCGCTAGAGCGTTAACAGGCAAATATATATAATTTTGAACAGACCTCATTTTAGTCTTCTCCTGGGTAGGATCGATGGACATTTGAAGAAAATTTTCGAAAATCGCGTCACGAGTACGACCTCAAGAGCTGATTTCCCTTGAGGGAAATCTGCTAAAAGAGGGAAAAGATTACAGTGACGGAACTACTCGTGAATTCATCCAAGGTATATAGTCCCACAAGTGAACTTTAATATCAGCAAAACCAATTAGTTCCATATGATCCGTATTTTTAATTGTAAAACCACAGACACTCCAAATTCAGTGAATACTCCATCAATAGCTACCATATTCCATATTACTTCAAGGTTCCAATTTTTTTAGCTGTTGATACATTTAATTTTTTTATCTAGAGCTCATCAAGTCATTTTATCTAATACATTTTGATATAACTTCTAAATGAGAGGAATTACTTTTTGATAACGATATACGTTAGAAAATATCCACATAAAAGAGGACACAATTTAATAGAAACTATTACTCTACTTTTTGTAAGGAATAGAGTGATTATTTTTCCAACGAGGAAAGAATAACTTCTACCTATGTCTCCAATATATAATATAATTCCATATCCAATATATATAATTTAGGCATTTCCAAAAATAAGAGAATTCACCAACAGCCTTTATAAAGGCGAACACAAAAATTAGGTCCTACAGGAACTGATGTATGGACATAAGTTGCGACGAACCGAAATAATGTCCTAAAAATAATTTTCTGAATGCCTTTCCTTCATTCTGAAGACTTGCTGTGAAATGAGTAACTTCCCGTAAAAATTACAATGCATTAATTCCACTACAACAAATATCTGGGGAAGAATATTTTATAAATCTCATAAGCACCTAAACACTAATGTTGGTGGGGGGGGGGTTGAGGCTTTTAAAAGAAGAGATAGAGAGATATAAATTTAATCGACTATTGGATTGATAATGGACCGTAAAGGATTCGCGGTGAAATTGAAAGGGGTTTAAATCCATTGGAAACTGCCGACGAATATATCGGCGGCATAAAACCACTTCAAAAATCTCTGCCTTTTAAATTTGAGGGAATATCATTTTCCTTATTCGCTTATTTGCATGGACGGGATAACTATCTGGATCAGATCCCAGCCTTTTTTATAGAAATAAACCAGAAAATGGTTAATTTCGTCCAATATTAGAGGAACGCACTTTTCCTCTCCCTCGCATAAGAGATCATTAATTGAAGTAGATTTTTGTTGTTGGAAGAAGCATGGTGGTGTAAGGGATTACACACGCAATTAGTTAAAGTTATTTAAGTTTTAACTCATTGAAATACTACTTGAAATTTAAAATCTTGTCGGTAAGTCTCTCTCCGCCTTGAATACTTATATTGAATTTTCACAGAACTATTTCACATTTATCAAACTTTAAGAAAGAATATAAAAATACTTAAACCTAAAGTAGGAGTTTATAGAGGCATCTAGTATTTAACAATTCTTTTCGAAAAGGTATATTATGAAGAAAGTTAGTATTTCGAAAAAAGTTCTTAACGTTTCTAGGAGTAATAACTAAACAGAATAGAAACTTCTACATATTTAGACTTAATATAAAATGTCTCCTTAGTTCATACTTTAGCATATACAGTTAACATCAGGAAGTATTGTTATAGCTATTTTCTTATCATTATATGGTTTTAGTTTGACATTCGTTATGTTTTTAAATTTTTGGGTTTCTCTAACATATTGATATTATACATAAAAGAGAGTACTAAGATTAAAGACGAGACTTTTAATTATGCGAGGAACAGGAGGACCAAAACCCACAATAAAAAATATCACTTTCAGTGTGAGTCGTATGCGGAAATTATAAAAGATACTTGTATATTCGGCTGGAAAATAAATAAATTATTAAATTATATGTCATTCTGCTGAGGCATACTTAAAGATGGAATATCAGGACGGTTAAATAGAAGTACCACATAATTAGTGTTAAGAACCAGTCTTGCATGTGCCAACTGTATATATAAAATTTCAGTGTACAGCTGTGGAATTCCTGAAATATTTAATAACCAGTTAGACGATAGGGCACAATAGTTTCAACGGAGAGTTAGTTTAGGTCCATCATCAATAGCAACCAATGCGTTAATGCACACATTCACCTACTCCCAAATCAGATAACATTTGTCAACGCTTGTACTTCTACTAAATATAAAGAAACAAGAGAAAAAAGTGAGTCATTATTTTAAATGAGAAAAAATGTAGAAGCAATTTCAAATGTTTGCCAAATATAAATAAAACATTAGCGAAAGTGTTGGGAAGTAAATTTTTTTAGTCATTCTAAGAAGGTATATTTTAAACGGTAGCTGTTGTTACTGTTTAGAAGAGAATAAATTAAAGGAAAGCATGCATATATATGTATATATATATATATATATATATATATATATATATATATATAGTTAAAAGAGTTTAATACTATTTAAGAAAAAAATAAGTATACGTAAATCTTCGAAGGCTTTCTTAAGAATTTTCAGTAAAGCTAAGTCTTTAGAGAAAATTAAGAAAATTCTTCCTCTTCTAAAAAAAATACGTTGTAGATGTAAAATATTCTACAGATTGTTCAATAAAGTGCGTTGTTTTTAAATGCTTTCAAATTCCAACAATGTTTCTGTCAGCTGTTACAATCTCTATTTCCTTATCCCTACAATTCCTTCCCAGACCTGTTCAACCTTAAGTTCATCGCTTCACGTGATGAGAATTATTTTATTTCCATTTCATTCCACTTTCTCCAAGATCTTCCAGGCACATATTGTCAATATATTTGAATTGGAAACCTTCCCTCTAAGGGTTAGTATAGGATGTTGGTATAGCTACAAATACAGCATTGGAATGACAAGAAATGTCCTAACCATAACCCACTCCTACATGAAAGAATTGTTATCGATACTACACTATCATCATACGTTCTAAATTGGAAATACTTCTAAGGAGTAAAAAGAAGCTCTTATTATAACTAGGTTTCTGCACATTATAGCTATGCTCCTTAATTTACTCTGTCCCCACGTACAACAAATTGTTCAAACCTGCATAATTTTCATAAGCTTCTGTTGATTTATAGGATTTTTTATACATGGTATTATTCTTTTTTAATGATAGTAAGCTACAATGAAAATTAGCCGAAATTTGGAGTAAGATCCTAACAACTAATATTTTATACCTATTATAAGAAGCCGCCGTCACTTGTTTATGGAACTATAATTAGGAAAGAGCTCAAACCAACTCTTATTTATCTTCTTTAACATTATCTGTTATATTATACAATGTATTTTAAAGTAACTAAGGTTTTAAGTTAGGTATATTTAGTTTTTAGTTTGTTTTAGTTAATAATTTATATTAAATATTAATGTTGTGAATAAGGTTAAAATATTCTTATTTAGTTTTAACTTTTTCATTAATTTATTTTCGTAGTATTAGAGAAAGGTGTTGCTGTAATTATGTGTTAATTGGGCACTGACAATGATGAGCTGGGAATGCGCTTTGTCGCTGAAATAAATTGATCCATTTTCCCGAATGTCTTCCCTCTGTGTTTACTATTAACGCTCACTTATGTTTTATGCGTATATTGTGTTTTGCTTTTATCTTGTAATTAAAAATATACCACATATTAATTTATATCCTTTTATTATATTGAAACAGTTTATCTTTCTGAAAATTTTATAGATAAGGGAAAATTGTTGAGAATGTACCACATAAATGTCAGCTTGTTGTATTTGAATATTTTTTTAGATTGTTCGTGCATTGACAGGGCATTGATGGTGGAGCTGTTGCTCTCAAAGCGCTCTGTAGCTGTTTAAACATAGTGTTTGTGGAAGGAAGGAATTTTTTTGTGTTTTCTTTTTTATTCTGGAAGTTTGGCCCATTTATCTAATCAATCTACAATCATTTCTAGCTGGTGGGTAAATTTCCAATACTCAGTGACCAAATTGCAAAAATATAACTACATACCATACAGTCGGCATCGAAGAGCATGCATATATTAACACACATACGAAGATTGCATAAACTTTCCGCGTGCATAAATGAAACACGATGGCATTAGTGTTTCATACCTTTACAAATAGCTCTGTAATGCATATTTCTAGAAAATCAACATGTTCACGATGAACATTAGTTGCTATCGACAGCTCGATTTTCTTCATCTCTTAAAGAATAGAACGTCAAATTCGAAAGATAAATTGACTCTTCTCTATAATTAATGAATTATTAAAATTTGAAAATATATCAATTTAGTCAGGAATAATTGTTGGAGAAGATATGGCAGTTTTCTAGAGAGATCACAGTGTGATATCAGTTCCAGTATATCAATAAGTCATCAATTACAGCCGCTGGTAACTTTCCACAGTGATTACTAAGCAATTCACTCCATTCAGCGGATCCCGATAAAAAGATAAAATCAAATGGAACAAACTTCCAGTCTCAATAAAAGTGGTTAAATCACAGGAGGAAGGCTGCTCGTTAGATAAAGTGGGATCCAAACCTCAAGTCCAGCAAAACTTTCACTAATCAATATCTACTAACGGATATAGAACCAACTGATAATTTTAGTAATTGTCGTTCACATTAGGTAAATTAATTAATTTATAGATATCCCACATGAAGTTTTACAATAGAGAAATTTCACGAGAGCCGAGCAGTTAATGAAACGGCGGAACTAGCTTTTGGCGGGAAAAGCACTTCGTCCGTTAGCCGCCCAGATTTAATAAAAATGCAAATATCTCGGTTAATATTCAAGATATAGAATAAATGTATATAACAATATTTATAGTAAATTTAATTTGTAATAAGGTTGATTCTGTACAATTTTTCGATCCGACGAATAGTAACGGAGATATTTCAAATTTTCGAAAATCCTCCCCTCTAAACCCCCCCTCCCCTCACCGTGGTCCGATTTCAGCTGTTAACGAACTTGATATTTCTTTTTACATAAAACGACTAAATATCGTGTTTGGTAACGATCAAACAAAAATTGCGACCGCTACAGCGGTAACAGACAAATATATATATATATATATATATATATATATATATATATATATATATATATATATGTATATAGAGTTTTGCACGGACCTCATTTTCGTCATCTACTAGGTAGGATCGATGGACATTTGAAGAAAAATTACGAAAATTCCTTCATGAGTACAATCTCAATAATAAAATGCGATTATAAAATGATTTAGCTAACGATTTATTTAGTTTTCGATTTTCTTAAATACCACATTTAGGGAGGTTTAATATTTTACAATTAGCTGGTCTCAGATTAGCCATGTAAGTTCAGTTGTTGATCTTGTCTTACATCCGATCTTGTAAACAGATGATGTTTTTAAGTATTTAAGAAATAATGGATTATTTGATGAAATATAAAAGCTATTATTTACCATTATGAAAGCAATATAAAGCAAGCACTGTACGTGGAATATACGTTTTGCCTCCTTACAGTTTAATTAACTATAGTTTTTCTTTTTGTTTTCTCTTTTTTTTTCTTTCTCTCTCTTTTTTCTTATTATGTTGAAAATGTACTAACAATTTATATTTAGTTTTGTCCATTCTATTTATTTTGTAAGTTTGTAAAATTTAGCTTTGTACACATTTTAATATTTATTTAATTTTGTACAATTATATTCAAACATGTTAAAAGATGAATCGCCATTGTAGCAGCATGGTTCTATTTATTTTGTAAATTTGTAAAATTTAGCTTTGTAAAAAATTTAATATTTATTTAATTTTGTAAAATTATATTCTAACATGTAAAAAGATGAATCGCCATTGTAGCGGCATCTCAAATAAATAATAATAATAACTGTTTTACACCGTAAGCCTAGAGTCACATGTTATTAATCACATGGTAAGCCTATAGTGGCGAGTTCGATTGCTGCTTAGGCAATAAAATTTTATTTAGATACGAAACCATTATTTTAAATCTTTAGACCCAAACTAGCTAGAAAAAGATGGTAACTGTAAATAGCCCGTCCCAATTAGCCGAAGTTCCATAAGGGATAATAACATTTTTTTTTTTAATTTCGTCATGAGTGATAAAAGAAAAATTCTTAGACTTAATATGTGAATACCTATAGACTTGTTGCTCAGGAGTAAGTTTGCAAAAGTCCGTCACGCAGGGGCTGCGTTAACTAAGCAGATTTCCCACGTGCGCCACGTATTTGCATTTATCTCAAAACTTAAAAGTTCAATGAGAAAATAATGTTTGGTATTCAAGCTTCTTTATTTGAAGAACATAATAGAATATTGAAAATATGAAATGAGTAGGAGAGGACCGAAAACTAAGAAATGCAAATATCTCAGTAAATTATCAAGATAATGAAAAAATTTACATAATAACATTTATAGAACATTACATTTGCAATAAGATTGGTTCTATACAATTTTTCGATCCGACGCATAATAACGGAGATATTAAGAATTTTCGAAATTCTCCCCCTCTTACCTCACCCCTCCCCCTGGGCCGATTTCAGCCATTAACGAACTTGATCTTTCTTTTTGTATAAAACGATTATATATAACGTTTGGTAACGATAAGAAAAAATTTGCGACCGCTAGAGCGGTAGCAGACAAATGTATATATATACAGTTTTGAACGGACCTCATTTTCGTCATCTCCTGGGTAGGATCGATGGACATTTGAAGAAAAATTTCGAAAATCGCGCCATGAGTACAACCTCAATAGCTGATTTCCCTTAAGGGAAATCTGCTAAAAGGAAAATTATTTAGAACAGTTGATCAAAGAGCACTTACAATCACAGCCGTGAATGGTCACGATTCACTCTCTCTTTGACAAGAATATTTACATATTAGTGGGTTTCCATTAATTTAATTGACTAGGTAATGTATTATTTGTATTCAATGACGAAACTTCCCCTGGAAATTTTAATTTCTGTTTTATAGTAACAGAATTTAAATTTCAAAATAATCTATTACAAAACGCAGATTATTTAATTATCGAGTGAACCAGCTGAATATGGGTACCTACTTTGGCAGTCTGTGCCTTGCTATGACGAAACAAAGCCGGTATAGAGGAAGAATGACTTTGTTTTTTAGTTTAGAATATGGTTACTGAAGGGGCGTTGAAGAAAACGCGAAGCAGGTAGGACGGAATGTTTAATTCAGTGTTGTGAAATTATAAAGTGCTTGTAGAAGTTGTTAAAGGGAAATGTTTCTACGGCATATCAAAGTAAATAGGTGGACAAAATGAAGCAACGTTTAAGGATTTCATTAATATTTGAAGACGGTATAACTGCATTCGAACTTTGAGTTGAAAAACCTCCAATATAGTGGAAGATTGCCACTGTATGGGGAAGTATGAGTGTCTAAAAAAGTAGAAACGAATTACACGGCTGTCTGGCAGTGAAAAGCGCTGTCATGACTTTGAATTTGAAAAGTTTCTCAATTTTTGCCGGGGAAGTAGGTTGGGTTATTGGCCATGTATAAAGTTTGCACATGGTACTCGACTACCATACAGTTCACCATATGTTAGGGCGGAGTAGACTCTTCAATGAGTATGTATGGCTGCAATAAAGCAGAGTAAAGGCCAAGCCCCATCTACACATCGCTACCATACGTCCCACATCATACGATACTCATATATACACACACTCACGAGCTATTCATGAGAGACCTTTCTTTGCGGATGATTTTCTTTTGAAACAGCAGTTTTTCATTATATATTCCGTAAGCATTACTCATAAGTGCGTAGCGAATGGTAGCTTGTAAACAACACAAGCATCACGCAAAATCTTTCCAGGATCATAGTTTATTTTGGTATCCAAATATACCAATGACAACTCCTGAATGAAAATAAATTAATTTTATATTTTTATTTTCCACAAATTTCAGTTTCGAAGTTGAAAAGAAGTTCTGATTAGCAAGACACATGTGATCACATCAAAATAAAAACTAAAAAAGTCTTACGCTTTTTTTTTCATTACACGTTACAAGAACCGATTTTACAGAAAAACAACAAACTAGAACACTAATAATAAGATCTCCTCCTATTAGAATTTTTAGACATCTTTTCAAGCAGGATAACATTTTCACACTAATTTATATAATAAAGTCTGTTCCATTTCCAGTTTCATTCCAACTGAATGATTTTCTTTTTACAAATGATTCAGTCAGAACATAAAAAAACAACTCAACTCATAAATGCAAACTTTTAACCTAATCTACCCACACAGAACCTAAATAAGTTCAAAAACAAATAGCCTTCTCCGCTTCCTTTAATTGGGGAGTTGAAAACGAAACTTTCAACAGTGAATCTTATTTTCAAACAATAGCAACAAAATGAGTTTTAAACCACTAAAATAGCATTTATTTAGCATGTATATTCCATATGAAAAGGATAAAAGACTAAAGCTAAAACCAATTAATGGCGCATATATGATCAAATGTATCTATGTATGTATATATAGATATTGAACTCATGAACCTTATCGAAAGAATTAAATAATGATATAAATTCCGCAGCCAGGCTGTTTAGAGCAAGCTGAGAGGAAAAGTAGAAAAACAATCATTCTTTTACTCAAGTATCTCCTTTATTTTGCCCATCAATAAAGTATGTATATTAGTAACATTTGTATTTATATTAGTGTGTGTTATTCACACTTCATATAAGCATACTGAAGATGCAACAAAAAAAGTCGGTGGTCTGTATGTGCCTAAATCGATAGTAAAAAACTGCGTTACGAAAGGGCAGCGTTATCTAAGCAGATTTCTCACGAGTTCGAACGACACATTAGTAATGTCCTCTCTCCATATATTTCCGATTTTTAAGTCTAAATTCGATAATTGGATAATTGGTGGGAGTTTATAAAACGCTGAAATCAAGAAAATACGAATAACTCGAATAAATATTTGAGCTACAAAAAATATATATTAAACAACAATTGCAGAGTATGAATAGTTTAACAAGCTTAATTCTATAAGCCCAAGGATTTTTTCAGATTCAAAACATAGGAGATATTTTGAATTTTCGAATTTCCTCCACTTCTAACCCCCCCCCCCTTATTCCTAGTACGATTTCAGACATTAACGACTGTGAACTAAAGTGTACAATTAATCGATTAAAAATCGAGTATGGTATAGATAAAATAAACATTTTCAATTTAACGACGTAAAATCTCAATTGATTGCGTCTTCGCATAACGTATTGGAATGTATCTCACATAAAAAATGCTCAATGAAAACAATATTTGGTATTTAAGCTTAGAATAAAGCGGTTCAAGACATAACAAGTTAATATTAACACGAGATGTCTGGGAGCGGGAGTCTACTGAAGGCTGAAAATTAAAATAAATGCAACTATCTTGGTTAATATTCAGGACAGAGAAGACTTACATATAACGAGATTTATAGAAGAATTTTCTATAAGATTGATAGTATACAATTTTTCGGTCTGACTCATAAAGAGGAAATATTTTGAATTTTCGAAATCCGCCTCAAAACTCGAAATCCTCCCCCCCCCCCACTAGTCCTAAGTTGGTACGAATCAAAGAAAAATTGCGACCCCTAGAGCGTTAAAGGACAAATATGTGTGTGTGTGACTGTGTGCATGTATATAGTTTTGAACGACCTCATCTTCGTCATCTCCTGGGTAGGATCGATAGACATCTTTTGAAAATCGCCTCAATAGCTGTTATCCCTTAGGGGAAGACAGCTTTGTACTTTCGTCTGTTCTGCAGAACATACGAAAGTACAGTAATGATAGGGAGGGGATGGGATTCTATGATTGTATTTAGAATGCCGCAAGTGGAATTATTCGATAGCATATTGAATCGAATATGATGTCTCGAAAATGTTCCCACAAGCTTCATTTTACTAGGCCTTTCGGCACATCCGTGGCTACACCACGCCACGTGTTTGATTCTGCCAAAACATCAATGAAAAAACATGCCAACACTTAAAAATGGCTCGGATGTGCAAAAAGGCCTAGTCCGATAAAGTAAAATCTTCAGTGATGGAAGATATTCGATAACTCCCATTTCCGGCATCCTAAATATCATGACAGCCAGTGGCTGATTCAGCAGATGCAGTGTTTGATTCTGCCAAAACATCAATGAAAAAACATGCCAACACTTAAAAATGGCTCGGATGTGCAAAAAGGCCTAGTTCAATAACGTAAAATCTTCAGTATTGGAAAACTTTTGTTCATCCCAGAAAACATCATCCAAGCCTACTTGGTGACATATATAACAGAAGAAGTAGACAATACATAGAAATTTTTAGATAAAATAACTTCTTATGCCATTTGAATAATATGCACATACAATACCTTGCTTTTCAAACTAGAACGCCTAAATTCCAAAAGGAAATTAGTTCAATATATATATATATATATTCTTCTTTGCACTACTACTACTTGAGCTCATTGATAATACAAATAATTACCCAATCGACTCAACTCTATCTTTGTTAATACTCATAGACAATTTAATTAAGCAGCTACAAGAACAAGTTCGCCATGGATTTGATGAAGCAAAAATTTATTGAGACGAATTGGAAAAAACGAAAGTACGCGTCACGCAATTAGAAGATGATTTAAAAAAATATGAATAATTCGATTAGTAGAATTTATAAGGTAGCAAGTAACTTTGAGAGAAATAAGAGAAGAAATAACCTTTTGTTATTCAATTTAAGGGAAGAGCCTCAAGAAAATCCTCAGTCGTTAATAAGCACAATCATACATTTTTTGACAACATATTTAGAACTAGACACAAACAAAAATGAAATTGATTATATTTACCAGGTTGGGAAACGAACTGAAAACAATAACCGCCCAGTATTAATCAAGTTTATTTCCGAATGGAAAAAGGTAGAAGTTTTGAGAGCCGCAAAAAAACTTAAAGGAACCCCATTCAGTTTGTCCCCAGATTTTCCACGGGTTGTAAGAGAAAAAAGGAAGAAACTGCTACCTTTCTTACATAAAGCAAGGAATGAAAATCTCAAAGCACGCCTAATAAATGAAAAAATAGTTATTGAAGGCAAAATATATTCCTTAGAGGAATTATCTAATAAAAAACCAGAAGAATCGAAAATTGAGGTGACGAAAGATGATATTCCGGATTCAGGTGCTTCCAGATCTAGCAGAATAGACGGCAAACTAGATAATTGGTTAACACGATCCAAACCGAACAAGCAGATGAAGAAAAGAAAGGCATATCATTCTCCTACATAGCAACAAAAGAAGTCTACAGCTCCATTGGCAATAGGATTCTGGAATGTTAAATCTTTATTGGATCTTGGAAAAGATATTATTTTGGCTCTTCAAAATTTAGACATAATTTGTTTGACTAAACATGGTTAACATCGTCTTCAAAATATAAAATAAATTGCCTGGCAAAATATGACATGGTATATGTAGATGCAATAAAAAGTCGTTCAGTTGGTCGACCAAGTGGAGGCCTAATGATCTTCACTAAAAAAGAGAAAATCACTGTTGTTGAAACCCTCATTAGAGAGAACTGGATATTATGTATTCGTTTAAAACATGAAAATGAATATTTTATCGTAGCTGTAATATATTGGAGACCTGGAAAAGAATATGACAAATATATTGAATTCATCTCCGATATACTCTATGATATTTATCTAAAGTATAACAACACAAAAATAGTTTTTGGAGGGGACTGGAATGCGAGATTTGGATCCCTAAACATATTAGATAATGATATTTTTGATTACACCAATCTCACCAACCATAGAGAAACCCTAGATCCTGAAATAAATAAAAGAGGGGAATTGCTAGTTGAAGTAATGGAGAGCTTTGGTATGATTACTAGCAGTGGAAGAACTATTAGTGATTTCCCTGCAAAATTTACTTTTTGTGGAGAAAACGGATTTAGTATTTGCGATTCTGTGTGGCTATCTACTACTACCATTGATAGCGTTTATGATTACGAGGTAAAACCAACTCCAGCGTATTCTGACCACAATTTATGTATTATATCTCTCTTGGGAAAACACTCTAATAAACTATACTTAGGAAGGAAATTAATCATAAATCGCAGTGCTGAGTTCCTTGAAATGTTCAAAATAATCTTACGTACTTTAGACATCGATTTCAATTACAACGTAAGCCTCAATACGCTAACTGAAGATTTTAATAAAAGGGTCACTGATCTAATGAAGGAAGCTTCCATGCTTAGAGTTAGCTCATCAAAACAGATTCCAAACAAACCTTGGTTTGACCAAAAATGTATTCTAGCAAAAAAACAACTTACCTCTGCATACAAGAGATGTTGTAAAGCTTCATTTAAAGATGAATCAACTACTAATTTTCTGCATTCCAAGAAATGTTACAAATCATTAATTAAAAAAACTAAGGAGCAGTACTTTACAAAATTAAGAGTTAGATTAAGCAAGACAAAGAATTCTGCGGAATTTTGGCCAGCTTTAAAAAAAAATTAAATTTAAACCATTCCCAGAAAATGAAATAAACATTACTCAGTGGGAGAACTTCTATAAAAGTTCTTTACCTCAAAAAATTATTGATGACACAATATATTTTCATTATTATGACTCAGGACTAGATGGAGAAATTACTCTCGAAGAAACACTAGAAAGTCTAAAACGCGCAAAAAACAATAAATCTCCGGGATTAGATTTAATTCCCAACGAATGTTATAAATTAATGAATGAAAGTTGGACTAATCACCTTGTACACATCTTTAATAAAGTTTGGAGTGAAGAAACGATACCATCATCTTGGACGAAAATAAGAATGAGGCTCATCCATAAGAAAGGGGATAAAAAAGACCCAAACAATTACAGAGGCATCGCCATTCTCAACTCAATTCTAAAGCTTTTCACTTCCATCCTTAGTCGAAGATTGCTTACATGGGTTGAAGAGAGAAAAATTATCCCGGACGAACAAATGGGTTTCCAAAAAGGTAAAGGATGTAGGGATAGCATATTTTGTTTGTCAGCAGCTGTAAATATAGCACTCAGATTAAAGAGGAGGAAATTATTTGCTACCTTTGTAGACTTCAAAAGAGCGTTTGACTCTATAAACCATTCAAAATTATGGGAAAAACTATATAGGCTAGGAATTGGAGGGAAATTTTAAGAGTGATTAAATGTCTGTAGGACCAAGCATCGTTTATTATTGAAGAAGGAAATCAGTACTCACATGACATTGAAATATCTGAAGGTGTTCTACAAGGAGAAAACTTAAGCCCTCTTCTATTCTTGCTATATATATCAGATATAGTCCACTTTTTCGAAGAGAATGGGGCAGAGGGTATACAGATAAGTACAAGAAAAGCTTTTATTTTATTGATGTATGCTGATGACCTAGTTTTATTCTCTATATCATGGCCTGATACGCAGCGTAAATTAAATATATTAAAGAAATACTGTGACGCAATATTACTCTCAGTGAACACTCAGAAAACAATGATATTACCATTTCACAAAGGAGGTCGACTTGGGAAAAGTAAAACCATATTTTATAATAATAACCCAATCCAGCTTACAAATTCATTTACATATCTGGGGATACCTTTCTCATCCTCAGGAAAATTCTGTCAAGCCAGTACTCACTTCTTGGCAAAAGGTTGCTCTGCCAATGCTGCCATCTTACGGATACTTAATAAAAGCAAAGCTGAAACTTGGGCAACCAAATGTTTGCTGTTCCATGCACTTAGTGAAAGTGTACTCCTGTATGTATCAGAAATATGGGGCCCTGGTTATTCGGATGTGATTGAGAAAGCTCAATTAAACTTCTTTAAATGGCTTATGTGTCTCCCTAAAAACACTCCTAATGCTTACATTAGAGTAGAATTTAACCGTACACACACCCGACTGAAAATTTTCAAGAGGATGTGAATTGGTGGAAGGCTCTACAAGAGAAGTCGGCAGATGATCTATCAAGACTGTGGTACATGTGCCTAAAGGAATTATCTGCCAATTATTCAATGCCATTTAATTGGGTGAATGAACTGGAAGGGTATCTTGGGTGCATAGGAGGGAGCTTGGAGGAATTGGAAATGGCGGAAAATATTAATTGAAAAATAAAGACATGTTTAGAAGCTCTCGAGAACCATTTAATCTCGTTAGTTATAGAAAGAGTTTTAAACAGCACATATAGCCAGCACTTTAGAAGAATTAGCTCTCTTGGCAGAGGCGAGGAGTACCTGTACCAAAATGTGCCATTTTTTAAGACAAAAGTGATATCTCAAATCCGTTTATTAGGTACAAAAAATCAAAGATTAATAGTTGGTAGGACAATTTACATATTCAACCCAGAAAAGCCATGCCCCCTTTGCGAAGATAGCCAAGACACCGTTTCGCACTTCATCCTTACATCCCCCGTTTTAGCAGATAGAAGAAACCACCTCCTGAAAAGTTTCAACATTCCACAGCAATCCATGGATGATTTGTTTGACCTTATGGACAAGAATAAAATAAACTGCATATATGTTTTCATACTTAAAGGTCTTTACGTCAGAGGGAAAAAAATACAAACACTATAATAATTAAAATAAAATTAATGTCTTATGTTTTTTTTCTATAGTAATTAGTGTATGTAGTTTTTGTTTTTTGTTATTTTTTAAAAAAAAGAATTCTCTGTTTATGTTTATATGAAAAAAAGAAGAGGGTTAAACCCTTGCTACAAAATTGTTAAATTTTTATAAGCAATAAAAATATTCATTCATTCAATACTCATAGATTATATAGCAGAATAACGACTTTGTTAGATTCCACGATTATCCTAATAAATGATAGCACTAGACGAGATAAAAAAAGGTTGTAATTAAAATAAAACCAGGTCATTTATTTTCCTGGTAGAAAAAGGAGGTAGAAAATTAGTAAACGTTGAATATTTTCTGACAACGGATAAAAGAATATTTCATGAAAAGTAACAAAGTGATTTTAAAATGTAATCCCGTTAGTCTTGGACGTTGCTTCCTGGTCATGCTAATCCCATTCCGCACGGTTTATTGTCTACATATATCACCAGCCATGAATGAAAAAGATTTTGTAACACACGATGAAAATTCATCTACCACTCAAAGCTTTTAGTTTATAAACCCCAAACACAAAGCCAAATTAATTCTGAAACTACAGTCTACAACTAGTTCATTCATGAAATTGTTACAATCATGTTGTAGTTTTCGTCAAAATGTTTTAAGACTAATTGTATACAATCTGTATGTCAGTCTGACATTGTGATTATATATTAGTAACCACAAAAAATTCATAGTTGAAATTGACACTCAACGGCCGCTCGTAGATACGCAGCGTCGCTAGAAGTACATATGTATATAGTCATAAGTTGTCAACCCAAAATTTACTTATTACACAGCAAACTAGAACGACCAGGCACATCATCATATACAGCCACTAATAACTAATAGGAAATTCATTCTCCCCCTCCCCCTCGGTACTTCCGGGAGAGAAAATTATAAATCATTACAAATTGCAAACCCTGTTTTTCATTTCAATTATTAGTACTCTCTGTCTCTCTCCCCCTCTCTCTCTCTCTCTCTCTCTCTCTCTCTCTCTCTCTCTCTCTCTCTCTCTCTCTCTCTCTCTCTCGCTCTCTCGCTCTCTCTCTCTCTCTCTCTCTCTCTCTCTCTCTCTCTCTCTCTCTCTCTCTCTCTCTCTCTCTCTCTCTCTCTCTCTCTCACACACACACACACACACACACACACACACACGTATAAGACAAAAATCACAAAATAAAGGTTGCAAAAAGATAACTAATCTACCTTTTTAATGCCAGCGTTTTTTAAAATGCCTACTCAAAATTATTCTTATATGCTTTTCCAAGAACGACGTCTTTAGAGGATATGAGTTCCAACTTTTGTAGTTATGGGGTGAAATATTCGCTAATGGAAGAAAAACAATTTTTATTGTGTAAACGAACAAAACAAACTATAGAAAGCAGTACTTTTAATCAAGATATTAAATAAGCACTACTTAGCCAGGATGAAATGAGGGATGGTCTTTCCTAATACTGAATTCATGTAACAAATCTCTCTATGTTGCAAATTTACTAATTTCTAGATTAATGGTAATTAGTCCTGTATTACTGTACCACTATCAGTAATACAGAATATTTCAAATCTACATATTCCACCGCAAACAACTGTAGGGCAGAATCAGTTTGAAAAATGATATTGTACTAATTATTCCATCTAAGTTGTAACTATACCGCCTACGATGGTTCCTAATTTCCCGAAACATTTTGACAAATTCAATATAATGACATTTTTCATTGCCAACTTTTCAATTGACATAGTGCATTTCCGGAGCCCGTTTTCTATTTTATACACTAATAGCATAACCTGATAATCTGCTTCAAGAGGCATAGAGAACACAAATCGTGATCTGACAATAATGCAAAATGAATGGTTCTGGGGGAAAAAAGACATTTTCCATTGATCCAGAAATATACATTTCTCCTATATCCTTGAACATCTAAAAAAATTAGATTGATAGGATGCCTGTCATCATAGATATCAGGTAGCTCACCAGGATAATACTATGTCCGGATAATCGGATCCGGTTAAGTTCCCTGAAGCAGAACCGCACAAAACTTGAGTAAAATGATATTGATTTAGGAGTCAGCACTTAGCGAAAGGTAAACTTGCGACGCAAACTTGTGTCAGCTTGTTGAATACTTTGCCAAAACACCCCAAAACTAAGAAACTCTCCCAATTCAGTGCTCATGGCAGATTTGTGAAAGTAGTTTGACACAGCAAAATGGAAGCGTCATAATAGCTTTTAATGAATTGATTACTATTTGATGGAAGAGGAATCAAGTTTGGGAAATACAGTTGCTCCCCTACGTTAATAACAAAGTACCAAAGTGAGTTTATATGTGTTAAATATTTTGAACGGGGTAGATAATTTATTATCCCTTAGACGGTAAATAGTTAAACGCAACACAATTTAAATATTTCATTTTCTCCAATTGTTGTTCGGGGGCTCAGGTTAGCCATGCGAGTTAAAGCGTTGACCTTAATCTCACATGGCAAACCTAGAGTGGCGAGTTCGATTCTCGCCTGGACAAAGGAAATTATTTAGTGGCGAAATTCATTAAATAACATCCTAAAATCCCACCCTGGCTAGAAAAGGGTGGTAACCTGTAGATAACCCGTCCCAATTAGCCTGAGTTGAAAAAAGTGGACGTTAATAAATAATAATAATACAATTGTTGTTCCAAACATTTTTCTCTAACCCCACCATTAACCAAGTTATTTGTACGTCTTTGTTTTCAGCATTCCCCACCTGCCTTTCGTCCTCATCTTAAATTGACAAGCAACCAATATTTCACGAAAAGTCTAAATTAAAGCTTAAATGAAACGCATCGTTCTCATCTGGTCTCTACTACATACATAAACGTTCGATGCACTTAATGCATATTCTATGTTCCAGGGCCACAATTTTTATTTGATCGATAACAATCAACGTTTAACGAATTCGTAGAAAAATAAAAATAAAATGAGGCCAGAAGGAATATATATATTCAGTAAGGTTAAAATAAGAATAATTGATTAATGAGAATGATGTTAAAGAATTATACTCTAGGCTCTGGTGAGCTCTACTTAAGCATAATTAACTATAAAAACGTTGTAACAAAAGCGGGTTAACTCTAGGCACTGAGAAGCGCAGGCAACAGAATAGGCGAGACTTAAGGAACGAAGTAGGAATTCACACAGTCTCACCAATCTTGGCACAGCTAGTAGGAGGCAGTCATCCATGAAATCTTGAATTGAACGCTCCTTCGTTGACGAAAAACGGACTTCACATTACCAGATAATAATAATAATCTTCAACCGACGCAGAAAACTAGGAAGCCCGTCTGTTTGGTTCGAACATCGTACTGGCAATGATAAACATATATACTATTGAAGAGAAGAACGGATTCGGAACAATTGAGAGGGCAACTATATTATATACGTTGTTGCTTTCGGCCTGAGGCAATAGGCAGTGGAAGCTGTAAAAGATGATAATTTCCACAACTAAATCACTAACACGTATTTAGGAAAGGTTCACCAACAATCGACTCTACTCAAAATTTATTTATAAATAATGCACCAATAATAAATATAAATATAGCAAGTGTATCAATAAATTATAGTACAGTTTTATTACAGTCCACTCACTCTCCCTACATCGTTTGCATATCTCCCATAACGAGAAGCCTAGACGTACTTTATTCACCAACTCCTCCTCAAGCAATTATCACTTAAAGCTGTTGTATCACTAAGCATTTTATGCCCAACTTAAATTTCCAGAGGTACTTACATAAGCACGTTATTACGGAAAAATATACAATCGTTTGTCAGATAAAATTATTATTTTATTGTTATTTATTAGTCACACACTTCCCATCGTTGACGATTTGCATATTTTATTTAATTAGGTAATGAGACGAACATGATATTGACAGATAATTAATTTGAACAAAGGTCGAGAATTGAACGTAAGAGTATAACCCTGGATTAATCTTGTTGATTGTGGAAGTGTTTTTTGATCAACATGTTTTCGCCATTGAGTATACGTCTTATCGAAAAACCACCGTCACAATTTGAGCAAATTGGTCTGCCTGTCCTTGCCATCGAGTATCAACAATTTGGTGTGGCCAATTCTAAGTTTCCAGAGAGTTACTTCTTTTCTCCTAGTATTCGTGAAATTTATTGTTGGACAACATAAGCATCTCATTAGAGCATGTAGGAAAAAAGCTTATTTAATACAAAGCGTTTTTGACGGACGTTTTTCGAGTTTTGTTGAAACGATTAAACAAAAAATGCGTAAAAAATGCTCATATACATGAGCAAATACCAATTTGAATGGAACACGTTTTCGTTACTTCTGACATGAGGTAACTTAGATGGGCTATTGAAATGTTTTTGAAAATCTCTTCGCTTAAGGAAAATGGGATAATATAAACAGATTTTAATGGAATATGAAATATGCTATCAGAGCTAATACACCGCAATAAAACTCTCCGCAACATTCACTATTGCTTCGGATGGAAAACAGTCAAATAAATAAATATACATTTTCTCCTCAAACCTATACCGGCACAGAACGCAAGAAAGCGAAGAGATTTCCAGGAAGGTTTTCTTATATTTGAAACAGGGCGAAAACTCTTTTGAAGGAGTAAATCACTCAGGACTTTAAAGGCATGGAGATTAGGACATTAGGGCTTTCTTTTAGAACGAGAATATCTCTCGAAATAAATCATTCGAACTCTACTTTTATCTGTGACTTAAATTCTACTGCTGTTCCCCACAATTTACAAGAATGACATACCTTCAAGAATAGTAAGTTTTGAGTATGAATGACAAATAGCTAACAAAACACCAGTTCTAAATTTTACAATAGCAGTTATGGTAGTAAAATATCCGCAGGCATCCATCTACCTCAATATATATTAACCTATTTAAATTGAAAATCATTAAAATACTTATTATTATAATTATACTCAAAGATTAAAATTACAAGCAAGCCAAGTATTAAAATACGCTTATTTATGAATTCAACTACTATAGTAAATGTAAATAAAATAAATAAAAGTAAAATAAAATATATTGCTAGCCATTTATAAGCATATACTTTGGCTATTAAAACAGAGCCCATCGTTAGACACTATGTCAAAATTATTCAATTCACTTTGCTGACAACATTATAAATTCGATATTAAAATAAAAGTAGTCATAGTAATAAATTTATCGTTAAAATATCTCTCCAGACAACTATTAAAACAAAAGTTCATTAAATATGAATAAAAGTATTGCGTTACTAATCTATGAACCAGACATTCACTTTCCAAAATTAAAACATACTCGTATATGCAGTCGCTCAGAAAAATAAATAAAGTCGGCCATCGGTTTCGTGCTCATTATAAAAACAAAAATTACATGCCGGGCTTTGTTTTAAAATATATTTATTATTTTCATAATAATAGTATAGTATAATACGTTAAAGCGTTGGCCTTAATCTCAAGCGGTAAACCATAGTTGCGAGTTCGATTCCCGTCTGAGCAATGGGAATTTATTTAGTAACAAACTCATTAAATAAAATCCTTAGTCCCGCCCTGGCTAGAAAAGGATGGCAACCTGTAGATAATCCGTCCCAATTAGTCATAATATCAAAAATTAGACGTCCAGAAATAAATAATTTTTCATCAGTATAATAAATATATAATCAATATTAAAACCATACTTCATTAATTGAAATATACTGCTCAAAACTAATCATAAGTAGTGCATACCGGAATGTGTATGCTTACTGCATTTTATTTTAAAATAAATATCATTAATATTTATTAGAAATTATTGTCTTTCCCCCCATAAAAAATAATATAATTAAGGTCGATTTAATTAAAATTAATAGGGTAAGAAAAAATAACCAATATCCCTATTCATTTTTGAGCAGTATAAATTGAAAACCAATCATAAGTAGTGCATTTCCGAATGTGTACTGCTTACTGCTTTACAACAAAACAAGACATTATAATAAAGTTCTTTAAATTCAGTAATACAAATATTTAAGGGCAAAACAAATTCAATAACCATTTTCTTGACCGCCATGGAAATACTCAACGTTTATCCGACATAGAGTATACTATTCCAATATATAATATTTTATATATAACAGTACTATTATATAAAGAGCACACACATAGAATGAGAGAGAGAGGTTTTTTAATAAATTATACGTACTGACAAAGTTTTTAAAAACAATTAAATTAAAATATATTAGTTACTTACAGTAAAGCAGAGTGATTACTGGAAAATTAGGTATTAGACACCGTAATGTAAGGCTTACCTAAAAACAAAAAAAAAACATAAGTAATACTATTTTCACAATGTATCGTTGTACATCAAAACTATATATATATAATCATTAAATCTAATTCTTTATTATGCAATATAAAATACAAGAGCTCAATAGCATTTAGTGAAACTACCATAATAAGACTACTAAATAAACAAAATAATCATCACAATAAAAAATAAATGGAATTTATCAAATATTTTCAAATTATAAAATGTGGACAGCAAAGGCATTATTTTTGGAACTAAAACTCAATTACAGAGAGCAGGTTTTTATTATCTCCGTGATACCACGGAAACGGGAGGAAATTCTGCAGAGATAATAGAACTGAAGACATATATATTAGTGTACCGATTATGGGGATTCAAACTAAAATGATCTATAACCACGATAATACTTGGCGATGACTGTCTTAAATATGTAATAAAATGTAAGTGTAATTACATTTCTTTAAATGAGGGAAAAGAGTTCTTTTCCAGTACGACATTCCACAACACAAACGGAAGATAAGGTTGACGCCTAAAATGAAGAATTCTTCTCCAAATACGACGTCTCATAACGAACGTCTGATATGGGGCAGTTTATACCAATTTAATTAAAGTAGAATACATCTAACAAGTGTAAGCGCTACGTGATATGAGCTTTAAGAAAGGAGTACGAGCCAGTAAATAACTGATAATATAATTATTTTTCATAAGAGAGAACTTTTCACAGCAGTATATTGGTATTAATAATAAATATTTAATATTATATTAAATCTAGAAGAAGAATTTCTAATCTAGAGCAGAAGCTGAACTTTTCATCAAGACTTTAAATCTGAAAAGCCATCAAAGCAATGAATTCGGGCATTAAACTCTGGGATATTTTAGCATTTTCCTTCATCTTTGGAATTCTAAATCGGAATACTGAGTTGGATCAAGTTGTAAGGATGAGGTGGGCCATGAATCGAATGTGCTAATCTAAAGCACCAGTTTATAGTTAACCCGATCACCAGAGAGGATGGAGTCTTGAAGAAAATGCATTGATATAATAGTTGAAGAATAATGAGCTGCATTTACTGCATGTGGTACGTAAATTTGGCCATATAAATATTGCAACTGAATGACACCTGCCAGAAAGTTGTTATTGATTGGATGTTAATATGTCCCAGAAAACAGCTTCTCAGTCATCTCTGTTAAAATATCTACAGGTACAATATGTACTTTATATATCAACCTATTAAAGTAGTCAAACATTAAAACACTTTAAAAATTGTGATTTTGTAATAAATATTTATAATAAACATTTTATTATAAAAAATAAAGCAAACAAATAAAAATACGCTTATGGATTAGTGACATATATATTACTCATTCAAGTTAGTTATTCAACTAACATAATAAGCGAAAATAAAATATATAGGTAACCACTAATAAGTAAATACATTCTATTATTTAAAACAAAATGTTACTTTATTATTTACTAACGGTTACTTTGTGCAACTTCGGCTAATTGGGACGGGTTATCTACAAGTTACCACACTTTTCTAGCCAGGGTGGGACTAAGAATTTTATTATCATTAAATAAATTCCTATCTCCTAGGCAGGAATTGAACTCGCTCTCCAGGTTTACCATGTGAGATTAAGCCAACGCTCTAACTCACATGGCTAACCTGAGCCCAATTACATACAGTAATTGGTAATATATATATATATATATATATATATATATATATATATATATATATATATATATTACATATATATTTATTTATAACAGAGCCCACCATTAAAACCCTTGGACAGTGCATTCAATTATCAAAATTGATTAAATACACTTTTCTGTCAATATTAAGGGTATAATATTAAAATAGATATAGACATAGTAATACATTTATCGTTAAAAAAATATCTGATCAGATAACTAAACCATCAGCAGGACGTTCTAGTTAAATGAGTCTTATTGAAACTCGTGAGTCATGTAGAAGGCAAGAAAAAGCATTGAAATAATATTCTCTTGGTTGGAAGTTGGTTTCTAGCAGGTGGAAGTGAATTCTATTGCGGGTAGAGGAAAAAACTGCCAAACTTCCACAGTAACAATTTATTAAAGACACAGAGCTCTTTCGATGCAGTGCATCATCATTAGTAACCGAACATCGTGGATGTTGACTTGACGGGCCTTAGATCCATACTCCAGTCACTGTGGAAGTGTGGCCATTTTTCCTCTACCTGGAATTGAAATAGTAGTTAATGAATAATTAATTATGTGTTTTTAATGATTTCCTTGGTTTTGTCGTTTGATTTTATTATTTTGGATATTTATTGCAGAAATCTATATAAATAAAATAAATTATTAACATTTTGCTGATAATATTGGAAACTTGAAATTCAATAGAGACATGCTATTGGAGACAATTCAAGCAATATTTTATCAATTTACAAAAATAAAAAAAAAAGGAGAAGTTTTAGATATCAAGTCAAATTTAAGAGATGAAATCACAGAGGCAAAAAAAAAAAAAAAATATGTCGAAAACCATATTGATAGCTGGAAACAAACAAACATGGAAGGCTGGAGGGGTATTCCGTGGAGTGACGTGGAAAGACAATGTGACGGGAGAGGAGGTATTAGCAGGCCGCTATCTGTAGCGACCACGCAGGCCAGCTCAATCGATGTCCCATCCGCACTTGGAGCATCTCTTGAACCCCCGCCGACATACAGATTTAACCAGATTCCTACCTTTGTCTCTCGCTCTGGCTCTATTCAATGTCTACGCTGAGTTGGCGATGCCTGGAAAAAGGTCCGTGGCCACTCTCGCAACCGTCAATAGAAGAGTAAGTGAACGTAAAGTTTATGTGGACGGATTAAAAATTCACGACAGAACATCTATTAGAATGGTTATACTTTAAACATCAGATGAATTGGTGTCAGAGAAGGAACACTACAAATCCATTGCTGAAGATATGTTAGAAATTTTCGAGATCCTAACTTAGGAATAAGACTTATATCCAGTTGTGATTTGGAGATTTGTTTCTTTTACGTTAAAAATTCACACATAAAATGAATTGATGTAACATTCTTTTTGCTAAGAAGCGAATTATTCAAAATATATAATTATATACTCTAAAAATCGAAACTTAAGGATTTTGGATTCTATGGAAGACGATCTCGAAAACATAAAACAAGAGTGAAGTGGAAGAACACAAATTGATAGGACCAGTGCAAGGCAATGCATTGGTTATTACATTACATTTATCTATTCGTCACCCTGTACATTAACGAGTTAAATATACTCTTAATATATTTCCTCATATAAATGGGATACATATCTTCAAATAAACTACCACACGCCCGAAAACGTTCAAGGGCATTAACAACGATACATTTTTACACATGTTGAAATAATAAAACAGGAATCGGAACAAAAGGCATACTCACAAACAAGCAAACATTCACATATAAACATAGATAGAAATTAATATTTTATAATCATTCTATTATTATAACCATTGGACGTTTTTGAAATATAACAATAATTGGAAGCAATTGAGCCTCCTAAAATGAAGAATGCTTATAGAATAATTTCCAAGAACGAAGTTAATATGTATATATAATACAACTTAATAACACAACTCATTTTTTGTCCAGTCACAGCAATCATAAATGCAGTCTTAAATATTCATAGGCACTATTACTACATTTGTCTAATTGGTTTCCTTTGTATATCGTTTCTGTAATTATTATTATGAGGCTCCTCATTGTAGTTCTTCTAAGTTTTGAGATCATTCCTTTTCTTTGAATATCTCTGAGTGGCAGTCATAAATTAGGTGTAAGTAAATTGTTTTTGTATGATTGTCGCATCGTCAAATGTTAGTCCATTAATTTTATTTTTTTTTTCCGCGCAAACATTTGTTGAGCCATGTCCCGTTAGTAGTCGGGTGATGTTGGGTTAGTCTTGTCTTTTGAGTTATTTATGTCAGGTATAATATATTACAGATGAGCGAGTGTGAGTGTGTGTGTGTGTGTGTGTGTGTGTGTGTGTGTGTGTGTGTATTTTACTGGCTACCTGCACTTTTAAGTTTAATTTATAAGTATATGTAGTAGAGTATAGTGCACATGGAAACTAATGCCGAATAAACCAAAACTGAATCGCATTTTAAAACAACTCCAAAACGGTCCAAAAATTATGCTCCTATAGGCAAAACAGACTGCGCAAGAATTACCAAGTAACAATTTCTCCTTGGAGAATCCCTACATAATCATATGTAATAGTGCTATTCTCTAAGGTCTAAATCAAGAAATTATTTTTTATAGGAATAGGATATCTATTAATTAACGTAAAAATACAGAGACCAAATCATTTTATTTAGGGTGAGTTTGTACAGTGGAGGATATACTTAGCTGAAATGTGGAAACACTATTGTAACTAAAGGACCGAAGTTCGGACGTTGTAAGGTTGAAACTTCCACTGCCTGCAACTCCACCATGTACCCAATTACTTCTTTATCGACTATTTCTATTTAATCCCAGCCAATCCAAAAGTTGAAGACTTAGGTTAGTTAAATTAATTTATATTTTGTAAATTAAAGCCAAATGAGCACGTATCATCTGCATATTAGCACCTTTTTTTTTAGCCAGAGTGGGTCTAGGAAATTTATTTAGTGTGTTATTAAATAAATGTTCCAAGACTACGCAAGAACCGAACCCACGACTCAAGTTAGTCCATGTGTATTACAAGCAATGGTTTAACACATATGACAAGCGTGAGCCTTTAAATTAACTTTCTAAATTAATAACATTTATAAGAACAAAACTATAGATGATGAATGTATTATAGACTCACAGAAAATTAAAGTGAGAGCACTACACTACTTACTTTTGACATCTGATCAAAACGTTGCAACAGCACTGCAACAAACACCTTACGATAAAACACTGACAGATTACATCCAACAAGAAAACCTTCACATACCCCACGATATGACAGAACTATTAACTGACAACAGCCAATATATTCCACAAATACTAACATATCTAAAACACATCAACATTTACAAAAACATATAATACAAAATGGAATAGGTTTACAGCATAACTAAAAAGATTTAAAAGGGTTAACTTTTATTATATTCTTTGTACAAAGCACGGATCTGAGAAAGAATCAGATATTAAAGAAATATTTTCCATAATATAAAAGTACAAAAAAAGGTAAGCACATGAAGGAGTAAATATATTATCCTAATAACGCCAATCACCATCGCTATGGGGTACAAAACTAAATAAATTAAAAAAAACAATATAAATGTACTATTATATAGGAATAACATAATTTTTGTTTATTAAAACCATTTTAAATTGTTGTCTTTATTACTAGCCTAATGTTCATTTATGTTTGTTTATCTAATGTTTATTAATTGACTTTATTGGTAGTATTTAATAATTATTTGTTACATTTAATTTTTTATTTGTTGTTTCAGTTTTTGATATTTTTCTATAATTTTGTTTTCATTTTACATTGTGAAACTTTGAGCCAAATCGCCAAGATGCGGGTGCTCCTGTATAAATAAATAATAATAAAAAAACAATCTAAACGTACCTTTTAATTCTATTTCAATGTCTAAAGTCCTCTTGAATATATTTTTTCTAATAATTATTGTATATACACTTAGAGTTTTATACATTGTAGTATAATAGTTATATTTTACTGTCTTATCGTCTCTACAATTACTCAGTACATAATATGTTGAGTTGAGAAATATATAAAAGAATATCAGGCTTTGTTCTAAAATTTCAAATGGCTGTATCGTGTAAGGAACGCTCTACGGTTGGAAGAAAGTAGCTGTATTTAATAACTATTTAAGAATACATGTTGTGCTTTACATGATCTCATAAAGTAAATGACATGCTTTAATTCGTGGGTTTTAGGGAACGCGAAGGGGTTTTTATTTGCAAAGCCGTGGAGAACACGGCTAGGCCAGATTATATACTAGCTGCGATTACGAGGGTGATTTGGCGAACCGACTGCATGCTGATAAATCACATTGACTGCCAGTACCAGCTTACCCCTATCTTTCAGAGCAGGTGGAAATTTATGCCAGCGTAGGCGCTCTCATCCAATGGATATTCTATCAGAGAAACCTCAATATTTACTAATGAATATTTATATTAAGTCATAAAATTATGTGTATATAAAACTAAAATATCACGCATCGTCATTAATATCGTGAGCAAGGAAGTTTTGAGAAAACCAGTGAGGCCATCAAGAGAAGCATTATACAGAGCGAAATACATTAGTTTTCCCAAGCCTAACAAGATAGTCAGAGGAAGGAACGCCCGACATTTAACTTTTACAAGGAAAATTCTACCAAATACAAAACATTTTTAGCTCAGGACAATGTCAAATAAGAGGCATTTGGTATTGAGGGTATACATAACTTCAATGTACTTTCAAACATATACAACAAGAAGTCAGGAGACAACAACAAGTAGAATTTTTAAAACTATTAATCTTAAAATCGGATCTTCAAGTACAAACTGTAAAGAGATCATTTCAGGTAAAATGTAAGATTTTAGTTGTGTGCCAGTAATTGAAATAATTACCTCTACTGGGAACGGGAGCAATCTTCTTATTTTGGGAAACTATAGTTTCTTTACAGTAAAAGTAAAGGATTAACGTCACATGTGTAAAAGAAAAGAATGGATTATTGCATTGTATGATATGAAAAAAAGTGGTGTATTTAAATACATTACATTGGCGACGAGGATTAAATAATAATGGGAGGACGGAAAAAAAAAAATCAAGCAAATGGTACAGCTGGGGTAGAAGAAAGGGAAAATGTGTGTAGCCAAAATTGTATTGGTCATGTAAGAGAATTTTCATTAAAAACTGATTCGAGTATTTTTAAAATGCAATTACAACAGTATTTTTTGTGTAATAATATTGTAGACGAGAAGCGTAAAAAGGCTATCCTCTTAAATTCATTGAAAAAGATGCTTTTAGGCCATGAAGAATTTGTTAATACCAGACTCACCTTGTTATAGACATTTAGAAGGTATTATTGATTGTCTTGATCAACATTTTATGAGTAGGATATAAGTTTCACAATAGTTTTAAAGAAATTAATGAAAGGGTTAATGACTGGCTAGCCACATTACTCGTTTTGTGGCTGATTGTGACTTTGGAGTATTGAGTTAGAGGAAAAAGACAGTTTTGCCATTTAGTGCAATGAACAATGGTTCCAGCACAGACTAACCTAGGAAGATGCCATGAAATGGTTTCTTTAAAGGGGGAGAGTTGTGGTATATCAATAAATTTTATTTAACATATGATAAAAAGATATATGCATAAAACAAAAGAATGGATTATTGTATTGTATGACTATGTAAAGAATGGATTATTATATTTTATCGGGTGGAGCAGAGGAATAATGAAATAAATAGAGAAAACCATGTGTTTCCTCTGCTCCACCCTGTATGACTATGAAAAAAGTCCGTCACGCAGGGGCTGCGTAAACTAAGCATATTTCCCTCGTGAAGTTCAGTAATAGATAAATATACATACTGGTAACACAACAACACCGTGAATAAATACAAACGGAAATAAAAAATGTTTCATCCAATTTCAATAACCTGCCGACAGGAAGCGTTAGGTTAGAAAAGTAAATAAACGGGTCGGCCTGCCTCACAACGGAAAGAAAAACAATTACTGAAATATATCAGAATATAACATATTAATTTTATTGAGAACTATTTACTATATCTAGTACTGTAATTAATAATGTGTAAGAATAATTGTTATCTCAATCAATCAAATTTTAGTAGTCCAAAACCTTAAGACGGGGGGGAGGGGAGTCACCAGGAAATATTTGCATGTATCTCGTATAATAAAGGTCCCTTGAATACAATTTTTGGTATTTAAACTTCCAATAATGTGATTTATTATGTCGCAGAGTATTATTTACGTAACATGAGTAGAAGTGGCGGTTTGCTGAAAACTGAAAAATGCAAATATCTCGGTTAATATTTAAGATAGAGAATAAACGTATATAACAATATTTATAGTAAATTTAATGTGCAATAAGATTGGTTATATACAATTTTTCGATCCGATGCATAATAACGGAGATATTTCGAACTTTTTAAAATCCTCCACTCTAAACCCCCCCCCCCCCCCTCCCACTAGTCCGATTTCAGGCGTTAACGAACTTGATCTTTCTTTTTACATAAAACGACTAAATATCGACTTTGGTAACGATCAAACAAAAATTGCGACCGCTAGAGCGGTAACAGACAAATATATATATATATATATATATATATATATATATATATATATATATGTATATATATATATATATATATAGATATATATACAGTTTGGAACGGACCTCATTTTCGTCATCTACTAGGTAGGATCGATGGATATTTGAAGAAAAATTTCGAAAATCCGTCATGAGTACAACCTCAATAGCTGATTTTCCTTAAGGGAAATCTGCTAATAAAGAGGTGTATTTTAATACATTACACTTCTCTTCAATTCCAAAGAAGGTATTATTTTCACATCATTTTCAATTATTAATACTATATATAGGTGGGATCTATCATTTAGAATTTGCATATGGCCGAATATTATGGAATGAGTACAACCCAAGTAGCTGATATATCATAAGGAAAATCTGCTGAAATAATTAGAGTAACAATTTCCACATTGCCAACGGCTCATTCGGCACATAGGGAAAAACATTTTTTTTGGAATGTCCATGTCAGCCTTATGATAAATATGTTCAAGCTAGAAAAACTACTAAAATATTATTTTGAGCAGATAGGTAAGGACACCGCGATACTAAGTGAAACGCCATCCTTAATACACATGATTTATCATCAACATATGTATTAAACTATTATTCTATCATACTTATACTTTCTTTATATATAAATGAATCTCATTTATATTGATTTCAAACAACAAAAATTTCCTTAAAAATTCTAGAAACACATTTAGCTTATTGCTAAGCATTTTTTTAAGCAACAACTTGATTTATAAACTTCAAGCCGATTTCCCTTAAGGGCTGAAATCGGACCTGGGGGAGGGGGGTTTAAAGGGGGAGAATTTGGAAAATTCCAAATATCTCCGTTATTAAAAGTCGGATCGAAAAAGTGTATAGAATCAATCTTATAGTAAATTAAATGTACTAAAAATATTGCTGTATACATTTATTCTCTATCTTGAATATTAACCGAGATATTTGGATTTTTCTGTTTTCAGAATTCAGTAAACCCCCCCTTCTACTAGTGTCACATAAACAATCCTCTTTTATACAATAAACCATATTAATTGAAGCCTAAGTATCAAATATTGTTATCATTGAACTTTGACTTTGTGAGATATACCTATGCAAATACGTTCTGTTGACCACCACCCTTCTTTTGTTTTTGGATTACTAAAATTTGAGTGATTGAGATAAAACTGATTCTGGTTCATTACAAATTACAGCACTAGCTTTAGTAAATAGTTTTCAATAAAATTAATATGTTATACTCAGATATATTTCATTAATTGTTTGTCTTTCCGGTCTATCTATACAGCGCTTTTTGCCTGTTTGTTTATAATTCAGCTGCTTTCCGTTGTAGAGATTATTAACTTGTATTTTACATTTACTGAGCATTCACGGTAGTGTTAACTGTAAGTATATTTATGTATGGTAAACCTTCGCGTTGGAAATCTGCTTAGTTTGCGCAGCCCCTGCGTGACGGACTTTTTTTCTGGTCCAATGCTCCAGAAAGAAACTAGACAGGTTTTTCCAACCCTTATGTCAATACGCTATTGCAGCTTTTGGGTAACAATGAGAGGCTAACATGCCCAGGAGATGCATGGATATTACACTTAGTTTAAGAAGCTTCATTAACATTAAATAATAAAGTTCATTTATTTACTGACTTAATAACTCATCTCAAAGAAGAGAATTATCTTAGTTTCCTTGTTACAGAAATATCACTGTAATGACTCGATTCCTAGTAGAGCTTGTAGCATTACTCTCTACGTACTCATCAAAGGATCTTGTTGTTAACCTCAATCTATGGTTACCTGACAGGAATTTCCTGTTTGTCGGTAGACCTCAACAAACCTAGAGTAACTGAATAGTCCTCAGCTCAAGCTAGTTAACCGACAACTGGGCACGTAGGTAGGACCTCTGGAATTCGAACATGTAATTTATTAGCGTTTATCACAGACACACGCGCGAGTACGCACACGCACAATGAGGAAATTATTCAATGCCTGACTAGTAGCATGTAACCTCTCGACGATCACAATAAATATATGGACACGTTAAAATGATAGAACTTTATAAAATGAAACAATTGAAGAGGCTTGATATGAAATTAAAACAGGATCGATGGACATTTGAGAATTTTTATTTATTTTGAGAAATCGCGTCAAGAGTGCGAACTCAATAAGTAATTTCCCTTAAAGGAAATCTATTAATATTAACCAGTTAATACGACATTATGCCATTCACTCTACAATTCGGTTATACTAACCAAGTATTAATAATTCAGGTCAATGTCATAACCCCATTCACTTAATGTCAATGCAATGCTGACTACTTCTTCTTTTACACTAATGCTAAGTTAACGCAATGACTATATTTTGATGAGAAATGATAATTACTTGAATCTATGGGCTCGCGTTAATTCTTCGGTGTTGGTCCTGTAGCCATTTATCCCTAACGCATAAAATAAAATAAGGGTGTTCGGAAAGAACATTTTCAACATGTGGTAAGAATGAAGTGGCTATTTCACGCAAAAATTAAACTAACCTTTATATTTCAAAGGAAAACAATTTCTATTTCAACCCATCAACGACAGATTACACACCTAGTTAAAAAATGAATTGCAACGATAAAATGGCTGTATAATCCTCACAAATAATACATTTCCCATTTTTTCGTTATTATTTTTATCGCTTCCTTGTAGGAATATAACACTCATTTTGCGAGTTTCAATATCCTGGAATGACAATCAAATATAAACCTTCCCCGACTGTGCAGCCATTGGTTTCAGGTCAGATAATATTTTTCGAAAATACATGGTCGGAACCTATAAGCAAAAGTTTTTCTTTAGTTCGTACGTTGTTTTGAGGATGCAATATCCTTTCATAAAAAATACAGCTCAATCTCCTTGTCTAGTCCTGACAACTTTTCAAACTCTTTAGGGAACTATAACAAAGTTGTACTTTGCCAAATATCCCCAGACTTCCCTCTGGAGTTTGTTAAAAACCGTTTTCATGGAGTTCCAGTTCGTCGATCTCGAAAAACAACGATGTTTTCGGCTTTTCACCTTAATGTAATGAAATTTTGTTTTCTTCAGTAACATATAACTTCTCACTCAATGCCCTCTTCATAGACATCATGCCAATCAGACAAGATGCAGATACAAGTCATTAAATGACAGTTTTCAAAAACCGAACTAGTTAATCCTATCATTAATCAGTTCATGAATTTATGGCCTTCATCCAACTTTTGCCTTCAGAACACTAAAGGGCTTCAATTCAGGTTTTTTTTTCTCATCCTCCCAGCGACGTTTATAACGAAATTTCGTATTTAAAATTAGAGCAAAGGGATCCATGATATAGTAACTTCTTGTTAAGATGACATGAGTAGAAGTGGGGGTTTACTAAAGGTTAAAGGCAACTAAAAATTCCGTATATCTCGGTTAATATTTATGATGGAGAAAATACATACCTAACAACATTTATAGGTCATTAAATTTTCAATAATATTGGTTCTATACAATTTTCGATTCAACTTCTTCGACCCACCCCCAATTTGATGTGAACCAATTTCAGCCGTTGACGAATTCGAACATTAGTTTTATATGAAACATTTATATTTCGAGCTTGGCGACGATACGACAACAATTGCTGCCGCTAGAGTGGTAAGTGACAAAAAGTTGCGTGCTAAAACCATTGCTCTCACCTCGATGACGCTCAAACAGTAAGACCTAGCTACTTCCAGGGTCTGGGTAATAACTACCTAAGAGGATCAACTTGAAATTTTAAATAAACATCACGAACAGAACCCTGGCAGCCACTCATATTCGAGTTGAACACACTTTCGCTCTAGATTCAAGATGGCCTAAGGCAGGGAAATGATATTGGAGATATATATATATATATATATATATATATATATATATATATATATATATGACTTGACCATCAACTTGCTAGATATCTTCCTGAGATTGAGTTTTAATTGAGTACATTCGTTTAACCTCTTGACACGTATCTTAGTTTAATCTAGATGAGTTCTTGAAAGTAGAAGTGTGTGAAGTTTGCCTCCACACTGTAAGAAATGTTCATTTACTTAAACATTTTCCAAAAGAGTGAGAAGAAATGGAGTTTGAATAAATTATTATTTTATGATTTAAATATTTGGAACATAACCAGAGAATATTTGTTCATTGAGTACAAGAATAAATTGTATGGCTTGTAAAGTGGCACTATGACCACTTGAGAGCTCCAGCTTAACTTAAGTGGCAGAAAAGTGGATGTGTTTACTGAAGTAGCAAGTGTGCGTAATATGATCACGGTGTGGTAGAATCTATGCTTAAGTGGTCCTTTTGAACAGCTTCGGCTTTGATGAAATCAATGAGATAGGAGTCAGCTTAGATGAGTTTAAATGTTCAGCTTCAAACACTCAACTTGGTTTAAGATCTAATTCTGTGATCAATAGATCAGCCACGATGGAATCAGGAACAGTAATGTCAGGAGTGTATTCAGGGACTTTACAATCAAATTTGAATTCCTGACAAAAGACCTAACTGAGATATTATTATTATTTATTAAAGTCCACTTTTTGCAACTCAGGCTAATTATGACGGGTTACCTACAGGTTACCACCCTTTTCTAGCCAGGATGGGACTTAGGATGTTATTTAATGAATTTCGTCACTAAATAATTTCCTTTGCCCAGGCGGGGAATTAAACTTGCCACTCAAGGTTTACTCTAGGTTATATGAGATTGAGGTCAACGCTTTAACTCACATGGCTAACCTGAGCCCCCTAGCTGAGATAGAACTTTTAGTATGAAGAGTATGTAACCGGTTTAATAATTTGCTGCGGCTAAGCATAGCTTACTATAACAGGTCATTCTCCATTAAACTGAAAAATAATTTTGGGCTTAAAGGTTTCAAAATGTCGCGATTTTGTCTGTTTAATAAATAAATAATTAATAAAAATGCCTATTCCAGATTTTATGATTTCCTCTTTTACATGTGGGCTAAAACAAAGTATATTAGGACATCTCGGGGTATAAAATATTTAATATAAAAATTTGTTATATGTATCATATTATTTTAAGAAGGAAATACATTTCAAAAAATAAAAATAAGAAATGTTTTTTGAAAGTTTTTGGGAAGTAATTTAACAATATTTTCATGGTTGACGACAAATTAAAGCACACAGTACGCAAAATAAAATGGTGAAAGGTTAAATCCCTGTGCGAAATACATTTTTAAAATGGAGCCTCTTGAACATTTCAATACGCAGCTAAAACTATTATTAATTTTGTTGAAAATTAATAATTTAAATCATAACTGACCAAGAATTCTGAATTGCATATTTTTTAGTTTTGATTGGCAGGTCACATAAATTAATTCCAAGGGATCTAAGAGCTTCAAGGGTATACGCGTACGAGTCTTGGAATATAAAAAGATATTCATATTTTTGCATCAAGTAGACCGTTACTGGAAAATCGCCTTACAAGCAAGGGAACGCTTTCAGGTATAGGTTAATTAGATGAACAACATCTAAATTAAAAAAAAGTCCGTCACGCAGGGGCTGCGTAAACTAAGCAGATTTCCCATGTGAAGTTTTACAATAGAGAAACCTGCATACTGGTAACACAATACCACCGTGATTAAATACAAACTGTAATGACAAATCTTTCAGTTAATTAACTGAAACGGCTTCTGAATTTTAAGAATAATTTATATTTTAATAGCTCAATTTTTAGTAGTCCAAGAACTAAAGAAGGGGGCGGGGGCAGATGAACAGAACTTATTTGCATAAATCTCACAAAGTAATGAAGGTTAGAAACGACAGGTAAGGTTAGAAGAAGCTTCCACCTGAGCCTAGCAATGACAAAAATGGCCGACCTAATCCAAACTATACCCGACCACAAACTTCATAAAAATGCAAATATCTCGGTTAATATTCAAGATAGAGAATAAATGTATATAACAATATTTATAGTAAATTTAATTTAATAAGATTGATTCTGTAGAATTTTTCGATCCGACGAATAGTAACGGAGATATTTCGAATTTTAGAAAATCCTCCCCTCTAAACCCCCTCTCCCCGTGGTCCGATTTCAGCTGTTAACGAATTTGATCTTTCTTTTAACATAAAACGCCTAAATATCAGGTTTGGTAACGATCAAACAAAAATTGCGACTGCGCGTTAACAGACAAATATATATATATATATATATATATATATATATATATATATATATATATATATATATATAATTTTGAACGGACCTCATTTTCGTCATCTCCTGGGTAGGATCGATGGACATTTGAAGAAATTTTTCGAAAATCGCGTCATGAGTACGACCTCAATAGCTGATTTCCCTAAAGGAAAATCTGCTAATATATCCAAAATGAGTTTAGTAAAAGGCATTAGTATACCAAATAAGTAAGACAATAATAGCTTTAGTAGACAAAATGTCCAAATGTTAAAGGAAATTCAATAGTTTGCCGCCATCTTGTAATATAGAAATTGGGTAATAGAGGAGTAGATAAGGCCATTAGGATTGATATGAAAGAAGACCTCAGGACTGGCTGAAGCTAGATTTATAGTTTTAATCTAGGCTGGATAACGATCTGCTCCATTTTCATCGCAGACCACCCCCAGTCTATCTAAGGGCCAACTTATCTGATGTTGGGGGAGGGGAAAAACTTAATATAAAAGGTGATTATAGAATAACGACTAATAATCTAACCCCAACTCCAAGTAAAAAGAATCATAATAAAATATAAAGGCTAGATTATAAATATAATATAAAATAAACATTCAAGCGACTTAATAGGAGACGTGCAACGGGGGGAACAAAAATCGCAATTATCAATAATGCCACTTATGAAGGGTTGGTTAAACGAATGTAGCATCAATCATTGATTTTATTTTTGGATTACTGCGTCCAAAACACTGTCAAATATCATCTTTTTTTCTCGGAAATTAAACGGCATGCAGAATCAGGGCATAAAAGATTTTTTAAGCATTTGAAAGTTAAAATTTAAAAGTTTAAAGTTTAAAACAATAACAAATTTTTCCCTACAAGATCACGAGGTGACCGTCACCGTACTTTGAGGTGAACATGTAGTTCTTTCCTCTTCATATAAGAAAAGTCCGTCATGCATGTGTTGCGTAAATTAAGCAGATTTTACACATGAGCCACGTATTTGCATTTATCTCAAGTCGTAAAAGTTCAATGAGAACAATATTTCATATTTAGGCTTCAAATAAAGTGCTTCATGATATAACAGCTTATTGTTAATATGACATGAGTAGGAGTGGGGGTTTACTGAGGGCCGAAAACTAAAAAATGCAAATATCTCGGTCAATATAAGAGATAGTGAAAAAACGCACATAACAACATTTATAGGACATTAAATTTTCAATAAGATTGGTTCTATATAACGTTTCGATCCGACGCATAATAACGGAGATATTAAGAATTATCGAAATTCCCCCCTCTAAAACCCCTTTTTTCTCAATCCGACTTCAGCCATTAACGAACTTGATCATTATTTTTGCATAAAACGTTTAAATATCAAGTTTGCTGACGATGAAACAAAAATTACGACCGCTAGAGCGTTAAAAGACAAATATATAAATCTTTCTCTCTTTCTCTCTCTCTCTCTCTCTCTCTCTCTCTTGATATATTAGTAGGACAAAAAGCTAATGATTCACATATTCCTTCTCCCGCTGACGTTCTGTCAGCTAATTAAGTTTATCTACTCTCAATTCAATTTCAGGTTTGCTGGAAGCTGGCCAGCCGTAAATAGCAGATGGCTTGTCGAGGTGGTTAGAAGGAGTTATGTAAAATGCTTTTTTCTCGTTGCTTGTGACCATAAAAATAATCAACATAGGTCTTAAAAGTGACCCTTATTGAGATTCAAACCGGACAGGCATAACTTATATTTGCTAATCACAAAATCTTATAAAGAATAATGTGATTCCTTGTGTAGCGGAACCCCGTTTGTTCTTTGCAACAGAAATCAGACATCTTGTTATCTGGACCTCCAGTTGTCACCGATGTAAGGTAATTCTCACGCCCAGAGTAACTCCAAGGTACATATCATTATAGGACTAACTATAATTCCATCAACCCATATTTCAACGCATATTCATAGTGTGCCGTTCTTTGAGTTGGTTTGCCCATTCAAAGGGAAATTTTAGTTTTATTTGGACATACTATGAATATTTTAACCATTTTCACTGTTATTTTCGCATATATCTTTAATGACCCACAGTGGCAATAAACGAGTAGTCGTCAAAAGGATAGTATATATGTTTGCAGGATAAAATAAAAACTTGAACTCCAGGGGTAAGGATTAGTATCGAACCCTGAGGGTAACTTTTTAAGACCACCTGATAAATCAAGTAGTCGTTGGGCATAACTACAGAATCTTTCCTTAAATACCATATAAAAAAGTCGTTGTAAGATGGAAAATATTAGAAAGAAAACTTGATAATTTTTGAATGAGCTCAAAGTAGATATCCATCACAAATTACAAAGGTTCATGTGTAATAAAATGCTTTGTTGCATATTTTGAGCCAAAATATTGGGCGCTAAAAACACGCTAAGTCATCTAATTATTTGACAAAAGAACTATGCTATTAGATGGTTGTCATTCTAAAAGTCTGAAGACAAATCATTCCAGAAACGGTATTCAGTTGGTTAAAGAATAGTTAATTTGAGAAGCCGTACAAATCAATGTACATTGAAAAAATGTCTCAATTGAAGTTATTATTTTGAATCAGTATATATATATATTTATATACCTTCAAATTATGAATTATTTTTGGAAAGTCTTCTAACCTGTATTGGGCGTCACAAAATGAATTGAGCTTTGAAGAAAAATAGTACAGTAGCGCACAGATTATTGATCAAATGCATAAGTCAGAGAGGAAACACAGCACTTAATTTAACCTGTTGAGCGGGCCCAAATACAACGAGAACTATATATCTGCTAACAATAGAACCAGACTCTGCTTACAATTTCCGGGAATCTAAAACTACACGTGATAATAGGACACCAAAACACATGTTTATTTCAAGCTCACTTCACATTTAGCATCGAATATATATTGTCGGTCCGAACTATGAATTACTGCACAATAGAGTGCCAACAATGATTTTAAAGCTGATAACTATTATACACGCAGTGTTTCACTATCGCCGAGAATAACAGGAAATGAGCAATTTACATGCAATGTGGGTCATTCCATGTCAGTTCAACATACATTGAATTAAAATTTTACCTGATCATTTTAGAACTTTCTAAAATATTGCACACTGGAGTAGGTACTGAGAATAGATGAATATCAAGTTTTATGTTTTTATCTTTAACGATTTCCGAATTATGGCTGAGTAAATTATTCAGAAAATCCCTAAAACGCTGGAAAGGCTTTTTAGCAGATTTCCCTTAAGGGAAATCAGCTATTGAGGTCGTACTCATGACGCGATTTTCGAAAATTTTCATCAAATGTCCATCGATCCTTTCCAGGAGATGACGAAAATGAGGTCCGTTCAAAATTATATATATATATATATATATATATATATATATATATATATATATATATAATCTTGTTCTGTTAACGCTCTAGCGGTCGCAATTTTTGTTTGATCGTTACGAAACTCGATATTTAACCGTTTTATCTAAAAAGACAGATCAAGTTCGTTAATGGCTGAAATCGGATCAGTGGGAGGGGGGTTTAGAGAGGGGGGGATTCAAGGGGGGAAAATTCAAAATATCTCCGTTATTATGCATCGAATCGAAAAATTGTATAGAAGCAATCTTATTGCAAATTACATTTACTATAAATATTGTTATATACATTTATTCTCTATTTTGAATATTAACCGAGATATTTGCATTTTTATGAAGTCTGTGGTCAGCCATCTTCGTCATTTCTCGGCTCAGACGGAAGCTTCTTCTAACCTGTTGTTTTTAACCTTACCTTACCTTCATTTGTGAGATTTATTCTGTTCATCCGCCCCCCCCTTCTTTAGTTCTTGGACTACTAAAATTTGAGTTATTAAAATATAAATTATTCTTACAATTCAGAAGCCGTTTCAGTAGGAAATTTATTTTAATTAACTGAAAGATTTCTCATTATCTAATCACGGTGGTATTGTGTTATCAGTTTGCAGATTTCTCTATTGTAAAACATCACGTGGGAAATCTGCTTAGTTTACGCAGCCCCTGCGTGACGGACTTTTTGAAATCGCTCTAGAAGATGTTCTAAATGAGTTAGAAAGGTGAGATTCGTGTCATTATATTTACTATATGTGAAAGTTTCAAATGGACATATAATGGGTTCATAGGTTAAAACTATTTTAAATCTGGGTAGTATTACAAAACCTGAAGCGTTTATGCAGTATTTTACAAGATATAATAAGCACTTGATCTAGTTACTAAAAAAAATGTCACTTGCTGTTTGATTGCCTGTATCTCCTGCTTGACTTACCATGAAAATATTGACACTGATTTTGAGACACTCTACCGTGCTGGAACGAAAGCATGGAACTCTTGAGTTCGCTCAACAGTTATGCCCTGGTTGAATGCTCCTCAAAAACATTACGGATTGAACGTAGTTTTCTTGTGTAAAATGGATTAGGGTTATATTTTGCCTTGCCCATTCGTAAAAGCGGATGGGTGTCAGAATTTGGTTTTCAAATGGCTGAAGGAGACTTGCTTTAGCGGCTATCCTCTTGACTGTGCCGCCCATCCTTTTCCATGAGCTGTAGCTGAGATGTGCCATTCGGCCTCGACGTCAAAGTAATTTGAACGGACACGTTTTTGAAAAATTTACGTAGCCGTAATTTGGAGACAGTTTGAGATAAAAACTTAAACTTGGATATTTTTCTTATTCTTAGTACCTACTATAAGTATACTAAATTTTAGGGGATTCTAAAATAGTGAGGTCAAAACAGTGGGGGTTGAACTGATATTAAACGTCCCATAAATAGATATTATTACGTTTTCGAAATTAAACATTCTACTGTCACTCCCCTCATGGGATATCTACTATTGTGTATCATAAAGTGGTATAGAACCATTCTTGTTGAAAATTTAATTTCCCATCAATTTTGTTATATACATTTGTTCACTACTTTGATTATTAACCGAGATATTTGACTTGTTTTTAGTTAGCCTCCATTAAACCTCCTACTCATGCCATATTAACAATAAACTGTTATATCATGAACCCCTTTATAAAAGCTTAAATACCACATATTCTTTTCATTGAATCTTTACTGAGTGAGGTATATTCAAATATGTCATCATTTAAGATCTTACGTTCTTAACACGGAAATGTTTATTTACTCATAACGATACTCGATATTAAACTATTTCAATCAACACTGAAAATGATATTAGTTAAAGGCTGAATCAGACCAGGAATAGGAGGAGGGGAGGTTTAGCGAAGGAGAAATTGTAAATTTAAAATATCTCCGTTCCTATAAGTCGGATAGAAAAATGTTATAGAACCAATCTTGTCTTGATTATCTACAATTGTTCCATAAATTTTCTCTTAACTCAAATTTAAGGGAGTTACTTGTACTTTATTGTTTTCAGCCCAACTTAGAAATGGAGACTATGGTGAGATGACGTTACTAGTGCGTCATATTGTGCCAGCGCGTTTAAAATCAAAAAAGCATGTAATTATGTGTCTCACCGCCAAATCAGGTTAGTTATTATAATATCCTCAATACAAACAACAAGCAAACTAAATAAATAATATAGTGTTGCGAAAATTAAATACATGACGGATTAACAGAGATAACCGCGTATTTGGGAGGTGCGAGAGAGATGAAAGGAGCCGACCGAGGGTCTGCTGGCGCCAGTAGGTTCCGGACTAAAGAGTCCAGTACCTTCGAGACCGCGCACTTTGATGTTCCGCCCTCTATATAAGCATGTGCAAATCGGCAGACAGTTTAGTCGCAGCGGCCTTCTTTTCTCCGCAGCGGTCTTCTTTTCTCCGCAGCGGCCTTCTTTTCTCGCAGCGGCCTTCTTTTCTCGCAGCGGCCTTCTTTTCTCCGCAGCGGCCTTCTTTTATCGCAGCGGCCTTCTTTTACCCACAGCGGCCTTCTTTTCTCGCAGCGGCCTTCTTTTCCCCGCAGCGGCCTTCTTTTCTCCGCAGCGGCCTTCTTTTCTCGCAGCGGCCCTCTTTTCCCCGCAGCGGCCTTCATTTCGCCGCAGCGGCCTTCTTTTCTCGCAGCGGCCTTCTTTTACCCACAGCGGCCTTCTTTTCTCGCAGCGGCCTTCTTTTCCCCGCAGCGGCCTTCTTTTCTCCGCAGCGGCCTTGTTTTCTCGCAGCGGCCTTCTTTTCTCGCAGCGGTCTTCTTTTCTCGCAGCGGCCTTCTTTTCCCCGCAGCGGCCTTCTTGTCGCCGCAGCGGACTTCTTTTCACGCAGCGGCCTTCTTTTCCCCACAGCGGCCTTCTTTTCTCGCAGCGGCCTTCTTTTCTCGCAGCGGCCTTCTTTTCTCGCAGCGGCCTTCTTTTCCCCGCAGCGGCCTTCTTTTATCAGCAGCGGCGTACTTTTCACGCCGCGGCCTTCTGTTCTAGCAGCTGCCTTCTTTTCTCCGCAGCGGCCTTCTTTTCTCGCAGCGGCCTTCTTTTCCCTATCCCTATCCTTTCTTTTTTCGTTTTCTTCCTATCCCATTACAACCCACCCGGTATCACCAGCTACCGGGTCACCTACCCTTATCGAGTTCCATTTCACCCTTTCAACATTACCACCTCCCTTATAATGGAACGTAGTTCAGCAGAAGGGGAACTATCTTTTCTCACCCCCGGTAGGTCGCACTACCTTATCACCAACCATTTTTGAAAGCTGGGTCTCAAATAAAAAAAAAAAAAAAAAAAAAAAAAGACAGTTTAGAACCTTACTACCTGGCACCGCCAGATACCAGGTCAATTCACATCTAACCTTTCGCTCTTACAACCCAAAATCCTCACAACCACTCCTTATAGTAGAGCGCATCGCTCAGTACAAGGAGACTACCAACTCAAACCCACGTAGGGCTTACAGGTCCTACATTTCCTTGCTTAACAGTCATTTTTAGAGGCAATCTGGACTCGGATAAACAAAAAAAAAAAAAAAAAAAAAAGACAGTTTAGTTTATTCTCAGCTGTCTTGATGATCACATTAGTGCGTTCAGTGCTCCAGTGCGACTTAGTGCAGTGCGGTAAAATGTTTTTATAAGAAGAACAGTGTTGTGCCGTGACTCTGTAAGTAACATTATTGTGCCGTGTTTAAGACAGTGCAGTGCCGTCTTTATGTGAAGTTCAGTGATCGTGAGTGAATTATTGGACTGTGTAATCTGAAGAACAGTGACGCTATCAGTGCATACTGTGAGTAGTAATTAAGAATAATTAACCAAGTGTATTGTGCATTGTTAAATAAATTGTGCAGTAATAAAAACTGTGAAACTTGTGCGTGTTTAATTTTTCAATCCAAAAGAACTCTTATTAACAACGTTTATTACTGGTTTTGTAAAAAACGTAACAATATGTAAAAAATTATTGACTGCAGCTTTTGTGCAGAATACTCCTAATGTTTTGAAGTTTTGCTTTACAAATAATTTAAATAGAAAGGATTTTTTTTTCGGAAAGGACATCAACCAAGAATATCAGTAATGGGTGATTAATCTTGAAGTACTGAAATTGATTAAAAATGTCAATTTTTGCTAATATTAGAAGAGCAATGATTATTGATGACAAAAGACCATCCGTCACTATCAATCTCAATAAGTCAATAACGGGCTTAACTTCTGAGAAATGTCCACCCTTCTTAAATTACTCCATTATTTTTGATAAGTAGAAGCCATTGTAACCCAGGGAGGGCATCATTTATTTTTCTTCATCCAGCTGAATAAATTCGTAAAAAGTTAGGTTATAAAAATGGGAATTGTTGTACTCAGCGATAAATTAGTTTCAACTGTCTGTAGTATTTAAAAAAATATATTTACAATTTTTAGCAGATTTCCCTTAAGGGAAATCAACTATTGAGGTCGTCCTCATGAACTTTTTCTTCAAATGTCCATCAATCCTACCCAGGAGATGACGAAAATGAGGTCCGTTCAAAACTGTATATATATATATATATATATATATATATATATATATATGTATATATATATGTATGTATGTATGTATATCTGTTAAACCCCTCTAGCGGTCGCAATTTTTGTCTTATCGTTACCAAACTTGATATATAATCGTTTTATACAAAAAGAAAGATCTAAGGGGAGGGGAGTTTAGAGGAGGAGAATTGCGCAAATTCTTAATATCTCTCTTATTATGCGTAGGGTCGAAAAATTCTATTAGTTCTATAAATGATGTACATTTTTTCACTTTCTTGATATTAACCGAGATATTTGCATTTTTTAGTTTTCGGTCTTCAGTAAAGCCCCACTCCTACTCATCTCAAATTAACAATAATCTATTATGTTATGAAGTAATTTATTTGAAGCTTAAATGCCAAATATTGTTCTCATAGAACTTTTAAGTTTTGAGATAAATGCAAATACGTGGCGCAGGTAGGAAATCTGCTTAGTTAACTCAGCCGCTGCGTGACGGACTTTGTTTCGATTTTAACACGAGATGAAAATTGAAACATTTATTTTGAAAATTTCGGAACAATATATTTTCCTGTTTATGAACCTTAACACATGGACCAAAATAAAAATACGAGTTTTTAAAACAATAACTTACATTTGTGAGTATACTTAGATATCTTTCGCTTTTTCTTCTTCAGTTAGATTAAAGTTAAGCACTGTTATAGTCAACGATACTGCACATAAGTGGATATAGATTTCTTTAAAAAACCTTGACCTATAAAGCAAAATCATTTTTTTTTTTTTCAGGGTTTCAGAGGGGGCTTTCTAAACCCACGAAAATCCATTGACTCTCTTAAATTCATATGGATTTATATAATGGAAAATGTGAGGGAAACAGATTAATACCCTTAATAATACCCTTTTCCCGGTTGAATGTATCATTAATTGAAAATGCATTTCAAAAAAGTACAGAATTGACAATAACACAAAAAGCCATACGAATAATGATATTTATTTCCAAGAAGTCTTTACCATTTATGTAGTCATTAATTTTAATAGACCTTTGCAGAGGCAACGGTTCTAAATGGACTATTGTATTCGAAAGCATTTAGTCACACTCGATGAAGAATTAAACTAGTCTCCCTTGTACCTTCCTATACAAGTCTCGAGAAATCATCAAATTGATATAGATTTAAGAGAATGAAAGATTTAATTAAATCAAGTCTTACAATAACTCAGATCCTTGATCTTAGCCATCATCAGCTCATCTCCTTAAATGAAATGTCAATCATCAAAAAACATTGAGCAATTTAATGGCTAATAATGCAACCCATGGCATAAGAGGCCCAGCAAGGTAAAGATATTAAATTTTTTATTTAATAAACAGTTGCAAGTCTTTCTTTTTGGATGTAGCGAACAAAAAAGGCGAATGAAGCATCATAAACCGGAAGTCCATACTGATGGGAGTAATAAAGAGTCAGTGGCTGCGTAAACTAAGCAGATTTCCCTCGTGAAGTTTAACAATAGATAAATCTACATACTGGCAACAAAACTCCTCCGTGAATATTAAGTGAATATATTTACAAATGATAATAAGAAACCTCCCGATGAGTAGAAGTGGAGGTTTGCTGAGGGCTGAAAACTGAAAAATGCAAATATCTCGGTTAATATTCAAGATAGAGAATAAATGTATATAACAATATTTATAAGTACATGTAATTTGCAATAAGATTTATTCTATACCTTTTTACGATCCAAAGTATAGTAACGGAGATATTTAGAATTTTCAAAATTCTCCTCCTCTATATCCTCTCCTCCTGGCCCGATTTCAGCCATTAACGAACTTGATCTTCCTCTTTATAAAAAACGACTAAACGTCGAGTTTGGTAACGATCAAACAATAATTGCGACCGTTAAAGCTGTAACATATATATATATAAAAAAATTGTAACCTCTGTCTGTACATTGATTTTTTCGCGAAATTTCACGATAACTTTTCGTTTCACATGTCATAGACACCATAACTGCATTTTGTCTCTTTCGTGTCTGTTTGTTTGTTTATTTGTTACCTTTTCACGCATAAACGGCTGAACCGAATTTTATGAAACTTGGTATGTATATTACTACTAACCCAACTTAGACTTTAGGCTATGTTAATATTCTCTGAGACGAACAGGAGTGGGTTATAAGGGAGGCCTGAAATTAAAAATAGCGATATTTCGTTTCCTATTGCATTTTTGGCAATAATGCACATGACAACAATTGTTTATTTCGTTATTTAGAGTAACTTTTGGTATATACACTTTTGTCGTATACCTAAGTATAAATGAGTTATACGTTAAAAACTACTGCGGGAGTCAACAACTTTATTCGGCACAAAAGACTCAACCGAACTAAATAAAACACTCGGTATGTGCATTAGCACTAACGCCTTCCTTATAATAAGCCATACTAACATTTCTAGGGACGGGCAGGAGTGGGGGTTGTAAGGGAGGCCTGAAATTAAAAATAGTGATATTTCGTTTCCTATTGGGGGTTTCGGCAAATATGCACATAACTAAAGTTGTTTATTGTGTTATTTAGAGAAACTTTTTTTTATATACATTATTATCGTATACCGAAGTATAGAGGCGTTATATGCTAAAAATTATAGCGGGAGACAACAATTTTATTTGGCACAAAAGACTCAACCGAACTAAATAAAACACTCGGTATGTGCATTAGCACTAACGCCTTCCTTATAATAAGCCATACTAACATTTCTAGGGACGGGCAGGAGTGGAGGTTGTAAGGGAGGCCTGAAATTAAAAATAGTGATATTTCGTTTCCTATTGGGGGTTTCGGCAAATATGCACATAACTAAAGTTGTTTATTGTGTTATTTAGAGAAACTTTTTTTTATATACATTATTATCGTATACCGAAGTATAGAGGCGTTATATGCTAAAAATTATAGCGGGAGACAACAATTTTATTTGGCACAAAAGACTCAACCGAACTAAATATAACACTCAGTACGTGTATTAGCACTAACACCTTCCTTATAATAAGCCATACTAAATTTTCTAGGGACGGGCATGAGTGGGGGTTATAAGGGAGGCCTGAAATTAATAATTGTAATGATTTCCTATTGGGGTTTCGGCAAATATGCACATAACAAAAGTTGTTTATTTTGTTATTTAGAGAAATTTGCTCAACACTTCTTTTCAATATGAACTACCAGGTACCTCACCTGAAAAAATTAATTCAAATGTAAGTCAATATTTTCTCCTTAATAATTCAAATCTATGCATAATGCACAGGAGACGGGAAATATGACAATATGCAGGACAGTGAAGTCTTACATAAAAAAATAATTTTATTATTAACAAATGCCAACAACGGGTATTAACCCTAAACACTGGAACGGGTAAATGTCAAAATATTGTGCAAAAATATACCATCACCATTCAGCCTCAAATGAATTCCCGAGCGAAGCCGGGTATCTGAACTAAATTTATATATATATATATATATATATATATATATATATAGATATATATATACACAAGTTTGAACGGGCCTCATTTTCGTCATCTCCTGGGTAGGATCGATGGACATTTGAAGAAAAATTTCGAAAATCGCCTAAAGAGTTCGACCTCTATAGCTGATTTTCCTGAGAGAAATCTGCTAAAATAATGGCGGCAGTGACATCTCCTTAAATAACTAGAGTTGAACGGTGACATTGCTTATATTCAGGCAAGAGCACAGGTATGAATAAGTCCTCGTACCTTCACAGACACATCTGATCCAGGAGTCACAAGGAATTCGGGGTCCAAACAAGTTCTCTGTGGCAGGACACTGATGTTGGAGCGAAGACCACGAAAGGGCTCTTCCTCTATTAATGAAGGGACGGTGCCTTTATCATATATTACCTGAAATCTGCTAACTTCAGCACCCAGCACTCAAATAAATATCGAGTTTGGTACCGATCAAACAAAAATTGCGACCGCTAGAGCGGTAACAGACAAATATATAGATAGATCTATATATATATATATATATATATATATATATATATATATATATATATATATATATATATACAGTTTTGAACGGACATTATTTTCGTCATCTACTAGGTAGGATCGATGGACATTTGAAGAAAAATTTCGAAAATTCCGTCATGAGTACAACCTCAAGAGCTGATTTCCCTTAAGGGAAATCTGCTAAAATATCAGTATTGATTTGTTTACTATTCGTCTCCAAGAACTTCAACAATTTTTTTTTTCTTTTATGCTCCCAGACCAGACTGACTGATTAAAATTCTATTTCTCATAAATTAGGACACCTGTAATTAGTAAAAATTCTAAAAAATCAAAGTCATTTACCATAAAACAAAAATGATTTTAATAAAAAAAAAATTATAATTTAAATTCTTCCCAATTATTAAAGAAAAATCAGATCTACCATTTTCAATAAATTTCAGTTAAAATGTTAGAAATTTTTAGACTTGGTAAGGTTTATATTGTATTGTGGCTGCTATCTTAACCTTCCGGTATGTCACGGGGAAAAGGCATTCTAAGATGTTTTGGTAGTCAATAACATCTGCTTCATTGTATGTCCAGTATAACACGTTGTGTAGATTATTGATTAAATATTCATTCGTTAATTAGGTGCGGGTCTTTTTATGTCTAGAGATCGAATCGCAAGCTGTATATTTTGTGGTATTATTTATAGTTTGTGCTTGAGTATGCCAAATTTGTTTGAAATTCAGCTTAAATTACTTTGTTTGCTTGATTTATAATGACTTCAAAAATCAAATCTCTAATGGTTCAGCCGCAGTAATAGGCAGATCATTTTGTCCTTATTACAGAAACCTGTCAAAAAAGAGATGATTTATATTATAGCCTGGAAGGTAGGTTATCGGCATCAGGTTGAATACTTCAAACAAATAGGCGTATTCCCCACAATAGATTTATGAGCATACAAGTGCTTTCAGGGGACGATCCACGTCATCAGTGCGTCACAGCTCAGCACTTGCCGTCGATTGTGAGCCCGGCTCGCATAAGCTTGGGTGATGATGTTCTGCAAGAAAGCGTCCTTTCTAATACCATTAAAACCACTAATAAATATGAAAAGCTGTGGTAATGAAAAGCTTCGATGTGAGAAGATAAAACCTTTACTCTTGCATAAAGAACACGTTTCATAACATGTACTGGATAAAAGGGAGAGAGAGAAACGGCGTTAAGAAGGAAAGAGTAAGAGAGGGCAGAATGATTTTTTTGGAGAACATTCAGAAAAAGCACTACGTAAATATTGATAGTTAAAGGAAAGTTTGGGTTCCACATAGAGAAAACCACGGAATTTGAAAGTCAAGAGCACTATTGTAGAGAAAAAAGGTCTAAAGTTATCCAAGACAACATATTCGGAAGACATGAGACACAAAGAAAAAACTTCACAGTAGAAATGTTTTAAGCAACAGGAGCAACATTGGGGGATTGCGTTTTCGCTTAATAGCTAAATAATAATTGGACGAAAAAATGCATACTGCATTGACAGCTTGCAATGATTAATTTTTGAAGCAATGCCTTTAAAAAGCCCTTCCTTATAATGGGAGCTCTTAATAACCAATCTGGTCACTAACTATATATACCCATATTATGTCTGGTTGGTTGAGGATTAGGATCTGTACTGGTAAGGAAGGACTGAGGTCCATACTGACCAATGGACACTGATGACGGGGCGTAGGCCCTCAGAGAACGTGCCAAATAAAAACTATTACGGAAGTAATGACGTATACTTTAATACTGTTAATAGATCCAAACACTTTCCCAGGATACTTGGTGGGATCATACTTTAATGGTAACAGAGGCTTCACTTATTTATATTGGTAAACCCCTAATAGAACAGGATATGATTAATTGAAGCTAGCTCGAACGCTATAAATAACACATGTATTTTTTCATTATATAAGAAGATATAAATATACTAAGAACCCTATAATTGCTTAAAAAGTTTCGCCATGACATTCGAAATGCCATTAGAGGTAATTCGAGTAATTTGCTCTGGACGAGTGTGTCATCTGCAAATGCCGCACCTGACACCAGCCGACATGCCATTATCGTGTAATCTCGCGACAGGGGACTGCCGAACATTCCCGAACAGTGTTTCGAGTGAGATTCCTTGAGGCCAATGCACCCCCTCCCTCTACCAACCCTCTAATCCAACCACACCCCCTAGCCAAGTATTCAGCGATATTGGCCTTCGACCGGCTTTAATATCTGACATCCCTTGTGGCGGGGGTTGTTTTCTCTGCGATTAATTTTACCAGACGGTACCCCAATAGGTTTGCCCGGGGCCATTAGTGGGCTTCTCAAGACATTATATTTAAACATTTAATGAAAAGTGAGATATCTAAGGACTTCAATAACGAAAGTATATTCAAACACCCCTTTTATGAAGGGGCCACGACAAACTTAGTTTAAAAGACTTCTCAGTCCTTTGATCAAACTTTATATTAATTGAGAATAATTAATGTGCCCGACGTTTAAGAGATAAACACTATAGATATACCTCGACAGCAATATTTATCTTAATTAAAACAAGAACTACTTAATATTAGAAAAAAAAATCCAATATCAAAGTAAGTAAAAGCAAATGTAATATACTCATTCATATTAATGATTCCAATTTTAACATCACATTTTTTAAAAATTATAAATTCTAAAACAATTTAGATTCATTTAAGTGTATATATATATACATACATGAATAGCAACCTTGTGCCAGTACGCTCTGTCCCAGGAAGGAACTTAGGAACAACCCACAACCGTCATTACAGCGAGACTGAAACCCTCCTCGCATGTTGTAGGTTCCTGCCAATGGGGCGAGCAAATGCGCATTTCCCGACATCATAAGGTACAGACAGACATTGCAAAACTTTTAAGAATGTACCCCCCAGAGGAAGAAAAATATGGGGAAGTCGGTTGTACTTCAGCAGATGTGTCCATTAGAAGAGCCGATATTGTTGTCATTGCAAGTAAAGAAGACAGGGGTATAAATATTGATCCAACAGTAAGATTCGAAATAAGCAAAAACAAGAAGAAGAAGTAAATTTAGAAAAAAAAGGCATCGACACCCAATGCTGTCCATATTTTAAAGAAAAATACATTATATAAAATTGGACAGTAAAAGGGTTACTGTTTGGATCGAGAGGAGTTATACCCAAGTCAACTACAAAATACCTACAAGATCTGAATATAAAGACTGAAGAAATAAGACAAATGGCAACTATAATTCTAAAAGCGTCCATCAGAATAGTTAATTACCATTTATACAATATTAGCTTAAGCTGCTCCCTTAGCAACGGCCCCGACAAAAAAGATATTTATATGAAACTCAAACTGGAAATAATTACCTTAAATAAGGCAGATAAGATGGCTGAACTTCATAGGTACCCCCAAAAAGGGGGCAGCTTAATTTGTTTGTTATATATATATATATATATATATATATATATATATATATATATATACATATATACGCCCGTATATCAGTTAATATTGAAGACAGTGAAAATATGTACATGACAACGTTTATAGATCTTTTAATTTGCATAATGATTGGTTCTATACAAAATTTCGATCTGACGTACAGTAACGGAGATATTTCGAATTTTCGAAAATCCTCCCTTCTACCCCCCCCCCCCCTCACAATGGTGCGATTTCAGCCGCTGAAGAGCATGATCCGCCTTTTGACGTTAAACATTTAAATACGGAGTTTGGTAACGATCAAGCAAAAATTGCGACCGCTAGAGCGTTAACAGGCTAATACATCTATATCATCATTATATATATAATTCTAGTGTACGTGTGTATGCCACTGAACTCCTCCTAGACGGCTGGACCGATTTGAATGAATTTATCTGAACGCGTTTGGGTGACGCCTTGGATGGATTCGCGCCGCAGATCGGCCCGCCAGATGGAGCAGCTCTCCGGTCGAAGGGCGAAGGGCGAGGTTATTGGAAATGTAATGAAATGTGAATATGTTTATCTAATGTATTTCCTTAGAGTTTAAGTATGTCATCTAAATAAAGCTGCTTGCAGCTGGGAGAGGTTTTCACTTTCAGGCACTGTTATTTATTATCCAAATTTATTTAAATCTGATAAAATGTCGCAATTATTTTTTTTTCTTTATTTATATTTATGCATTTGCATTATTATTGTTGAGGGTTTCGATTTATTTCAATTATTGGTCTACAACTATTTGTTTTGTAAAGACGTGTAGTTCGCATTCTGCCAGATAATCATAGAACTAAAACGTCTTCTTTTCCTTTTCATTTTGCATACCCAGTTTTCGCGAAATTTTATTTTCTATTTGTTTTTAAGCAAACGTGCACATAAAAAATGTTGTTTTTGTGTTATTAAAAGTAGCAAGTTTAAAACAAAACATAATATTATTAAATTTAATATCCTAATCGCTAGATATATCATGCAGGACAACGTCTGCCAGGAACAGCTAGTGTATATATATATTACACACACACACACACATAATGAATGAGCTACTGTGTGGAGGAGCTCTAATATACTACAATTCTTGTATGTGCGTTTAATTCCTTTCTTCAGCTAGAGACAATGTATCTTCTCCCCATTCTGTATGAATTTATGTTTATTTACAAAATCAATAGATTCATTGCTTTCTTATGCACTTGGCGCTAGAGTCCTTGAAAGACCTGTGCCTCTGCTTTCATCATTTTATAGCATTCCTTGCTCTTCCCAGCCGGTCTTCTCCGATTGTAAACGGCAGCAAGTTCTAGTCAACCCAATCCGACCTTCTTGATAATTCAGATAATGCGAGGTACACCATATAATTCCCTTCGTTGAATTGCTTCTGATGCGCAATCTGTGCAACTCAAAATATTTCTTATATGATACTTCTTTCTCTGATCCTTCAGTATTCTTTTGTGGCAGTTCACCCCTCTCTGACATATATACAGAAGAGTCTTGTGCCCATTTTATATATTCCAAGACCATGACTTTCGCATTCCAAGAAATATTTCGGAGAACTTTTCCAGGGCATAGAAGTATCTGGTCCCTGAAACCTGTCACTTCTGTGTTAACTTTCTTCCTAGATACTTACACGATGGCCTAGTAGGTAAGCTCTACTCCCCCCAAAAGATCTCTTCTATACCCAAAAACCGTATTTCTGATCTTTCTAGGTAAACTCAAGTAGTTACTTATTTTTATTATTTATTTCTAGTTTATACTTATTTTCTTCAGAGGTATACTCCCCGTGAGAATTCTTCTATATGATTGGCTTATGACGCAATTGATCTAGCCGTAATTAATTCATTGTCGGCATATGCTGTCTTATTGTGTATGGTACCACCACGTTTATTTTCTGTTCCGCGGACAACAGTGATAATGGGTCTCCTTGTCTTAGACCCCTAGGAACTTAAAAACAATCTGAGGCCACCACAATGATCTTGACATTACAGAGAGTCATAGATAGAGAAAGTAATAAGAACGAAACCTACTACAAAATGTTTTTAAAGTATTTTAGTATTTGTGATAAATAAATAATGAGTTAAGAAATAAAATCAGCCCCATTTTATGAACCTCAATATGAGTTACGGTCAAAAATATATTATCTTATTTTATATGACTTTAATTTTATGAAGGAAGCATGAACAAAAAAAAATTGAATCAATATGCAACTGAAACACGTGAAAGGCTATTGTCGAGCATGTTGAATTATTATGATGGTGTTTCTGAAGAGGCGCCAATAAAAGCATCTAGAAATCATCAAATAAACAGTTTAAAATATACATGGGGCTCATTCTGCCTACACTAGCACAAAAACACAATAATTGCGCAATGTTTACATTCGAGGCATTATCTAGCATTCATTTGCAGATAGGAGGTGAAAATGTTTAGTTAACAATTACGCCAGTAGAGAATAGGGATTGAACAAATGTCAGAAATATAAAAAAACGCCACTTACAGCTCTCGCTCTGAGGAATTGCTTTTCCATTTGAAAAAGACCATAGTGCTAATGAGTGTTAGCGCCATGGAAGCCAAAGAGAATTAGAACAACATGTAGGCCCCGCTTTGAGCTCGTGGGGGTGGGGGATTCCTTTATGGTTAATGAGAGAGAAGGTTTTGTTTCCCCCCACTCAGTTTCTGGCTAAAGTCAGCCCTTGAACAAGCCTCCCTTGCGTTATTATACCGGACTTAAAAAAAAAAAAGTTTTCTTTTTCCAGCTAATGCGACTAATTATTCCAGAAATAATTGCTTCAAGCCTCTATGACGTAAAGGTATTGAGAAGTATCGCGTTAAAACAACGGATTCGCTCAAAGGAAATTCGATCTTTTCTTTAATGGTGAAGGGGAAAAAATTATAATTTGGAATATGTCATTTTACAGCTATCATAGCATGATGGTCTCTGATAATTAAAGGGAAATAACAGATATGTGAAAAAAGTAAAGGGTAGTAGAGAAAGTAATTAATGTTTTGGCAGGCCTGAGAACAATGGAAAAAATAAAAATGGGAATATTACAGAAATGCAGTTCTTAATGTAGAAAAAGCTATAATTAGCAAAAATAAAAACCGAAGAGTAGAAAAAAAAAACTGACACTTTCCAAAGCATGGAAAACACTCACAACATTGAAGAGGTATATTTTTTCGGCTAAAGTGTAGATTAGTCTCCCCCGTACGCCATCTTGTTTCGTCACCGTCTAAGGATCCAACAAATTGGGTGAGTTAAAACAAAATTAAGTTAAAATTAAAATCCCCACCCTCGGTTAAAACCAGCGATGGCGTATTTTGGAAATTTTTGAACGCGGTCACTAAAGTCTAAAGTTTTAAAAAATATAAAGTTAGAAAAACAAAATGGTTATTTTGAAAATTGCGCCTACTAATTTGCGGGGACTAAACTACCCTTTCACCACTTTTACTCAAATTTAAATATAAGAGTTAATCGTGTTTTTTTTTAAAAAGCTTTAGATTAGGAGTGGGTTCCAATCTTTTACACTTATCAGCAATTGTGTCAGAGCCTTAGTCGAGAACTAGATAATAAAACATGAGATGACAAAATAGGCGTACCATTCCATCACGTGGGAAGTCTGCTTTTCTTTTTATGCAACATCTGCGTATGGACATTTTTTATAGTAGTAGCAATTTAATATGGTCTTTTCTTTTTCTTTTGTGTTAGGGCTTTTTATTATCAGCGAACGCTCCACAATAAATAAAACAAATTTAAAAAATAAAAGAATCAATATTCCATTTTTAGATTAGCTGTCCATGAGAATACATTAATTTGAATAAGGCAAATTGCAGCATATTACTTTTTATAACTTGTTCCTTATAATTTCCCTCGAGAGGATAAGCTATTACGGTAGGTAATTGGGAGTATACTAAGGTTTTCATTATTAAAGCCTTAATGAACTTTGATTAGAGTTCAATCAGAAATGGAAAAGTGATTATATAACGATGTTTCCAAAGATCATTTTAATTTTCAACCCGACTGTAGACGGATAAATGTAAAATCTGAATAATGCAAATTCTGTGAGTAGGCAACTTACTAATGGAAATGACAACTACATTGCTGTCAATTAACGGAATAAGATTTCATTTTTATGAAGCAAAGTTAATGCAGAAATCCTGTAGATACTCATTTCTTTTATAAGTTTATAACATTAAAAAAATGATTATCGAAAAAAATATTTTTTATGTTTTAAGAAATCGGAGGCGATTTAAACTAAATAATAAACTAAATTTAGGGAGTCCATATTAACATCACTGAGGGCAGAAATTAGAAGTGGTCAAATACGTTTGTGTGTGTATAAGTACGTGAATACACACACACACATATATATATATATATATATATATACAATAGCGGACCCGACAGACGTTGTCCTGCATGATATTTCAAACGATTAGGACATTTAATTTAATAATATTATGTTTATAACAAAAGCTACTTTTCATAACACAAAAAACAACTTTTGTTATGTGCACGTTTACATAAAAACAAATAGAAAATGAAATATCCCGATTTTTTTATTCAGGCCTCCCTTATAACTCCCGTTCGAACCTAAAAAATATAATAAAGCTTATAATTATGGAAGAATTAATACTAATTTACATATAGAGTTTTGTTAAGTTCGGTTCAATTGTTGGTGCCCAATAAAATTGTTGGCTCCCAGTTTACTCTTTTAGTGTATGTCTCGTTTATAATTTGTTATACGACAAAAGTGAATATAACTAAAGTTACTCTAAAAAACAAAATAAAAAACTTTTAATCTATGCATATTTGCCGAAAAACCAATAGGAAACGAAATAGAGCTATTTTTAATTTTAGGCCTCCCTTACGACCCCCACTCCTACTCCATCTGCCGGGCCGATTTGTGACGCTAAACCATCCCGCGTAACCCAAATGCGTACAAAAAAAATCATTCAAATCGTTTGACATACACACGTACAGTAGAATTATGTATATAAATAATTAAACTCGTTTATGTATTATGCAGCGAATATTGTTAAACAGCTGTCGCTTTCTCGATTTTTTGTATTAAGTGTTCGTTAAAGATAAAAGAATAAGTGTTTATATAGATGTGTGCATTTTTTACACGCACGTATATATATATATATATATATATATATATATATGTATAGATATATATATATATATATATATATACACATATATATATATATATATATATATATATATATATATATATGTATAGATAGATAGACGCCCTCCCCCCCCCACACACACATTTATATGTATCAGTCTTCATTTGTGTCATCTAGTAGGTAGTATCGGTTGACATTTGAAGAAAGTTTTAGAGAAAATTAATCCATAACGACAAGCTCAATGAGATGAAAACAATAGTCGGGGAATGGTTGACCAAACATATTTGAAGTACAAGAAAAGCATTTATGCCTGATATTGAGTTTGGAATATTTTTAATAACGGGGCCCTGGGAGCTGAGCCAATCATAAAACAGAACAACGCCCTTACTTAATACGGCGCAAACAGAATGGCGTTTCCAGATCAAACGTCAATCATCCCTTTTTCATTCCTTCAATCCAGCTCAGAGTCAGGAAAGACTGAGCCCCTTCAGCCCAACCTATTGATTCAAAATACAACCCAGCACGGACTAAAATATAGATCAACCATTCTACCCTAGATAATTTATTTATAAACGTACCCTCGCCATATAATTCCTTTCAGCATCCAGAGCTAAATACTGGCATACTCCCGCTACAATAATTAAGAAAATTTACATAGGCATGAATAAGTTTTACAATTATTTTCAGCAATTTATTTGTTATTCTACTACACTTATATGTATGTATATATATATATATATATATATATATATATATATATATGCGCAAAAGAAAACCAAATTACCTGCCTACTATGTAGATGTACCTGTTCAGTCGTCATTTCAATTTGAATCTCCCGCGCTCGCTGAGTTCACAAACCCGCCACACATATGCAGATCACCAAGGCTGTGGCCTACAGCGGAAACTACTTTGCAGTTCAAGAAAGCATCGGCTAGTTACATGGATAAGGTCAGTTGGTCTTAGACGCTCGCTGGGGTCGTTTCTACGGCCAGTGGGGCCTTGCCCCTCTCCCTCCGCTAAAGATAACCGCTTCATCTCCCGTTTATCATCTCCCGCAAAGCTGCCATCCTGTGCGGATCACCGCAACCGGCTGGAAGTCGGATCTTCTACGGAACACAGAAAATAGCAACGAAGGAGGACTCCACTTCTAGGAACGTTTTCGTTTCCCACAGGTGCCTATTTTAATAATGCTAGCATTATTTGCGCAAATTATCAAATGAGTACTCACACAATATAGGACCTATCGCTCATTGTATGTATATATATATATATATATATATATATATATATATATTGCCGCTAAATTAGTTTATAAAGGTAAGTTCTTTCTGTTTCTTGTTCAACCTCTATTTATAACGTGTATTATATGTAGTTTTAATCAATTCAATATACTTGATTCTTAGGAGAACTCAAATAGTTCTTTGTGTTATTTCCCCTCATCTTTCCAATAGAAATAGAAAAATGGTTCAGTCTAATGCTCTCTCTTATTCTCGCCTTTAAAAAGCTTCCCCGCCCCGACAGTACCTATTCAGGTCAGCCTCCTGATCTTCCTTTAAAAGTAGCTTTTTCATTGTCTGAAAAAAAATGAATAACTGTGGATAAATATTTTTGGAAGCCAACAGCTTAATTTGTATTTCTTCATAGGTGATAGATAACTATTTGGATTGTAGCTGTGAGCGTCTTACATTAGTAGATATGTTTGCTATTTCTTGTTTCTACAATGCAAAGTCTAGTAAAGTGCTGGATAATGCCTCAGGTGTCACTGGCGAGCCTTCAATAAGAAATGTTTCTTTAAAATTAACACTACAAGGTTCATAGAAAGAAGTCATTTCTATCTGTTCCTCTTCCTCCCTCCCTCTCTCTCTCTCTCTCTATGTATGTATGTATATATATATATATATATATATATATATATATATATACAAACACACATCAGGGGTATTGTAAGTACACCTCTGCAGGGCTGACTAAGCAGATTTCCTACTAGCTAGATGACATATTGGTGATCTGATCACACAAAATATCCTCTATTTCTACGCAAAACTCAGGTGAGTAGAAGTGGGGGTTTACTAAAGGCTGAAAACTAGAAAGTACGATTAACTCGCTCAATATTTAAGCTAACAAAAAATACACAGAACTGCAGAGCATCAATAGTTTAAAAATATTAGTTCTGTAACATTTTTTGATGTTTAGTACATCAACACATAACGTATATGCATCACACAAAGTATATGTTCATTGAAATCAATATTTTGTATTTAACGCAGGAATGAAGTGGTACATGATATAACAGCTTATTGTTAATATGACATGAGTAAGAGTGGGGGTTTAATGAAGGTAGAATACCAAAATATCTCGGTTAGTATTGAACGTAGAGGAAAAATAGGTATATATAACAACATTTATAGAATATTACACGGACTCAGGATAGCTATGTGAGTTAAAGCGATGGCCTTTATCTCACATGGTAGACCTAGAGTGGTGAGTTTGATTTCCGCCTGGGCAGAGGAATTCATTAAATGAAATCCTCAGTCTCGCCCTGGCTAGAAAAGGGTGGCAACCTTTAGATAACTCGTCCCAATTAGCCTTAGTTGCAAAACGTGGACGTTAACAAATTATAATAATAGAATATTACATGTGAAGTAAGATTTGCTATATACAACATTTCGATCCAACACATAATAATGCAGATGTTTTGAATTTTCGAAATGCTCCATCTCTAAACCTCTCCATCGCCTGCTCCGATTTCAGCTATTGACAAACTTGCGACCCCTAGAGCGCCATCAGACAGTTTCATCAGAGTTCATTTTCGTAATAAGCTAGGAAGGATCCATGGACATATGTAGAAATTTTAAAATATTGACAATTATTTTTCCAAGGCAACTTCTATTAACTTTAATTGTATGATGCAGCTGTCCGATAAGCCCCTATAAACGGTTGCAGGGAACGATCTTATAGGAGAAGTTTAAAGGGGGGGGGCATTGCAGTTGGAAGAGCTGAACCCAACAAACTGTTTGCAGGCACGATCCAATCGGAATGGAAACCACCAAAGCCATGTTCTAAGGTAATCCACAAGGGAGGAGAGGATCCTTAACCAAACAGAACCGGAGGATATTGGAATATATATCCGCTCCCATTCTTTGTTTCCGGCCCCCCTTTGTTGTTCACTCTATTCCTCTAGTTCTCCCCCATTGTTGGACAGCCACCCAACAAAGGTTAAATGGACTTAGGCTCTTGCTTCAGATAAATCAGGTTGTCTCTCTTTCACTATTTCAAAGCCTACTGCTTCAATGGTTTTAAGCTTTCAGCACTACATTCACGTATAAAGTAGATGTTACAAGTAATTTAATCAATAGTGAAAATACATATACATATCAAATTGCAAATACATAATAATATTAACGTAATAAAAGAAATTTGATGCGGGCACCACACTTTGTACTCCTATTAAATTAAATATACAAAAATATTTTGGTGTAGATCATTTGAAATCCCTTTGAGTAATATAGAATTTCTCCGTTCCAATATATTGGATCAAAAACTTCATATAAGAAAACTTAAAGATAATTTCATGATAAAAAATAATGATTATATATTATTTTCTTATATTTCCAAAGATACGACGAAATCTCTAGATTTGGATATAAATGAGTAGAACAAAACTAGAAGGTGCAATCCTAAATATGAAATATTCGAAAGCAACTCGAAAAACAGGTTCAGGGGAAATCGTTGACATCTGACAACCAAACTTTTTCGCGATTGCAATACATCCCTTAATTGGTACAAAGTACAAGTAAAAATAAATAAATAAATTTCTAATGAAAATTCTACGAACGATATATATCTCACAATCAATATAGAATTCAAAGTAGTTTTTTTTTTGATAAAAGATACCATTCCATGTATTACTATAGAAGAAATACTATTCAAATTTTAAGCTAATTAAAACGTAAACGGTCGAAAATTCAAGTAATATAATAATGCTGCAGGGAATCTCAAATACGCACGGATTCTAGAATTCCAAATCCAAATTGATTACTTAACAAACTTTAGGGGAATTTTAGAATACCGATACTTAAACAATTATAACATATAAGAAATCAAGATTTTTACAATTTGCAAAGTTTTGGGCTTTGAAGGTTAAAGTAACTTTTAAACGAAAGCCTAAGTCTTCAGAAAAGGCTTAGCAAATGGAAATCACCGTTGAAATGAGCCTATCTTCTAGAACCAATCAGTCTATATGTTTCCCCTTGACATACCCTATAATTGTTTTTATATATCATATTACTGTATAATATATATTTTGTTTAAACCTAGAACCCTCCAGGCTTCTCTAAAAGACCCCTTATAGCACCTCAGGAAAACGTAGAACGACATTTAGGCACATACAAAGGTGGTTGATGTTGTCAAAGTGGACCTATATATACATGGAATCAAAGAAAACTCTTAATATGTGAAGAATTCTTGGATATTCAAAATGGAGTGCTGACAGACGTCTCATGCGAACCTTCTGGAGAACCTTTACTCACTCTCTATCAGATTATCGATGAGTAGCGTATGTCACTGCCAAACTCCAGCATTAGGCTGGCATTCGATTAGAAACTGGTGCCTTCAGGTCGAGTCCAGTTACAAGTTTTATGGCGAAAGGGGAAAACTAAAATAGAAGAAAAATGACAAATTCAAAATATGTTATTAACAGTAAAACTTTAATTAGTCACTTCATTTAGAATAATTTTTTAGAAACCCTAATTTACAAAGACCACTTAAACACAAAAACAATAGTGCATCACCTATTTTAAACCATAAATGCAAACATTTTCCATCATAGATACCCAACAATATAAGACTGACACCTCACTTACTAAATACTGTAAAGTAGTATTTAAGGAATCTTGAACTTTTGAAAGAAATATAATCCCAAATATTCTTAATGGGATTTGTAATATATTCAGACTTTTACGCGTTATGTGAGTCTGAGTGTGTTAATTTTGTGATTAGATGAAAGCACTTCTACGCTTTATGATTATAATATCATGGTATATTTCTGTAACCCCAGTGAATAAGTGGTTAAGTTGACCAGTGAGTAAGTGGACTTAACCACTTATTCACTGGTACAACAGATTTAAAGTTTATCTATTTAACTTACTATATAATTAGTTAGCTCCTTAGATATTTATCTGCACATATTTACCGTCTACTTCCAAAGTAGTTCACATCTTTACTTGCATAAGACAGCTGGGATAAGAAAAAAGAGTTAGCCATTTATGCTTCTTTTATTTGTGCCATTAATCGCCGATGTAGAGGTCGTATTAAATAAATAAAATCAAATAATGTGATCGAAGTGTATTTGATTTGCAAATGTTGGAAATCTTGGATACAGATAGCAAGTCATTTATTTCATTAGATATCAAGTATTTTCTTCGAAGGTTTGAGTAATACAGTATACATCGATTTGAGTCGACTCTCGCTAACACGAACCTCGATAACACGAAATCCTCGATATCACGAATTATTTTTAATCCCCTTGGGAAAACCTGTCTAACACGAAGAAATTACCATACATAACACGAACTAATTTTCCGGTTATATTTTACCTCTATAACACGAAGTGAGACAAAAATTACCTCTGGAACTCGAAGTTCAGTAGATAAGACGAATTTGATTAGCGCATTACCTCTATATCACGATGTTCTCAGAATGGATTTGTTTAACACGAAATCCCGGCGTTCAGGTTGCAACCTGTCGGTGAGTCATAACCGGGGACAAAAGCCTTGTCTGTTTACAGTCTCGTCTCGGGTCTGTTTACTTTGCGTGAAGCGTTTTGATTTATGTAGTGTCAACTGTTTGTGCGTGAAATATTCGAGAATGAGTGCGAAAAGTTTTTTTTTTATTTTAATCAACATTATGACTGATAGTGTTTTTCAGTTTTAAGCAAAGGAAGATTAAGGACTTATTAATCAGTGGAATTAATATTATATTTTCTGTTTTCTGTGTTTTACCGTTTTTTTAATTATGTATATATACATATATTAATTCATTAAAGTATTCGTAAAATGTTATGATTATGTAGGTTTGTAGAAGATGTAGGGAATAAATCACAGTACATTTTTTTACCTCTGTAACACGATTTTTCATTTAGTTCACCTCTAGAACTCGAACTATGCCTAAGACGAACTATACATAACATGAACAAAAATGGCAGTCCTGTGGAATTTCGTGATAGCGAGAGTCGACTGTATTAGCCTTGTTACAGGAAGGATGATCTGCGCCTCAAGTAGTATTTGATAAAGGCATACTATATAAGGCACAATACATTTTGCTTAAATCCAAAAATCTTCAGGGAAGACTAGCCTAGTTCCAATTTCTTTCTTTTTTACTTTTATGGTATTAAATAATGGAAGTACTGCAATAACTCATTTTGCCCCGTTTCGCATAGTTTCTGTGAGTCGATTGTACTGATATCGCATTACTCAAAATCATCTAAGCTCAGAATGTTGAGATTTAATATTTGTGATTGTTGTAGTAACGTCTAGTTGTGCACCTCTTTTTTAAAATCTGTTAAAGGGGGTTTAGAGAAGAACGAAATAAAAAATAGCAAATTTCTCTGTACTATTAGAGAAACTAATAAGTTGTATAGGGCTTTTTTTGATTGCCATTAAAATATCTACAAATAATATTCTGACATTTGTCGATCCGCTAGAACAGAGATGCCGTAAAGGAAATTATTTTAAATTGAGACGAAGCAAGCTTTTCGTTAGGCTAGGTTAGATTTCGGGTTTAAGGCCGATCAAAATCCTAGGTTATTACGGCCTTTAACTAATACATAATACATACTTTTAACACTACCATAGACTTATAAACGAGCATAATAATGTTATAAACTAATAAATCAATATATTTATAATCTTATAAGCTAGCTTAAAAATTTTATAAACTATTCTTTTATTTATTTCTTAACGTCCAGTTTATGCTACTATGGCTAATTAGGACGGGTTATGTACAGGTTACCACCCTTTTCTAGCCCAGGGTGGGACTAATGATTTCATCACTAACATAAATTCCCATTTGCCCAGGCGGGAATCAAACTCGCCACTCTAGGATTACCATGTGAGATTAAATCCAATGCTACAACTCACATGGCTAACCTGCGCCCTCATAAACTAATAAACTTTACACTATTCTATATTTATACAATATACATAATTACTACATACTATAATTGGAATAGTCTTGCATCTAATACCTTAATTTTACCAATATACTTACTCTATATTATAATACTGCCACAACCTTATAATTTAACAAAATAATCTTAGTTACTATCTAATAAACTTAACCAATACAACACTATATATATATATATATATATATATATATATATATATATATATATATATATATTTTTTATATATTCATATATACATATATATATATATATATATATATATATATATGTATATATCCGGATGTGTGTTGAATGTTGGCTAGGTGTATGAGAGAGAGTAAGACACTGGCTGGGTCCTTCCTCTTGACCAGTCTCTATTTGCATACACCCTTGAGCTGTCTCTCTGCCCTAAGGGCATGTGTCCTCTCTACTACAACCCTACCTATCTCTAAGACCTTTATCCTTTATACCATATATTTATAAACAAATTGAAATTATTTTATTTATTCATAGAGGAATAAACCTTGGACTTGGAAAACCTTGCTTTGAGGTAGAAATAGAGAGAGTGTGAAACATTTGAATATTTAAAACTTAAATAAATCTTCAGAATTAATGAGTTGAATATTGTTAATGGCAAATTACAAATGGTTTCTGGAAACCAGTGGAAATGAACAAGCTGACAGACTAGCAAAAGCGTCATCAACTCATTAACGATTGCTAACCGAAAAATACCTAAACCTATGACTAAAAGCACGCTAAGACCAGAGTCATTTAAAAAATTGAATGACAGATGGACTAACATTAATAAAAGTAGACATTTACACACATTTTTAAATAATATAAAACAAAGTAAAATTTTCAAAGTAATTTATAGTAGAACAACTCAAGTGCTAACAGGACTTGGAGCGACTAGAAGCAATTTATATAGATTTACAATTATTGAAAATAGCCAGTTCATATGTGACGGACGAACAGAGCAGCCATACGACTATATAATATTTTACTGTAAACTATTATTATAAACTATTGCATAGACCAAGACAATAAAATAATAACCAAGATCGAAACTATGAAAAGAATGATGCTAATTGGGCGTAAATGACCCGTTGCAAAGTGCTATCACTTTTTGTTTTTATTAATTATTTTATGTCATTTACAGGTGACATAAATTATAAAAAATTATGAAGGTAAATTTTGTAAATAAAAATAAATAACACAACAAGTAATCTTACTTTACGTTACGCGATAAAACATCATGTATTCCCTTTATATTTTCTTTTCTTTATTTCTAATTTTTATGGTATGCATTTAATTTTTTTTTAGTATTTTGTTTTGTTATTAATTATATTTCCTAGTATAGCAATTATTTTATATCGTGTATTTTATTCTTATAATCATTTAATTATATCTTCATTCTTATATATATATATATAATATTTATTTATTAGTTAAATGAATATCATATTTACATGCCACTGCTAATTTGAATTTCAAGATAAATAATTATTGTAAATGAACTCTTCACTGTACGTAGGATCGAAAGTTGGGACGTACAAGTGGACAGAATTATACAAATACGGGTATACTTTCTCATTTCAGGGAAACTAAAACTGAGGAGAAAAAAAAATGTTTCTGGATTTATAAAGATAAATTGAGAATAGTGAGTCAACATTCCATGCTGTGAAACTTTAACTGACATAGATCCAATAAGTGGGAGGAATATTGCAAAATGTAGTGAAATATTTGAACTAAGTTACAATGTTCCAAAATATATTATAACCAAGTAGCATACACTTTCGTCCAGAGTTATATTACATTGATATTCTGGAATCCCGTTATAAATAATCAAATATTGAAAGTGGGGAGTATTGAAGGGGCATTTCTACGGGATAAGTCACTTGAAATTCCTTGGGAATATTAGATAATAAATTAAGATAACCACGCACGCACGCACGCACGCACGCATTGTCTATATGGCTGCTCAATTCATTAACTGAGAGCTATTTTCTGTTCTGTTTAATGTCAGGCTCCTAAATCCTAAATAATCCTAAGAAAATCTTAAAATAAGGTAAAACATAAGGGCGCGAGTTTCAAGAAGAGGGCTATCATTAAATGATTGTAAAAAATATGGTTTCTGTTGTAATGCATTGATTATGTTTGCACACCTCTCACAATAAGTTAGATGCACCAGGATTTTGACAAGTAAAGTACTCCTTTCTATGAATGAGTGATAAAGAATGACGGTTCTTTCTTCAATTACAACTTAGTCTATTTTTATGGCATGTCTATTATTTTAATTTAGTTTAAATATACTCATTTGTATCTTAATCGGCATTTAAAATAAGAGATTATTCGGGAATCTATTAATTAAATAAAGTAGAGTCATTAATTTCAATCAATATATTTTTACACATTTAACCATTAACCACTGACGTGGAATAATTACTCACTTTTATTGAGGTGGGGTCCATGTGGACCTTCTATTTAACAATAACTTTTTGTAAACAAAAAAAACTAAATGACAAATAATTTATGGCAACATATTCTTATAAGTGTTTATTTAACATCTAGGCAAAAAGTAAAAAATATTTTAGAAAAATATGTTCTTTCGGGTGAAAAACACAAATTGGTAGTGGTCAGCAATAAAACAGCAATTTTATAGTTTAATTTCAGTATTTAATAACATTTTTAAACAATTTTTACAAAAAGTTATTGCAAGGGGTTTATATATTTAAAAAATAATATGAAAATTTAAATTTCACAAAAAATAAAGAAAATGGCACCTCAATTGTATAAACATTTTTTACAGACGATTTCGGCGCGTTTTCGCAACCTTCAGCCTCACTATCACTTTTTTCATCCCCACGAAGGAGCTCTTGCTGAATTATATCATCAAAAGATGGATGGTCCACGCTCAAAACACCCGAACTCGGAAAAGTCATTTGGAAAATAAAGAGGGGTGGATGGGTGAAAAAAATCACACTCCTTATGAGGTGGGGTCCGCGTGGGTCAGGTATTACTTATTGTCACTTCCAGGGGATGCGCACAGAACCGGTAACGTGTGAGAACTGTTGGAAGTGAGGAATTAGGAAGGTACTGGGGTGGGGAGTGACATGTTTCAACTTGAACGGGAAGAGGGAAGTCAATTCTCTCCATGGGAGTCCACACGGACCCCACCTCAGTGGTTAAGGGTTAATATTCACGAAATGATGGAATCATCACATCAATAAGCATGAATTATGTAAATTAAATTCGTATATTTCAGTCAACGAAAAACAGTTCATTGTTACAAAATGAATGTTCATGAAATGATTAAAAATACTAAAATAAGGAATACTAATTCATTAATGAATAGAACAAAAAGAGCCTCATAAAAAAAGTTAGGAATTTATGAAATGTACATTTTTATCTTATCACTTATGCAAATTCATCTAGAAACAAGCCAATAAAGATAGTGTAGTCAAATTATTACCCCATATCAAACCACCTCTCAAGATAATGAAACCAAATGCTCTGCAATACAATTACTTGCTTTGAAAATAACTAAGGTCATGAAAGCTTATAAAATATACTCTATTAATATTAATAGTATGAAGTGCAAAGAAAAAGTAACCCACCCTCTCCCACATACGTACAAATGTATACACACATGTGTGTGCATATAAAGGCATACACTGGATTAGAAAAATTTATTAAATGTATAGTATTTTCAAGATTGCACTGTGTAGGACGTGGAGGAGAGCATACAACTGCTGCTGGGTTAAAATTTGTTTATTATAAGTACTACAATTATAACATATTGAAATTTGTCTTGGAAAGTATCTTTCTGAATGTGCTATTATTTGTCTTATTTTAACAAATTTTTGTAATAGGGAAAAAATTAAATAATTTCTAATGTTCAACTTATTGACTACTATCCACTTTTTCAGACAAAGAATAAATTGGGCTGCAGACTACACGCATGGAGTCGGGGCTCTTTGCGAGAGAAGCTTCCAGAGGAATGAGCGAGTCTACATCGCCAATTTATAGAGAAAGGTGGGTGTTTCCAAATATTTTCCTGATCCATATTTTCCTTTAAATGTTCATTTATTAATAGGAAATTATTTTAGGGAAAATACGAGGGGGAATGCTTATTTATTCTGGCTGTAGGTTTTAAATTATATAAGGGTAGTGTTTTTTTTTTAAAATTAACTTCTTATGACTTGTACGTATTGCATTGTTATTTTTGTAAACATTGTTTTAATTGCTATGATTTATGTTGTTGTTTTAAAATTTTTGACTGTATATTTTTCTATTTTGTATGCTATGATTTTACCAAAGCACTCACTAATGATGAAGCTGGCCCGCGAAAGGTAGTTCTGGAATAAACATTTAAAACCTAGTGGAGGTGTTAACCTTTTTTTCAAACATGGCATTGGCAATGTTTGTTTGTTTCTTAAGGTTTAAAGGCGAAAAACTACTAGGTTGTTAATTTCTATAGCTCTCGTTTTGGATAAGTAACTGCATTTTGTGAGTAAATTGTGCTTATGTAAATTGTAAATATTGCTACATCATCATTTATATCGCTACTTGAAATTTAACGAAATAAATGACGATACAAAAAATTTCTTTATACGAGTTTTTAATTTTCAAAAATTAAATAATTTATCTAGCTATTTGGGGTCATCCCCAAGGGCCACTGTTATATTATTGGAAATATTGCATTCTTTTCGAATATTCCCACATATCAAAAGTAGATCTTTTGTCATGAGATAAATGGTAAAAGGAATGAGTGGGACATAAGTCCCTGCTATTGGTAAAAATTGTTAATTTTAAGGTAAAAACGTTGACTCAACTGCACGTGAAGGGCCCAGGCTTACCACAAAGATTAAGTGTAGGTCAATTCGTCATTATGACGCTTTCCCTGCCATTTCGTGAGGCATTATAGGCCATTGAAATATTTTCATTCATATAGCTACTCGATTGCCTCCTGATGATAAGTGGTCAACAAGGGATCTAATAGAAGTCCAACGATACAGCTTAATAAAATTTAGAATGCCTACCCCCCCCCCCCAGTTTTAACCTCTAGTGGACGTATATGCCCTTATTCTTTATTTTTTATTTATCAGAGACAGTTCATATTAATAGAAACTGTATTAAAATATAGGCGAAAAATCAATTAATAGTTTAAAAAATGTTCTTTTAATCCAAATTTTAAAAATTGTAATTAGGAACTAATGATTAGAAGATATCATCAACGTTTCTTAATTGGCCCAGATACATGAATCTTACAAATCGAATTTATAACAAGAGATTTCAACCACTAATGACATAAGAACAAAAACATTTGAGGCAGTTTAAAATTTATCTCTGACTTAGTGTCAGACATGGAGAATCAAAAAAATGAAAAAGATTAAATTTTAAAAAGCAAGAAGAAACATTACTAAAGAACTTGTTTGGTTTTCATTTAATCTCAAACGAGTATATGATTGTTCCTTATTGAAAGATGACATTAGAGAAAGATGGAGTTAGGCATTATAAAAGGAGCAGATTCTCCAACAAAGGTAAAAAGATTTCCCATAGGTTTTCTCTCTCGCCAAAGGTTGGCTATTTGCATGCAGCTTACTTTTATCACTTCATCTCTCCATTGCCCCATAATCCACTGCCTCTTATATATTCCATCGCCACTAGAATGCACACGAGGACATTTTCCTTTATCTTTCCTGAATTCAAAACAGTTTCAAATAATCCCTTTAAAGTTACTATGTGCATAGTAGTTAAACAAAGCAGTTTATTTCGAGTTGGAAAGCATCTAAATTTAAATGATATAATATTCTTTTTAACAGACCTTTGAAACATAGAAGAAGATTCATGATAATCAAAAATTTCGAGACAAAGTCAAATTTGAAGAAATAATTACTTAAAAATAAAGTAATTTTAATAATCAAAGTTCGTAACTAGATATATTCCAATTGGAATCGAATCCGCGACATTAAGTTCACTAAATGTATTAAGACCAACGCCTTCACTCACATGACTATCCTGTGACCAATTAATAGAACATAATTATGAAAATAGTAAAACCAAAAGTGACCTTCAAATGAGAATATTTAGATTCCTTTAGGGTGGTAGGGAATGGTGTGATCATTAGAAAAATAAAAACTCCATTGAGTAAAATGGATGAGGCCGACATTGAGTTTTAGAAATAATTGAAACAATTTTTATAATTTATAATGGTCTAAATTCAAATGAATAATAATAACTCACTACATAGTTAATGGTTGCAGGACTCGTTTCAATAAATAGCTAACATATTTTTAAACGTTCTTACAACTACCGGTTGACTATGATTTCCAGGTTATTAACTTAACCAATAATATCCGCTATTTTGATGAAGTAAACGAATCTTCTGGGAGTTCTGTAACAGCAGGGAATTCATTGTTTGTCAAGGGGTTTATCAAGTAATAAGAAACAGAAAAGAGGAGACGAAAGTTCCAAATGTTTTTGAAAATCACTTAAAACGTTGTTCGATCAGATATTCCGCTACCGGAAAACCATGGAAATTATTCTAAAAACATCTAAGCTAATATATCATTTTTTAAAAAAAACAATCTGATGTACAAAGGTAAGTTGATGTTACAAATTATAATTAAATAATAATTTTTCTTATATGAGTTTGTAAACATTTTTTGCATGTTTTGTTATTAAAACTACAATTGTAGTTAGTGTTTGTATTCGCGATCACATGAGTGTGGGTGTTCGATCATTACCAAACCTGATATTTGTCGTTTTATGTAAAATGAAATATCAAGTTCTTCTTTGGCTGAAATCGGATCAGCGGGGGTTTAGAGGGGGAATTTCAAAAATTCCAAATATCTCCGTTAATATAAGTCACATCGAAAAATTATTTACAACAAATATTATTTCAAATTGAATTATCAATTTTTCTCTACATATTTTCTGTATCATGAATATTAACCGAGATATTTGGATTTTATAGTTTTCGGTTTTCAGTAAACCCCCGCTCCTACTCATGCTATATTAATAATAAGCTGTTTATATCATGAACCACTTCATTCCTAGGTTAAATATCAAATATTCATTGAACTCTAACTTTGTAAGATATATGCAAATACGTTCTGGTGCCCCCCCCTTTGGTTCTTGGATTCCAAAAATCTGAATGATTGAGATAAAAATTATTCTGATCCATTATAAATTATAGCACTAACTATAATAAATAGTTTTCAATACATTTAAATGTTATATTCAGATATATTTAAGTAATTGTTTTACTTTCCGGTCTCGGATATTTCTATCTATCTATTCAGCTCTGAGGTTGGCTGATCTGTTTGTTTCCAATTCAGAAGCTTTCCGTTGTAGAGGTTCATTCACTTCAAATGGGTCAAGGCACACGCAGGAATTACGGGTAATGAAATAGTCGATATCCACTCCAAAAGTGCCTCTAAAAGTAGCGAAGACGTAATTTACAATAAAATTACTCCAACTGTGTTAAAATCTTTACTGAGAGAAAAAAGTATTAATTTGTGGCAACAGAGATGGAATCAAACAGATAAAGGATTACATCTAAAATTATATATCCCTATTTTAAATACCAATATCCCACTATCCCAACATACATTTTATCTCACACAAATATTAACTGGGCACGGAAATACAAACTCTTACTAATACAGATTCAAACTAACTGACTCAAATACTTGTAAATGCGATAGTTACACTGAACAGACATTCACCCGCCTGATTTATGAATGTAGACTGACTCAAGACATACGAAGACAGTTAAAGACTCATATTCCCGGATGGCCTATCAGTCCCGATATTTTATTTTCAAAACACATAAATTTATTAAAAGAAACAGGCTACAATATCCTTAAGCTGAGAGACGAAAAGATGATATAAAATTAATATTATGTAATTTTTATTGGTTATTTAATTGTACTATTTAATGTTTTTTTGTTTATTTTATCAAGTTGTGGGGTAATTATCAATAATAATATAAAATTAATACTGGTTCATTATTGATTAATAATAATAAAATTAATATTTTATTTTCGGAGACACTAACGGATTATTGAATCTCTTTCAGAATTATTTGAAAATTTAATTTCTATTTTCACTATTTTTTTTGCAGTTTGTCGCATTTAACTATATTATAAGTGGAAGAAAGGCCTGTTATACTTTGCACCGTTCAGTACTTTTCTTTGAAAAAAAGGAGTTCAAAATTCGTCACTAATATTCGGCACGTGGCAAAAGGATGAGAAATTTCATTATCAGAAAACGAAAGGTTGGTATGAAAGAATGAAGATGGTTAGGATAAAATAATGGGGGTGGAATATAAAAAGAATGGCAGGTATTGGGGTTGGAATGCGGGGGTATAGGCTTGGTCGGGGGGGGATCCACTTCAAAGTGATCCCCCTCAACAACAATTAGAATGCAATTTAGAAGCCAGCTGCTGGTCTGGTTTAATGGTGTTGGTGGCTGACGTCTGGCTTAGCGCAGCTCGTCAAAAGAGAGCTTTCATGTTCGAAAACTGTTACGTCTAGGCCGTATCGCATGAAAATTTTAAAACAAAAAAGGATAACAAATTTATCAAAGGGAATTTTTAAACTAAAGGTTTGTTCGGAACATGGTTTTTTTATGTAACGTTTAGGTGATGTCGTTTCTAATAATCAAATTCCTACGGAAATCGGCTATTCAGGCTGAACACATGACACGCTCTCTCTCTCTCTCTCTCTCTCTCTCTCTCTCTCTCTATATATATATATATATATATATATATATAATTGTGTTGATGTTTTCGTCAATGTTTTTGAAAATAACTTAGTTTATACCAATGTTTCGAGAATATTTATTTTCTCTTCTTCAGGGCTGTAAAAATACAGGTACCTACTACATTATATATATTGCACATTGTTATTAAACTAGAGTGTAAACTGAGGTGTTTATATTACTTTTACTTGCCAAGACTAAAGATAATTAAAAACTTCTGTACATAATGTATAGCACTTCTGGTTACATTAGGAATACTGGTTGTATAACCTTCCCTGTTCTGTTTACACTGAGCAGAGCCACAGCCTTATGTTTTTGTATATCTATAGTTTATTGTCTTTTGTTTGTTGAACTGTATTATAATTATTATACTGCAGCTATTATATTATGTTACAAATATTGTTATGTGTTATTAAAATTATTGTTATATTTTATTAAAGCTATTTGCATGTTGTGTTTAAGCTGTTACTGACCAAAACTCCAAGTAACATTAACAACACCATATATATATATATATATATATATATATATTACGTATATATATATGTATGTCTGCTAACATCATAGCTGTCGCCATTTTTAATTTTTTTTTTTGAGCATTTCAGGTAAAAATAATCGTTAACGGCTAGAATTGAGCCTTCAGTGGTGAGACGAGTGTTGAGGTGCAGAAATTCGACAATTCAAAATATCGCCTTTATAATGCGCCCGAACGTGAAATAACATATTACCATTCTTTTTGGAAATTGATTTCTCAATAACTGATGATTTCTTTTTTCAATCTTGAAGATTAAGCGAGTTCCAAGTATTTTTACCAACCCAATTCCCTCATTTCACGTTAACAATAAGCCAACATACCACCAAAGGTTTTATTTCAAGCTTAAATATCAAATATTGTTTTCAACGGACTTTTAATATGTAAAATATGTTGTCTGACGTCCTGAATTAAGATTTTAAGTTCTAGACACTTATATTTAAATTTGATGAACACCATACTTGACATTGATCCGTTTGATGTGACATAAAATATTTTATTCATTAATGGCTGAAATTGGTCCAAGACTCGGGTAGGGGGTTTAGAAGGGGGTAGAAAAAATTCTAAATAACTACGTTATGTACCTGATCGTAAAACATTTTGCTAACCAATCTTGCTGAAAATTATTTTTTTTTTTACAGCTATTGTTTCATACATATATTCGTTAGCTCAAATAATGCATTGACTATCAACTTTAAGTCTCAGCGATTTCCGTTGGCTTCATAGAGCAATCTGATTCATTTTGTAATCTTGGCGTCCCATTTATTCAGCAGCTTTCAGAAAATAATAAAATCAGTTGAATAATAAAACGGTTTAACATAAGCTGCAAAAGAGAAAGAATATAAACAAAAACGTTAACGTTTTCAACAACTAGAGCGAAAATAGCTAAACAGCCACACATCAACAATTCAAATCTTTTAACAAAATCTTAACAGAGGCACATAAAACATCCCCATTTACATTTATTCAATGCGCACAGTAGGGGCTCCTTTCAGGGGCTGCAGATTGCATACTGCCAATATTATAATAAAACAAAATGAATAAAACAATATTTATACTAATAACTTGTTTAATACATTTTAGCAGATTTTCCTTCTGGGAAATCCACTATTGAGGTCGTACTCATGACGCGATTTTCGAAAAATGTCCATCGATCCTACCCAGGAGATGACGAAAATGAGGTCCGCTCAAAATTTTAATATATATATGTCTGTTGCCGCTCTAGTGGTCGCAATTTTTGTTTGATCGTTACCAAACTCGATATTTAAACGTTTTATGTAAAAAGACAGATCATGTTCGTAAATGGCTGAAATCCGACCAATGGGAGGGGGGTTTAGACGGGGGAAATTTCGAAAATTCGAAATAATCCCTCTACAATACGTCGGATTGAAAAATTATATAGAACCAATCTTATTGCAAATTAAATATTGTTATATACATTTATTCTCCATCTTGAATATTAACCAAGATATTGGCATTTTTACGAAGTTTAACGGACGAGCTATGGTCGCTTCTAATCGTTCCCACCGAAAGCTATTTCGGCCGTTTCCGTAACTGTTCGGCACTCGTATTGAGATTTCTCTATACCGCGCAAAACAACAGACCTATTATGGCAGTACGCTTTCCATCTTCCCTAATCTCCTATTCTTACTAGCTGTTATGAGTTAAATGTTGAGGATGGCATCTATGAATTACAATTGAGCTGAATTTCCAACAGAAAAATTCCCAAGGTTAGAAAACAAACAATGGTTACAAATTACCAAAATATTCCAAGATGTATGTATATACATATACATTTCATGTATATATATATATATATATATATATATATATATATATACACACATACACACACACACACACACACACACACAATGTAATGGGTCTTCTATCTAGCTGAAAAATCTTCTAGATTAGACCTGTTAGAGATTGGCAATTGAGATTTATTGACTGCTTTCCAGTACTAATGGTGTATACGGAGCGCCCTAGCGGAAGAATTACGAACTGTAATGAAAAAAAAATACCAGAGCGGCCAGCGATAGTGCTAGATACTGACATGAATACCAATAGGAATACTCGTGAATGCGCATATACCCGGACCTCAGGCGAAATTAAATCTCAACTCAATCAAATTTTTTTCTAGACTCATCGAAGGACCTTTTCAAATTAGCTGTGGAACACTTTGATAACTAGACCATAAAGCAGAGGTGAAATTCAAATGATTGACTACACTAAAGTAAGGTAACCCATGAATACACACTAATTTATCCTGAAAATACTTCAGCATTTATATTGACTTTTTACGATGGGAAGGATATTTTAGACAGAATAAGGATCCTTAATTTATTTTTTAGCTCTAAAAGTTTAGGTGGATATATTTAATTCTACTCTGAACTTCTGAACATCATTACCAAAAACATTTTACTTCTCTACTAACAGACAAGAAATATGACCGATTTATTTACACAGACGGATCCAAAACAGACCAAGGAGTAGGGGCAGCTGCAATTGTTGGCTCAGCTAACTTTGAAATAAAGCTGCCAGATGAGACTAGCATATATACAGCTGAGCTTGAAGCCCTCAAACTTGCGATAGACAATATACCTGAAACTACGGACACGGACATCATAATTTGCACTGACTCTCTTAGCTCATTACATTCACTAAAAAACATATATAGTTCACATCCACTCATCTCGTACATATTACATATAACCCAGACATTAAACACATGAATAACTATGTACTGGTTACTCCGACATACAAACATTAAACAAAGCACACAAGTAGACGAACTTTCCAAATCAGCTACTCAAAAAAGAACTCACGACAACACATACTGTACACACCAAGATATCCAAGCCCAAGCAAAACATATGATACTCAATTCATGGCAGAAAACTTGATTTACCACAACTGATTACAAATTTCGAGAACAGAAACATACACTTGGTGAATGGCCTTCCTGAAAAAGGCTAATTAGAACAGAAGTAGTTTTAACGAGGTTGAGAATTGGCCATTCACGACTGTCTCACAGTTACCTACTTACTGCGGAACACGAACCCTACTGCCAACACTGTAACTCTAGACTCACTATAAAACATATACTTACTGATTGCTATTTAAGGACTCACATAGACCTCCCATACACTTTGACTGAATTACTACATGACCGTAGCCAGTATACAGACCGCGTATTACACTACTTGAATCAAAACATTTTCAAAAAATTATAATGTAGGGCAATACTGAAAAAGTTTGCAGAAATGAGCATAATTACGTAAATATAATAATTATATGCTATATGTTACATGTTAAATATGTTAATTATTATGCTGTATGTTAAATAACTGATTCGTCGCTAATTCGCCCCAGTTGCGAAATGCGATTACTGTATGAATAAATAAAAAAATTAATTCTACTCATCAGTAATTACTATTATTTATCATAAGTTTTAGTATAATAATTTCATATTCTTCGCACATACTACATAGTTGAATTTATGAATATCAACAACAATTACACTAATTGTAAAACCAAGGAAATATAACTACAGTTACCAACTACATTTTTGCAACTGCAGTTCCAATTAAATGATTAGTATTTATTAGTTGAAGAAGTAGTTGATTAAAAATACATGCACAACTCTGCCACAAATCCAATGTTAAAACTCGCTATAGATTTAATAATAGGTTTTACCTGTGTTCCTCAAGGCAACACACATGACTTAACTGTTGAAGGTATATGGGTAAGTGGGTTGTACTCACCATTGAGAAAGAGATCCTGAAGGGCTTGTACTCCTTGGCAGAGGAGGGCCCAAGCTTCGAGCTCGGCAAGCTTCCCTTCCCCCCGCCGCCTGAGAGCATCCCACAACCCCACCGCCGTCCTGAAAACCATAAGATAAATGTTAAACATACACACACACATATATATATATATATATATATATATATATTGTTTACTTCCTCAATGAAGTAACCCTTCAGAGAGGGAGTTTATTTCCTACATGTCTCGTACAATATAGTTCATTACATGTGTTTGTAAATAAAAACAAATAACTTATAGACATTTTATATGTATATATACATATATATATATATATATATATATATATATATATGTGTGTGTATATATATATATATATATCTTTATATAATTCTAATGTACGTGTGTATGTCACTGAACTCCTCCTAAACGACTGGACCGATATGAATGATTTTTTTGTATGTGTTTGGATGACGCCCTGGATGGTGTAGATTCACAAATCAGCTTGGGAGATGGAGCAGGAGTGGGAGTTGTAAGGGAGGCCTAAAATTAAAAATAGTAATATTTCGTTTCCTAGTGTTTTTTCGGCTAATATGCACAGGATAAAAGTTGTTTATTTTGTCATTCAGAGTAACTTTTGTTATATTCACTTTTTTCGTATAACAAAGTATAAACGATCGTGTTGGGCACTAACGATTGAACGGAATTTAACAAAACTCTATATGTAAATTAGCATTAGTTCTTCCGTGATTATAAGCTATTTTCAATTTTTTAGGTTTGAACGGGAGTGGGGGATTATAAGGGAGGCCTGAGTAAAAAATTCGCGATATTTCATTTTCTATTTGTTTTTAGGCACCAAACAAAAGTTCCTTTAGTTTTAAACATAATATTATTAAATTTAATATCCTAATTGCTTGAAATATCACGCGGGACAACGTTTGTCGGGTCCGCTAGTATATATATATTGATACTATACTGTTATTAAATATTCTATTTTTACTTTTCATCATTTGAGTTTAATTATATATATATATATATATATATATATATATATATATATATATATATATATAATTAATTAAACTCAAATGATGAAAAGTAAAAATAGAATATTTAATAAGAGTATACTATCAATTAACCCATAATAGTTATTCCAATAACTTATTTTTTTGTATAACACTTTTGCAAATTTCCTCAATGCTTTACTGCACTTATAGAATAAAATTCTATCCTCAAGAGGCCATCGCTTTGTTATTTTCTGTCTCTTATAAAAGGTATGTTTCGTTTGAAAGCAGTGTAAACTCATGAATGAGATGGATGCTAAGTTTGTTCAGTTGTAAAATCGCATGGGCATAATGGGTTATTAGTCAGTTTAAATCCGTTTTGATACACTTTAATTCAGCCATGTCCTGTTATTAATTGTGTTTTGTTAAAGTCAGTAGGGGTATCTTTAATGTTCAAATATTCTGCTATGTCGGGAACGAAAGTCTTTAAACGTTGTCCTTTATTTGTTACTGTCCAACGCTGTTGCTATTTCTTTATGGGTTCTGTCTGTAGTAAATGCTTTATGTGTGTCTTAAGTAATTTCGAGTAACATCCTATAATTTCTGAAGATTTAGAAAATGACTTTGCTGATTTATCAGCAACTTCATAAACCAAAATGTCCATACAAAATTGATGTCAAATTGTTGTTGGAAAAGTAAATTTAGTGTGTGTCGAATTTGTTCTATGAGAGGGTACTGAAGTGAATCGTTATATAGTGATTGCATATATATAATTTGAGTGTATGTGTGTGTGTGTGTGTGATATATATATATATATATATATATATATATATATATATATATATATAAAACAGGAGTAGGAATTATGTTTCTTAAATAATTGGTTCAATAAGACATAAAGATCCAACAGTACTTTAAATTTCAGGCTCATGAAGGAAGTACTGATTTTGAGTCAACATATATATGTTAAACGAGGAGGGAGTTGCGTTAACTAAGCAGATTTCTCACGTACGCCACGATTTTATTATCATAAAAAATAAAAGCTCACTGAGAACAATATTTGGTATTTAAGTTTCAAATATAGTGTTTCATTATATAATAAAACATTGTTTATGTGGCATGAGAAGGGATAGGTAGTTTTTACTGAAGGCTAAAAACTAAAAAAATTGAAATTTCTCAATCAATATAGAAACCAGAGAATAAATGTAAATAACAACATTTATAGAACATTACATTAGCAACAAGATAGATTCTATAAAAATGTTCGATTTGACTCATAATATCGGAGATATTTCGAATTTTCAAAATTCTCCCCCTCCAAACACTCCCTCTCCCTGGTCCGATTTCACTGTTAACGAACATGATCTTTCTTTTTACATAACATGATTACGTATTAAATTCAGTTATGATAAGACAAAAATTGCGACTGCTAGACCGGTAAAAGACAAATTTATATATATATATATATATATATACTAGCTCAGAACCCGGCTTCGCCCGGGAATTGATTTGAGGCTGAATAGTTATGGTATTTTTTTCGCAAGGCTTTATTTTGCACACTATTTTGACATTTACCCATCCCAGTGTTTAGGGTTTATACCCGTTGTTGGCATTTGTTAATAATAAAATTAATTTCTTATGTAAGACTTCACTGTCCTCCATATTGTCATATTTCCCGTCTCCTGTGCATTATGCAAAGATTTTAGTTATTAAAGACAAAATATTAACGTAGATTTGAATTAATTTTTCCAGGTGAGGTACCTGATAGTTTAAATTGGAATGAATTGTTGAGCATATCAATATTTCTACGCAAATTACTTGCTCCAAACATTATTCCTGGAGAAATGTATAAAACAAAAGTTAATCTAAATAACAAAGTAAACAACTTTTGTTATGTGCATGTTTGTCGAAAAACAAATAGACAAGGAAATATCGCGAATTTTTATTTCAGGCCTCCCTTATAACCTCCACTCCCGTTCTAACCTAAACATTTTAATATAGCTTATAATCATGGAAGAATTTCGAGTCAATCGTTAGAGCCCAATAAAATAGTTGACTTCCACTTTAGTTTATAGTGTATATCTCGTTTATACTTTGTTAAAAGACAAAATGAATATCACAAAAGTTACTCTAAATAACAAAATAAACAACTTTTGTTATGTTCATATTTGCAGAAAAACTAATAGAAAACCGCTATTTTAAATTCAGGTCTCCCTTACAACCCCCACTCCTGCCCGTCCCTAGAAATGTCGGTATGGTTTATTATAATGAAAGCGTTAGTGCAAATACACATACCGAGCTTTATTTATTTCGGTTGGGTATTTTGTCCCAAATAAAATTGTTCACTTCCGCTATAGGTTTTAGCGTATATATCGTTTATAATTCAGTATACGAAAAAAGTGTATATAACAAAAGTTACTCTAAATAACAAAATAAACAACTTTTGTTATGTTCATATTTGCCAAAAAACCAATAGGAAACGAAATATCGTTATTTTTATTTTCAGGCTTTCCTTATAACCCCTACTCCTGTACGTCTCAGAGGATATTAATATAGCCTAAAGTCTAAGTTGGGTTATTAGTAATATACATACCAAGTTTCATAAAATTCGGTTCAGCCATTTATGCGTGAAAAGGTAACAAACAAACAAACAAACACACACGAAAGAAACAAAATGCAGTTATGGTGTCTATGACATGTGAAACGAAAAGTTATCGTGAAAATTCGCGAAAAAAATCAATGTACAGACAGAGGTTACAATTTTATATATACACACACACACACGCGCGCGCACACACTCACACAAACACACACACACACACACACACAAGAGGGAAAATCCTTTCTCATCAAGGCCTGTGCAAGGCAAGTCGTTGAAGCACCTAGTAGGAATTTATCATCATTCAATTTGTGGAAAGAGTCAGTAATCTTATATGTGAGAGTTGAGGGGTATTATAAATGTTCCGTATAGATATCAGGGAGAGGTACTCAATGTCAGGATTAAACCTCTTTGGTTTTAGGGCGTGATTCTCTTAGGGGCCACCTGTCAAAGGCCGTCACTCACATTCCGCAGTCAACTCTCGCAGAAAGACAGTCTCTTTTAGCAAATTTTCCTTAAGGAAAATCTACTATTGAGTTTGTACTCATGACGCGATTTTCAAAAAATGTCTTCAAATAACCTGGATCCTACCTATTAGATGACGAAAATGAGTGTGTGTGTGTGTGTGTTTGTGTGTGTGTGTGTGTGTGTGTGTGTGTGTGTGTGTGTGTGTGTGTGTGTGTGTAGTTGCTTTTACCACTCTAGCGGTCGCAATGTTTGATCATTACCAAACTCGATATTTAGTCTTTTTATGTAAAAAGAAAGATCAAGTTCTTTAACGGCTGAAATCGGGTTTAGAAGAGGAGAATTTTGAAAATTCGAAATATCTCCGTTAATATAAGTCTGATAGTACTGAAAAGTGTATCGAATGAATCTTATTGCATATTAAATGTACTATAAATATTGGTATATACATTTATTCTCTATCTTGAATACTAACCAGCTTATTTGAATTTTTCAGTTTTCAGCCTTCAGTAGACCCCCACTTCTATTCGTGTTACGAAAACAATATTCTGTTATATAATAAACCACATTATTCGAAGCCTTAATAACAAATATTGTTTTTCAGAGACATTTATTATACGAGATACATGCAAATATGTTCTTGTGACCCTCCCCCCCCCGTCTTAAATTCTTGGACGACTATAATTTGATTGATTGAGATAAAATTCATTCTGATTCATTATAAATTAAAGTACTAGATATAGTACACAGTGTTGAATAAAATTAATATGTTATATTCTGATATGTTTTTCATTCCGGTGAGCCGTTGGCAGACCTGTTTGTTTACATTTGAGACGCTTCTCGCCGGCAGGGGAATGATGTCTTATTACCGTTTATTCACCTAATATTCACGGTGGTGATTTGTTAGTATGTATGTTTATCTATTAGTAAAATTCACATGGGAAATCTGCTTTGTTTACGCAACCCCTGCGTGACGGACTTTTATGCTAAGGCTCGGATATAAGGATACCTTATAATTACACAACAAAACGTTATAGTGCTATTAAGACCTCAGGTCTGGCCCAATGAACGTTATTCCAGGAGGAACGAGATCGCCAATCCAACTGAGGAAGGAATCTGTACTCGATGATATATTTAACACCATTTATAAGTTAAAAAAATGAAATTGGGCTGTTCAAGAAGTAGAAAGGTGATGAGAAGAATTTTTGTTTGGCCCAACAGAATACTTGAGCGGCCTTTTAAGAGGCCCACCAGAGCATAAGGTCGGGCAGAACCAAAAAGGATGCAGGATTTGGCACGAGAGTGGACACATGAAAGTGCACAAAAGTGGTTCCTGTCTAAGATGCATTATGACAGAGAATGAAGAAAAAATTCCATTCTGAACTTCGTTGAGTGTAACAAATAAAATAAGCATTATTTAAATAAATCATCCTTATAATATTAATTGATGATGCCCTCGGTGAATATGTTTATTTCAAACAAGTTACAACTACTAAAAACATTCACTTGTGTTAGTTTGTACTCAAATTTAAAAATTCCTTTTTTTATTCATATATCAATCCTTATTACCATTTCCTTCAAAACTACTATTTATTTATTCCACTATTAACAATCGTCTATTGATATTCTTTGTGAATCAACCCTGTTTTTTATTTATCTTCAATAACAAGTATCGTATTTATTTCTTTTGCTTAAAGCATCGTTGGCCAGTAGTTCCAATAGTCTGGAAGAGACATCTATTTCCAGCCCTGCCAATAATAGGGTGACGAATTTTCTCGCTGGTTTTCCTTTCTTCTTCTCTTAGATCCATTCTATTGCTCCTCTCCAGAGTACTACAGAAATGCGAATAGGATGACACATAGTATAAAGTATTCCTTTTTTGTAAGCTACAATTAAATCTGTAAAAGGTTTACTTCTTGGTGACTTAGTTTTTCATATTTCGTGTGTTAAAGATACTTTGAAGAAGTATTTGGTATATAAATTCATTATCGAAATACTTGTTTTTCAAATACTGGATTTACATATTAAAATTCATTCTATCCATAAATTCAGTTTTATAAACAAAACTATTTGTTAAAACATAATGAACTTCGAGAAATCTTGGACCTGCGGGCCATCGCAAAAACCTATTGTTTAAAACACAGGTAATATAGGGTAGAATTTTCATTTCAGTAATAATCACACAAACCTTGGAGTACCCTATCAAAGTTTTGCATATCGCAATGTGGCCTATTTGTAACGTTTGATGAATATAAATTATTTCATAAATATAAATATTAGACACATACATATAGATATTGGATACATCATACTTGAAAAAGTGAAGGAATTAAATTACAAGGAAGTATCATCACTGAAGACAATAGTAGTAGAGCTGAAGTCGGACGAAGAATAGTCGTAGCTAAACAAGTCCAATGCAAAAGGAATACTTTAACTAATAAGCATATAAGCATGGACACTAAATTTTTCGTTTGAGGTATACTGTTTAACGGACGCGAAAATTGGTATCATCACCACAGATAGTATAATAGTTTGGGCGGGAGGTAAGTGTAAGTATAAGTTTTATCAAGGCCAGAGAGAAAGGTGAAAATTCTTCGGCATATCATAAGGAGCCAGAACGCTTTCACCACAAATATATTTGAAGGTAAGACTATTGGAAGAAAGAGACCTAGAAAATCCGTTTTTGAAGAAATCAAACATCTTATGGATTTCAGTGGGTATTAAGAAAAGAACAGCTTTCGACAGAAATCAATGGTAGCAAACTAGAAGACGTATTAAATTATGATGATGATTGTAGTATTATTAATATATAGTGATAGATAATACGAGTCTGTGAAAAAGTTGTGCTTCTATTCCTTGAAAATATATTTCGAATATTGTCTGAGTTGGTTCTGGATAAATTTTAATAACTTTTTGCCAATGCGAGTTTATTTTTAAAACCGTTTGAAGTGAGTATATTATTTAAAAGCAGATATCGGTTCATGAGGAAAATAAATAAAATGATACTCAGCTTTACTCTTTGATCGAAACCTTTATGGAATATAAAAAAGGGGCAGTAAAGATGCCAGAGCGTGTACCTCATGACAGCGAACTTCCTGCGGATCCATCGAGGAGAAGGCATCACCTCGATCACACAACGATTAGGGGCGGCGGCACTTAACTAAAGATACTCTAACAGAGGGCCTCTTATCAGTAATGTCGTCACTAAATCACACTTCACCTTGGCCCGTCTGATAAGGAGCACTGTTTAGCGCATCACATTCTTACAGTTTCCATACTTTCTCTCGTGCTAAGGAGTATAAAAGTAAACATAAATACTAAATAAAGACTATATGTACAAGTAATCATGGAATTTACGTGTTTAAAAAAAAAAAAGTCCATCACACAGGGGCTGCGTAAACTATGCAGGTTTCCCACGTGATGTTTATCAATAAATACATCTACATACTGGTAACACAACACCACCGCCAATATTAAGTGAATAAATACAAACGATAATAAGAAACCTCCAGACGGAAAGCACCTGAAAGGTAAACAAACAGGTGTGCCAACTTCCCACAGGAAAGAAAAACAATTACTAAAATATATCTGAATTTAACATATTAATTTTATTGAAAACTATTTACCATAGCTAGTTGGCTTAATTTACAATGAATCAGAATAATGTCTATCTCAATCATTCAAATTTTATTAGTCCAAGAACTTAAAAAGGGGGGGGGCACCCATATTATCATCTCGTATAATAAAGATCTCTTGAAAACAATTTATGGTATTTAAGCTTCGAATAATGTGGTTTATTACATAACAGAGTATTGTTTATGTAACATGAGTAGAAGTCGGGGTTGCTGAATGCTTAATAATTAAAATGCAAATATCTCGGTTAATATTCAAGATAGAGAAGAAATGTATACAACATTAATCATAGTACATTTAATTTGCAATACGATTGGTTCTATACAATGTTTAGATCCGACGAATAGTAACGGAGATATTTCGCATTTTCGAAAATACCCCTTCTAAACCCCTCCCACTGATCCGATTTCAGCCATTAACGAACTTGATCTTTCTTTTTATATAAAACGATTAAATATCGAGTTTGGTAACGACCAAACAAAAATTGTGACCGCTAGAGCGTTAACAGACAAATATATATATATATATATATATATATATATATATATATATATATAAAAATTTTGAACGGATCTCATTTTCGTCATCTCCTGGATAGGATCGATGTACATTTGAAGAAAATTTTCGAAAATCGGGTCGTGTGTACGACCTCAATAGCTGATTTCCCTTAACGGAAATCTGCTAAAACGTTGGATTCCTGTAACTAAAAAAAGATTGGTCAACTTTTCGTTTTTTTTTAATATTTTTTAAAATTTATGTTGTTATTCAATTTGAGTTAATTTTCAGTGTATTGATTCACCTTGTATGTATCACACCCAATTGAATTATCAATTGGTCTAAATGTCTGATTTGCGTATATTAGATAAGTAGAGGTACTGTGTAAGTTCTACCGCATTACAGCTCTCTTTTAGACCAGCATTCAGTTCTCCTTAAGTTGAATTTTGGAAGATCAATAAACGTCTGGACCCTTATTCATAACAACCGTACAGTTGCTTCTATCGCTAGTCCAAAATTCTTCTTCGAGCTACCAGCATACTTATGATGTAAGTCAGCATCTAAAATGTGAAGGGGAAGGCGTGTCTGAGAAAATAAGGAAAGATGATTCCGAAGCAATAAATGAGGCCAAAGACCACTTAAACCCAATCTTTGGCAAAATGAGCTTAGGCTCTTAAATGATCTTAAAAAGAGATTAGAAGGGATTATCAGAAAAGCCAATTAACATTTTTGTTATTTTTCTATAATTTTGTTTTCATTTTACATTGTGAAACTCTGAGCCAAATCGCCAAGATGCGGGTGCTCCTGCATAAATAAATAAAAAAATAATGATTTAGAAAATGCAAGGGGAATCCTTTTAAAGGCATCGTTCTAGTAATTATCTTTACACATGCCATAACACGACTGGTTTTTTTTAAAGTGTGACACCTAAGCCTAATCAAGTGCAGTAATGAACTTAATCCCCGTGTTAACTAACATAAGAACTACACGGAAGTTGCTATAACTCAATGAACAGATTTAACGTAGAAGGCTAACATTGGTGAAAATCTTGTTTATTCTAACATATCTTGCTTTCTGTGATTCTTTACCACTCCGAGACTAAGTTTCAACTCAATTACAAGTTTCCCGTCTTATCTCAAACTACAGCCTTAGTGCGATTTAACACTCTTTTCATTTAAAATCAAAAGCCAATTAAGGTTATCATATTTTATCACAAAAAAGGATAATAAATAATTTGAAGCTACCAAAATAAATATATAAAATAAAAGTCCCAAATATGTTATCTCATACCTCTTAGTAGAAAGAGTATCTGAGTACCAGCCCACTTGACTGCTATCACATAGTATCTATGTTCAATTATAAATATTTATAACTTCCTTTCGTCTTAGTAGGTTTTCTATAGATAAAGCAAGTTACTTGGTTTGGCCATATGAGAAAAGTTCTAAGAAATCTCTCAAATATTTTTCGATCGTCGCAAATCAGTGTCAAAATAATTTCAGTGTGAATCCAAATAAAGACGAGAGTGAGAGAGACAGAGAGAGAGAGAGGGGGAGAGGGAGAGGAGAGAGAGAGAGAGAGAGAGAGAGAGAGAGAGAGAGAGAGAGAGAGACAGAGAGAGAGAGAGAGAGAGAAAGAGAGAGAGTGAGAGAGAGAGAGCGTGAGAGAGAGAGAAAGAGAGAGAGTGAGAGAGAGAGAGAGAGAGAGAGAGAGTGCGTGGGAGGGAGGGAGGGAGCGAGGAAGGGAGAGAGGGAGGGAGAGAGAGAGAGAGAGAGAGGGCGAGAGAGAGAGAGAGAGAGAGATTTAATTATTAGTAAAATAACTCATTTAATTAATTTTTAAGAAAACTTGTACAGGACAATAATTGTAGAGCGTCCAGTTTATTAAGATTGGTTCTATAAATTTTTCGATCATAATCACAATAACGGAGATATATTGAATATTCCAAATTCTCCCCTCTAAACCCTCTCTCACTAGTCCGATTTCGACCGTTAACAAACTTAATCTTTATTTTTATATTAAACGGCTAAATATCGAATTTGGTAGCGATAAAACAAAAAAGTCCGTCACGCAGGGGCTGCGTAAACTAAGCAGATTTCCCACGTGAAGTTTTACAATAGAGAAATTTCAGGAGAGCCGAGCAGTTAATGAAACGACTGAACTAGCTTTTGGCGGGAAAGTCACCGTCAGATTTAATAAAATGGCAAATATCTCGGTTAATATTCAAGATAGAGAATAAATGTATATAACATTATTTGTAGTAAATTTTAATTTGTAATAAGATTGATTCTGTACAATTTTTCGATGCGACGTATAGTAACGGAGATATTTTGAATTTTCGAAAATCCTCCTCACTAAACTCCCCCTCCCACTTGTCCGATTTCAGCCGTTAACGAACTTGATCTTTTTTTTTACATAAAACGACTAAATATCGAGTTTGGTAACGATCAAACAAAAATTGCGACCGTTAGAGCGGTAACAGACGTAAACATATATATATACAGTTTTGAACAGACCTCATTTTCGTCATCTACTATAGGTAGGATCGATGGACATTTGAAGAAAAATTTCGAAAATTCCGTCATGAGTACAACCTCAATAGCTGATTTCCCTTAAGGGAAATCTGGTAAAATCCCAAGCGCTAGAGCGTTCACAGACAAGTATATATAGTTTTGAAGATATTTTTCGAATATCGCCTTAAGGGAAATCTGTTAAAATGCATTTAAAAAATAAAACAGAATAACTTGTCAAATAAATTGAAAACATCTAAAAACAATACTAGATTAGACATTTAAAAATTATACAAGAACAAATTTAAAAAATAAATAATGAAGCATATCTGTTATTGCCATGAAATGAACCTAGAAGTTAAAAGCAAACAGAGACTTGATGAAAAGTAAGGGTTAACTTCACAGGTTCTTCGAAAGCACCGTTATGGTCGGGAATTTCATAATTTAATCAAGGCTATTTGCTTCTTGCTGTTTTTGAAGGCCTATAGCCTGGGGACCTCCAGAAGACTAAGAGGAGTGCCATTACCTCTTGCATGACTCCAAAGTGTGTTTCACTTAGAATGGGGTTCTAGACTACAAAGAGGATAGAGGTGATGTACCCTTTAATAAGATGGAGGTGAGTGAGTCTTGTTTGGCTCAGCCTAGCAATCAAGACCTCTGTACAACCTGGACTGAGTATAGCCTCCGGACTCCTACCAAGGACTCTGCCAACTACTATTGATCTCCCGAGAAGAGGACCAAGACATTCGTATTCAGTGAGAGGCGGAGAAACGAAGGTGGTCCTCTTGTTTCGGTCAGTTCACTACCGCTTACGAAACTTCAAATTATGAAAAGTCCGTCACGCAGGGGCTGCGTAAACTAAGCAGATTTCCCACGTGAAGTTTTACAGTAAAAAAATCTGCCCAATAACAACTGTAGTAGTAAGGGATCTCTAAACCTATTCACGAGGGAATAGTTAAGGAAACGGCCACCAGAGCTCTCGACGGAAAGTCCGGAACATAGCCGAGTCCTGCCGACCACACACACAATACAAATGCAAATATATCGCTTAATATTCAAGATACAGAATAAATGTATAGAACAATATTTATAGTACATTTAATGTACAATAAGATTCATTCGATACAATTTTTCGATCGGACGCATAATAACGGAGTTATTATGAATTTTCAAAAATTCCCCCTCTAAACCCCCTCTCCCTCTGGTCCGATTTCAGCCATTAACAAACTTGATCTTCCTTTTTACATAAAACGATTAAATTCCGAGTTTGGTAACGATCAAACAAAAATTGCGACCGCTAGAGCGTTAACAGACAAATATATATATATATATATATATATATATATATATATTTTTTTTTTTTTTTTGAACGGACCTCATTTTCGTCATCTCCTGGGTAGGATCGATGGACATTTGAAGAAATTTTTCGAAACTAGCGTCATGAGTACGACATCAATAGCTGATTTCCCTTAAGGGGCTAAAACTGTATTTCGCGTTTCCTTCAACATCAATGATAAGGCTAAGAGCAGCTAGCAATATCATGGAATGTGGATAAAACAGCTGAGAAAATATCGGATTAGAGGGCTCAAAGAATGAACTTCCATGGCATCTTCTAGACCAAATAATAAGGGATTGGATAACCATTATGAATGTTATATATAGCAAGCACTGTACGTGGAATATAAGTCTTCCAGTTTAACTATTTATAGTTTTTCTTTTAGTTCTTTTTTTTTTTGTTTTTTCCCCTCATGTTGTAAACATACTAACAATTTATATTTAGTTTTATCCATTCTATTTATTTTGTACACTTGTAAAATTTAGCTGTGTAAAAATTTTAAAATTAATTTAATTTTGTAAAATTATATTCTTACATGTTAAGAGATGAATCGCCATTATAGCGGCATGGTTCTATTTATTTTGTGCATAAAATTTTAATATTTATTTAATTTTGTGAAATTATATTCTAACATGTTAAAGGGTAAATCGCCATTGTAGCGGCATCTCAAATAAATAATAATAACAACAGAGCAAATAATGTCCAGTCTTATACTGATCTCTGGTTAGGATATGCAGATCGTTAAAACACATTAAGCATACTCGTACATAAAACATGCACATTTACTCCACCTTTTCCATTTGTGATATTTAAGCTGCTAGGCTTCTTGAACTTCCATGCGGAGAAGTTCACATCAATTCCGAATGTTAGTGTAGACATTGGCTCGCTTTTCAATTGCCAAGTCATAAACATATTGGCCGAAAAAGGATTTTTCTAAACTTTGTAGATATGTATCTTTTTGTCAACTGATGGAACACTCCAGCCTAAGCAAATATACTGAAAACTGATGTAATGCAAATGGGACCTAAAGCGAGTCATTTCACAATTAAATTAACCGTGTACAGAATAGCAAGTATATTTGTTTTAGTGGAGCTAAATACCAGGCTAGTAAAATCAATTCCAGTGAAACAAGAAGAGTCTGGTGGACTCAAATAAGACTATCAAGATTTCTATCTATGATAGCTGATACTCCAGAGCAAAAGCATACGCCCAGAAAATGAGCTTGCTCAAAGAACGAAATCTGAGAACAATCAAGAACAGAACAATGGGAATCAAAAAATAACCCCTCCTTAACATCATTCAGTAGAAGTAATTATTTTTCTAACTTGGCCGACCACGGAAGTATACTCAAATACATACAAATAAAATACATTGAAATGTAGAATTTTCATGGAATTCACCTGGAGTGGCTTGTCCTTTTAAACACTGACTAAAACTCACAAACCTATTTGGAAACAGTACTGGGAGTTAATGGAGCGCATTCCATCCAATCACATTTTTCATTGTTCCCTAAACGGAACTCCTATTTAATTATGAACAGACAAGAATGTATTTTGGAATCAAAATAAAGATAGCTTTCATTAATTAGAGGCGTAACAGAAATGTTTAGCATAATTTTGATTTCATTTTCTATCCTGAAGTTTATTTTAATAAAAATGGTATCCGTTGGAGGAATGTAGAGTTTATTCGAAATATTTTGTTGTATGTCAGCTGACGGGTAGCGTTAAAACTGAGGATTCCGAAACAACTTTTAGCATTCTTCTCTCTAAGTTAGCCTTACTCTCCCGACAGAAGAATACCAGGAATTCGCAAAACGTTTAAGCTTTGTAATTTTTTATCTCTAAATCTTTTTTCTCTTTGAAATAAACTTTCTGCAGAATAAAGATAGTTAAATCGAAGTTGAGGCATTCAAGTTCTAAATTGGGTATTGGAAAAACAACAAGAGTAATTAAAGAAAAGCTACTCAATGATTTTATGTATTTATAAATTAAAATATAAGCTGTCTTTACAGGACTAGGAATTGGAAATACATACCTGACACATTCTTACATAATGAAATAAATAAAAGGCAAGCTATCTGGACTCATTGCGGCACTAGACTAAGTATAAATTAAAAAAAAAGATTACGAAATAACTTAAACATTCCACAAAGCTTGAACGAACTCCTGACTGAGACTATCCCACATATTGCCACTATTCTGATAACTTTCAAAACGATTTCGTAGTTTAGTAATATTTAATTACAGATTTTAAACTTTTTAGTGTGTTTGTGTGTGTGTGTGTGTGTGTGTGTGTGTGTGTGGCGTGTTTACTTGTGCATGATATATACCTGTTTTTATGAATACCCTTATAATGGAACAATAGTTCAGTAGAAGGGGAACTATCATTCACGCCCATAGTAGCTAACAATACCTTTTTATCATGTTTCTGAACTGCAGGGTCTCAGTTTAAAACAAAAAATGTTTTATGAATAGTTGTTATACTAAATTTTCTTTTAACTTATTTATTTACCACCCTTTACTGTTCTATGTGCTGTTCGTGTTTCTTGTTATTTCAGTATTTTGTGTTTCGTTCCCTCAGTTTTGATCTTTATATTATTTCGTGTGTTCCATTTTTTGTTACTTCGTTTACTTTTTTTTTTAGCAGATTTCCCTTAAAGGAAGTAAGCAATTGAGGACGTATTCATGACGCGATTTTCGAAACAATTCTTCAAATGTCCATCGATCCAGGAGATGACGAAAATGAGGTTCGTTCAAAATTATGTATCTCTCTCCCTCTCTCTCTCTCTCTCTCTCTCTATATATATATATATATATATATATATATATATATATAGAACCACCCTCCCACTGGTCCGATTTCATCCATTAATGAACTTGAGTTTGCCTCTTATCTACACTGATTAAAGATATATCTATATATATATATATATATATATATATATATATATATATATATATTTGTCTGTTAACGCTCAAGCGATAGTTAATCATTGTATATAAAAAGAAAAATCAAGTTCATTAATGGATGAAATCGGACCAGTGGGAGGGTGGTTTGGAGGGGGATTTTCGAAATATCTCCGTTATTATGCGTCGGATCGAAACATTGTATAGTCTTATTGCAAATTAAATTTACTACAAATAATGTTATATACATTTATTCTCTATCTTGAATATTAACCGAGATATTTGCATTTTCATTAAGTGTGTGCGGATTACAGAGACAAGATCGAATGAAGTCAGTTGTATTCGGGTCCTTCAGCCGTAAGTTAGTTCTGCCGTTTCCGTAACTGTTCGGCTCTTGTGAACTTGGTTTAGAGACTCGTTACTACTACTGTTATTAGCAGGCAGATTTCTCTATAGTGAAACTTCACGTGGGTGTTTCGGTTGAGAACACCAGGAACACGACATATAGAGTAAAACCAACCTCACTTTCCCAATTGCTTTTGAGGGTTTTGCCCTGTCTGCTTGTCTATCGACTACAATTGTGAAGTAGCATAAATAAAAGTTAAGTTCAACTAGCTCAGATGGTAAAATTTAAATCCGGGAGGAAGACAACTGTCCCTTCGATGCCTCTAAACCAATGACTAAACAGCCATTCGTTTGTGTGTGTGTGTGTGTGTGTGCGAGCGTGTGCGTAGGAGATAGTGAGTGAGAGAGAGAGAGAAGAGAGAGAGAGAGAGAGAGAGAGAGAGAGAGAGAGAGAGAGAGAGAGGAGAGAGAGAAGTTGATTTGTGATGATAAATTCAAGAAGAGTAGAAAGAGCAATAAGTTGGTAGTTGAAATTGGAATTCCAGGGATAGTGGTTCTCTTTTCCTGACAGCAGTGTCCTGTCATGACAGCTCCAAGACCTCACAGTGCTTATTGTAACTGAGAAAATGCCATGAAAAGAAAATTCCTTTCTAAATGGAAATCCTATTTTTATTTTACGTTTGTCTTCTGAAGCTGTCCAAACAAAGTTCATAATAAATTTAATAAATAAAAAATATTAAAAAAAATTACAGACACTTGAAGGACACAAAATGAAAAAACGGTTTTTAAAATGTTAAATTGTTTAAAACGGTGCCGATCACTTCGTATCTTCTTGTTTTGAAATATTACAAAAAATTATGAAAGAAGTGCAAGTACAAAAACATTCAAAGGTAAGAAATTGTTCCAGGGGAAACCTCAGAGCTCAAGGTTTAGTGAGTTCTCATAAACTCAGAAGTGTAATCATTTCACGTGGGGCTAATTTCAAGTCTGAGAGAACTTAATTGAACAAAAAACTTTTCGAGTTATGATATTTCACAGAATAAAATTGTTATTTCTTTTAAAGCTGTAATTGGGTTCGTTTTTTCACTTAGTTCTGAGAAGTGGGTGATACAAAAATATGAATGTTATCTCTTAGCCAAATATTCTTCATAGCATATAAAAAATACTGCCGGCATATTTTGGTACTATTTAAAGAATATACTCAAATATGGAGCTTCATGGTCTGTCAGTGTCATGGTCTGAATGAGCCATAGTGTTGAGAAGTTAACTGAGAAATACAATGTTATACTAAAGAATATTATTGTGGTTAAATTTTACATGGTTTTTTGGTTAAAACAATAGGCATTACGGTAAGATTATCCTCAGTGGATTCGGCTTGTCAAACCGACAAGTGCTTTAAAGTCTAACCAATTGATTATTGATATTATTTTGATAAGAATTAAATTTTGGAAGTAATATTGAGCAGTTAAACAACAAAGATCGACAGCATTGTCTACCTGAATTCCAGTTTCCAAATCCTACCAGGAAATTTTATGCCGAAAGTGAACACAATTATACATGTAAAAATCAATTCGTTAAAACTAATAATCTCGATTACACTTAAGTTATTTTTTAGAAAATTAAGTAACCCAGTGGAGGTATCGATGGATAAATACATCGAACCAGCCAGGAGATTCAAGTTGAAAATTTTATATTTTTCTAACGGCTAAAACGATAACAAGGAGCTCTGGTTTCGTTCCAATTTGCCCTTTTATCTAGCGCCAACTCGCCATTTCATCATCTTTGATGAAGTCCAGAAAATAACAGAAACGAATTTAAAATACTCACTAAAACCAAAAATCTTTTTCCTTCAAACCAGACCCAAACCCGCTTCCTCTTCTTTGGGATATACGTATTGAATGCCTTGGCATTATTAAAACTTTTGATATACCAAGCTAAATTTTTTTTTCATTTAATTTGAAATTGGCGAATTTATTATTCAAGAAATGTTTTATCCGGATTTCATTGGAAAAGAAGGTAAATCTTAGTTTACGTACTCGTAATGATATCGCTACGTCGGGACTTCGAAATTGTCACAGACCCCAACCCCTCGAGAGATCTTACAAAACTCTTCCCAGAGTCATTTACGTTAATAAAATAAGATTGAAAGGTTTCCGGAAAGCTTAAAGATATATAAGATAAAATAAAATAAAAATTATCCTGCGTTTCTGATAAAAACTTTTGATTTGATTGGAATGATACATAACCAGAGTAGCAATGTCATTTTCTACTATATAGATTTTTTGTTTGACATGAATTTTAACCCTCCGTCGGGCGCGTGATCTCTCAGATACACGGTTTCTAGAAAAATATTTGCCACTCCTCCTAGCAGAGAGTGGTGGTGTAGTGCTTCGAGTTATGTGCTTTAGAGGACCCCCCCTAAAGGTCAGTAGTGTCACTGCGTTTGATGGAGTCGTGTGTTTCACCTGTCATTCAGTTTAATCTCCTAGATACCACGCGCCCGATCTCGTAAGTTTTTTTGAAATCTGTATTTCATAAATATATACATCAATTAACTTTCTCTTTATTGATTGGAATTATTTAAACCAATTTTTCTATTATTTTGCTCATACATGAGCTTTCAGAAGAACTTATTCAAGAAAATATTGTATGACGCAGTGACAACAGTAGACGTTTACCAACCGAACTAGGGACGAAACTTGACGAGTACAGATGCTCATTAAACCATACATTGAACTCAAGTACAGAACAGCATAAAAAAAGTCCCTCCATTACAACGAACAATAGCAAATGATGTGAACCAAGTAAAACTGAAAAGAAATGTAGGTTTACTCATTATTCTTGTGAGATTTGCAAAAGCAAAATTTGTTTACAACATAGTTCCACGCCTTGTCCTAATTGTAATGCAGCTCTGCAAAAGAGATAATAATTAAACTGGTATTTTTAAAAGGTTTGGTACATTAAAATTTAGATTTTTAATAAGTCTTATCTAAAAGTGATTTCGTGCTACTTATTTTTGAATGAAGTTATATTTAGATATTTTGTTTATATTGTTCACAAACTGGAATGAATTATGAATAACTAAGACATGTGGATTTAAACTATTTCTTTTGGTATTTGTATATTTTAATTATATTTTAGAAATTATCGTACACGGTTTTAATAACAATGAATCTATAACCAACTTGGTTATATTTTCTACCATGATTTTTTTTATTATAGTACGTGTCAATTTTGAAAATTGTTTACTGCTTTCAAACAAATACTTCCTCAGATATGATTTCTAATTACACACTGAACGTTTTAGTGCAAAATATATATTAAAAAACTGTATTTCCGTAAAAACGGTTGAGGTTGTATATCTGAGATACACGCGCCCGAAGGCGGAATATTTTTGACGCGCCCGACCGAGGGTTAACAGAGATATTTGTATATGTTAGTTTTAAAGCCTTTTACATTGTTGGCCAGACAATCCGTTATCTCGTTCATCGGAATCAAAAAAAGAGGTGTACTCAAAATACTTCCCTGTGGGACACCTGTTTTAGTATTCTTTCATGGGCTAGTGTATTTCCAACAGCCATTTGGAAATTCCTTTAGTAATTCCTGAGTGAGTATGGGCATGTTGTCTCTAAAACCCAATGATATAGTTGATTCAAGATATAAAAGCGCCATGCTGTGTCTAACGCTTTATGAATATTAAAAATATATTCCAATTGCGTGTTGATTGTTAGCAAATGCATTCAGGATTTCAGTTGGTAATCTGGCCCGGTGATCTACTGTACACCACATTTTCCGGAACGCACTGCTAGTTATTTAATAGACTTAAATTTTCTAGAGTCCACTTGAGGCGTCTGTTTATCATGCATTCAAGAATCTTGCAAAAACAATTTCTGAGAGATACAGGACGATTGTTAGTAGCTACCTGTCTAGGGGATTGGTACGATTAAAGATTTTCTCCAAGCGTATTGAATCGCTTCTCATGTTCTGCTTAAACATGAAGTCCTCTAAGCTTCTTATTACATGAACATGAAAGAATAGATGAAGTCAGATATGCAACGCGTCCAGCACGTGAGAAATATGCATTGTTTACGCAGGCTCTGCGTGATAGACTACGTTATACACTTGGTAGTATGATTGAGCATTCCCCTAGCACTTCACTTTAGTAATTAAACACAAAAGTGTACAGGGAAAGACTTCAAAGTAGCAATATTTGGTGAGCAACTACAGCCAAGTTGCTCAGCAATGGTAAATACGAGTATGGCTTGTAACAACTCATAATCGGTTTTTTTATGAATCCAAAAATTCTGACGCGTACACTAAAATTAATAACACATACTTTTTGAACTTGCAGAAAGGGAGTTGAGAGAGAGCAGGGGAGGCTTTTCCTCTATAGAGGGAGTTTCTATTTTGAGATTTTGTATAGAATGTGGAAAGTGGGAAGACGAATAGGGAAAAGGAGGACACCGCTTAAGGCTACCCGGACGTCAGAGGGAAATATCCGCCATTAAAGTTGCATCATTTCTCTTCAAGATAACTTGCTGAATTATTCACACTGGGCTGGATCTAGCACTCTACCTAGCCACAGGTGGCTGCTCTTCCCAACTTTCCACCCAAAACTCACTCACCGACCGCAAGTATTTTCCCATCCGCAGCTTTTATGTTTCATATATCCTTGGTTGAGTTATGGCTCAATTTTAACCTCAACTTGTCACCGTAATTTCAATAATTAAAATTAGGAAATGTAATACTGCCTCTAAATTCTAAATTCGGACTAGCGATACATAACATACGAAAAAAACAAACAATAAAATGATGTTTTCCTGCATAAACATCGGTAAAACAATAGGTCACCACTTTTCGAAGAATTTCCTTATGGGAAATCATCTATTCAAGTTGTACCGATTTTCAAAAAATTACTTTAAACGTCCATCGATCCTACCCATTACATGGAGAAAATGAGGACCGTTCAAAATAATATATATATATATATATATATATATATATATATATATATCAACCAAAATAAATAGATAAACGTTTATGTAAAACTAAAGATCAAATTCATGAAGGGCTGAAATCGGAGCAGTTAAGAAGGGAAGGTTGAGGAAATTTCAAAATATCTTCAATATTATAAGTCGGATTGAAAAATTCTATACACCTAATGTCTCTATATCTAGAGTACTAATCCAGATATTTGCATTTTAAGCAGTTCTCTTTATTCAGGTTATACTCATGATGGGATATTCGAAACAGTCCTTCAAATGTCCATCAATCCTACACAGAAGATGATGAAAATGAGGTCCGTTCAAAATTTTATATATATAAGATTTATGTGTGTCTTAACGCTCTAGCGGTCGCAATTTTTTTCTGATCGTTACCAAACTCGATATTTAAACATTTCAAAATGAAGATCATGTTCGTTAACGGCTAAAATCGGGCCCTTATGATAGGGAAGGTTCAAAAATTCGAAATATCTCTGTTTTTGTATAGAATCAATCATTATAGCAAAAGCAATGTTCTATAAATATTCTTATGTACATTTTTTCTCTATAATGAATATTAACCGAGATATTTCCATATTTTAGTTTTCGGCTATCAGTAAAACGTTAGTCCTACTGATATCATACTAACAATAAACTGTTACATCATGTACCACTCACACAAGATTAAATACCAAATATGGTTATCATTGAACTATTACTTTGTGCGGCACATGCAAATACGCCATCAATTAATATTATTCGTTCGTTACTTGAAAATGTTTGTTTGTTCTTTCCCATACTCTATATTAATGGAAGGGCGTAATAACCATGCAGTTGATCGCCCCAAAAACAACCCCATCTACCATCTACCATCTATATTTAGCCGTTTCAGTCAACACTCGGACCTGGAATAGTGATGGTTTATAGAGGGGAAATTAGAATATTCAAAATATATACGTTATTATGAGTTGGATGATAAAATTTTAGAAGATCGGTCTTGTTAACCTTTGGATTTTTAGCAGATTTCCCCTAAGGGAATCAGCTATCGAGGTCGTACTCATGACGCGATTTTCGAAATTATTCTTCAAATGTCCATCGATCTTACCCAGGAGATGACGAAAATGAGGTCCGTTCAAAACTGTATAAATATATATATATATATATATATATATATATATATATATATATATTTATTTGTCTGTTACCACCCTAGCGGTTGCAGTTATTGTTTAATCACTACCAAAATCGATATATTTTTGTTTTTTTACAAAGAAAGATCGAGTTCGTTAACGGCTGAAATCGGACCAGGAGGAGGGGGGGGGGGTTGAAAGGGGAGGATTTTCGAAATATATCAGTTACCATAGGTCGGATACATTTATACACTATCTTTTATTTTAACTGAGATATTTGCATTTTTCAGTTTTCAGCCAACAGCAAACCGCAACCGCTACTCATGTTACATAAACGATACTCTGTTACATAATAAATCACAGTATTCGAAGTTTAAATACCAAAAAATGAATATAAGAGACCTTTATTATAAGAGATACATGCAAATATGTCCTGGCGAACCCTCCCCCCTCGTGTTAAGGTTTTGGACTACTAAAATTTGAATGATTTAGATAACAATTATTCTGACTCATTATTAACAGTACTAGATATAGTAAATAGTTCTCAATAAAATTAATATGTTATATTATGATATATTTCAGTAATTGTTTTTCTTTCCGGTGTGAGGCAGGCTTTGTTTACATTTCTAACCTAACACTTCCTGCCGGCAGGTTATTGAAATTGGATGAAACATTTCTTATTTCCGTTTGTATTTAATCACGGTGGTGTTGTGTTACCAGTATGTAGATTTATCTATTACTAATCTTCACGAGGGAAATCTGCTTAGTTTACTCAGCCCCTGCGTGACGGGCTTTCTTTAATTGTTGCTGTATGCATTTTTTGGTAACTCAGGTATTAGGAGAGTTATTCATACTTTCTTGTTTTCTGCCTTCAGCAACCCCCCCCCCCCTATTACTCGTCATTTTTTTACATATAAATGGAGAAGAAGTGGTGATATGAGATCACAAATGGGTTATGTTACCAGTACTTGGGAAATCTGTTTAGTTTAAGAAGACCCTGCGTGACGGACTTTTTAATTGTCAGTCTTCACTTTCAAACATTGTTTTCAAAAGACCTTTATAACGCGAGACAAGTGTAATTCGATGTATGATGACGCCATCCATTCAGATTTTAAGTTTCTGTCTCGAAAATGTTTATTTGATCTATACCATACTCCATATTCAAATGTTTGGGCTCCGGGTGAGGACATAAAAGAGAAATTACGGAGGTCGGGCTCCACATAGAACCTTACAGCTGAGCCGCGGAAAGATCAAAGGAGAACTACGGTCATTCAAGATCTGTAACGCTTGATAGTGAAATATATTTTGAGGCAAGTATTACTGACCATCCTCTTACTCTAGTTTCCATTTGCATTCTTTGGAGAGTTCTCGAATTATCGGCAAGTAAAACTTTTCAGTTCTGAAAGCAGCAATACTTCTTATTTTCTCGAAGTAAAGTTTTCAAATGAAATCGAGAGAAAAAAAAAAAATACAAAAATCCAGAATATCCATCGGTAAGTAATAGCTGGCTCTTAAAAATATCTCTTTCTTTCTAATGTTCCTTGAATCTAATTGATGTTCTGTTGGAAACATTTGAAAACAAAACACCACAAAGTTCACTGATAACCTCTCCCCCTTTTATAACGAATTTCCAGGAACATAATAATGAATAACTGAGGGTAATTTATAATTAAAAGAGTATTTTCAACAAACTTTTAAGGATAAGTTAGGACCATTTCCACGAGTCACCCGGTTTCAGGAGTTCCATTACACCTTGATACTTCGGGACAAGAGCTTACCTCCCAGCTGAGTTTTAAAAGCCAGTCTTTCTTCATGCTTTCATAGCTAAGTCTTTCATTCCAAGCATCAATGCCCGATATCGATTCCCATTGATTCTATTTATTACAATAAATCCCTTCATTTTATTTCATTACTCTTCTTTTGAAAATGAAGTACAACCTCAGTGCACCTCCTCAAGTTTCTGAACACTAGGTTCTTTCTATTAGAACGGTTTTAGTTTTAAAAAAGAATAATTTTTCCAGAAAATATGGCTTCTAGGCTAATTGTCTTAGAGTTCTATCATCCTCATACCAGAATGTATCCCAAAATTTATAGTTTCACATTATTTTATTTAAATGCTTAATTTTATTTCGTTATATTTTATACTGTTTTAATAATTTTGAAAACTTTTTTTCTTTATTTTAAAATTTTAGAATAAAGAATTGAAATTAAATAATACCGACATCGCCTAGTTGCGGAGCTCATAAAATAAAATAAATAAATAAACAAAAAAAAAAAAAGAAAAAAAAAAAGGAATCTGCAAAATATTCCTACGTTTTTTAGAATGAGACACTCTTGAAAACTTATAAAAAGTGGATTGAACCCAATCGCCTCAATTAAGAAAGAGAGAACGATCACTTTATGCAAATAAGGCAAATGGAGATGACTACCTGCATGCATCGTTAAGGTATACATTTTAGAAGTTATAAAGTTATTCAAGTGTATTAAAAGAAACTTCTTAACTCCTTCATACAGCTAAATTGGGATGCAATTCCATTTAAAAAGAAAAGGTATAAAAAGAAAACTTGCCCGTTTCACGACTTAATCACGAGTAATATATGGGAAGATTTAAAAGAAATAACAAATATAAAAAACCTAATCCCCACAACTAGCGTACACGTCATGTACAGCAAAATCGAAAAATTGGAAGTTGTCATGAGTGATCTGCTTATACTGAGCAAATTTTCCGGAATGAATGATCTCACATCACCATCTATTCTTTACTTCTTCATCGTAAGAGGCCAATGTATACAAGAATTGAAATGTAAGCTTGGTCTGCTTAGTGACTCAGTTACTCGAAGTGAAAATCGGAGGCGTAGGAGTAGGGATTGAATAAAGGCCCAAAAAATATACAAATAACTGACGCAATATACGAGTAACGAAAATCAGTACATGAAACATACAGATTAAAATTGTAGGAAATTACGTTTACAATAAAAGTGGTTATATGACCGTTAATAAACTTGAAATTTAGGTTTATATATAACATTTAAATATAAGATTTGGTAACGAACAAACAAAAATTACGGACGTTAGAGCGTATAACTCTCCCTCTCTCTCTCTCTCTCTCTCTCTCTCTCTCTCTCTCTCTCTCTCTCTCTCTCTCTCTCTCTCTCTCTCCAATACAATAAGATTGTATTACAATAAAATTGTAACCTCTGTCTGTACATTGATTTTTTTCGCGAAATTTCACGATAACTTTTCGTTTCACATGTCATAGACACCATATCTGCATTTTGTTTCTTTCGTGTTTGTTTGTTTGTTTGTTACCTTTTCACGCATAAACGGCTGAACCGAATTTTATGAAACTTGGTATGTATATTACTACTAACCCAACTTAGACTTTAGGCTATGTTAATATTCTCTGAGACGAATAGGAGTGGGGGTTATAAGGGAAGCCTGAAATTAAAAATAGCGATATTTCGTTTCCTATTGGTTTTTCCGCAAATATAAACATAACAAAAGTTGTTTATTTTGTTATTTGGAGTAACATTTGTTATATACACTTTTGTCGTATACCTAAGTATAAATGAGTTATACGTTAAAACTTTAGCGGGCACTAACGGCTGAACCGAACTTAACAAAACTCGGTATGTCAATTAGCATTAATTCTTCCATGATTATAAATTATATTAAAATTTTTAGGTTCGAACGGGAGGGGGGTTATAAGGGAGGCCTGAAATAAAAATTCACCATATTTACATGTATAAGAGACGGGAAATATAAAAATATCGAAGACTGTGAAGCCTTATCGAACAAATAATTCTATTATTAGCAAATCCACGGCAAAGATGGGTATCAATCCTAAACACTGGGACGGGTAAATGTCAAAATATTGTGCAATGTAAAGCCTGCTAAAAAATAAGATCACCATTCAGCCTCAAATGAATTCCCGGGCGAAGCCGGGTATCTGAGCTAGTATATATCTATATATATATATATATATATATATATATATATATATATATATATATATATAAATGTCTATATACATAGAGAAAGAGAGAGATTAGAACAGATCTAGCTAAAATCCAGTTAACAAGCCTCTAACTTGATAGTGCTATGTGATAATAAATATTTTGGACGGGATTGTTCTTTTTAAGATACCAAGATGTCTATCCCTTCGCCAATTCAAGTTAGGAATTAATTCTCGAGCAGGGTCGAAAAATTGTATAGGTTCAAACATCTTGGAAATGTAATGTTCTACGATTGTCGTTCAAGATAGTTTTTCAACTCAAATATTAACGGCGATGTTGGAATTTTTTAGTTTTCAGTCTATGGTTATCCCACACTTACTCAAACGGTATTCACTCTAACAATAAAAGTTTCGTGTCCTGCTTGTAAACACGATTTGAAATTTAAGTCGTGTTGGCATAAGCTGCATATTTTGGAAGAAATAGAGTATAGATTGTTCGGAGACGTCATGGCAGAGGCATTGTAAAATGCCGGAAATCTGCATAGCTAATGCAGGACAAGCGTGGCGGACGTTTTTAAATGATGCCTAATTTCAGAATGGAGAGACTAAAAATACCTGAATTCCAGACTTGGAGATTTAATTACCGAGAGAAGAGAGGAAAATATAATTTTGATAATTCAGTTACGATAGTGGCCATTTATAAGAAGGTATTGCGGAGGATTATCTAAAGGGCGAGACCCTCAAGTTTCCCCATATCGTTAATTAAAATGGAGCTAGGAGGAGGGCTACAGGTAAAGCCCTTTCCAGAGGTATAAATCTGTACCGGGGGGGGGGGGGCAATTCCCCCCCAAACCGCTGAGGTCGAGCAATTTTTCAGTTGCGAGCTTGGGGAATTATAGAAGGGCCCACCCACACAATCGAGGGGAAGTCCGGCTCAAGTACCGCCTGTGGTTTCCTCTTTTTGGTCACTTATCCCGGAAGCGGTCAGTGGCTCGAATGAATTGAATTATATTAGTGCTAGATTGCTCTGCTCTTTAGAACTTTTTGTTTCGTGGCTATTGTCGAGAAATATCTCACTATTTGTTTTTCTTTCTTTTTTAAGTGGTATTAGTATTTATTCATCCGAACGACGATAAGAATTATATACAGACAGAAAAATAATATTGTAATGTTTTCTTTTTTTAACTAGAATATCGTATTGTTTCCCTGGTCATTTTTATCTTACAAACTGCAGACCATTGGTCTAGAAACCTGATCTGTTTTTCAAAACTATTACCTCATTAACATATATTCAATTTCTCTTTGGCTTCTACCTCCAGACGTTATTTGAGTATTCCTCGCTGTCCTCCGCCTTGCTTCCAAAATCACTCATGGCCAATCGACTTTTGCCTGAGCAAAGAGTGCACCACACATCATCTTCTGAGTATTCAGGCTTTGAAAACCCAGGTGCTTTATTTAGCAGATTTTCCATAAGGGAAATCAGCTATTGAGGTCGTGCTCATGACGCGATTTTCGAGAAATTTCTTCAAATGTCCATCGATTTTACCTAGGAGATGAGGTCCGTTCAAAATTATATATATTTTTCTGTTAACGCTCTAGCGGTCGCAATATTTCTTTGTTCGTTACCAAACTCCATATTTAAACTTTTTATGTAAAAAGACAGAAGTTCGTTAATGGCTGAAATCGGACCAGTGGGAGGGGGATTTTCGAAATATCTCCGTTACCATACGTGGGATCAAATAATTGTATAGAACCAATCTTATTGCAAATTAAAATTACTATAAATATTGTTATATACATTTATTCTCTATCTTAAACCTTTATTATTGGAGACAAATGCAAATATATTATGGTGACCACCCCCCCCCTAAGTTCATGGCAACTAAAATTTGATTGACTGAGATAAAAATTATTCTGATCCATTATAAATTACAGTATTATAGTAAATAGTTTTCAAGAAAATTAAGATGTTATATTCTGATATATTTCAGTAATCGCTTCTGCTCCCTGTGAGAAGTTGGCACACCTAGTTGTTTACTTTTCAGGTGCTTCCCGCCTGGAGGTTTCTTATTATCGTTTGAATTCATTCACTTGATGTTGACGGTGCTATTGTGTTACCAGTATGTAGATTTATTTATTGTTAAACATCACGAGGGAAAGCTGCTTATTTTACGCAGCCCCTGCGTGACGGACATTAATTTTTTATTATAATTAACTAAATTTAGGGTATGGTAAATACATATTAAAAGAGAACCCCTTTTTTGCTCAGCATAAGGAGAGCTTACAAATTAATCTCATAATATCTTACTAATCCGAATCATGGAAACGGAGACCTCTAATATTTTAATTAATGCAGAAAGCCTTCATTACATAATTAATAGTTTAATTATTTTTTTACAGGAGATAAATTGCTAATTAGGAAAAAATACGGAATCCAGGATGTCAGGGTAGATGCAAAAAAAATTTCTCTATAACAAAAAATATTAAATTAGGAAGGAGATATTAAGGATTTTGTTTTTGAACCTCATTACTACAAACTTAGGACGGTAGTACATCGTCCGTAAACTAAATCCTTTTAATACACCTAAAAACATTAAATTCCTATGTACTTCCATTTAAAGCAATCGAAGGTTGTATGCAAGGGATTGGTACCTGGGAATTTACTTCTATAATACATTAAATTACTGAAATATATAATTACAGAAGGTAATTCGCAGAGTATGCAGGTGTTGAGAGTTTCATAAATATAAACATATATATATATATATATATATATATATATATATATATATGTATGTTATTTAATTCAGAACATCTATATTCCAAAGCAAGGTTAAGTGAATAACGCGTTCTTGAGGGTTGCATGAATTTTAATCCGTTTTTACTCTCAATGTTTCACATATTTTTTAATACGTTCCGTTTTATCAGTTTTAATGAGAACTTAAAATGTAGCATTCAAAATAATTTTTAAATATTAAATAAAAACACCGATTATTTAGTGAAGGACTCATTAAATAAAATCCTTAGTTCCAACCTAGCTAGAAAAGGGTCGTAACCTGTAGATAGCCCATAGTAGCAAAAAGTGAACGTTAATAAATAAAAAAAAAGTTCAGAGTATTTTTAAAACTTTTTAGTGTTACAGGTCATGAAGTTTTAAATAAAACTATTTTTAGGGCATAGCTAATTACATTACTGTACTTGTTGTTCCTGCGATTATTTTGCCCTCTTTGCTTCATGAATTAAGTACTATATTGTCATTGCTACAGTTTAGTTAGCAGTTTTAACATTGCTGAAGAACAAAATAAATAAATTTTTAAACCTCGGAAATACTTTTGTATTAATCAAGCTTCGCATTAGTAAAATAAAATTAACTTATGATCGTGACAATTTATATTTGTTAGAATTTTAGTAACTCGATGGTCTACTATAACTATATATAAACGATGTCGATATGGAATATATTTTGAGTCGAATTATTCGACATTTTTGTAAGGAGGAAGCCTGTGAAGGAGTGTTTTCCAGCAAAAAAAGGACGTAAAAGGAAGGCCGACAGTAAAGGTGGCCCATAACAGTGAAGGAACCACCTGGTGCATGAGCTTGCTTCTAGCACTATCAACACTTATTGCTCCGGCCTGAACCACGTTCCCAGCCCGTCCCTGGAAAATCACACTTGCAAATGCTGTTCTCAACATTGGACGATTTCAAGTGTAGAAGTTCTCAAATACGGTCTTAATTAACATCTAATGTGTCCTTTGGGAAGTACATAAAATGCCTTCATCTCGCATCAATTCTAGCTTTACGGAGAGGAAGTAAAATAGATTGTACAGCAAGTAATTAAAAGTTTACCAACCATTCGCAACTACTACGTCCGAAGATAGTACACGAGATAGCTTAATCGAGAAATTACAGTGTTTTAAGCAAACTGTGGATAATGACTAAATTATGTAAAGCACATAAAGTTGAAACAAAATCACAAAAAGTTAAAACCACGAAAAGTTACAACCAGCAGAAAGCAAAGAAAGTGACATCTTTGGAAAAAGAAAAGAAGTTTCGCATTAGCTGGCGAATAGATTCCTAGAATTCTTAATCGTTATCTTAACTTCTGACATTAATAATTTCCAAGTATGAAGAACATTTAGTAAATCCGATGAGATTAAAAATCCATGTTTCGAAAGAGCATGCCATCAGCACTCCTCCACATAGGAACAAAAGAAGATTTATTAAAATATTTCAGTATCGAAAAAGTTGGCTACGTAGTATTCTGTCACACGTATGTTCTTTGATTTTTATTTTATATACATTTTTAAACCGTATATTGTAATCACTGCGTTAGAGTTTATTAATTAGACTATATTGATTGTGGGGCTCAGGTTAGCCATGTGAGTTAAAGCGTTGACCTTAAACTCACATGGGTTCCATTCCCGCCTGGGCTGAGGAATTTATTTAGTGACGGAATTCATTAAGTAACACCCTAAGTCCCACCCTGGCTAGAAAATGGTGGTAACCTATAGATAACCCGTCCCAATTAGCCTTAGTTGCAAAAAGTGGACGTCAATAAAAAATAATAATAATGATTGTGTGAACAACAGGTCGTTTTCATTTTATTCTCGTCAGCTGTACTTATATTTATTGCTCTATTTTAGTACAGTTATTTCAATATTTTAGAATGTTTAATATGGCTTGCATTTTTTTAATAAAATTATTAATTTTTAGAACCCATATAGTTATGTCTATTATTGTCTCTTTGTAGACAATAATGCCGTATTAATTATATAGTTGTTTTATAAATAGGCTTCACTTAATAATTATTCTTGTGAACAGGAAACCTAATAACACGTAAATGAGCAAGAACAAGTAATTGGTCTCAGGGATGATTGGTTTTCAGTTAATTTTATTTCAGACTACCCAACAATGAAGGCAGGAGGAAAAGTAAAGAAAATTCAACTCAAGGCCCTGGCTAAGTTAACAAATATTTGACATTAGTAAATATGAGTTTTGCAATTAATGTACTCTCCCGCCTTGGCCACTTCGTGAGTATTTAGACTAGAATGAAATGTAGTATACTGTACGTTTATAGTGGGTTTACAACAGCTTAAAGAGAAAGGTCCGTCCCGCAGGGGCTGTTAGAATTCAGTAATAAACTGGGATTATCTTTTACTAACAGAAATATATTTTTCTAACCAACATAACATAACAATAGACAAAGGTTATAACAAGTCATGTGTTACTACCTAGCAACACTAATATAAAAATAATTTAATATCTTGAAGGTAGACAAGTTTGATTTCCTTCATTCTCCCCTTCAAACGAAGTCTTCCTCAATCCAATTATTTGTTTACAAAGATTAAACTTGTCCTTTCCAAGAGACGTAGTGCACACATCAGCTGGCATTTTCTCAGTAGGTAAATAAGTGATAACTATTTTTCCGTTAATAATAGCATCACGAATGAAATGATGTTTTACATCAATATTTTTGTTCGGGAGTGAAAAAGAGTTCTTTGATAGTTCCTTTGCTCCTTGGTTGTCACAGAAAATCTCAAGTGGGCCCTCTTCTAGAAAGTTAAATTCTTTGAAAAAATTTCCTACGAAAATCGCTTCTTTTGTAGCTTCTGTAAGAGCAACATATTCTGCTTCTGTGCTCGATAAGGCTGTTGTCTGCTGCTTCTTGGCACCCCAGGAAATGGCACCTCCTGCAAACATGAAAACAAAACCTGAATAAGACTTCCTGCCGACAGTACAATTGGTTCACTCTGCATCAGCAAATCCTTTTATCATTTCACCATTTTTTCTATAAACTAGTTGATAATCCACCTCTGAAATCACGACTAAAGCCTCCGCGTCCTCTAGGTCCACCTCGGCCTCCTTCAAAAGTGGGCCTCTCAGATCTTTCATCTCTTGAAAACCTTCCTTCAAAGGGAGGCCTGTCAGATCTCTGATCTCGAGAAAACCTACTCTCACTACGCCCTCTTCCACCTCGGCTAAAACCACCTCTACCTCTTGAACCACCTCTGAAACCTTCAAAAGGCGGTTCAAAAGGTACCTTCAGGAGGCGGTTGTTATAACCTCTGTCTATTGTTGTTATGTTATGTAGAAAAATATATTTGTGTTGGTAAAAGATAATCCCAGTTTATTACTGAATTCTAACAATGGTTATGGGCCCAGATCGCTATTAGAAGAATAACTATGAATTCATTAACGTCTGTGAAGATTGAGCCCTTGGAAAGGGATAACTTTGAATCATGGAAGCTGCAGATTGAAGCGATCTTGGTAAAGAATGATGCCTGGGATTACGTGTCTGGAGTAAAGACTAGACCATCGGAAGACGGCGATGCTGCTGCTTGGGATGTGGCTGATAGGAAGGCGAAAGCTGACATAATTCTCGCAATCAGTCCATCGGAACTGAGGCAAGTCAAGGACTGTGCTACTTCAGCTGAACTATGGGGTAAGCTTCATACTATTTACCAATCTAAGGGTCCTGCACGAAAAGCTATGCTCTTAAAGGGCTTATTACTTAAGAAAATGAGTATGTTTGGAAATGTGCAAGGTCACTTAAAACAATTTTTTGATCTAGTTGATAGTTTAAGTACTTTAGAAATAGAAATTCATAAAGATCTACTTTCTATTATTCTGCTATATAGTTTACCTAAGGAATTCGAAAATTTCAGATGTGCCATTGAAACAAGGCCTGATCCCGAGACTTTGAGAATAAAAATAATTGAAGAGTTTGATTCGAAAAGAAATAGGCTGGATCATTCGGATTCCGATGCGCTACTTGCACGGAATTCTCGTCAAGTATTGAATAAAAATAAAAGTCATTATAATTTTAAGAGTAATGACCAACCTAGAACTAAATTTAGGTGTTTTATATGTGGGGATCCTTCCCATAGAGCATCACAATGTCAGCCAAAGAAAGTGAAAGTACAAATTCTGTATCAACATTAGATGAGTCTGCTTTATTATCTGTCAATTTAGGATCAAGTTATCAAAATTCCTCATATGTGGTCATCCTCCCATATGTGCAAGGATATGACAAATTTCTAAATAAAACTGAATCTGCTATTAAATCAGTCAATTTAGCTGACCAAAGTACTTCAAAGATCCTAGGAGAAGGAGATATAAGAGTACATTTTACAAATGGTAAATCATATGGTCGTTATAGGCTTACTAACACAAATATATTTTTTTAACCAACATAACATAACAACAATAGACAAAGGTTATAGCAAGTCATGTGTTACTACCTAGCAACACTAATATAAAAATAATTTAATATCTTGAAGGTAGACAAGTTTGATTTCCTTCAGGGGCTGCCTAACTAAACAGATTTCCAACTTTACAATTTTACAATAGATAAATCTACATACTTGTAACACTTACACCACTGTGAATATTAAGTTAAAAAATAAAAATATTAACGAGAAATCTTTCAGTCATTTTAATAACCTTCACAACGGAAAGCGTCTGAATTGTAAACAAGCAGGTCATTCAACCTCTCAGAGCTGAATAGAAAGAAATATTCTCGTCCGGAAAGAAAAATAATTACTGAAACTTATCTGAATATACTATAGTAAATGAGTATTCCAAGAACAAAAGATAGGGATGGGGATCGTAAATATGTATTTGCACGTATCTCATCTAGAAATGATTTGTTAACACAATATTTGGTATTTCGGTTTGAAATAAGACGGTCCATGATATAGTGGCTAATTCTTAACGTGCGATGACTAAGAAGTGGGGGGGGGTTTTGAAGGCTATTTCTTGGTTAATATTCAAGATAGAGAAAATGTATATTTAAGAATAGTTATAGGTAATTAAATTTACAATGAGATTGATTCTATAATTATTAGATTCCACTAATAACGGAGACGTTTCAAATTTTCTACTAGGTAAGAACAATGGACATTTGAAGAAATTTTTCAAAGATCGCGTCATGAGTACTCAATAGCTGATTTGAAGTGAGAAAAATCTGCTAAAGATCACATGACAAAAAAAAAAAGATCAAATCTTCAAGAATGTTAGCAACAATGCCGATATCAGATTGAATTATAAAATTATATATATATATATATATATATATATATATATAGAGAGAGAGAGAGAGAGAGAGAGAGAGAGAGACATAGTGTCTTTCGCTTTCTATTTTTATATATCTGCCAACAACTTGAACCAATTATAGCTTTTATGATGAGAGCTCTGGTAGTTATTTTATTTAATTAATGAAATTATTAATACTGTCTAGTTAAATTATTATAGCAAAATCTAACATTACTCTTAGCGATTTTTCGGTCTTCTTCGTTCTTACATGATTCTGTTCAAGAGAAGTTATATTTTTTTTTTTTTTCAAAAGTGATAAATAACATTATTTATCCTTAGTAATTATACATTAATATGATTTTAATGATGAAACTGAAATACATTACTTCATTCTAGGCACATCAGAAACATCTGTAATTTTGCAGATGATGCACGGCGGAATTCTATACCTTGAACTACGAAGGCATTGATAATAATTATCTATAGAAATAAAACTTCAAGAATGTTTTTATTGTGCGTGCGTGCATGCGTGTTCGTGTGTGTGTGTGTGTGTGTGTGTGTGTGTGTGTGTGTGTGTGTGTGTGTGTGTGTGTGTGTGTGTGTGTGTATGTGTGAGAGAGAGAGAAAGAGAGATACGTATATTTTACAAGCTCTTGAGATATTTCCTTCATTTCTGGCAAGTATTAGGTGTTTTGACAAGTTATATATGATGAAATATAATCTTCTGGGTACTTGTGGCATTAGTAAAATAAATAATATCATTAAAATATCGAACTAAAATAGCTAACGGAAACGAGAAAATCTATTGTACTTCGGAATACCTGATTATAATGTTATTATTTATTTACGTCCACATTTTGCAACTTAGGCTAATAGGACGGGTTATCTAAAGGGTGCCACCCTTTTCAAGCCACAATTGGGACTTAATATATTATTTAATGAATTCCATCACTAAATAATTTCCTTTGCCCTGGCGAGAATCGAACTCGCCACTCTAGGTTTACCATGTGAGATTAAGGTTGCAGAAATTATCGGCTAAAACATTACTTGAAAAGGTAGAAGAAGCTCAATAGTAAATGCTTTCCCACAATTATAGTGATTGCTGAATCCCTCCCCCCATTTTTTAGAATACCGCTTTTAAGAAAGTTTTTAATCTATGGGCACATTAGCGGGACATTCATGGAAAATGAATGACTAAACCGAAATTAATATGCAAATTGGTGTATCACAGGTTTTGTTAGGCTTTGGAGATAATTACACAATTGCGTCACGATGTAAATTGGTTGGGGTCGATCAATAGTCACCAAAAACTCATTTAAGAGGAAAATCAACTTATCTGGTTATTATTTACAGCTAAGCGCCCTCTCCGTCCATTGTACTGAGGAACGCTATGGCTGAGGACCAACAGTAATTTATGGTATACAAAATATTAAATTGCATTAAGAATGTTAGGGAGTGAATATTATATTATTATTTATTTATTAACGTCCACTTTTTGCAACTTAGGCTAATCGGGACGGGTTATCTACAGGTTACCACCCTTTTCTAGCCAGAGTGGGATTTTAGGACGTTATTTAATGAATTTCGTCACTAAATAATTTCCTTTGCCCAGGCGAGAATCGAACTCGCCACTCTAGGTTTACCATGTGAGATAAAGGTCAACGCTTTAACTCGCATGGCTAACCTGAGCCCCATGTGAATATTATAAAGAAAGATTGCTATATTTATATCTCTTTGTAATTGTAAAATATAGGTTAGGGGCTCAGGTTAGCCATGCGAGTTAAAGCGTTGACCTTTATCTCACATGGTAATCCTAGAGTGGCGAGTTCGATTCTTGCCTGGGCAAAGGAAATTATTTAGTGACGAAATTCATTAAATAACGTCCTAAAATCCCACCCTGGCTAGAAAAGGGTGGTAACCTGTAGATAACCCGTCCCGATTAGCCTAAGTTGCAAAAAGTGGACGTTAATAAATAATAATAAAATATAGGTTAGATGTAAAAACATATGTTTTGTAGATTCACAAGATAGGCATTTGTTTTTGGGCAGTCTTGAGATGAAGAAGAAAGAAACCCATACTGATTAAACATTCTAAGCTTTTTTTTTGTGTTTAAGAGTATGGTGTCAGGTGAAAGCTAACAGTTGAAGAAAATGATAAGTAATATTCCTTTGCCTTTTGAACCATTTGACTTTTCAAATAAGGAGAATGCAGGAGAGAACTGGGAGCTATTCAAGCTGCAATGGGAGAACTAATCACGCTTGCATGCAAATGCTTTAGGTATTTTATGAAGCACTTTATTTGAAGCCTAAATAACAAATATTGTTCTCATTGAGCTTTTACGTCATCAGATAAATGCAAATATGGGACGCAAGTGGGAAACCTGCTTAGTCGCAGCTTAACGCAGCCCCTGCGTGATGGACTTTTAGCAGATTTCCCTTAAGGGATCGATCCTACCCAGGAGATGACGAAAATCAGGTCCGTTCAAAATTATATATATATTTGTCTGTTAACGCTCTAGCGGTCGCAATTTTTGTTGGATCGTTACGAAATTCGATATTTAACCGTTTTATGTAAAAAGACAGATCAAGTTCGTTAATGGCTGAAAACGGACTAGAGGGAGGGGGGTTTAGAGGGGGGATTTTCGAAAATTCCAAATATCTCCGTTATTATGCATCGGATCGAAAACTTGTATAAAACCATTCTTATTGCAAGTTAAATTTACTATAAATATTGTTCTATACATTTATTCTCTATCTTGAATATTAACCGAGATATTTGCATTTTTATGAAGTCTATGGTCGGGTATAGTTCGGATTAGGTCGGCCAATTTTGTCAATATTCGACTCAGGTGGAAGCTACTTCTAACCTTACCTTACCTTTGTTACTTTGTGAGATTTTTTCAAATACATTCAGTTCATCCGCCCCCCCCCCTTCTTTAGTTCTTGGACTACTAAAATTTGAGTTATTAAAATATAAATTATTCTTACAATTCAGAAGCCGTTTCAGTTGGGAATTTATTTTAATGAAAGATTTGTCATTACCGTTTGTATTTAATGACGGTGGCATTGTGTTACCAGTATGCAGATTTCTCTATAGTAAAACTTCACATCGGAAATCTGCTTAGTTTACGCAGCCCCTGCGTGACGGACTTTTTTTATTACTATTATTTAAATATCCTTGGAATAAAGCGTTCATAGCCATTTGCTCTGAACTTCGACCTATACAGAAAATAGAAGTTACATGCCACTAACTCATTAATAGCACCGTTTTTCAACTTTTTTTTTTCTCCCATTCAATATTTCACGTTCACGAAGGTTAACCCGGGGAGAGCGCGACTCGGAGATATTTTCCACTTGCTGCCTTCGATTGCAGGCTATCTTGCCGGGCCAGCCCTTAGTATTAGACCTTCGCTCCAATGCATTCAGCAGAGACAAAAAAACTCTATAAAAAGGAGAGTTTATAAAAACTCCATGAATAGCATAATCTCCTCTTGATCCTTGATCATTAAGCCCTGAGAATCGGATAGCTCGCCCCAATAACTCTCATGAAAAAGATCGTCCCACAGCTATCCAGAAAGAAAATACCTTTTATAAGACGCTTCCCATTTGGCTCACAGTATTTTTATTCCCTTTTCTTTTCGCATACAAGAAAGGAGTTGGAAGAAGGAGTTGGCGATTGGGTATAATATTCAAAAATTAATGAGGCAGCGATTAATTCGAAAATCCATATCCTCCCCTTTCCGATGAAAAGGTATAAATTGTAGAAAAAAAGATTTTTTTTAATTTATTTAAATGAGTTCCGCAACGCCGGGGATTTGCAAGGATAGAAAATTATATTATCAAAAAGTCCGTCACGCAGGGGCTGCGTAAACTAAGCAGATTTCCCACGTAAAGTTATACAATATAGAAATCTCCAAACGAGAGCCGAACAGTTACGGCAAAGGGCCGAACTAGCTTTAGGCGGGAAACTCAGTCCTCCGTTATTGGCCCAAATATAATAAAAATGCAAATATCTCGGTTAATATTCAAGATAGAGAATAAATGTATAGAACAATATTTATAGTAAATTTAATTTACAATAAGATTGGTTCTATACAAAAGTTTTTGATCCGACGTATGGTTGTTGACGTAAAAGTTCAATGAGAACAATATTTGTTATTTAGGCTTCAAATAAAGTGCTTCATAATATAATAGATAATTGTTGATATGACATGATTAGGAGTGGGGGTTTCCTGAAGGCCGAAAACTAAACAAAATTTATAGATCTTTTAATTTGCAATAAGATTGGTTCTATACAAATTCTTGATCCGACGTATAGTGACGGAGATATTTCGAAAATCCACTCTCTAAGTGACCCCTCCCACTGGTCTGATTTCAGCCATTAAGTAACTTCATCTGTCTTTTTACATAAAACATTTAAATATTGAGTTTGGTAACAATCAAATAAAAATTGCGACCGCTAGAGCGTTAACGGACAAATATATACATGTATATATATATATATATATATATATATATATATATATATATATATATAGATATATAATTTTGAACGGACCTCATTTTCGTCATCTCCTGGGTAGGATCGATGGATGGATGGGTAGGATGGATTTGAAGAAAATTTTCGAAAATAGCGTCATGAGTACCACCTCAATAGCTGATTTCCCTTAAGGGTAATCTGCTAAAAACTTGACGGAAGGCATCGGGCAAAGGAATGAAATTTGAACTTTGAAGTAACGTTAAACCTTCCTTCATAGACTTACGTACCGACACAATACATACGTGGAGCAGAGAATGGACAACAAATCTTACAGCTTACATCAATACATACCAAATATAACTCACAAAAACCTAGAACAAAATTAAGAGTCACCATCACAAATGCACACAATTTCGCACGGAACATGGACAGACAGGAGATTATTTTAACAAGATTTATAATTCAAGACAATGACAAATGTACTTGAGACTCACTGACGTCACAAATGTTTTTACATATACTTTATGACTGTTCAACATTTAATCAAAATATATCAAATTTAATAATGAACATAATTTTAAAAGGAGGTAATTGGCAAGAACCACCCCATATTATATTTAATAAATATAATAAAGAACATATAAAGTTTATCAAAAGTATAGATATTGATGCGGCAAAAATACATTAGATTGCTAAGTTGATTGTGAGGAATGGGAATCATAATTCAATATATTTACCTTACATAGACTCGCAAATTAAAAATCGGTTGAGTTTAATTGAATTGTTTTTTTAAAAGATTTCCCTTAAGGGAATTCAGCTATTGAGGTTGTACTCATGACGGAATTTTCGACATTTTTCTTCAAATGTCCATCGATCCTACCTAGGAGATGACGAAAATGAGGTCCGTTCAAAACTGTATATATTTCTGTATTTATATATATATAAATATATACTTGTCTGTTACCGCTCTAGCGGCCGCAATTATTGTTGGATCGTTACCAAACTCGATATTTAGTCGTTTAATGTAAAAAGAAAGATCAAGTTCGTTAATGGGGCGGCTAACGGATGACAGTGAGTTTCCCGCCAAAAGCCAGGTCGGCCGTTTTCTTAACTCATCGGCTCTCGTGAAATTTCTCTATTGTAAAATTACACGTGGGAAATCTACTTAGTTTACGCACCCCCTGCGTGACGGACTTTTTATTTATTAATTTTTTAATTTCATTTATTAATTTAATTTGTAATTAACTTATTTATTTTATTATATTATTTTATAATTATTTCATTATATTATATTTCATTAGAAGGTTTACGGGTATTAGTGTGTATATATTGTATATTGTAAAATAATAATGAATTTATACATAATCACACATGTAATATGTCATGTGGCAATGGAATATGAATTCAAATAAATAACTCCTCAAAGGGTTACTACGAGGAGCAAAAAAACCCTTTAAACAACATATATATTTTAACATAAATACTTACTCTCAAAAAGCAAATGACCAGCGAAAGATGTTTGATTATACAGCTAATCAGGGGTCAAATAACGTTTCCTAAACAGTCTTTTAGCAGAGCATATTAGGGTAGTGCTCATGACGATGAAAAAGAGGATCATTCAAAATAACATACACACACACACACACACACGTGTATATATATATATATATATATATATATATATATATATATATATATACATATGTATGTTTGTATGAATATTCTCTGGATCTATTTTTCTACATAAAAGTGAATTATTAATAGTTATTCAGATGGAAGCACCCATTCTCTTAGTAATGTGCTGCCTTTGACAAGTACAAAACACCATGGTTGTCGCCAGCACACATATGGGTCCTAAGATGCTGGACAGCCGTCCCGCATGTCCTTTGAAATTCAGGATCCCACTGCAGAGTAATCATGCAATGAGATAGCTATGAGATAAGCAGCGGCAACGACGGTGGCAGACCCGCAGGGACTCTCTTGTGGTGAGGCCTTGGATCACGACTGTGCAAATATTTAAAATAAAATAAATAAACAAATATATAAATTTTCCCCATTAATATACATGTGTGTGTGCGCACGCGTCCGTGTGCGCGGAAATCAGCTTTTGAGTGCTTATGACGCAATTATTGGAAAATTTCTTCACATGTCCAGCGATCCGCCCCAGGAGATGTCGAAAATGAGGTCCGTTAAAAATTATATATATATATATATATATATATATATATATATATATATATATATATATATTTGTCTGTTAACGCTCGCAATTTATATTTGATCGTTACCAAACTAGATATTTAAACGTTTTATGAAAAAAGACAGATCAAGTTAGTTAATGGATGAAATCGGAACAGTGTGAGGTGGGGGATTTAGTGGGTGGATTTTCGAAAATTCTAAATATCTCCGTTACCATAAGTCGGATGAAAACTTCGTAGAGAACCAATCTTATTGCAAATTAAATTTACTACAATTATTCTTCTATACATTTATTGTCTATCTTGAATATTAACCGAGATATTTGCATTCTTCAGTTTTCAGCCTTCAGCAAAACCCACTTCTACTCTTGTTATATAAACAATACTCTGTTATGTAATAAATCACCTTATTCGAAGCTTAAATACCATGAATTGTTGTCCAGAGACCTTTATTATACGAGATAAATGCAAATATGTTATCGTGACCCCCTCCCCCCTTCTAAGATCTTGGACTACTAAAATTTGATTGATTGAGACAAACATATTCTGATCCATTTTAAATTACAGTGCAGACTTTTTTCAAGAGTTCCATGAAAAACATTTTAGATAACAGGAATCAGCCATCCGAGTATCGACCTTAGTAAGAACCAAATATAAATAAGATTTAAAATGAATACCCAAAACAAGATAATTAATACTGCAATAAAGCAATCGCTGGTATGGGGGGTGGGCAAATCGCGTGAGCAATTGGACAGACGTCTAAACCAAAAAAATAATATATATATATACAAATTTCTCTTTTAATATTACAGTTACAATTACTAGAGTGCATAGAGGTTTAATGAACTAATAAAGATCACTGAAATAATATTTTCAGATAGAACACATTGAAAAAGTATTTTAAATTTATTCCCTACATTAAATTCTACACTTCCTGGCACAATTTTAACAAGCGGAGTCATTAGTTTTACACGGCAAAGTTTTACAGTGAGACATATACGCCACCGAATCCTAAACAAATGGCAATCAGAATGGATGGAAGTAAAGAACCACCTCCGCAGTATCAAAAGTACTATTAAGGAGTGGCCATCGAGCCATAGGAGTACTAGACGGGAGGAAGTTGTTCTTGCCAGACTCAGGATCGGCCACACATACCTGACACATAGACACTTAATGACAAGGACTGATAGCCCTATAGGCAAATACTGCAACAAACACCTTACGATAAAACACATACTGACAGACTGCATCCAACGAAAAAAACCTTCACATACCCCACGATATGACAGAACTATTAACTGACAGCAGCCAATATATTCCACAAATACTAACATATCTAAAACACATCAACATTTACAAAAACATGTAATAGAATAGGTCTACAGCATGCCTAAAAAGATTTAAAAGGGTTAACATTTATTATATTCTTTAGACAAAGCAAGGATATGAGAAAGAATCAGATATTAAAGAAACATTTTCCATAATATAAAAGTACAAAAAAGGTAAGCACATAAAGGAGTAAATATATCATCCTAATAATGCCAATCACCATCGCTGTAGGGTACAAAACTAAATAAATAAAATAAAAAAGTTTTACATGAAACATTTCAAAATGAAGTAATACATAAAACGTTTAAATAGCTCTAGAACATAAACCGACAAACGTAAATCAGTTTATTATTAATAAACATATTCGTGTGTGTATGCATATATATATATATATATATATATATATATATATATATATATATATATATATGGCCTAGAAATGTGAGATCGAATAAATATGAAATATAAAAATCCTCCAAAAAATGATGGTCATTATATTAACAGCCATCTGATTATTAACAGCCTTCATCTTAAATAAAAACCACCTTGCATAAATTGAGTTAAGGGGACTTTCTGAAGAATAATTTTCAATTTTTGAAGTGGAAGACAAAGTTAGGAGGAAAAGAAAACAAATTATAAAATTTCCATATAAAAAGCTTCAACCTTAAGGCGAACAGCAAAAAAAAAAAAAGTAATTCAATAGAATTAAACTTTAGTAAACACCTCTGAAATATGAATTCGCTTTACCTTTATAGAATATATTTATCTAAAGAGCAAAACGGATACCTATTCTTATGTGTTGGAAGTTAATAAAATAGGACTAACCATTTCACAAACCCTGGAATAGGTAATTTATTATATAAATGGCGCAATTATTACATCTGTGTTTTGCATTATTGACATAATGAGACATTGAAAAAGGAAAAACAAAATATTTTGATACAAGCATAGTGAACTAAGCAAAAGCTATTAGCAGGAGAAAGAGCGGGAGGAAAAGCGTATTAAGAAATTGACGTCTTACCAATATAGCATTTCATAGACGTTTCTCAGCTTTTAGAGAAAAAAGTTAATCCTTCCTAAGAAGTTGAAGAAGTACTACTTCCTTTATGAATCTAGAGATTACTCCCTCAAAGGCGACGCCACATCTTTCTACAACATCCATACTTCCCCATCGGGAGCAAGCCTTCTCTATTAGCAGATTTCCCTTAAGGGAAAACTGCTATTGAGTTGGTACTCATGACGCGAATTTCGAAAAATTTCTTCAAATGTCCATCGACCCAACCCAGGAGATGTCAAAAATGAGGTCCGTTTAAAATTACACACATATATATATATAGATATATATATATATATATATATATATATATATATATATATAATATAGTAATATTTTCTAATAGTAAAAATATCTTCGTTATTATACCTCGGATAAAAAAATTGAATAGAACCAATCTTATGGAAATTTGAATGTACTATAAATGTTGTTATATAAGTTTATGCTCTATCTTGAATATTAACCGAGATATTCGCATTTTTCAGTTTTCAGCCTCGAGCAAACCCCCACTTCTACTCACGTTACATAAATAATACTCTGTTATATAATAAACCATATTATTCGCAGCTTAAATACCAAATATTGTTTCCAAGAGTTCTTTATTATACGAGATACATGCAAATATGTTCTGGTAACTCCCCCGCCCTCTTCTTAAGTTCTTGGCTACTAAAATTTGATTGATTGATATAAAAATCATTCTGATTCATTATAAATTACAGAACTGGATACAGTAAATAGGTTTTCAATAAAAGTAATATGTTATATTCTGATACATTTCAGCAATTTTTTTTTTCGGTGAGGTTGGCAGACCTGTTTGTTTACATTTCAGACGCCTCCCCCCGGGAGTGGAAAGATTTCTTATTACCGATTGTATTTATTCACTTGTGTTGAGATACCAGTATGTAGATTTATTTATCTATTGTTAAACTTCACACGGGAAATCCGCTTAGTTTGCGCAGCCCCTGCGTGGTGAAATTTTGTGTGATACCCGTTGGCTTCCCCAACACATACTCCAGTCATCTAGAATCTGGGCCGTCCAATCCAAGATAACCCTGCATCATTGTACTCAACATTCCTTCAAGATGACCATCATTAAGGATGATTTTTCGTAAATGGAAATCTACCTTTCAGAATTTCTATATATGATTAAGTATACCTGTCTGTAAATGGCACTTTAATAGGCTAAAAAAACTAACGAACTGATTTGACCTTCCTGTTCAACAAAATAATGTAACCAGCTCATGCTCATTCTAACTACGATTGCTACAGAATTAAAGGCAAACTTCTTCGACAATCAACAGCCAAGATTCGTTTACTTTAGTAATTATGTAAGAGAAACTCATTAATTTGGTCTAAAACTTGTTTTTTTCTTAAGCAGGCAAGAATAGAGCAATTTATTAAGAAAATGATTAAAAACAAATAATAATGGATGGTCTATCTACAAGTTGTCAATCAACTTTTTTAAGTCCTTGGCTTCGATCAGTTCTTTCTATGATCGTAAGACATAGGACCTTATTTTGACATATTTCAAACTATGAACAACTAAGTGTCGTTGCGAAGCTTTATTTAAATAAATAGATATGCTAGCAAATCAACGTTTTTATTATTACTTTTCAAAACCATACTTTAAAGTTTAAAGGTAAATTAGTCTGATCATAATATTACTGCTATTTGGGTAACGAGGTACTTGTTGGGATTGAAAAGAAGGGAAAAACATACATTTGCTAACACCTATAATTAAATTAGAAGCTCTACATGGAATATGAAGTGTAGGTCCTTTTGGTGGATGTCGACAACAAGTCTTACTTCTTTCTATAATTGTGATACCTCCATGAGAGATAACTTACTTAACTCTTGCCATAAGTTCAACCTCGTTAGCGAGTTTCCTACGAGTAAAATAATAACAGATATAAAAGTTATTCGCACGTATCATGAGGAACGGTCTCAGAAGTTTTAAGGAGGTGCCTCGTCCTTTCTAAGGAAATGTTAAGGTAGAAAAGTACTTTAAAAGAGGAAATTGCATAACCGAATCTTGTTTAGAAGAAATGCAAAGGGTATCTTGAGCTGAAAAGTAGCGAAGTTTAAGAAAAGTTATTCAAACTTTTGGTTCCATATTTCTTCAACTAGAGCTAATGCCCCTTTAAATGTTTTATTTATTGAATTTAACGAAATTACACTTTTTAATTTAAAGTTCAATTTGTTTTTCAAATAAAATTTATATTTAATATGCGCAGAATAATTCTCCATCTGAATCAATTAATTGATGATTATTACTTTTATTTTCTCCTCGGTCAAGTGGCTGGTGACTAATCAGAAAGACAGATTTACGTTTTTCCGAATAGAATCGCTGTTCTGCCTAATAGAATTGGAATGCTGAGCACAAAGTGCATTAATCACCGCTAGGACATCAATTGACAAGAAAGAATTTCAAGGTTACTTATACAAGTCCGTCACGCAGGGGCTGCGTAAACTAAGCAGATTTCCCCTGTGAAGTTTTACAATAGAGAAATCTGCATACTGGTATCACAACACAAGTGAATAAATACAAGCGGTAATAAGAAGTCTATCCCCTCCTGACGGACACATCTCAAATGTATTGAACCTTTCATGGGAAAGAAAAAAAATTACTGATCAGAATATAACATATTAATTTAATTGAAAACTATTTACTATAATCTAGTACTGTAATTTATAATGAATCAGAATAATTTTTATATCTATCAATCTTATTTTAGTAGTCCAAGAACATAAGAAGAGGAGAGGTCACCAGAAAATATTTGCATGTATCTCGTATAATAAAGGTTTCTTGAAAACAATATTTGGTATTTAAGCTTCGAATACTGTGGTTTATTATTTAACAGAGTATTGTTTATGAAACATGAGTAGAAGTGACGACTGAAAACTGAAAAATGCAATATCTTGGTTAATATTCAAGATAGACTATAATGTATATAAATATATGAGTATAACAACATTTATAGTACTTTTAATTTGGTATAAGATTGATCCTATACATTTTGTCGATCCGACGTATAGTAACGGAGATATTTCGAATTTTCAAAATTCTCCTCCTCTTTAACACCCCACCCCACCTCCACCAGGTCCGATTTCAGCCTTTAACGAACTTGATCTTTCTTTTTTACAAAAAACGACTAAATATCGAGTTTGTTAACGATTAAACAATAATTGCGACCGCTAGAGCGAGGAAGGTTAGGTAAGGTTACAAACTACAGGTTAGGTTAGAAGCTTCCGCCTGACCCGAGAAATGACGAAGATGGCCGACGTAATACGAAGTATACCCGACCTCAGACTTCATAAAAATGCAAATATCTCGGTTAATATTCAAGATAGAGAATAAGTGTATATAACAATATTTATAGTAAATTTAATTTGCAATAAGATTGGTTCTATACAATTGTTCGATCGATGCATAATAACGGAGATATTTCGAATTTTCGAAAATCCCCCTCCCTCTGGTACGATTTCAGCCATTAACGAACTTGATCTGTCTTTTTACATAAAACGGTTAAATATCGAGTTTCGTAACGATCAAACAAAAATTGCGACCGCTAGAGCGTTAACAGACAAATATATATATATATATATATATATATATATATATATATATATATATATATATAATTTTGAACGGACCTCATTTTCGTCATGTCCTGGGTAGGATCGATGGACATTTGAAGAAATTTTTCGAAACTCGCGTCATGAGTACGACCTCAATAGCTGATTTCCCTTAAGGGAAATCTGCTAAAAACGATAAGGAGAAAATATAAATAAGGGAATTATAAATTAGATAATAATGGTAGGAAAGTAGAGAGCTAATAGGAAAACCCATCAAATATTTATTATTATTATTGTTTATTAACGTCCAAGTTTTTGCAACTTGGGCTAATTGGGAGGGGTAATCAACAGGTTACCGCCCTTTTCTAGCCAGGGTGGGACTTAGGATGTTATTTAATGAATTTCTTCACTAAATAATTTCCTTTGCCCAAGCGATAATCGAACTCGCCACTCTAGGTTTACTATGTGAAATTAAGGCCAACGCTTTAACCCCCATGGCTAACCTGAGCCCCTCAAATATTTATATTTATAAAGAAATGAAATGCAACTTTGAATTCTAAAAATAGTTAGTCAATCAACAGAAAGTTAGTCAATAGTAGAGTTGTTCAATAGATATTTCACATACCTAGTTGTTCTAGCAATCATGCTGAAACTACTGCAGTCAAAACTCGGCTAGTTAACAGTCAAGTTTCACTCTGCAAGTCTGCGAGTTGTTCAACAGGTGGAATGGTCAACTTTACGTAATGTGTTCATTGTCAAGTTAGTATACCCGTACATCCATTATGTGAAATTTATTACTTCATATAAGTACACACTAAGAACCTTAAGAATTCAGCCAAAACGTTTTGGTTAGTATTGTAATAAGCCCCATGTAACACTCAGCTGGAATAAGATAACAATTTTTAAGTTTACATTCCCAATTAATTTTGTTTTACTCATGAACGATACAAAAAAAAAATTATATAATGTTATATAATAAACATGCCTACTCAAGCTTGAGTAGCCAAAGTTGGGCCAAATTGGCGAGAATCGAATCTGCAATTATTAGCAGCTTAAGGGAAATCAGCTATTGAGGTTGTACTCTTAAAGCGAATTTCGATTTCGGATTTCTCCAAATGACCGTCGATCCTACACAGGAGATGACGAAAATGAGGCCCGTTCAAAACTGTATATATACTAGCTTGTTAACGCTCTAGCGGTCATAATCTTTGTCATGCCATAATAAAAATAAGCTGCTGTATAATGAACCATTTCATTCCAAGGCTAAGTATCAAATATTGTTTTTATTTAATTTTTACTTAGTGAGATATATGCTAATAAGTTTTGTAATGATGCCATCAATTAATATTTTAGCAGATTTCCCTTAAGGGAAATCAGCTATTGAGGTCGTACTCATGACGCGATTTTTCGAAAAATTTCTTCAAATGTCCATCGATCCTACCCAGGAGATGAAGAAAATAAGGCCCGTTCATAACTATATATAAATGTGTATATATATATATATACATATATATATATATATATATATATATATATATATATTTGTCTGTTAACACTCTAGCGGTCGCAATTTTTGTTTAATCGTCACCAAAATCGGTATTTAATCGTTTCATGTAAAAAGGAAGATCAAGTTCGTTAACGGCTGAAATCGGACCAGTGGGAGGGGGGGTTTAGAGGGGGGGGGATTTTCAAAAATTCGAAATATCTCCGTTATTAAGCATCGGATCGAAAAATTGCATAGAACCAATATTATTTCAAATTAAATTTACAATAAATATTGTTCTATACATTTATTCTGTATCTTGAATATTAACCGAGATATTTGCATTTGTATTCTGAGTGCGGTCACCTAGGCTATGTTCGGACTTTCCGCCGAGAGCTCTGGTGGCCGTTTCTATAACTATTCGTCCCTCGTGAATAGGTTTAGAGGTTAGGTTAACTGTTTTTGGGGCTAGAAACTACTGGGTTATTACGCCCTAAATAATGTTTTAGGTTTAGAGGTTTCTTACTACTGCAGTTGTTATTAGGCAGATTTCTCTATTGTAAAACTTCTCGTGGGAAATCTGCTTAGTTTACGCAGCCCCTGCGTGACGGACTTTTATGTTCTTTACTCGAAAATGTTTATTTGATCTATACCATAATCAATATTTAACCATTTAATTCTACCCTAAAATTCATAGTCGTTAATGACTGAAATCGAACCAGTAATAGGGGGAGTTAGAAGGGGGGATTCGAAAATTCAAAATATCTTCTTTATAATGAGTCGTATAAAATTCTATAGTTGTTCTATACAATTCTTCGTAGATTTTTAGTTATTCCTGCTTCCCTGTTTTTGGTCTTTTCGTTTGATAGTTACAATTTAAATGTTTTATGTACAAGATAATGACTATAATAAATAATTTATGTATAGTATATACAAATTTTAAAGACCACCCAGGAGTGGAGGTCCAACTAATATTAACGGACATATTTCGAAGTTTTGATACTTTTGATGTTGGTCCCCTAAACCACCCTCTTCATGGTCCAATTTCCACCGCTAACGAACATGATCATTAGTGTTGATAAAACGCTTAAATATTGATTTTAGGATCACACTAAAATCTCAGCCATTAGAGAGATAATGGTTTTATATATGTTTACAAACATTTGAACTGACCTCTCTTTCCCGTAAGGATCAATGAATATTTTATGAAAGTAATCAAAAATCACTTCATATATGGTTTCTCCTAAGGGAATTTGACGAAAACAGCAAATGACACGTTTTTAGCAGATTTCCCCTAAGGGAAATCAGCTATTGAGGTTGTACTCATGTCGCGATTTTCGAAAAATTTCTTTAAATGTCCATCGATCCTACCCAAGAGATGACGAAAATGAGGTCCGTTCAAAACTATATATATATATTTGTCTGTTACCACTCTAGCGGTCGCAATTTTTGTTTAATCGTTACCAAACTCGATATTTAGTGGTTTTATGTAAAAAGAAAGATCAAGTTCGTTAACTGCTGAAATCGAACAAGTGGGAGAGGGGGTTTAGAGGGGGGGATTTTCGAAAATNTCGAAATATCTCCGTTACTATACATCGGATCGAAAAAGATTACAGAATAAATCTTATTGCAAATTAAATTTACTATAAATATTGTAACATCTATTCTGTATCTTGAATATTAACTGAGATATTTGCATTTGTATTCTGCGTGTGCTCGGCAGCAGCCTATGTTCGGACTTTCCGCCGTGAGCTCTGGCGGCCGTTTTCGTAACTATTCGTCCCTCGTGAATATGTTTAGAGGTTTCTTACTACTACAGTTGTTATTAGGCAGATTTATCTATTGTAAAACTTCACGTGGGAAATCTGCTTAGTTTACGCAGCCCCTGCGTGACGGACTTTTCTCATTGAATAATATTAAGGTGCATTGATAATGTCTGCTCAAGTTAGACATTTGTGTTTGGGTACTAGCGTTAGTGCTTAAAATATATTTAGACTTTACTTCACTCCCACGTGGGCAATTGGAACTTACTTAGTGCCTCTTCTCTAAACCAAATCCGCTGACAAGACAGCTGTAGGAACCAGCCCAAATTTGTAGTATTAGCATAAAATATACGTTAATAATTAACAATAACACATTATACTGTTAATATTTGATATTTCCCAAGCAAGTATTCTTATATATTTTCTAAATTACCATTTCATATTGCTTTTCCTAATGTTTTTTTTATATTGTTGTACACCTACGATGGGACTTTAACACAAGTAAGCAATAAGCAGTCTAGGGGTTTTCTTACTTTACCCATACCAGTTATTTATAAAAGAGTGATTTATCTTATTAAATTAATGCTAGTGAAGAACAGGTGATTAAAGTAATGTATTTAACAAGCTTCAAATTAAACCAAAATGATGTACACAATTTGTTGAATTGTATATTAAATAGTTATGAATCTTGAAGAAATTTTCAACACTTTCTTACAAAATTTCGTGGTTGCACAGCCACTCGCTCAGGCACAAATAAAAAAATAGACTTTCTCAATGATGACTTACAACAGTCGAACTAGGCACCTTTATTAACATCGATTTCCTCTCTGCAACTTCTCAAACTGCATCTAAATGCTAGAGATCTTCTCTGGTGAAAGGCAAGGCTTCATAAAGTGTGTTTTATGCAATATTCCGAACCTTTGAAATTTCCTAAATGCCACTTCTTCTGATTTAAGGACATGACTGAGTTGTATCAGATTCGCTATTAACAAAAACAACATCAACGTTTATTAAAATCTAGGAGATAATAGGTAGGTAATAACTCTTTCATGTATAATTTTTTTTCTTTTAAAATAGACATATGGTATTAAATAACGTTATGATAAATCACTAATAATATCAAAAAGTAAATAGTGTGGCTGAAGTTAAAAATAAACCCAGCCTATTACAGGGATATTAGGCAGCAAACTGACAATGTATTACATTCAGCCAATCCAACAGTGTAGTACTATTTAGCTAAAGTCACATGGCATATTGTGAATCAGTTTTTTATAATAATTTATTTCTCCGTTATAAGATACCAAAGCCACTGAAAACAACTTGAATAGTGCAGATAAGCTAGTGAAGTGATGATAATAAGATTTAATTATTCCAATATTAATTTGATCAAGTTCAAAGCGGAAACTGGGGTAGAGGGAGAAAAGTTTTAATGAAAGTTCTGCCAAACTTTGGCTCATTGATCCATTGTTTTAGTCAGAAATTATTAGTGTTCGTAGAATATTTCCTAATCAATTGGTTGGTTGAGGTGGTTGACCGTAGGTATTCAACCAAGAGGGTTTGGCATGAAAGAAATACACTTTTGGCATAGATCTATTTTTGGAGCTCGGGGGTTCACATAAAAAAAAAGAAAATTCTTTGTAGCTGTACTGGACTAGGCATCCAGGATGCCTGAGCGTCCCCTTGGACTCCAAAAATATTTCAATAATAATAATGTGAAGGGTAGTGTGTATTGTCTGAAATCGGACACGTGGGAGGAGGTGGTTTACAGGGGGGGGGGTTAGAAGGGGATTTTCGAAAATTCGAAATATCTTCGTCACTATACGTCAGATCGAAAAAATAAAGAACCAATCTTATTGCAAATTAAATGTACTATAAATATTGCTGTATACAATTATTCTCTATCTTGAATAATAACCCAGATATTTGCATTTTTCAGTTTTAGCACATATCCCTTAAGGGGAAATCAGCTTATGAGATCTTACTCATGGGCCGATTATCGAAATTATTCTTCAAATGTCCATCGATCCTACCCAGGAGATGACGAAAATGAGGCCCGTCCAAAACACTAAATATATATATATATATATATATATATATATATATATATATATATATATATATATAGACACATATATACAATTATTGTTTAATCGTTACCAATTCGATATTTAGTCGTTTTTTGTAAAAAAGAAAGATCAAGTTCGTTAAAGGCTGAAATCGGACCTGGTGGAGGGGGGGGGGTGTTAAAGACGGGGAGAATTTTGAAAACTCGAAATATCTCCGTTACTATACGTCGGATCGACAAAATGTATAGGATCAATCTTATACCAAATTAAAAGTACTATACATATTGTTATATACATTTATAGTCTATCTTGAATATTAACTAAGATATTTACATTTTTCAGTTTTCAGTCGTCAGTAAACCCCCACTTCTACTCATGTTTCATAAACAATGCTCTGTTAAATAATAAACCACAGTATTCGAAGCTTAAATACCAAATATTGTTTTCAAGAAACCTTTATTATACGAGATACATGCAAATATGTTCTGGTGACCTCCCATCTCCTCTTCTTAAGTTCTTGGACTACTAAAATTTGATTGATAGATATAAACATTATTCTGATTCATTATAAATTACAGTACTAGATTATAGTAAATAGTTTTCGATTAAATTAATATGTTATATTCTGATCAGTAATTTTTTTTCTTTCCCATGAAAGGTTTCTATACATCTAAGGTGTGGCCGTCGGGAGGGGAAAGACTTCTTATTACCGCTTGTATTTATTCGCTTGTGTTGTGATACCAGTATGTAGATTTATCTATTGTTAAATTCCATTAGAGAAATCTGCTTAGTTTACGCAGCCCCTGCGTGACGGATTTTAAAAAAAAAATGTTTCCCTTCGCAATGCCCTTTCTCTTCTGGATGATTTTTCTTTTGGTCTTTCTTCTTGGTTCAGGTGTAGGGGGAAGGGAATAGGGTAGGCACGCCGTCAGGATTTGTGGAGCTGGTGGTGACAAGGAGGGCCGAGTAAGGAGAGGAGACAAGGCCCATGGCAGGTGCTACGGAGGGATGGCAGAGGTAGGGGCAGGTAGAAGACATCCTGGACTAGGATTAGCTCTACTATACCCAGGAAGTAAATGCACACGACTGGTAGGGATATTCTTCAAAAGGTATCTGAAGGATTTCTGAACAGCTACAGCTGCAAGTCCACACCTGCTTGCTTTTACCGGAGTATTTTTAGCAGATTTCCCTTAAGGAAATCAACTATTGAGGTCGTACTCATGACGCGATTTTCGAAAATATCCTCGTAGGAGATGACGCCCATCAATCCTACCTAGGAGATGACGAAAATGAGGTCCGTTCAAAATTATATATATATTTGTGTGTGTGTGTGAGTGCGTTCGTGCGTGTGTGTGTGTGTGTGTGTGAGAGTTATCGCTCTAGCGGTCGCAATTCTTATTCGATCGTAACCAAATTCGATATACAAGCGTTTCATACAAAACTAAAGGTCGAGTCATTAATGGCTGAAACCGAACCAGTGGGAGGGGGGGGGGATTACTGACGGCTGAAAACTAAAAAAAAATGCAAATATGTCCCTTTATTATAGGTCAAATCGAAGAATTGTTTAGAACCAATTGCAATTGTTATTGCAAATGAAATGTACTATACATATCGTCATACACATTTATTCTACATCTCTAGTATTTAGGGGGGGATATTTGCATTTTTTAATGTTCGGCCTTCAGTATACCCCCACTCCTACTCCTGGCATATTAACAATAAGCTGTTACATTATGAAGCACTTCATTTGAAGACCAATTACCAAATAATATTCTTATTGAACTTTTACATATTGAGATAATTACAAATACATGACGCGCGTGGGAAATCTGCTTAGTTAATGCAGCCCCTGCGTGACGGAATTTTTTTATCACTATTATTTAAATATCCAGGGAATAAAGGGTTCATAGTAATTTGCTCTGAACTTCGACCTAGACAGCAAATAGAAGTTACATGTTACTAACTCATTAACAGCATCGTTTTTCAACTTTATTTTCCCCCCTTCAATTTTTTCTTTTGACGGTCATTTGTAGTTATACAATCGTCATAGAAAACACACTATTGACAAATTATAAAAATCTACAGCTGAACTTACACCTGGAAAAAGCTAAGACAAGACGAAGTTTTTAGCACACAAGACAAGCAGGGGTTCTGAGATTCTGGGACATTAACCATTTCTCAACAGAAGATAATAACGCCGAAAAAACGCACAACCAATGACATAATTTCCTTTATAATCATGTGCAGCTCACTCTAAGATGGTTTTATATTACAATTATTCTTCAGAAAATGTTAGAAATAATTTGCATACCAAAAAAATAGATATATATTTTCATCCAAAAAATATAACTTGGATCTCATTCAATTAGAACCATTTTCATTTGAATAAACATTTTGCATGATGAATTTCTTCCAAATTTAAAACTGATTAGAATCTAATGGCCTCCATGACAGGAGCATTTGGTTGTGATATATTATCTTAAAATCGTTGAGTGATGTCTGTTAATTATTCTTCATGGTCTAGAAGGATAACGAACTGGAAAGAGTTATATCAAAACTGAGCTTTGTAAATTATTTCAATCTGTAACATGGATCATTTGGACATCAATACATTATACATCAGGAGCTAAATAACATGTTTTTTTCTACTCGTCCAAACAAACCCATTAATATGAATTGTTTTTTAATTATCAAACGAATAATTATTTTCAAATCTAAATTTGGGGATTGTTTTTTTTTTTTTGTGTCAGCAACTCTACCTAGAATTATTAATTCCTTTGTAATTCTCTCTCTATTAAGCTTTTATATTTTTCATATATCAATTTATTTACGCGTGATGTGGATAACAAAACCAGATTGTTATTAGGTCAAATACAAATTATCATTTATTTTTTAATTTATATTTTTGCCATGTTTGTCTTCATCCACCAAAATCGTTGGACTCATGTGGTGAATATCCCACGAATTAACCTTTATCAGACATTAACTGAAGGAACTATACGTTTCCTTTACGTATGCGTAAAAAAGTGAATTAACACTAAACTTATATTACAATATCATAGCATATCCATTAAAAAAAAAATGGGATTGGAAAATTTAGTCCAAATGTTAAGGAATTAATAGGGAAAATATTCTGTATATATATTCTCAAAAGTATATATTTTTTAATTTTTAGAAAAGAATATTATTTCGCTACAAAAATATCTCAATAATAGCGGAGTTATGAAACATTGAGCCATGAAAGTCAACACTGAAACAATGATATGTGTATAGATTCCATCAAATGCCAGAAAAACGTGGTTGGAAAATATAAAGGATTTGATAGACTTCGAAATGAGTGTAAAGTTAACTGAGTGCAGAAGAGAGAATAAGGAAAATATAAAGAATTTCATAGACTTTGAAAATAGTGTCAAGTCAACTGAGTGCAAAAGTAGGATTAAGGAAATATAAAGAATTTCATAGACTTTGAAAATAGTGTCAAGTCAACTGAGTGCAAAAGTAGGATTAGGGAAATATAAAGAACTTCATAGACTTCAAAATTAGTGTAGCTTCAACTGTGGTAAAAATATATTTAAAATAACCTAAATCAAAAAAAAGAATAGTAATTATTAACTAGCAAGTTGTGGGTTACGCAATATTATAACAGCTTAAAGAGAAGCTGTACTACAATACTAAAGTCACTTATAACAGCGGCTAGGATTTTCCCAACGAAGATTATCAATAGTTTTCCAAAATTAAATGGTGTCTGTCAGAAGAACTGAGGATTTTATAAACATTTACCCTATTCCAAATAATTAAATTAGTTGCCTCGAAAAATCATTTAAACTCGAAAATGAAGAGGGCTTAAAACTCAGTTAGCTCCCATTTCCTAAGATTATGAAGGATTTGACAATATTGATTTTAGTTCCGAGAAAAAAAGAGAGCCAAAGAGCGGGCGAGACAGAGGGAGGGAGGGGGGAAGAGAGGGAGGGAGGAGGGGAGAGAGAGAGAGAGAGAGAGAGAGAGAGAGAGAGAGAGAGAGAGAGAGAGAGAGGAGATAAAGAGAGACAGCATAGATTTTGATCAATTATTATTTCATTAAAATGCATATTGATAAAGTGCACAGAGTACTTGAGATGTGGCTATTGGGGTTGGAATAACATGGACTAAAAAAAAGCTTAAGTAAGACTCACATAACATTTTTATATAAAACTAAAATTCCCCTCACTGGCTGAGGATATTATAGAGATCTGATAAGAGATATCAGCTGTAAGAAAAACACAAGTCGAAAGCCGTGAAGAGCATGGAATTGGATTCCAGGTATATCTGCATACATTTATTTATATATATATGGAGCTCCGCAACAAGGAGGTATAGCTCGACAAAAAAAATATCACAAACGTAAAAAATAAAACAACAAAACACAAAAATAGAAAACAAAGAATGCAAAAATAGCACTACAAGACAATAACTATACAACATATGAAATGAAAAACGGTAAAACAAAAAAAAAAGGATTAATAATAAATAATATAAAAGGTTAAAATAAAGTAATAATATTTCCAATTAAATGCATTACAAAATTAATTAAATATATTAACAATGAATAAATAAGTATTTGAACTGAATTAGCAATGGAATAAAAATATGTTATACGATAACGAATACAAATTTGCATTCATTGGTCTTACCATAGGTACTAGAATGCGCTCAAAATACAAGATAAGAAATTAAGACATCTATCGCACCTTCTTGGTCACAAATAACGGAAAGAGCAGAAGAATATGTTTGGTAAATTGAAATCCGTACCCCCAGTTAAAAAGAGCAGATTTTATTGTGTGACACATGTTGAAAGAATAAATCATTGTAGTCTACAATATGTTGTTGGTAGACGAAGGAGAAAGGAATGAGGCAGTCCCAGAACAAACTGGTCTGATGATTTTGAGGAAGTCTTACGAAGGATATGACTGACTATGCTACTAACTGCAGGACCAGACGATTCGGACAACTTTACGGACTGCTAAATAGAAGATCTCACTTGTCTACCGAAAATAAACTAGCAATAATCAAGTTTAATACTTAAAGCAATATGGGCATAAGCAATAGAAGTGTGGGGAACAGCAAAACCTTCGAACATCAGATGCATCCAGACAATCCAATCGAAAGTCCTGCGCACCATGGTAGATGCTATATATTATGTTACAAACCACACCCTCCATAACGATCTTAATATCTCATTTGTAAAGGACCTACGTCCCTTAGATTTAAAAAATTCCACCGCAGGATATTCCTATTCCAGAAGTCCTAAGCCCTTCCTAGTACTCATCCTTATTACCCTCCACGGCGCCACAAGAGACAATGGCCCAGAGATCTCCTATAGAAGTGTAAAGTGAAGTAATAGCATTGGCTATTTTCTTATCAAGTGCCATTCCTCCATAGCTCTTGACTTCCTAGCCAGGCAGGCAGAGGCTGCTCCTCTCATTGTAGCGATATATCACATTACAAAATGCATTCAAATGCAGACTGTAATATTCTTAATAAAATAATCAAAAATAACTGCAGACCAAGAGCTCAAACAAGTTTGCAAAGGTCGAGGTCCCACCACATCGTCGAAGTTGAGCAAATGAGTTAGCTAGTTGCTTATACTGCTAGTTGGTGAAAGTGTCGCGTCCCTTTGTTTGAAAAATGTGGGAACAAAGCGTATGGGTAGTTTTGTAAAGTGGATGGGTGATGTATTTGGGAGTAGAAGTTCGGAGGGGTAGCTACCCCCAGTGGACATGTGTAGCCCATTACACCAAATGAGAGGAGAGACGTGACCTCACATCACTCTCTAACTACTCCCACTCTCTACAATCCACAGCTCTCTGGGCCGCACGCTAACTCTTTTTCTGAGCCTATGACGCCCAATGCTCAACCCATACATCCCATCATAATCATTAATTGTATATATAAACTATCATCTAGGTATACTAATTGAAACAAACTGGGCTGTAAACATAGGAAACTCAATTTCGACCTGCTCCGATGAATTATAGGGTTGTAGGTAAATCAAATGTTTTCCACGAGTTATATATGATAAGCTCATGATCTAAACTTCACAATTTCTTCCAATGTATACAGAAACTGAAATAAAGTGGGATATGTTCAATGACTCAGTTACTATAACTGAAAATCGGACGAGTGGAAGTTTACTGAATACTTAAAAATTTAATTGTTTCGTTTAATACTTAAGGTGCTGAATATGAATACAACATTTATTGAGTGTGAAATATACAGCACGGCTGACAATATATAATTTTTCGATCGGATTCATAATAACGGAGCTATTCTGGATTTTCACCCCCTCCTCACCCCGTCTAATCCCTCTCCTGGTCCGATTTCAGAAATTAACTAACGTGAATTTCAGTATTACTGAAATGCTCAAATGTCGAATTTGGTAACGATCGAACGATAATTGCATCCACTTGAGCAAGAACAGACATACACACACATATTATATATATATATATATTGAATGAACCTCATTACGCCATTTACCTAGGTAGGACATATCAAGATTTGGGATTTATTTTTGGACATCACATAAAAGGCGATTTGCCCTTTCAAAAGTCAAAAATTGTACAACGTGAAATAACAAAAGTAAAATAAATAAGACAACAACAGTAACAATAAGAAATAAGCAATAAAAATAAAATGACAAAACTAAAATAAATAACCATTTTATAAATGAACATAGCAGTAAATTCAAGTAATTAAGATCAGAATAGAAAAAACATTGCTGATGAGCGTAGTTAGTGATTGAATAATAGGAAATGAATGGTTGAAAATGGTACATTTGCTAATGATTGTCGTAATTTCCTCCTTCAGTGTAGTTTATATATATATATATATATATATATATATATATATATATATATATATAAGTATATTTATACATACACATCTGTACAAATGCTTATGATGCAATTAATGCATATAATTTGAAATCTTGTACCACGCCACACACATAATTTGTATTTTAAAGTTTCTCGTATATTTGAATTTTGTGTAGGTGTGTCTATATTGTTAATGTATTCTGTTAAGGGCTGCCTTCAGTCAAAAAGTCTTGTAAGTCATTGGGAGTGTCATGATGTTGCCGTAGTCGGCATTCTGTCAGTACATGTCTTATCGCCAAGAGACTGTTACAAGTTCAGCAAGTGGTTCTATCAGCCTTAGTCATCATATGTAGAAAGTTTACGAAAATCGTGTCATAATTACAACCCGAAAGCTGGTTTCTCTTAAGGTGGAAGGATTTTCCTCTGAAAGCCCTTTATAATTAATATACTTTTTTTGGAAGGAAGGTCAGTTTTTGTTTTCTTCTCGATATCTATCTTCCATCGTTCAGGATCTTTCTTTGAAAAATAGATTATACTCAATATTATAACATATAAATGTAACACTTAATTATTTGTCCGAAATTAATATAATAAGTAGATAATTTGACGTCATGTGTATGAAGATAGCTGTTCGTGGAAGAATCAACTCCGCGAAGAGTGAAGAGGCGCAAGACCTCATGATGTCATCCACCGCCACTCATCCTTGCCCTGGACTGGGACCTCGCTGCTAGCGCATCCAGCCACGAGGGGGGCCGGCAGGAAAGGGCAAGAAGGACACGAGAGAAGATGGGAGCCTAGTGCGGCTAGTAAAAAACGAGTCATTATCATCGAAGTGAAGAACCACCTCAAAATGTTGGAGTAGGCCTAAAAGGGCCCGTCGGGCGATGAAGCCAGGAAACAAGGAGGGGGAGAAATCCCGACAATAAAATAGTGAGTACTCACCTTTATCTAAAATTGCACCGCACTTCGAAGCCAACAGGCATAAACCCCATCATGGGCCCCACCGAGCAACATACTTCACCACGAGTTCAACCCAACCCAGAGCAGCTCACCAATCCAACGTCGTCAGACACTCACTTACTTTTTTTTATTTGGATTTACTTATCATTTATTCGTACTATCGACCACAAAATGGTCCATGTAATTATAACATTGTAAATATCCATGCCTTATAATTTGCCCCACCAATACCCCAACATTCATCGCACCATACAGTCCACTATTTCTCAAACTCACAAATAAGGGGCGAAGGGGCATCTCCCTATATATCCTTTAATGGGAAGCCTCTTCGATCCCCAAACAATAGCAGCATGAGGTGTTGAAGGTACAAGTCAATAAACAACCTTGAGTAAAGTAAGTCTTTTATTTCGACTTTCTTTGAGATCAACAGTCTATTATACTACTCATAAGTCAAAGCTCCTTTGCTCCTTTTGAAAATATTAAATTGGAATCAAAGGGAGTTGTCAAAACATTCTAAATTTAAAGTATGAAAGACAAATCTACTAAGAATAAGTTCTTTATCGGCTGTATACTATAATATACGTGGGCAAGTAGAGAATCACTTTATTGTACAAATTTATATACAGTTTGTGGGGCTGCTCAATTACATTGAGATGCTGAAGCACACAGCAACTGAAGTCAATCCCTAGGACAACAGTAAAACAATACATACTGTATTTAGTCAGCTAAAGAACTAAAATAAACACAGTCAGCAACCTAAAAGGTGTATAAATTAGAAACTCTATTATTGGAATAACATGATCCTTGATAAAGGACTGTGAAGATGTGTACCTGTTGTTTCATGCATCCCTATGATAACGGATCTCTTGCCAATCCCATTCTCTAAATCTAAAATTAATAAGAATATTTAGTTTCTGAAAAAAATATATATTGCAGACAGTAATCTCAATTTTAAATTATTACATGTCTCCCCTCCGAGTAAAGTACTTTGCCAATTCAGGGGATAAAATAACGTTGCTAAGTGGAGGTTGTTGATTTATCCTACCACTGCTAATCAAAATCTACAAGCGCAGCTTGGGGTCAACTTCAGACAAACTTTCGTTTGCCAACAACCCTTACAACTCTAGTTCCTAGGGTTTGAACACCAAATTAAGCTAATCGTAAAATTATGCAGCCTATAAATTTTAAGATATTTAAGGACTTTTTGGTAATTTATTTGTTTGAAACATATGTGTATATATACATAAAGTTGTTCCTTCCTGAAGTTGCCCTAAAGGAAGGGAGTTTATTTGCCATACGTCCCGTACATCCTTTTTTACATAATGTGTGCTTGATGCATAATTACATTTATTTTTTAACAATGAACAAAATAAAATATTCATAAAATAAAATTATTTGCAAGAGAAAAAGAAAAACAATTTTATGCTCAACGATGAATTAAATATTTAAATTAACTTTATTTGAGTTTTAAATAATTCAGGCAGTTATACATTTCTTCAGCATATTTTTTTTAAGTGTGCATTGTATTTATAAAACAGAACTTTTGTCTCAAGAGGCCTATATATGTGTGTGTATATATATATATATATATATAATTGTAACCTCTGTCTATACAATGATTTTTTTCGCGAATTTTCACGATAACTTTTCGTTTCACATGTCATAGACACCATAACTGCATTTCGTTTCTTTCGTGTGTGTTTGTTTGATTGTTTGTTACCTTTTCACGCATAAACGGCTGAACCGAATTTTATGAAACTTGGTATGTGTATTGCTACAAACCCAACTTAGACTTTAGGCTATATTAATATTCTCTGACACGAATAGGAGTGGGGGTTATAAGGGAGGCCTGAAATTAAAAATAGCTATATTTCGTGTCCTATTGGTTTTTCGGCAAACATGCACATGACAAAAGTTGTTTATGTTGTTATTTAGAGTAAATTTTATTATATTCACTTTTGTCGAAAACCGATTTATAAATTCGTTATACGCTAAAAAGTATAGCGGGAGTCAACAATTTTATTTGACACAAAAGACTCAACCAAACTAATGTTTCTAACGTTCCGGTATGTGTATTACCACAAACGTGTCAATGATATTAAGCTGTGCTAACATTTCTAGGGACGAGCAGGAGTGGGGGTTGCAAGGGAGGCCTGAATTTAAAAATAGCGATATTTTGTTTCCGATTGGTTTTTGGGCAAATATATACGAAACAAAAGCTGTTTATTTTGTTATTTAGAGTAACTTTTGTTATATATATTTTTTTGTCGTATACCAATGTATAAATGAGTTATGCACTAAAAACTATAGCTGGAGTCAACAATTTTATTTGGCACAAAAGACTCAACCGAACAAAACCAAACTCGGTATGTCCACTAGCACTAACTGCTCCATGACAATACGCTGTATAAACATTTCTAGGGACGAGCAGGAGTGGTGGTTGTAAGGAAGGCCAGAAATTAAAAATGGTGATATTTCTTTTCCAATTGGTTTTTCGGTAAATATGAACACAACAAAAGTTGTTTATTTTGTTATTTAGAGTAACTTTAGTTATATGCACTTTCATCGTATACCGAATTATAAATGAGATATACTAAAAACTATAGCGGAAGTGAACAATTTTATTTGGCACAAAAGACTCAACCGAACTAAATAAAACTCGGTATGTGTATTAGCACTAACGCCTTCATTATAATAAGCCATACCAACATTTCTAGAAACGGGCAGGAGTGGGGGTTGTAGGGAAGGTCTGAAATTTAAAATAACGATATTTCGTGTCCTATTGGTTATTCGGTCAATATGCTCATGGCAAACATTGTTTATTTTGTTATTTAAAGTTGCTTTTGTTATATATATACGTACTTTTGTCGTATAATAAAGTAAAAACGAGATATACACTAAACTAAACCGTGACCAACAATTTTATTGCACACTAACGATTGAACCGAACTTAACAAAACTCTATATGTCAGTTAGCATTAATTCTTCCATGATTATAAGCTATATTAAAATTTTTAGGTTCAAACGGGAGTGTGGGTTATCAGGGAGGAAATATGACAATATGGAGGACAGTGAAGTCTTGCATAACAAAATTAATTTTATTATTAAAAATGCCAACAACGGGTATAAACCCTAAACACTGGGACGGGTAAATGTCAAAATAGTGTGCAAAGTAAAGCCTTGCCAAAAAAATACCATCGCCATTCAGCCTCAAATGAATTCCCGGGCGAAGCCGGGTATCTGAGCTAGTAAGTATATATATATATATATATATATATATATATATATATATATATATATATATATATATATATATATATGTATATACATGTACACAAACACAAATGTATAGCTATATACTTCCACGGAGCTTTATTAGTTAAAAAGGATGAACATTTGGAGCCATTTTTGAAAAATCACGCATGATTGCAACGCGCAGTAGCAGATTTTCCTTAAGGCAAATCTACTAAAATCTACATTAAGACGAATCAAAGATAGAAATATAGAATGACTACAAGTTACAATTACAAGAAGAAATAATATCTCCAATGTAAAGTGACGCAGTATTCTGCTGTATCAATCACATATAAGTAGACTTTTTAAGTTGATTTCCCTTAAAGGAACTGTGCTGAGCCGATTCAGCAAGCCAGAAAATCTGGTCTTGACCATAAAAAAAATAACCAAAAAACTATAAAAAATGTGAAATGTAGATACATTGAACATTAACAACATATTAAAATGAGAACCGAAATCATTTGATTGAAATTAAAATCTGTATAAATAATAATTCCAAAGCACAAGGGAATATTGTCTAAAATATGTTGATTATATTGTAGGTCTATTAATTTCACATTGAATATTCCGAGACGGAACATGGGCTATGAATAAATTGATTAAAATGGATTGTTAAACGTTAGAAAGGTGGATAAATACAAGTGGCATTTAGGAACACGAGGAAATTAGTGAAATAATTTTTTATTAGATATTAGTCCGTTTCGAACTAACAGCAATATTTGTATTGGAAATTGTCATTTTACAAATTATTATTTGCACGGTAAGTTAAAAGGAAAAATATTTGTTTTTATATACCGACGAAGGGATATAAATGTCATACAGTTGAATAAAGAATCGAAATATTTAAAGAGAAGTTTTATATTTTCTGTCAATACGATTTATGAAGATGAAAGAAGTCTAGTGCATGGTTGGATGCCAAAGTTATTTTCCTAGTTCCGGGAAATGATGTAACTGATAAACCTTTCCTCAGAGGGCAGCGATGGAAGAGAAATCGAGGAGCTTTTCAAAAGGGTTTGCAAAGGACGGGATCAGCTATTTATCGAGCTACTGGGTGTGAGGTTCGTCCCCAGGAAAAGAACAGGGAACCTCAAAGCATGTAGTGTTCATTGAGAAAAGGCAAGAACCTTTTATCGTCCATCAATAATAACCTTCAAATGCATCTGGAATTGATTGGAAAGTATTAAACTATTCTCAGACATACACGCTCTTTAATGTACGAATCATTTGAATATTGGCCAATGTAGAACTTATTGTTTCATAAAAAAAATGATTGTATAACGTAAAATGTGCTTGATCTCAACTGACTCTAGCTGAACGTAAAATATAGATACAGATGCATTAGATAGATTACTTGCTTTGAATTCTCTTAGCAACGGAGGTCAGTTTGTACAATGGTTGTTAGTTGTAACAATTTAAATAAAATATATAAAAATAAATGACGAAATGTTCAAAATTATTTTTTATAGAATTCTATCGTTATTAAAAGCATTAAGACAAGCAATATTAATTTGAACAGGACATTTTATATAAAAAACGTAAATAACAATTACAAAATATATAATAGACGTAAATTTAAGGTGGCCATTAAATACACCTGAATTTAAATTAATCATTGCCATCGTCATTGGAAGATTTGGGAAAATTGTAGACTATATTAGACAGTAAATTGTAATCTATAATTTCTTGATGATCTGAACTGAAATATTGATTTGTAATTCGGAAAAGGTATATTAATGGAAAGATATTTTTAGGTGGTTGAACCAACATATACTCGTAAATGTTCTTGTATAAACTGCTTTGATTTGTAACGACTTTTACAATTTTAATGGGCACTAACGATTGAAGCGAACTTAACATAGCTCTATATGTATATTAGCATTAATTGTTCCATGATTACAAGCTATATTAAAAATTTTAGGTTTTGTACCGCATCAAGGGAAAGGAACTTTTATTCATACATGGTTTAGAAGATAAAATTCTTTCTACGATTATGAATTATTTGGTCCATTAAGTTATAAAAAAAAACTACATGCACAGGAGATGGGAAATATAAAAATATTGAAGACAGTGAAATCTTAAATAACAAATAATTTTATTATTAACAAATCCACAGCAACGACGGGTATAAATTCTAAACACTGGGACAGGGAAATGTCAAAATATAGTGGAAAGTAAAGCCTCGCCAAAAAATATTATCTTCATTCTGCCTCAAATGAATTCCCGGGCGAAGCCGGGTACCTTAGCTAGTACATATATATATATATATATATATATATATATATATATATATATATATATATATATTTCGAAAATCGCGTCATGAGGACGACCTAAGAAAGATCAAGTTCGTTAACGGCTGAAATCGGACGAGGGGAAGGGGGGGGGGTTTAGAGGGGAGGAATTTCGAAAAGTATACGTCGGATCGAAAAACTGTATAAAAAAAAAATCTTATTGGAAATTAAATTTACTATAAATATTGTTCTATACATATTTCCCGTATAATGAGTATTAACCGAGATATTTGGATTTTATAGCTTTCAGTAAACCCCCACTTCTACTAGTGTCGTATTAATAAGATGTTATATCATGAACCACTTCATTACGAGGTTAAATACCAAATGTTGTTTTCAGCAAAGCTTATTATACGAGATACAAAAAAAAACACGTTCTGTCGGATCCCCCTTTTATTGTTCTTGGATTACTAAAATCTGAGTGATTGAGATAGAAATTATTCTGATTCATTTAAAATTACTCCACTAGCTATAGTAAATAGTTTTCAATAAAATTTATATGTTATTTCCAGATGAATAGAAATATTGATTTGGAATTCGGGAATGGTATATTAATGGAAAGATGTTTTTAGGTGGTTCGACCAACATATACTCGTAAATGTTCTTGTATAAACTGCTTTGATTTGTAACGACTTTTTATTGACATCTTCATTCAACATAACTTATCTCTGTAAACATACGATGGTATACTGTCTAGATCTAATGCCTAAGGACCATTAAATAAAAATGTTTATATTGCACCGCGGTTAACTATCTGTGGAGACAAATCAGTGGGGAATTGACAAACTAAAAATGTAAATCATAACAAACAACCAATAAAGCAAATGTCCTCATTTCTAAGGCTCTCTAAGATGGTAAAGGAAATTAAGTAATACTGTGAGTTTTCAGGGGTGTAAAGATTATTACATGATGCTTTCCCACTAAAGGACACGAGTTAATGAATTTAGGTATATATTGATTGTGCAGAATAAGTATTTAAAAAGGAGCTGTGGTTAGCTATGGGTTAAGGTATTATTCGTAATGTACTTGGTCAACCTGTAGGGATGAGTTCGATTCACACAAGGGCAATAGGATTTTATTTACAGACGGACTCTTTAAATAATATCCTTAGCCCCACTGTTTAGTATCTGCCTCTTGGAAGTGCTTCTTTGAGTTAGAAGCTGAATTTGTATATCTTGGCGAAATCTCCGTACTTTAAGGGGGCGAGCAGCGACGCTATCGAGCCCAGACGTTTTGCAACTGCTTTGAACGAAGACTCTATCGTAGGATTATAGCTTAGAATGATCGAAATACAAATTTCACACCATTACCAGGAGCATGTACTATCCTATTTATGAAGCCCAGCCCACGTAATATCAGTCTATAAAAATTAATTTACAGCCCTCAAAATACCAAAGAGCTATCCTGGTTAGAAAAGAGTGCTAACCTGTACATAAACAGTTCAAATTAGGCAGAGCTGCATAAAGGATTACATGTACATTTCAATAATAGCACTCTCAGACACTCTACTTTAAGTGACTTATCTGATTTAAGTGCTACGAACTTGAGCCTCTATGACATTAAGGTACTGAATACATAATGCATTACAAGTATTTTGCTAAAGATTAAACATATATTTCAGGTGAGAGTGTTGTCAGTTATATAAATATTTGGATAGGAATGCATTTGCTAAGCTAACGCCCACGGAGAGCAAGTTACTAAATATTTTTAACTGACTTATGTGAAATTAAAGTACTTTACTTATTAAATATAGGTCATATACGAGTCCTGGTAAAGCTGAACACTTTATAAATAAAGTACATCACGCAGGGGCTGTGTAAACTAAGAAGCTTCTCACGCGCTGATATGACACGTGTGATCTCATTCTCTATTTCTATCAAAAAAAAAAAAAAAACAATGAATAAAAGGGTTGTGGGGGGGGTAATTAGAGCTGTAAACAATAAATTGCAAACAACTCGATTAATTCTTGAGCTACGAAAAAATGCATAGGACAACAATTGTAAATTAACAATAGTTTAACAAGATTGGTTTTATAACACTTTGGGATACATAATAATGGCGATATTTGGAATTTTCAAAGTTTCCCAGATTTAATCCCCCCCTCCCTAGTCCAGCCATTAACTAATACGAACTTTAGTGTGTAATGAAACAGTTAAATATCGAATGTGGTATTGAAGAATTAAATATTTTCGATTCACAACCTCGAAATCTTAATTAAGAACGTCGACAATATTTGGTATTTACGCTTCAAATAAAGTGCTTCATAACATAATAGAATATTGAAAATATGAGATGAGTAGGAGTGGGGCTTTACTGAAGACCGAAAACTAAGAAAAGCAAATATCTCAGTAAATAATCAAGATAGTGAAAAAATGTACATAACAACTTTTATAGAACATTACATTTGCAATAAGATAGGTTATATACAATTTTTCGATCCGACGCATAATAACGGAGATATTAAGAATTTTCGAAATTCTCCCCCTCTAAACCCCCCTCCCCCTAGACCGATTTCAGCCATTAACGAACTTGATCTTTCTTTTTACATAAAACGATTATATATCAAGTTTGGTAACGATAAAACAAAAATTGCGACCGCTAGAGCGGTAACAGACAAATATATATATATATATATATATATATATATATATATATATATATATATACACACACACACACACACACACAGTATTGAACGGACCTCATTTTCGTCATCTCCTGGGTAGGATTGATGGACATATGAAGAAAAATTTCGAAAATCGCGTCATGAGTACAACCTCAATAGCTGATTTCCCTCAAGGGAAATCTGCTAATAAATGTGTGTAACAAAATTTAAAGTAACTTTTATTTGCAATAAGATTGGTTCTTTACAATTATTCGACCCCTCAAGGGAAATCTGCTAAAGCGAAATGACCAAAGTAATCCAGAAGTTGGAATGAAAAGCCAAAGTAAATCTGAGAAGGCTAGACGAGAAAAAATATTCGTCTGAAATAAGGTCTGAAGGTAGTTCGCCATTGACGGGGCTGGGGATCGCTGAAACTTGTGTTTATGTCTGCTAATGAACTCCTTTCCTGGTCTTTACCTCTTAGCTTCATAATTACTGGCCAACCTAACAACTTCCCCTTTCATCTTATCTTCTCATAGGGATCTCACTGTTATTCTACACAGTGATACTTGACACATTCCTCTATAGGCCTTTTGCCTTTGAAATTAATGTCACATAAATGAATTTCCGAATGCAAGTAATCATGAACGAGTGGGGAAAAAAATGATCAAGCAAGCCCTTCAAAGTAATTAAAATATATAGTTTAAGCAAATTTCCTATGTCCAAGGTATATTTTTAAAAAGTCCGTCACGCAGGGGCTGCGTAAACTAAGCAGATTTCCAGGAAGGTTTACAATAGATAAATCTACGTACTGGTAACTCTATCGTGAATGTTAAGGGGGAAAAAACAAACGGAATAAGAAATCATTCAGTCAATTTACAAGATAATAATATCTACATTGGGAAGCCCAATTCGCAGTTGTGAATAGATAGAATTATTCTAGATCGGAAAGATGAACAATTAATGAAATATATCTGAATAAAACATATTAATTTTATTGAAAACTATTTACTATAGCTAGTGGAGTAATTTGAAATGAATCAGAATAATGTCTATCTCAATCTCTCAGATTTTAGTAATCCAAGAACAAAAGAAGAGAGGGGGAATCAACAGAACGCATTTGTTTGTATCTCGTATAATAAAGCTTTGTTGAAAACAATATTTGGTATTTAACCTTGTAATGAAGTGGTTCATGATAGAACAGGTTATTATTATGACACAAGTAGGAGTAGGGTATAATGAAAGCGTAAAACTATAAAATCCAAATATATGGAAAATATGTACAGAACAATATTTTTAGTACATTTAATTTGCAATAAGATTATTTCTATACAATTTTTCGATCCGAAGTATAGTAACAGAGATATTTCGAAATTCTTCCTCTCTAAACCCCCCTCCCCCTGGTCCGATTTCAGCCGTTGACAAACTTAATCTTTCTTTTTTTTTTTTTACAAAAAACGACTAAATATTGAGTTGGGTAACGATTAAACAATAATTGCGACCGCTAGAGCGGTTACAGACATAAGGGAAATTTGCTAAAACGATCACTGCTTTCTTTAAATTTCATAAAAAAATTTCTATCCAAAGATTTCATGAAAAATATAATATGCAGCCCTAATAAATATATCTAAAGGCAATAACATATTTCTTGATATTTGAGCGCAATCTGAAAATCTCATGTGTAAAAGTGAGTAAAACCTAAAGACTAAAACATAAAGATCCGCTGATATTTCGTTTGCCAAAGGAATGGGAAAACAATGAAATTTTTACAGAAGAATTCCATGAATCCTTGGAAAATACTGCCCATGTAGTTGTTCATATCTAGCAGTCTGGGCATACAAAAATAAAATATTAGCTAACGAAAAAAAAAGAAAGGACTGAGAACATTCATGGTCGAATTTCCCAAATGCCTCTATAAATAAAAATCGTTTTGGAAAAAGCTACAGCTCGAGCGGAAAGCCAGTATTAGAGCTAAATTACTCCAAGCGAAAACGCCTGAAAATATTGATTTAAATGTAAAATTTTCATTCCATTTAATAAAAGAACTGTAACTAATGCATGCGTCTCGCACAGGAAAAGTTCAATGAATACTTGAAACTTAAGCTTCAAATAAAGTGGCTCATGGTATAACCTCTTATTGCTTAATATGACAGACAGTAGTAGGAGTGGGGCTTACTGAAAGCTAAAAACTAAAAATCCAAATATCTCGTTTAATAAGAGAACTAGTAAAAAAAACATAAATAACAAAATTAATAGGGCATTACATTTGAAATGAGATTGATTCTATACAATGTTTCGATCTTTAATAACGTAGATATTTGGAATCTACAATATTCCACCCCTCTAAATCATTCCACTTTTACGATAACAGACATTATTGTAACTTCTGTTACAAACACATACCTACATTGATTTTTTTCTTGAAATTTCACGATACATCATAACTGTATTTTATTACTTTGGTGTCTATTTGTTTGTTACCTTTTCACGCATAACGGCTGAACCGAATTTTATGAAACTTGGTATGTATATTACTACTAACCCAACTTAGGCTTTAGGTTATATTAATATTCTCTGAGGCGAAGAGGAGTTGGGTTATAAGGGAGGCCGGAAATTAAAAATAGCAATATTTCGTTTCCTAAAGGTTTTTCGGCAAATGTACGCATGACAAAAGTTGTTTATTTTGATATTTAGAGTAACATTTGTTATATTCACTTTTGTCGTATAACAAAGTATAAACGAAATATACACTAAAAACTAAAGCGGGAGCCAACAATTTTATTTGGCACAAAAGACTCAACCGAACTAAACAAAACTCGGTTTCACACCGAAAGCGCTTGCCGGCTGTTCTCGATCATCAGCCAGTGACAACGGTCTCCACCGACAGGTATGACAATTCTATATGTATATTAGCATTAATTCCTCCATGATTATAAGCTATATTAAAATGTTTACGTTCTAACGGAAGTGGGGGTTATTTATAAGGGAGTCCGGAATAAAAAATTCAGGAAAATCATTTAAGGACTATAACCTCAATGCCTGATCTCCCCTAATGGAAATCTGCTGAAAAGTCGTAAAATCAGTACAGTCCATTTCATAGATGAAGAATCACGAACCCCAGTTAAAACATAAATAAGACAAAGTCACTGCTTTAGAATAAAGGCGGTGCTTTTTACTCTAATAATTAAATAATCAAACTTTAATTAAAACTGAATGAGGAAGTGAGAGGATTTTGGCGAAACATAAAGCTGATCCCTCCTTAGATGGTCCAAGTAAGCAGACAAAGGGCTCACCAACCCTTTAAATTTAAATTTCCCTGCCAATGAGGGTCTATATCTGTCTTGATTTAAACTTGGACTACCGCATCTTTCCCATCGCGCTCTTAACTCAAATACCCGACACCTCTTATTCGTCTACCTCGAAATCTTATATATATATATATAAAGCTCTAGAGTTCGCAACATTGGTTTGATCGCTACCAAACTCGATATTACATCGATACCGTAAAAAGAAAGATCAAATTCGTTAACGGCAGAAATCGGACCACTTTATAATCTATAAATTTACATGCTTGTTACAGTTATTGTTATTATTATTTATTAACGACCACTTTTTGCAACTAAGGCAAATTGGGACGGGATATATACTGGTTACCACCCTTTTCTAGCCAGGGCGGGATTTAGGATTTTATTTAATGAATTTCGTTACTAAATAAATTCCCTTGCCCAGGCGGGAATCGAACTCGCCTCTCTAGGATTACCATGTGAGATTAAAGGCAACGCTTTAACCACATGGGTAACCTGAGCCCCCTTGTTACAGTTAACACCACCGTGAATATTAAGAGGAGAAATAAAAATGATAACGAGAAATCTTTCAGCCAATTTACATTATAATAACCTTCAAAACAGGAAGCACCTGAATTGTAAAAAAAACAGGTCAACCAACCTTTCAGAGCTTAATAAATAGATAAAAAATTCTTGCCGGAAGGATAAACAATTACTGAAATATATGTGAATATAATATGTTAATTTTATTCAAAACTATTCACTTAAAATCTAGTAAAGTAATAAAAAGACGGGGGGGGGGGGAGGGGGGAGCAACAGAAGGTTTTTGCATGAGTCTCATCTAGAAAACATTTTTGGAGCACAGAATTTGTTATGTTGGCTTGAAATTAGACGGTTCATGATATATTGACTTATTCCTAACGTGCGATGACAAAGAAGGGGGATTTACTGATTTATAAAAATCCAAATATCTCAGTTAATATTAATGATATAGAAAATATTTATATAACAACAGTTATAGGTTAATTAAATTTACAATAAAATTGGCTCTATAACATTATTAAATCCGACTGATAATAACGAAGAGGTTTCAAATTTTCAAAATTCCCCCCTCTAAACCCGCCTCCCACTGGTCCGATTTCAGCCATTAACGAACTTGATCTGTCTTTTTACATAAAACGTTTAAATATCGAGTTTGGTAACGATCTAACCAAAATTGCGACCTCTAGAGCGTTAACAGACTAATATATATACATCGTCATCCACTGGGTAGGATCGATGGAAATTTGAAGAAATTTTTCGAAAATGCCGTCATTAGTACGGCCTCAATAGCAGATTTTCCTTAAGGGAAAACTGCTAAAAACATTCGCTGGAAGACTATAGTTGAAATTATGAACAGAGATAGAGCCATTGACATCCGTATTTATAATGTATAACTAGACAAAATATAAGGAAGATATTCACAATATGAATAGGAATTATCAGTAGTTATAGTGTCCTGCTAATCCCCTCGCCTGTTAGAATACTACAATAGTTGGTAGGAGCTGTTAGAAAGGGCCAAGGATGTTGAAAGAGCCGCCATTAAAGAGGGGGCATGAGAGAGGATTTGTAAATAGACGAAGGGGCAGGCAGGTTGCCTTAGGACAGAGACACAGAGGCTGATGGATGCTAGTGGCTATCAGCTGTTATCAGCAGCCTTTCTCAGACCCCCTACATTCTGCGGGAGCATCAATCAACTAGAGGCATTAACCTATTTTCGGGCAGAAACCACTGCCCCAACCTTCAACATAACCACCCTTCATCAACTCATCCTAAGCACAATCCAGGAAATTATTCTCTCGCAACAACTAAAAATTCTTGTACAGAATCTTTAAATCCTCTCAAGCTACTCCAGTAGAGCTGAAATTATTCTTTGGACCAACTACAATACATAAATTCACCAATTTTCTCTTAACTGAATTTTGAAGAGATTATATTAATTTGTAATAATTCGACTTATTAGCTATGTATGTAAATTTAATGAAAAATGACCTAAAAATGAGTATTCCATTTTTAGACCATGACGAAAATTGTCCACACCTTTATAAGAAACAGTATTGACAGAACTGATAAGAGCATTTAAACTAATAAATTGATACATGAACAATTGCATTAATAATTCAAATTAAAAAAGTTGCAAATGTTTTATTATTGCTTACATCCAAGCCTCTTATATTAGACTCTTCTCTTATAAGACATTTCTCTTCTGATTATTGTTTGTTGGCCGTACCCATTCTAAAGATTATAAAAAGTAAAAACTAGTTTTTGGGCCAAAATTTCTGCAACTGAAGAAGTCGATGTACTGGTTGCTAGTATAGAAAATTCTTGATTCCACCAATCCTAGGAACACATGGAGAATATATAAAAAATAGTAATTCGTAAAAGTATAAAAATAACTCTCAAGACAATAAAGAGTCTGGTCAGGAGAGCTCCAATAAAAATTAAATAATAAATATAAAAGGAAAATATCACACGTTTCCCATTTATGTGCGTGTGCGTGAGTGTGTGTGCCCGTGTAGTTAGGAATTAGAAAACTATAGTAATGAAGGTTAATTGTGTGGTTGCCCAATTAAAAACGTCCGTCAAACAGGGGCTGCGTAAACTAAGCAGATTTCTCAAGTGTGCCACGTATTTGCATTTATCTAAAATAAGTAAAAGTCCAATGAGAATATATGCCAATATTTGGCATTTAAGCTTCAAATAATGTGCTTCATAATATAACAGCTTATTGTTAATATGACATGAGTAGGAGTGAGGGTTTACTGGAGGCCAAAAACTCGAAAATGCTAATATCTCCGTTAATAATCAACGTATTGAACGAACGTACATAACAACATTTATAGAACATTATATTTGCAATAAGATTGTTTATATAAAATTTCTCGATCCGACGCATAATAACAGAGATATTACACATTTTCGAAATACCTCCCATCTTACGCCCCTCTCCCACTGGTCGGATTTGAGCTATTAACGAACTTGTTCTTTGGTTTTACACAAAACGATTAAATATAGAAATTGAAAACGATTAAACAAAAATTGCGACCGCTAGAGCAGAAACACACAAATATATATATATATATATATAAATATATATATATATATATAGATATATATATATATATATATACACACACATACAATTTTGAACGGACCTCATTTTTGTCATCTAATAGGTAGGATCGATGGACATTTGAAGACATTTTTCTAAAATCGCGTCATGAGTATAACCTGAATAGCTGATTTCCCTTAGGGAAAATCTACTAAAACATATGGGGCCCCAAATCCATAGTCTCCCAAATGATGGACTAAAAAAAATTGTCCATGTTGTGTAAAAATTGGTGGATTAGAATTTCACCGCAGACTCATAATTATTTTAAAATAAAATACACAATTTCCCTAACATTTATAACTTAGCATTTGGAATAATGTGAGTGAGCTAGGATTGCAGAGATCTACCAAAGCGATGTACACGAGATTTCCATTACAGCTATGAAAGGGGACAATAATATCCATTGGGAAATATCAATTCTAGTATACACAATCCATTCAATTAAAAGACCATCCCATAGAACAATATCCTCTACAATTTCCCAGTAAATGAAAGAACAACAAAGAAAAAATGGAGGCAGGGGGAACTTTCTATGGCATGAAAAGATGACAGATTTTATACACGTGAAAATGCATGATCAATTTCTTACATAGGCACATTAATAATACAGAATCAAAGAATTTATTAGTAATGCAACTCCTGGTTCGGTGCTAATCAGATATTAGTATATTTATTCATTCATTTCATTGCCAGGTAATGTGCAAAAACGTAATATTAATAATTTTAGCAGATTTCACGTAAGGGAAATCGGCTATTGAAGTCTCACTCATGATGCAATTTTTGAAAAATTTCCTCAAATGTACATAGATCCTATTTAGGAGATGACGAAAATGAGGTCCGTTCAAAATTATATATATATTTGTCTGTTAAATCTCTAGCGCTAACAATTTTTGTTTGATCATTAACCAAACTCCATATTTAATCCTTTTATGTAAAAAGGAAGCTCAAGTTCGTGAAATCGGAAGAGTGGGAGATGGGGTTTAGAGGGAGGGAATTTTGAAAATTCGAAATATCTCTGCTACTATACGCCGCATCTAAAAATTGTATAAAACCAATCTCATTGCAAATTAAATGATCTGTAAATATTGTTCTATACATATTTGCTGTATCATGAATATTAACCGAGATATTTGGATTTTATAGTTTCCCCACTCCTACTAATGTTATATTAATAATAAGCTGTTATATCATGAACCTCTTCATTACAAGGTCAAATAAGGAATATTGTTTTCATTGAACTTTTACTTTGAGAGATATACGTATGCAAATACGTTCTGTTGACACCCCCCCTTTTGTTTTCGGTTTTCTAAAATGTAAGCAATTGAGATTAAATTTATTCTGATTCATTACAAATTACAACACTAGCTGTAGTAAATAGTTTTCAATAAAATGAATATGTTATATTAAGATATATTTCATTAATGGTTTTTATTTCCGGTCTAGAATTCATGTTCGCTGGACTGTTTGTTTAGAATTCAGACGCTTACCGTTGTAGAGTTATTAACTTCTAACTGAAAGATTTCTCATTGCCGTTTGTATTTATTCACTTAATAAAGTTATTCACGGTCGTGTTACCAGTATGTATATTTATCTATTGTAAACCTTTGCTTGGGAAATGTGCTTAGTTAGATTACGCATCCCCTGCGTGACGGCCTTTATATGTATATATATATTATATATAAATATATGGCTAATTATATATGGGCCCTAGAAAGACTCTTTTAATATAGCTAACTTAAATTCTCAGGTTAACCTCGTTGGAGGTTCGCTCCCCATGGATTCACTGAACATATTACAAGGTACTCGGTGTCAACCACTGCTATTCTATGCAGTCTGACTTCCCAATCGAAGTTAACTCTACCTCAATGGTTAATACACTCAGCCTCTACCTCATTCACATGGAAGGCTCAGCCATAGTTGGTAGTCGAACTATCTATCCTATCACACTCAACGTTCCAATTAGAGAGTGCTCTTTCTGCTTTTATAAGTGCAATTTGTTCTCAAACCCGCCAACTTAGGAATGCGTTATTCACATCATATACTACTTAGAACCCATTTCTACAATCCAAATTTTCTTTCTTGACATCCAATTGAGGTACCTCATTCATGCAGTTCTGGAAGTCGCGACTGCGAGTTTGAGTTCTATTTCTGTCTATTTCATCATACGCGGAATACGTTAACCCACTCTCCTATTTCATTCTAATCAGGACAAGCACTAATTTACACTTATTAACATGCGGTCCTTAAATCAACCAGCTTCAAATATAATTCTATAGTGTTCCTTCCTAGCGGAAATACTCCACAACTACTCGTTGTTGGTTTGATACTAGTGTATATGCTCGACAACAATATTTCATCTTGAACACTGATGAGAGCGAATCGCTTTTTAACACTTAACATTGTGTAATGTGGCCCAGGAATACTTCCTCTCATTAAGTACATTTCATAATTCATTTTCGCGCTGATCCTAGGCTATTATCCACTTGCAGCATTATTATTTAATTCCGTTTATGCTGGTGTTGAGTTCAAACTATACAAAAAAAGCATAAGCCACATCATTATTAGTATAGATCTCTCTATTATGAACACTTTATTCAAACATCAAAGGAAGACACAGGTAAGAGTTGCACATTAAGGCGTTGGTAATTATACTCTTGAAAATGTTTGACCCGTGTATTTGATTCCCAACTGAGCAAGAGAAATTTATTTAGCGATAGACTCAATAGATAAAATTGCTAAACCCCAACCTGGCAAAGGGCGAACAACAACGTTAGCGGAAATTATTTTGTGAGATATAAACAATAAAAACATATATTGAAGATATTTAAATACATCATTGTGGAAGTTTGGTACTTAAATAGAAGCACTATTAGCAGTAAAATAAATATTAACTTCACACTAGCCAAATCGAATTATTTGCAAATCAAAGGTATATAAACATTAATGTGTTTCATAATTTCACAAGAGGACATATTATTACTGATACAATAAACGTGTTTGTATTCAATGTAACAACAGAGGTTGTTTGTGTCTTTAACAAGGCATATACGCAAATGTAAACATTCATTGGTGTATATGAAACCAGACAATCTGCTACAATGTATGCTCTCATTTAGAGGTTGAGCCATATTATATATTACTGTTTAAATATAACAAAATAATGATAGGAGTCAGTACCTGTAATCTGATCTGTCATGGTCGAATCCTTAAAATAAAAATAATAATAATCCCAATGATATTCGTCGATGAATGAAGATAGGCAATGATACCACTAATGTATTTAAATATGGCACATCGTCACGCATGGTACTCTAGAGCTGGTAGACTGTTTAGCTTTGTTTTTGACCTTACAAAAACATTAGGCAAAGGAGTTGAGCCTCACGGTTAAAATATTGCCCATAAAATAAAATTAAATTCCCTCCGGAATGGTGGGCTGGCTAAAATGATTCTATTAAGGTTAAAGTGTTTTCGCTAATGTTTTAATGGCCTCCCAGAGAGAGCCGGTGTCTCCGCGATAGGATTATAGGAAACTCAATTCCGTACAATTTATCGGCAACTAAAGGCGTCTGGGGGAAGCAATCCTAAGCAGTACTGACTCAAGGGGAAGGACCTCAGTCTCTGACGTTTATTCCGATAGTAATTTTCATCGGAGGCGATTTCATTTGGAAAATAGGACTTGCCAGTATTGAATTAATGCCCACCGCAATTAATTGCAGGCTCTATTGACAATGCACCGCCTTAATAATGATTCAGATATGTCATTTTAATTAGTCACAATCGCATGAATTTTACGTCGTTCGTTGTGGCTTTTGTACGTTCAAGCCTTAGTTATGCTCCATATAAATATAATGGCATGAAGAGCTTGGGTAAGAATATATTACATCTTCCTTCCTAATGCCAAAGTTTTTATTTATAACCATTAACCGCATATATTCAATCAATTATTTCTTCTTTGTGACAAATGGCCTAACGTCTGTGTTATCACATTTCCAATAGATCACTAAAGAATAATAACACACATAAGCTATTAATTTATGCTTTTGATGATAAGAACATGGAACTTCCTTGAGAATAAATTCACATACGATGTTGATTTAATGAATGATATTATGACCTTTGGAAATACTAAATATATACCTTTATTACTTATAATTTCCGCATGTGTTCAAGAAAATTGAGCTTGTCACCAATTTGTAGCTAGCCAAGTTATGCATAATGTTTGCTTTTGCAGTTAGAATTATGCACGAAAAATTGTAACTTAGAAACCTAACGTTCATAAATATTCCAAGGATGTACGCAAAAAAGAAGAATCACTAGATGTGATGATAATTAATTAAAATGAAAAAAAAAACATTTATAGGGACCTTTATTCTTATTTTAAAGAAGTGAATAATGAGATTCGCAAATACTAGGGCGAATGGCTACTTCTTGTGCGTCTAAAACGACGTGGACAAACCACAGAAAGAATATAAGTGTGATTGTAAGAGAATCCTTATTGACTCAAAATTGAGGTGAGAAGCTTTACCTATCTTCTATATTGGGCAGTACCTTGGTCAATCCTCAAGTGGCCGCACCTACTCATCATTGAAATAGGTAATTATAACAATCAAAGCACTGCAAGGTACGTGCACAAACGAACTAAGCACATTTTACTCTAACACAAGAACCTGATTGAATAAAAGTCCAGAAGGCTAGGCTAAAGACATCTTAAATGATCATAAGAAAGTGTACTTGTTAGTATTATCAGCTCATAAGATCACTTAAATTTGTAAATTTTTAAAATAACTGAAACTCACTAAGTTGCAATATGACTGCCTACTATTTTTCAATTACATTTACAACAATCTTCTACTTAAATAGAAAATTTTATTTTATGTTTCTTTTTGTAAAATTGCAGTGGTCAGAAGGAATACTATGCATTGTTTTGTAAATTTCTTGTTATTCAATAAAAAAAAATAATAAATTAAAAAAAAAAGTGGGCGCCCTTTGAAAGCTACTTGATCTAGCCTGGGAACCTCACAGATCTACTACAGTTTCGACAAGAATTTACATGAACTATAAATTGTAGGAACCCATTTTAGGCGTTTGAATGTTCATTTCAAAGTGAAAGCACCATTAATAAATAACAATAAATATATTGTATTTATTTAACAGTAAAGAATTTCGTTTAATTTTATATAAACAAAACGGACATCTGGTAAGCAGCCTTTAAAAAAATCCTTTTGAGAAAATTGATTATCTTACAGTCCATATTCCATGAAAGAAGCATTAATAAAAACATATTCTTAGATGTAAACTATTTTCAGTGTTCGAAAAACCTGGAGGCCAGTGGGGAATCAGCACATGATCCGGATACCGAGGTCTACAGAATGTGTCCCGATTCCTCTTAAAAATGCTACAGGAAGCATAAAATGTCACTACAAAAACATCAATACAGTGACTATAGAACGGGCATTTAACGGGGATTTTAGGATTAATATGATTTGGGCAATAAACAACTAGGTTATTATGCCCTCTATAGTAGTATAATGCTGTTAGCAAGTCCCTGTTTTACTCTATGTCTTAAATAATGTCAACTAATATATTGTAAATACTCCTCTTGTCCATATCCTAAGGGTATTAAATTCACTAATTTTCTATACAATTATTTCTTAACCAAATCTATAAATACATTTTTATTTATTTATATTTACTTAAAGATGTGTGCTAGTAACACGAGTTACGTTGTACCTATTTAAACTTCTTACTACTGGCTTAATATTTTTAACTGCCTTTATATTTGGCCAATAATTAATAATTATTGTACATTTCTCAATATTGGCAATATACTTACTTATTCCATGTAATAGTAGTATATACACTTTTTTCATTATATATTATATTACATAAACATATATTTTCTCCCTTACAAGTAAATATTTCCAACTGACATTATAATTAGCCAATACTACAATTTACTTTTAAAGTCTGTATTTTTTCCTGTTTTTTTATTTATTTATTTTATTTTTTTTTTTTTTTTGCAAGTAATTAAAATCATCAATTTATCACACACTTACTCATACATACACTTACTGCATTCTTTTTTATATATATTTTTTTAATATACAAATAAATAGATAAAAGCCAACTTGGATTATCAGAATTCCTGCAAGTCCAAGAATCTAGCCTCCCTCATCTTCGCCCTCATAGCTTTTGATAGGTAAACGGTAAGAACAGGAACTACTAAATGAATCTGTTTGACAAACGAAAAACCATTTCCCTACGCTCTGACGGTAATTTGGCTTATGTTATTTTAATGCTTAAATAGTAAATAAGACATTATTAATTTATTATATTTTAATTATAACTATGTTTTTAAATATATGTGTTATTGTTATAAATTTTATAATGTTATTGACTGTTTTGTTATATGACCAATTATGCACATTTAAAAAATAGTTTTTAAACTCCTTAATCATGGGGTTTTATTGTTTGTAGCTCTGAGGATGGGAATTTCATTCCCGAAAGCGCTAAGCGTTTTTAAGAAATAAATTGTGAGGAGCCACAAAAAAAAAAAGTGTTTCTGATTAACCTGATTCATCACTCTCACCACTAGCTAAAAATAAATATGAAAACCCATTTGTTTGGATACCTAACTCAACTGGTCAAGAGCTCTTATAAGCAACCACTACACGAATGTCGTGCGAACAAAACATCATTCATAGCACTGATCGAAGTGAATGACTAAGATAAAAGGAAAGCAATATTTTTTGAGCCGCCGGGAGTAGCTTCGTGAAAGGTTTAATAAAAGAAATGGTTGAAGTGTGAGGAAAGATTGGCTGTAGAGGGGAGCCAAATTGGTGCAATAAATTCCGTGCAGAGAGGACATTCGTTAGCCCTGTAGAAGGGTTGTGTTTGTTCTCGTTAACCAATGTATGGCAGGCTCCCTCTATGGATTGGCAGATTCTGAAAGATTGTCCACCATCAGCCCCTACATGCCCTCAATAACTCAAACATAATTTAATTCCCATTTGAGGGAGCAATTGTATAATAAGATATTATATAAAAAAAATTTAAAAAATCTACTATCAAATACAAGCATTTTGTACATAGGTATTTTATTATTATTATTTATTAAAGTCCAACTAAGGCTAATTGGGACAGGTTTTCTACAAGATACCACCTATTTCACTTGGGATGTTATTTAATGAATTCCGTCACTAAACAATTTCCTTTGCCCAGGCGAGAATCGAACTCGCCACTCTAGGTTTACCATTAAGATTAAGGCCACATTGATTTTCAGACACATGATAATTAACATCACGGTGACAATTTTTGGTCGATTTTTATCATGTCATATTTCTTCAAAAATTGAATTTTTGTATCCATTTTGCAGGAAGCCGAATCATCAACTAACTAAAGTATGACTTGATTATTACAATATATAGAGTTTAAATAAAAGCAAGCAAACTCCACCTATTTCAGAGAGGGGGCACACAAGAGACAACTTTCTCATCTACCGTGACGAGTAATTTTAAGTTGTTTCATTTAAATTATATTTCGAATAAGAAATATTTTATTAAACAAATTTTCTGGGCATTTGAGGAAAACAGCATTGCTTTGTTTTTCATTTTATTTATAGAAAAAAATTATTAAGGTGATTGCTTTAGAATGTTCGTTGACATTTCCTTTACGTCAGCATTGTTTTTAGAACCGAATCTTCAAAAATAACAAAGGCAGAGCAAACTAAATTAAGTTTCCGCGTGTAGGAACTACTTACGGTGGCATCCCTGTAAATCGTGCCAGAACAGGTTAAATCCTCTGCACATGCAATCTCTATGTCTCCTTTTTCAATTACTCTTTCTAAACAAGACTTGAAACAAGCTGTGTATGAGTTGGTATAATAGAGTGAGAATCACATTAGAGTGGGAGTTGAAATTTGATCTTTAGTGCTAACTGAAACGGTTAAATATCGAGCGTGGTATATAGATTAAGTAAACATCTTCCAAACAAGAACATAAAATCTTAATTGAAAATGTCATCACTCAACGAATTTGCATGTATTTCGAATAATAAAGGGCTCTTGAAAACAATAGTTGGCATTTAAGTTTAGAATAAATTGGTTCATGATATAACAGCAGCGTGTTAATATAACAAGAGTGGGAGTGTGGGTTTACTGAGGGCTAAAAATTACAACATCCAAATATCTCGGTTAATATTCATGATGAGAAAATATGTACATAACAACATTTATAGGAAATAACATTTTCAATAACGTTGGTCATATACACTTTTTTCGATCTGAGGTATAATAACGAAAATATTTCAATATTCCTCCCCTCTAAACTCCCTTCCACACAGTCCCAATTCAGCCGTTAACGAACTAGATCTTTCGTTTTGCATAAAACGCTTATATTTTGAGTTTGGTCATGATTAAGTGAATTAATTAAGTGAAATAATTTAACTATAGATAACCTGTGGACTAGGTTTTATTAGACAAAAATGTGTCACATGTTGACTGAACAAAATCACTCTCTACACTAAATGAGGTTTGGTTAAATAACATGTGTTAATTAAAACAATCGAATAATAAACAATATATCATTTTCCCCCACCAACATAAAAGTCCTGGAGATAAGCTGGAGGGCGACGATTTCTAGAGCTGCGCCTGAGAGCTGGGGGAGGGGGTGACGGCTGAGCCACCGGGCTTGGTTCATCTACTTGATTTCTGGGTGAAGTAGGTTCACCTCCTGATTCTTCATTTTCTAGCAAGCCCTGGTCCTGGTTCAAATTGGAGTCCATATGTTGTAGCTGGGTATCCTCTTGTCTAGCTCCTTCACTGTTATATGTAGGGGTTGGGGCCAAGTGCCTCGTAGATACAGTAGTCTCTCGTCCGTCTGCCAGTCTGACATGGGCGTACTCCGGGTTCGCCTCTAGAAGAGTCACTTCATCCACCAGCGGTTCGTACTTGGACTGTCTGACGTTTCTACGAAGAAGCACTGGGCCAGGTGTGAGAAGCCAGGAGGGAGTGGAACTACCATTACCCGATTTCCTGGGGTGCTTGAACATCCGTTCGTGAGGAGTCTCGTTCGTAGCGGTGCACAGAAGAGAACGGATAGCATGAAGAGCATCGTCGACGACAAGCTCCCACTGATGAGTCCTTAATTGCTTTGTTCTGAGAGCTAATTCAATGGTCTTCCAGACTGTGCCCACGAATTTTTCTGCTTGCCCATTCCGTGGTCCGACTTGTAGCTATCCCATTGGTGGTTAAAAATGTTTTTAGTTCGTGAGACATGAAGGAAGATCCCCTATCAGTATGTATATAACATGGTAGTCCAAATATAGCAAATAAAAATTGTAATTTATTTTTAACAGTCGATGCTGAAAGGTCATGACAAGGAAATGCGAAGGGGTATCTGGAGAACTCGTCAACTATAATCAGGAGGTAACGGTTTCTTGTATTGGTTGGTAGTGGTCCTTTAAAGTCTATGTTAAGTCGCTCCAATGGTCGTGTCGCCTTTATAAGATGCCCTTCTTGCTTATTGAACCTCGGTTTCAGCTCAGCACAGATCTTGCATGACGTCGTTACTTTCCTAATGTCTTCCAGCGAGTAAGGCAAATTCTTTATTTTTACCCAATGATTCAATCGAGTGACTCCGGGATGACATAGTTCTTGGTGAAGTTCTTTGAGCTTGTTAAAATTACATCCGATCGCCGAACATATTCTTGACAACGCGTCTGCTGCTTCATTCTGACGTCCCGGTCTGTATACAATTTCATAATCGAAGCAGGATAGTTCAAGACGCCAACGCAAGATTTTCTCGTTCTTGACTTTGCCAGGTTGTTTGCCATCGAACATAAAAGACACGGACTTTTGATCTGTAATAAGCCTAAAGTGCCTCCCTAGTAGATAGTGACGCCACTTTCTTGCTGCCTCTACTATCGCGTAGGCTTCTTTCTCCACCGATGAATGTCGTCGTTCGGAATGGTTGAGAGTTCTAGAGAAAAATGCTACAGGTCGACCGTTCTGCGAAAGTGTAGCTCCTATTGCATGTTCAGAAGCATCTGTTTCAACTGTAAAGACGGCTTCTTCATCAATAGCACTGACTAAAGCGTTTTCTATGTCTGATTTTAGTATTTCAAAAGTTTGAGCTGCTCGATTATTCATGGGAAACGGACTTGATGTCAAAATGTTAATTTTCTGAGAAAACTGAGGAATGAAATTAGAAAAGTGTGAAAACATTCCCATTGCTCTCTTCAAGGTGGCTGCATTCGTAGGTAGGGGTAGCTCACGTAAGGATTGGAGACGGTCCGGATCAGGGCGTATTCTTTTATTGCTTACGACAAACCCGAGTAATTTTATCGAACGGACGGAGAAAATACTTTTTTGTTCATTGATTGTCAGACCATATTTTTCTACAGCTTTTAAAAATTTCCTCAGGTTTGCGTCATGTTCCGCTTGATCCTTCCCACATACCGTTATGTCGTCCAAATATGCATAGACTCCCGTAAGTCCTTCTCGAGTAATTATGTTATGGATCGTCCGTTGAAAGCAAGCAACTGCATTTCGTGGGCCAAATGGAATGCTCCGGAACTGCCACAATTTGCCAGCGGCTTCGAACGCTGTAAATGGCTTATCTTCGTCCGTTATCTGTATTTGGTGATACGCACTTTTGAGGTCGATAGAGCTGAAGACTTCGTAGCCCGCTACGGTGTTCACGATATCGTCAATTCTCGGTAAGGGATACGCATCAAGTTGTGTATATCTGTTAATTGTTTGTGAATAATCGATCACCATGCGCCGTTTGTGATTCTCTGTCTGCGTAACGAGGACCTGAGCTCTCCAAGGGGAATAACTTTCCTCAATTATGCCATCTTTCAATAGTTTTTGCACTTCTAGTTCGATAAACTTGGCATCGGAGGTAGAGTGACGTCGAGACTTAATCGCAATAGGCTTCACATCGCGCAGGACGTTTCTAAATAGTCTTACTGGCTCAACACTCGCCATGGTAAGCCCACAGACATTGAGAGGGTCCCGCGATCCCCCAAATTTAATTTCGATAGACGAATGACTACTTAGAACATCGTGCCCTAGGATGGCGTCTGCACAAAGATCAGAGAGAATATTGAGTGTTACTCCGGGGTAGAAATGATCTTCTATCTTCAAATCTACTATTCAAGCCTTATTAATTGTGGAATTCAGAGTAGTAGACGCCATGGATACCGTTAAATGAGTTGGTAAGATTGTGGCTCTCAACTGCCTAGCTTTCTGTTCTGAAATGAAGCTAAGTGAACTCCCTGTATCTATAAGAGCCCGGGCTTTTATTCCGTTTATTTTAACTGGAATGATAGCTTTCCTGAGACAAGAATGGGTCGATGCGGACACGGCAGCACTTGTGGGCTTTTGGCACCGACAGCCCTTGACAAAATTCCTTCGAGAGTTACGACAAACTTTGGCGAAGTGGCTAATCTTGTTACAGGCCTTACAGATCTGTTCACGGGCAGGGCAAGAGGTCCTCAGGTGGTAGTCGTACCCGCAGAAGTGGCACTTCTTTTTAGCAGCAGCTGCAACCTTCCCGGAGTTGCCCCCTGAGGACTGAGAAGAGGACCTAGACGAGTGTAGGGAAGGCTTGGATGAACGGACTGAGGAATTAGACGAGCGTATGGAGTCCCTGGGGCCCGCCCTCTGGGACCGGACTGCGTTGACCGACTGTTCTTGGTACTGAAGGGACTGTTCTATTGCCGACTCTAGGGCCTTTGATTGTCTCGAGGCTTCATCAAGGGTAAGGTTAGGACTCTCTAATAATCTTTGGCGTATGTTGGACTCACGGAGGCCAGCAATGAAAGCGTCTCTTATGCAATCATTACGGTTAGTCTCGGCCGTAACGGCTTTGAAATTGCAGTCTTTGCTAAGTAGCTTTAACGCTTCTAAATATTTTGTAACTGATTCGCCAGATTGTTGCCGCCTAGTCGCTAACTTGTGACGAGCAAAAACTTCGTTCACCGACTTTGTAAATGTGCTCTTTAGGACGGCAATGGCATCATTGTAAGTACCGCATTCGTTAATTAACTCGTAAACGACCGGAGATACGTGATTTACCAGTATGCGTAATTTCTCGTTGTCACTTACTTGGTAAGTTAGCAGGAAGTTTTGAAACGTCTTGTACCAGTGGTTCTATTCAAGTGATGCAGTTTGTGAATCCGCTTCGATTGCAAGCCGCTCCGGTCGAAGTAATTTATCCATAGTCTTAACAATTTTTTTTTTGTCTAATAAATTGAAATAATTTAACTATAGATAACCTGTGGACTAGGTTTTATTAGACAAAAATGTGTCACATGTTGACTGAACAAAATCACTCTCTACACTAAATGAGGTTTGGTTAAATAACATGTGTTAATTAAAACAATCGAATAATAAACAATATATCAATATAGTCCTATTATTTCGCAGTAAAAAAAAAATGTTCTAACTCATAAACTCATTTGAATTAGTCTTGGTCAACTTCATTTGTATTAACATAGTTTAAAATTACATACAGAAGTAAATATCTGGTTTAGCTACGTCCGAAATTTTTAATTCCTTATCAGTGTTCTGCAAGGGCGAACTGGCCTTATTGACATAACTAGGAGCTATTGTCGACATCCTGAGCCATTGTAGGAGGAAGGAGGGACCGGCCAAGGGGAAAATTACCCCCCACCCCGACTCTACAGGGCTACCAAGTCCCAGGGCTATCATTATTTCTCTGAATGCTCAACTCGATTTAGAATCGATTATTGTTCCCTGCCCGAATCGCTAATTATACTTACTTACTTGCCATTTATAGCTTTCAACAATGTTTGTGTATGCAAATGTTGTATACTAGTTCCGACTGTATGATCCCAATTTCTTGAATTAGTTTTAAAACATTACTTTTATCATTATCAAAATATAAAACTAGGTCAACTATTGTTATATATTAACGTCCACGTCCACTTTATGCAACTGTGGTTGACAGTTGAGACGGTCTACCTTCAGATTACTACCCACTCCTAGATATAGTATGACGAAGGAGTTTAATTTATGAGTTAACATGTTTTAATGACTTTGCCTGTGACTATTTATAACAGGGGTTTGATTGCTTTTATCTACTCATTCTGTAAATGAAGCCTAACACCCGGAAAGGGCAAACTATGCTTTAGAAAATTTACAATAGATGAGCGGTGACGTTTGCTTTAATCAACGAAAAGAAAGCTTAGAAAAGTGAAGGCGGGTTTTACAAATGGTGTATACAATTCTGTTCGAACGGAAGACTGCCCTTTTAAAAGGAAAAGGAAGGAAATGAAGTGACACAATTAAGTTATGTAAGCTTTATTAAGTTCAGGTCGTCAAGTTTGACAGTGCACAAGGTTAAAACAAATAACATAGACAACATCAAAGGCACTTTAAAATCACTGCTTCCTCATTTCGATAATTTAAACGCCTATCAAATCTAAAATTAGCATGAATCAACAAGGTAGGCTTCAATAATTTAAATTTGCCATAATGTATGTGTATTTAATTGAATAAACAGTTGAAGTAGCTTAGAACATAAGTGGCCAACCACTAAGTCATTTTATTCACGTAACGCTACAGGAAAACGGATACAAAAAAAAAACCTGTGTCTGATGCAAATATATGTATTAGTTTCAAACAAACATGATTTCAGAAGACCATCATCAAGTGCAAAAAAAAAAATATTCTAGTTAAAGTTTTCTGAAAAAGAAACTTAATCAAACAACTTTGAAATATATTCCCCCACTGTTAACCTATGTGTTAGTGACATAGAAAACTAAAAAAAAACGGAAATATCTCGGTTAATATTAAAGATAATGAAAACATGTACATAACAACATTTATAAAACATTACATTTGCAATAAGATTGGCGAGTTCTATTCCCGCCTGGGCAATAGAAATTTATTTAGTGACGGAATTCAGTAAATGAATTCCTTCGTCCCACCCTGGCTAGACAAGGGTGGCAACCTGTAGATAACCCGTACCAATTAGCCTTAGTTGCAAAAAATGGACGTTAATAAATAATTTAATTTAATTTGAACATTCCAAAGTTAAGATATAATATGCATATTAGAAGATTTCCCCTAAGGGAAATCAGCTATTTAGGTTATACTCATGACGGAATTTTCGAAATTTTTCTTCAAATGTCCATCGATCCTACCTAGTAGATGATGAAAATGAGGTCCGTTCAAAACTTTATATATATATATATATATATATATATATATATATATATATATATATATTTGTCTGTTACCGTTTTAGCGGTCACAATTTTTGTTTGATCGTTACCAAACTCGAATTTTAGTCGTTTTATATAAAAAGAAAGATCAAGTTCATTAATGGCTGAAATCGGACCAGTGGGAGGGGGTTTAGAGGGGGGATTTTCGAAAATTCGTAATATCTCCGTTACCATATGTCGGATCAAAGAATTGTATAGAACCAATCGTATTGTAAATTAAATTTAATATAAAAATTGTTCTAAATTTATTCTCTACCTTGAATATGTGGGTGAATCAAATATAAACGAGACTTTTCGCCTTTCGGGCACAGTAGTGGTGGGAGAACGTTCCCGCCTTTTTTGTTGTTGGGTAGGTTAGTCAGGAGTAGGGGATGCACGTGATCTCGCCACCTCGATCGTCTCGGTGTCCACCGTGACGATGTTGGAGGAAGAGGTACCCCCGTCGACTGCGCAACGTGTCGTACTTAAGTATCTCGCCGCAGAAGGTGTAAAACCGGCCGAAATCTTGAGGAGATTGACTGCACAGTTCGGGGAAAAGACACTTTCGCGAGCCAGAGTGTTTGCATGCCATAAACAGTTTGTGGGGGGTCGTGATCGTGTTGAAAATCCGACTTGCATATCGCCGCAAAAGACGAGACCTACCGATCAGAGAAGTGGTTCTTCTCCATGACTATGCTCGCCCCCATACAGCAGCCATGACTAGGGAAAAATTGGAGCAACTGGGGTGGGAGACACTCGAACACCCTCCTTACAGTCCAGACCTGTCACCCTGTGACTTTCATGTGTTTGGCCCTCTCAAGGAAGCTTTAGGAGGCGAAAGATTCGACAGTGATGGTGAGGCTGAAGCCTATTGCGCAATTGGCTGCAGACACGACCTGCATCTTTCTACATGGAAGGAATTGGAAAGCTACCAATCCGTTGGGAAAAATGTGTTTCCAAGTCAGGGGATTATGTAGAAAAATAAGCTATATTATTTTTTGCGTTTAAAATTAAAATAAATTAAAAAAAAAAAAGTCTCGTTTATATTTGATTCACCTAATATTAACCGAAATATTTGCATTTTTATTAAATCTGGGCGGCTAAGGACGAGGGACTTTCCTACCAAAAGCTAGTTCGGCCGTTTACTTAACTCCTCGGCTCTCGTGTAATTTCTCTATTGTATAACTTCACGTGGGAAATCTGCTTAGTTTACGCAGCCCTTGCGTGGCGGACTTTTTTTTACACTAGTCTACACTGCAAACCGCCATATACCACTATACAGGAATAAGTTCCAGCAAGCACGTTCATTTTATTGATTATTATAAATTATGTACAGGCAGAAGCAAATTAAAATCCATAAGAAAGAAAAAGTAGGTATAAAAAGGAAACGTCCTATTGCGATAGAATGGATCAGTGGGCAAAGTAAACATTTTATCGGTCTGCCATGGGAAGTGACAGGGGTTTAAGAGAGGATATTTAACAAGCTCTCTGGAGTGGGGCAAGGCGAGGAGGGACGGTTGGCCACCTGGAAAATTAGTAGCTACTAAACTGGAAGCGAATTTCCACTCACTGAGCTTCAGGCCAACTCTTAAGGTTCCCCTCTAGCTATGACTTCTCACTTGACTTTAGCTATACTGAGATTAGTGCAATGTGTCTATCACATCTTCACGTGTACAGGTCTGTACTCATTTAGATACAAGACATACACTTTTAAAAACGTAAATAACTGTCACGACAAAAAAATGTCTCATAAAGAAACGTTTCTCTTAATAAAGTGGGAAAAAACATGCTCACTCGGAACTAAAATATAGTAGTGACAAGCAAATTAAAAGTTTTAAAACCCACAAACCGATATTTTTCATTAATAGAGATATAAGAGCCCATCATAATAAATTAAAAATAATTCTTTATACATTTCTTAACTTCTGTCTATTTATGCATTTGTAGAAAAAACTGGTTTATGAAAAGAAAGTAAACCTTCAAGAGGAAACCAATAAAAAGCTGGCCTTCCTTCTACAAAGAGTATATTTAAGAGCAACAGAGCGCTTTCAGAGCAAAAGCTCTCATCAGTGCCGTTTCAGCACACAGAAAATGTAACAAATACTTACTCATTAAGGTTACAATTATATAGTATATGCTACAATTTTCCTTAATCTACAAAATTATTAAAAACAGTCAACAGGATAAAAGATTTTGGTCAATATAGTAAAATACTATATAAACTGGAATGAAGCCTATTTTTCATAATAAGATAAAAACAGCAGAGTCGAAAATCAATATACAAACAAGCGTTAACAACTAATAAATAGAGAGGGAAGGCTGCATTTTTAACTTTAACTCTTCTTTATCCGATTTCAGACCATTACTGAACTTTATATATATTTTTAATATTGTGTTCGGTAAAGATTAGGCCCAAACTCCGGGCATAGAAGTGCGACACACACACACACACACACACACACACACGAAACAACGGACATTATTTTCCTCATAACTTAAATAATTAACATCTAAGAAAACTTACAGGTGTTGTTGAATAGTGAAAGAGAGGGATAGCTTTATAGGTTACTTAAACTACAATCTGTTTGAACAACTGTTTCGGGGAATGAATTAATTAATATATAAAATGATAGGTAAGAGTTTCATAACGGAAACTCCTTGTTCTGACAATGTTGGTTGTGGAAATTGGGATGATCCAGTTGGATACGGCTGACCACGTGATCCTCCAATGTCCGCGTTTCAACGCCAAGCGTATTCGGCTAATGAGTGCTTTCTCATATATGAACTGGCCTCCTGAGAGCTACGACATGTTTGTAAACGACGCTGATAGATTTTCAGCCTTCAGGACATTTGCCCAAGAGGTGTTGAAAGAAAAGTAAAATTGAATTTATTTGTAAATTATATGTATAGTTTTATGTGAGTTTAGGCTAGTATTTAGGCTATAGGTATGTAGGTTAGTTAGTTAGGCTCTTGCTGCCACTTCTTTGAACAGAGGCAAAGGAGTCGCAGCTGCGGGTTCCCCTAGGACTTTTCGGACTTAAACTAAATTTTCCAAATGTTGCACTTTAATGCTTAGCCGTGCTCGGTGAGTTAGGCTAAGTTACCTGGCCCAATTTATGTATTCAAAATTTTATATCTCTTATTAAATGGAGACCGCTGGTATGGGGAAACCCAAAGGTACAGCGGGGGCAGAGGTGGAAAAAAAAAAAAAAAAAAAAAAAAAAGGATGGTCCAAGGACACCCCAAGTGAAGGCTACCTTGGACTGTAGTCATGAGGCAACATGTGTGAAGCACGGTGGTGGGATGGAGAAAGAATAGAAACCAGCGGACTACCCAGAAATCTTAATGATCTCGAAGAGTAACATATATACGTTTATGAGGCTTGACGTAGGATATTGGAGTGATTTGATTGACAACTGGGTCGACGGATCAAGGACATCGTAGAAAAGTGTGCCGATGATCAATACGTGACACTAAATAAAGTCATAATTAAATGTTCTATTGATATTCCAGAGAGGATGAGGGCAAAGGGTACTGCATTATGATATAGACGGTTGTGAATATATTATACAATTGCTTTGAATCTAAATAAAGCGATCAGGATACGGCATATATGAATATATTACTTTCTCAAAAATATTCTTCTCTTGTTGAATACAGTCTGGCATCCTAACATAACAACTGTTAGAGAAAATTATTGTTAGAGACCGTCAGTTACATTGAACTCTACAATGTGCGTTGAACAATGTAAAAGTTTATAGATATTAGGGTGTCAGTCATGTATCTTTGCAATAGTAATTGTGAATATATATTTCTTAATATTGTGTTCGGTAAAGATTAAGCCAAAACCCCGGGCATAGAAACGCGCGCGCAAGTATATATAAAATATTATAGGCAAATCACCTTCGATGTGGTGTCCATGAATAAATAAATAAAATATTAGGGTGTCAGACTTGTGTAAGTACAATAGTAATTATGGAGATGATTATTACTTTTTACTGAGCCCATTTAATAAATCTGTGAATAACTCTTCTTTACGCCAATAATTTACGAATTTTAACTTGAAAATTACCGAGTCATTGCAAAATAATAACACATAAAATTTGAGTATTTAATTATTCGAGTGAACAAATATATTTCTCCATAGAAATTCTCGTAGCTAAGAAAATAAGAGCCACAGTCACACAACCTCTGCAGATTACACTCTAGCTGAAATGATGTACTCACAATAGCGTTTCTCATTTTACTCAGTATTTCTCTCTAAGAAGGAGCCTATATCATTTGAAATTTAAATTGGACTTTAAAACGGTATAATATAAGTTTTATTCAAAAAACAAATGTCATTGCGAAATAATGAACAAAAAGTTTTTAATCATACTAGTAAAGAAGCTAATTTCTAATAGAAATGCACATAGCAATGTGGCATATTAGAGTTGTGAAAAAAAACTACTTGAGTATAAGCAGTTTACAAGACAAAATGTAAGGAGCACAAATATCAGAAAATAATGCTAGATTGGTAATACGGCGGTGGTAATATTTCAAAGCAAGAGGTAGTTAACAGGATTTAAAGAGCTGGAGTTTTACTTACAGTTAGGAAAATATTAAATATCAAGTTTAATAATTGAAAGCTTTATTATGACTGCAACTATATTCTAGAGCTCCATAAGTAAAATAAAGTCCGTCACGCAGGGGCTACGTAAACTAAGCAGATTTCCCACGTGAAGGTTTACAATAGAGAAATCTGCCTAATAACACCTGTAGTAGTAAGAAACCTCTAATCCTAAAACATTATTTAGGGCGTAATAACCCAGTAGTTTCTAGCCCCAAAAAAACAGTTAACCTAACCTCTAAACCTATTCACGAGGGACGAATAGTTATGGAAACGGCCACCAGAGCTCTCGGCGGAAAGTCCGAACATAGCCTACTGGTGACCACACGCAGAATACAAATGCAAATATCTCGGTTAATATTCAATATAGAGAATAAATGTATATAACAATATTTATAGTAAATTTAATTTGCAATAAGATTGATTCTGTACAATTTTTCGTTCCGACGTATAGTAACGACGATATTTCGAATTTTCGAAAATCTCCCCCTCTAAACCCCCCCTCCCACTAGTCCGATATCAGCCGTTAACGAACTTGATCTATCTTTTTACATAAAACGACTAAATATCGAGTTTGGTAACGATCAAACAAAAATTGCGACCGCTAGAGCGGTAACAGACAAATATATATATCTATATATATATAAAATTGTAACCTCTGTCTGTACATTGATTTTTTTCGCGAAATTTCACGATAACTTTTCGTTTCACATGTCATAGACACCATAACTGCATTTTGTTTCTTTGGTGTCTGTTTGTTTGTTTGTTTGTTTATTTGTTTGTTTGTTTGTTACCTTTTCACGCATAAACGGCTAAACCGAATTTTATGAAACTTGGTATGTATATTACTACTAGCCTAACTTAGACTTTAGGCTATATTAACATTCTCTAAGACGAACAGGAGTGGGGGTTATAAGGGAGGCCTGAAATTAAAATTAGCGATATTTCGTTTCCTAATGCTTTTTCAGCAAATATGCCCATAACAAAAGTTGTTTATTTTGTAATTTAAAGTAACTTTTGTTATATACACTTTTTTCGTATACTGAATTATAAACGAGATATACGCTGAAACCTATAGCGGAAGTGAACCATTTTATTTGGGACAAAAGACCCAACCGAAATAAATAAAACTCGGTATATGTATTAGCACTAACGCTTTAATTATAACAAGCCATGCCAACATTTCTAGGGACGGGCAGGAGTGGGGGTTATAAGGGAAGCCTGAAATTAAAAATAGCGATATTTCGTTTCCTATTGGTTTTTCCGCAAATATAAACATAACAAAAGTTGTTTATTTTGTTATTTGGAGTGACTTTTGTTATATACACTTTTGTCGTATACCTAAGTATAAATGAGTTATACGTTAAAACTTTAGCGGGCACTAACGGCTGAACCGAACTTAACAAAACTCGGTATGTCAATTAGCATTAATTCTTCCATGATTATAAGTTATATTAAAATTTTTAGGTTCGAACGGGAGGGGGGTTATAAGGGGGGCCTGAAATAAAAATTCACCATATTTACATGTATAAGAGACGGGAAATATAAAAATATCGAAGACTGTGATGCCTTATCGAACAAATAATTCTATTATTAGCAAATCCACGGCAAAGAAGGGTATCAATCCTAAACACTGGGACGGGTAAATGTCAAAATATTGTGCAAGGTAAAGCCTGCTAAAAAATACCATCACCATTCAGCCTCAAATGAATTCCCGGGCGAAGCCGGGTATCTGAGCTAGTAGATATATATATACAGTTTTGAACGGACCTCATTTTCGTCATCTCCTGGGTAGGATCGATGGACATTTGAAGAAAAATTTAGAAAATTCCGTCATGAGTACAACCTCAATAGCTGATTTCCCTTAAGGGAAATCTGCTAAAAGTCCGTCACGCGGGGGCTGCGTAAACTAAGCAGATTTCCCACGTGAAGTTTTAGAATAGAGAAATTTCAGAATAGAGAGTCAAACGGTTACAGGAACGGCTCGAACTAGTTCTTGACGGAAACTCACGACTAGACCCGAAATTAGCCGATCTCATTTCAGAAGCTGAAAACAGAAAAATGCAAATATCTCGGTTAATATTCAAGATACAGAAAAAATATATATATAACATTATTTATAGTAAATTCAATTTGTAATAAGATTGGTTCTATATAATTTTTCGATCCGACGTATAGTAACGGGGATATTTCGAATTTTCATTTTTTATAGAACCAATCTTATTGCAAATTAAATTTAATATAAATATTGTTCTATACATTTATTCTGTATCTTGAATATTAACCGAGATATTTGCATTTGTATTCTGTGTGTTGTCGCCAGGATCCGGATGTTCGGACTTTCCGCCGAGAGCTCTGGCGGCCGTTTCCTTAACTATTCGTTCCTCGTGAATAGGTTTAGAGGTTTCTTACTAGTACAGTTGTTATTAGGCAGATTTCTCTACTGTAAAACTTCACGTGGGAAATCTGCTTAGTTTACGCAGCCCCTGCGTGACGGACTTTCATTGTGCTTGGCCTTGGATCACTGACGTATATTTCAATCATCAGTTAACAATTTTATTGCGGATGACAATGGTATTGAAGAGTAGAATGTATTTAAATACTACATGATATTTTGCAATTCTGTTCGATCAAATAAGATCTGTTTTGGAGACGATTGATACATTTTTTAACTTGATAATAGAAACAGACGTCAGTGATGCAAGGCCAAATATAATGAAAATATAGCTCTAACGTATAAACCTGTTGAAGAATATTTTTGTCTAGAGCTAGACATTTATGATATCTTTATTAATTGTAAAATAAAATAATATTAAATAAATTGATAAAGATAGACAAAACCGTTTAAAAATATTATTAAAATATCTGCGTTATTATTGATAATTGTTATATATTTATGTTTTCAATTAATAATATATTTCTTGTAAAATAATAAATATTCCCTTATACCAGTTACATTTTTGACAGAAAGCATTCGAATTTTCTTTAAAAATAAGGAACACCTTAAAAATTAAAAACAAACATTTTATTAATTTATTAATATTTAATAAACACCCTAGAAGCAAAAAATGAAAGAAAAAAAAATCCAGAAAAAAATAGTCTCCGCGGTGAGTTTCGATCTCAAGATTTACGATTACAAAAAAAAAGGGCTATCACCAGAGCCACAGGGGACTGCTTGAGATACATTTCTCGGGAACAACTCAAGCCGTTCAGGCAAACTTTAACAATTGTTTTTAGACGAATGCTTAAGAAGTGCGTTCTCTTGCTTTAACAGAATTGGTTATACATTAGGTACTAAACACTAAAAACTTTTCCTACAAATCGGGGAAGCGGGGGGAGGCCTGCACTCACCTTGTTAGTAGGCAGGTACATGTACCCAACGACGAGACAATAACCGTAAGACAACAGGTTTTAACAATAGCTATTTCGAAAATGCGAGTCCGCTTTGAAAGATTAACACTGTGAGATCTAGGTTTAATAGTTCCGAAATACCGGAAAAACCCAAAAGTGTTTTGCGATTTCATGATGAAATATTATAGTTGGACCTTGGTATAAGAGGTAAAGTACACCATCCATAAATGTATCAGGCTTCACAGACTTTGGAACAAACAATAAATGGCATTTATTCGAAATATATTTCCATTTACATGTATAATATTTGCAATGTCAATTAGCATTGTGTGAACAAGGAAAGAATAGTGAGATTACAATCGAACCATAAATTCAAAAGTATAAAACTAACTGTACTTTTAGACAAGCAACCGCTGAGGTATTAATCGGAAAACGTACAGAATCAGTACTAAAAATAAATTACAAACCGTTAATATAATTTAATTTGATCAATATTTGATTTTAAATTATAAACTACCACCGCTTTAATTGTAAATTTGAATTTAAATTTCAAATGATATAGGCTCCTTCTTAGAGAGAAATACTGAGTAAAATGAGAAACACTATTGTGAGTACATCATTTCAGCTAGAGAGTAATCTGCTTAGATTACGCAGTGTTTGAGTGACTGGCTCATATTTTCCATAGCTACGTGAATTTCTATGGAGAAATATATTTGTTCACTCGAATAATTAAATTCTCTTAAGTTTATGTGTTATTATTTTGAAATGACTCGGTAATTCTCAAGTTAAAAAAAAGTCCGTCACAAAGGGACTGCGTAAACTAAGCAGATTTCCCACGTGAAGTTATACAATAGAGAAATCTTCATACGAGTGCCGAACAGTTACGCAAACGGCCGAACTAGCTTTTGCCGGGAACGAATAGATGCGACCATAGCTCGTCCGTTACACTTAATAAAAATGCAAATATCTCGGTTATTATTCAAGATAGATAATAAATGTATATAACAATATTTATTGTAAATTTAATTTGCAATAAGATTGATTCTGTACAATTTTTCGGTCCGACGTATAGTTATTAGCTACTCACCATTCTCAACCAATCCCTACGGAATCTCAAAGTGACGACTCGGGCTTCGCCCTCTCGATTACTGATTTTTAATTATACACGTATTTTGTAAATACGTTATTCTTATCGTTACAACGTTGCAGTTCCTCGGCTAAAAATAAAAATACTCCCCTTGGTTAGGAAAGAATTTAATTCGCATATTATCTAAAAAAAATAACAAATATTTGAACTATCTTTCTGCCAAAAAATAAAATATTCACGAAAACATTTATAAAAGGAAAAGATATTGGCATAAAAATTAAATCGTTATCATGACATGCAACAGTTAATTAATTAATTATGTAAATAGGAGAGGCAGAGAATCGACTTTTAAGGAGATATTAAAATGGCCATAATTTCAATAACTAAAAATATAATGTGCATAAAAATAAGGAATTAAAAGCTATTGCAAATAAAAAAAACGGAAAAAGAGTGAAGGAAAAGAACGATTAGTTCTGTGATTATCTGGTAGAATGTGTTTTACACATCGTTACCAAAAGAATGCTTTTAAACCAATAATTTAAATAATTCAAAATGCTCAGCAATAAAATAAATAATTATAAAAAACAAATTAACATTCAATCAGATTAAAAAAAATTTACTTAATAAATAACAGTTGCTGAACATGCAAACCAGTCGCTGAAGTAAACAGCTTTATTTAGATAACTTACTTAACCTCCATAGACATTCGAATCATTACTTGTCAGGACGGCAGACGGTGGTTATTCCAGTTCATGTTAGTCAACGAACAGAGATATTTCCGAGAGTTTTTCCTCGAATCGGTAAAACGATACTCGAAACGACCGGAGTAATACTGAATTTAATGAGTCGCAGGGAGGTTCGGAATAAAAAACGGGAAAGGCTTATATCGCTAGAGTGGAGTGTACCTCAAATTCATCAATTTTCAGATCAAACAGCGACCATGAGGAACAAAAAATTACTTCAATCGATTTGCGGCTTTAAATAATAGAATGTGTCCATGAATTAATCGTCTTTCAAATTGACTAAATTCCTACTAGCTACAGATAAATGTAGACATATTAATGGTTTCGCTGTACCATAACGATCTGAATGAATCCTAATCACCTAATAATGATAACGCCTGCAGCCTATTTACCCGAGATACTAATATATGTCCACCCTATTATTTCCAGACACTGTCTCGCACACACATTGGAAATGTCGTAAATTACATGGTACTTGTGGATAATGGTAGTAAAATCATTCATAGCTACTTATAACTGCTAAAATAATGGATTATACTTTTTTAAGAGAATAATTGAAGGAGAGGATAGGGCAACTTATACAAATATGACTAGCCGTGTTACCCGTTGACGAATAGAAATGGTATCTCGTGGATAGATGATGACTGGATTAACTTATGCACCAAATGATATCGTTACTTTCATCAAATATCACGAAATGTCCTGTACATCAACAGTCTGATTCAGCGTCCTGTAACTATACAGTCAACGGAGGAGTCGTCATACCCGTGATTTAAATGTAAGAATCTTAAAAGAAGCTATTATTATTAAAAGAAATTATATAGTATGTAATGATTTTCCCATCGAAATATAAAAATTGGATTTCCGTAAGCACTGAATAATCCCGTCAGTGCTGTCAAATCATATTATTGTTTTACGGGTAAAGTATTGAATCACTATTGGACTGACATTTTAGTGAGGAGGGGGGGGGGGTTAGTTTCCCATCAAGATGATCGCATCATCTAAGAATTATTAGAAAGGAATTCGATAAAACTCTGTCCCACCAATCTGCTGTAACACCAAGGAAGGAAGAGTTAGCAAAAGTCAAGAGTAAAGGTGAGTTAATATAAAAAGTGCACCGGGAGTTGGAAGTAACAATTATGAAATTCATGAATGAAAACAACGTATTAGGAAAGAAAAATGTATTCTAAACACAATGTGGTCTTTTATAGTCTCAGATTACCGATACTGTGGGAATACACGAGAGACAATCATCGACTTGGTAAGCGGTTTCGACAGTACCATCATCAAAACTCGCCAAAAGTTGGTTTTATGAATCTGCTTTATGGTGTTTACGTTATAATTCGTGAAAGTTTGATTACGTTATAGTACTGGTAATGGATGGATAAAAATAATATTACATGAAAAACAATACATCTGGACTCATAAACCATCATTCCATTTCACCAGACCTATTATCTACACAAAGTTACCCGCTGTAATACGTGAAACATCTAATAAGGACAACTGACTCAGAACACAGTTGACTAGTATGATTGATACAAGCGCTTGCAACTGTATAAATTGATAAGACGGTGACTGTCTCCACCGACAGGTATGACAGCATTATCAACATTTTATATCTTACATAGAGAAAGGAATTGGGCAAACATACAAAGATTTACTTAGCCTGCGAATCATTACGAACTTAAGGTCTCAATAGCGTGCATCACATGTCATCACCAATTGGTTAATATTTAAATTAAATTAAATTATTTATTAATGTCCACTTTTTGCAACTAAAGGCTAATTGGGACTGGTTATCTACAGGTCACCACCCTTTTCTAGCCAGGGTGGGACTAAGGATTTTATTTAATGAGTTCCTTCACTAAATAAATTCCTATTGCCCAGACAGGAATGGAACTCGCCAATCTAGGTATACCATGTGAGATTAAAGGCAACGCTTTAACCCGGCAGAGGTGTGCCTCATTTTCTCTACATAAGTAGTGTCCCGTGAGCGATTCCCTCACATCGTATTTCTTTTGCTCAATTTTCAATTATTGCTGTCTCCAAGGTCGTTTTAGTTTTGAGAAACATTATCAAACTAAGTTATAACCATTTTTTAAAGTAAAAACTGGATAAAAAAAGTTTTTTTTTAAATAAATAAAGTCAGTATTTTTAAAATTAAATTTATTTTGCAAAACTAAAATTTTTATAAAAACGATTGGATTTACATATTTTTAAAATTACCTATACTAGTATAAAATTATTCAGAAAACGATTCATAACAATTTACACACAAAATTACAACAATGTTCATTGGAGATAGCATTGTTACATTTTGCACAGTTCTTTTAGGTTTTTCCGATTTTTTCTTCGAGGACATAGATAATACAACCTTTCTGTGTTTGGTACCACGCTTACACTCAAACTTTTCTTGTCCTGAAATACGTTCAATCATAAAACGCAGATCCGGTGGTAAAGTAAGTATTCTTGATCTCTTTATGAGGTGGGGTTTGATTAGCTCTAAAGCTAATTTCTTCAAATATTCTCGCCGTTCAAATATTATATATGTGTTTGCTTCATATATTATATGATAGTGGATCCCTCCAATATCCAACAAGGAAAAAAATATCCTTAGTGGCCATCTATTCGATTTCCTAGCCACTGAGTAAAGGGATTTCAACTCGTCCACAACATCCAATCCACCTTTTGTGAGATTATAGAAAGATATTATCTCTGGCTTTCCACTTTCCTCATCAATTATGCTATCATCATGAAATGTTGATAACATGAGGGCATTTTTTTTTTTTTTGCTTATGAGATAGAAGGACCATATCTTTTTGGAGCCAACTAGACTGCTCCCATCAGTTCTCGTTTTCAGATCTAAGAATTGAGGTGGGATTTCTCTCTTATTTTTCCTAAGAGTCCCCACTAATGTGGTTCTTCTTGCAAGAAGCTCATTCGCAAGTGGGATTGGGGATGATTCTCCGAAGGGATTTGCCGCACAGAGGGAAAAAATGGTACACATAGGGTGTATATGCGAGGGACTCCCCGTTCTTCACACTCCAACTACCAATACACGACTGAAATCTCTTATCTATTGTTTATTATTTAAACCAGTACTAAACAAAATATAAACAAACCTATCTGACCCAATGATCATCACCGGAAAGAACCAAATCTCTAGCTAGACTGAAGGAGGGATAAAAACAATTATTCTACGAAGCGCAATAGTAAATTTTCAAAAGTTGTGACGGAAATGCTCACGGCTACACCTCTCCCGGGTTAACTCACATGGCTAACCTGAGCTCCTGATTAATATTTAAAAATTCAATGGCTCACCGAAGTTACGAATTTAGAGTCATGTTTCAAAGAAAAATAATTTTCAAAGCAGTAAAACCATCTTAGATAAAATAAATAACTTGTAGACATATAAATACAAAGGAATAAGGGCGCCCGTTGAGTTATTGCATATGACAATTTTTAAATATTATATTAAATGTAGTGAGTAGTGATACTATACTTGTGATTTTTTCTTGAGTATTTATTGCTGTTTTTGTGTCCATTCCTCAACAATGCAAGCACTCAACAAATCGAAGTCTGGCAAAGAATGGGCTTGGAGAGACCACTCAAATGCTGGTGGTGGATAAGTTGTCGATTTCTTGTTGAGTGGAGAGAGAGAGAGAGAGAGAGAGAGAGAGAGAGAGAGAAGAGAAGAGGGGGGGAGTCTGGGATTAAAGGAGAGGGCCCTAAAAATGACTGTCTCTAATTGGTAGAGAGCTTGCTCAGGGGAGTAGTAATGACGTCGATTGCACTAAAACGCCTCTGGAGGCTAAAACCCACCCCCACTCCTCCTGCTGGAGAGTTAGAGCCACTCCAGATCCTCTTTCAACCTCCTGGAATATCGCCTCCAGCCTGGAGATATGCCTGCACATTCCTCCATCAACAGCACATTGTACCTCCGGATAAATCCACAGCTTTCCTCTTTACTAAGTGCTCTGAGCCTAGAGCTTTTAGTATGTCCCAAAACGGGGTCATGGTATTCTTATTGTCAGGGTAATAAAATATGTACACTGTACAATTTAATTCATAAATATTTTCCATATTTTGTAACTTAACCTTGAACAAATATCTAAAACTTCTCCTGAAATGTTGGAAGGTAGAGGAACCAATTGATCATGATCAATAAAAAAAGTCCGTCACACAGGGGCTGCGTAAACTAAGCAGATTTCCCACGTGAAGTTTTACAATAGAGAAATATCCATACGAGAACCGAACTCTTACGGCCTAACTAGCTTTTGACGGGAAACTCACTCGTCCGTTATCGGCCCACATTTAATAAAAATGTAAATATCTCGGTGAATGTTCAATATAGAGGAAACATGTATAGAACAATATTTATAGTAAATTTAATTTGCAATAAGATTGGTTTTAAACAATCTTTTGATCCGACGTATGTAACGGAGATATTTCGAATTTTCGACAATCCTCCTCTACCTCCCACTGGTCCGATTTCAGCCATTAACGAACTTTATCTGTCGTGTTTGGTAACGATCAAACAAAAATTGCGACCGCTAGAGCGTTAACAGACAAATATATATACGTATACACACACACACACACACACACACACACACATCTCCTAAGTAGGATCGATGGACATTTGAATAACTTTTTCAAAAATCGCGTCAGGAGTACGGCCACAATAGCTGATTTCCCTTAAATTCACTTTCAGGGTCTCCAGTTTTGGTCTAGGCTACTCTCTAATCAGGCACTGACGATGGAGCGCTAACTCAGAAAATGTACTTTGCATAAAGTAAATCGCTAGTAGAGGACAAGGCCTTTTTAATGATCCTGAAATATCTAAAACCCTGTCATATATAAGCTGCGTAAAAGTATTGGAAACAGATTTCCAAGCTGCTTAAAAGTTTGAACTCCCTCTAACCCCCCCCCCCCTCCTCCTCCTTTTCTTCCTGATTAACAAATTGTTGAGTATGGTATCGATCAAGTAAATATTGAGCTCCCGAACAATATGACCACGCATCGCATATATTTGCAAGTATCTCAGGTTCCATGAAAATAATATTTACTTAACGTATGAGCTTTTCCACGATATATTATGTTACTGTTAATATGAGATGAGTACGAGTTACTAGTTTACTGAAGGCTAAAATGGTAACTCCCTTTCATCCGATTTGAGTAGTTAACGAAGATGATCTTTAGTTTCACATACAAGTTTAAATATACGAGTTTGGTAACGATCAAAAGAAAATTTCGCACATCAATACAAAACAAAGCTATATATACATCATTTTAAACGGGGCTCATTTTCGACTTAACTTTGACATGAGTATAACCTCAATAGCTGGTTTCCCTTAAGGAAAATCGGCTAATAACAAATACGAATTCGCACGTTAAAAAGCTGGTAGCGATCGTTTTAACCGGCGACAGATAAATGCCCTTCAAGTATCCCACAGATAGTATGCAAGCTTTGACTATATTCAGGAATGATGGCAATATTCGAATGTGACTACAACTCGAAATGCAAGGACATCTTTATCTAATCAAGAAGCTTTTTTTAGACATCAGGAAATTGTCTTACCATAAAGAAATTCGAAAGGTTATTGAGCTAAATGTGTGTTAGAAGATGAAAATAGGCAGGTCATGTATGTAAACTGCTAAAGGAAACGTCCTTCAATTAATGAGCATTAATGCCAGCTGTATTGATGTGTTTGCCCAAGTCTAGAAAGGTAGCACACTGACCTCATCGAGGCCAGTATTGTCGAACAATGAATGGACAACGGCACTATACGATAGAAACAGTACTTCGTATTGCTTCTTAAGCTATTTACACTGACATCCTTAATAAAAACACTAAAACATCTTGGTACAATTGGATATATTTCTTTATTTCGAATTAGAATATTTAGATTTATTGGCACTGCCTCCTTGTTACAGTATTCTAGGAGCCGAGCTCCAAGGTATTCTATTGGCCCTCAAGAACACCCACACAACACTAAGCGGATTCCTTAGGTTCCCTTCAAATAATAAACAATATTTACACAAATCACCCAATAGCCCAAAAAATAAAACATGAGCTTACCATTCTAAATAAACACACTACATTCTGCTGGTTACCAGGACACGAAAACCTAGGACTGAATGAGACTGCCGACTCTGAGGCCAAAAAAGCAGCTGGAAAACTTGATTATGAACAAATAGATGTACTACATGACGATATTTCAAGACAAACAAAACACCTCATCTTAGATACATGGCAAACCGACTGGACTAACACAAGTACTGACAACAAACTTCGAGCTGTAAAGAACACTATTTGCATATGGCCATCAAGTTTCAGAAACTCTAGGAGAGAAGAAGTAGTTCTCTCGAGACTTAGAATCGGCCACACTAAATTAACACACTCATACTTAATGACAAAGACTGACAGACCTACTTGCTCAACTTGTAACACTCCCTTGACGATAAGACATATACTAACAGAATGCCGAAAACAACACCAGGACTTCCCCTACGACTTACAAGAACTATTGACGGAAGGCAGCCCACACATTAACAATATATTCTCATACTTACACAAAATTGAAATATATGATAACATTTAACATGCATTAATCATCCACCAACTGTATATGTATTTTTTTTCTTAGTATTATTGCTAAGTTATGTGTTACTATTACTTGTTGCTAAGGTATTTGTTATTGTTGCTTGTTTTTAAGGTATATGTTATTATTACTTGTTGTTTAGGTATTTATTATTGTCCCTTGTTGATAATATATTTGTTATTATTACTTTTTGCTAAGGAATTTGTTATTATTACTTGTTGCTAAGGTATTTATTATTGTTACTTGCTGTTAAGGTATGTTTTTTTTTGTTATTGTTACCTGTTATTACTTTTGAAAGGGCAAATCACCTTCGATGTGGTGTCCATTAATAAATAAATTGAAAATTGAGATTCTTATTCTTTTCAAGTGAGACCATTTTTACTGCACGACCTAAAGAATCATAGCATGAATAGGCTACTACCATCGAGTAATCTGAGATCGATATTACACGATTATGTAATGTCATTCGAGTACAATTACTTGGGAATCTAATAATGCTTGATAACGCGTTGTGAGAGAATTTTCGTCAGGCAGTTGCTACGGAGATTAATCCGTTTTACCAGAGGCAAATCCCCATTAAAAATTATAAATGCAGTCTTCACAAACACCAAGCACAACGTATAACGCCGCTCCTTCACTAGAATGACCCAAAGTTAGCGAATAATGGCTAGCACAACTGAACCTTCAACTCCTCTCCTATCTCGTAAAAAAAAACACAATTTGAAAAATAAAAAAAACGGGGTATTTAATGAACGAAAGAGAATAAAAAATGTAGTTGAAATAAAAACATTGAAAATATATACATATCAAACATTTATCCGTGTACTTTACATAGTAAAGGCCTGATGAAAGCAATTGGTATAAACTTGGAATATGTGGTTTTGTGATATATTGGCTTGTTAATCTCAGAGAAAAAATTGTATAGAACAATAATTGAAAAATATTTTTACATTCACGGCTCCAAACAGTTTAGGAGGTTCCCCTTATTTTAGCCGATTTAAAAAAAACCATGTCCCAGATACATGCAAATACGTTCGATTAGCTTTCATCAATCATCACAACATTTCCTATTGACTTTGATATTTACTTGATTAATACAATATTCAATATTTAAAAGAAGTAATATAAAATGTGTTAATAGTCAGGCCAGGGGGGGGGGATCTAAATGGGTTTAAAATACCAAAATCGAAATATGTCCTTTAATTTTAGTCTGATCGGAAAATTATACATAATTATTCTTGCTAATCAGGTAGTTGGTACAATTATTGCAATATATACTTTTTTGTCTAACTTGATTATTAAAAGAGTCCATTTTCTATTTATCCTCCACACCTACTCGTGAATTTTTATATTTCAGCAATTTGTATCACTAATCATCACAGGTCCAACTTAAATTTCAAGTTATGGTTGCCTTTAACACTTACCAGGTCTCCTTTAACACTTCATCAACCAATAGCCTATTAATCGGCTTTTAGCTATAGATGGGTTTCGCCCAGTGGGAATCACTGTTTCGATAACATGACTAAGTCGGTAGAGACGACCGGTCGATAAGGGAAATCAGCTATTGAGGTTGTACTCATGACGCGATTTTCGAAAAATTTCTTCAAATGTCCATCGATCCTAACCAAGAGATGACGAAAATGAGGATTGTTCAAAATTATATATATTTGTCTGTTGCCGCTCTAGCAGCCACAATTTTTGTTTCATCGTCACCAAACTCGATATTTAAACGTTTTATGTAAAAAGACAGATCAAGTTCGTTGATGGCTGAAATTGGAACAGTGAGAGGGGGGTTTAGAGGTGGGAATTTCGAGAATTCGAAATATCTCCGTTACTATATGTCGGATCAAAAAGTTGTGTAGAACCAATCTTATTGCAAATTAAATTTACTATATTGTTCTATACATATATTCTGTATCTTGAATATTAACCGAGATATTTTCATTTTTATTAAGCGTAACGGACGAGATGAAATCAGCCAACATCGGTTGTAGTCGTGAGTTTTCGGCAAAAGCTAGTTCGGCCTTTTCCGTAAATAATCGGCTCTCGTGAAATTTCTCCATTCTAAACTTCAGGTGGGAAATCTGCTTAGTTTACGCAGCCCCTGCAAGACGGACTTTTTATTTATAAGTAAATAACTAATGGTGAGATGACATTAATAGTGTGTCATGCCGGTACGTGGGAAATAAACTTGTATTCTAATAAAATTACGTAATTTTTGAGATACTGCTATATAAAAAATAAATACTGTTTTTATAAATTATATTGTAGAATATTTGAAACAATTCTAACTTAATGGTTAGTGATATAAGTAGCTGTCTAAATTCTAATGAAGACAGCAGTAAAATATGAAGATTTACTATCCAATAAAATATATGTACGAGGGATGTTTCTACTTATTCTACATTGAGTTAGTCGCTATTTCCTCCCAGAGAATAGCACAATTCGAGAGCAACGCTGTTTTATTCTTCGCCTGTTATAACTTTCCCATGTACAAATATTGTATATTGTAATATTGTTGACTAAAAAATAACAATGAATTAGTAACTAGAAAATTTATAAAATAAAAAGTAAGAAATAAGCAACTAGCACAGGTGAAAATGGGCTTAGGGAGAGAGAAAGGTAGGAATTAGGATGTAATCCCATTAGGAGGAACAATTCCGAGGAACCAAACGAGGATTCACTTCCTAATGACCATACCTCAATTATAATCAGCATCAACTCCAGTAATTCGCTCATAATTAGTTTAATCATGACACGATATAATGTTTCGCTGAATATAATAATAATACCCAATAGTAAGACCATCAAGCAGGAGCTAATACTATCAGAGGGGTTCAGTATATATATAATTGTATCATTGCAAGACTCAAACATTAACTGAAGGCATTATTTTGACTTATGAATATGATAATAGGAGAAATGGAAAATGAGAGCCAACTATATAGTACAATTTTTTACTGAAACGGCTTCTGAATTGTAAGAATAATTTATATTTTAATAACTCAAATTTTAGTAGCCCAAGAACTAAAGAGGGGGGGGGGGATGAACAGAACGTATTTGCATAAATCTCACAAAGTAACGAAGGTAAGGTAAGGTTAGAAACGACAGGTAAGGTTAAGAAGCTTCCACCTGAGCCAAGTAGTTACGAAAACGGCCGACCTAATCCGAACTATACCCGACCACAGACTTCATAAAAATTCAAATATCTCGGTTAATATTCAAGATAGAGAATAAATGTATATAACAATGTTTATAGTAAATTTAATTTGCATTAAGATTGGTTCTATACAATGTTTCGATCCGATGCATAATAACAGAGATATTTTGAATTTCGAAAATCCCCCTCCCTCAAACCCCCCTCCCTCTAGCCCGTTTTCAGCCATTAACGAACTTGATCTGTCTTTTTACATAAAACGGTTAAATATCGAGTTTCGTAACGATCAAACAAAAATTGCGACCGCAGGAGCGTTAACAGACAAATATATATATATATATATATATATATATATATATATATATATATAATATATATATATATATATATATATATATATAAATAATTTTGAACGGACCTCATTTTCGTCATCTCCTGGGGAGGATTGATGGACATTTGAAGAAATTTTTCGAAAATCGCGTCATGAGTTAGCCGGTCGAAATACTCCAGAAATAGACTTTAACAAAAATTGAAATATCATACCATATAATAAACGTCTCATTTCAAGCTTAAATACAAAATATTGCTTCAGAAGAAACATTCAATAAATCTTTACTTAAAGTGATAGATTGGAATGATGTCTCAATTTGGATTTTATTGAACGCCTAATTCTACTCACCGGATTTAGCAGATTTCTCCTAAGGGAAATTACCTATTGAGGTCGTTGGGTTAGGGAAATCTGTTAAAAGCCCGACACGCGGGAGCAGCACAAACAAAGAAGATTTCGCACGTATAAGTATGACACACTACTGATCTCTTCTCATTTCTATAAATATTTTCTCTTTCAAAGTATGAGTAGAAGTAAGGTTTTTCTAAAGGCTAAATAACTTGCTAAAGATTTCAGGTACGAAAAATGTATAAAACAACAATTGCACAGTATGAATAGTTTAAGAATATTAGCTCTATAATATTTTTCTACTCACAATAACGGAGATAATTCGAATTCCCTCCATCTAACACCCCCCCCCTCACTCTCGCAGGGCTGATTTCAGCCGTTACCTAAAATGATCTTTATTGTTGAATGAAACATGGTATAGATCAAATAAACATTTTTGAGTCAAAAACAAAAAAATTTAATTAGCAACGTCATCATACTACGTTTTTCGATGTTTCTTAATTAGTAACGATTTGTTAAAAACAATATTTGTTTTTTTAGCTTCGAATTAAATGATTCATTATCTAACATAATATTGGAAATATGACGAGTCGGAGTGGAGGTTTAGTGAAGGCTGAAAATTTAAAAATAATACAAAAATCTCGGTTCAAGAGAAAAATGTGTATAATAACATTTATAAGAAATTAAATTTGTAACAAAATTGGTTGCCGATTCGACTCATAATAACGGAGATATTTCAAAGTTTAAAAATCCCCCCCCCTCCACTGGTCCGATTTCAGCTGTTAACTGTTAAACTTGATCATTTTGTCATAAAATATTTAAATATGACGTTCGGTAGCGAGAACAAAACGATTGTCCCTGCTAGAGCATTATCACACACATATATATAATATATATATATATATATATATATATATATATATATATATATACACGGATCGATGGATATTCGAAAACATTTTTCAAAATCACATCATGTGTACAACTTCATTAGCTGTTAAAAATGTTATGGGCACAAAGCTGTAGCTGATTGCCGTTTTCATTTTAATTTTCGATGGAAGAGGACCAGAGTGGACTTGTAAAACTGGCTATAATGTTCGTGAAGCAATGACGTCAGAGTACAGAAACATTGATTATGATGACAGTGTAAAGTCACAGAATCTATGGCAAGGTCTCCCCAATAATCTCCTAAGCGGTTCACCTATGCTCTCGAACTGAGAATCTGAACTAAACCTTGTGGTTGAAACTACAATAGGTTCAAAAATCACTGGTAAACGCATCAGCGCAATGGTTACTGAAGCAGATGAGTTTGCGCGTGGGGAGCATGATTTAGGACATTATACAAATGGTCAAATTACATGAGACCGTTGTAGCGGTGGAAACAATCAGAGAATTCGGTCATTTTGGAGAGTTCACTTTTCCATTTTGAAATTATTTAAGGACCTCGGAAGAATGGTAAGGAAGAAGAGTAACGCAGAAATGACATTAAATCTAGTATGTTAAACATGACTTAAGGTTCAAAAAATTTATATAACACGGAAGGAAGAAAGGAGGAGGAGCAAACCATAGGTGATTTAATGCAATGGTAGAGGAATTGTAAAAACAGGACATGAATCTACTAATGCCACTAAATATCACATATATAGTTTAAACGTCAAGTAATGTATATGTTAAGGTATTTTCCATGGGAGAAATATAAATATGTTTCTGAATCATAATCTGCTCATTTACAGAACCTAGACGTCATAGACTTTTTCTAAAAATATTTATTCAACTGACTAACTCTAAGACAGAAAATTAGGTATAAATTTAATAATCAAGAGTTCTCCAATGATATATACAAATACTTATATACTTAAATGTATATTGGTATATATATATATATATATATATATATATATATATATATATATATATATATATATATATACTTAAGGGACTGAAACTTCTCACAGACAATATAAATGAAATTACAAACACTAATATCACAATTTGCACTAACTCTTCCTTACACTCACTACAATCGCAACCGTTTCAAAATAAGATAATAAAATTAACAATTCTATCATTGTCTCACTCAAAGTCAGTATAGATTCATTTAATACATAGACGCCCCGTAGATGAGTACAAAACTCGATAGCTAGGTAAAAAGGATTAATAGATAATGAATTAATGGTTTATAGTTTATCTCCATGAAAATACGAAAGGGAAAGATCCATGACGGAATATAAGAAAAAATTCACTTCATTGAAAATATTTATACCACCACGGACTAATAAATCAGGACAACATATATTGGGATGGACAACAGGGGGAAAAACAGAAAATAAGAGCTTCATCAATTTATCCACATGAATAAATATATGAGCTGAGAGGGGGAATAATCTCCAGCCGATCAAGTATGTCATGCATTATTGTTGCATTAACTAACCTTCTGATAACAATATTAATGCAAGTTAGTAAATAATACTGCTGATGTATCCATTATATGAGTTACAGTTTGTCTACCCAGTTTAAACAGGCAATTTTATCTCTCTCACAACCCTCTATGAGTCTCTGTTATTAGCAAATTTCCCTTCAGGGAAATCAGCTATTGAGGTCGTACTCATGACGCGATTTTCGACAAATTTCTTCAAATGTCCATCGATCCTAATATATATATTTGTTTGTTGTCGCTCTAGCGGTCGCAATTTTTGTTTCATCGTCACCAAACTCGATATTTAAACGTTTTATGTAAAAGGACAGATCAAGTTCGTTGATGGCTGAAATTGGAACAGTGAGAGGGGGGTTTAGAGAGGGGGTTTTTGAGAATTCGAAATATCTCCGTAACTATATGTCGGATCAAAAAGTCGTATAGAACCAATCTTATTGGAAATTAAATTTACTATAAATATTGTTATGTACATTTATTCTCTATCTTGAATATTAACCGAGATATTTGCATTTTTATTAAGTGTAACGGACGAACTATGGTTCCCGCCGAAAGCTAGTTCGGCCGTTTCCGTAACTCTTCGACACTCGTATGGAGATTTCTCTATTGTATAACTTTACGTGGGAAATCTGCTTAGCTTACGCAGCCCCTGCGTGACGGACTTTTTTAAATATGTGTGTGTGCGCGCGCGCGTATGTTTTAAATAAAAGGGTTTCAAAGACTTACAGATTAATACTCAGAGCCTTTTTTTGTTATTACGTTAGGGACATTTTAACTTCCTTGTACACAGTACAAGAAACAATGAAATCGTAAAAATTCTCAGTTCTCAGATTTCAACGAGATTATCCTTATTGACCCCTTGAACTCATTTTGACTAGTCTACGCGTAACGCCTTTTCTTACGCATGTGCCCCGCATAACTTAAACACAGCGAGCCTAAGAATGTTGAAATTATATATTTGGGATTGTTGTCACGTCTCATATTGTTGTACACTCCTTTGGTCAAAATCGACTAAGGAAGACGGGGGATAAGAGGGTAGCGTGAACAAAAAAAATGTCTTGGTACGAATTGGTGATACAAAAAAAATTATTTAGGTTCATTTTGTTTATCATTAAGTGATTTATTAATTGTATTCTATGATATTTTTAATCAGAAACATTGTCATTGTGATACATATATTACTTTCAAATGAAATGGAGTAAGTTTTGTTTATTTAATTGGGTAGGACTACAAAGAAGTCATGTGGCACATCAGATTTGTTAAGGTTATTTTTCTATTTTGGGCACACATGAGTTCTAGGAATTAAGAATAACACTACACTTGACAGTGAGTGAAACAGACACTGGGTCATCATGCGTACCAGTACATTTTTCTTGAGGTTCTAGATACTGAGCTCTGTTTGATTTCAGAGAATCCGACAGCTGCCAAAGGTTGTGGTAAATTACAGGTGTTCGCAATTACATAGATGGAAATGATTGATCCCGATACTCTAGTTGTTTTATTGAAGTTTGCAATCATGTTCATAACCATCTCTTTGATTGGGGGCCAAACCAATTTGCTTTGCTGCTGAAATTAACGAAACGACAGGCGACTGATTATCCACCCACCATAACAGCAATTTCACCTGCATATGAAAGGGGAGATTGCATTTTAGAGGTATCGTACACAGGTACAGAGCTCACAGTTACAAACATGCTTTCTTAAAAAGAACTTAATTAGTAAGTCAGAGTTGCCTTTTCATGATCAATTTGAATGGGTTAGGAAATATTTAGTCTCCTGCGAGTGATCGAAGAGAGAGTAGTAATAGCATAGAAGTTGAAATGCAGGGCGAATAGACAGTATGGCTGGTTGGAAGCTAGAATAGATCCCTCCAGGCCCTGTTGAAAGCAATCTTATTCATGAAGCTCATTCAGACATCGATCCTAAAGATATTCAAAATAATAATGTGAGCGTTGGCATTTGTGGCAGAGTGAAATGTTGACTATTTTAAAAGGCCGCCAATTGTTGGGTGAGCCTATGTCATCTTTGCAAAAGTCGAAAAAGCCCGTCGCGCAGGGGCAGCATAAACTAAGCACGTTTCCCTCGCGAAGTTTAATAATAGATAAATCTACATACTGTTAACAGAACACCACCGTGAATATTTATTGAATAAATACAAACGGTAATAAGAAATCTTTGCCTTCCGGCGGGAAGTGTCTCAAATGTAAACAAACAGGTCTGCCTATTAATTTTATTGAAAACTGTGTAGTATATCTAGTACTGTAGTTCATAATGAATCAGAATACGTTTTATCTCAATCAATCAAATTATAACAATCCAAGAATTTAAGACGGGGGGGGGGTCACAAGAGCATATTTCCATGCATGAAAACAATATTTGGTATTTAAGCTTTAAACAATGTGGTTTATTATAAAACGGAGTATAGTTTATGTAACACGAGTAGAAGAGGGTTTTTACTGAAGGCTGAAAACTGAAAAATGTAAATATCTCGGTTAATATTCATGATAGAGAATAAATGTATATACCAGTATTTCAAGTGCATTTAATTTGCAATACGATTTATTCGACACACTTCTTTGATCCGACTTCTAGTAACGGAGATATTTTGAATTTTCAAAATTGCCCCCTCTAAACCCTGCCCCCCTCCATATAAGGCTGGACAGACAGGCGAATGGAGATCGTATTATTAATAAAAAGGAAGAGGCGGCTAGGCTGGGACATGTCAGTCACGGGGCCCTGTCTTCTCTACGGGGACAGATGTTCAGTCGCCCGGCGGTCGTGGTCCAGGCAACGCAGCTTTAATCAGGTACCCCCTACATCTCCTCTCTATTATTACTATAGGGGTGTTTCATTTTTTATTTTTTAGATATCTCTTACTTAGTTCCTCTGATGTGCTTTTCAGAGTTTCCTACCCACTGTGACATGTTTTCCCATCAGTAATTTGTGTTGTTTTTTAGTTTTTTTAATTTTTATTTATAGCTTTAAGTTTATGACATACGCTTGTCGTTGTTCACTTCTTTAATTTTTATTTATTTATATGTTATAGGTTATATGTTGATTATGTTATATGTTATAGGTTATATGTTAAATAGGTTATATGGTAAATATGTTATAGGTTATATGTTAAATAGGTTATATGGTAAATATGTTATAGGTTATATGTTAAATAGGTTATATGGTAAATATGTTATAGGTTATATGTTAAATAGGTTATATGTTAAATATGTTATATATTAATTATTATGCTGTATATTAAATAACTGATTCGTCGCTAAATCGCCCCTGTTGCGAAATGCGATTATTATGTGAATAAATAAAAAAAAAATAATTTTTATTAGCTGACTAGTTATTAGATTTTCTATTGTTTTTACTCTTTATTTTGTGTTTGTTTTTGTGACTGTTTTTTTATTTTGATTTTGGGCATGCTGTGAATGTTAAATTAACTCAAGGTTGTGTTTGTCAGCAGGCACTGAGGATGGAGCGTTGACTCCGAAAGTGCACTCTGCATAATATTAAAAACCAGTAGAGGACTTGGCCTTCTTATTGATCCTTACCCCCCGCCTCCCTTGGTCCGATTTCAGCCGTTAACGAACTTGATCATTCTTTTTACATAAAACGACTAAATATCGAGTATGGCAACGACCAAACAAAAATTGCGACCACTAGAGCAGTAACATATATATATAGTGTTGAACGGATCTCATTTTCGCCATCTCCTAGGTACGTTCGATGGACTTTCGAAGAAACGTTTCGAAAATCGCGTCATGAGTACGACCTCAATAGCTGATTTTCCTTAAAGGGGAGCTGCTAAAATGAAAGCCACCTGACTTTCCTATAAGATCCTACATGCTACTCTAGGGGGAAGTTGGCAAAATGATTGTTAAGCGGCGGTCTAATGACCTGAAGGAGGTTGAGCATTCGAATTGGAGAAGCTTCGTCGAAACCGATCGACATAAATGGTTGACGAAGAGGCCCGGTTCCCTCAATGACTGTCGCCCCGTCCAGTAAATTAAATTCAACAACTTTCATTTCGTTTAAATTTAATGGAAAAGTGAAATTGAACGTTTGAAGATTCCCAGGCGTTGGGACTTTGGAATATTCCATCTTCCTCCAACCTCTCCTAAACTCAACAAAATGCTTTAAAGTAAAATGTAAGATGATTCCACACTATAACTTAGTTAAACAACAATTAGACAGAAATCCGCTTTGGTACACTATATATATATATATATATATATATATATATATATTTAAAACATATTCCGTTCGATTTTCTATATATTCTTTCTCCCATTTATTTTGTAAGTGTAATAATAATAAAACGTTGATATTTATTTTTAATGATAGATATTTAATGATATTTCAGTAGTTTTAGAAGATTTCCCTTCGGGGAAATCAGCTACTGAGGTCGTACTCCTGACCCTATTTTCGATAAATTTCTTCAAATGTCCATTGATCCTACCCAGGAGATGACGAAATTGAGGTCCGTTCAAAATTATATATATACTCGTATTTGTCTGTTAACGCTCTAGCAGTCGCAAATTTTGTTTGATCGTTACGAAACTCGATATTTAACCGTCTTATGTAAAAAGACAGACAGATCAAGTTCGTTAATGCCCGAAATCGGTCTAGAGGGAGGGGGGGTTTAGAGGAGGGGATTTTCGAAAATTCAAAATATCTCCGTTATTATGCATCGGATCGAAACATTGTATAGAACCAATCTTATTGCAAATTAAATTTACTATAAATATTGTTATATACATGTATTCTCTATCTTGAATATTAACCGAGATATTTGCATTTTTATGAAGTCTGTGGTCGGGTATAGTTCGGATTAGGTTTTCGTAACATCTCGGCTCAAGTGGAAGCTTCTTCTAACCTTACCTTACCTTCGTTACTTTGTGAGATTTATGCAAATACGTTCTGTTCATCCGCCCCCCCCCTTCTTTAGTTCTTGGACTACTAAAATTTTAGTTATTAAAATATAAATTAATCTTACAATTAAGAAGCCGTTTCAGTTGGGAATTTATTTTAATTAACCGAAAGACTTCTCATTACCGTTTGTATTTAATCACGTTGGCGTTGTGTTACGAGTATGCAGATTTTTCTATTGTATAACTTCACACGGGAAATCTGCTTAGTTTACGCAGCCCCTGCGTGACGGACTTTTTTACTTTTGATTACAAGAAAAATTATATAAAAAAAAGGTTTTTGCCAAGCCGGGTGCTATACGGAAAATAATTATAATAGAGAGTATAGGAATGAATAAGCACGCGGGAGAGGGAGAGGGGATTTCATCCAACCGCAAGTTTATTAAAAATGCGGTAATAATTTTATATAATATATTGGCCCAAAAATAAATATAGTCGGTCAGATCGTGCCAAGCCCAACCTCTGTGGTTTCTAACAGCAGGGAACCAATAACCACATCGTGGTTAATATTAACTAACAACTCAAATCCAGTATATCGTGCACTTACCCTATCGATTAATATTTAAATCTTACAACCTCTTTTGTAATTGTAAGTAAAGTGTAACACAAAAATTTTAAATGGATGAAAAAATTGTGTTCTTTTTTTAAAAAAAAATCCGTCAAGCAGGAGCTGCGTAAACTCAGGAGATTTCCCACGACGTTTTGCAATATAAAAATCTACATAGTGGTAACACAACACCACCACGAATATTATTATTATTTAACGTCCACTTTTTGCAACTAAGGGTAATTAGGACGGGTTACCTACAGGCTACCACCGTTTTCTAGACAGGGTGGGATTTAAGATGCTATTTAATGAATGCCCTCACTAAATAATTTCCTTTGCCCAGGCGAGAATCGAACTCGTCACTCTAGGTTTAACAAGTGAGATTAAGGTCAACGCTTTAACTCACATGGCTAACCTGAGCCCCTCCACCACGAATATTAAGTGAATAAATACAAATGATAATGAGAAATGATTCAGCCAATTTACATTTTAATAAATTCAACAACAGGAAGCTTCGGAATTGTAAACAAACAGGTCAAGCAACCGGAATTCGCAGATAGAAATATTCTCGCAAAGAAAAACAATTGCTGAAATAAATCTCAATATGATATATTAATTTTATTTTTAATATTTATTTTAAAAGTATTTACTACATCTAAGGCAGTAAATTATAATGTATCAGAATAATATTAAACACTCATAATTATAGTAATCGAAGAACAAAAGATCATCAGAACATATTTGCATGTATATCATATAGAAAAGATTTGGTGTACATAATATTTGGTATTTCCGCTTGAAATAAGACGGTTTATGATATATTAGCTACTTCTTAACGTGCGATGACTGAAAATGGGGGCTTACTGAAGGCTGAAGTCTAAAAAATGTCAATATCTCAGCTAACATTGAAGATAGAGAAAACATGTATATAATAGCATTTATAGAACAATTTGCAGTAATATTGGTTCTATAATATCGATCCGACTTATAATAACGGAGATATTATCAATCAGTTTTTATTGTTAGCCGTTTTTATATATCAAAGTAGTAGAGGATAGTTGGGTTTCGGTTAAAAAAGTTTTCTTAATTCTTCTTGTAGAGGATTTTTATTTGCTTACAGTTTCGGGGTACCGTTATTTCCCTTCTTCAGAGCTGAACAATGAAACGAAAAAATATATATACTGCTCAAAAATGAATAGGGATATTGGTTATTTTTTCTTATCCTATTAATTTTAATTAAATCGATCTTAATTAAATTTCTTTTTTATGGGGGAAAAAGACAATAATTTCTAATAAATATTAATGATATTTATAATAAAAAAAAAATATGCTAGGCCCCATACATACCACAAAACAGCCAATATCCCTATTCATTTTTGAGCAGTTTATATACAACAATGGAATAGACGGAGCATATTATATCTTTTAAGTGTACATTATTATCTTTTTGTAAGTTGCAGATGAATATAAAGCAAAGTAGGGTGGGGGTGGGTGTAAACACCATAACAGTAAATAAAGAGTACTAAATCTTACACTTTTTTCTACGTACTAAATCTTATACTTTTTTCGTTTCATTGTTCAGCTCTGAAGAAGGGAACCAACGCACACTGAAGCGAGTGATAGGGTAAGCCCGACAATTCATTAATATCTCCGTTTCTACTGGTCCTAGAATATTGATTCTGGTGTCATTTTAAAGCGCATCAAATACTCTATTGAACTATCTTATCGGCAATTTTAAGCAATTTTGCTAGATGCGATATAACGGTAGGATGAATTTTAAATGTGTACATACAGATTATGTAACGCTTACTAAGTAGAGAATTGTGATTTGTAGACACATAATATCAACATATGTTTTATAAATTTTATTTATTTATTATTTTTATAATAAACTGAAGTTCGCAAACGCAATACTGAAATTTTAAACAAAAATATGTCTAGAATAAAAATTTAAAAAAAAAAAAATCTATGTATTTAATTCAATAATGAGAATTTGTAAGCTGGAAGAATATCTAACATTTCTGAAATTTCAAATGTTTTTTATTTTTCAATTAGAAGTTCTTTTACTTCCGAAGATATTGTTTCTAAGCGGTCGCTATCGTTGTTAAGTGTTGGCCTTAAATGTGATATTAAAGGGTCTGAATTAATTAACAAATTATTCAGGATATCTCTGTTGGTAGCCGTCCTTGAAAATTTTCTTGAAAAAGATTCTTATGCGCGGAAGTATTTATGGTTAGCATCCTGAGCATCTTCTGACAGTATACCAATTGGTACAATAGCGTGTTTGACTATTTCCGGGCCATGTATTAACAGTTTGTGAACTGTTACTGGCATGTAATACCATCCATACAAATCCACAAATATCTCAGCTGTTTCTCTTGTAAACTTTTCAGTATTGATCAAAGCGTTGGACGATATTGCTTGCAAAATAATAGAAAACCGTTTAATTAAATTTACATCTATTCCTGTAATTGACCCCGAAATGTGAGGAAACGGAAAAAAACTTGTGTTTCCGTCATTATATGTGCCCAATCCTTGGTTCACTTGGTCAAAGATTAATCCCATTTTTTCCCTAAAATCACTAATGATTTTCGTTTTTATTTGTTGGAGAAGTTCTTTATGAACTTGGGACCGAACACTCCACGATTTGAAATCTAATCGATATGCAATGTGGAGAGGCATTCAAAGCTCCTTATCCAGCAATGAAGAGTAGATAGTCCAAAACAGTAATTAAAATATTTAATGAATAGGCAAGTTTAGGCAAAATCTGACGACGTTGTAAATAAGACAATATACTCCTAAAAGCATGCCAAGGGGTATTTTTTCAAGCAAATACTAGCGATTTGCGAATTCATTTAAATAAACTTATTTTCAGCTTTTCAGATGTAAAAAAAAAAAAAAAAATTAGAGGAATTTTAAAAACCTTTTGTGCCAGTTTTTGATTTGTTATAATACCCTTAATGTGTACTGGAAGCAACAATAATTTATAAAATGAAATAAGAGTTCACGATGAATTTAATAAGCCAAGGCTTTTTTTAACATAGCAATTATAACCAGACATTGTAAAAACCATTGTAGTAATATGGCTAAAAATCAATCTGCTCAATTGAAAAGGGTTTTTGTGGTACTAACAATACAATCAAAATCCAAAATTAAAACTTTTATTTTTCCCCCAATGTCCAACATTACTGAAGGATCGCTCCACTGTGCAACGGTTGCCCGAAACTGTAAGCAAATAAAACCGGAGTCCCAGAAAACGTTTTTAGCCGAAACCCAACTATCCTCTAATACTTTAATAACGGAGATATTTTGAATTTTCGAAATCTTCCCCCCTCCCACTGACCCCAATTTCAGTCGTTAATGAAATTGATCTTTATTTTTACATAAAACGGTTAAATATATATATTTTATAAAATACAAAACGATAACAGACAAATATGTATATATTGATAAATCTATCTATCTATCAAACTGTATATTCCAAATATTTCGGTTAATATTAATCTTAGAGAAAATATGTATACAACATTTATAGACAATTAAATTTGCAATAGTATACAGTCTATACACTTTTAGCAGATTTGCCTTAAGGGAAATCAACTATTGAGGTTGTACTCATGACGCGATTTTCGAAATTTTTCTTCAAATGTCCATCGATCCTACTCAGGAGATGACGAAAATGAGGTCTGTTCAAAACTGTATATGTATATATATATATATATGTCTGTTACCGCTCTAGCGGTCGCAATTTTAATTTTATATTTTCTAAACTTGATATATAATCGTTTTATACAAAAAGACAGATCAAGTTCGTTAACGGCTGGAATCGGACCAGGGGGAGGGGGGGGGGGGTTAAGAGGGGGAGAATTTCGAAAATTCTTAATATCTCCGTTATTATGTGTCGGATCGAAAAAATGTATAGAACCAATCTTATTGCAAATTTAATGTTCTATAAATGTTGTTATGTACATTTTTTCACTATCTTGATTATTAACTGAGATATTTGCATACTTTAGTTTTTGGTCTTCAGTAAACCCCCACTCCTACTCATCTCATTTTAACAATATTCTATTATGTCATGAAGCATTTTATTTGAAGCTTAAATACTAAGTATTGTTCTCATTGAACTTTTAATTTTTGAGATAAATACAAAAACGTGACGCACTTGGGAAATCTGCTTAGATAACGCAGTCTCTGCGTGACGGACTTTTTCGATCTGACGTACAATAACGGAGATAATTCGAATTTCTGAAATCTCTAAACCCCCTCCCCTTTCCACAATACGATTTTGACCTTTATTTTTGAGTAAAACGCTTATATATTAAGTTTGGTAACGATAAAACAATAATTGTGACCGCTAGAGCTGTGATATATATAATTTTGAACGGCCTTCATGTTCTTCAACTCCTAGATGTCTTATACATTATAGACATATATCTTAAATAATCCCATCTTTATTATTATGTACCTTTGAGTGCCTTTGACAAAATATCATCTGTTGGGTCAGTTTTTGTCATATGTTGCTCTCTTCGAATCGAAATCGGTTGCCATGTGTACTCAACCGACGGTCTCTGCCTGCAATGTACTGCCGATTTGACAACAGTGTCTCCATCTATGTTCTACATCGAAGATGTGGATTAATTTACATGGCTTAGCACTCTAGAATGATGAGGACCGTAATCAGGCTCGGATTGGCAGAGCCACTGCTTCCCGTCTAACCAACCAGTTCAAATTGAATACAATCAAGTTCTCCACAGTAACAAGCCTGCTTAGTACTCAATCTACAAACATAGAGAGCCCAAAGAAAAGCTTGAGCTTGAATCATTGTCTTTCCGTCCCTCCGCCTAGAGTAATTGAAACTTCTTTGTCTCTAGCATGGAGAGTCTCATTCTTTCAACATAGCCAAAATACTGTAATAAGTTTTTCTTCATAGAACTAGTAAAGTCACACGGACAATCCTCTATAAGAGCTGCTATTCCCTAAATCAATTTTTTAGGCGTCTTATATCCTAGAATAGCAGATGTTTTCCAAAGATAAGATTACACATTTCAGTGTCATAGCTAACTGTTCAAAAAAATATTTACATACATGAGCATATATATCAAGATATCGTAAAGCAAGGAATCACCATTACAATAAAAAGTACGCCATTTGTAAAGTAATTCAATATAGAGAAAGATTTATATATTACTATTTGAATTGAAAATCCCTTTGCAATAGGACATAAACAAAACTAAAACTCCCTTACTATCAGCAGGATTAGAAAGAAAAAACTTCGAGAGACTTAAAACATGAATGTGCGCAAGAAGTAATTCGCTCATAATAGAATTTGTATCAAAAATTCTATTATAATGAAATTTTCTGGGAATAAGGAGCTCCGACTTATTGTGGGATGAATGAAGAGAATACTTAAACCAGAGTTTAATATTTAAATTTTCATCTTCACGACCCATTTCTTTTATGTGGCAGCAAGTATTCTCTTTTTTTCCCTAACTCTGTTTCTTTCTCTCGCTCCCTACATGACCTCCGAACACACGCTCTCTTTAATGTAATTTTACTCACGTATTCTCTGAATATTACTATAAAACCCTATTAAGTATAATGTTTCACAAAACAAGTTGAGCACTTAAAAATTAACAATTTATATATATATATATATATATAAAAAATTGTAACGTCTGTCTGTACATTCTTTTTTTTTGTTTTTTAAATTTCTCCATATTTTGTCGTTTTACATGAAATTCAAACGATATTAACCATTTTTGGCTTTGGCGACTGTTTGTTTGTTACCTTTTCAAGCCTAAACTATAGGACTGAACTTGGGACGTCTATTACTGTTAACTCAACTTGGACTTTAGGCGATATTAATGTTCTTAGACACGAACAGGAGAGTAGGTTATAAGGGAGGCCTGAAATTAAAAATAGCGATATTTTGTTTTTTATTGGTTTTTCGGTAAACGTGCACATAACTGAAGGTGATTATTTCGTTATTTAGAGTAACTTATGTTATATACACGTTTGTCATAGAACGAAGTATAAATGAGATATAAGTTAAAAACTTTAAAATACATTAAAAAATTTTATTTTGCACAAAAGGCTTAACCGAACTAATCAAAACTCGGCAAGTGAATTTAAATGTACATTAAAGTTTATTTTATATTGGCATATTATGACAAATAATGTTATGTTTTTTTACTTATATGATAGTTATAAGTATAATTCGGATTAGAGAGTTTATCAATTGTTACCCCTTTCCCTCCACAATTATTAGTTATTTCAATTAGAAAATAACTTCGTTATTTATTTTCAATAGAAATGTAAACTATAAGATCATTTTCCTTATTTCATTTTTATAATGTATTATTTATTGCAAGTGTGATAGCGGAAGTTGTGCGGAATCATACTCTTTAATTGAGGTATATATTCTCTTATTTCCTCCGAAATTTTGACGATATTGAAATGACTATATACTATCCATAACTATTAAACATTACTTGGTAATATCATTATAACAAAAGACGACATGTGTCTAAACTCCATATGATTACAGTTTGCAGGGAGGGCAACTTTTCCTAACCCTGTTTTTTGAAAATATATTAAATTATTTTTAGGGTACCACTGTTATTCATTTACACCAGGTAAATAAATTATTAGAAAATATTGTTTAATGTTTTGAATAAATAATTTAAGTAAAGCAATGTCGATAACCCTCATGCGGGAGTGGAAGTTGTAGGGAGGCCAACACCATTAATTATGTTAAATTATTTCCTGTGAAATTTGATGGCATTATTGGAATTGCCTTCTACTCAAATTTACTATTATGTATATGACTAAGCTCGAAAAATGTATTCTCGGATTGGTTTTTGACATGAAATATGTACATTATAGATGATATTTTGTTATAATAAATGATGATGATTTGAATTATTCATGGTGGGTCAAACAGTGGAGCGGGATAGTTCAGGAACTCCTTTTCATTCATTCTTCAAAACCAAAATTTGAATTTTTCAAGTCCCCGAAAGTTACCTGGCCTTTGCAGAAAAATAATAAGCCGAGGCGGTAAGTGCAATTAAGCAAGTATGGAAGGCCATAAATGAAAGTCAACATAAATTTCTATACTTCCCAAATTTAAAGCCAAATATTAAACTATTTCAATCAGAGTATCAAATTGATTTCAGTCTTTCATCAGGCACCCTTCAGAATTAGTTGAGTACTAATTTCATGAAAACCTTTCACTAATGCCCCATTTGTATCGTTACAAATCCAAATATTTACTTCTATTTTGTCTTCTCAACAAAATTATGAGTGCTCAAGGAAAATGCATTCATTTGTATTTCTCTATACACAGCTTTCGGGCACAAATGCCTCTCACAGAATAATAGCTAATCCATAATAAGTAATGACAGTATACGAACACTATGTCACATTTGTTGTTTTCCTTTGGGTATATAAGGCCAAATAAGATACACTAAAGTGCCATGTTTTTGACAGTAATAGGATCACTAAAGGGTTTTTATGGATTAATGGTTTCGGATACCGTACTCGATTACTGTGACAACTAAGTCAAAGAAATCGTCTCATGTTCCAGCTTGGGAACAGAAAAACGCCAAATATTGAGTTTTAACTACATGTAATGTAACGTTTGGCTCAAGGTCAAATATCAAATTATTATCACCCACATACTAATTTTCTGGCGAGTTAATTAAGTTTCTGAAGGATGAATGATTTTATTGATACAATCGCTCTTGCCTAGATTAAAGACTCACAAACTCCTTGGCCAAGCTGAGAGAAATTATCGACACATATGCAGAATAAATATTTTACAAAGAATTAAAACTTCTTCCAATTGATAATCCAAAATTTGAAATAATAAATGTGATAGAATTAAAAGAAGAATTACAAAACAACAAGCTTTAGTGAGGTCATGAATTTGCTTCGTTCGATGTTTTCATTCATTTAAATATTAGTAAATATGAAAACTATCAATTTCGATTATTAAGGAATTGAAGTTATTTAAGAAAGATGGTAATTGAAGATGTAATAATAGAAGTTTCCAATTGATTTCTGTGACAGAAATGAAATAATCGTAAAAGTGATATTAACAGTTCATTTAATATTTTGAACAACCAAATCTTGCACTAAAGAAAGAAACTGAAATAAACAAAAAAAAATAGGATTTCTATAGAGATATCAAGAAAGTTTAAATAGATAAGTAAGGGCACCCTTTTCAAGTTAACTAATTCTTTTTGCTATCCATCAAACTTTAGGATAAATTCCCTAGACTCTGAATATTTTACCGAAATATAAAATTAAATAAGACATATCTTAAAAATAATTACCAGTTTGATTTAATTGTATACAGAATTAAACGGAAAAAGGTAATTTTTAAAGTAATAATAGTGCGCAAAACAAGCAGATTGAGGTAATAAACCTTCTCCTCTTGTTAATACTTGGACTAAGTTCAGTTTAAAAGTTTCAACTAAAAGAGGCATAAGTTATACTTAATGTTTATTGAACATCGTGCATAAAGTGGCTTAAAAGTAATTATAAAGCGAAGAAACAAATTATTGAGTCGACATGACATCAAGTTGATGGTCCGGTTTCCTTTTTAAGAGGAACTTAGGAATATAGAAGAATTAATTATGTACGAAAGAACTGGCTAGTTTCCAATTATTTTCATTTGTCTTAATCAGATACCATTATCAAATTCAGCAAATTGAGTGAATACAAATTTTACACACGATGCTTTCGAATGACTTCACTATGGATTTAGGTTGGAGGCGAGGACACTGTGACGTCACCCTAGGCCATAACCATCAGAACTGTACACTATATTTTATTTTCAGTAATAATAAAAAATACTATCTTTTTTAAAATGATACCAAGTAAAGATAGTATATTTTGTCTTTAATGTATTCAATTAAAAAAAATACATTGCCAAAAATTAGACATAACACGATAACGATATAGAATAAATTACTGTACAAATCGTCAATGGCTTAAAAAAAAAATCAAGCGAATTAAATATTTTCCGCTCTATATACAAATAGTAATTACATTTTTTTTTAAAAATAGTATGCAATAAGGGATAAACGTACAAGAAAAGTCCGTCAATGTGCGTCACTTAAATGAATTTATCTTAAAACGTAAAAGTTCAATGAGAACAATATTTGATATTTAGGCTTCAAATAAAGTGTTTCATAATATAACATCTTATTTTATTAATTCATGAGTAGGAGTGGGGGTTTCCTGATGGCCGAAAACTAAAAAATGCAAATATCTTGGTTAATATGAAAGAAAGTGAAAAAATGTACATAATATCATTTATAGAACATTACATTTGCAATAAGATTCGGCCTATACAATTATTCAATCCGACGCATAGTAATGGAGATATTAAGAATTTTTAAAATTCCCTCCTCTAAACCCCCCCTATCCGATTTCAGCCATTAACGAAATAGATCGTTATTTTTGCATAAAACGTATAAATATGAAGTTTGGTGACGCAACAAAAATTACGACTGCTAGAGCGTTAACAGACTAATGTCATATATATATATATATATATATATTAAATTTTGACCTCATTTTCGTCATCTCGTAAGTAGGATCGATGGGCATTTGAGGACATTTTTCGAAAATCGCGCCATGAGACCGACCTCAATAGCTGATTTTCCGTAAGGGAAATATGCAAAAATGCAAGTTTTAGTCGTCCACATCTCTGGATTGGTCTATTTAAAAATTCAAAGCGAGATTATAAGGGTCTTGCAAAAGACAGCGGACACTAAAAAGAATGTTGATGTGTTTTTAATGACCTGACTATTCGCAAGATCTTTCATGGGGCCCCGACATGTTAAAAATCTTGATTACGTCCCCTATCTAACTATAACTATCTCTTATAAACACATGCTAATGGGAGACTTGCAATATACGTTTAGTTTTTAACTAAAATATTTTAATTTGCGATGACGATGGGGCCCCATACCCTCAGGGACTTTCATCAGTAGGAATGATGCGATGGTGATTATATTCAGTTAGATTTCTAAGAGCGGAATCAATGACCTCGGCATAGAAGTTGAACCCTGCAGCGAATGCTAATACATATTTTATATGACTATTGTATTTTAATATACTTGACATCCTGATGGGGAAAATCAGTTTGACGATAGGTTTGGCGTGCTACGTACTCATAGATCGTCATAAAACAAGTTGGTGTATTATCGCAGGTAAGAATAACATTTTTAAAGATCAATAATTTTGCAAAGGGGGGTGTCCACAAATTAATTTCGGAGATCGTAGTATTTCCCAAAATACGGGAGTTCTCAAAGACGATTTAGTTGATTTATAACGCGAATAGTGCATTCTTTTAGGCTTTTCCGTATAAGATTGACCTTATTGGGCCTTAATGATGAATTCTAAGTTAAAAAAAGTCCGTCACGCAGGGGCTGCGTAAACTAAGCCGATTTCCCACGTGATTTTTTTAGAATAGAGAAATTTCACGAGAGCCGAGCAGTTAAGGAAACGGCCGAACTAGCTTTTGGCGGGAAAGTCACTCGTCCGTTAGCCGCCCAGATTTAATAAAAATGCAAATATCTCGGTTAATATTCAAGATAGAGAATAAATGTATATAAAAATATTTATAGTACATTTAAATTTCAATAAGATTGCTTCTGTACAATTTTTCGATCCGACGTATAATAACGGAGATATTTCGAATTTTTGAAAATCCTCCCCTCTAAACCGCCCCTCCCACTAGTCCGATTTCAGCCGTTAACGAACTTCATCTTTCTTTCTACATTAAACGACCAAGTATCGAGTTTGGTAACGATAATTGCGACCGCTAGAGTGGTAACAGACAAATATATATATATATATATATATATATATATATATATATATATATATATATATATACAGTTTTGAACGGACCTCATTTTTGTCATCTACTAGGTAGAATCGATGGACATTTCAAGAAAAATTTCGAAAATTCCGTCATGAGTACAACCTCAATAGCTGATTTCCCTTAAGGGAAGTCTGCTAATATTTAATCTATATTTCATAATTTTTTCCATGAATAAAATATGAAATTTAGATGATTTCCTCTACGAATGAAGAAAAATTCTTCTAACTTCTACGATTGAATTTCTAAGCTTCGAGATGCCCATAAAGTCGTTGTGATCACTAAAAACAAAAAATGACGTACCGGAAATTCTTTGTAAGCACTTTATTCACAATTTGAGCAAGAATGAATATAAAAATGTATATAAACCATATTCCTGTTTATTTTTATCGGCAGTTGAGCATAACACTTTTTCGTTTATCTGTCACTGCCATAATGCACACATTGTTTTACTCATAATCCATTTTATTATCACTAATACAATTTGTGAAGGTGAATGATTAAAATAGCATTTACGTCAAGCACGTAGCCCACCTTAAACAGATTTCTCACGGGCAGAATGACTCACAGCTCAATGGAACAACTATATGGAAGTTTAAATATCAAGTTTCGAAGTGGTCATATAAACTTTGCATTTACTATAGTGACCGAACAGTAATAAATGCATTATATATTTATTCATCTTCACAAATTTGAACGACTCTTATTTTCGGCATGGCCTTGGTAGGTCAAGTAGGTATTTGATGAAATTTCTCTAAAATCGCACTGCGAGATACAATCTGAATTACCTAATTTCACCTGAGAGGATATGCTAAAACGGATAAATGGTTATGAGAAACCCAGCCAGAATCCTGCCAGATTTATGAACTAAGCCTACTCAGAGCTAAAGACCCTAATCTCGTAACAGATAATATAAACAATATCCATCTTGAATACGTCAATTCTATTTTTGAAGTACAAGAGCTTATTCAAGTTTAATCTCATACAAGCAAGCTGCCTTTGCCCTAGCTCTTTTTCCCCTCTGAAATAACATTGCTCATATAATGCTATTATATAATTATTATAATGCTTCGTTCTCTCATTATAATGGACCTATTAAAGCTAAGTTTAAATGTAGTAATATCAAATTTGTTTGTTGGAAAATGATGCCATCTTATAACATCCTCCTACTTTTAGAAGTCCAACATACTGCCCGTTGAAATGTTTTTGTCATATAAAATAAGAAAATACAAATTTCATACCTTACAAATCTCCTAATTAATACTTCCGGTATAATAGGTATAAACACACACACACAATAGTAATATATAATAACCCACATGCTACAATACATCTTCAGAAAGTCCTTGTTGAGCATTCTTAAACAATACCAAAAGTGAATTATTAATCATCAAAATGCCAGGAATAGGGTAGGCAATATTTCCTCCCTAATGCAATATATATATAATATATTACTTCAAAGTGTAAAACACTTCAAGCATTGGCCCAAAATGTTTTGAGTTTCTTTATTTAGTTGAGGTTTAGAGGAACCAATTTGATTCAGACGCTAATCCCCCTCCTCAATTTCCACCAATAATTATTTTAATTCGATTAAATGCCAAAAAAAAAAAATATTGCCTGTTTCGGAGGCAGATTTTTAAATAATATATATGATATTGAGAAGCAATTTACCAAACCGAGGATTAGGGATCAAACTAATCTATTTATTCCATGGCGAGTTTGAGAACTTACGTATAATTTTAAATAGGGCGAATTGTGATAATTAATCACCCTAAATGAGACAAATTAATCATATTCATTTATATGCATATTTAGTTTTTGGAGTGTAAATGTGTGTATATATATAAAATTGTAACCTCTGTCTGTACATTGATTTTTTTTTTTTCCAAAATTTCACGATACTTTTTCGTTTCAAATGTCATAGACACGATATCTGCAATTTGTTTCTTCCGTGGCTGTTTGATTGTTACCTTTTCAAGCATAACCGGCTATACCGAATTTTATGAAACTTAGTATGTATATTACCACTAACCCAACTAGACTTTAGACTATATTAATTTTCTCTGAGACCAACAGGAGTGGGGGTTGCGGTATTTCATTTCCTATAGGTTTTTCGTTAATTATGCACATAACAAAAGCTGTTTATTTTGTTATTTAGAGTAACGTTAGTCATATTCACTTTTGTTTTATAACAAAATATAAACGAAATATACACTAAAAAGCAAAGCGGGAGCCGGCAGTGTTATTGGGCTCTAACAATTGTACGGGACTTAACAAAACTCGGTATGTGAGTTAGCACTAACACTTCCATGACAATAAGCGGTACCAACATTTCTAGGGACGAGCAGGAGTGGGGGTCGTAAGGGAAGCCCGAAATTTAAAATAGTGATATTTCGTTTTCTATTGGGTTTTCGGCAAATATGTACATGGCAAAAGTTGTTTATTTTGTTATTTAGAGTACCTTTTGACATATACCAAGTATAAACGAGATATACACTGAAAACTAGAACGGTAGCCGACAATTTTATTTGACAATAACGATTGAACGGAACTTAACAAAACTCGGCATGTGAATTAGCATTAATTCTTCCACGATTATAAGCTATATTAAATTTTTTAGGTTCAAACGGGAGTGGGGGTTATAAGAGACGCCTGAAATAAAAATTCGTGATATTTCATTTTCTGGTCGTTTTTCAGTCACTTTTGGTCTTTGTACCGTATCAAGGGAAAGGAAGTTTCATTCAAACATAGTTTGGCGGACAGAATACTTTCTATGATTATGAATTATATATACAAAAAAAACTACTTGTACATGAGACGGGAAATATAAAAATATTGTGGATAGCGAAGCCTTACATAACAAATAAGTTTATTATTAATAAATTCACAGCAACGACGGGTATACATCGGGAAATGTTAAAATGTTGTGGAAAGTAAAGGCTTGCCAAAACAAGTACCATCATCATTCAGTCCCAAATCAATTCCCGAGCGAAGCCGGATACCTTAGCTAGTATATACATACATATATATATTAAAATCGCGGTTTTCTAGTTCAAGAAAGTTTTTCGAAGATCTTTTCTCCTTGATTGCGATCGCAATAAAAAATCGCCAGATTTTTAAAATATTTGTTTTCATTATATTTCTTAGATTATTCCAACTCCTGTTTCTATTTAAAATACAGCCCAATCACTCGACGTATTTAAATACCAACATACATCGTTAACTTCACTTCCACCTACCCTCACGCTTTTAAAACTCTTCTGCTTAACCAGTGTGATTAAAGGAAGAGTTAACAAACTACAGGGCTAAAAATGATTTTCAAATTTGCAGGAAAGGAGATGCCAATTACAATTAATAAGTAGAAGGACACACCTTTTGAGATATCAATTCCAAGGGCAATGGCTATCCCAGAATTCTTCGCCGACCAGACAGTACTTCTCACAGGAGGAACTGGGTTCGTCGGGAAAGTCCTCTTGGAAAAGCTACTGAGGAGCTGTCCAGGTTTGAAGAGGATCTATTTGACGATTCGGTCAAAGAAGGGAATGACTGCTGAAGAAAGATGGCAGAAAATCAGTTCCGTACCAGTAAGTCTAAAAAACATATGTTGGTGAGTATGTATTCACTGTCTATTACATAAACTTGATATTGGGAAGAATCTAAAGCGATCAATGTTAAACACAAATTAAGCACTTTTTTAAAAAGCCTCTGGACAATCACAAATTTACAGTTAGCTTAAAAGTAAATGAAAATAAAAATGAGAAAGTACACAAAATTCTATAAAAAACAATATCCAGTAATAATTGGTATTAATTTCATCAATCTCGGTCACTAAATAACTCAAATATTGAAACGTACCACCTAAAAGTTGGATGACATCAGTTATTCATAAAACGTAGTAAATATTTTATTAGACGATCAGAAGGCAGAGAAAAATGATTTAAAAATTGAAATAGACGATAAATTTTAATGAATATTTATTATATGCAAGTAATAAAATATACATTTGATCTTTTGTAGCCAGATTTGTTGAATTTCTAAATTTCAGTCAGTTAGGAGCTTTCATTGGCTTTTAGAACTGGATGTTCGATATAATTGGATGTCAAGTTAGATTTAGCTAATTCTTAGATTTTCTTGAGCCGAGGATTAGATTTAACGTCGGGCAGATTCTTACTGAGCGACCCTCTATTTAGGAAGTTGCCCCTTCGCTTCCGTTAAATGAATGTTGGGAAATCGATTAAGCATTCCCTTTTCAGCGAGGTAGGACTTTTCTGATAACCTCTGCCCTAAACTTTTCATTTGATACTTTCGAAACCTTTTGAATTTCTTCAATCTTCTATGTTATTTAAACTGAAAGGCCTATTTAGACTTAACAAGAATCAAACTGATCAGATCAGGTCATTATCAAGGTAGCTATGGCTTTCAGTTCCGATGTTGTTTTCTGTCAGAAGCTAATATTTTCATATTACAATTCCAGCTGACATCTAATGAGATGTATGATATTTCGATAAATATCGTTTTATGCCTCTCTTCCCCTATTCCCAATAATCAAACCTTTAAATGCTCTGTAATCTTTACCCATCATTTAGCCATGATGCTGATAAGGGCTTTTACTGGCACTCATTTAAAATTCCTACAACCCACCGCTGTGGATAATGGCAACATAATAAAGTATAAATATTAATTGAATTTAAATAATAATACATGTTCCTAGAATAAGCAATGGATGAAATCGATGCATTTTGATTTACGTCTTGCGTCTATATTTGCAGTGAGATTCCTAAATTTGTCTTGTGACTGTCACACCCTAAATTTCATATTGTCTTAAAAAAAAATATTCAAAAGGACTTGTAGAAGGTCCATGGGAATAAATCACAATGTGCCGTGAAAACGGTGAAATTAAACAAAATCAGACCAAGAACGGACACAATGTAAACATAATAAATCTCTTATTTTCAAAAACAATCCTAAATGGTATGTTCATGGACATTAGAAGAGGTGTGCATGTACGTATTTAAATTGGATGTGTGTGTGTGTGTGTGTGTGTGTGTGTGTGTGTGTGTGTGTGTGAGCACACACCGACCTGCTAAGTGTGAATTTCTCCTCGTTAACAGAGACAAAAGTCTAACACAACACATTGTATCCCATGTAACATTTCATTACAATGGGAAAGGAAATGAGGAAAGGTAATTTAATTAGTCAAAAAGAAATGAGATATACTAATCCTTATATTATTATTCCAGCTTTTTGACAGGCTAAAACAACAGAGCCCTGAAGCCTTGAAGAAAGTATTTCTAATTAATGCAGACATGAAAAAACCCGACTTGGGGATATCAGAGTCTGATAAAGAGGTATTTATTAATTAAGTTAGGAAAACAATATAGCAAATAAACTCACTGGTTTCATTTTCCTTGTATAATAAAGAAATAGAGACTATTAATAAGTTTCAAAGTTTTTACTAATCATTATTGATATTAATATTTCACCACCATTTGTTTAAAAAAATATAATAATATTGCATGTTTATATCAATTATTAATCATCTATATGGGTCATAATACTTTTTTAATACAATAGAAACTAATCATATTTTGCCCATGGTACAGAGTTCATAATTTGAAATGGAAAAAATGTGTTATTCCTCTATAAATTTATATTAAACGAGATGAACTTCCAAAGCCACACAATCAACAAATCTACTAATAACTGTATAAATTCTCAAATGACTGGCTATTTCCTAAACTATAATGTTTGGCATTATGAATTTACGAACGACACTCGGTCTGCATGTTTTACTGAAGACATGACCGTGAAAACACAACTGTGAATAATATGACCGATTTTTTTGAGTTTGAGGCGTATCGTGGTGAACTGAACAGACAAACTGGCACTCGAGAACCGTAGTGCAAAATGCAGATAAATGCATATATGAGTGTTTGTGTCTGTCAATGCTCTTGGGTAGGGGAACCGTAGGAACAGTAGGTCCTTAGTCGGCTTTGCTGTTCCGGGACGGGGATCATTCCGGCCTTAATGTGGTAAGTTTCTAGTGGCTTACTCAATATGAACTACGGGCTGGGTGGAGACCGGAGTGGAGGCTTGCCTTCACTGCCGGTCATAGACGTAGTGGTCGTGTGTTCAAAGCCCGAGGACAGACAGGCCAGGTAAACTGGTACATGTGTTCTTCGTGTGGGAGCTGGTTAGTAGAGAGTGTCCCTTCCATAGGATCGCTAATCCATCGTAGCGAATCCTCAGTTTCCAGAGAGGTGTTGGATAGGTGTAGGCTGGATTAAGGCTGTAATGGCTAGGTGCCTCCTGCATTGTTGCCACATTTCGAATGGCTACACAATGTCAATGCGGCAATTAATTACTAATTCACATAATTAAACGTATCTCAATCAAGCGCATATTTCCATAGTCCAGCATGTATAAATGATACTAACACCAAACTAAATTTAAATTTCTTTATTTTTGTCATCAATCTAATTTAGTTGTAGTAAAGTACCATAAAATGCAATTCTTCTATTAATTTTATTTAGCGAGTGTCACATAAGCAGTTCCTATTTTCCAAGAGTGAATCGTACAAAAGACACTAAGTTTTTAGAAACTGTATTACAGTAAGAAGCAACCATAGTAAGTGCATTAAGACCAACGAAATAATTACCAATAAAGACTAGAAGTTCACAAATATATGTACTTTAGTGATAAATCTACCGTTTTAACACATTTTAGCTTTAGAGGATCTGATATGATATAATAAGATAAATAGAAGAATTTTGTCGAAAACGAAATATAAATCATAAATTGTAAAAGAACAAGACATTTCATTTATTAAATAAATAAGCACTTCAAGAAAAGAAGACACATACATATTAAATGGGATGTGTTGGCATAGTGCTTCATTTTTACATCATTAAAAATGGTTTGGAAATTTTCGCAGTTACTACGAATTCCTTCTTCACGGACTGTTGAAACCAGGTATTTTTTTTCAGTTAAAATAAATATAAATAAAAAATATCTAAACATTTTTCAGATTCTCATCAATGAGGTGAACATCGTCTTTCACGTGGCAGCAACTGTTCAGTTTTCTGATAATATCATAGATACGCTTTCATTAAACACTAGAGCAACTTATGCATTGGCAGAATTATCCAAGCATATGCCCAATTTAAAAGTAAGTGGCCAAATTTCCAAACTTCTATACATTATTAAAGTGAAATAAAATGTGTAATGCTTAATGTACAATGTGCTATAATGAAACAAGTCTATATTCTGTTATATGAGCAATTTAATAACAATAATTATCGGTCCACAAAAAGAAGGATATATTTAAATATATAATATATTCAGGATATATTTTAATACATAATATATCCTACTTTATACATTATACTTTAGGATATATTTTAATACATAATATATCCTACTTTATACATTATATTTTAGGATATATATTAATACCTAATATATCCTACTTTATACATTATATTTTAGGATGTATTTTAATACATAATATATCCTACTTTATACGTAATATTTTAGAATATATTTGAATACATAATATATCCTACTTTATACACTATATTTTAGGATATATTTTAATACATAATATATCCTACTTTATACATTATAGTTTAGGATATATTTTAATACATAATATATCCTACTTTATACATTATATTTTAGGATATATTTTAATACATAATATATCCTACTTTATACATTATATTTTAGGATATATTTTAATACATAATATATCCTACTTTATACATTATATTTTAGGATATATTTTAATACATAATATATCCTACTTTATACATTATATTTTAGGATATATTTTAATACATAATATATCCTACTTTATACATTATATTTTAGGATATATTTTAATACATAATATATCCTACTTTATACACTATATTTTGGGATATATTTTAATACATAATATGTCCTACTTTATACATTATATTTTAGGATATATTTTAATATATAATGCATTAAGGAGAGAACTAACTTTGAAAACAGTAGATATATTGCAGTTTCATGAATATCTCAAGAAATGTAATTTACGCTGCAGCTGCGTAATTAGCGGTTATTAAGGTAGAATTTACAGAATACGTCGGATCAAAATATTGTATAAAAGCAATCATATTGCAGATTAAATGTAACATAAATATCGTTATATACATTTATTTTCTATCTTGAATATTAATCGAGATATTTGCATTTCTCAGTTTTCAGCCTTCAGCAAACTTCCACTCATGTTACATAAACAATACTCGGTTATGCAATAAACCACATTATTCCCAGCTTAAATACCAAATATTATTTTCAATAGACCTTTATTATACGAGAAAAATGCAAATACGGAGAGAAAAAAATACGTATGTTATGGTGACCTCCCCCCTCTTCTTAATTTCTTGGACTACTAAAATTTGATTGTTTGAGATAAAAATTATTCTAATACATTATAAATTATGGTAAATGGTTATCAATAAAATTAATATATTATATTCTGATTTATTTCAATAATTGTTTTTCTTTCCTGTGAGAATTTGGCACACATGTTTGTTTACGTTTCAGGACCCGTCTGGAGGTTTCTTATTTCGTTTGTATTTATTCATTTGATGTTGACGGTTCTATTGTGTTACCAGTATGTAGATTTATCTATTGTTAAACATCACGAGGGAAATCTGCTTAGTTCACGCAGCCCCTGCGTGACGGACTTCTTTGTTATTTCCCGATTAATTTTCCCGGGAATTCAGAAAAATAAAGACTGCTGTTCGGGGCGCACTAAAATATATCTAAGCAGTGAACAGCTACACGTTATCGGGTACTGAATGTAACCCAATAAATCAACACAATGAGAAACCCAACACCATCCATTAAACACAGTTTACTTCGCCAATATTGAAACCTGGAAACCTATATCCGCACCAGATACCCTTGCCTAGATTGCTGAGACTATATGCAATGATATAGGACCACACAACCTAACCCGGAAAATGTGGAAATCCACTAGAAATGTCCATACTTAATTAATATGAATACCGCATATCCTCATCCATGATAAAGATAGAAGCTATAGAAATTTTAATTTGTTCTCCAAAGTGTTCATAGTCTAGTGTCATACATATAAATTAAGAAAACATTACTGGAATGTCTTGGATATCAAAGTAAAACTTCTCGAAATATTTAAAACTATAGCCCCAGTTGACAGGACAAATCGTGCTGCCCTAGTATAATATGTTGAACAACTCATAGTAGAGCTAACGATTATTCATTAATAATTGATTTCAGGACCAGACGAGGGTTGAAAACTTATTTGATAAGATCTAGGTGTAATTATATGCAGATTGAGGAAAATTTAAGCAAAACAAATAATAATTACACCCACATATATATTTGTCTGTTATCGCTCTAGCGGTCGCAATTTTTGTTTGATGGTTACCAAACTCGATATCTCCTTTTATTTAAAAAAAGATGAAGTTCGTTATTGGCAGAAATCGGACCAGTGGGAGGGGGAGGGCTTTAGAAATATCTCTGTTATTATACGAACGAAATCGTGTCTAGAGCCAATCTTATTGCAGATAAAATGTACTATAAACGTTGCTAAATGCGTTTTATCACTATATGGATTATTAACCAAGTTATTCGAATTTTTTAGTTTTCGACCTTCTGTAATCCCCCCTTCTACCCATGCCATATTAAAAATAATCTCTTATATCATGAAACACTTTATTTGATACTTAAATAGCAATTATGGTTTTCATTGGACATTCACTTTCTGAAATAAATACCAATTCGTTGGACACGTGGGAAATCTGCTTAGTTGACGCAGCCTCTGCGTGACGGACATTTTTAATATTCAAAAGTTATTGCATCCATTCATGATCTACCATTGTGATCTTTCAGAAGCTGCTCTTGTCATATTACTATACCCACCGAAATCCCATAAGATGTTCAAGATGTTCTTTATTATTGTAATAATGTTTCATACAGTTTCTTCTTATATTTTTTACATCGTTTTATTTTATTATAGTGAGAATACTTTTATTAACAATTAGTTTAACTTGCTTTGCTTTCGTGAAATGTTCAGTACAATAAAAAAGAAATCATTGTCGCAGGTATTTGTTCACGCTTCTACGACCTACAGTAATTTCAACAGACCGGAATCTGAGTGGGAAGAGAAGGTATACCCAGCAGTTGGAGATTGGAGAGTTATTCTGAAGCTACTGGAAGCTGAGTTCGATAATCTGCCAATGCTTCAAGAAAAGTCAGTCATTCAAATATTATTACTAATCTATTCTAAATATTATAACTAACTCTATAACTCTAATCCTCAATTACTAAAACACAGTCCCAATGTAAATGTTTAGGATTTATCTTTAATTATCTCGCAATTCCACCATATATATATATATATATATATATATATATATATAACTATTAATTATTTAATATAATAATTTTCTTTTATATTGGTTTAATTTGATATGAGGAAAATCCCCCACAAATATAGGCGATAAGCATAATATATACACTGATTACTTCTGTTATAATGTACTGAGTTCTATATTTTAACATAAAAAAATAGAAAAAGTCTTGATGATAAACTAAGTAGGAGTTTACTACAATTATATTATAGGGGAGTTATTTTAAAATTAGTAAACAAATCAAATGACCCTTAAAAATATGCTTGGCGTATTGGTTTTGACCATCGGCCGGTCATCGTTGGTCCTATTCCCTACTCGTCTACCAAGTCAGTATAATTATGTTATCCAATAAAAATATATACATTTAGTAGGTTTTAATATTTTCACTAATAAAATTAGTGGCATATATATATATATACATATATATATATATATATATATATATATATATATATATATATTATAACACTCGTTTCTTAGATGATTTCCCTTAAGGGAGCATTTGCAGCCCTCAGTATACCCAGCTTCTACTCCTCTCATATAACAATAAGCTGATAAATCACACATAGTCTTCTCATTAAGGGAGAAATAGAACACATAAGGCGGGATGAGATCTCCAGTGTGCCATTCACGTGAGAAATCTATATACACACAGCCCCTGAGTTACAGACTTAATTTTGTTGAAATCGACTTAATCTCTTAATATCTAATCTATTTTTAAAAGTAATAATAAGAAAGCATTAGACTGAAATAAAATTATTAAAGAGATAATTTCCTCACCTTGATTATACCTAAGTATTTACTCTTCTTGTGGAAAGATGAGGGTGAATAATACAAGTCACTATTTGAGTTCTACAAAGAATCAAGTATATATTGAATAAGTAACATATAATAAACTTTATAGTAAGGAAGCTAATTTTATACAACTTAAACCTTAAAAGAATGCTAATTTAGGGGCTAACCTTATATCTAATTGAAACAAACATTAACATTTATTGATATAGATGTTGAGAAAACAAAGGAAATTTAACTTTATAAAATACGACTGTACAACCTAGGTAGACCACAATGGTTAGCCCTTTGTTTGTTCGTAACTTTAGCGGCAAGCCAATAATATATGTATACACAAAATAATGATCGACCGGTCCTATATTATGAGTACTCATTTAATTGTTTACGGAGATAATGCTAGCATTATAATGAGAAATAGGTACCTTCGGGAAACATATACTTTCCATGAAGTGGATTTTTCTTCCTGTGTTGTTTTGTGTTCCCAATGAGATTCTGTCTTCTAGCTGGTGAAAACTGGTTGCGGTGACCTTTATCTGCGATGCGGTGATCCTTATTTGACACTAGCGTTGCAGGAGATGAAAATTATTCCCCTTTTTGCGGAGCCAACTACCACAGCACTTAACATGATGTCAGAATCAACAATGGCGCTCAGTTACAAAAACGAGCTCTCCTTTCTAACAGCTAGTGCTGCAGTTTCCGCTCCTGGCCACCGCCTACGTGATCTCCATATGTGCGGCGGGTTAGTGATCCAAGTAAGCGCACGATTTTCAATTCAAAGACGACTAAACAATATCAATATTCCCAGAACAATGTTAGTACTGGACAACAATATTTTTACATTTCTTCATATTTTCTTGGCAAGGGTCACCAATAATTTTTTTTCCGCGTAAACTTTATAAATACCGCCCTACATGCTTCTTGGTCCATATACCACCTCTTCAGGGGCTCTCCCTTTTCAAAAAATAATAACTCGTAACATTTACAAACTTGAATCTTTTTATGGATGCAAACTTAACACCCTTGATTTAGATTTTTAAAAAACCAAAAAATAGTTTTTGTAAAACACTAGATCATCAAAGTAAATGCAAAAATAATACATTAATTAATAAAAGGTTGAGTCTACTGACGGCTGTACTACGCCACATACATTTCCAAGCTTGGAACAAGTAAAAAAGATTCAGAATAGGTGTACTGCTTTCAAACATAAAGTAGGAACAAGTGCTCGTAAAGTTCCTAAATTACTTATACATAAAAACTGAAGCTAGTCATTTGGCGACTGGAAAGAAGTTTAGCACATAAACTATAACTAGGGATGTAGATACTGATGTTTAGAACAAACAAATGAATAAACATTTGCTAAATGCATTGAAGTAATACAGCTCAGTTGAAGAAAACTTGGAAACTACAGCAGAATTAATATTTGAAGCATCTCAAGAGAAAATAGGCATTATAAGAGTTATGAGAAAGCCACTGCGGTGACTGATGAAACAACCACAAGTAACTCATGAATTGTCCAGAAAACTGTAACACCCTCCTTTTCAGGAGTCACGTGTTTTAATCTCGGTCATAAAGTTTACGCCCTGTTTCATATAACAATAAACTACGTTGCCGATACCATCAATAACTCTCGCTTCATTAAATTTCATTGAGTTAGTGTTTAAAAAAAAATTAGTAAGATCCCGATATTACATGTTCTCGTGAACATTAAGGAGACACACACGTTAAGGAGACGTACACTGGATTGTATGTCAGGAAATATTCTAGTAAAGCAAGAGTTTGAGGGCCACTCATTTACCCTGGCATAAACGCAACTTATAGAGGGGTGAAAATAATGTAATCAAAATCTTATAAAGGTAATGATTACTCATTGAGCTTCCATTCAGAGAGCGGAACTGAGTTTGAACTCCATTCGAGATATGGGGAAAGTAGTGAACAGGACTTTCCTACGAAGTTGGATCAACAATTATAATTTTAAGGTGGACAAATTATATGAAAATTTTATCATCGATACATGGTAATCTTTGGCATAGAATATATTATGTATAACACTTTTCTCCCCAAAGTACGTGTGTGCATGGCCTTAATGTTCGTCCTTACCATTCCAGAAACGATCCACAGACTCTGAGTTTGATATTATATAAAAAAAAAACTTTTTTTTCCTGAAGAGAAAGAAGGGACACGTGTGAATTGCTGGTCCGGGAATAGGAAGGCCGTCGATGGAATAGAATCCCTTCCTAGAGTGTAAGGCCCTACACAAGAAGCCCCTGGAGGCTTCAACTGGAGTGTAGGATGAGAGTGGCGCGAATCCTCCAGAGAGGCCCATGTCCCGAGAGAACTGCAAGCTTGACACGTTTGACCCCCTCCCCCTTTAGTCCTCACTTAAATATTTTATGAATTTTTTATATTCGTGGAACGATTTACATTAAAAGTTCACTAGCGATAAGAATATCAATCACTTTTTTTTTTTCTTTTTGTAAAAAAAGAGTTATACCTTTTTCAGGCTGCTGTGTGGACACCCGAACCCTTATACCTACAGCAAGTCACTAGCTGAAAACATCATAAACGACTATAATAGCATTATTCCTACTGTGATAGTAAGGCCTTCAATTGGTATGTAAAAAAAATAACGTATCTCTTTATTTAAATTAGTTCTTTAATTGCAATAAATTTATAATATTATACTATATTATACACTCAGGGTGAATGGAACTATATGTCTCTCTATATACCTGAATATTAATGTGTCGTACTCTACGACCATGCTCCAAAAGCTAAAAAAAGAGTGATAATAGAGATAAAATTTAATTTAGAAGCAACTTGGGTGACTATGGAACTGAAGTGGTGCCTTTTTTGTCTTAAGTATTAATGAAAATAAAGCAAGAGAAGTTTCATATTTGATATTCCTAAACGACCAATACTGAATAAAGTCCGTCACGCAGGAGCTGCGTTAACTAAGCAGATCTCCCACGTGCGTCTGGTATTTGCAATTACTTCAAACCGTAAAAGTTCAATGAGAACAATAATTGAATATTTAGGCTTCAAATACTACTTATTGTTAATATGTTATGAGCAGGAGACGTTATGGCTTTACAAAAGGCCGAAAATTAAAAAATGTGAATATCTCGATCATGAGTACTCATTCGATTGTCAACGTCGATAACGGCATTATTATAGTAAAATAAAGAGGTAACTTTGATGAAAATATACTTTAAATGAGGCGGACTTTCCTTCCAGTGTTATTTATGTTCCACATCAGATTCCTTCTTCTAACTGGTGCAGAATGATAGCGGCGACCTCTATCTTCGATGTGGAGAGATCCTTTCTTTCTAAAATCACTGTGAGAGCCGAAAAACGTTCACGTTTAAGGATCATAAACAAAACCAAGTGCCGGACAGAGGACCAATATGGCTGCCCAGCCTAAAACGAGCGCTCCATCCTGTACAACAGCGCTGCAGTTTCCAATCATGGCCACCGCCTACGGCGACCTCCTGATGTACGGCCGGTTAGTGAACTAAGTAAGCGGGAGTACACGATTGAACACTCGATTAATAATCAAAATAGTGAAAAAGCGTTCATAACAACATTTGTAGAACATTACATTTCCAATAAGATTGGTTCTATACAATTTTTCCATACGACGTGTTGGCAACGATCAAACAAAAACTGCCAACATCAAGAGCATTAACAGACAAATAAACATGGTTTTGAACAGACCTCATTTCACGTGAAAAAGAAGCTGCTACATCATGAGTTATATATTCTAAGCGTAAATATCAAATATTACGTGAGAAACATGCACATGCATGATGACTTAAAAAATTAAAATGTTATGTTCTTGAATCGAAAATGTTAACTTGATCTTTACCATGCTCGATATTTAACCGTTCCAGTCATCACTAAAGACCATATTCGTTATTGGCTGAAAACGACCCTGGAATAGCCGGGGTTAAGTGGGGGCGGATTTGAAAATTCAAAATATCTCCGTTATTATGAGTCGTACCGAAAAATGTTATAGAACCAATCGTGTTAAACTATTGATGTTCTACAATTGTTGTTCTATGCAATTTTATGTATGCTAAAGTATTCAGCGAGTTATTCGTACTTTCTTGCTTTCAGTCTTAATCAACCACCCCCCCCCACCACTCCCTTCTACTCAGCAGTTTTTTAAATAGAAATAGGGAATATATCGTGAAATGAGATCACAAGTGTGTTATATCAACACGTGGTCATCTGCTTAGTTCACGCAGTCCCTACGTGACGGGAGTTTTTATATTGTATTTTGTTTTTCAAGTGATGGCAACCCTGGATGAACCTGTAACGGGCTGGGTGGACAGTTTGAACGGTATGGCTGCACTGTGCCTAGCTAACTCACTTGGGATCTTACGTGTGGCACGGCACAACGATGAAGCTCACCAGGACTACGTACCCGTCTGCAGCGTTGCCAAAGCACTTATTATGGCTGCCTGGATCACTCACAAAAAGTAAGATACCACAAATAATAGAGATCCAACATGTGAAAAAAAAACTTATAATGAAACTGAAGCCTGGGGAGGGGGAGGGTTAACAGGATCTAATCTAATTTATATGAAATATAAGATTTTTTAAAAGGTTGATTAAAATATCATTTTAGTTTACAAATATGAATGAATATTAACATGAGCGAATAAATATTACTCCAACAACTAAATCCTAATATAAATATTATGATTCAGAAAAATTAAAATTATTTTCGGATATTGCCGACTTCGAAAATAATGATGACTTTTATAAAAAATATGCTTAATTACTCAAGAATAAGTTATTAGTCGTAAAAAAAAAAAAACGTATTCATTCATTATTTATGGTAATCAGCACCAGATTAAAAACCAAAATTTACACATTATCTCTTTAACAGTTATATAATAAATTGAAAACTGTATAAGACAATTATAATGAATTAAATTATTTATTAACGTCCACTTTTTGCAACGAAGGCTAATTGGGAAAGGTTATCTACAGGTTACCACCCTTTTCTAGCCAGGGTGGGACTATGGATTTTATTCCGTCACTAAATAAATTCCTATTGCCCAGGGAGAGAATTGAACTCTTTTTTTTTGTGGTTCAGGTTAGCCATGCAAGTTGAAGCGTTGACTTAAATCTTCCATGGTAAACCTAGATTAGCCAGTTCGTATCCCGCCTGGCCAAGGGAATTTATTTAGTGACGAAATTCATTTAATAAAATCCTTAGTCCCACCCTGGTCAGAAGAGGGTGGTAACCTGTAGGTAACCCGTCCAAATTAGCCTAAGTAGGCAAAAAATGGACGTTAATAAATAATTTAATTTTTCTCACATGGTAGACCTAGAGTGGCGAGTGCGATTCTCGCTTGGGCAAAGGAAATTATTTAGTGACGGAATTCATTAAATAATATCCTAAGTCCCACCCTGGCTAGAAAAGGGTGGCAACCTATAGATAACTCGTCTCAATTACCCTAAGTTGCAAAAACTGGACGTTAATAAATAATTATAATAATAATGAATTAATATAAGGATTTTTCTATTTTTGTTTCAGTAATATAAAAGGAGAGACTCCAGTATACAACTGCACTGTTGGAAAATTATTGACGATAAGGACATCAGATATTTCAAAATACTGTGCGGAAATGAAATTTGTAGAAGAATGGCCTTCAAAATACATTGTATGGACGAGAGATTTGCAGCTGATAGAAAATGCTTACAAATACCATTTGCTATTTTTCCTACATCAATTATTGCCTGCATGCATACTCGATACTGGGATATATATCTACGGGGGAAAACCAATGTAGGACTATACTAAGTACTAATATCTTTATTTATAAATAGTATTACTGGCTTAGTCTAAGAAAAATATTACTAACAAAAACAGTGAGAAAAATCATTAGCTTAGTAGATGAGAATATTTATTTAGGACATAAATGAATTAGTTTGTGCTGCAGTCATGGCTTATGTCGTTCTATAACCAAGGAAAACTTGGCAAACGATCCTAATTTCAGATAGTACGCAATCCCACGGAAATGATAAAGAAAAGAAGGTGGTCACAGGGATGTGAAATGGTTTCAAGTTGCTTTTTGCAATTGACCATTCAGAAATAAAGTCACCAATATAAAAAATCCATTCTCGCCAATGAAGTGATTGGAGGCAATTTCGCCCGTGGCTAGAGTTTTGAAAAAGTGGATTTGAAAGTGGACGTTAATAAATAAAAAAAATCGACCCTATGGTTTTTATATTAATAAAAGTGTATTATGAAAACATCTGTGTTTGAGAGTCACGCATAAATACAATTCTTAACATACGCGATTCCTAAAAAGGCAAAATTAATATAGATCATGAATAAAAAGAAACAGGCTTGCGCCAGCAAGGGCATCGCCACGAAGGAGAAGCGATCCCTTCTTCCCTCTATTTTCCCGATTATTTGGCGAAAATAGAAATTTCACTTTATTTTTTCAAAATGATATAATTTAATGAAAATAGCAAGTAAAATTAATTTAAAATGGACAAATGGTCGATTTAAAAAAATATACCATGTAAAATAGGTAAAAATGGTGATAAAGGCAAAACTAATATAGATCATGAATAACAAGAAATGTATGCCTGACTAACAGCATTCACATTACATTATTGCGATTTAGAAATCAGTAATAGAGAACAAATAAAAGTAATGAACGGCACAACGATTAAATGCTGCCAAAATCCATAGCCTTCTAGCTATAATGTATAAACAATATAGACTATTGGGTGTAACTATAAGGACACATTTTAATATTAAAACATAGCCCAAACATAACAGTGAATAGATGCCCTGCGGAATAAAGCATAATATTTTACTCCTAACAGCATTTATTGCAGGACACTATATTGCAGCAACAGAAACCAAGGAATGCCAGTTTTAAATACTACCAACCCCTAACTAGGCTAGGAAAAGGTTGTTACATCACGCATCTGATATCACCAGTATGCTCGCCATTGAATAATTAAATCAATCGTGGGTTCAGGAAAAAATAATACTTTTTAACTGGACATTTGATCTGACGAGAGTTTCCAATAAAAAGTCCTCCATTAAGCGACTACTTTCTCCCTAATTGGGCGTCATCAGTGCAGAGAGCAGAATTCACTGTCAGAGTGGGACTCTAGAAAAGCTCTCCAGGGCTGAGGGTCTGTTATAGACAAAGTACTCTTCAAAGAATAAATCAGCACTGTTCACTCACATCATTATATCCCGTTAAAAATAAATTCCAATATCACTGGATCCAATTATGTGTAAATATTTATTTTTTTCTTGTCATATTCAAAACGAATAAATTCAACTTCCTATACTCATTGGGAAAGTATTAATTATTTTATATTTATTCAGTTTTATTTTGCAGATTTCTAACTATAGCGAAGAAATTAGCATATTCTAGTCAAAGGCTATTCAAAGATTTTGCGTTTAGCAGAGTACACTTTCCTAACCAAAAGTTCTTAGAGCTAAATGAAATGTTAGAAGAAAGTGACTATAAGGATTTTGGGACTCCTCAACTAAAGGTGGAATCAATAAATATAGGCAACGAAATTCGCAATGGCTACCTGGGAGTTTTAAAATACATTTTTAAAGAGGATTTGTCCAAAGAGAACCTAGCAAAAAACCGAATACGATACCAGAGGTAAGGAGCAGTAACTTATTTTTTTATTACAATAATCAAATCAAGCAGAACAGTACACCAATTCTATGTGATGATGTCCTCCCTGCTTAATAATAACGCGTGTGCAATGATTATGCAACATACAGCCGATTTTACCGCTTTTCGTGGTTAGTGATTTACACAAATAAAAAAAAGGACCCACTTCAAGAATTATTGAACAAATCATCACATATGGCATTAGAAATATAAATAAGTAATATAAAATGTAAAATATAAAAATTGGGAGTGGAATAAATACAAAAAAAATACCTACTAAATTACTAGTTTGAGACATTTTCTCGCTCAATTAATAAAGTGCCTAAATGACTGCCCTAATGTGAACATTTATTTTCAAAGAAGGCATTTATAAATTTCGAATAATGAATTTATACAATTTTCGTATTGTTTGATAACACTATTCCTTATATTATTTACATATAAATTACTCTCTGTGTCAGATATCTCTTTTATGTTTACGTATACAACTTTTTTAATCTGATTATGTACAGGCAACGTAGAATAATTTACGAAAACTTACGATTTCCAGGCTTAAGCAAATTAAAATGACTTCTGGCCTTAACACTCTATAATATATTCCAATATTTTATTATCATTTTAATATAATCACATACAATTTTTTTTCAGGATAAAAATGTTACAGAAGACATTGAGCATTCTGTATTACACAGGAGTTGGATGGCTGGGATATAAAGTTATTAATAGTCTACCTTTTATGCAGTTTTAGTTTAGAAGGCTGTGAAGGCTGCTCAACCAGCGTAACAGTCACTATTTATTATAAAGTTCCTTTGTAAAGTAATATAGTTGGTTATATGAAAAAATAAAATGAATTTCTACTTAAGAAAATTTTTAAATGAGGTTAAAATTGGCATCAAACTGGAACAAAATATAAGTAGCTTAAAGGAAAATATAGTGTCCTATACATATGCAATGTGCTTTATCGCAAGGATATATATTTTAGACCAATTTTCTGAACGTGTTTCAACAATTGCTCTCTGATTAATTTAGTTAACGTCACTACGAGGGACTCAATTTAGACTTTTGGGAACTTAGCACTAGATATAATATTTACTTGTTTTCCGTCTTATATATGATTAATATAACTTTCTATTAAAAAAAAAAAAAAAAGCACGATGCCATTATTAGTTTTTCGAGAAGTTTCAAGAGCATATGTTTCATAATAAATGAATATCAGCCTTTCTGGAGAGCGTTTGAATTAGGTGGGTCAAATTTAAAAAAAGTAACCAATCAGAAGATATAGTAATTCTCTAATATTTAATTCCATAAACATTATAGAAGAAGCTCACCAATCATGGTGGCTGGGGTAGAAGACACACCGGCTTGACATCTCTGCCTAACTTTCACATAAAGTGTTTTGGAGGACTTGAGGCCCAGTTTATATGAGATGGTGAGTTCTGCAAGCGCAAAAAGAGATGGAATTCAGCTTAATTAATAGCGAATTATGTCAGGGATCTGAAAGACAACAAACATCTTACCACAGGTCTTACAATATGGTAATTCATAAGATTAGGTATAATAAGATTGATTCTCAGCTTAAACCCACAAATTACAAAAGCTTAGAGGAAAAGTCCGTCCTAGTCCTCTGTTCATCTATCAGAACAGAAGAAAAGTCTCTCTGATTGAAATCAATAAAAAAGAGGTAGGTACAATTCGCATTCATTTAGTGAAATATAGAAATTGGTTGTTTCCCGAAAACAGAGCTCAATAGACAGGAACTAGGAAAGGTAATAAAAGAAAAGATAGAATATCTGTTACCATTGCCGAGCATATACGATGCTTTGTTGGCACTACTGGCTTAAAAGGTATAATTAAATTAATTAAGTGAATGAAGTTGGACAATTGCTTGTCAAAATGGCGTACATAACCTACAAGTGCTACAGCTATTACATGCATTAAATTATTTTCCAAGATATGATTGAGGTCAAGGAAAAGTTTGGTCCTAATCTCATTTCATAAACCTATAGACGAAACTTTGATTCTGAACTGGGCAATAGAAATTTATTTAGTGACGAACTCGTTAATAAAATACCTAGTCCCATCCAGACCAGAAAAGGGTGGTAGCCTATAGATACCCCCTCAAATTAGCCTTAATCAGTACAAATTGGACGTTAATAAATAACAATAACAACAAGATAGTAATATCAAGATGAGCCAATCACTATCATTCGGAATTCGTAAACCACAAAATAAGTTACAGTAAAATAGGAAAACCCTATATACAAATGTTATAAATAACGTTTATATAACTCGAAAATGTTTTAAAAAAACTTTGAAATTCCAAATATTTTTTTTTTTATTTGATCATTTATTAATTTCTGCAGCAAATAACAGAACTCCTTAATTTATTATTTTTAATTATTTTATACGTTAAAAAAATAGCAATACCTTTTATTGTTATGTCAAATCAACAATAAAACTAACGTTGAAACACTTTTTATTCGATTCCTTTTGAAGCATACGTCCCCAAGACTTAACTGTAAGTGCAGAGGTTTGAAATGGGTGGAAGACCCAGATGCAGATGCTGGAATGTTTGTTGAGCTTTTAACGGGATTAATCGTACCCCCTCCGTCCACCACCCTCCACCGCAATACCCTGGGGCTTCCTGAGTACGACGGTATAAAAATCTTGCTAAGTGCGCAGCTGTAAAAATAACTTAAAATGCATAAGGAACGCTGTAAGCGTCCCTTTAATTTGTGTGGGGTAAGTAACTCTTCCAATTATTCGTATAGCTGCCGCTGTTGTTTAAATGCGCTTGTTTGAATATGATTAAAAAATCTTCAAGACCCAGAGTCTTTTTATTTATTTTAAAAATTGCCCTCGTATTCATTCGGCAAGCTCAACAATTTATACTTACTTTATAAGGCATTAGAATGAACCCCCCTCGAATAAATGCACCTGAACAATTTTCAACCGAAGGAATCTCTCATTTAATTATTTACATTCAGATAATAACACTTTAAGGGAAAACAAAGATTTGCCCATTATCGTGGTATTAATTGAATTTGTCTGTTGCATTGTTATTTCCTTGTGCATTTGTTGATAAAAAAAAAATTATTTATTATCTACCACCATTCTAACTATAAATCATTTATAACATTTTAATGAATTATGTTGTGCAAAGAGTTAATTTAAAGTTATTAAATAAATGAAAAAAATTGATTTTCTCAGATTATAAACGAACCCTTTAGTGACGGAATTCATTAAATAACACCCTAAAATCCCACCCTGCCTAGAAAAGGGTGGTGACCTGTAGATAACCCGCCCCAATTAGCCTAAGTTGCAAAAAGTGGACGTTAATAAATAATAATAATAATAAACGAACCCGACAAGGCAATAGGAAGATATACAAGTCATTAGGACAAATATGACTTTTTTTTTTCTTTTTCTGATTATTTATTACGATTATTTACAAAATGAAGCATCATTTAAATTCGAAAAAAATAATTTAAGACAGTTTTACATTTCTTAGGAGAAAATAATGGATAATAATGGGGAAAACTTTCAGACCTATAATTTGAAGTATGTTAATAGATTTAATTGAATTTTCGAAATAAATTAATTTGAAAGCAGTCGAAAAAGCCCCATGAACAATGAAGGTTCAGATTTAATTGACTCTCTGAGAAGGAAGATTAATTAAGGTGGAAAGGAATGAACTGTAAGAATCTTAGATAATAGAGCCAGCAATTGGGCTGCGTTCATTAGCGAAGGGACGAGAATCGTTACTAAGCGAAATGCCAAGAAAGTATCAAAGAAAAAGAAAAATCAGTCAAATAATAGCTGCATTAACACAATGGCAGGGGATTCGCGATCAATTCTTATGCAGAGAGGAATCAACTCGACGTGCAGCTCCTTTTAGCCCAGGAGGACCAGGAATGAGCTGTCCTCAGTGGACTGACATAATGTCAGTCTTACATTATACTACATAAGCGAAAAAGAACTGCAATCTTGACGTTTTTTATCGTTCAATCAACAGGCTACACTTGAAAATTATTGTCACATGTAGCAAATCAGATATCCTCTATTTTTCCAACAACCTATTATCCCTTAAGGGAAATCAGATATTGAGGTCGTACTCATCACGTAATTTTCGAAAGTTTTCTTTAAATGTCCATCGATCCTACCCAAGGGATGACGAAAATGAGGTTCGTTCAAAACTGTGTGTGTGTGTATGTCTATATATATATATATATATATATATATATATATATATATATATATATATTTGTCTGTTACCACTCAAGCGGTCGCAATTATTGTTTAATCGTTACCAAACTCGATATTTAGTCGATTTATGTAAAAAGAAAGATCAAGTTCGATTTATTCACTATCTTGAATATTAACCGAGATATTTGGATTTTTCAGTTTCAGCAAACCGCCACTTCAACTCATGTTACATAAACAATATTCTGCTAAATAATAAATCACATTATTCGAAGCTTAATGTTAGGTATTTAAGCTTCGAATAAAGCTTAAATACCTAACATTGTATTCAAGAGACCTCTATGTATTATACGAGATACATGCAATATGTGCTGGTGATCCACCCCCCCCCCACGTCTTAAGGTTTTGGACTACTAAAATTGGATTGATTGAGATAATAGTTATTCTGACAAATTATTAATTACAGTACTAGACAGAGTAAATAGTTTCCAATAAAATTAATATGTTATATTTTGATATATTTAGGAAATGTTTATATGTATTTCCGGTTTGAGGCGGGCAGACCTGTTTGTTTACATTTCTAACGCTTCCTGCCAGCAGGTTATTAAAATTGGATGAATCGTTTTTTATTATGAAGATTTTTGGCAGTATGTACATGTATCTATTACTAAACTTCACGAGGGAAATCTGCTTAATTTACGCAGCCTCTGCGTGGCGGACTTTTTTTACTATCAGCTTGCTAAGGGCACCTGGTAGATGGTCCGACACCATACACTGCACGCCTATCAGCGCCCCCCCCCCGGTCCAAAAAATATGAATCCTCTAAAGGACAAAGTTTAAGAAGATCCACATGGGCAACTAACAAAAGAAAGAAATCTATGAAAAACCTTTCACTTCCATTTGCCGGAAATGCCAAGAATGATCAGGAAGTATCTAAAACCACGCATAAATTGTGAAATTCACGAAACAGACAACCTACTGAGTATCATCCCCATTAAAAATCTTAAGAATAATACAGCTCAACACAACTTTGGTAGAAAATTAAGTGCGTATATTAGAAAAATAGAAGACTGCGTCGAGGATTCGAAATATTGTATTGAGAAGAGTACGTAAATAAATAAAGAAGGTATCCTGGTCAGTTACGATGTGAAAGCTCTAAAACCAAGAAACAATGACTCAGATTACTTAAAGCAATTGCCAAAATAAACAGAGCAAGCTAAAGCAACTGTCGAAATCTAGCAACAAGCTATAAGTCAAAGGGAGTCACTAAATTCGGAAACTGAAAGCACTTGTCAGTATCACAAAAAGTCCGTCACGCAGGGTCTGCATAAAAAAAAGCAGATGTCGCACATGCTAGTGTAACATACTTCTGGGCTCATCTTACTTCATATTCTGTATTCCGAAGTAAAAAACCGATAGGTAGAAAAGGAGAGGAGGTTCCTGAAGGCTGAGAACAAGAACGTGCGAACTCCTGTAATACTTGTATTACGAATCATTGCATACAATTGTAGAGCATCAATAGGTTAAAAAGATTGGCTCTACAATATTTTACAAACTGCCTCAGATATTTTGTATTTTCGAATCCCCTCCCCCTCCAAACCCCCATATTAATACCCAGATTTCGTCCATTAAAGACTATGAACTAAAGAGTTGCATGAAACGGTTAAATATTGAGAATAGTATTGATAAAATAAACATTTTCGAAACAAGAACGCAAAATCTTAATGATAACGTCAACACACAGTGAATTTGCATGTATTTCACATACTTATTGTTAATAATACATGAGTAGGAGAGGGGTTTACAGAAGGCTGAAAACTGAAAAATCCTAATATCTCCGTTGATATTCATGATAGGGAAAATATGTATATAACATATACATTTAAAGGTAATTAAATTTCCAAAAGGTGGGTTATATATGATTCCGACTCATAATAACGGACTTATTTTAAATTTTCGAATTCGCCCTCTAAGTCCCCCCAATATTCTGATTTCTGCCGTTAACGAACTTGATCTTTAGTTTTACATTACACCTTTTGTAATATACAAACTCCGTAATGATAATCTAAAAAATGATGCATGCACAGGAAACGGGTAATATAAAAATAGTGTATACATATATACAATGTATATATATATATATATATATATATATATATATATATATAAATTTACTGTTTCATTATTATCCAATCTGCATAATTTACCATCAAGTCCTGAGAGGCAGTAAAATAAAAAACCCTAAAGGAAGGCAAAGCTAGAAGGATATTAGCAGGGAGCCTTGAGGTGAACCACTAACCCTGATTATGCGATAGAATTCTGATCACGTCTCTACTAGAGAGGCTATCACAAGGTAGATGTTTCAACTAGCAGATTAATATGCCAAAGAGATCCACGGCTAGGAGAGTGAACTGCTTTTGACGCAATACATTCCCTTCTATCTCTCTGGCCTGAGTAATGGAATGTCTTATTATTATCGGCAAAAACCCACGCTTCTTAAGGGACTACCTCATCATTCATTAATAATACTCTAGATATTCAGAATTCCATTCAATAATTCATGAAAGTCAATAAAACGAATAATAAAAATGAAAGTGCTATTGAAACTGATAATGACATGAATGAAACTAATGCATACAAGGGAGGGGGGGGGGTGGGTTGAAGATTGGTCTTTGGACTGAAACCTTAGCACCAGCTTACTAAATAAAACTTAAAGGAACTAAAACAAAAAATAAAATAAAAAAACGAGTTATGATTATTTACACAACAAACAATAACGCAAAATTAATTAAAAAATAAAGCCTAATTGTTGAAGGGAAATCACTATGTTTTAATAATTTCGAAAACATTTTTTCTTTATATTAAAATTTTAATTTAGAGAATTCAAATAAATGGTAATGAGCGGCATCGCCTAGTTGCGGAGCTCTTCAAATAAATAAATTGAAGGGAAACAACAATAAGTATACTTATGTTTATTTCATATTGATTTCCTGAAGCTGTCTCATCAACGAAGATATAAATTTAAAATCTCTTTTACTATATGTAATATACTACTGTATAATTCATGCAAACGAATTATTTTCTAAAATGCTTGAATTATGCAATTTTCTACAGTTCGAATAATTATTTCTGATTTGACACTGAGTAATTTGATTATTTTTCATATTAAGCTAATGCACTCGCTATATCCGAATGAAGTCAGCTAGTGCCATCTCAGGGACGAATCTCATTTCAACTTGATCTTTATCAAGATTTTTTTTTATTAAAATGTATCATCCTTCTAATTATTTCAGTAATTTTTTATTCAAATATATAAACAAGAATTGATAAAGTGTGGTGTTTATATCTCTTATAAACATAAAATAACTCTTCTGTAATTTGTTTCTTATAATAACTCTTTCAGTAATTAGTTTTATAATTATTATATAAGCTAATTAGAAGACAAGGTTCTGGCAGAGTAACTGGAATGTTACACTATAAACTAAAACTTTCTTGTGACTTTTGTACGTCCTAAAATGTATGCATATACATATAACTATAACGAACACTTGATATATATTTTGTTTCGACTTATTGAACAATTATAAAAAAAAGTCCGTCACGCAGGGGCTGCGTAAACTAAGCAGATTTCCCTCGTGAAGTTACAATACACAATATAGTATACAATAGAGAAATCTCCATACGAGAGCCGAACAGTTACGGCAAAGGTCCGAACTAGCTTTTGGCGGGAAATTAGTCATCCGTTATCAGCTCACAATTAATAAAAATGCAAATATCTCGGTTAATATTCAAGATAGAGAATAAATGTATAGAACAATATTTATAGTAAATTAAATTTACAATAAGATTGGTTCTATACAATTTTTTGGTTTGACGTATGGTAACAAATGGTTCGACTTTTCGAAAATCCTCCCCTCTAAACCCCCCCCCCCTCCCACTGGTCAGATTTCAGCCATTAACGAACTTGATCTGTCTTTTTGCATAAAACGTTTAAATATTGAGTTTAGTAACGATAAAACAAAAATTGAGACCGCTAGAGGGTTAACAGACAAATATATATATATATATATATATACACTACAATTTTTAACGGACCTCATTTTCGTCATCTCCTGGGTAGGATCGATGGACATTTGAAGAAATGTTTCGAAAGTCGCGTCATGAGGACGACCTCAATAGCTGATTTCCCTTAAGGGAAATCTGTTAATAAACTTTCAATCAACGGTAGGATGAGACTGGTCAAACTACCTCCTAATTATTACCTAAGCAAGAAACTTTTAATGATTCATTCCCTATAGAATCTTAGATGTCTTTTTGTGAAAGGTAAACCAATACAAACGAAACACGACCAATAATTTAATAATAATATTATTCAGTCGTCAATAACAAACTAATTTATTAGAACTATCCGGACGGAAATTAACGGAACTGAGTTACGAAAAGTATTGAAAAATAGGAAGAAGAAGTAGCGTATAAACAAATACTTAAAACGAATAGACTATATGAGTGATGGTAGAGCACGGTCAATATTAAACCTGAAATTAGTGGGGCGGAAGAGAAAATATACTAATACCTACCACATTGCAACTAAAGGGAATGAGGAAGGAGAGTCTTTAACTCCTGTTAATAAAACGCCAAAGGCAATATCTCAAGCCAAAGGTTGGGATTAAAGCATAAATTTGGATTCCAAACTAAACCACCCAAACCTCCACTTTCCTTCATAGCTAATACCAACCCTTTATCAGCCCTCAAACTGTGTTAATATCCCAAGAAATAATCTCTTGATTAACAGCTGCTGATAGTTTGCCGTAATTAAAAATAATAAATAAACTATCGAAACGAAGCAATAATTTTGATGTAATGTACTACTCATGTTTATATAGAAAATTAAGTAAATTGCGGAAAAATGTCTGTTGCTCGCTCATATCAATCAATGAGTTAATAAACACATGAATTCCCTTAGGGCTTTTATCAATTTTTAATCAAATTAACGAGAATGACTTTCATTGGACAGATATAAACGACACTCTTCATCAATTCTTGTTTATAAATTAGAATCAGAAATTAATGAAATAACTAAAAGGATAGATGCTACCCATTTCATTTTGACGAGGCGTTTCTCAAATAAAGCCTGAAATGCTTCACTTCAATGCAATAATTGCTTTAAAGCAGTAATTTAAGTCCTAATATTTGACCTACATTATTCACAGTTACTATGATAACGAATTATTTTACAATACAAGATGTGTTAAAAAAAGAAGGCACTTCCCTTTAGGGCTTACAACGAGCTGAAAACAAAGAAGTACGAATAACTATCAGAGTTACGAAAAAACATAAAACAACAATTGTAGATCATCTACAGTTTAAAAAGATTGGTTCTATAACATTTTACTATCCGACTCATAATAGGGAAAATATTTTGAATATTCCAATTCCCCCCTATTCCAGAGCCGACTTCAGCCAATAAGAAATGTGATCTTAAATGTTGACTGAAACGGTTAAATATCGAGTATGGCAGAGATCAAGCAAACATTTTCGAAACAAGAACATAAAATCGTAATTGATGGCGTCATCACACTAAATATTTCCATGTATCTCTAACAGTAAATGTCCAATGAAGACAATATTTGGTAGTTAAGCTTGGAATAAAGTGTTTCATGATATAACAGCTTATTGGTAGAATGACATGAGTAGGAGTGGGGGGGGGGGTATACCGAAGGCTTAAACTAAAAAATTCAAATGTCACATTTATAGGCAATTAAATTTTCAATAAGATTGATTCTATAACAGTTTTCGATCCAAAGAATAATAATGAAGATATTTCGAATTTTTGAAATTCCTCCCCTCTAAATCTCCCCCATGTCTGATTTTGTCCGGTAACGAACTTGACCTTTCTTTTTACATAAAACGATTATATATCGATTAAGGTAACGATAAGACAAAAATTGCGACCACTAGAGTGGTAACAGACAAATATACATATATGACGAAAATGAGGTCCGTTCAAAATTACATATGTATCAATTTGAACGGACCTCATTTTCGTCACTTACAAGGTAGGATCGATGGACTTTTGAACAATTTTTTTCAAAAATCGCTTCATGAGTAGAACCTCAATAGCTGATTTCCTTTAAGGAAAATCTGCTGAAACCCCACTCCTACTCATGTCATATCAACAATAAGCTGTTATATAAGGTAAGGATTATTCTAAGCTTAAATTCCAAATATTGTTTTATGAAACCTTTATTATGCAACGTACATGCAAATTCGTTGAGAGAGGACTGTTCGCGGAAGAATCAACTCCGCGAAGAGTGAAGAGGCGCAAGACCTTATGACGTCATCCACCGCCACTCATCCTTGCCCTGGACTGGGGACCTCGCTGCCAGCGCATCCAGCCACGAGGGGGACCGGCAGGAAAGGGCAAGGAGGAGACGAGAGAAGATGGCAGCCTAGTGCGGCGAGTAAAACGGAGTCATCATCATCGAACTGAAGAACCCCCTCAAAATGCTGGAGTAGGCCTAAAAGGGCCCGTCGGGCGATGAAGCCCGGAAACAAGGAGGGGGAGAAATCCAGACAATAATAAATAGTGAGTACTCACCTTTATTTAAATAGCACCGCACTTCGAAGCCAACAGGCATGAACCACATCATGGGCCCCACCGAACAACACACTTCACCACGAGTTCAACCCAACCTAGAGCAACACCAGTCCAACGTCGTCAGACGCTCAAAGATTTAGTTATCATTTATTTGTACTATCTACCACAAAATGATCCATGTAATTATAACATTGTAAATAACCATGCCTTGTAATTTGCCCCACCAATACCCCACCATTCATCGCAATATACAGTCCACTCTCTCAAACTAACAAAATAAGGGGCGAAGGGGCATCTCCCTATATCCTTTAATGGGAAGCCTCTTCGATCCCCAAACAAGGACGTCAGATTAATTAAGATTTTACCTTCTTTTCGGGAAAATGCTTATTTCATGGATATCATACTTGATATTTAACCGTGTCCATTAACACTAAAGATCATATTTTTTATTGGTTGGGCTTGTTATTGTGGGGGTTTAAGAGAAGAGGAGGTTTTAAAATTCAAAATATCCTCATTGTAAAAATCGGATCGAAAAATATTATAGAACCAATCTTGTTAAAATATTGATGATCTACAATCGCATGCATTTTTCGTAGTATTAAGTTCGTATTTCTTGTTTTCAGCCTACAGGAACCCTCTACCCTCTTTCGACTCATTGGTTTTGTACATAGAACTATGGTTGGTTTACAATTGTTGTTCTATGCATCTTATTGTAACATATACTAAGCAAGTTATTCGTGCCTTCTTATTTTCTGTAACCCCTCCCCCTACTCATGTTTTTTTTTTGTTTTCATAGAAATAAGGAATATGCGGCTAGATCAGATCATCAATTTATTATACCAGCACGTGGGAAATCTGCTCAGTTTACGTAGCACATGCGTGACGGACTTTTCGTAAATCTACCCACACGATTCTCACAATAAGCTATAACATCTTTAAGTATGCTATACTTTTATTCGTGTAAATGCCATGAACTTGCTTACATTGGACTTATGCGATTAATTCATAGAAGAAGGCTAACGCCGTTTGAGGAAACTATATTTTCATTTGAATATTCACTGCAATATTTGTTACAAGGCAAATATTATTCCAAATATTTGTCTTATATTTTATTTATTATTGGATAAATGGATTCATATTTACATAAGGCAGATGTGAATATAAAAATAACATTATTTTGTACTTCATATAAGAAATTATTGTAAATAATCCAATCCACTGTCCGTAGTAACGGAAGATGGGACGTGCAAGTGGGGAGAATTATATAAATACATTCCCTCATTTCAGGTATACTGAACTGAGGAAAAATAAAAAAGTTAGTCACGAAGGTGATGCGTTAAATTGGCGGATTTCCCAAGAGCGCCAGGTATTTGCATTTATCTCAAAAAGCAAAAGTTCAGAGAGAGAAATAACTGGTATTTAGGCTGCAAATAAAGTGATTCACGATAACAGCTTATTGTTAATATGACACGAATAGAGGTTTCGTGAAGGCTGAAAATTAAAAAAAATGCAAATATCTCGGTTAATAATCAAGATAGTGAAAAAAAAAACCGCATATGATAACACTTAATTTGACAATAAGATTTGTTCTTTAAACGTTTTCGGTCCCAAGGATAATAACGGAGATATTTCGAATTTCCGAAATCCTCCCATTAAACCCATCCTCCCTTCCGTCCGATTTCGGCTATTAACGAACGTGTTCTTTATTTTTGCATAAAACGTTTAAATATCAAGTTTGTACGACCACATAAAAATTAGGACAACATATATATATATATATATATATATATATATATATATATATATATATATATATAATGGACCTCATTGTCGTCACCTCCTCGATAGGATAGTGGAAATGTTTCGAAACTTAGGATTTGTGGGAATGTTTCGAAAATCACGGCATGAGCACCACGTCAATAGCTGATTTCGCTTAAGAGAAATCTGCTAAAAGGTTGATATTAAAATAACATAATGGAATTCGACGGACTACGCCTTTTTACGCAGAAATCCAGGAAAGGCCGATGACCAGCAAGGTTAGTTAATCAGGTGGGTTTATTTAAATTCAGTGCCATAAATTTCACTAGGTGACCCATTCTTCCCTCGTGATAAAAATGAAAATGATAAATAAACAGAAACAATGAGCGGAGGAGGCAGAACACGACCATATATTTCAGGAAAAATATTTGATACCTTTCACATATTCACAATCCTTGCCACAATATCACAGTGATAATGGCATAAAGGTCATGACTCCGGTGAATGCTTACGATTCAATTATCATTAAACACAATTTTTACAGTCTGTTTATGGGAGTAATTAAACGTTCTCAGCTGGAATAACTCGCACAAATGTATTTCGGGACTAACGGGAAAATGGAAAATACCTACGCAAATGAATGGAGTAAATTTTTCTTAATGTTCTGTTATAAAAATGACACCAAAAAGAAAAGTTAATGGTAAGACATTACACAAAAATTGAATTGAAAGTATTCTTGTCTGACATCGTTCAAGTGTTTATTCTCCTTTTTTTTTTTTTGGCTCGAATCACATCTACCAGACCAACTCTGTCTTTCATGCCATTTACCAATAGTCTTATTTAGTGTTTCTACAATAATAAATCTGTGAATGGAACAATGAATAGTTGCTTTTTAAATTGAGAATCCAAAAATATAAGGCAGTCCTTGGTCATTGTTTTTATTAACGCATTCCAAAGTCAGCCCAAGTTGAAATTTAATAATGAGTGTCACAATTGTGGATAATTGAAAGTTGGCTAAGCTTAAATAAAAACACTTCACTTCAATTTTGGATTCTCAATCATTATGAAACATCCTTCACTTCTAACATTACTTATATCATCTGGTTCACTAAATAGTGATAAATTCATAGTTTCTTAATAAAAAGAAATTTAATTTTGGGAAAATCTATATGTTATTCTTTTCAAAATATGCTATCGTGGCCTTCCTTTAATCATTAAACAAAATTATCAATGTCCAGTATAAATAAAAGGAGTCAAATGTAAAGAGCCATCCATTAAAGACAGAAGAAAAGAATGTCGGCTATTGAATTTTTCAAATTAAAAATAATTCAGGTGATACAGCAATAAACGAGAGATATTTGATCTGTATAATAGAAGAATGTATCCTTTCCAGGGGTCTAAAAAGATTTAAAGAACTATATCGTAATTTGACAAAAGATCAAATGGGTTTCCTAAACACCTCTAAGATTTATGATTTTCATAAAGTCATGTAAAACACTAGCCATTATTCAAACATAGTTAGGACCTATTGTCTATCGTAAATATGTATGGTAAAAGGTGAAAATAATTCAAAGGAAATTAGGAAAAATATTTAAATACCTTAGTATTTATCCTGGGTTCAGTTGACAAAATTACCAGTAAGTAAAACTGTCTTATAACACATGAATGAAACATTTAATTCGTAAGGTTTATGTTAGAAAAAACATTTCAGATTTCCATAATTTCAAATACACACATACCACAATCTCTCACTCATTCACGCGCAGAACAGAGAGAACGTGAAAAGTCGTAAATGATTATGTATCCTATTCAGTTTCAAAACTTAATACAAGATTCTATATCACACTTTACTTGGTACATCACGACTGAGTCAAATAATATCACAGAATTGGCCAATAGATATGAAAATAGCAGCCGTTCAAAGTGCAGTTGTGTTGCTTTTTCAAATTTTAAGATTTTTAAGCCAGATGTAGTTCTAGCAAGTAAGGAAATATTGGGGCACCCTCTAACATTTAACAACATCTACAATAAAAAATTATTTTATTGATTTTAACTACCAACTTATACGTATCTATACTTACTCAGAATAGTGAAGCAGAGAGTAAAACACCAAAAGCAAGTACCTAGAAAAAAAGAACAGAATTAGTGTAAAGGATGTATTTCAATAATTCTTCTACACTTACATAAATATAACGACAAACTATTAAAAAATACTTAGGGCTGGATAAGAAGCGATATCAAATGATGATTTTGTTTAGCAGAGCACTGTTCTGAATGTGTGTAGTTCTCAGATGTCCATAATTACATTTACCAAATTACCTTCAAAACAACTGAGAATAACTAAAAAAGTATTTTGTTTTAATTAAGAAAGAAAAATAAACTTTAACAATTAATTAATAGTTAAAATTACAACTGAAATCCGATAAATATGGCCAAATAATAGGTAACCTAGTTTATTGTTAAGTTAGGTTTTCACCACTTACCAGTTTGAGATTAAAAATTAATATATTCCTAAAGAACTTTGTTCTTCATCATATGTTTTTTTTTCAGCTGAAAAATGACTAGAGCTTGAGACTAAAATATTTGTCTTAGATACCTCAAATGAAGATAAACAGCACCTAAAGTTAAATGATAAAGTTTTAATTTCTAGAGTAGCATTTCGCTTCTCAGCAGGTTTCCCCTAAGGGAAATCAGCTATTCAAGTTGTACCCATTACGCTATTTTCAAATTGTTTCTTCAAAAGTACATCCATCCTACCTAAGAGATATCGAAAATGAGGTCAGTTCAAAATCACACACACACAAATATATATATATATATATATATATATATATATATATATATATATATATATATATAAATGTCTGTCTGCTACAGCTCTACAGGTCGCAATCTTTGTTTGATCGTTTAAAAATCAAGTGCCATTAATTTTTAAACGTGTTATGCAAAACTAAAGATCAAGTTCGTTAACGGCTGAAATTGGCCTGAGGGAGGTGGGTTTAGAGGGGAATGTCTTATATTCGAAAAATCCCGGTTATTATGCGATAGATAGAAAAATTGTATGTAACCAATTTTATGTAAATTGAATTTTTTATATATATTTTAGTATGCATTTGTCTGTATCACGGACATTTGCAGATATATTTGCATTTTCTTGTTAATTCAGTCATAAGTAAACCAGTGAGTGACTCTTTCATCTCACAACTCAGACATTTCGATTCCGGTTTACATAGCCTTCTTATTGCTGGAGAAATATATTACATATTGAGACTTGAGATCAACAGTGCGTGATAAACAAGCTCGTGGGAAATCTGCTTAGTTTACGCAGGCCCTACATGGCGTAATTTTTTTATCTCAAGTACAACGCTCACTATTGACAACCACTCTGTATATATTATACTACAATACTTCTTTAAAAACACAATATACTATGCTTCATTAACATTATATTTCAAATTGAAGGTTTTACATTGCCATTAGCGAACTTTCATTGAAATTTGAAAGCAGTAAACATAGTCGAAAATCAGCAGGGTAAGCAGGGGCATTAATAATAGTTTGAATGGGGGGGGGGGTTGGAGTTACCGAGCTAATTAGGGTTTTACATGTTATGGTTGTAGATAATGCTGTACTCAGCTCCAAGGCCTGCTCTTTACTCTCAATCTATAGCTAAAGGATCATCCGACTATTCTACCTAATTTGCTTGACAGTTGAAAATGCATCAACCATGTGTGTGTTTGGTTCGGCATTATTTATTACATTTATTTTTTAACTCATTAGTTAGAAAATATTTAATTCTGAATATCACAAAAGTGATTGTCAGCACGAGATATATTAATTTATCTTCATTACAAGTATTATCCTAATTAGGAACTGGTCGTCCTGATTTTTTTTTATTTGTATTTCCCCGACATAATAAGCAACCCTATCTGGAGAGATTTATTTTTCAGCTAATTCAATGTATGTTAACATTGTTTTTGAAATATCTCAAATATTTTATCAAATTGTTATATAATATTTATGTATACATAATAAACGTAAAATAAATTAAAATTAATCATTAGCGCCCACTTTTTGCAATTAAAGCTAATTGGGACGTGTTATCAGCAGGTTACTGCCCATTTCTAGCCCGGGTGGGACTAAAGATAAAACAAAACACGGAAATAAAACAAAACACGAAAACATAAAACAAAAACTGTAAAATATAGAAAAGTCCGTCACGCAGGGTTGCGTAAACTAAGCAGATTTCCCTTGTGAAGTTTAATAATAGATAAACATGCCTATTGCTTACACAAGTCCACCGTGAATATTAAGTGAATAAATACAAACCAATAAGAAATCTTTCCCCTTTCGGCAAGAAGCGTCTCAAATGTAAACAAACAGGTCTGCCAACGGCTAGCCGGAAAGAAAAACAATAACTGAATCACATCAGAATCTATCATATTAATTTTTTGAAAACTATGTACTATATCTTGTACTGTAATTTATAATGAATCAGAATAATTTTTATCACCATCAATCAAATTTTATTAGTCCAAGAATTTATGACGGAGGGGGGGGGGCATAAGAACATATTTGCATCTATCTCGTATAATAAAGGTATCTGCGAAACAATATTTGCTATTTAAGCTTCGAATAATGTGGTTTATTATATAACTTAGTATTATTTATGTAACGCGAGTAGAAATGGAATTTACTGAAGGCTGAAAACTGAAAATTGCAAATATCTCGGGTAATATGATAGAAAATAAATGTACATAACAACATCTAATAATAATAAATGTATTAGTAATAAACTAATGACAATAAATGTACAAATAACAACAGTCTGCATTCATAAATGCATAAGTGTATGTTTAGAGTAATTATTGCAAGAATTGGAATCCGATTTAAAATTCCTTTATAGGTCGAATTTTTGGTATTGGTAGAGTAACATCATATACACTACATAGTTGAATGTACGTTAGTATTTCAAATGGATTTAAGGTATATTTTTTAACTATCTCGGAAAACATTTTTTTTCCAAAATTCGAAAAGGACTAGCTTAATGTGGGACCTGATAAAAGGAAGACATTTAACTTTTAACAGTTTCTATATATACTTTTAAAATTTGATCATATTGCCCCTAATGATTACGTTGGGATATGTAATGCCCAAAGCGATAAGGAAGGGAATATGATTAAAGCGAATATGAATAGTAATAATGGGTTGTCATCGTGATTAATGGGCCATCACGCAAGGTTGGTTTGAGGCCGGATCTCAGCGATCAGCCATGATTAACAGGTACAATTTCGGTTTGTTAACGCCTCTATAACAACCCTCTATCGTGCTATATTATTACCAAGTACATTACTAGCTAGTTACTCTCTATTAAATTACACAAGTAGCATATGTTAACTTCAGGTATTAGGCATCTGAGAGGTTTTCTTTTCTTTAATCCCATGGGATTTTCCTAACATTGATGAAATGAAATAGTGGGAAAATTTGGCACCAATAAAATATAACTCTAGTTGTGTGAAACGCCTTCTTTTGGTGGACCAAAGGAACACAGGTTTAGAATTTCATACGAGTCCTTATGATATTGGTGTTTCTAGTCAGTTTTCCGGATGTCGCGTTTCTTCTGAGGACATACATAATAAACGACTGCCAATATAAAGGCAGTAGCAGACAATATATATTGCCAGTATCATAAATTCGCCAATATTCATATAATAGTCATTTCAAATATCAAGAGTAGAACGAGATAGTGTGCAGAAAGAACTCAACCCAATCGTTAAACCATTTTTGATTTAAATGACAGGTTAAATCAAAAATGATTGACGGCCAACTCCTATTCTAAACATAAATTATCCGATATCCACTTCCAATCACGACGGCAGATTGATATCGGCTATTATGGTTGTATTCATGACGCGGTAACCGCAAAGTTATTTTTAAAAAAAAATATTGATTCGGCAGAATTATTCTAATTTAACGCAGCCCTTAACACGTTGACTGCGGAGATTTTCAACAACATTTTTTAGTGGGGCGGAAACTTTTTTTTTGCTAATTAGTTTCGTTTTACTTTACTTTAACTGTATATTATAAATTGTATAATTTTTTAATTGTTTTCCGCGAAAAACCGCTGAACGACACGTTGTCGTCAATCGCACCGGGAAAGCACCATACTCCCTAGCCGTAGTCTAATAATGTAATTCACTAGTGTAAACATTATTTTTATGATTCTTCATTTTATTTTTATTTTATTGTTCACAATCACTGATTGATGAATTATTATTCAGTAATTTATAATTGATTTTTTTATTTATATTTCGTAAAATATAAAACAATTTGGAATTATAAATTCGGGTTTGAAATAATATTTTTCCAACAAAGTAGGCTTGTTTTAATTCATTTAGCTACTTTTTGAATATATATTTATCATTAGAAATTATTATTAACGATAACTTTAAAAAAAATAATCATTCAAACTTACCCTTTTGTAAAATAGTCGAAAACGTTTAAAAAAACAGGGAATCTTGCAGCGAAGAAGCAATTCTCTCAAGGACCTCTTTCACTGTGCTAGAGTCAAATACGGAATGGTTTGGGAAAGGTTGGAGCAACCCCCACCCATTTAACTTGCTATTATGACCTGACGACAACTTGTCGGGGCCCGCAACTGGGAACAACTCATAAAACCGACAACGTGTCGTCAGCCGCAGTCAAAGTGACTTTTGTAGGACCAAAATGTTCAAGTGCATAACAGTTTTTAGGATTTACCTCTTGAGATCAGTACGCATGGTACTGTCTTCCAGACATCAATCCATTAATCGTGACCTCTTCAATCCGTAATAAATTTTACTTGAATATAATTGTAATACTTCATAATAATAAAAACACTGAATTATATTTTTTGCGATTCGAATTTGGTAACTTGCTTTTAGATATTCTTTAAAATGAGAATAATCTAGCATTACGAGTATTTAAAGATGGTAAGTAACCTTTCATTTCTTGTTTGTAAATAGTTTCGAAGGTGAAAAGACTGAATTAAGAAACCTTTCTGAAAGAAAAGGTTTCAAGTCCATTTAACTCCTTAAAAAAGAAACCCAGAAGAGTAGCTAAAAGAAATGGACAAGAAAAGGAAAACTTTCCGTTTAAGGAATTCTTTTCCTAAAAGAGCGCTTCTAGTAAATCTGGAAGATTGACTTCAAAAGATATGAAAATGTGAAGCCTCTAACTCTTCACCCTGGATTATTGGTTTCATTTGCTCCAGAAATAAAGAATAACGAAATAGCAAGGATACAATTTTTTTTCTTGAAATATGGACCAGAGAGGAAAAAGGTACATTTTGGTACCTGGTAATTCGGAGATGTCAAAGAGATCATTCATCCCATACACAGTACAAGTATCCCGAAATCGCCTGAAGAACCATAGTGCATTATGACTTTTTTTTTTATTATGGCAGACAGAAAAGTATTTAACAATTTTGGTTTACGAATTTTGTTAATACTTAATATCTCATTGTAGGATATTCTAAATTTTTATGTTTAAATTTAAATCAATTCACTGGCTGTAGATTTATAATAATCTTAAGAATTGGCTTCTTATACTACGGAACAAAAGGAGAAATTGATAAAAATTAAAATATGTCTAGACACCCGACAACAGGGTATTGCGTTATTATTAATTCTCTGCAACCCAAAGTGGTTTTTTTTAGCAATGTAAAATTTTGATTTTACTAAACGTCGGTTTAGTGCGTGGAGTTAGTGAATAAGAACTCAAATAAAAACACACTCATTTCTGAGTCTCCCAAGCCAAAAGTAAATAAGAGAAATGGATAGAAAATATACGGCTGAAGATAAATACAATACTAAAATATTTAATTTGAAGACTTGATTTAATTAATTATTTATACTACTAGCCACGAAAGCATTTAGTTTTTTTGAATGAAAATTTCATAGCGCTTATTTATCTTCAATTTGTTCAATATTATTATTAATTATTACTTATTAACGTCCACTTTATGCAATTTAGGCTAATTGGGACGGGTTATCTACAAGTACCACCCTTTTCTAGCCAACGTGGAAATAATTTTATTTGATGAATTCCGTCACGAAATAAATTTCTATTGCCCAGGCGGGAATCGAACTCGCCTCTTTAGGTTTACCATGTGAGATTAAGGTCTAAGCTTTAACTTACTTAGCCCCTCAATATTATAAACATTCATGTAGATATAATGTGCCACATGTTATTTAAATTATTTAAATTGTAAATAAAAGAATAGCTTAATATACAATAATTAAACAATATACACTTTGAGACTCAAAATAGTTTTATTAAAAAATTACCCTTATTAATTACATAAAACATCCATGCGATGCGAACAATTAAACAGGATATTGATGTATCGACAAGCTGAGACAGTAAGATTCCAAATATAGGCATCGAATTGCTTATTTATTTAGGCAAGTGCTAAACATTTGTCTGGGAGGGAGGAATTAAGGAATGCGAGAACTCAAAATTGCGTTCGCTCGAAATTTTAAAGTACCATGAATTTGAACGACCGCAGGCGTTGCACAGTCTCAAGGTACAGCGGAAGAAGGAGAACGTCGCTATTATAAATTATTTTGGAAATGCTTAAGTTTATAAGATGGGGAAATAAATTACTAAATGTAAATTTTAATGAAGCTCAGCTTAAAATATTTAGGTATTAAAACAACAAAATGACCAATAGCCAGATATTAAACTTTGCATACCTTGGAGGGGGTTGAACAACAATTCTTATTCTAAGTTCTACCCTACTTCCTTTGAATAGGAATTCTCCTCCCGTTAATTACACTGATTTCAGGCACAGATGCTACTCTGTTTATATTAAATTTCCTATTACGGTAGAATCTACGGAATTTGGTGTAATAACAGAATTAAGAAATTCCACTTCCTCCCCAGCATCGTTGAAAATGACAAAATCTAAATAAGTGGTGGCTGTTTTAGAACAAAACTAGTTTGGGGAATGGAATTTCTTACCCGGAAAACTCAATGAAAAAGGTTTATTTTTAGCACTCTGAAAGGAAGTATTTAAGCAACGAAGGAAAGCAGGAAAGGGGTTAAATATATACCTTTTCTGCCAAGTTCTGGGTATATTTTGGAGTACTTAATAGTTTGAGAACTTCGTCTGCCTTCACCAAAGCCTACAAGCCTCCCTAGACAAGGTAAAAAATGGAAAAATCATAAAATGTTTTGGGAGTAGGCAAAGAGGAGTAGGACAGGAAAGAGGCTACAGACCCAATTTTAACTCATTACAAAAAGCTCCCCCTTCGAAGAAAAATTATAAAAACATTTTGGCCCCACGTGGATTTAAAATGATAAGCTTAGAGAGAAGTTATCTCCACGAGTCGCTGGGTGTGCATACGGCTCAGTTGACAGAGGACTAATCATTAAAAAATTCCTCACCGGTGAGAAATATTTTTCTTCGCAAATAAGAAAATATTAAATTATTTACCGATGATATATGAAGTTCTAAAAATTAACAAAATATTTCAGTAGTTTCATATAATTATGGAGGCAATACTCTCGAATGAAGAATAAGAAACGAGTGATCACGTGTGGAAAAAAAAGAGAGAGGAAGAAAAACAAGAACATAAAATTATACAAAATATTATTATTTATGCTTCGAAGGAGACAATAGGACCTATTGTAAAAATAATAATAAAAGCACTCCATAACTGATAAACATTTGGATGATCAAGTCTAGAGAGGAAGAACGGTAATAGACAAGAGAAGTATTGAAGGAATGCAAATGGTGTAGAAGAGAAGTTGAGAGAAAACAAGACAAATATATACAGAAAAATAGGTGAGCTAAGCGGAAGTTCAGGAAATGCTCTGGCAGGGAAGGAAATTCTCGAGAAAAAGAATTCGGAGATAATCTTGGAACGATCACAATCAACCTAAAATAGAGTAAGAATTTCGGCGAAAGGGGAGTTATGGTACACATGAAAAAAAAACCTTTGAATTTATCTCAGCTTGGTATTGACATAAGATAAATTGAAGATAAATAAATGGAATTGACTGATAGACAAATATAAAAGGCAAAGGCGAAATCCTGAAATTCACTATCTTGAAGACTAATACGCCCAAAGAAACATTATTTAACTCTTAATGTATGGAATAAGCTCTTCATGAGGCTGAGGTAGTAGTATTCGTTTCAAAAGGATGGTAAAATAATCGCATATTTTGAATCCGAAATGAAAAGTTTTGTGGGACATGAGTTCATTTGTCCACCCTTTTCAGAAAGTCATTATTTGTACGTAGGAGAATAAATTTTAATTACTAAGTTTCTGAATATAATTCAGATAATAGATTAAAATCTGAAAGCGTAGGGAATGAAACTGAATAACTATTGAAACAGTTTATTTTCCAAATCCGTTTTAATTCAATTAATAAACATTCGCGAACTTCTTGAAGTAGTATTTCTTTGTTTATGAATGAGCCTTAAATAAAATATAGCAGAATAAAGCAAGAGCAACAGTGAAATATGAAGTTTGGCGAAGAAGCCTAAAATAGAGCAAATTGCCCAACTTAGTTATGAAGAGGAGAGCTTGATCTTATTAGCCTGAGAATTAAGTTACAGCTGTCGTCGGCCAAATTCTTCCGGCACAATTGGACGACCTAATGGAACAGAAGGGTTTGAGGGCCAACTGGAACAGTGAAAGTTCTCTTTGTTTAGGACCTCGGTTAAAAGAAATAAAGCAGAATATTTATAACCTATTTATTCTTATTTCTTTATTTTCAAGTCCGCTTTGGTGATTGACAGACAAAATCATTTTTGTGGCATTCTAGACCTCTTTTTCCCTCAAGTAGATCCTCCTAGAGACATGAAACTGGAAGTTAAAAGTGCCGCACGCAACCTTACAATTCTAAAAGATGTAACAATTATTTTGATACACATATTCAATTTGGCTGGGTAAACTAAGCAGATTTCCCAAGGGGGGCTTACAAGATATATATCTACATACAGGAAACACCGCTGTGAATGTTAAGCGAATAAATACAAACTCTTTCAGTCAATTTACAATTTAATAATATCTTCAACTGTAAGCGTCTAAATTTTAAACAAACAGGGCAGCCAACATCGTAGAGATGAATAGATAAAATTATTCTAGACCGGAAAGAAGATTTGGAATTTAACCTTGTAATGAAGTGGTTCATGATTGAGCTGGATATTTATATATAACATTTTGAACGGACCTCATTTTCGTGATCTCCTAGGTAGGATGAATGGAAATTTCGAAAATCGCGTCATGAGTACATCCTAAAAAGCTAATTTCTCTTAAGGGAAATCTGCTAGAAGATCATACAAATTTTTTGTGACAAATATTTTTGCAACTTTTTATTTTCTTACACCTCTAACCCCCCCCCCCTCCTCCATAGAGGATTTCAATAAAAATGGGGTGCACAACTAGACGGTATAATAGTTCTAAATATGGATTTTCAACATTCTATGGCTAGCCGAATTTTATTAATGCGAGATACGAGACACATTACACCAATACAACATTAGTTCAGGAAGGGAGAAAACGGACAATTCATTGAAATCTGAATACCAAAAATTCTCCGGAATCTCTGTGCAACAGTTGCTCCAACTCTATAGTATGTGTATTGAACGATCGGCAAATTTCATTAAGTACTTTTTCTATTCCCAGAAGAAAAAAATCAATTAAGGAATTTCGTTTCCTAATCTGAACGATTCAGTGGCCATATAGAATCACTCCATTGAATGAATGAAGGAAAAAAAAGTCTGAAGCATTTGAGGCTGCAACAGGTCGAGGCGAATGGAGACCACAATATAGGAAGGCTCACACTGAATCCAAATGGCGGAGCCCAAACCCACTCACGACCCAAGCCTCCTACCTTGATTTAATTACGAGTTTTCCCGGGGCCATTAAAGCCGCCAGCGAATACCTCCCTCCAAAACTGAATCCCAGCCACACTAACCACCATTAATAAAACATCTAATTTTAGTTCTTTGTTGTGAAATCCCTTTCTAATATAATCCTCTATCGCGTGCAATTATAATTGAATTATACAATACAGTTGTACGGTGTTGTAATTTGACAAAAGTTGCCTTCCCAATGTAAAAGAATCTATACTTATACCTTGTGGCCCTCTCACATACTGCATATCTACAGGGTGATTACTGGGAAACGCATGTTTCTGACTTGCGAAGTATACAAGGAATGTCGTTCGGTGACGGCCGGAAGTTGTTGCGCTGTGGAGGGGGGAGTGTGCAGTTTCAGTTGTACCGAGATGTGGAACCTTGAGCATCGTCCGTTTGTCATGCGACGGTTTCACGCAAATAATTTCCACTCATAAATACATTTGTTGCTCTGAATTGCCTGAGTACTCGTTATTTGAAAAACGCGTTTCTATGTAATCACCCTATATATAAAACTCTAAACCATATGTGGGGCCCGCGGGCCAAATCCGGCCCGTCGTAAAATTTGATCTGGCCCACGAGGCTTTTTGAAAAACCCAATTAAACAAAAATATAACTTGCTCCAAATGAGGAAGATGAGGAGAGGTTTGTGCGTTTGGCAGTACTTATAAATGCGAACAGTTTTTTTTCAATAATGAAAGTTAATAAATCAAAACATTGAAGAAGGATGACTGACGATAATTTGGAAAATTCTTTACATCTTAGTATCAGTGGAATTAACCCAAACATACATGGGTTAGTTTCCTAAATTCAAGCTCAAGTGTCTCATTGATTTCGGTTCCTCCAATTTGGAATTATTACAAACAATGGAAGTTAACTTTAGTTGTTCGTAATAATTCCCAATTTTACGATTTAATTATAATTTTGTACCTATATTTATCGTTTCATTTTGTTATTTTAATAAATTGTATTATAATTATATTGTCGTATAATTTCATCTCTGATATATATCGTAAAAAATTATGAATACTACTTTAGAATGCACTACTTTTAAAAGCGGCCCCAGAACGTATTTGCACACATAAGTTTGGTCCGCAACATGTCAAAGGTTGCCCATACCTGCTTCAAGACGGATTAATATATTACCAGATCTGTCTTAAGAAAAATCCCGATGTGGGGATATCTATTACCATACATAACCGTCAGCTGAAGGTAAAAATAGGTAGAGGATCGATTCCTGCCAGGGGAGAAATTAGTTCACTAACAGAGAGTACTAGTGGATTAGTAGGTTCTTTGCTAGTATATACGGCTGACAGCACCCCGGGATGACTAACAACCTTGACTTTCTTGGTTCCTGTCCACAGGCAACCAGACCATAGGTGATCTGACCTCTGACCATGAGGTCCTCAATATGTGAGTGTGTGTGTCACTGCTCAAGTAGGAGACATTTTTGTTTGATGGTTAACAAACTCGATATTTAAACTAGTCATGTAAAACAGAAGGTACGTTAATAAGACTAGAGAAATGCCACCAGGTCAGAAAATATACTAATGAGGTTTGTGTTTTTATCTGTTTGGATATTCGCGTTCATCTTCATGAATAAGTTTTAACTCCCTCTGCAGAGAACACAACCATTATGTAGGAAACACCAAATTAAAATGTAGTAATGTAAAAGATTAAAGGAGGACAGAAAATGAAACCTAAAGAGCAAAATTTCTTTACCTCTGAAGATTGCTGCATAGTTGCAGAATAGGTTATAAATATATTATAGGCAGCCCAACAGCTTTTGACAACACAGATTCATTTATCTCGACTGATTTAGGAAAGATATGCGATTTCGGTGTAAAAGCTAATTCAAACAAATTTGAAGAGTGCAATTCATGAGAAGAGAAATGTGTTCAAATGAACACAACCTTGATTTCCGAAAGTTGATGTAAAAGAGTAAAACTACCACTAAATCACAACACTCCAACATTAATACCACGAATGGAAAACTCATTAATTTTTGTCGTGCCAATACGGGCTGATATAACAATAGGTCTTGCTATTTCCAGTCAAATGCGAGACTAAAAACGACCCAAAAACCTAAAATCTATGCTCAATGCTCTACTTTCCGCCCATTCTTGAAAACCTTTATGAATTGGTTTCACAAATACACGGGAAGGGCTTGAGCAGCCCAAAATATGAAAATTTCATATTTATACTTCAAATTTAATGGTAAAAATGAGTGGCAAAATTCATTAAATACAATCCTTAGTCCCACCCTGGCTAGAAAAGAGTGGTAACATGTAGATAAGCCGTCCCAATTAGCCTTAGTTGCAAAAAGTGGACATTAATAAATAATAATAAAATGAATATTTATGCCCAGATTAAATATTGACTGTTATTGCTTCTTAAGGTATGAGTGAAAGAATTCCAATTAAATTCGCTTACAGGTGAACTAAATTAGAAAACAAAGAATAATTTACTCATTTGTAAGAAAACTAATACCTCCGTAAATATTTAATAACAAACATTCACTATGATTTTATTTTCACTTGTGCTAAGATATATTGCATAAAGAGAAAAGTAGCCAGCAAGTCAGTGGAGATTCTGAGCAGTATATTATTTGCCGGGGCGATTGCTAGAGTCGTAAATATGGTGCTATAGCCGTGTTCTGTCGAGAAGGGTAATAAACACGGTGGAAGAGCTGCTAAATCCGGTGCCACTCCTCTTAAGCCCTACCGGCAAAATCTGTTCTTTGGTCTCCAACAAATAGGAACAACGAGAAGGCCATACTGGGACCGACACCAGCTAGCAGTTAAGGTTATTCACTTTTATAATGGTATAAGGTATCTATTTTTATTTTTAAGGACGCTTTTTACTTACAAGTGGATGTTTAATAAATGAAATTATTAACGCCGAAATGTGATCCAAATCTAGTCTTCGATGAAAGGAAGATCAAATGATGACGGAACAATGAATTCTCTGATGTAAGCAGTAAATTCTGTAATGTAATCAGATGATTTTTATTGCCTTTCTTCATTTCGTTACTTCAAGAAGAGGCGTCAGTGGGACGTGAAACACATTCCACCTTTAAAACGTAAAAACATTCTAATGGAATCAATTTAATTTAATATTGTTTATTTGTGAGAAAGAATTAAATATGCCGAACAGAAAAAGACGCACTAGCAATATAAGCTATATCCACTCAAGGCACTCAACTAACATTTTAAGACTTACATTTGACAGTATTTTGGAGCTCTTTGGAATATAAAATATGTTGAGTAAATATTTTATCGTTTGTTTTGGTCGGGGAAAACTGAAAGTCCCTCCCTCCTTCTTTTTGAAAAGACGATCTCCCGTCATAATGAAATTTATGAAATTCGTTCTCAGTAATCTAAATTGAGCATGAAGCTCCGGTGACGGAACAATGAAACTCAATTAGTGGGCAACATCTTATATCATGTACCAATCCCTAATGTCGTTAATATTTGCATTTTAGCAGATTTCCCTCAAGGGAAATCAGCTATTGAGGTCGTACTCATGAAGTGATTTTCGAAAATTGTCTTCAATTGTCCATCGATCCTACACAGGAGATGACGAAAATGACGTCCGATCAAAATTATATATATATATATATATATATATATATATATATATATATGTGTGTGTGTGTGTGTGTGTGTGTGTCTGTGTCTGTTAACGCTCTAGCGGTCGCAATTTTTGTTTTATCGTTACCAAACTCGATATTTAAACGTTGTTAGATCAAGTTCGTTAACGGCTGAAATCGGGCCAGTGGGAAGGGGGGATTTTTGAAAATTCGAAATATCTCCGTTACCATACGTCAGATCAAAAAATTGTAACGTACTAATCTTATTGCAAATTAAATTTACTATAAATATTGTTCCATACATTTATTCACTATCTTGAATATTAACCGAAATATTTGCATTTTTATTAAATGCGGGCCGATAACGGAGGAGTGAGTTTCTCGCCAAAAGCTTGTTTGGCCGTATCTGTTCGGCTCTCGAATGGAGATTTCTCTATTGTATAACTTCACATGGGAAATCTGCTTAGTTTTCGCAGCCCCTGCGAGACGGACTTTTAAAATAGATATTATAATTTCTTAATATATGTGCGTGCGCCATTTCTGTGTGTGTGTGTGTGTGTGTGTGTGTGTGTGTGTGTGCGGGACTATTTGGAATCTAATAAACTTTCTATCATATAATCAAATCACAGAAGTACGATGTAAAGAAACACTCCAGTCACAATAGGATAAAAAAAAATGTCTTAACACGCTGAGCGCTAAGGTGCCCGCCGGCGGGCAAATAGTATTGTACTTTCTCCCTAGGCGCATTGCCCGCCGGCGGGCAACCTTCCTACGCACTGTTACTCATCTTGGAGCCCTTTTACTAGCCCCCACCACTTAGCTTCTACTTCGTTTCTTCATGGAATTCATTATAGAGTTGCGCCTTGAGCTTACAATTTTTTCAATACAAAAAAGTTCGTGTTTTGGATTTCTTAGATTTCACGTAAGTATCTTAAATTAATTCACTTTAAATTTTTTTTCTCGGAAAATAATAGCCAGATTTTAATTTTTTCTATTTTTCCGATAAATAAAATCTCTCAATGAAATAAAATATGAAGAAAACAAAAACATTTTTTTTTGCGCCATTAGCATGAAATTTGAATTTGGGGTCGCGCTCTCAACATGTTAATAGGAAATAATTTGAAATAGTTCATTGTAGTTAAATTATTAAATATTGAGCTCTAAACTTCTATATAATTATTATTAATATTACTTCATTAAAATAAAGAACTTTATCGGTTAATATTTCTTTAGCCACTGCTTGAAACAGGGTGATGCCCTGTAGGTAACCTGTCCACTTAGACCAAATTGGATAACTGGAGGAAAAAATGAAAACGAAGATTGATCACAAAATGATTTACATGGCTAATAGAGTGGCTGGGCTGTAATTTCCCGGACGATTCTACCACTGGGATTGGGGAAAATGTGTCCAGATGAGTTTGAAAATTCATTTCTAGAATTGTTAATTTTGAAATACCTTTTTGAATAAATTGTTTCACATTACTTTCTTGAGAAAACTCTTGAATTAAAGATGTTTTTTTCTGAATTAATATTTCATCTAAATGCTGGGCGCTTCACGGCTCATGCGACGATACTTTTGAGAATATGATAATAGCAATTTATCGAGGAAATATTTTTGTGAGCTATTTTAGGGTAATTTTTTGTAATTGTCAATTTAGAAAATGCAGCCTCACCCCTCGCTATCGGCCTATTTTATGCGTTACTCATTTAATGTTAATGCATTTTTGGTGTATGAGTTATTTTTGTTTAAAACAAGGATTTTAATAATTAATTTTATTTTATAATGAATTACTAAACTTAATTTTAAAGTTGAATTTGGTTGTTTTTCTAATACCTACACGTGTACGTATTCATGGCTACATTGCTCTAATGAACTTCAAACTCGGAAGGCTGAAACATTCATGTTATACATGCACTCACATATATATATATATATATATATATATATATATATATATATAAATCTAATTGTGTTGATGTCTTCGACCAGGTTATATTTATATATGGTGTTATTATTCTTTTTGGAGTTTTAGTCAATGTTGGTGAAAAAAATCTTAGTTCATGCCGATATTTCGAGAATATTTATTTTTTCTTCTTCAGGGCTGTAAAATTACAGGTACTACTTTATAATATTGCACATTGTTATTAAACTAGAGTGTGAAAGGGGGTGTTTTTTCCATTATTACTTACCAAAACTATAGATACTTAAAAACTATTACACATAACTATTGCACTTAGGGCTAGGGTTATAGTAACCTCCCTTGTTTTGTTTACACAGCAGGGTCACAGTCTTATGTTTTGTATATCTATAGTATATTGTCTTTTGTTTGTTGTACTATATTATAATTATTATACTCCAGCTGTTATATTATCTTAGAACTATTGTTATGTGTATTTACAATTATTGTTATATTTTATTAAAGCTATTTTCATGTTGTATGAAAGTTATTGTGTTATTGTTATGTTATTATGTTACAGCTGTTATTGTTATGTATTATTACAATTATTGCTATATTTTGTTAAAGCTATCTTCATGTTGCGTTAAGACTATTATGTTATTGTTTATGTTGTTGCCACTTATATTATGTTACAACAGTTATTGTTATGTACTATTACAATTATTGTTATATTATAATAAAGCTATTCATATGTTGTACCTAATTTACTATTTTTATTGTTATACTTATTATGTTAAAACAGCTATTTTTGTGTGTTATTACAATTATTGTTATATTTCATTAAAGCTATTCTTATGTTGTACCAAAGTAACTATATATTTTATCGAAGATTTTTTCACCAACATTGACCAAAACTCCAAAAAGAATAACAACACCATATATATATATATATATATATATATATATATATATATATACACACTCATCCGTTACCGCTCTGGAGCAATTGTTGTTTTATCGGGGGGGGGGGGATTTCGAAAATTCGAAATATCTCCGTTATTGTACTTCGATTCTAAAAATTGTATAGTACCAATCTTATAGTAAATTTATTTGCATATAAATATTGCTACACACATAGTTTCTCTAATATGATTATTAACCGATTTGAATTTTTATTCTTGCCCCGAAAATATTTAACCGTTTCAGTCAACACTATAGATCATATTTGCTACTGACTAGAATTCGACTTGGAATAGGAGGGGGGTAGGGTTAGAGACGATTCGAAAATTCTATATCGGATCTTAAACGTTTATAGAACCAATCTTATTAAACTATTGATCCTGTACAATTATTGCTCTGGAATGTTTTTTCGTAACTCAAATATTAAACGAGCAATTCGTACTTTTTTGTTTTCAATCAGAATATGTGGCGAGATAAAATCACTAGTGATGTTAGTACGTGGAAAATCTGCTCAGTACACAGTAATTAACAACTAAATGTTTATTTGATCTATGCCATAATCGATATTTAATCGTTTCATGCAACAATAAGTGCATAGTCGTTAATGGCTGAAGTCGTACTAGGACTAGGTTTAGAGGACGGAAATCCCAAAACTAATAATATCTCCATTATTATAAGTAGCATAGAAAAATCTTACAGAATCTTGTTAAACTGTCAATGTCCTACAATTGCATAACTCAAATACTTAGCGAGTTATTCAGCTTTAGTATTTATGGTGGTATTCACCCCATATCTATTCATCCAACTTATAATAGAAATAGAAAATACATGGCGATGAGTGCTTAATGGTGTACCATTACAACACGTGGGATTATACATAACACTTATTGTTCCTATCTGCTTGCTTTTCGCAGCCCCTGGAAGGACGGAATTTTTGAAGATCAGTGAAGTTCTAAGACTAATGATCTCATGATTCCGTTTAGACCTAGTTATCACTAATAACAGTTGTCTTAGTTCGGCTGTTCAGGTAGTATACGGACTCCACAGGTGGGTGAATCCCTGAAAGTACCATTCCATAAACTTAGTTCCTTTCTACATAAACCATCTTGGATAGCAACAGCCATCCTCACTGGTGAGTAAGGCATGTATATCTCATTCTTTGTTTGTATTTTAATTCAATCTATTTGTCCCTATTGAGTGCATTTTCGTTTATTTCATTTATTACCGTGTTGTATTTAATGTTCTCAATTTTATTAGCAACTTCAATTCTAATTATCTACTACAAATATAGACATTCTGAAAGAATTGACTTACTTTATATTGAGGGGGGGGGATCAATACTACTCATAAAAGAAAGGAGAAACTTTTTAACATTGTGGCGAATAAAAATAGAAGGAGAGAGAATACTAATGTGAGGTGTACTCTCGTTGACTATCAATTTCCTTCTCAATTCCACGATCCTGAAATAACATGGGATCTTGTTAAGATGAAATCTCCGACCCTGTCTACTCCTCAGCCATCAGACCAGAGGCTCGAATATTACCAAGAGACCTTCTCCCAACCTTACTATTACCTTTTTACATATATACATATATATATATATATATATATATATATATATATATATATATATATGTGTGTGTGTGTGTGTGTGTGTGTGTGTGTGTGTGTGTATGTGTATAGGCGTACATGTATACTTCTTTATATTAAAAACTAGTTAAATCATACTTAGCTAAATTAAATATAACTGCAAGTGTGCACGCATCTTGGTCCTTAGTATTTTCTTGTTATTATTATGGATCGAATAATTTATATATATTATCCTAAACAAATGGCAATCAGAATGGATAGAAGTAGTAGGATCACCTCCGCAGTATCAAAAGTACTATTAAGGAGTGGCCATCGAGCCATAGGACTACTAGACGGGAGGAAGTAGTTCTTGCCAGACTCAGGATCGGCCACACATACCTGACACATAGACACTTAATGACAAGGACTGATAACCCTATATGCAAATACGGCAACAAACACCTTACAATAAAACACATACTGACAGACTGCATCCAACGAAAAAACCTTCATATACCCCAAGATATGACAGAACTATTAACTGGCAGCAGCCAATATATTCCACAAATACATATCTACATGTCACAAATACATATTTACATATCTAAAACACATCAACATTTACAAAAACATATAATACAAAATAGAATAGGTCTACAGCATACCTAAAAAGATTTAAAAGGGTTACTTTTATTACATTCTTTAGCCAAAGCACGGATATGAGAAAGAATTAGATATTAAAGAAATATTTTCCATAATATAAAAGTACAAAAAAGGTAGGTACATGAAGGAGTAAATATGTCATCCTAATAATGCCAACCACCACCGCTGTGGGGCACAAAACTAAATAAATAAAATAATATAAATTACTAGTATATAGGAATAACATAATTTTTATTAAAACCATTTTAAATTGTTGTCTTTATTACTAGTCAAATGTTTATTAATTCTCTTTATTACTAGTATTTAACGATTATTTGTTGTATTTAATTTTTGTATTTGTTGTTTCAGTTTTTGTTACTTTTCTATAATTTTGTTTTTATTTTAAATTGTGAAACTTTGAGCCAAATCGCCAAGATGCGGGTGCTCCTATATAAATAAATAATAAATAAAAAAATATATATTACATATAGCTAACACAGTTATTTTTGTTGCTGTTCAAAGCACACTCGTCGTCATTTAATTTTTTTTTCATTTTTTTAATAAGTTAAGGGAAAAATAATATTTGAAAAAATGTCACTATTTCTACTAATAAGTAAAAAGAAGTCGTTGAATGAAACTATAACATTTTTGTGTATTTTAGTCGATGAAATCTATATTAAAGTAATACATAAATAGAAAAGTCGAGTTCTTATATTCTTATTACTTCCATAGCGAATTCGTAAGAGCATTGAAAAATGATTAACCGCTCTTTTGAGAGAGGGAGGGGGTATAAGGAAATGGATAAAAAAAAGCGTCCAGAAAAAGAGAGAAGAGAGACTAAGAAAAAAGAGAAAGAAAAAGGCTGAGGTAATTGGGGGTTGGACGAAGGTTGGCTCTGCTACAACTTTAGGAGCCATTGTTCTACCCCAACTGGCAAGACAATGGATAGGTTAAATTTTCATATTCGCCAATGGTTCTGAATCGCAGAGGTCCAGCTCTGAATTATTTAGTCAGGATTAGCCTTCATACTTTACACTTCAGATCCTCCCCCCACCACCATCTCCAAGGAGATATATTCAGAACAAAAGACCCTAGACCTTTCAGTCTAATTATCTTGACGGATGGTGAGGGATTCCATGAATGCCGCCGCCGACGCAAAGTTTTGTTTTGTCCAGCTTTTTTATTTTTATTTTTTTAAGTTTCTTTGTGAAGCCTATTATAATTCTATTATGCATTTCTTTTTGGTATCTCCCTTTCCCAATTCCTCTAAACAGAAGCTCATTTATTTCAAGCATACAATGACACCAAGCACATCGATTATAGAAAAACTAATAATTTTATTTAGATTAGTCATAAGAAGAAATATAAATACCACAGAGATATTACTAAAAAGGAGATTTCAGAAAATACATAACGGGTGCATTGTAAATCCAAAAACAACCAATATATTACTGAGAAAAGCATTAATTTCATTAAATACCTGAAACTACCTTAGCGTAAAAGTTGTACTTGTACTGTGAGTACAGCTTTTCGACGGGCTTGAAGATGGTGCCATTGCATCGAAAGCGCTTGCCAGCTGTACTCGACGATCAGCCAGTGACGACGGTCTCCACCAAAAGGTATGACAACAGTATTATTTATATTGGCGGTTCTAACCCTTTATTTGAAAACTAAGTATATTGTTCGCATTCAATCAAAATCTTTCTAAATAACTATGTTATTCTTCAATATGTGTAACTAAATATAACATTCTCTTTCAATCTTGATTGGGCAGTAGATATATTGAAGGTCTTCGTCGATCTATTATAACATATCGAATGGACTTTAAAAAACTAAAACCAGAAGAGAAAAAAATCCATTACACATGGGCTGCATAAACTATGCAGATTCCCCAAGTGGTGATCTCATCTGACAATCTATTTCTTCCGTAGAAAGAAGGCTAAGTAATTAAGAATTCAAAATGTAAGCTGGACATGTTTAGTAAATAATAAACTTTAAATTTAGTAAATAATAAAGTTCCTCAAATTAAAAATCAGATGAACAGAAGTGGGAATTTAGTAAAGGTTCAAAATAAAATTAACAATTATCTCTTTTAATATTCAAGATATGAAATATTTGTAAAGAACAACAATTAAAGAGCATCAAATGTTTGACAAGACTAGTTCTATAACTTTTTTTCCCTACTCATAATAACAGAAATATTTTGAATTTTTTATTTCCCTCCCCCCTTTCTAACCTCCTTAGGGACTATATATATTTATATAGTATTGAACGTACCTCAATTTGTGTCACCCCCTATGCAGGATCGATGGACATTTAAAGAAATGTTTAAAACCTCAATAATGATTTTCTTTAAGGGATATCTGCTATAAGGAATTACAAGAGATGTCCTATAAAGGATAGTTGCCCTCAGAGGAGATGAAATATTTCTTATGAACCTATACTGGTAATGGTCTAAGTCTAAGATTTGTAATGTCAAGTACTATATAAGAATAGCTGACATTTATTAAATATTTGGCTGTGTTTTAACTCAAGAGAGCCACCAAAAAAAAAAAATAATCTTGATCGTTTATCATTTACAAAATAAGTACTCATAGTTGACGCCTAGAATGCGATTGTCTTTTTGAGTGCGTATTTATGTATTTGAAGTTCTGTCTCATAAGTTAGTTTGTACTTTGCCTCTCTTCAGTGGGGTGGCCCTATTCAGTGAGATTGGGAAGATTGAAGATGGACCAGCAAGATGACAGAGGACTGAAGAATCCAAGACCTTGGCAGTACAAGAAATATAGAGGAATCCTGGCCCAGCTCGGTATTCCAAGGAACCTCGGCGATGCACTGGTTGACAGTAGAGCAGACAGGGTGATTAGGTTTCTCCATTTAACAGGCCTCTCCAGCCACATATAGCTAGGGGTTCTCTTCTTTTAATGTTATTTTAAGAGTCTTAATGTTAATGTTTATTTTAATGGTTTTAATTTTAATGTTTATTTTTAAAGTTCTAACTTTGATGTTATTTTATTGGTTGTGACCAACAACTTAAGAAGGAGGGGGAGGGGTCAATAGAACATATTTCCATGTATCTCGTACAATAAATGTCTCTTGAAAACAATATTTGGTATTTAAGCTTCGAATGATGTGTTTGATTGCATAACCGAGTATTGTTTATGTAACAAGAATAGAAGTGGGGGTTTCCTGAAGGCTGAAAACTGAAAAATGCAAATATCTCGGTTAAGATTCAAGATAGCGAATAAATGTATATAACAATATTTCTAGTACAATTAATTTTCTATAAGATTGATTTTATACATTTTTTCGATCCGACTTATAGTAACGGAGATATTTTGAATTTTCTAAAATCACCTCCTCTAAATCCTCACTTGTCCGATTTCTGCCGTTATCGAACGTGATCTGTCTTTTTACATATAACGTTTAAATATCGAGTTTGGCAACGATCAAGCAAAAATTTCGACCGCTAGAGCTTTAACAGACAAATATATATATATATATATATATATATATATATATATATATATATATAATTTTGACCTTATTTTCGTCATCTCCTGGGTAGGATCGATGGACATTTGAAGAAATGTTTCGAAAATCGCGTAATGAGTACGACCTCAATAGCTGATTTCCCTTATGGGAAATCTGGTAATTATTATCTTCTTTTATTTTCAGGCAGAAATTATTATGTTTTTGAGAAACAATTAGTTACTCGGCAAGACCTATTTCTAAGGGTGGTTATATTTCGAAAGTAATGCTGGTCTTTTGGGGTAATAGATTGAGACATGTGGTTATGCAGAGACGGACCCTGATAGGGAGGAGTGGAGGAAGATTGAGGGAGCTCTTGATGAAATGCAAATTTACATAGGAGGGGTGAGGCAGTTAAAAAGTTTGATGAGCACGCCCTCTCAGGGCTACAACTACTCCAAGGGTGAGAATTCCTTTTCCTCTCGGCTTCGGGAATCTTCAACTCGGGCTAGAGTTTCTAATACAATCCGGGCCACATGGGAGCCCAGAGGATTAGATTTCCCCCGGGGAAATGAGGTTTAAATCATAAGCCAGCCTCTCTTCGGTATTTCCTCCAATTATCAAAAATTACATTTTTCTTAATTGATGAACAAAAGTTATCTAAACGTCTGTAATTTAATAAAATCTGTTGTAATGGTGCATTAAGTAATACACATAATAATTAGATTCCATGTTCTGGTCTAAAATACAAATATGTGATACGGATCCTATATAGCTCACTTATTAAACACTTATACTACTTCTAAATTAAATATACAAAATGTTATTCTGAACTTCATTTAAAATGTATGTATAGTGTTCAAAGGTGATTCAAATTGTTAAATTCCGTTAAAATTTGAAAACCATTATTTTTCGAGAATATAATATTTCCTTTATTTTGTACAAGGGAGTAATAAAAATCACAAAAAAGCAAGTGATAAATTTTTAGTGATAAATCACTTCTAATTTCCGCATAATTTTCCCTTTTTACTCTCCCGTAACCTATTTTGACTAATTCCAGCGTGACGTCTGTACATATGTACGCACCTAAAAAACGGACGGTGAATAGAACGATGAAAGGTCATATTTAGGATTGATGTGAGATCAAGTTGTAGACCAAACTCGACTAAAGGGGAAGATGGCATTAAAAAAAATTGAATTTCTACCTACATATTAATGGTAATAAAACTTTGTATAGTACCTTTTTCGAAGATTTACTTTAAGTAAAATTAGCTGTCCAGGGAGTATTCAAAAATTCAAAATATCTATAGAGTTATATCGAAAAGTGTTACAGAACCGATCTTGTGAAACTATTGACGCTACACAGTTATTGCTCTATACATTCTTTGTAGCTTAAATATCAAGCGAATTTTTAGTAATTTCTTGATTTCAGGCGTCAGTCTACTACTTTTAATACTACTGCTAGTTTTGGTTAAATTTGCTTCTTTTTTCTGGTTTTTAACTTAGAAATAGAAAATATATGGGGGGAAGAGATTAATACAGTATCATACCAGCACACGGGAAATCCGCTTAGTTTACGCTGCCAGCATGACGGACTTTTTCTTTATCGAAAAGATCTATTCCATGGAACTCTTCGAAGCGAGACATTATTTATGACTTTCAAATGAAATAATCTTAAATGAAATCAACAATTTTTTTTTATGTTATTGAGAGTACAAGGAAGTCAAGATATTTACCATATATTTATTATCTTCTTCTTAAATTGCTCTTCACATTATATCCTAAATCATATGTAATTTGTTCATAACGATTTCGTAATTACAGTGAGCATAAAGTTTGATGTACAACCCGACAGTGAACTTGGTGATTAAAAATCTCTATCATTGTTTACATAAATTTTGTGAAATAATTGTAGAATAAGACATCCGAATATGTCTATCTGAACTCAAATCTAGTATGTAGTAACTGAAATTCTAAAAACACAGTGTCGTTATTCACAGCCCAGAAATCGGCCAAGGTAACTTCGTATCTCCTAATGTCGACATGCTGTCAAATTTCCATCTCCTTACATTCTAAGCTTTTAAGTTGTGTATTCTAGTAGAGGCACAGTAGTTCTCAGATCTTGTCAGACATAGTGCTACAAATCTTGCTTCTATGACAGGACGTCTAATATATAACCCCGACTAGATGTACAGCTAGGAGTCAGACAGGCGGAACTTGAAACAAACTTTTTCATCGTAATAAATGGGTTTATTTATGGTAAAATAACCAAATTTTATACAAGAACTGTGGTATCTGTGTAACCAAGTTGTTAAATATGCCTTTCTTTATAGACGCAATACAAAAACACACAAGACGAAATCAAACAAATATTTATGGGATACGAAAATATAAATATTTAGCGTTATAGGGTTCATGTAATATGTTATATTTTATGATATTTATTAATGTCCACTTTGTGCTACTAAGGTTAATAGAGACGGGATTATTTACTGGTTACTACATGAACCACCATAATGTCGGATCTTTCTTGGCCATTTTCGATTCTGCTTGCGGGGTAATGAATAGATATTTCTGCAGTTGTTACCCGCAAACCACCAAAATCCATTGAAAGTATTAAATTTAATTCAGAAATACTATTCACATGGATAAAGACAGAAATAGCAACATGGCAGAAGTTTATTAGGCACTCTTATTTCTTCATAAATTTAATCTTTTTCGAGTTTATTTAAGAAAATTATTCTTTTTTAGTTTAAGTTTTTAATTAAAGTTTAGTTTATGCTATTATCAAGAATGCTGTTATCACATTGGGACGGGTTATCTACATTTTATCACCTTTTTCTAGGCAGAGTGAGCCTAAGGATGTTATTTAGTTAGTGATTTTAACACATAAGCAAAAACGAGTGTTCACTAAAAAAATATAACTAGTAATAAATTATGTTCCTAGTACCGATCAGAAAATAATATTTTTAAACTTCTTCTTATTCTGGATTCAATATTATTTATATATTCTTCAAATTTTATGGCAAGGGTCTCCAATTGGAGGCCCTGGACATAAAATTTGAAGAAAATATTTTTAAACAATTGACCTACAAACAAATATTTCAGGACCGCTTCTATTTATTTATTGATTTTTTTTTTACTCACATCTATCATATATTTATAATAAATATGAAATTAACCGTTATTTCATTTTATTCTATGCATGTTACTTTATCACCGGAAGAGCTACGCTGAAATAAAGAAGGTGGTAAAGACACAATACAAATTTAATAGAAGTACTCAGATTTTTTGAAGGGTAAAAAAGAGCATTACTTCTTCGCACGAGCCAATGCTAGTAAAAATAATAAAACAATTTACCTTTCCAGTAGTTAAACAGCGATTCGAGTAACTTACAGTGTAAAGTAAAAATCAATTTAAGCCATTTATAAGACAATGCAGTTTAATTGAATTTGAAGTTAAACATCTCTAAAATTTCCAATGGACGGAGGCCATGGTAAAAATAGCTTCAAGATACATAATTCAAGTGTCTCAATTCTAAACCGCCTTTCGGCGGCATTGAAGCAAATTCCCTTTTTCCCCAAGGTTACAATTTAATCAAATGAACAGCCCATTAAGTGGGGGAGAAGGGAAAAAACTGACAACAAAAAAAGTCATGCCATTTGAAAAGGCCTTTTCCAAAAAAACACCCCGCTTAAAGTCCTTGAAAAGAATAAGATCTCAATGAAATAAGAGAGAAACTTCTCCCTTAAAGTCGTTAGGAGCAGAAGGCAGGATGAATTAAAAGGTAAAAATGCTCACACAGACGTCTGTATTTTTTCATTTTTCGTTTCATAGAACAATAATGTAGCATTATGAACCTCCTCATAAAAGGAGTTCTATTAATATATTCTCGCTGCTTCTCTATATATAGCTGAAAACATACTTTTAGAAATATTATGCCGTTTAGATTCAAAAGGACAATTTAACTAGTAATTGTGCATACTGTTGAACATTTAAATAAAAGTTCGGCCAATGTAAACATCCTTAATCATAAAGAATATATATTTTATAATTACCAGTATGTGAGGGATATAAGTAGGGAGTTATATATGGAAGGGGGAAGGTGAGAAAACATGACGTTTAATAAACTGTAAATTAGAACTGAGTCTCGGTTATATGATACATGTAGTTGTATAATACTATTTTTAATTAATATGTATGAATGAGTTTTTAGCAGTTTTCACTTAAGGGAAATCAGCTAATGAGGTTGTACTCATGGCGCGATTTTTGAAAAATTTATACAAATATCTAACGGCCATACCTAGGAGATGATGAAAATGAGGTCCCTTCAAAATTATATATATATATATATATATATATATATATATATATATATGTGTGTGTGTGTGTGTGTGTGTGTGTGTGTGTGAGCTTGTTAACGCTCTAGCGGTCTTAATTTTTGTATAATCGTTACCAAACTCGATATATAAGCGTTATATGTAAAAAGAAAAATCAAGTTCGTTAACGGCTGACATCGAAGGCGGGGGGGGGGGTGGAGGGGAGGAATTTCGTAAATTCGAAATATCTTTGTTATTATACGACGGATCGAAAAATTGTATAGAACCAATCTTATTGCAAATATACTAAAAATATAGTTATATACATATATTCACTATCTTTAGTACTGACGGAGATATTTTCATTTTTTAGTTTTCAGCCTTCAGTAAACCCCCTCAAGTCATATAAGCAATAAGCTCTTATATGATAAACCACTTTATTTCAAGCTTATATATTGTATTCATTAAACGTTTACTGTGAGAGAAACATGCAAAGACGTAGTGTGGTGACCTCATGAATTAAGATTTTGATATAGTTAAAATATTATTCTTCTATAACCATACACGATATTTAACCGTTTCATTACACACTAAAAATCGAATTAGTTAATGGCTGAAATGAGGAGTAGAATAGGTGGAGGTGGGGAGTGTAAAGGGAGGAATTACGAAAATTCAAAATTTTGTGTTATTATGAGCCGTGTGTTACACCAGAAAGTGGAAACTCTGCTTAGTTTAAGCAGCCCTAGCGTGACGAACATTTTATGCTCCAAATATAAATTTTAGTTGATAACTATTAAAATACTCCAACCGATATACCGATGAGTTCCATAATTGCACAAGTAAAAAAATATTTTCTCATAGTAATTCATCTGAATCAAAAACATCCATAAAAAAAAATTACCAAGGAGATAGAATTACGACAAATTAAAAGCCTATTTTCCTCAAAAAGGTTGGTTACTGGAGTTGTTCTTCACTCGTTGCATCAGTTATTAACAGCTATTGAGGTCGTACTCATGACTCGAGTTTTGAAAAATTTCCTCAAATGTCCATCGATCCTACTCAGGAGATGACGAAAATGAGGTCCGTTCAAAATTATATATACATATATATTTATATATATCTATAGATCTATCAATAATCTATATATATATATATATATATATATATATATATATATATATATATAGAGAGAGAGAGAGAGAGAGAGAGAGAGAGATAGATATATTTGTCTGTTAACGCTCTAGCGGTCGTAATTTTTGTTTGATCGGTACCAAACGCAATATTTAATCGTTTTATGTAAAAAGAATTATCATGTTCGTTAATGGCTGAAATCGGACCAGTTGGAGGAGGGGTTTAGAGGGGGGATTTTTGAAAATACGAAATATCTCCGTTACCATACGTCAAACCAAAAAATTGTATAGAATCAATCTTATTGGAAATTAAATTTACTATAAACATTGTTCTATAAGTTTATTCTCTATCTTGAATATTAACTGAGATATCTGCATTTTTATTAAATGTGAGCCGATAACGCACGAGTTTCCCGCCAAAAGCTAGTTCGGCCGTTTCTATAACTGCTCGGCTCTCGTATGGAGGTTTCTGTAATGTATAACTTCACGTGGGAAATCTGCTTAGTTTACGCAGCCCCTGCGTGACGGACGTTTTTTATAAGATTGTCAAACTTTACCATAAAAAATTATATGTGAGTGTGTGTGAATTGGTTTTCCTGAACCTTTCCAAGAAGCACAATTTAAATATTTTGGTATTTCCCAGAAGATTTTCTCTCTACCTATTATCAGCCAATTTTTCAAATGCATCAGCACCTGAAGAAGATGCCAAAGATTTTTTAAGAATTCGTTGATCTAAGAAAAATATATTGTTGGAATATAAGAGGTATATATAAGGATGAGCCTTATTATTATAATATTTCGTTAAACTATTTAAAAGTAATTATATAATCTATATTATCATAATAAAAACTTATTTAATATTAACTTTATATGCTTTGTCATTTTGTAGGGAGAGGAACTTAATTTTGAATGCAAATTGTCCATATAGCTCTCATTGAGCGGAGCTATTGAAGGACACTAGAAGCGTTAAAGGAGAAACAAGACTAGCAAGGAGCGTCCATAATAAGGCGATAATGTGTTAAAAGGCTATGAAAGATTAAGTGGCCATTTGAAGAGAGCTGCCAACTAGAGTTCGATCAGCTCGTGAGAGTTGGATCGTAAAAGCGTGTTCCTAACTGCTCTTAAAGGCTCTCAGAAGGACAGGAGAAGGTTAAACCAAAACTCTACCCACGTTCGTTCTACTCATTCTGAAGTTCTCCACAGCTTTAGGACTTCCATAGAGGTCCGCATCTCTTCCTCTTAGAAAAAGTTTCAAACAGATTAGTAATCACATTTACCTTTTTTTTGCGGTTTTCAAAATCTGAAATTTTTCTAACTCTTCAAAAGATATTATATACATTAAAAAATATCATTTAAAAAACTAATAATACTATAATGGCAGGAAGACACGTAATGATATTCACAATGCCTCATTTTTTCATGATAGAAATAGACCCTTCGGGGGATTATAGGATATTAAAACTTCCCCTAAATGTGCTTCCTATTGTCAGGTCATGTCAAGTTCTTGACACTGTTACTCTCTAAACCAGGTATGGGCTACCTTTGACACGTTGTAAGCCAAACTTCAGTGTACAAATACGTTCGCGGCCGCTTTTAAAAGTAGTGCATTTTAAAGCAGTGTTCATAATTTTTAACGATAGATATCAGACTTGAAATTACAAGACAATGTAATTATAATACAATTTATTAAAATAACAAAATGAAATGAAACAAATAGTACAAGTAGTAGTACAACATTATAACTAAATCGTAAAATTTGGAATTATTACAAACAACATAAGTTAAATAGCGACATCGAAATCAATGAGACTTTTGAGCTTGAATTTGGGAAAGTAATCCAACGATGTTTGGATTAATTCGACTGATACAAAGACGTAAGGAATTTTCTAAATTATCGTCAGACAGCCTTGTACAATGTTTTGATTTATTAACTTTCATCATTGAAAAGAACTGTTCGCATTTATAAGTAATCCTAAACGCACAAATCTCTCCTCATCTTCCTCAGTAGTGTAATATTTTTGTTTAATTGGGTTTTCCAAAATGTCTTGCGGGCCGAATTCGTCCCGCGGGGCGGTTGTTGCCCACACACGATCTAAACTTATATTCCTGTCTAAGAACTTAAATTCCTGGAGAGGGTATGCGTGTGCCATAACATGTAGTGCGATTGGATAATGTGGGGAGAGAATTAATTTTCATGACCACTTGTCATTAACTATTTCAAGTAACCATGTACACACACTAAAAGGCTTCCAAGAAGGAATATATAATATCCAATTTGATGAAAAATTTGATCATAATTGTAATATTTGAAGTGAAAGCTGTGATAGACTTAGCGGAACATAAAATTTAAAAAACTATACAATTATGGATACTACCCATGAATGGACATTATCAATCATATGTAAGAGGGTATAACAAAAATACACCAGTTTATAATAATTTGAGAGTGTGTGTGTGTGTGTGTGTGTGTGTAACGTTTGTCTTTCTGTTGACGTTGCAGAGGCAGTATTTTTAATCTGATCATTAACAAATTTGATTTTTGAACTAAGATAACAAAAATAAGCTCCGTTCAAATTTATGTAAATAAATAGTGTGTTCTAGTAAATATAATAAATTCTCATTTATATAAAATGAAACTGTCTTTCTCCCCTGTTTAAAATTTAAGAATACTTTTATGCAATTAATTTTGTTAACGTTAAGATTTTTTTTTATGTATTATATATGCATTTTTCTGTATTACTGTGCCTACGTATTTCTTAATTATTAAATATTCTATTTCAAATAAGTGTTCATGATGAGTTACTGATAAAAATAACCATTAGTCAAGACACCAGATGTTCAAGCGTAAATTGATACATCATCTGGCCGCTAGAATTTGAAGAACGGTACTATTTTCTTAAGTGCTTTCCTTGAATAGCTTCATAAAGCCACATTTCGTGTCAACCGAACAACCGCCATAAAAACTTATTTCCCAAAATGGAAGAGAATGAAATAGAAAAGGTCTTGAACGAGCGACTAACAGCAACATAATTCTTTAATATGTTTACAGGCTGTTCTTTAATATGTTTATGCGCAGGGTAGTGAATTCTCAACTAGTTTTTATTTACCTTTTTCGGGGAACCAAGGTAAGCTCTAGCTCCTCCTCCCCCCCCCCTTATATACAGTTTCGTGGCGTCACCTTTCGTGGGTTGGTTAGTCCCACTCCGTCGTCCAATAGTTTTGGTAGGAGAGTCGTCAAAAATATGCAGTTACAGAGGAGAGACGACCGCTGGAGCAGACAGCCGGGAAAATAATATTTTGAACGAGGCACCTTGATGATTAGGACGAGTTTGTTTGCAATAGGTCTTCAGCAAACTGCATATTTATGTGGAGCTAAGCTCATCTAAAGGAAATTCAAGCCCGTTGATGGACGAAATCAGATCCATTAGGTGATGGTTTAAAGAAGTGAATTAAAAGTCATTTTTAATTACCAATAAGTCAAAATATCATGAATCTTCTTAATACAAGCGTAAATTGTTGCACATTGTTCACATCAGAGATGGAGTTGCGGGGGTTTAGAGGGAGGACAAAATACGTTTCAGTTAAAAATGAGGCGGATCGGAAAATTATGTATAACCAATCTTTTACTTTCTTCTTTAATCTTTAATTGGCGCTGTACACATTTTTTCACTAACCCCAATACTAACCGAGATATTTCTACTTTCTAGTTTTCACACTTCATTTGTCCAACACTTTTACTCATACATTTGTCAGTTATAGCAACTGCATCAGAAAACATCTCTTGTTCAGCTGAAATTTCAAACCCAATTTACATAGGCTTCTTATTATGACTGGCTGTCATCACGGAAGGTGGGAAATTTGCTTAGATTACGCAGCAACCCCGTGACGGTCTTTCTCTAGATAACACATTATTAATAGTTGGGTAATGCCAGTGGATGCTGGAAGTTAATTTCTTCTCTCGTTCGATGACAACTGGACAGAAGCAAATGAGATGTCATTACAGTACGAAAAGTATGAAAATCATTTGGAGCAAGTAGTATTATTTTGAGAAGAAAAAAAACTTTTATGAAAACTAAAACTCATATATATCGACCAAGACTGACACCATTCCACAGGCCAATAACTTGTTGTATCAGTAGTTCTAAAAAAGTACAAAAGTAACACTATCACTCCAACATCAAATTAGCCGTAGTAGCAAAAAGTGGACGTTAATAAATAATTTAATTTAATTTAATCACACCAATAATAACTAGGCTTTCGGTTTAGAATAGAAATTATAATTATCTGTTAATTATATTTGTTTATTGTTTATAATTTGGAACTGGTTTTAAAATTGTATATATCTTATTGTTATCTGGTTTTAATTAGGTTACCAATGTCAACCCAAATTCATATTTCAAAGAAATGGCAGTTAATGGAGTTTGTTTTATAAATATTCACGAAACTGAAAAGTAGCTTTCAGAGAAGTTTAAATACACCACCATAAAACATAAAAATAATTAAAAAATAGTAGATTCTACAGAATATTGTATTTTTAATATGAACCAATAATAAAGTTTAATTAATTTCGGATGTTAAAAAAAACTGAGTGCACGTCAACGACAGAGATGAAAGTTTAAAACAAAAAATATGGGGTGAAACGAAACGTCCAATGAGGGGGAGGAGCGATAAAGGAGGGGTGACGAGATAGAAAGTTACCCCCTCAGCCAAGGATTAGGAGCGAGATGGGCTTGTCACGTAGAAGTAGTTCGTCACGTCGGGGGAGGGGGACACTCTCCTTTTCAATTTTACTCTGTCTAGGCCATCGGCTGTTTATACAGCCAGCTCTATCCAATCTACCAATAGATTCGGCTCAAACCAAATGTAGAAAGTGCCCCTAAAATATACCCAGCCAGTAATATTCCCCCTAAATGTGTCCCCTAAAATGATTGGGTGTCAACCACCGCAAAAATCATATTTAAATAAAATCCAGATATTAAATTCACAAAATCGTCCAAATCCCAGGTTAATGAAGACTAACTGTCAAGTCAGATTTTTTTAGTTTTTTGCATCAACTCGATAGTCCATAATAAAGAAACTAAAATTGCTTTGCTTTTAATTAGTAAAAATCTCATTATTCTAGGAGAATGTGTCACGAAATATCTCCTAATTGAGACACTATTAGAACTTTCTTTAAAAAAAATTAGTTGCAAATCTTTAGCGAACTGTATTTATACTGAATGTAAATTAATTATACATATTAATTAAAAACAGATAATAATAATATTAGAATAAAAATAATAAACTTCAATCCTAGAGACGAAGAAACAATGTGCTATGTTTATTTCTATAACCGGCTAAAGTAAGGAGTTATGCAATGAGGTAGCTCAAAAAAAAAATTATAATTTAATATTAAAGTTGCAAAAAAAAGAGAAATAAGTAAACTTTATTTCTCTTTTTTTTGCAACTTTAATATTAACTTATAATTATTTTTTTTTGCTTAATCGAAAATCCAGAGAAAAATTAAAAAATCTTGTATCATGTATATATATTGTAACGGTCGAGCCTTAGAGGTACTCCGCTGTCTCTCTATATCTATGAGATCAGAGTGATTAGTACTGGGCTTTAAAAGAGGTAGCAGCACCTGTCAAGGGACTGACAGCGGAGCCCTGTGAATCCAAAGGTCAATTTAGCAGGACAGGAATCGTCAGTCGACTCCCAAGATGCAAACAGAGTAAGTGTTTCTTTAATTATCTAGCCTAATTGTGCTATATCTCTGATTAAATAGATAAATTAGCTCTTATAACAGAGATTAGCTCTTAGAGCGGAAACGGGAATGCTTGCCGTGCAATATATGACCCTGAGAAGTAGCCGGTAAATAGATTAAATATAAATAATAATAATTTAATTAACCTTTCATTATATAAAATGGCCCCAACGTGAAAGGGCACGGCTTAAACTTTTTTTTTTAAATTTAAACATTTAAAATATTTATTTTGGTTATTCATTTAAAAAAAAAATTTTTTTTAATTAACATAGATTATAAAAATGGATATTAATACTAATAGCAAAAGTTTTGAAGATAGGATTAGTGATGTAGAACAGGAAAGTAATAATTTGGATCTTGAAAATCTATCTATTGAAAGTGAACCGTTAGAGGGAACACAGACCAATAATATCATATATAAAGATCAGGCTAGACATATAATTCAATTAGAGGATTCGGGAATACCTCTATCTACTGAGATAGAAAATTTGAGCATTTTGGGTTTTGAACAACCGCGAGGTACTTCTACCAGAATAATAGATAATTTAAACGATTTAAAAGGACAAAAAGAGGTCAGTAGGCCTATCGAAAAAGATCAAAACATGCTGGAAGCTATAATGAACTTAATAAAAGCAGGAAATACTAAATTGGAAGCTAAACTAGAAGAAAATAATAACAAACTAGAAGAAAATAATAACAAACTAGAAGAAAATAATAACAAACTAGATGAATTTAAACAAGAAGTTAGAAATAGTATTGAATCATTGAAAATAGATATCGAACAAACTCGAGTAGATGTATCAAACGTGAGAAAAGAATTTCTGAATGAGATAAATAATCTTAAAAACGAAAATGAAATAAACTTAAAATCTTTAGAGAATAGTTAGCAGGTGAAAAAGAAAATTTAAAAAAAGAAACCGTTCAGACTAGAGAACAACTAAAAATGGAATTAATGGATGAAATGGATGCCAAAATAATAGAAACCCGACAAGAATGCCATCAACAGAAAAACTTAATTCGGAATGAATTAAAAGGGGAAATTGAGCATGAAAAGATTATTCAAGGGAAGATAAATGATCAAATAAATCTAAATATTCAGAAAATAACTCACGAAAATAAACAAATAATTGAAGATAGATCGTTAATACAAATAGAGAATTTATTAGAGACAGATTTCAAAATAGGAGGTATAGCTGATGAAATGGAAAATATCCGGCAAGAATTAAAAAAAGTTCAGATAGGTCAATTGCCCAACTGTAAAGAAATTAGAGTCAATCCTGAAGCGAGATGTCCTAAATTTAGTGATAGTCGACAGGAGAGCCCTACTGACTTTCTGTCTGAATTAGAAAATTATTTTAACATTTATGGAGTAGATACATGGGGAAAACAAGAGTTAATTATTTCAGAGTGCATGAGGGGAGTTCCCAGAACTTGGTGGCTGATTGAAAAGGAATTTATTAGAAATTTCATTCATTTTAAAGAAAGATTTTTAAATAAATATTGGGGAGAAGATAGGCAGGATGAATGTAGAAATCAAATTACCAATGGGAAATATCGCCCAGGAGAAAATTTAACTATGGATGATTATGCCAGGAAATTATTTAAAGACTGTAAATATCTTAATCCACCTTTTCCTGAGTCTTATCAAATAAAATGCATAATAAAACACTTCCCATGGCAAATACAATGTATCTTGGGGGTCGGCCAAATCAGTAATAAAGAGAAATTTCTTGACCTTTTACAAAAATTACCAGCTCAGGATATCAGGAGGGGAACGGATGGAGAAGAAAATCGTGAGAATAAGGGAAACAACCCAAATAGAGTAAGAAATAGACAAAGAGAATTTTCGATAGAGAAAAGGGATCGAAATTCATGGAGTAGTCCACCAGGTTATAACAGGAGACATAGTCATTTTCCCCCTAGTAATAGCTTCCATCCAAGAAACCCGGATAATGTTTCCCGACAATTTTATAATAGTAGTGGGAAATTACAAACCACTCAACAAAAATTTTGGAAAAGAAAAAAAAAAAAAAAAAAAAATAGTAATATAAAAAAAAATAAATAGAATTATATAATATATTTCATTGTTATAAATAAAAAAAAAATAAAAAAAAATAATATATCGTGTTATAAATTAAAAAAAAAATATTTAGTAAAAAAAAATAAATAAATAAATAAAATAAAAATAAAATAAATAAAATGAAAATAAACTAAAAATTAAATAAAAAAAAAAATAATATAAAATATAATTTTTTTTTTTCTCTGGGGGGGCATATGTAACGGTCGAGCCTTAGAGGTACTCCGCTGTCTCTCTATATCTATGAGATCAGAGTGATTAGTACTGGGCTTTAAAAGAGGTAGCAGCACCTGTCAAGGGACTGACAGCGGAGCCCTGTGAATCCAAAGGTCAATTTAGCAGGACAGGAATCGTCAGTCGACTCCCAAGATGCAAACAGAGTAAGTGTTTCTTTAATTATCTAGCCTAATTGTGCTATATCTCTGATTAAATAGATAAATGAGCTCTTATAGCAGAGATGGTGGAAACGGGACCTTTATCTCACATGGTAAACCTAGAGTGGCGAGTTCGATTTTTGCCTGGGCAAAGGAAATTATTTAGTGACGAAATTCATTAAATAACATCCTAAAATCCTACCCTGGCTAGAAAAGGGTGGTAACCTGTAGATAACCCGTCCCAATTAGCCTAAGTTGCAAAAAGTGGACGTTAATAAATAATAATAATAATAATTTAATTAACCTTTCATTATAATATATATGTGTGTGTGTGTGTGTGTGTGTGTATATATATATATATATATATATATATATATATATATATATAGAGAGAGAGAGAGAGAGAGAGAGAGATTAAGAGAGAGAGCATTTGTTTTATTTAAAATTAACACAATTAATTTATATTCATTTGCCAAAAAGAAAAATTATTTAATAATTAAGAAACGCTTCCTCAGGAATTGTGCAGTATTGACGTGACCGCCTTGATTTTAAGGCCGAATAATTTTCTAGTAAGTGTACAACTTTGGAAGAGGTATCATAGAAGGCGTGAAATATGCAAAGTGTAAAAATAAGTAAATGGAAAATGTTTCATGTGATTTTCATCTCTTAATTGACCTTTCGCCATTTTACCTGCTCGAATAGTATTATTATTATTATTAGAAAATAAATAATGAAATATACACATTATATAAAATCTTTGTTAATCGATCAAGAACTAAGAGTGACTAAGAAAACTCCCTATAAACCAAGACTTCATTATGAAAATAGATATATATCGTTTCAGATACTATATCCATACTTTCCACTATTCCATAGTCCTAGGCCACCATACCATTATAGGCCTGCATAGATTATATGTGAAAACCATGCAACTTAGGCTTCAAGAGTACCACGTCAGTGACTATGTACATAAATACATTCATTATTAATTGCTAAGTGCTTCGCAAAGTAGACAATATTGAGAATACATTATTATGGGGCTGATAACAGAGTTATAGACCCTAAGTTACAAAATTTTCTGTCATCTTAGGTTTAGCTAAACTAACCAAAAAAGTTCGACTGAAAATAATAACCGTTTGGAAAGGTAACTATTTTCTGGGGGCTTGCTACGACGCATTTCGTCTAGGCTTTCTATTTTACAGCTGTGATTAACGAAAAGGAATAGAGCACCTATAACCTCATTCATACTTCTGAGATTTCGAGCGATGCATTGCAGGTGATGGCTGGCCAGCTTCCGATAGACCTGGAGGTAGCAAAGTGGGTTGCTATATACCAAGCAGTCAGTGGGTTGCCTTACAAGATAGGAGGCTCTATCTTCACAATAGGACAACAGCACTTTAGAGAAACACTCTACCATATTGAAGAAACCATCTGGGACAGTTGGCAGAGTCGCTGGACCAACTCCAGCAAAGGTAGGATGACCTACAAATTTTTCCCAGATGTCAGGACCAGAACTAAGATGACATGGTACGTCCCAGATTTCTTCTCCAGCCAACTTATCAGTGGTCACGGAGACTTTAATAACAAACTACATTACTTCAAACGAAAGGAATCCCCATTGTGCTCCTGTGGCGAGTTGGATACGGCTTACCACGTGATACTCCAATGTCCGCGTTTCAACGCCAAGCGTATTCAGCTAATGAGTGCTTTCTCATATGTGAACTGGCCTCCTGAGAGCTACCACATGTTTGTAAACGACGCTGATAGATTTTCAGCCTTCAGGACATTTGCCCAAGAGGTGTTGAAAGACAAGTAAAATTGAATTTATTTGTAAATTATATGTATAGTTTTATGTGAGTTTAGGTTAGTATTTAGGCTTTAGGTAATTATGCTAGTTAGTTAGGCTGTTGCTCCCACTTCTTTGAACAGAGGCAAAGGAGTTACAGCTGCGGGTTCCCCTAGGACTATTCGGAATTAAACTAAAACTCCTAAATGTTGCACTTTTATGCTTAGCCGTGCTAGGTGAGGTAGGCTAAGTTACCTGGCCCAATTTATCTATTCAAAATTGTATATCCCTTATTAAATGGAGACCTCTGGTATGGGGAACCCAAAGGTACAGAGGGGGCAGAGGTGGGGAAAAAAAACTTCTGATGATGTCGACCCTTAAGCAATTTGTACTGAGTACAATGATCAAATTAAATATTAAGGTAGATGAAGAAAATAAATAAAAAAATGATGTAAAACCCGTTTCTCAAGAGAAGTTTAGAAAATCAATAAATTAAGAAAGGAAATTAAATAGAACATAATGAACTTAATAGCTACACAGTGCGACTAAATAAATCCTTGAGAAGGAGTCGTAGAGGAAAAAAAAAGGCCAAGAAAGGCAGGCAGATTTTATTAACATTTAAGGTAAACATAGAAAAGGACAGTAGACGTGATTGTATTAAAATTCAAGCCACCCCTGTGCATTCTCAATAATATAAGCCCAGTAAGAAGAATGCTCCTTCTTACAGGGCTTATTTTTTCTCTTGAGAACGAAGCTGGCCTGTCACATTAATAAATCAGAATACCTGTTTTCTCCATTAACTCAATAACACCCACTTGCAATTGAATTTTTTAGGGGGAGGGCCGAAGGGAATACATAATAAGACACTGAACCAAATCTAGGAGATTGGGATAACATTTTAATTCTCTCTCTCAGGATTTAAATGGTAATAGGAAACGTTCTATTTAGAAACACACAATAGCCTCTCATGAATCGTGCCCCGTTGACACCACTTCAGAGACTAACTACAATATGTTAGGCTAACGATACATTTTAGTAAAAAATTCATTATGTTCTTCAATTATTTACTTTTTTGCTATGTTAAGTAAATTTATTTATAAAAGTAATACATGCGTCGTATTATGATATAGTCATTTCTGTTTAAAGCAGCAGTGATATGCTTATTAAAGGCGGCAGAACCTTTAATTAATGCCAGAATTAAAGTAAATATCTTGAGGAATAATTGTTATCAATTTCTACATAGATATATCATCCAAATAGATGATTTTATTTAACTAACCTTTTGCTATCTGAAAACGAGAGTAAAAAAATGAACCAGAATAAAAGACAAGATACAAAATACTCCAGGCGCTTCGCACCTCCCATGGCTTGGATTCTCAATATACTAAATAGGATACCTTACAATATAATTTCACAAAAATAAAATATTAATTTTTATAATAATTTCATTGTTCCTTGATATTCTACTGATTTTATTACAAAATATATTTTTAAAAGAAGTAGTGAATTAATTTTTTCCAAAAAAAAGGTAAACTAATTGTTTTTGTGGAGAGCGTTTGGCCCAGTATCAGTTTTCACTCTGATGATTAGACAGTAGGTCAGTGCCTTAAAAACATGTGATATTCAATACTCTCATTATAACAGCTCTACCATAGGCCTTGTAGCGGTTATTAAACATATGTTTAATTTCACTTATGAACAGTGCAAACATATGTTCAATAAATATAATCTACAGTGCTTGGTTACCATTAAAACTATGTGCATGTCGCGAGTGCCTCTTCCTTAAAACATTTAAAAAACATTGTGCCCACTTTAATAAACATTATGAACGGGAGTGAAATAGTTACAGTGGCCGCAGGACGCCTAACCACAGCCAGAACCTAATAATGGAGTGAGTTACATTTTATAGTTAAAAATGATATCATTCTGGGCGAGGTTATTACACTACTAAAGGTTATGATGTACGTTAGCATATGTTGATGTTTTTTTTTATCTTTTTGAATATAAATGTTTTTTGTTAATTTATTGTTTAAGTTCATCTCTAAACATAATAACTTAACAGTCTCATACCACTTGCGGTGTTTCCTTTGGAATCTATACTTTATTACTTTACTTCACATAATGGAACGTACTTCCTTCCAGAGATGCAACAATAAGACTAATAACATCTAAAAAGGCGTCTCAGCTGGTAGCTGGTAACTACTTGATTCTAATTTTAGAGATATATTAAAATCGACTGTCCTTACTTCATACTGAAACAGATTTTCGATTGACATAGAGCTGATTGATATACAGAGAGCAGTTATAATTAACAGAATATGTTCTGGTGACCTCTCCCCCCTACTAAAGGTCTTGGACTACTAAAATTTGAATGATTGATGTAAAAATTAATCTGATTCATTATAAAATGTAAAGTAAATACTTTTCAATAAAATTATTATGATATATTCTGATTATTTCAGTAACGGTTTTTCTTTCCGGTGGCAGACTTGTTTGTTTACAGTTCAGACGCTTCTCCTAGGGTGGTTATTAAAATTGACTGAAAGATTTCTCATTATCGTTTGCATTTTAGCAGATTTCCGCTTCCAAGGGAAAATGAGGCGACCTCACGACGCGATATTCGAAAACTATATATATATTTGTCTGTTACCGCTCTAGTGGTCGCAATTTTTGTGTTATCGTAACCAAACTTGATATATAACCGTTTTATAAAAAAAAGAAAAATCAAGTTCGCTAACGGCTGAAATCGTACCAGGACGGGGGGGGGGAGGGGGAGAATTTAGATAAACCTTAATATATCGGTTATTATGCGTCGGAAAGAAAAATTGTATAGAACCAATCTTTTTGCAAATGTAATTTTCATAAATAAATTTCCCTTAGGGGAAATCAGCTATTGAGGTCGTACTCATGACGCGAGCTTTGAAAAATGTCCTCAAATGTACATCGATCCTACCCAGGAGATGAAGAAAATGAGGTCCGTTCAAAATTATATATATATATATATATATATATATATATATATATAAATTTGTCTGTTAACGCTCTAGCGGTCGCAATTTGTGTTTTATCGTTACCGAACTCGGAATTTAATCGTTGTATGTAAAAAGAAAGATCAAGGTAGTTTACAGCTGAAATCGGACCAGAGGGAGGGGGGTTTAGCGGGGAGAATTTTGGAAATTCAAAATATCTCCGTTACTATAAGTCGGATCGAAAAAGAGTATAGAATCAATCTTATTGAAAATTAAATGCACAATAAATAATGTTATATACATTTATTCTCTATCTTGAATATTAACCGAGATATTTGCATATGTATTGTGTGAGTGGTCGGCAGAAGTCGGCCATATTCGGGACTTTCCGCCGAAAGCTAGTTCGGCCGTTTCCGTAACTGTTCGTTCCTCGTGAATTGGTTTGGAGAGATTCGTTACTACTGGCGTTATTAGTAGGCAGATTTCTCTATTGTAAAACTTCACGTGGGAAATTGCTTAGTTTACGCAGCTCCTGCGAGACGGACATTTTTTTTTTATCGGAGTCAGAAGTGTAGGTAATTGACAATAAAATTAGAGAGCCATGCATAAGAGTTGAGCAATACTTACGTTCATACGAGCTGAGGCTGGGCTCCGGGCCTGGGGCAGCAGAGTACGTACTGTAGAGTGTGATGCCTGGGAGGTGGGGGCGGCGGCGGTGCTATCGAAGGGGCGGCTGGTGCCCGCGGCGGCACGTAGTAGAGGACGCACGACACTCCGACCAGGAACAGGAAGAACATAAAGACCAGGTCGAACATGAGCAGGGAATTGAGGAGCAGAAGCTCCATCTCGCCGGGGCGGCTCAGACCATGCCAGTCTGCTAGTCTCGACCTAGCCGCCACAAAAACAAACACATTCACCAAAACATGCAATGTTAGTACTAACAATCCAAATGTAATGTTCCATGCAAGGTAAACATTCACTCCCAAAAAAAGTGCTCACACACCTTGGCTGTGTCCAGTTCATTAAGGTTTATAGAAATGTACAAAAGTTTCTGTAATGAAATGAAATGTGTTTATTTCCATTAAATGATACCATAACATAATAGTATAAGTCATTTTTTTCCTATAAACAATTTTCTAATGTTATGTCAATTACATTCTTTACAAATTAGTGGAATTGCATTTATACTTATAATAGCGGACCCGGTAAACTTTGACCTGCATGATATTTCAAGCGATTAGGATATTAAATTTAATATTATTATGTTTAAAACAAAAGCTACTTTTAATAACACAAAAAACAACATTTGTTACGTGCACGTTTGCCTAAAAACAAATAGAAAATAAAATATCGCGAATTTTTTATTCAGACCTCCCTTATAACCCCCACTCCCGTTCGAACCTAAAAAAATTAATATATCTTATAATCATGGAAGAATTAATGCTAATTCACGTATAGATTTTTGTTAAGTTCAGTAAAATCGTTGGTGCCCAATAAAATTCTTGGCTCCCACTTTAATTATTCAGTGTATGTCTCGTTTATACTTTGTTATACGATAAAAGTGAATATAGCAAAAGTTACTCTAAATAACAACATAAACAACTTTTATCCTGTGCATATCTGCCGAAAAACTAGTAGGAAAAGAAATATTGCTATTTTTAATTTTAGGCCTCCCTTACGACCCCCACTCCTGCTCCATCTGTTGGGCTGGTTCTGTGAATCTAAACCATCCAGAAAAATTCATTCAATTCGTCCAGCCGTTTAGGAGGAGCTCAGTGACATACACACGTACAGTAGAATTGCATATATAAAGATAATACATTCGTTAAAAAATTAGGTCAAATATTACAAAATTCATCAATTTAAATGATTATATACAATAAATTAGTATCATTAATAATCTCAATACAAGTCTAAATACGTGTAATTATTTTAAAATTGTGAAATATATAATGTCTTATTTGTTGACATGCAAATTTATTATAAATGATGAGAAATCTGTCCCAGCTTATAGAGACAATGTACCTGATCACAAATGATTTTAAACCGATATTTATGACAAATATTTAATTTAATAATTGAACATTTTTGAAAGTATTCCCTTTGTGTATAAAAACATCCGTCTTTCATAAAGTTCTTTAGTTTATTTTTAAACAAAGAGCATTTTTTAATAAATTTGACACATTCGGGCAGAGCGGTAAAGAGTTTTACTCCTGAAAATGATACACTTTTCTCGAAATATGTGTGTAGTTGGGAGCTTGAAGTATATTCTTGTATCTTCTTTTGTAGAGTTTGAATTTTAAAAAAATATAGGTGTCAGCCTTAAAAATTCATTGCTAGATACTCGTTACGTTGATTTTCTGCCACAAATGATTGGATTCGCCATCAAATGAGAATAAATATTAGTTAATAGTGAGAGTTCCTGCCCTTAATTTACTATCATTTGAAAAAAAGAAGAAAAAACACAATATATCTTTTTTTGTTAATTTGTTAGTAAGCTGCTTAGGTTAGCCAGTGTGACAACGCGTTAGTCTCAATCTCGCGTGGTAAACCTAGAGTAGAGACTAGAGACTTCTATCTCACTTGATAAACACAGAATAGACAATTCTATCTCGCCTGGGCAATAGAAATGTATTTAGTGACGAACTCATTAAATAAAATCCTTAGTCCTACGTTAGCAAGAAAAGCGTAGTGACCTATTCCAATTAGCCTTACAAGCCACCGAATAGAAAGAACAGTAAACAATTTCGATGATGTTTTGGGATTCTGTTCAATCAACTAATAAAATAAACTTTTTAAAATAAACTTATTCATTTAATCTCGTTAGACATTGAACGAGTTTTAAACAGCACATATAGCCAGCACTTTAGAAGAATTAGCAGCATCTCTTGGCAGAGGCGAGGAGTACCTGTACCAAAATGTGCCATTTTTTAAGGCCAAAGTCATATCTCAAATCCGTTTATTAGGTACAAAAAATCAAAGATTGATAGTTGGTAGGACAAGTTACATATTCAATCCAGAAAAGCCATGCCCCCTTTGCGAAGATAGCCAAGACACCGTTACGCACTTCATCCTTAAATGCCCTGTTTTAGCAGAGAGAAGAAACCACCTCCTGAAAAGTCTCAACATTCCACAGCAATCTATGGATAATTTGTTTGACCTTATGGACAAGAATAAAATAAACTACATATATGTTTTCATACTTAAAGGTCTTTACGTCAGAGGGGAAAAAATACAAACAATATAATTATTAAAATAAAATTAATGATTTGTTTTTTTCTATAGTAATTTTTGTATATACTTTTTGTTTTTTGTTATTTTTTAAAGGAATTCTCTGTTTATGTTTATATAAAGAATAGATAACCGAAAATGTAATCGTGAACATGGGCTGAACCCTTGCTATAAAATTGTTTAATTTTTAAAAGCAATAAAAATATTCATTCATTCATTCATTCAAAATAAACTTTTTAACTTGATGATAGGATTATACGTCTGTGATCCAATTATGATTAATGAATTAATTAATTAATTAATGAAAATATAGCTCTTAAGTATAAAACTGTTAAAGAATATTTATAGGTTTAGAGCTAGAAAATTTTAAATATCTTTATTTTAATTGTTAATTGTGAAATAAAGTAATAAAAAATAAATGGATAAAGCAAAATATAACCGTTTAAAACTTCTATTGTTGATAATTGGTATATTCTCTTATATCCAATTCATAGTAATATATTTCTTGTATAATATTAAATATTTACTTATATTTTTGACAGAAAGCATTCGAATTTTCTTTAAATATATGGAATACGTTAAAATTTAAATGGCAATAATTAAAAACCACTTTCATTTATTTATTAATATTATAAACGCCCTATAAACAGTCCAGGGGGAAAAAATAGTAACTCCCGGCGAGATTTGATCTCGAGATCTTGCGGTTACAAAAACAGAACACTATCAACTCAGTCACGAAGGCGAAAAAGGTCTTATAACAAAAAATGAAAACTTTCGTTTTTAAATACGTTTATTTGGTTCTCTTAGAACATTTTACGAGGTTCATGAGAGTTTCACCTACGATGAAATTCAGCAAAAGTTCACTAGGTGCATCGAGCAAGTGCAGCACAGCCAAAACCCCTTTTTAAATTATTAATCAGCAACCGAAAGGCTAATTTACGTATTTCGAAGACATTTGATTTACCTTTATTAGAAAATTATTAACTGAGGTATATAAGTTTATATTAAATCGTATCAATTTTTGAATCACACATGGACTAATTTGAAGTAAAATGCAGAAGAACAAAAGATTACAGACTCACAAAATGTCTAACCAAGACGATGATTTACAATATAGTATCTATAGTCTTTCGGGCCATCTGTGTTTTTTCTTTTATGTATGTATGTATATATATATATATTGAATATATATGCTATATTTCGGAATCTAATTGATTGACGTTCTATGTCCGGGAAGTATTTTATTCCACTCCTGTCTAGCGTGGATCAATGAATGGAAGGAAAGCCCCTCGTCTTCCCTCACCCTACTTCGAAGTACACTCGAATCTTAGAAGGGTTCGAAGCCCCCGGAGATCAGCCTCCAGTTCCAACTTGCTATATTACTTTATGGTGCCTTCTGAATAGGACTTACTACGATTCGAGACCGGTTCCTTGGGATTGGAGTTCAGTATCGAACCTAGAAGTTTTTCGACGAAGCATTGTGTGTTAATATTGAGTTAGATGTATGAAGTACAGGATTATAAATCGGTCAAGAATTGTATAATTCACGCACGTTGGTTGGTGTTACCGCTTATTGACACACTTCTAAATTGTATTATTGATTAATGTGTATAAAATACGAGGTGCATAAACAATATAGCAGTGTATGATGTTTTTAAATTCGTTTAACAATCTCATGGCGCAAGGTCAGCAACACATAAATCTGAAATGATTATTAAAACTATTTTTATTTCTCCACTAGTTTCGCGTCCACATTAGACCTCTTCAGAAGAAAATATAACACTATGAGGCAACTACAACCATGGTTTCATCGTTATATAGGACCATCCACTAGCTGTACCATTTAGAGAATGGCTTACAAATCATGGCGGGTTACGTCAGCTGGTATAGATCAGTACGTCACGAATTAAAACTATCAATTATTCCTTATGAAGAGTAGAATAAATACGTAGTACGTTCGGAAAGTAAGTTCCGTTTCCATTTTTCTACACGGTAGCGGGGCGATTGCAGTCCTGTGCATGCACGGCAGTTACTATGCGTCAACCTGAAGGAAATGACGCCATTTTGAACTAGCTATTGTTTTCGAGCGCTGCGTAGCGCTTGTTTGTAATGGCTGCGTTAATTGAGAACCCCGCCGATTGTGAAATTCGATGGGTGATTCGGTTTCTTAATGCAAAAAACGTTAAAGCAATTGGCATTCGCCGACAAATATATGAGGTTTATGTAGAAAATGTGATTATTGATCCAATGGCGAGAAGATGGGTTCGTCAGTTCAAAGAAGGGCGAGATACAGTCCATGATGAAGAACGAAGTGGACGCCCATCTATGGTGAACGATGAACTGATTCATACAGTTGATGAAAAGATTAAAGAAAACCGTAATTTTACAATTAGTTCTCTTGCACGTGAATTTCCCTAAGTTTCACGAACAGTAATTTACAAAATAGTAACTGATTAACTGGATTTTCGTAAACTTTGCGCACATTGGGTGCCAATAATCTTTCTGAACGACACAAAAACCGCCGAATGGGCAGTGCACTGGACTTTGTGGATCTTGACTCATTATGACGAGCATGACGATACATTTCTATCGCAGATAGTCACGGGAGACGAAACTTGGGTTGCTTATGATACCCCTGAAACCAAACATCAATCAATGGTATGGATGCACTCTACGTCCCCTGCAAAAGTCAAACCAAACCAAATCTTGACACCTTGAAAGGTCATGTGCACAGTTTTCTGGGACAGAAAAGGCATTTTGCTCCTTGATTTTTTGCAGCGAGGCCAAACAATCAATTAAGATGTTTATTGCGAGACGCTCAGGAAACTGCGCCACGCAATACAGAATAAGCGCCGAGGAATGCTCACGAAAGGAGTTTTCATTCACGACAATGCCCGACCACACACCCCAAATGTGTAGAAGACACATCCTGAGGGCTTTGGATTGGACGTGTTTGACCAACTTCCGTACAGGCCCGACCTCGTTCCGAGCCATTTTCATTTGTTTCTGCATCTGAAGTTTTTTCTTGGCGATCAGCGGCTAAGCAGCTATGAAGAGCTGAAAGAACGTGTTACCTCACGGTTGACTACAAAGGCGGAAACATTCAACGAGGAGGGTATACTCAAGCTTGTACCACGCTATGACAAATGCCTGGAAAATCACGGTAGTTATGTCGAAAAATAGTGTAAGAGTTGTAGTTTTTTTTTTTGTTTAATAAATTTACTTGCTGTATTTTTATACTTTTGTATGTAATAAATAATCTTTATTTTTTTTATTTCAAAACGGAACTTACTTTGCGAACAATCCTCGTAGTAAAGGAGAAACTTTTTTTTTTTGTTTTATTTAACTGAACAACCATTACTTCACAGATTCTAATAAATTAAAAATATATAATTCACATTTGAAGAAAATCATGTCAATAAAGCTGAATAGACTCCCTATATTAACATACGCATGCCCAGTCTGGCTGGGCATCAGCAACACACACAAAAAGAAACTACATCCCTTCCAGAGCAAAATGCTTCGGATAGCGGCAAATACTCCCTGGTTTGTTAGGAACAGCCAAATCCACATGGAGTTGGAGGTTGCTCCTATTTCAGTTCATCTTCAACAACATGTGAGGAAGTATCATGGCAGCCTTCCGATGTCAAGTGGAGTCATTATAATTTAGATGCAACTACCGAAGGACGACTACGTCCGACGCTGTGCCAAAATATCTTAATTTTGTAAAAAAAAATGTAACAATTTCTGTTTAATACCTTCGTTGTATTGGGCCAAAATAAAATTGTCTTTCTTAAACCTGAATAGCTAATTTCCCTGAAGAGAAATCTTCTAAAATGTATTTCACTGACTAGGCATTTAGACTAATAGAGACGAGTTAAGCGTCTAAGACTTCCAGTGACTCTTCTGGAGTAGGGTTTGAACTTCAAATTTAAACGAATGAGGCCTAATCGATTCGAATTATCTTTAACGTCTCATGTAAAGTGGGATAGAGTCACAGCTCAGTTCATTAGTCACAATCACAGATTCCGCAAAAATCCTAATGATACCTGGTGATGGAAGGCTGGGTTCCTGTACTACAGGTGTTGGGTTGGAACTTGGTTCACATTTCGTGGTTGTCCGTTTAGGCAAGCGGCTCACGGGCTTGGCACTCGCATTTCCCTTATTCTGCGGTGCCCAGATCGTGCGGCGATTGAGTAGCAAATTAATCAATGAGTGTGAACCACGTTAGTCTGTCACAAGTACGTCAATGATCATCAATCTAATCACATGACTTCCAATCAAAGCCGTGCCAGTCGACCTCTGGCCCTTTATGTGCTGTTACCAATGATTTAATTCTTATTTCTATATAGTGTTAATACAATATTTAAAAAGCCCGTCACGCAGGGGCTGCATAAACTAAGCAGATTTCCCGTATGAAGTGTGAAGTTTAACAATATATAAATCTACATACAGATAACACAGCACCACTGTGAATATTAAGTGAATAAATACAAACTATAATAAGAAACATCGCGGCGGAAATGTAAACAAACAGTTCTTCCAACTTCTTACCGGAAAAAAACAATTACTGTAATATATATGCAACGTATTAATTTGATTGAAAACTATTTACTATATCTAGCACTGTAAATTATGAAAATGTATTTATGCACTGTGAATCAAAATAATTTTTATCTCAATCAATCAAAAATATGTAGTCCAAAAACTAAAGAAGGGGGGGGGGTCACAAGAACATATTTGCATGTATCTCGTATAATAAATGTCTCTTGAAAACAATATTGGAAACTAAGCTTCGAATGATGTGGTTTATTACATAACCGAGTATTGTTAGTATAACATGAGTAGAAGTGGGGGTTTGCTGAAGGCTGAACTGCAAATTTCTCGGTTAATATTCTAGATTGGATATACATGTATATAACAATATTTATAGTACATTTAATTTGCTATAAGATTGGGTCTGCACAATGGTTCGGTACGACGCATAAGAACCGAGATATTAAGGATTTTCGAAATTCTCCCCTCTGAACCCCCTCCCTCCCACGGGTCCGATTTCAGCCGTTAACAAACTTGATCTGTCTTTTTACATAAAACGATTAAATATCGAGTTTGGTACCGATTAAACAATAATTGCGACCGTTAGAGCGGCAACAGCCATATATATATATATATATATATATATATATATATATATATATATATATATAGAGAGAGAGAGAGAGAGAGAGAGACAGAGTGAGTTTTGAACGGACATTTTCGTCAGCTCGTATGTAGGATCGATGGACATTTGAAGAAAAATTTCAGTACAATCTGAATAGCTCCCGCATAATATTTCCCGTAAGGGAAACCTGCTAACAGCTACAACTCAGTATTGCAGGAATAGCGTAAACTTAGCTCTATTAGTTCTGTAATGATCCCATGTGAAGCAAACTAGAAATTTAGAAATAATAACAATACAAAAATCAAATAACTCAAAGTGGAGGTCTACTTGAGAGAGAAAAAAAAGTACAAACTACTCCATTAATGTATAGAGCAACAATTTTAGAAAATAACTCGAGCGCAAATCTAACATTTTTTGATGCAACATAAATTCCCGAATTGTTGAGAATTATACCCCCCTTCTCGAAACCTTATGGCCGGAATTCAGATATTAATGAACTTGAACTTTCGTTTTAAATGAATGGAATGGAATTCTTCAATTAAATTCACCACGCAGTGTGGAGATGGGTGAGGGGGTTATAAAATATTTAGATTTAGAAAGCATGTGGGAGGGAAATTGGTATAAATACGGTATACTATATATAGGAAGCTCGTCACTACAGGTCCTGCAATTGACACGAAGTGCTTTCACCATGCTAAAACTAAAATAACATCTGTTCATTGATTAAATAGTCAATTAATCTTTTTATATATAATTCTATTGTACGTGTGCATGTCACAGAACTCCTCCTAAACGGCTGGACCGATTTGAATGAATTTTTTTGTACGCGTTTGGGTGACGGCCTGGATGGTTTAGATTCACATATCAGCCCGACAGATGGAGCAGGAGTGGGAGTCGTAAGGGAAGCCTAAAATTAAAAATAGCGTTATTTCTTTTCCTACTAGTTTTTCGGCAAATATGCACAGGACAAAAGTTGTTTAGTTTGTTATTTAGAGTAACTTTTGTTATATTCACTTTTGTCGTATAACAAAGTATAAACGAGATATACACTGAAAAATTAAAGTGGGAGCCAACAATTTTATTGGGCACTAACGATTGAACCGAACTTAACAAAACTCTATATGTAAATTAGCATTAATTCTTCCACGATTAGAAGCAGTATTATTTTTTTTTTTTCGAACAGGAGAGGTGGCCTGAATAAAAAATTCGCAACATTTCATTTTCTATTTGTTCTTAGGCAAAAGCGCACATAACAAAAGTTGATATTTGCCTTATTAAAAGTAGTTTTTGTTTTAAACATAATATTATTAAATTTAATATCTTAATCACTTGAAATATGTAGGATTAACGTCTGTCGGGTCCGCTAGTATTTTATAAATACATGATCATGGAAGGGAACTCTAGTTTTAAAAATATATTAGGAATGGTACTCCAATGATCTAAGAGAGAATGTCTGTAAAGGAAGTATCTAAGCCTGTCATTAAGCCACTTCTATGAGACACACGTGAAATCATAGTATCTATAACCACTATTGAGGAAAGCTGTCAAAAAAAAAAATAGGTAAAGGAAGTACTTAGGAGAAATGACTGGAATGGCGTATAATAAATAGTGGCATTAACCGCAATATAATGCTGTGCAGGGCTGAAGATACGGTTGATATCGCTCTAGCGGGCATACATCAGTGAGACCGAAATCACGAAAAGTACTAACGGGCAAAAAAATGAGGAAGTTGATAACGTGGGGTAAGAAATACAAGTATCACATCGACTTGGACTCCGGCTATCAGCCATCAAGCAAAGTATAGCTATTGTGATATTTAACATGAAAGAGATAGCTCCCAAAAAAGTTCAGTATACAGAGTTGAATTACTGGTTCAATATCTTATCTTCGGATTACTGTAATTACCGGGTTTAATTCTTGCATGGGGAATAGGAATTTATTTTGTTACGAACTCACTAAATAAAATTCATAGACTCAAACGCAGTCTAAAAAGTCCGTCACGCAGGGGCTGCGTTGCCTAAGCAGATTGCATTTATATCAAAGAGTAAAAGTTCAATAAAACAGTATTCGGTATTTAGACTTCAAATACAGTGCTACATAATATAACAGCTTTTTGTTAATATGACAAGACTAGGACTGGGCGTTTACAGTAAAACATTAATAGAACATTTAAACTTCAATAACATTGATTCTATAAACTTTTTCGATCCGATGTATAATAACGAAGAAGTTTTGAATTTTCGAAATTTCTCCCTTCTTAATCACACTTCTCCCGTCCGATTTCAGCGGTTAACGAACTTAAGTTTTTTTTTTTTTTTTTAAATAAAAAGCTTATATATATAATTTAGTAAAGATTAAACAAGAATTGCGACCGCTAGAGCGGTAACAGCCATATAATATATATATATATATATATATATATATATATAATTTTGAACTGACCTCGCTTTCGTCATCTACTAGGTAGGATCGATGGACATTTGAGGAAATTTTTCGAAAATCCTTTTGTGAGTGCAACCTCAATAGCTGATTCCCGTTAAGGGAATTTCCTGCTAATACAGGTGGAAAAATGTAGATAATTACATTCTAATTAGCCACATAACTGGGACGTTAATAAATAACTATTCCTCAGATCAAATGATATGATTATGTGGGGAGTTTAGAGAGGAGGATTTTCGAAAATTCGAAATATCTCCGTTACTATACGTCGGATCGTAAAATTGTAAAGAATCAATCTTATTGCACATGAAATGTACTATAAATATTGTTATATACATGTATTCTCTATCTTGAATATTAACCGAGATATTTGCATTTTTATTAAATCTGGGTGAATAACGGACGAGAGTGAGTTTCCCACCAAAAGCTAGTTCGGCAGTTTCCTTAACTATTCGGCTCTCGTGTAATTTCTGTATTGTAAAACTTCACGTGGGAAATCTGATTAGTTTACGCAGCCCCTGCGTGACGGACTTTATTTAGTATAGTTAGATGGAGGGAAGGATCTAAACAATTGAAAATTAAGAGAACTGTGTAAATAAAGACAATAACAATGAGATTAGGTGTGTTTGTAAAACCTAGTTAGCTCAATTGATAAGTGTTATCAAATGTGTTGATGATAAACGCCTGCTGAGAGGAGTTGCCAATCACGACAATTCGAAATCAGATATGACAGCGCCTATTCAATTGGACTCGTAAAAGCACATTGAAGTTGTCACGCCTACAATTTGACTAGATGTACATAATAATAGAGGGTTCGTGATTCACATAAGAATATCTCGCCTTGAGCCTCCGTCTGGTTCACATTCATTATCTTGCCTTGCAAAGGCTGTAGAGAGACCTTCATTCAGCCGACTCTCCTTCACTCCTCCTTCAAGACAGATTTCCCTCTATTCAACTCTATGACTACCCGCCTTCCTCTCACTACTTCCATTCATTACACTCTCGGTCCATGCTTCTTATCAAATACATAAAATATAGGTTAACTCAGCAAAATCTATGCTATCAAAATGCCTATATTATTGGCATAAAATAAGAAATAAATGAGGTAAAATGAAGTATTCAAAAGATAAAAGACAACACCGTCAATCCATCGGAAGTTTTAGCAGATTTCCCTTAAGCGCGATGTACTCATGACGCGATTTTCGATGACGACAGAAGATGACGAAAATGAGGTTCGTTCAAAACTGTGTATATGTATATACATATATTTGTCTATTACCGCTCTAGCGGTCGCAATTTTTATCTTATCGTTACAAATCGTTATAATAATCGTTTTATACAAAAAGAAAAATCAAGTTCGTTAGCGGCTGAAATCGGACCAGGGTGAGGGGGGATTTAGAGGGGAAGAATTTCGAAAATCCTTAATATCTCCGTTATTATGCGACGGATCAAAAATTGTATAGAATCAATCTTAAATGTAACATTCTATAAATGTGTTTTGTACGTTATTTCATTATCTTCATTATTAACCGAGATATGTGCATTTATTAGTTTTACGCTTTCAGTAAACCCCCACTCCGACTCATGTCATATAAACAATAAGCAGTTACATTATGAAGCACTTTATTTGAAGCCTAAATATGAAATATATTTCTCATTGAACATTTACTTTTTGAGATAAATTCATATACGGGACGCACGTGGGAGATCTGCTTAGTTGACGCAACCCCTGGGTGACGGACTTTTTATTACAAAGCTTAGCTGCTGTCAGCGGTTCACACCACTAGCTTCAGAGCTATGAAAGTTAACAACAAGAAGTCTGTCATGCAGGGACTGCGTTAACTAAGCAGATTATCCACATGCGTCACGTATTTGAACTGACCTCAAAACGTAAAACTTCAATGAGAACAATATTTTGTATTTCGGATTCATAAAAGTGCTTCATAATATAACAGCTTATTGTTAATATGGCATGAGTAGGAGTGGGGGTTTACTGAAGGCCGACTAAAAACTAGATAAATCCGTGACGCAGGGGCTGCGTAAACTAAGCAGATATCCCACGTAAAGTTATGCAATAGAAAAATCTCCATACGAGTGCTGAACAGTAACCGGAAACAGCCAAACTAGCTTTCGGCGGGAACGAATAAAAGCGACCATAGCTCGTCCGTTACATTTTATAAAAATGCAAATATCTCGGTTAATATTCAAGGTATAATAAATGTACATAACAATATTTATAGTACATTTACTTGCTATAAGATAGGTTCTATACAATTTTTCGATCCGACGTATAGTAACGGAGATATTTCGACCCCCACTGGTAGGATTTCAGCCGTTACCTAACTTGATCTTCCTTTTTACATAAAACGATTAAATACCCAGTCTGGTGACGATTAAACAAAAATCGTCATCTCTTGGGTAGGACCGATGGACATTTGAGGAACCATTTCGAAAATCGTGTCATGAGTACGACCTCAATAGCTGATCTCCCTTAAGGAAATGAAAACACGTACATCACAACATTTATAAAACATCACATTTGCAATAAGATTGGTTCTATACAAATTTTCAATCCAACGCCTAATAACGGACATATTAAAAACTTTCGGAATTTCTCCCCTCTAACTGCACCTCTCCATTTCGGCTATTATCGAACTTGATCTTTCTTATTAAATAAAACGATTAAATATCGAGAAAATCGCTTCGTGAGTATGATCTCAATATCTGATTTCCCTTAAGGGAAATCTGCTAAAGATAGCTATACAAAGAATACTACATACGTGTATTGTTTAAAACAACATTAAATTTCCTTATTATATAAAAATCAAACACTCTAAAGAATATATAACACAAGCAATTAACGTAAAAACAAACTGTAGAGTTAAAAACAGGAACAAGATTTTACTATTTAGAGAGGTAGATTGCTGGATCCACAGAGGTGGGAAAGCTTGCAACGAGAGGCCAATATTCCCCGCGACCTTTTACCCTGTTAGCCCTCTAGGGAAATCAGCAATTTAAGTTGTACTCATGACGCGATTTTCGTAAATTTAGATTAAAAGTAATATCGCTGTTTTTAAATTCGTTCCAGTTTTTCTGTTGTTTTCTAAGAAGATTTCAATATCTCAAACTAACGGAGCCTCCTTAGCAAATGTATTGAGTTACTCGAAAGAATGTGCTTGGGAATTTATAAGCTTGTCTCTGACATGTGTAAGTGGACATAAATCGCCCGAAGATAAGAACCCGATGTAAAGAGCGTATGACACGTCTAGACAATAATTTTTATTTGCACTGCATTAAGAAAGAATGCTGACCACATGGAAGGAAGACATTTAGACATCATAGAATACCTAGACAAGACAGTTAGCCCAAGGAACCGTAATTAAAAAGTCCGTCACGCAGGGGCTGCGTAAACTAAGCAGATTTCCCATGCGAAGGTTAACAATATATAAATATACATACAGGTGAATAAATACAAACGATAATGAGAAATCTTTCAGTCAATTTACAATACAAGTTAATAATCTCTACAACGGAAAGCGGCTGAAATGTAAACAACCAGGCTAGCCAACCTCGTAGCTCTGATAGATAGACCAGAAAGACAAACTATTAACGAAATATATCTGAATATAACATACTAATTTCATTGAAAACAATTTACTAAAGCTAGTATTGACTAAATATCGAGTTTGGTAATGATTAAACAATAATTGCGACCCCTAGAGCGGTAACAAGGTTCAAAACTATATATATACAGTTTTGAACGAACCTCATTTTAGCCATCTCCTAGGTAGGATCGATGAACATTTGAAGAGTACGACATCAATAGCTGATTTCCCTTGAGGGAAATCTGCTAAAACTCAATATAAGAAATACCATATAGCAATCACCATCATCATCTCAAAGAGTTATATAAATGCACGAAACATGTCGAAGAATGTCTCAAATAAAGTGTCAATGTAAGGTTATTCTCTTTATTGTTCAAGGCATGTTGCACTAAAGGAGTAAATTCCATAGATTATTTTGAAGTAAATATTTGATATTTTAATTTTACCCAGCTCTAGCTGTACAAAAAAAAAGTTTTATCTCTGCATTTTAGGTGTGATTTTTTAAAATCTTTTTATAAAATAGGTCACATACGTAAGGAATAGTTCTTCTCAAGTAGAGATTCTCAATGCCAACGATTGGAGCAAAACAAATTAAGAGAACGTCTGCGTAAATATGATTGATTTATTTCTTGTTTTTTAGTTATAATGTGATTTAGTCCGATACTTTTATTAAGTTACGGTTAAATAAACGCTCTTTTATTGAACAGTTAATGTTAGATAAAACTTTGGCATTCAAAAATAACGTTTAAAACCCTAAAAAAATTATTAACTAATTGTATAGTACGATTTGTACTAAATAAATAATGCAAACTGCTTCACAATTTTAAAGCAATATTTCAACTTATTCAAATAAAAATCAACTAAAGAATTAGAGAACGCAACTAAAAGAATAAGAAAAAAAATCATAATATTACAAAAAAATAAAATTCAAGTTGAGGGCATTTGTTGGGGTAGCAGCCGAAGGACTGTAGAGGTGAAATGTCCAACCCTTCTCACTTAGGGAAACTAGAAGGCCGCTCAGTTCCGCCTACAAGACCATTCTTTAACATATTCATTTATAGAAACTACGTCATAACGTGTTCCTTCATAGATGCTAAGTGATAAGTAGTAGCTTTGCAATTCCAAAATTTAAAATTATCAGGAAGCGTTCGAAATATTGTGATAATTGTTAATGCAGGAGACAATGATAGACCGTCGAACCATAATTCGCTGTGTCCATGATTTTTAAAATTGTTCATTTTAACTACAGGAAAAATAATATTGATAAAATAAATCAGCAATTTTAACGGGGGTAAATATTAATTCTGTATTAAAATCATTCTATTTAAACAGCCCTCATTTCCCCGTGCTTTTATAATACGTTGACAAGCTGTATATAATTTACTGCGGAAAATTCTTTGTATCGGAGATTCGCTTTGTTCTTTAAGCCAAGTACAATTATAAATTTACAAAGTATGAAAACGAAAATATTACAATCCTATTAATAAGCATTGTCGAGTCCCATTTTCCAGAAATAGTAAAAACCGATACCACGTAACCTGGTAATCCATATACATGAAGCTCTAAGGTGTGCCTCACTTTATATTTAAATTAGGCGGGGAAATTGTTGTTTTCTGTTTAACATCATTCTAAGAACAATGACATCAAAAGTAAACCCCAATTTGTTATTCAATCACTCAAAATCGTCTCAGAAGATTTCTATGTACTTTTATATTTGCGAGTGAATTATCCCAAGGTACAATACAGGCAATATGAGAATATGAAATTTCAACTAGGAATGGGGATTTACTTTGACGTCAAAACACATTTTCGTCAATATCGTCTTTAATATTCGTTTTATTGGTAAAAAGTAAAGAACATATTGTGTTTAGCATAACAAATAACTGTGCTAAATCGTTATTAAAGCTTCGAAGATCTGTCTTACACACATTATTCGTGTTCTATGAAAATTTCTCAATAAAAGTTTAAAATATATTGCGTATGAAAGAAAGAATGAATACCTTTAACATATGCTATTTTTATCCTTGCTTACATTCCCAAGGTTTGGGGTGTTACTTCAATGTCAAAAAACATATTGGTCAATTTTTTCATCATGTTTAGAATAAAAGTTTCGATCTCAAAAGATTTATTTTTAATTTATAAATTTCTAATTTTGACTTCGACATCCAGTTACAAAAACTAAATTCTACCACAAGAGAGCCTTGAAGGAACGTACATTTTTTTGTACATGTTGTTTTCATTATGTCCTAGTTTAATCAAGCTTAAAAGAAGCAAATAATTAGCTTCTGAAGACGTCTTTGAAAAAAGTGTGTTACGTTAAAAACAGAAAAGAACATAGTGAAGATAATGAAGATCAGTTTTTCCTTATAGAGGAAAAAACCTCATTATAATAATAACTAGAGAAAAAGATTCCATCTTTCACAAAATTAGGTTATTTACAGCAGCATTCCACTTCAGCATTTTCATCGAAGCTTAAAACTAAAATTACTTTTCTTTAAGCTAGGAATAATTTAATAAACTTTTGCAAAAAAAAAAAAAATAATCGACGAGGTTATTTAATAATAATGACAATGATTCTTACTAAATTAAGTTAATTGGATATAATTGAGAAGTAACTACAATGGTTAAGATTTATCATAAGTATGTCATGAATGTAATATACTTATCATAAGTATATTAATTTCCATGGAAATTTATTTATATTGAGAAAGGAAAATTATTTTAGTTTTAAGCTTCAAAATGCCCAAGAAGGCGAAACCTTACTGTGAATGCAATCTAATATTGTGGGAAGAATAGATCCTTTTTTCTTTTTGGGTCATTATTGTGAAGTTCATTTCAACCTTTCTTTGTTTTATATTAAGAAAATTGAGATTAGAATTTATTCCAGACAAGGTAATATCGACTGTTGATCAGGAACCTCTTATTCATATTAATTGTACTGTTTTTGATGTTCTGTTTCAAGGCTATTTTCAAAATTATTTTGTATTATTCACCTCTACCTTGAAATAATTGGAAGTAATATATCAATATTTTCATTTACTTAATGATTAAATCAGTTTTTTATGCCTTCTGTAAAAGTAATTTTTTTGACATACGTGGCTGGTGATCAACACAGTGTGGATATGTAATAATAGCATACAAAAACAATTTTTAATTGTGTATAATAAAATGCTCACTGATTCCTATTGTTCGACGGATTTCGGAAGACACAAAACATCTTTGTATACTTTAAAGCTAAATAATCATTATGACACCTATATATTGCAGATTGCCTGACTAAGTATTTATAAACCCATCATCAGTCCTTGTACCAAGTAAGAGAATAAAATGGCCTATAACCGGATAAACACAAATCATAAAGTTCAATGACAATGAGTTAAACAATTTGACTGAAAGACTAATTAAAAGACTAACAGATTTGTTTAAAACATAAAAAAAACTCACATTGATAAATCAATGCGTTCTTCCCACCCTCATCATTCCCTTTTAGGAGATTACCCTTAGAGGAAATCAGCTATTGAGGTTGTACTCATGATAGGATTTTCCAAAAATTTCTTCAAATGCCAATCGATCCTACCTAGGACATGATGAACATTAGGTCCGTTATTTAAATAACATTATTTAAACGTTTAATGTAAAAATGAAGATCTAGTTCGTTAACAACTAAAATCCACCAGTGTGAGGGGGGTTTAGAGAGGGGGAATTTCGAAAATTTGAAATATCTCCGTTATTATGTGTCGGCTTGAAAATGTGTATAGAATTCATCTTATTGCAAATGTAATTTTCTATAAATGTCGTTATGTACGTTATTTCATTATCATGATTATTAACCGAGATATTTACATGTTTTTAGTTTTCTGCCTTTAGTAACCCCCACTCCTTCTCATGCCATTAACAATGAGCTGTTATATTATGAAGTACATTATTTGAAGCCTAAATACCAAATATTGTTCTTATTGAACTTTTACGTTTTGAGATAAATGCAAATACATGACGCACGTGGGAAATCTGCTTAGTTAACGCAGCCCTTGCGTGACGGACTTTTGAGCAACGCCGTTGGCTTTATCGACGACGTTGTCAATAAAAGAAATGGGCACAGTTATCAGGTGTAAAGTAAAAGGTATGATAGTGCAGCCTCTTGAAGTCTGTAATGCGATGCTTTACGCTCCTCGCTTTTATAGAAGTTTAGGGCTTATCAGGATGGCAATGCTACTCCAACATTTACCCATATCTCAGACATTGGAAGCTGGAATGAAACCCCAGAACAAGTAGCCATTTCAAAATATAGGCAGACGAATGTGCTAAGATACTAAATATCTCTATACAAAAGGCTGGCGATAAACATAAAATTCCGTAACGCAGGGCTGTATAAATATAGTGTTGGATCTACGCACTGGTCATCTTATCTCACCATTTATTCTGTAATTCTTCCGTAGTAATAAACTTATGTAAATAATAATTAATAATAAATAATAATTTATGTAAGTATAAATTGAAATGTACGGTGGAAATGTGAGTTTTCACATTCTAATAGTTTCTTAAAGTAATATAAAATAATAATCAGACGATTATAAATGAGGATTTACAAAAGGCTAAAAACATAAAATATAACATTCTAAATTAAAAAAAAAATTAATTCATCACCATTTACAGAAAATAAAAAGTTTAACAAGATTGATTCTATAACATTTTCCGATAAGTCTCTTACGAGAAGAACTGATATATTTGGAATATATGAATTTTGGAAATATAGAATCACCAATACATACGGATAGGAATTGTCCAACTAATGTGCACCTAATTAAAAAAAAAAAATGAAAATCAGTAATCTTGAAGTAATGGGATTTACTTTCAGGGAATAAATCTATGACATTTCTGGCTAAGGATCTCCTAGATTTGCAGACACAATCGAATAATGAATTCTCCAAAAAGCAAGAGAGTGCCCGTCAAAATAGTTAGCTGCTTAAAACGGATATGAATGAAGCTGTAAATGAAAGTCAAACAAACTCCATTGATAAAGATGGGAGTGCTATTAAGAGGTGTATACAATATTAACAAGACCAGTTCCAAGAGGAATATCGTATGAGGGAACACAAGTTGAAACGCCTGTGGTTGCGAACTAGAGCAACTATACCCAAGTAACACGCGACTTCCTGTAAAGAATTCTAATAACCTCGTAACTCTCAGGATCGATTTTAATCCATTCATAGGTAATCACTTCTACGAGTACAATACTACTAATCATTCTTGCAAAAGTATTTCATATTCTGCAAAATGTTTCTATATCTTTTGATACACTTCTCCGTCCATAATTATTTAATTGTATTAAATTAAAATATGTATTGTTTGCCATTTATAATCGGTTACATTCGTTTTGTGGCTAGTAGTTTACTTGCATTGTTTTTTTAACATTTCGAAAACACTATAGGGAGAGGCTTAGAAGCAGTGAGTTTAGGAAGAACCGCATTCATTAAGACCTATTCATTTAATGGTTAGATTCCATTTTAGAAGATTTCCCTTATGGAAAATCAGCTATTGAGGTCGTATTCATGACGCAATTTTCGAAAAAGTTCTTCAAATATCCGTCGATCCTAGGGATGACGAAAAAGAGATTCGTTCAAAATGGTGTATATATATATATATATATATATATATATATATATATATATAGAGAGAGAGAGAGAGAGAGAGAGAGAGAGAGAGAGATTTCTCTGTTAACGCTCTAGCAGTCGCAATTTTTGTTTGATCGTTACCAAATTCGATATACAATCGTTTTATGTAAAAAGAAAGATCAAGTTCATTAATGGCTGAAATCGGGCAAGATGGAGGGGGGGGGGGTTTAGAGGGAGGATTTTCAAAAATTCGAAATATCTATTACTATTTGACGAATCGAAATATTGTATAGAACCAATCTTATTGCAACTTAAACGTACTATAAATATTGTTATGTTCTTTATCTTGGCTATTAACCGAGATATTTGGATTTTTCAGCATTCAGCAAACCACTACTCCTACTCGTGTAACATAAATAATATTCTGTTATATAATAGACTACTTTATTCGAAGGATAAATACCAAATAATTTTTTCATGAGATATTTATTACACGAGATACGTGCAAATAAGTTCTGTTGATCCACCCCCTCCCCGTCTTAAGTTTTTGGATTACTAACATTTGAGTGGATGAGATAAAAATTATTCTGATTCATTATAAAGTACAGAACCGGATATATTGTATAGTTTTCAATAAAACTAATAAATTATATTCAGATGTATTACAGTAATTGTTTTTCTTTCCGGTGGTGAATATTTCTATCTATTTTTTCAACCCTGAGAGGTTGGCTAACCTGTTTGATTGCAATTTAGACGCTTTCCGTTGGGGCGTTATTAAAATTGTTGAAAGATTTCTCATTATCGTTTGCATTTATTCACTAAATATTCACGGTATTGTTAAGTTTTACCAGTATGTAGATTTATCTATTGCATAACTTCAAGTGGAAAGTCTATTTAGTTTACGTAGCCTCTCCGTGACGAACTTTTTTTCATTCTTCTCTGTCATTCATCTTCATAAATACTAATAATTTGCTATGTATTACACGAATGTAACTCCAAAGATTGGGGCCGATGATAAAACACTGAAACACATAGTAAAAAATGTTAACCAGACGTAATACAACAATTCCATTTTACTGAACTTTTAAATTCATTTATTTACTGATGGTGATCCGCTAGAAAGCAAATGCGATGGACGCCTAATTTATCGTCCACGGAACCATATTTCATTTTATTTAATAATTTCTTTTTTTTAATAAATAAGTAAAAAAATATATAAATATAGATAAAATTATGTAAATACGTAATAACAGTCCTAACTCAATTTGTTCTGTACTCCAATAAATAAATATAAATGTGCGATATCCCCATAAACACACACACAAAAGCAGCACGCATTTTTAAAATATGACAGTTGGAAAACCAAGTCTCAGCAAGTCTCCAAGCTGGAACTTCTTGTCGCTGGCCCAAGTATTTCTATAACCCCTAAGTGGTTAGGAAACGGCAGGGATGAGATATAGGCTATCTTTAGTGGGAGTAGATACTCTGAGAAAGCTGTAGATAGCTTTTACTCTAAAAGCGACCAACTATCTACGTGATGGCGGTCTACAGGGAGGACTCCATTGATCCACTCCAAGGACTTACCCATTCAGAACTCCAAGCCCATCACATTTATCTAACTGCTATTCATGCAAAAGCAAGTATTCAAACAACCACATATAGCTTTAATGTTATGAATTCAGTGAAAATGAAAACACTAATTAAAAATCAAAGAGCACGGAAGAGAACCTGTTCAGTACTTATCCATATCAAAACATACACAAATAGCTTCTGAGACCTTAAATGTGCCCCTCCATGGAACTGGAAACGTTTTATCAATTTTCCCTTTATTTTAATTCATCAGTTTCGAGCTCAATTCAAGCTCTCTATATACATAAAGATTTTTACACACACACACACACACACACACACACACACCCACACACACACACACGCACACGCGCACGCACGCACGGACCCGCGTATTTATATATATATATATATATATATATATATATATATGTGTGTGTGTGTGTGTGTGTGTGTGTGTGTGTGTGTGTGTGTACTAGTGGACCCGACAGACGTTGTCCTGCATGATATTTATTTCAAGCGATTAGGATATTAAACAAAGTATGAAATGAAAAACAAATAATATAATAATTTTATAATTCTTTATATTGAAATGACATCCATTTTTCTAAAACAATAATCAATAATGTTCATATTGGAAAGAATTGTTGGGGATATCAATATTTCTATGCAAATTACTTGCTTCACACATTGTTATACGAAAAAAATGTTTAAAACAAAAGCTACTTTCAATAACGCAAAAAAACAACTTTTGTTATGTGCAATGTGTTTGCCTAAAAACAAATAGAAAATGAAATATCGCGATTTTTTTTTATATTCAGGCCTCCCTTGACCCCACCTCTCGTTCGAACCTAAAATAGTAATCATGGAAGAATAAATGCTAATTCACATACAGAGTTTCGTTAAGTTCGGTTCAATGTTAGTGCCCAATAAAATTGTTGGCTCCCACTTTAATTTTTAGTGTATATCTCGTTCATACTTTGTTATACGACAAAACTGAATATAACAAAAGTTACTCTAAATAACAGCATAAACAACTTCTATCCTGTGCAGATTTGCCGAAAAAGTAATAGGAAACGAAATATGGCTATTTTTAATTTTAGACCTCCCTTACGACCCCCACTCCTGCTGCATCTACCGGGCTGATTTGTGACGCTAAACCATCACGGCGTCAGCGTAACCTTACAAAAAAATTCATTCAAATCGGTCCAGCCGTTTAGGAGGATGTCAGTGACCTTCACTCATGGAGTATGTGTGTTAGGTTCACCAGTTTGTGGCTTAGATTTAGAGCCTGTTGGTTATACCTGACTCCAATACTTGGTTTAACATGCCTTCTTTAGGTATAAATCAACTAACCTTCCTCATTGCTCTATCACAAGACATTTGGATGTTCAATTATTCATCTTAGTTTAGACTTTATTTTATCTTACTGATAATCTTGTCTTTAGAGATCCAGTGATCAGTCAGTTCCGGTCATACGCAGTGAAACTAACAACGAGCAGGACACTTGGAAGGCCAGTAGAAAGCCAATTGCTTATTGTGTCGGCCCAAGCGACCAAGACAGAGTTTATTACAGGGTTGACATTGATGGAAGAACAATTACAAAAGACCTAGAGGTTTGTATCAGGATGATCTATTCTTCGGAGACCCTTTATTGAAAATAATTTGCATTTAGTTCAAGTCTGACAACAAACAATTCATTAGTATTAATTATACGATATTCAAAATAAACAGATCTTACATTTTCTAAAACGGCCGAGTCCATGCCCTACAATAAGCTGTTGAACATACTCACTCGGAAAGAGAAACTGGTGGTTCAGTAAAAAACGGTGATTAAACCATGGCCATGTATGTCAAACAAGGTGCATCACAAATAAAAACAGGAGCGCACTGCTAATTAAAAATACAATACACACAGCAGTCGATCAATATATATTGTACAGCCCGTACGATATTATGCGTTGCCAGGTATTTTAATGTTTGAAGAGTCATAACTCTACCTTGCTGAGCAAATATAAATACACGGATGATATTATCAGGGCAAATTTATTGCCTTTATATAAAGTACATGTCTGTGTCAGCAAAATATGATTAAAGATCGTATTATTTTTTTTTGATTGTCCTGATTACTGATGAAATAAAAATCTGAGAGATTTATAACATCAGTGTTTCCCAAGGTTGGCTGATTTTGAGTTTTCACCCACATTTTCATGACGCAATAGACTGAATAATATTGTATTTCCACTTGAGGTTTGTGACTAATTAGAAACAAAAACTCCCTTTTACCATCCAGATTAAGTTTTCAAGGTAAAGCATAAGCGTCTGATAAGTTGAATTAGAAATGGCATATCCTCTGTAGTTAATTACAAAGGTGCGGGGGTATTTAGTTCCTCGCAGGATGGTTCCCATAAGCTGAAAACGATACAGGCCTGCGAGTTAATCAAGATGAAACCAAGTAAATAATTCATTGTACGCCGAGACACGCAGAAGGAAAACGGCTTCACTATAGACGTCTATAATTTCCATGGTTAAATAATACCAATTACCTAATAACTCAAGTAATTTCCTTCAAAAACCAGTTCTAAAGTCAGTTAATAAAAGCTTTAGCTAACTAGGCCTTTTCGAAGTATTCAGACATTCATAATATACAAAGCCATTTTACTTGTCTATTTCAGTAGATTAGAAAGTCCATGATTTTATAACAAGAAGCATAGTTAACTAATCTTATGGCTTGGTAGCTAATCTCCTAGCTAGACAGAAATGATTATACAAAACGCTAATAACTTCTTTCTTATCCTTATTGCGATTCAAGTAGAGACATTAATATGTAGCTCACATGATCTTGCCTAATAATCTTAAAACTCGTATATTGTGTCCCAATAATTGTTTTTATTGGTTTAGTGGATAAAAGGGTGATTAATTGGAATTCATTGTATTTGGGTCGCAACACAGCACTAACAACCATGCAAATAAGCTATTTAGGTCGTACACATGACGCGATTTTCGAAATGTTTCTTCAAATGTTTCTCGATCATACCCTGGAGATGACGAAAATGAGGTCGGTTCAAAACTATCTCTCTCTCATATATATATATATATATATATATATATATATATATATATATATATATATATATAGATATAGATATATTTGTCTGTTACCGCTATAGCGGTCGCAATTTATGTCTTATCGTTACAAAACTGGATATATAATCGTTTTATGAAAAAAAAAAGATCAAGTTCGTGAACGGATGAAATCGGACCGGGGCACACTGGAGCGAGTGATAAGGTAAGCCGGACATTGATTAATATCTCCGTTTCTACTGGTCCTAGAATATTGATTCTGGTGTCATTTTAAACTACATCGAATACTCTATTGAACTACCTTATCAGCAATTTTGCCAGCGATATAACGGTAGGATGAATTTTAAATTTCTACATACAGATTATGTATCGCTTACTAAGTAGAGAATTGCGATTTGTAGACACATAATATCAACATATGTTTTATAAATTTTTATTTTTTTAATAAATTGGAGTTCACAAACGCAATACTAAAATTGTAAACAAAAATATATCTAGAATAAAAATTAAAAAAAAAAATCTATGTATTTAATTTAATAATGAGAATTTGTAAGCTGGAAGAATATCTAAAATTTCAAATGCTTTTTATTTTTCAATTGGAAGTTCTTTTAGTTCGGAAGATATTGTTTCTAAGCGATCGCTATCGTTGTTAAGTGTTGGCCTTAAATGTGATACACCGTACGTAGTTGGGAAAGGTCCGCGGGAGGTATAATACGTCTTCCGCACCGAAAGTGTTAACACTAAAAGTAAAATATTTAATGAATAGGCAAGTTTAGGCAAGATCTGACGACGTCGTTGCAAATAAGACAATATACTCCTAAAACATGCCAAGTGGTACTTTTTCAAGGAAATACAAGCGAATTCAATTAAATCAAATTATTTTTAGCTCGATGTAAAAAAAAAAAAAAAATTAGAGGAATTTTAAAAACCTTTTGTTCAAGTTTTTGATTTGTTATAATACCCTTAATGTGTACTGGAAGCAACAATAATTTATAAAATGAAATAAGAGTTCACGACGAATTTAATAAGCCAAGGGTTTTTTTAACATAGCAATTATAACCAGGCATTATGTAAAAACCATTGCAATAATATGGCTAAAAATCAATCTGCTCAATTGAAAAGGGTTTATGTGGTACTAACAATACAATCAAAATCCCAAATTAAAACTTTTATTTTTTCCCCCAATGTCCAACATTACTGAAGGATCGCTCCAGTGTTCGGGGGTGGTGTTTAGAGAGGGAAAATTTCGAAAATTCTTAATATCTCAGTTATTATGCCTCGGATCGAAAAATTGTATATAACCAATGTTATCGCAAATGTAATGTTCTATAAATGTTGTTATGTGATGTACATTTTTTCATTATTTTGATTATAAACCGAGATATTTGCATTTTTTAGTTATCGGCTTTGAGTAAACCCCTTCTCTTACTCATCTCGTATTGGCAATATACTATTATGTTATGAAGCACTTTATTTAAAGCCTAAATACCAAATACTGTTTTCATTGAACTATTGCGTATTGAGAAAAATGCAAATCACGCACGTGAGAAATCTGCTTGGTTAACGCAGCCCCTGCGTTACGGATTTTTTGTGTTCCACTCTTGGATTCGGTATCCTTGGAATGCTGGACATCTTTTGGTGGTTCGGTTGCATTGTTAGAGCATTTTTGGCGTCTTCATTTTCACTCATTATCGACTACCACGGATCAGAATGCAAGTCGATTCTGGACGACTTTTTCCCTCCGAGAAAAATGAAGCAATTTGGAAATTGCGGGCTTTCTTTAAGGGCGTGAGGGTCCAGGCTCTGCCGGGCCTATTGAATTGCTCCCACTGGAGGAGAGCTAATAAAATACTCCACTAAATACATCATTTACGTTATCGATTCAGGCCTGCCCCTTCCAATACCCAGCCTGGAGAAGTGTCCTTTTCCCTCCTGGGCGAATTCCGACGACCTTCGGTCAGTAGCTCACTTGAAATTTCCACATAAATACCAAACAATTGGCTACATCTATAGTTCCCAAAGCCTTCCTGGAACACTCGTATCATCTTCAAATGAAAGAAAACTGATTTGTTTAAAAAAATAATTTTGCCTAAAATCTTCATAGGGTGAAACAAGGATTAAATTTCTTACACTTATCTCTTTTTTTCTTCTTGTATTCTCGTTCTTTTCAATTATAACTACCCAGGTCAAAATAAGCGAAAAATCCTAGTCTGTTTCATAATCAACAACAGACCGAGCCATACACATGTTGAGTGCATTAAATGAAATTAAAATTAAGGGAGTTATATTTTAGTATGTTTCCATTCAGAGAAATCACCCGCTGGAATTATACTCATTAAGCAATTTGATTTTTGAAGCGATACACAGGAAAATGACGAAAATGAGGTCCGTTCAAAACTATGTGTATATATATATACATATATATATATATATATATATATATATATATATACAGATCGATAACCTCTCTAGCGGTTGCAATTTTAAATACAAACTCTATACACGTAGCATGTGCGCGGAAGGTTAGGACTACTAACAGGAACTTACTAACTACACAGGACTTATGCAAAGTAACAAAGACAGAAATACTTCACATATGGCAAGGTCACTGGCTGAGCTCAACTAGTAAGCTTAGAGAAATTAAACATTCAGTGAAGCCGTGGCCTTATGACTTTAAAGCAAGAAGAGATGAAGTAATACTTACACGCTTACGAATTGGACACACTCTACTAACACACTCATACTTGATGAACAAACAAGACAAACCGATTTGTAGATGCTGTAATGAAGCTCTGACAGTTAAACATATACTGACTGACTGCAGGCAACGCAATTACTTTCAGATAACACATAATTTACACGAACTACTGACAAAGGGGAGTCCATACATAGATACAATTCTCAAACATTTAAAGACTATACACATCTATTCAAAAATCTGATATATTTTAAATTTAAGTTTTACATTTTTATTGTTACAACATTTTTCGATGCAAAAATAAACATTTTATCTAAACCCCCATTTTTTTTGTTTTCAAGTTTTCACTCACTTGAGTGTGTATTAGAGAGTTACAGAGTTTTATGTAAATAGTCACCTGGACCAACTTATATTTTATCAAAACCTTAATAATTTTAAATTTCTTTTATTCATTTTATATACCAATTTTATTTTAATTATTGATTTACTTATTTATTTATTGAATATTTAAATATTTTATAACTGATTTCCCTATTGCCCTATATCATTAGTTTCGTTTTTCAGTTTTGTACCTTTTGTTTTGAATTTTGTTTTTATTTGTTCCCTCGTCCATTTATTTTGTTCTTTGTTGTGTTCCATTTTTATTTTTTGATTTCCATTCTTTTTTTTTCTCTTTTTTTTCGAGTTCTACTTGGTTTTTTGAGTTCCATTTCCGTTTTGTGTTGCGTTTCAATTTCTTTCCCATTTCTGTTCTGATTTCATCTCTATTTTTCGTATTTTCTCTCTGTTTAGTGAACCTTTTATGTTTTGTGTTCCTTTAGGTTCTATGTTCTTTTTATGTTTTGAATTCCTTTTACGTTCTATGTTCCTTTTATGTTTTGTGTTCCTTTTGTGTTCTATGTTCCTTTTATGTTTTGTGTTCCTTTTGTGTTCTATGTTCCTTTTATGTTTTGTGTTCGTTTTGTGTTCTATGTTCCTTTTATGTTTTGTGTTCCTTTTGTGTTCTATGTTCCTTATATGTTTTGTGTTCATTTTGTGTTTTGTTTAATTTTGTTATTTTTTTTGAATTTTTTTGTTTTCATTTAAGTTTTGTTTTGCTTTTCAAGCTTTATTTTAGAGCAAAATCGCCAAAGCTGCGAAGCTCAAATAAATAAATAAATATTATACGAGAAAAAAAAATTAAAATAACACAATTATTACGAGTCGAATCAAAAAATGTTACAACAATATAACCACTAAACATCATGAAACGTGTCATTCCAAGCTTAAATAACTAATATTGTTTTCAACGGACGTTGACTATGTGAGATACATAAAAATATATTGATACATACAATAGTATATTACGTTACTAGGGCCGAAAGTGGCACTTTACGTTGCGAGATCGTGTTTGACTGGCGAGGCGAAAATATTATTTACATCACTCTGATCTGAAAGTAGTTACTTTCGCTACCGTATGTAAGTATGGAAAGTGGGTTTTTTTATAATAACTTGAAACAGCTGTTCTCTTTCCCACTCTAGGGAGGGAAAAACCTTTTCCCTCCCTTTAATGAAGTTACAGTTTCCAACGCTAGGTTACGCTAGCGTTTCTATTCGAAAAACGATTTATATTTTAGTTATTTTAAAGCACTAAAGATATTATTGGTCGATTACTTATCATTAGAAAATATAATTACACTAATTTAACTTAGTTTTATTATAAAATTCGTTTATGTCATTTAAAAGAGTTCTGTATAAATCCAAATTTGTGACATTGTTGTCATTTGTCATCAACTAATCGATTGTCGCAGCTACATCTCATGTTTACAAACCACTTATTTTATTTATACAAAATGGCTGGGAGCATACTAGAAAATTTAATGAAGGAAGCCACTAAAATTGTTGAGTTGTAAATGTTTGAATTTGTTATAAATTTATTTCAAATAATAAAGAATTGTGTTTGAAAGAGTTATTAAGTTATGTTACTTGCATCAGGTTAGTGCTCTAAATCAGCTGTTCAGAAATAATCGATACTACAGAATGCAAAACAAATCATTTAATATGATAATACTTAATAATTACGAGTTTAAATTATATTTTGCATTTTTTTGCCTCGTGATGTAAAGTATCGTTCATAACTCGGGCAGAAAGTGAGTTTCCAATGCTCGATCTAATTTCCAGCCTCGGCTTCGCCTCGGCCGTAAAACACGATCTCGCATAGGAAACAGTCACTTTCCGCCCTTGTAATGAAATATACTATTTCATCACTCGGATTGGAAAGTAGATACTTTTGATACCAGCTGGGAGATAGGAAAGTAGGCCTTTACAGATCTCAAAATTTAGCGGGAGGTTAAGTGACAAACATATGACTTTACACGCCTAGGGACGAAAGTTTTCGACTCTCGCAGTATTTACTACTATCAACACTAGGCTCGCTATCGTTTCTTTTTAATTTTACGTTGTAATTGCGCGAAATTGGCCGTCTACACGGCACTTGTCTACGGTGAAGCAATAATGGAACCAATAATGGAAATATTAATTATTAAAAGATTCTCGAGTTAAAAACCGCCTTAATATGCGTTTTTGCCTCGTGATGAAAAGTATTGTACATTACTCGTACCGAAAGTGACTTTACGATGCTCGATCGAATAAACAGGCTCGGCTTCGCCTCGCCAGTCAAACACGATCTCGCAACGTAAAGTGCCACTTTCGGCCCTAGTAACGTAATATACTATTGCGTTCTAGATCCGAAAATATTTATTTAACCAATATCATATTCTGTATTCAACAGTTTCATCCAACAGTAGATTCATTATAATCGCAATGGCTGAAATCAGTCCAGGAAGGGAGGGGGGGGGGAGTACAGACGACTAGAATAGAAATTCAAAATATCTACTTGTTATGAGTTGGATTAAAAAATGTTACATAACCCACCTCCTTGCAAAATTAATTTTATACAATTATTACATTATGCAAGTATTCTCCAAGTCGTATATTCAGCGAGATATTAGAACTTTGTTTTCAGCTTTCAGTATTAATAATTATATATAATATTTATTTATATTTAACTGAGTTACTAAAAATCTCATTCCCAGCTCAGGGAAATCAGCTATTGAGGTCGTATTCCTGACGCGATTTTCGAAATTTTTCTTTAAATTTCCATTGACCCTACCCAGGAGATGACGAAAATGAAGTCCGTTCAAAATGATATATATGTGTGTGTATATATATATATATATATATATATATATATATATATATATATATATATATATTTGTCTATTAACGCTCTAGCGGTCACAATTTTTGCTTGATCGTTACCAAACTCCATATTGAAACGCTTTATGTAAAAAGGCAGATCAAGTTCGTTAACGGCTGAAATCGGACCAGTGGGAGGGGGAGGGGTTTAGAGGGGAGGATTTTCTAAATATCTCCGTTACTGTAAGTCGGACCGAAAATTTGTATAGAGCCAATCTTATTGCAAATTAAAAGATCTATAAATGTTGTTATGTACATGTTTTATTATCTTTAATATTAACCGAGATATTTGCGGTTTTTAGTTTTCGGCCTTCAGTAAACCCCCACTTCTACTCACATCTTATCAACAATAAGTTGTTATATTATAAAGCACTTTATTTGAAGCATAAATAACAAATATTGTTCAGATTGAACTTTTACGTCATGAGATAAATGCAAGTGGGAAATCTGCTTAGTTTACGCAGAACCCAGCGTGACGGACTTTTTCAATTACTGCTCGTAGAGGTATTTTAATAAGGGAGAAATAAAGAATAGTAAAAGAAATGTATTGAACAACGAGTCATCTTAGCACGTGAGAAAACTGTTTAATTTACGCAGCCTCTGGGCGACGGACTTTTTGTTACATTGGAAGTCTTATCAATAACAGGTTTACAAATATTTTGTAAAGTTTGTTGTTCACCACATACATTTTTCTTTTAAATAATTCTTGGCGTCACAGATGTACTTATGCTACAACATTAAGATACGAAATACTTAAGACATTGAATTACTGGAAGTATGGGCAATGCATTTTACTTTAAAAATACTTAGCACGGGGTGATTTTGTGCATAGAGTAAGCCAATACTCTACGATACATAGTACCTAGTTCCACGTGTTGCTATTAGCAGATTACCCATTAGGGAAATCAGCAATTGAGGTCGTACTCATGACGCGATTTTCGTAAAATTTCTTCAAATGTCCATCGATCCTAGCCAGGAGATGATGAAAATGAGGTCCGTTCAAAATATATATATATATATATTATATATATATATATATATATATATATATATATATTACAGTTTTGAACGGACCTCATTTTCGTCATCTACTAGGTAGGATCGATGGACATTTGAAGAAAAATTTCGAAAATTCCGTCATGAGTACAACCTCAATAGCTGATTTCCCTTAAGGGAAATCTGCTAATACTGAGCACGGGGTGATTTTGTGCCTGTCTGTTAACCGCTCTAGTGGTCGCAATTTTTGTTTGATCATTACCAAACTCGAAATTTAATCGTTTTATGTAATAAGAAAGATCAAATTCGTTAATGGCTGAAATCGGACCAGTGGGAGGGAAGGTTTATAGAGGGGATTTAGAATCAATCTTATTGCAAATTAAATTTACTATAAATATTCTTTTATACATTTATTCTGTATATTGAATATTAACTGAGATATTTGCATTTGTATTGTGTGTGTAGTCGGCTATGATCGGGACTTTCCGCTGAGAGCTAGTGCGGCCGTTTCCGTAGCGTCCCTAGTGAATAGGTTTAGAGATCCCTTACTACTACTATTATTATTAGGCAGATTTCTCGATTGTAAAACCACGTGGGAAATCTGCTTAGTTTACGCAGCCCCTGCGTGTCGGACGTTTTTATTTCAAAATAACAACGACGGTGCCAGTTAATAAAATGCAGAGGATGCAGAATTAGTCCACACTGCTTACAGTTAGGACCGCTCCAACTCAAGGTATTCAAAATATACTGTGATCCTAAGATTAGAAGACTCATATCAGAAAACATTGTAGGGCATGAACAAAGTATAAATAAAATATTCAATATGTTTGGCATTTTAGATTTGACGAGAGAAATTTGAATAATTTTCAGTCATTAGAAGAGATTTCTGTAATTTATAATTTTGCATTTCCCAGCAAACTGCCGCAGTATATCGTTTGTCAGTATATAATTCCAATATTACAAATGCAGTGTAAGTTTTCTTCCTCATCTTATACGGTGGATTAGTGTTCTACAAAGCATTGGGTTTCATATTATGAATACAGCCACACATGCATGTAGTATCGATATGTATCAACCCAAAAAAACAGAATAACAGGTAATTTACAGCGTGAACTCATAGAGGAAAAACCCAGAGGATTATGTTATTTAATTAATAAATCGAGGCTTTAAAGGTATTACTAAATAAACGTGGGCATTGAGGTTTTGCGGTCTGTGAAAATCTCCAACATGAATATGAAAACGGGGATTTGAGAGGGATTGTTAGGTCGCCGGCACCCCCCACAAACTGAAACATAGTCTTTTAGCCAGGATTAGCCCCAACTAACTTCTCTCCAAACCTCCACAACCCAGACCCAGGCTAATATGAAATCTCTAAATGTTAAGGCGTGAGACCTTATTAAAAAATACAATTACTAAGTATTCTTAGAAAAACAAAAAAAAATTGTCATTAGCTGCACATCTCATACTTAAATTTCATACAAGCTTCTTACTCATATGATATGTCTACCATTTTATTGTGGTTTTATCTCATGTACAGATTCGAGAGCTATATCATAATGAGCACCGAAGATTCCATAGATTCCAAAAGATAATTTCATATGCGTCATCAGCTAAAGCAGTGTTGAAACCATGAATTTCAAGCTCTTACAACCACTAAACAGCGGGTAAAGAAGCCAGTTTTGAATAAGAGAGGTATAAAAAAAAAAACAACCATTTATAAACTCAACCATTATGTGCTGCTGGTATCCTTTTTTAAGGTAAGTAGGATTTTTCTGAAATTATTTCTAAAATCAATACGAGCTTCTGGTGTTTAGGCCGTAAAAAATTCAAGAGCTCAAGTCTATTTAATTAAATTAAAACATATTTCGACGGGGAAAATGTTTTTTTCCGGTCAACGACCTACTAAAGCTAGCGTACAATAAAGTTATTTCCGAGCATAGCAGCGAATAAAAAAATAAAATATAATAAATCTAAAGAAGGAAAAGGTATTCAGGCATTTTTTTTTTATTGAGTGCGGCTTTGCTTGTATAATTTTCAAAGGGAATAAACAGTTTTTTTCTTGTTTTTATCCTACCTATCGGTGTTTTTTGGCAGTGCAATATTCAAAACGCCTCATCTGATATTTCTACTAAACGATATACTGAAATATTCTAGTCTATGAATTTCAACAAACAATAAACAATTATGACGTTTCTGCGTCAAGCGGGAAAAAAAATAAAATAAAAATTATCCTAAATAAAGAAAAGGCACGACATTGAAAGAGGAGGTCGAGCAGGCCAGAAATTTGACACTAATTGGCTTTGATGACTTATAAGGTTTACTGAAAATACTTCATAACACCCTCCAGAGTTTGTTCCTATACGCAAAATAGGATCCCACCTGAAGCTTGTCCAAAACTAAAATGTCAAATTACGTTATCGATATATAATTTTATTTTTAACTTTTGTTTCAATATTTCTAAATATTTATAACAAATAAATATTTCGGCTATTTGATTTTTTTTTTATTTCTTCTATTTATCTTACTCCTTAGAAAATTAAGTTAAAATAATTATTAGAGATTGGTGGCCAACGCAAAGATGAAGAACTATATGTAATATTATTGCAGTTAATTCCAAATATATTGCCAACACTCTGGCGGAAACTAGACATGAATTAAAAATCAAATATTAATATAGAGCCCTGCATCATGAAGTGGGATTAAACGAATATTTAAATATTTAGATACCTCAATAACTACAAGAATAGGAACAACATATAACTTAAATAATAAATAGAAACAAAAGGATTCTACACTAGCTTCCGTTACACTAAAAGAATTATGAAATTAGTAATTTAGTGATTCCACAACTCTCCTCATAGAACACAGGAGTAAGCTGGAAATATACTCTTGTACCACGAACAGATACTCCAGGCATAAAAATTTATCAATAATACAGGGTCATAACATTTCATAAACTTCCTCACTGGGCGAAGTATTTTCTGATCAATCCAAGCCATCTGCTCTATTGGTTATCTTGTCATCCAAAGGATAGCTCGGAGGCAGCTCTTCGGTTGCATTCTTTGGTCTTCTCATCCATATGATAGATTTGAGACAACTGTTCGGTTCCATTCTTTGGTCTTGTCATCCGAAGGATAGCTTTGAGACAGCTCTTCGGTTCCATTCTTTGGTCTTCTCATCCAAATGATAGATTTGAGACAACTGTTCGGTTCCATTCTTTGGTCTTGTCATCCAAAGGATAGCTTTGAGACAGCTCTTCGGTTGCATTCATTGGTCTTCTCATCCAAAGGATAGCTTTGAGACAGCTCTTCGGTTGCATTCTTCGATCTTCTCATCCAAAGGAAAGCTTTGAGACAGCTCTTCGGTTGCATTCTTCGATCTTCTCATCCAAAGGATAGCTTTGAGACAGCTCTTCGGTTGCATTCTTCGATCTTCTCATCCAAAGGATAGCTTTGAGACAGCTCTTCGGTTCCATTCTTTGGTCTTCTCATCCAAATGATAGATGTGAGACAGCTCTTCGGTTCCATTCCTTGGTCTTCTCATCCAAATGATAGATTTGAGACAGCTCTTCGGTTGCATTCTTTGGTATTCTCTTCCAAATGATAGATTTGAGACAACTGTTCGGTTCCATTCTTTGGTCTTCTCATCCAAAGGATAGCTTTGAAACAGCTCTTCGGTTCCATTCTTTGGTCTTCTCATCCAAATGATAGATGTGAGACAGCTCTTCGGTTCCATTCCTTGGTCTTCTCATCCAAATGATAGATTTGAGACAGCTCTTCGGTTGCATTCTTTGGTATTCTCTTCCAAATGATAGATTTGAGACAACTGTTCGGTTCCATTCTTTGGTCTTCTCATCCAAAGGATAGCTTTGAGACAGCTCTTCGGTTCCATTCTTTGGTATTCTCTTCCAAATGATAGATTTGAGACAACTGTTCGGTTGCATTCTTTGGTCTTCTCGTCCAAAGGATAGCGCGGAGTTGATAACAGCCCATTGACTAAATATTCATTTAGCCAAAGTTCATTCAATATCTGAACTGTGACAAAATCACAACAAATGTAGTGGGGATGACCAGCCTGAAAGCAACATAAGTGTTGACAAATATGTCTAGATGAATATTCAGCCAATTTAATTTATAAATTTAATACAATAAATAAAACTAAATAAGAATGACGACATAGTCCATATACTACAAGTATTTTATTCAGCTTCAAATACGACTACAAACTTCGTTCAAATACTATTTCCACGCTTGTTATTTGTACATGTCTGTTATTTTACAAAATTCCATTATTGCCCATAGAGACTATAGTTTATAGGTCATTTTTCCGGGACATTGAAGTCTTGGACTATTCCCATGATTGCACACTCAATGACCTGAGAGTAATAGGTCATTTTCTCTACTGTTTTTTAATATAATGCACTCTGCATTATATTAAAAAAAAGTAGAGGACTTGGCCTTCTTATTGATCCTGATCAATTGGTTCCTCTACCATCCAGCATATTCCAGAGATATTCAATATGTTTGGCATTATAGATTTGACGAGAGAAATTTGAATAATTTTCAGTCATTAGAAGAGATTTCTGTAATTTATAATTTTGCATTTCCCAGCAAACTGCCGCAGTATATCGTTTGTCAGTATATAATTCCAATATTACAAATGCAGTGTAAGTTTTCTTCCTCATCTTATACGGTGGATTAGTGTTCTACAAAGCATTGGGTTTCATATTATGAATACAGACACACATGCATGTAGTATCGATATGTATCAACCCAAAAAACAGAATAGCAGGTAATTTACAGCGTGAACTCATAGAGGAAAAAAATTAAAAACCCAGAGGATTATGTTATTTAATTAATAAATCGAGGCTTTAAAGGTATTACTAAATAAACGTGGGCATTGAGGTTTTGCGGTCTGTGAAAATCTCCAACATGAATATGAAAACGGGGATTTGAGAGAGATTGTTAGGTCGCCGGCACCCCCCACAAACTGAAACATAGTCTTTTAGCCAGGATTAGCCCCAACTAACTTCTCTCCAAACCTCCACCACCCAGACCCAGGCTAATATGAAATCTCTAAATGTAAAGGCGTGAGACCTTATTAAAAAATATAATTACCAAGTATTCTTAAGAAAAAAATTTGTTTTTCATTAGCTGCACACATCATACTTTTAATTCATACAAGCTTCTTACTCATAGATATGTCTACCATTTTATTGTGGTTTCAGGGTTTTATCTCACATACAGATTCGGGAGCTATATCATAATGAGCACCGAAGATTCCATAGATTCCAAAAGATAATTTCGCATGGGTCAACAGCTAAAAGCAGTGTTGAAACCATGAATTTCAAGCTCTTACAGCCACTCAACAACGGGTAAAGAAGCCAGTTATGAATAAGAGAGCTATAAAAAAAAAAAGAATAAAAAAAAAACAACCATTTATAAACTCAACCATTATGTGCTGCTGGTATCCATTTTTAAGGTAAGTGGGATTTTTCTGAAATTATTTCTAAAATCAATACAAGCTTCTGGTGTTTAGGCCGTAAAAAATTGACGAGCTCAAGTCTATTTAATTAAATTAAAACATATTTCCACGGGGAAAATGTTTTTTTCCGGTCAACGGCCTACTAAAGCTAGCGTTGTTTCCGAGCATAGCGGCGAATAAAAAAATTATATATAATAAATTTAAAGAAGGAAAAGGTATTCAGGAATTTTTTTTTATTGAGTCCGGCTTTGCTTGTATAATTTTCAAAGGGAATAAACAGTTTTTTTCTTGTTTTTATCCCACCTATCGGTGTTTTTTGGCAGTGCAATATTCAAAACGCCTCATCTGATATTTCTACTAAACGATATACTGAAATATTCTAGTCTATGAATTTCAACAAACAATAAACAATTATGACGTTTCTGCGTCAAGCGGGAAAAAAAATAAAATAAAAATTATCCTAAATAAAGAAAAGGCACGACATTGAAAGAGGAGGTCGAGCAGGCCAGAAATTTGACACTAATTGGCTTTGATGACTTATAAGGCTTACTGAAAATACTTCATAACACTCTCCAGAGTTTGTTCCTATACGCAAAATAGGATCCCACCTGAAGCTTGTCCAAAACTAAAATGTCAAATTACGTTATCGATATAAAATTTTATTTTTAACTTTTGTTTCAATACTTCTAAATCGTTTTATAACAAATAAATATTTCGGCTATTTCATTTTTTTTATATTTCTTCTATTTATCTTTCTCCTTAGAAAATTAAGTTAAAATAATTATTAGAGAGAATGGTGGCCAACGCAAAGATATAGACAACTATATGTAATATTATTGCAGTTAATTCCAAATATATTGCCAGCACTCTGGCGGAAACTAGTCGTGAATTAAAAAACAAATATTAATATAGAGCCCTGTATCATGAAGTGGGATTAAACGAATATTTAGATACCTCAATAACTACAAGAATAGGAACAACATATAACTTAAATAATAAATAGAAACAAAAAGATTCTACACTAGCTTCCGTTACACTAAAAGAACCATGAAATTAGTAATTTAGTGATTCCACAACTCTCCTCATAGAACACAGGAGTAAGCTGGAAATATACTCTTGTACCACGAACAGATACTCCAGGCATAAAAATTTATCAATAATACAGGGTCATAACATTTCATAAACCTCCTCACTGGGCAAACTATTTCCTGATCAAAGCAAGCCATCTGCTCTATTGGTTATCTTCTCATCCAAAGGATAGCTTTGAGACAGCTCTTCGGTTCCATTCTTTGGTCTTCTCATCCAAATGATAGATTTGAGACAGCTCTTCGGTTGCATTCTTTGGTCTTCTCATCCAAATGATAGATTTGAGACAACTGTTTGGTTGCATTCTTTGGTCTTCTCGTCCAAAGGATAGCGCGGAGTTGATAACAGCCCATTGACTAAATATTCATTTAGCCAAAGTTCATTCAATATCTGAACTGTGACAAAATCACAACAAATGTAGTGGGGATGACCAGCCTGAAAGCAACATAAGTGTTGACAAATATGTCTAGATGAATATTCAGCCAATTTAATTTATAAATTTAATACAATAAATAAAACTAAATAAGAATGACGACATAGTCCATATACTACAAGTATTTTATTCAGCTTCAAATACGACTACAAACTTCGTTCAAATACTATTTCCACGCTTGTTATTTGTACATGTCTGTTATTTTACAAAATTCCATTATTGCCCATAGAGACTATAGTTTATAGGTCATTTTTCCGGGACATTGAAGTCTTGGACTATTCCCATGATTGCACACTCAATGACCTGAGAGTAATAGGTCATTTTCTTTTCCCATCCAGCATTATAAAAAGAGGTCACGCGCCATCCACTCCATCCCCTTTCTCTATTAAATATATTTCTACAAAATGTATTTCCACATTTTGTGCAAAAACTCACAGATTGTCTACCCTAAACAAATTAATAAAGTTCTTAAATATTGTAAAAATTTAATTAGACCAAGCAAGCCACAGTCGTTTATATTATGTAACTTAAAATTTTAATAAGATCCCATTGGAAAACTGTTAGATAATTATATAAAAATACATGTGAAAAGATAAATTTTCAGTATGTATTTTTATATAAAACTACGGTAATATGTACACATTTTACTCTCACCACTATTTTATAACATACATATTTTGTACAATAAATCCCTCAGGTTGAAGTAATTATAACTTAATTTCTTGTTTTAATTGTTAACATGAAGTAATTGCTAATTTTTTGTTTTCCTCATAAAATAAAATCCTGATAAAATATTAATTGTGTTAACTTATTTATTATTACTTTTAAATAATGACAGGAAAGATAAGAGTAAAAGTAATGGTGCTTTTTAAAGGGTTAAATTCTTTTTTTGTAAGTACTCCTTTAAAGATAAGTTGAAGCTCACAGAATGACTTCATTTACTCAGAAAACTCTTGTATTCATACGAAAGTAAAGTTCTGAATCTGATATTTCTTACTCGTGAACTGTTGGCAACTTAATAAAACTTTTTCAAGACAACCAGCGGGGTTTTATTATCTTCCCAATTTATTACACACGAATTGCCATTACAATGACCCAGCTAGGCGTTACGCGGTTTAAATGATAATCAGAATGAGTTGAACACCGATACCAGTGGCGGGCTATGTTTTTGGGAATCCCAAAAGGTACTTTATGGGCACCTATATTAAAAAAGAAATGTCCAAATCTTCATCTAAATGTAATTATAACGGATAAATATGTAAAAAAAAATCTGCTAATGACCTAACCCCTTCCTCCCAATGGCACAGGCTCTACTGGCCTCATATTCGCTACTGGACATAAATGTTAAGCAATGTTCCGGTGACCGCTTTCTTTTTTTCACCTGTATTTGACATTCAGATGAGTCGCAGGACATTAATAATATTGCTAAATAATTTAAAATGATCCCACATATACTATGAATTTCAATATCGTACAATTCTTATTTCGACGATGTATTTTCCGAGCACTAGCTCCACACCTTCACCCCCACAAACACACTGTAATAAACAATATAAAAACCAACTTTAATAAGACGTTATAAATACAGTATTATTAGGGGCAGATGAGCAGAACACGAGAAGACGTAAACTAAATAAAAAGAGCCTCTTCCCTCAAGTGACAGTAATTAGGATAAATTCAAACAAAAATGGAAAGAAAAAAGGGGAGAGAAAATACATGAGAAATAGTATATATATATATATATATATATATAGTGATATGGAAAAACCAAAGACAGGAAACAAAACGAAGAATGACGGAATTCAAAGGTTACACTGATTAGCTATATACAAAAAGACTTCGTGCCTTAGGATGGAATATGGAAGTCTTAGCAGAGGATGTCTTCAATTTGACCGCTGGAAAAAGACAAACTTGCAGTAGTAAGGCAGTCAGTTTTAACTGGGTCTTATCCAAAAACTCAGAATAAGCGAGTAAAATCCACCTATTATTATGGGGAGGTTAAAATCAGTTAAAACTGGGGGAAAATCCAACCTATATGGAATTGTGATTGTGACATGTTAAGGGGAATTTAAAAATATTCTCATCATTGGGTACTGCGATGTCAATAATATCAGCTGTCTTATTGATCTTGTCAATATCCGGTTTGTTGTGGTGCACAATATGGTCAGTTATGATCGCTTCGTCCCAATACATCTTTATATTATCTTTTTCTAATTTGTGTTCTGGAACTGGGTTTAAGTTATCAATCGAAAAAACAAAGTATACCATTTTCACCCGAAAAAGAAGTTACGAATGCCCACAATTAACACTCCACAACACTTTTATAAATAAGACAGACGAACTTACATTTCTAGGACTTACATTCGACAGAAAACTCACATGGGTTCCCCATTTAAAGGGCCTCATTAGTAAATGCAAGAAAAGCTTGGATTTATTAAGGGTGCTTAGTAATTCTGCATGGGGAGCTGACAGATGTTCTATGCTAACTTTTTATCGTGCTTATACCAGGTCATTGCTGGATTATGGCTGTATAGCATATTCATCAGCCAGTCCAAATACACTTAAAATGTTAGACACAATACACAACACAGGACTGAGGATAGCAACTGGAGCCTTCAGATCGAGCCCTGTTGATAGTATATGTGTTGAAGCAGGAGAACCTCCACTGGAATACAGGAGACGTATCATCTGCTTAAAATTTATTTTAAAATGCAAAGCATTAGATGCTCCATGCGTCAATGTATTTTTAAATAACACACTTTACAACAAATACATAGAAAAACACACTAAACATAAACCTCTAGTCGTACGCACTTCAGAAAACACTACTGATTCGAACATATTACAAACTCAAATATACTATAACAAAAGCATTACACTCCCTCCATGGAGAATAAATAACTTAAGCATTAATTTAACTTTAACA